>JASUUG010000614.1:0-2400000 GCA_030449905.1 Luvunga scandens | reverse complement strand
TGTCAATTTATTTAAGTATGCAATTACATTTATTCTTTTTATTTAAGAAAAAAACTCAACAAAAAATACAAAAGTCCATGTTCAGATAAACAAAAAAGATTTTGCAAACTCATAAACTATCAATTTATTATTATTGGTAAATTAATATATTTTTATTATATAATCAAATAATTGTTAAAATGTAAAAAAAATTATATTATGAAAAAAATTAATTACATAGAATATGAAATTAAATTCATTTCATGTTTTGTATATTCTATCTATTTGAGATAGTAAAATCTCTTATGTTAAAAATAAAAGGTATATGGGTGGTTTGAACCCTATTCACATAATTGAGAGGAAATTGGTTGTTAATTAAAAAAAAAATCTTATTTACATTTACCATCAATTATGGTTAGTAAATAATATACATATTTTACTATATATATATATATATATTAAAATAATTAATTTGTTAATTAATAAGAAAACGTGTTAATTTAAAGATATATAACAATCATTGTAAGAATAAATCATTAAATTGGAAACGTAGTTCAATTTTATAAAATTTTAAAATATTATGGACTTATATGTCCAAATTTTATAGCTTTTGATTTACTGATTTTGCATAAATAGTAGGGACTTTTAATTGGACTACTCATAGGTTAAATCTAATGTAATGGTGGATTTGAAAAACATAAAAATGGGTACCAAAGCCGTGGGTAGCGGACCCTATTTATAAGATGTAAATGTATGTGATGAACTTATTATTATTATCTTTGGTCTAAGCGCTACAGGAAGAAAGCCATTTCATTTTTTCTTTTTCTTTTTTTTGTAAAGAATAGAAACTTTGCATTAATTTCAATTATTTGAATTTTCTCGAAAAATCACGTATTGTTCGCACAATTTGTCATTACTTATTTATTTTTTTGTAATGACGCATTTATAAAGTTGAGGTATAAATTTTGTTTCTCAAGTAATATGATACTAAAACAAACTCACCATTTAAGTGAAATGTTATAGTGAGAAGACTTAATAGTTAATAATCACATAAACCTATAAAATATAATCACATTATTAATTATATTAATTGAGATATAAACTTTGTACCTGAATACTTATTTATCATATCGTTATTGTTTTTGCTTTAATACTTATTAGTTTTTCCTTTTTTTTTTTAAATGCTAAAATTTGTGGTCGATTTCATCAAAAGCCAACATCTTTGCACACTTTCTCCAAAAAAAAAATAAAAAGCAACAGTTACATCCATGAATTAACTTTTGGGCTTTGGGCCTTGTGATGGGGATCCAGCATTTTGTTTATTAAAGGATCAACATTTGTTCACGCATACTCGCAAACATACTCGTATCTAATGAACATAATAATAATAATAAAAAACCTCTCAGAAATTGCTACCGGACCATCTAGTAAAATTTTTTATTTGTAAACGTGGAATCCACAAAGGCTATATGTAGGTACTAGGATTAAGAGTAGAATTATTTTAATTTTATAATTAATTATTTATCTTATGTTGAACAAGTCTCACCTTAAATTAGATTAGGAGATTAATATTCTGTTTAGAATTGAGATTGAGTGGCGGTATCTTAAAAATTATAGCACTAAATTTTTTTATAAATACTAATTACTGTACCTTAGAAGTTAAGTTGATATGATTTTTTACTTTTAAAATTAAAAATATATTATATCTTTTATAATTTAATCAAAATTACTATTTAAAAATTGTATTTAATGTACATTATTAACTTTTATTTCATAGTTACAGTTTTTTCCCACAATTACCTCAATTCCAAACTCGACCTAAGTTTGAATTTAGTCTTAAAATTATGGGATTAGCATCCCAATTTATACATGGGTTTAGTTAGGATTAATTTTGAAAACAATTGTCCATTTAACTAACTAGTACCTTTATATCTAATGTATTATTTAATTTAACCACCATTGTATTAAAAACTAATCGTGAGAATTAACAATACCTATCATTGGTTGCCTATATATATGTGTGTGTGTGATAAAAATTAAATTAAATATTTAAATTATATTTAATCTAATCTAATCAATTTAATTTATATTTGTTTATTATAATTATGACTACCTAATAACTAATTTTCTAAATATTTAATTTTTTTATTAATTATCTTTTAAATTAATTTTATTATTAAATATTCACGAATAGTTGATATTTACATTTAAATGTTAACATAAATGCTATTAATTTTATTAAAATATAATTTAATATAGTCCAATAATATGCCATACCAAATATTATACGATCCAACCTATTTCAGTCGAATCTATTATAGTCCAATCTAATCTTGCATGTCAAGCGTAGCCAATGGTTTTAATTTTGATAGAATAGCTAAATACTTAAACACATGTTTGAGTCTGTTATTATTATTGATTGAGATTATTGAAATTTCATTAATTCAATTAATAACTCGATCTCTAGTAGAAGTGGGCTTGGCTAATGGTAAGGGAGTTCAATAAACCAGGGAGCTATAGAATGACCATGCCTATATTGTTCTTTCAATTTTGTGCTTAGATCCTGCAGTACATAATGTGCGAAAATCATAATTTCAATTTTGAGTTTGATTAGCGTAGAGTGTAGCATCTTGCAATTCAACAGCTTCTACCCGTTAGTCGTTACCTAAACACACTTGAGATAAAGCTTTCGCCTTACGGCAAACTAGTGCACAATAAGCAAAGCTGAAAGCCTGAAAGTCCTTGCACGCGCGCTTAATCATTGAGGAGTGTTGTGTCCTGGTGTCGTCGAGTTTAAGGTGTCATTTGAAAATGTTGATGGATTAGCTTCGGGGTGTAATTAGAAAATATGAAAAAAGGGGTAGGCTGATCTGAATTGCTGAGATTGTAGCGGCAGCCCGTCTGCATCTCATCACTCGACGCGTCATGAGAACAATGACGCAACGCCACACGCTGGACCTCCCTCTCAAGTAGGTGCGCACAACGTCAATCGCTGAATAGAAGAGGCTCTGTTAATCATCCACGTCTCACTAACTAATCATGGAATGCCACATCAACAAAATGAGGGTAAAGTCCATATTAACCGCATGAGGCTTTCCACCCTTTAGCCTTTTCCCATATAAAACCAGAAGTCCACTGACCCAACCAAACAAGGACTCTCTATATATAATAATAAAGATCAAGGTCATATCGATGAGCGGAGTAAAAACCAAAATACCTGAACACGGAAAGGAAAGGGAGAAATGGAGAAGTATCAGATCTGGCTAGCTCTTGTCACTTTAACCTTGTTGTTCGTATCAGCTCTAGCAGACGACGTCGTTGTGCTAACAGAAGACAACTTCGAGAAGGAGGTTGGTCAGGACAGAGGAGCTCTTGTTGAGTTTTACGCTCCTTGGTAACGTTGTTTACACTTCAGTCTCTTTTTCGTTTCTATGTCTTATTTTTAGTTGTAATTTAATAATTTATCTACTGATCGCGATTATTTGTTATGTTTTATAGATCTGTGTGTGAAATGGATATATGTCGATAATGTTGAGTTTATATGATTGGATATTAGATCGCAAGGATCAAATAAAATGATTCTTTGAGGATAGCTTTCGTCAATTGAAGCTGGGAGACAGTCGGATCACTGATCTTGTTGTGTGGTGTTGTTATGTTAGAATTTTGTTTTGATGGTTGTACTTGGAAAATTAAAAGAAAGATGAAATCAATTGTTAGCTTTATTTCTCTCCAAAGCTTTTGGGAGAGGAGTGATTTGAAAGATTATTCTTGATACTTTGGAGGTATCAAAGATGATAATTTTCACGTACAATATTTCACCAATCTTTAAAACTCTAGCCATCTCAAGCCGCTAAGTAGTAGGATAGTGTTTGTTAAAAACTTGCTAAAATTACTTAGGAGTCAGTAATGGTTCTGCCAAACATTCCATACTCATAAAAGGCTACAGAGGTTTTCACGATGGTTTTGTTTTTCAGTTGCTGGTCTCTGAATTATGAATGTCAGATGTGTAACCTGAAACAATGTTCCTGAATGCGTTTTTTGTTAAATGTGACAGGTGTGGCCACTGTAAAAAGCTTGCCCCAGAGTATGAGAAACTTGGTGCAAGCTTTAAGAAAGCAAAGTCTGTCTTGATTGGAAAGGTTAGCTCTTTACAATTGCGTGCTCCTATCACTATAAACAATTGAATGTTTTTGTTGAACCTGGGGCACTTTCTATTATGATTAGTTTCTTGCTGTTTCTAGAGACTCACTTTTACCTGATACTTTTAATTTCACTACTTGTTGCAACTTTTGATAACATTATTTATCAAAGGTCATATTATTCATTCTTCTCATTTTTTTGCTAATGTTGTGTAGGTGGACTGTGACGAGCATAAGAGCTTATGCAGCAAATATGGTGTTCAAGGGTACCCAACAATTCAATGGTTTCCTAAAGGTTCTTTGGAACCCAAAAAGTGAGTTTATTTGTGTAGGGTTTGCCTCAAATTTTGTTTCTTTCTAGCTCTGTGTCTAACTATATTTGCTGAGTACTATAAAATTTAATCTTTCATAGGTATGAAGGGCCACGATCTGCTGAAGCCCTTGCCGAGTATGTGAATAATGAAGGAGGTAATATTGCAAAGTTCCTTTTTGCAAATTTTCTTGGCAAAGAAAGTTATTTCTTGCTAATGTTAAATTCTGTAGAAAGAGTATTTTCTTGAGAGGGGGTTGATGCTAGAACATATATATGCTTTTAATTTGTGTAATGCATCCTCTCTATGTGGTATAGAGCTTTATGTGGCAGTGTGTGCGGTTAGGTTTCTGTTCCTAATCAAATTAATGATCTACAGGGACCAATGTGAAGATAGCTGCAGTCCCATCCAATGTGGCGGTGCTAACAGCTGACAATTTTGATGAGATAGTTTTGGACAAAACCAAAGATGTTTTGGTTGAATTTTATGCACCATGGTGAGTATGCATCTTCCTTTTGTGAAATTTCTGCTTTTATTAGCGTGATATTTTCTTTTTGATGTGGTAATGTTATTTGTTAATTGGTTTCTGGATTGTCCTTCTATCAGGTGTGGCCATTGCAAAAACCTTGCACCCGTAAGTAAGAGTAACTTTTCTTTGTAAATTGGTATTAGCTGTCACTTTTGTGCCAATGAGCATCTGTGTTGACTCCCAATTTGTTGCTCCAGACATATGAAAAGGTGGCAGCTGCATTTAAATTGGAAGAGGGTGTAGTCATTGCTAATTTGGATGCTGACAAATACAAGGATCTGGCTGAGAAGTAAGTGAAACTTCAACTAATATGCTTGTTCATCTGTGAATGATGCATTTTCAACGTTACAGACTTCTAAGAATGAATGCCACTGCTGTATGTCCAGGTATGGAGTTAGTGGATATCCTACATTGAAGTTCTTTCCAAAAGGCAACAAAGATGGTGAGGAATATGGGGGTGGCAGAGATTTGGAAGACTTTGTTTCTTTCATTAATGAAAAATGTGGCACCAGTCGTGATGGAAAAGGACAACTTACTTCAACGGTTAGTAATTCATGTTTGTAGTGACCATCATTCCTTTCTATTACCAATTGCTTGAATACTGATTTTGAGAGTAATGTTACACTTCCCAAGTAATGTCCCAAGTGATGCGACATTCATCCGTTGGACGGTGGAATAGTTAAATAAATAATTCCACACGTTTCAAAAATTTACCATCCAATGCATGAATGACATAGCACTTTCTAGAAAATCTCTTGGGATATTGCTTGGAAGTGTAGTGCTACCGAATTAGTGCCATTATCTTGTGCATTGATTTTAGTACTGTTTGCTTGTGTATTGATTATTGATTTTAATATTGTTTTGACAGGCGGGTATAGTTGCGAGCTTAGATGCCTTGGTGAAGGAATTTGTTGCTGCTAGCAGTGATGAGAAGAAGGCAGTCTTCTCAAAGATAGAACAGGGAGTTGAGATGCTTGAGGGTTCCACTGCCAGGTACTCTTGTCAATTGGTCTATTGCTGTCAGAGAGTTTACGTGCATCATCAAAAATCACAATGTTATGTTTATATTTTGGAAAATCATTACTTTAGCCCAAACTCTTATCTATAAATTTTCTGTAAATGTTGATTTATAATGCTCGCCATATAAAATTTCTAGGCATGGGAAGATCTACTTGAAAGTTGCAAAGAAGTATATGGAGAAAGGGAGTGATTATGTCAAGAAGGAAATTGATCGCCTCCAGGGTATGCTTGACAAGGTGAGGATTAGCGATTGTTTTACCAGTTGAGCAATCATATCTTCTGTGACACGATCTGTACAGATATAATATTTCATTAAATGTGATAGAAAGGTTTAAAGTTGTTACAGTATTATCAGGCAGTAATTAAACAGGATTTAATTTAATTTTCTTAAATACGTAGAACAGCAAGTTTGTTTAGTGTCATTGCTCTCTTGATGTTTGTCGCATAATAGCTACATTTAGGTGAGAAATATCATAAGTTTCTGACATTGGAATTGTAATTTTTAGTGGCTCTTCTTCTTGAATCACTCCTTCAAAATATTAAGATTTTCTCTTTGTTGGATTTGTGCAGGCAATCAGCGCGGCAAAAGCGGACGAATTCATCCTCAAGAAAAATATTTTATCCACATTCGCTTAATATATGGGATTATGTTTTTTATCCATCTCAAATTGGGCTGGGGTTAGCTATAAGTCGACTTTATGGAGATTGGTGGACCACATCCATCTGATGTTGCTGTGAATTTATTTGAGCGGAGCTTCTTTTAACGGGGAAAGATCTTGAGGCCTCAGACATTAATGACCGCATATGTTCAGAACTTGTGTTAAGAGAAGTACAATTAGCTAGTGGCATGATTGAGTTGGAATGTTCGTTCACAGTTACAATTTTGGGATGCTTTCTAGTTTCTTAAAGTTAATATTGCTGCCGAATTACTTATTTTGTTTAATTTAGGAACATGGGAAAAAAATTATAATTAGAAGTGACTCCTATTTAGAGGCACTTAAAAATTTATTGGGTTTAACTTATATTAATTTTGTTATGAAATAGGTTAGATATATTTATTCTCATTAGTATGGGAAGGATATATTAACGTTAACGTTATCCATAAATTTATGGGGGAGATGTTCATTAATGTCACCCGATTATATATGATCAGTCGCAGGACTAACAAGAGCTAGCGAACTGGTTCGTTAATACCAGAGGAAACTAGGGGAGGACTTGGGTTTAAGAAGCCTCTTTCAAAATTCCATACGTGGCTATCGATTTTCCAATTCTCGCGGGAGTAATTTTTAAATATCTCAAAATGGTTAGTGGACGAAAGATCCTGGTCCGAAAAATGACAAGACAGCTAATGGCAAAAATTTTACAATTGACTTGGGAATTTGGAGGGCGATTAGTCGCAACTATCCGCCACACTGCCTTTGTGGAGTTTATCTACGTACTTTCTATGTCAAAGTAGCATATTTCCCTTCTGAAAATGGCCGCCAGCACCAACAGATCAAAATGTTATTCCCATTCGATCTGATTTTGTAATGACTGAATTAATCACCAAGATTTTGTCTAGTTATTTGCTTGACTAATGCTGCAGAACTGAGAAGCACGAAAGCGTAATAGGTGAAAGGAATCATTAGCGAAATATTAAACATACTTGTTTACGATGTTGCAATCCTGTCAATTGGTCAGACTAGTAGCACAAGATAGTCAGACAGAAAACTCTTTCCCCACTGGAGTTTCAGCAAATCCTTCCACATATTGTATGCAATGATCAGACATGAACATCTAATCCTGAGATTCATCTCTTTTCATATTCATATTCAACACCCTGCATGACTTTTCTTGACTATATCCAGGCTCTGACATGCGCAATGAAGAACATTCCTCAATCTGGTACTCCCGTTCATCTGATAAAGACTTCATATATGAGCATGTCCGATCCTCAACTTCTATATTAGATACAGGTTCTTGTGCTGAACCAAACGACAGTTCAAATGATGACAGGCTGGGAGGCTGTGCTCTCATCTGCACAGATCTTAAGAGAGCAGCCCTCCTCAAGTCACCTGAGTGGCATATATCACTAGGTGATGATGGGAACCGACCCTCGGAGTCTGAACCTCGTTGACGTGGCTGTGAAGAAGTAACACTGCTGACAGAGCATCCATGTGAGGGATATGAACTTGCGGAAGGAGCAGAAGAGAACCCACTGAGTGGTCTTTGATACCTATGTGGAGAAACTGGACTAGTTGGTAGGCTGTCAGATTGGGATGAGCAACTGTTTCCGGGAGGCTCGCAAAATCGCAAGTCATCCGAGTCTTCTGACATTGGTGAATATTGCATGGACATTTCATCCCTGCACATGCATATTCAGAAGTTACAAAGGAAATGAGTGTCATGAAAAGTCTCACTATGCTAAAAAGCAATTAAAATGTAATAAAAGCATTCCTTCAGCCTTAGGTTTGTAGCCGTGGTTAAAATATAAGATTAGCTAGACACAAAGAAGTGCTCTACCACAATGAAGAACACAGTATTGGCATCGTTATAGCTACTGAGCATTTCTGTGTGTTCTTCATTAAAATCTCACAGTGACGCCATTAAGGATATTGAACCAATCGAGGTCAAGTGTAAATAAGTTCAATCGGGCTCAAGCTTGAATTTTTTTTTTTTTTTCCAATTCAAGCTTCAAATTAGCTTCTAAACCACCAACAATAAGAAAGTCATACCATGCACAGACTGAAACTAAAGCTATACCTGAATTGTTAGCCCATCTGCATGTCAGAACCCAAAATAAATCTATCCCTGCCACTTCATCTCGTTCCATATTTCTACTTCCTTGGTTAGACTGCTAACAAGTTTTATTTAGTGCCTAAGGATCAGGAAGAATGAACCTGAAGGTCACATACAGCTCAGCAATAAAATGTAAAGTATTATTGCCTCACACTTGACATCAACTTGGAGAACCCATGTGTCTCGCTAGTAGAAACTCCAAAATGAAGAAATATAAGAAGAAATAAATTAGATAGTTGTGCTCATACCTATACCCTATAACCAAATGTAAGTCTGGGTCCTTCATGGAACTAAAACTGAAAAAGTCTGTATGATGATTCCATTCTTGCAAAGGCCGTTGTGTCTCCTTACCACATGATGAGACATAAAACTATGCTCTCAGATAACATCAACTTATTTTATCGTTAATTGAATAACATTTCCCAACACTTGAATTGATTGTGTTTCTTATACAACAAGCATATCTTTGGTTACAACAGCCTAGCACACAATCAAACCAATATTTGCAACATTTTTTCCTTTTTCTTGAGAAGGTAAAGGCAATTTAACGGCGCAAAATCCATACTTTTATTTAGACCTTATACTGAATTGCAGTCACTTTTCTACGAAAAGAAAGAATTATAATTATTGAGCAAAGACAGCCATAAAACCTGGCAGGAGATTCCATAAGATTCTCCGGGAGAGGGTCTCCAACGGTTAATCCATTTAAGCTGGACGCCATTATCTGCACAACATTAAATGTCCTTGATCATCTGTGAGATAGACCGCATACAAATATTCATAAAAGTTTCTTTTTAATAGAAAAAAAGGGAAAACTACGTAAACAAGCTCCAAAAAAAATGGTAAATTGAAAATTGAGAAACAGGGACGCACCTCGCTGAGGTAACGCTTGTGAGAGTGAAGATTGTCGACATAAACCTCATCTTCTGGATCTCTACTTCGTTTTGCACTCGGAGACGTTGTTGATGTTGATACTGATACAGTCGATGATGTGGAGTTTGATTCGGAGCCCATTTTTCAATTACTTTGATCCCGTTTAATTGTGTCTTGAATCGAATAAAACAATAAAATTAAGGAAAAGTTAAGATTTTGATTACACATTTATGTCAAAATGTTGTGTTGTGTTCTCTTTTGTTGCCCAGGACACGAGAAAAAAGTCGAGTAGAGCGAAAAAAGCACTGGTACTGAAGAAATCCATCCGCCTGGGCTTGAGCCTGGAAGCTTGGGAGAGGCATCATTGTCCCTCGAGAGGCGTTACGATGCTTCTTCCGTGTAGCTACGAACTCTGTGAACTTGCTCCAGATATTGACATTTGTCCACCTAAGGATATTTTGGTATTTCAAATGGAATTAAACGACGCAGCGTCAGACGATTTGAAAAACCAGCGTCGTTTCGCTTGCATACCTATGCTCTCGAATTGCATTTCATAATTTTTAAAGTAATTTTAAAAATTAAAAGTTAATTTTAATATTTAGTAAATTTTTTTAAAAATTTAAATTTTGAAAAAGAGAGGAGGAGTAACATTTTAAAATAGGATAAATCTCATCATCCCCTCTTATTATATTAACATATTTCAATTTACTCTCTAAAAGTACAAAAAATTTTATTTATCCCTTTAATACTGTTATTTTTAATAATTATTTTATATTGACTCATCAAAATATCTAATTATTATTTAATTATTTTACAAATATTCATTATATGGATGAGCAAGAAAAGAACACACGAGAAGAGTTGGCCATCCCAAAAGATGCTAGGAATAGTACTTCATTATTTTTGAAAGTGGATAGAGATCAAACAATGCAACATATATATCCTAATTTATTTTTGTTTTAAAACAAATGTTAGCTTGTTTTGTTTATTTGTTGTTTTCTATTTAGTTATATCTACTATTAATATTACTGAAAACATCAATTTTATTCATATGCTAAATGACTCTAACTTCAAATTATGACAGGTGTCACTAGGGTTGGCAATAAACTCCGGATCCGCATGTTAAAAAATGTAGATTGAGATCTTAACTTTTAAGATCTGTGCAAATCCAGATGCAAGTGCATCCGAAAAATCAGATATCCGAACCCACATTATTATATAATTAAATTATTTATTTAATTAAATTTTAATTAAAAAATATATAAATTAAAATATTTATAAGTATAATTAATTCTATAATCTTCATTGACTATGAAAAGTATATTAAAAAACTAATAATAATAATAATAATAATAATAATAATAATAATAATAATAATAATAATAATAATAATAATAATAATAATAATAATAATAATAATAATAATTAGAGAATATTGTAATGAATCGGTTTACCTTAGATTTTTTATTTTTTTCATTTATGTTGTGAAATTATAATAATAATAATTAGAGAATATTGTAATGAATCGGTTTACTTTAGATTTTTTATTTTTTTTTATTTATGTTGTGAAATTATCATTTGTGAATTTATGGTGGTATTTTACATTATTTATATTGAATTGATGTTAAATTGTTAATTGTTAAATTATAATTGAATTTTATTTGATATTATTAAGTAAATTATTAAATTTAAATTTAAAAATATCCGGATATCCGAAAAATCTGTCCGTAATCTATGCGGATCATACGTGCGAATCTGCATATTTTTTTCCAGATACGTATGTGGATTCGGATGTTAAAAGTTTAATGCGGATTCAGATTTGGAATTTGCCATCCCCAAGTGTCACCAGGCTTTCTTCGAATATGTGTGGCAACTCGCGTGATGGCGTTAAGTATCCTGCTTAGCCAGCCACTCAAATACCAGTGGAAACGATTTTAGATGGAAGTAATGTAAAACTTCATAATGGAGGTCATGTATGTGAGAAATCACACTAACACAAAGAACAAGCACACACAAGTCACAAAACACAACAAATTTGCTTTTTACGAAGGCACCAGCCCCTAACTTTTCTATTTCCGAAAATGAGAAAAGTTACAAATAGCTCAAGCTCTGTATGCTTAAGGACACAACACTCAACTCAAAACTCTTGCCCCCAACATACATCCCCATCCTTATTAGTAGTTTTGCAAATGACACCCTAATTTGCTAGGGTTAGGTGGCGTACCACCTTTACGCCACCTCAAATTCTCTCTCTATTTTTAGGCACCCGCCAAGCATATCCTTAGGAGAACATCTCTATTCCCCCTTGATCCCAGGAACCGTTGCCCACTTGACCAAATGTTGAGGAGTTTATGGATTGTAACTGCCATCCTACTATCCTTGCTCCACATTTTTAGCCACCATAATCAAGGCCATGTTCCTCTATTTTGCAACAACCACAATTGCCACTTTGCTTGACTTTAGGCCTACTCTTAGGAGAGTTGCAGTCACCATACGTCCACTCCCTCGCAACTGTTCGCACATAGCCTGTGTACGACGCCTTTTATTTTTCGCATGTCTCGCCCACATGTGCAAGCCCTATATAGCTACACACTTGCGCACACTCCATCATGCCAAATCTGCCCTTATCTCGCACCCAGCCCACGCACTTAGCCTTGGTCTCGTGCGTTGCCACACCTACTCTCGTGCACTGTGCCTCGCGCTCGTATGTTGTGCCTCTCCCCCGCGCGTTGTGCCTCATTCCCATGCTCCCCGCCCTCGCAAACTAATGCACCTCGTCTTGCTCCTGCGCATCACTCGGCCTAGTGCTCGCAGGTCATTTGGCCTTACCCCCGCATGCCCAACACCTCATGCTTGTGCGTTTATGCGCCCAACACTTGCGAGATGTTGCGTGTGTCGCACCTCGCATGCCTTCGAGCCTGCTGACTTGCGTCCCCTCACACCCAAGCCACGCATACGCTTGCTGCCGCACCTCAGCCAATGCGCTAGCCTTGCCTTGTTTCTGTGCCTAAACCCCAAGCACGCCCACAATGCCCTCATGACTCGGACAAGGCCCCAAACCAAGCCACAGTTATCGACCCACATGACTCACGGTGGTAACAGCAAGAGAACTTTTTAATAGTTCTCGCAGTCATGGATCTTGACCTTGCATTAAGGGTTGATTCTCCCCTACATCTTATAAATGAGAGTGCCCTTAATGATAAAAATGAAATAGAAAGGTGGGAGTGATCAAATCGCATGTGTATTATAATCATGAAGAGGCCATTTTAGAAGTATTCAGGGGTACAATAACTGAAAAAGCAACTACAACTAAAAAGTCCCTTGTAAAAATTAAACAGAGGATTGTCAAGAATAAAAATGGTAAAATTAGCGCACTTTTAACAAGACTAATTTCTATGAGGTATAAGGGTAAGAACATAGGCAACAAAAGGAATAAGGATAAAGAAGCTGCAAATACACTACCTCAAAAGAAAACACAAAAGAAATTAGATGATCCAATAAGCATTGGTTGTTTCTTTTACGGAGTTGCAGCACATGATTTGTTTTATTTTGAATTTAATTTAACTTCAATACCTGGACACATGCGGTAGATAGATTCAAATGTAAGAACTCACATTAGTGTGTCTATTTAGGGTTGTTTTAATTGCTGAAAACCTAATGATGGAGAAAGATATATCTATGAGGGTAATAGTAAAAAAGTTGAAGTAAAAGAAACTAAAAAATTTAGATTATTATTAAACACTAGATTTTATTTGAATCTTAATGAAAAATTTATTGTTCCATTTTTTAGACGGAATTTGATTTCTAGTTCTGCTTTGGATAAATCTGATTTTTCTTGCTCATTTGGGAATGAAAAATTTAGTTTGTTTTATGATTTAAAATTGCTTGATTTTGATTCTTTGTTAAGCGATGATAATATTTATTTAATAGATATGACTGATTCATTTAATTAATCTTTGCAATTAAGTACACAAGGCTAAAAGAAAAAATTAACTAATTAGAATTCGGTTGCATTATGGTATAGAAGATTGGGTCATATCTCCAGATAGAGAATAGAGAAACTTGTGTCAGACAAAATTCTTAACCCCTTAGATTTCACAAATTTTGAAATCTATGTTAACTTTATCAAAGAAAAACAAATCAATAAAAGGAGACATTAAGCCGACAGAACTTTGGATGTTTTAGAACTCATAAAGGTGAACATTTGTGAGCCATTTCTTGCGGCTACTTGAAATGATCAATAATATTTTATGATGTTCATAGATGATTTTTTAGATATAACTACGTATATTTTCTTCATGAAAAGTCACAGTTTTTGAATATGTTCAAAAATTTTAAAGTTAAAGCTGAGAACCAACTTAGTAAAAGAATCAAAAGCGTCTAATTTGACTGTGGTGGTGAATATTATGGCAGATATAACGGTTTAAGTGAATAATGTCCAGGATCGTTTGTTAAATTCCTAGGGAAATGCAGTATTGTCCTACAACATACCGTGCTTGGTTTGCCAACTATAAATAATGTTGCTGAAAGACGAAACAAGACGCTTAAGGACATAGTGAAGAATATAATTTGTCATTTTACCTTACCATAATCACCCTGGGGAGAAGTATTTAAAATTACAGCATATATCCTTAATAGGGTTTTAACTAAAGTGATTGCCAAAACTTCTTACAAGCTTGAAACAAGTAAAAAGCCTAGTCTAAAGCATTTGTATGTTTGGGGATGTTCAACTGAGACAAAACTTTATGGGTCTAATGAGAAGAAATTGGACTCAAGAACGGTGAGTTGTTATTTTATTAGATACTTTAAGCGATTTAAATGGTACAAGTTTCATGATCCCACGACTAAGTTGATTTTTGAATAAAAATATGCTCATTTTTTTAAAAATGTCTTTGAAGAATAATATGTTGATATTTTCATAGATATTATTGGCATTAATCATGGTCTTATTCCTTATTATATTCAAGACATAACAAATCAATGCATTGTTGGAGAACCCCCTATACAAGAAGTTATTTTAGAATAACAAACTCTACCACATCAAGAACCTATGCCATTAAAGAGATACACTAGAGAAAGAAAAAATGTAATGCCAAATGATTACATTGTATTTCTCCAAGAAAATAAGATAAACATCAACGTGATGGAAGATAATCAGATTAATTTTTGTCAAGTTATGAAAAGTTCTAACTCTTAAAAGTGGATTAATACCATGAATTGGTAAATGAAGTCCATAAATAACAATGACGCATGGGATCTTGTCCCATTGCCAAAATGTGCAAAACCTATTGATTGGAAATGAATATTTAAGACCAAAATGTATTTGAAAGGTAATGTGGAGAGGTATAAGACACGTCTTGTCATAAATGGCTTTATATAAAAAGAAGTTATCAATTATAAAGAGATTTTCTCTTTGGTTTCTTCGAAAGATTCTTTCAAGATTATAATGACATTGGTGGCGTATTTCGATCTTGAGTTATATCAAATAGATGCGAAGACAACATTTGTCAATGGTGATATTGATGAGACGATGTGTATGATTCAGTAAAAAAACTTTGTATTAGAAAATCCAAAGAATATGGTTTGCAAACTTAAAAAATTTATTTATGGGCTCAAACAAGCATATCAACAATGATATTTCAAATTTCATCAAGTAATCATCTCATTTGGTTTCAAGAAGAATTTAGTCAATGATTGTATATACCATAAGTTATGTGGATTCAAGTATATATTTTTTGTTTTATATGTCGATAATATTTTACTTGCCAGTAGTAATATATGCTTATTGTACAACACCAAGAGATCTTCAGCTAAGAATTTTAAGATGAAAGATTTTAGTGATGCCTCTTTTGTATTAGGTATACAAATACACCAGGATTGCTCCCGGCGTATTTTAGGATTATTATAAAAAATACTATATTAAAATAGTTCTCAAGAGATATGGCATCCAAGATTACAAACTAAGTGATACCCCTATTGCTAAGAGAGACAAGTTTAGTCTCAATTAATACCTTAAGACTAATTTTGAGAAAAAAGAAATGCAGAAGATTCCTTATACGTTAATAATAGAAAATTTGATGTGTACTCAGGTTTGTACGTGACTAGATATTGTGTACATTACTGGAATGTTGGGTAGGAATTTAAGTAATATGAGAGTAAACCATTAGAAAATAGTTAAACAAGTCTTATGGTATTTATAAAGAACAAAATACTATATGCTCATATATCGGTGGTCGAATTAGCTTTAGATATTAGATATACTAACTCCAATTTTATTGGATACCAAGATAATTTAAAATCCACGTTAGGTTACAACTATATGCTAGTTAAGGGTGTTGTCTCCTAGAAAAGTATTAAATCGTCTCTAATATTCTCTCATACAATGGCAGTAGAATTCATAGCATATTATGAGGTATTTAATCATGGAATATGACTATAGAATTTTGTCATAGGGCTGTATATAGTAGATGATATTGATAGATCACTCAAGTTATTTTGTGACAATAAGTCAGCAGTGTTGCATTCTAATAACAACAAGAACTCAATGAAGTCGAAGTATATAAACATTAAATTCTTAGCTGTTAAAGAAAGAATTCAAAGTGGATAGTTGTCTATAGAGCACATTAGCACAGACTCCATGATTACGGATCTGCTTAATAAGGTATTGCTACCAAAGATGTTTCATGAGCACACTGCTCATATGAGTGTCATGTCATTAAAAGATATTTAGTTTTAGTGGGAGTATGTGATTTCAGATGCTCTTAAAATATAGACATTTTCAATTATTTTGGTTTATGAATATTTAAGGTTATTTTCTGTAAAAATAAAATTTTGGTTTATTCACACTTTGATTTTAGTATGATTTGATCTAAAAAAAGTTTAAGGTAGATTAGTTGGAAATAGGCATGTTAAGATCACATTGCATGAAATTTCTATACTATACACCTGCATCATGATTCATGTCATTTAGTTGTATTGACATAGTGATCATTGAGGGTCGAGTTACAATAGTTTTAACGAAGGCCGCTTTGATTCTATGATAGTATGATTGATGGACCAAATTGATTATATATACACTTCGGTAATGACAGTAAAGTTGAGCCTTACGATTATTTTTGTAAAGTATAATTATAAGGTTACATATATAGCCTAAGTAGAAAATTGTTGAATTTTTTAATGTAGCATTATTGGATCCTTAATATAATATTGGACTTATATGTAAATAATTACGTGTTGTAAATTATTATATAGGATTAAAACTAATTAAAAGTAATCTATTAAAGTTTTCAGCATTATGCATTGTAGTTTATCTAATAGGGTGTGAGCCTTCAATGTATAAAGACCTAATGGTATTTTAATTTAATGATGGACAGAATTAGAAATACTTAATGATAACACAAAAAAATTATCAATATAAATAATTATGGTCCCTAAGTCACATGTATCTTTTTATTCTTTCTGACATTCCATCATCAGAAAAAGAAAGCGCAAAGAATATTAAAAGATTTTATAAGAGAACGTGTAAATCTGAAAAATTAATCACATAACTCTAGAGAATAAACAATCATTTTGTTATTAATTCTTGTTTTATCAGTTATCTAATTTGATTGGTAATGTTTTTCATATGAAAACAAGAAGTTTAAATTTGGAATGACATTGGACGAGTGGAGAGAGAATTAGAGCCGCAATGACTAATGAATGAAATCAAAAGTCATCGCATGAGGAAGGTAAATAAGGGGCGACACTATCTTAAAATGCATTCCAGAACGAAAATGGCATTGGATCCATCCAATGGTGGAGTGTGCATGCCAAATTCCGTTGGGCTTTGGCTTCTCAGAATAAAATGATAATAATAACTATAAATAACGTAACATTTAGTGTTTTATATTTATATACAATTTTGGAATGTCATTGCACCCGTACTTTTATTACGCATAGAGTTATTTTAATTTGAAATTTTGATATAAATTAATTTTAAATAATTAAATATTAAAATTTTAATATTTATGTCAAAATTTAAGTTAAAATAAACTAATCCTTCTACGCCTACTTTTGTGTTATTACAAGAACCACTACAATGAATTGAAATTAAATAGAAAGCCAACGAGGCAGAAAAGTAACAAGAGAGAGAGCAATTCTCGCCGTCAGAATCAGCGCTAAGTGTTGGCTTTTTGGGCGCAAAACGATGCAGCCTGCAGAGTATTGATACATAATTCATTAATGCTGGGGACCTTCTCTTTCCCCTTCTTCTATCTCAATCTGAGCAGATAAAGAATAAGAGATTACTATTTATCAACAGAACGCGGGGCCACCGAAGGAGTCCATCAAAGATTGCTTTACGCTGTGTTCGGTTTGAAGAAATAGGAAGGTGAGAGAATGTAAAGAAAAGAAAGCATCAAGAATTGAGAGAAAAAGATAAGAAGAGTGGAATTCAAAAAATTACACGCAAAAAAAAAAACTCTTTGTTTCTTATTTAAACAATTTTATTCTTTAGTATTGAACTTTTAATATTTAATAAATATAATTTTAAAAAACTAATAATAAATATATTAAATATGCTAAATAAATAACTAATAAAAAGTATTTAAAATAATATATTTATATTACGCTGTCGTTAATTGCCGCACTATCTTATTTTAACTTTGAGAATGACATAAAAATGATTAGAAATTTGCTATCTCTACAACTGATTAATTTATTAGGCCCAAAAAATCTGATACTTTTTTGGATTTGCAAAGTTAAAAAGTTTTCAAACATTTTTACCTAATTTGAATAAAACACATCCATTTTTTGATCTCAATGATGCTGCAATGAAGTTGTTCATGGGTGAGCGAGTTCCAATGGCACTTCCAATGGCACTAACAGTGACATTTTACCTGGGAGTGATGGCAGCAGTGGTGGAGATATTTTGATTAATTAATAAATTCATTTTTATATTTTTTAAATTAATTAAATAAGTAAAATTATTTTATTAATGTTTAAATCATTACCTTAATTTAATTAATATAAAGTAATTACCTACAATATTAAATTGATAAAATAAAATTATAAATAATAATGATTTGATGCCATTAAGTTAATAAAAAATCGAAAGGAAGATTTTGGAAGTTCCAGTTTTCAATAGAAAAGGAATTTAAATTATTTACTCTTAGGTATGTAACCCAAAGTTTACATTATAATAAATATTAAATTTTAATAAAAATTAAACTCTTATATATTATGGTCAAAAAGTTAATTCTTCATTATTAGAAGCTTCTCTCCAACCTCCTTTCTCTCATACTCTAGAACAGTCCATAAACACATCTTCTTTCTCTTGTATGTTGTTTATGTGATATGAATTTATTTATGTTTCTCAGAAAAAAAAAAAAAACGGAAATAGGAAATGGATTCAAATTTCTTTTCTTCCCGCACCCTTCTCTCCTCAACCAAACATGGCCTTACTGCCCTTACATGATCTTTCAAGTCTCCTAATACGAAGCCAGCGAAGCAGCAGTGTCATACTGTCATGACAGTTTAACAAAACGAATTACATGCCTAAATCCTTAGCCCTTGGGTCTACTTAACTAAAACCATCAGAAACCAATTTTTTTAAAAAAAAAACAAAAAGTGGTAGAAATTAATTAGCCGTTGTTATTTTTTTTTTTATGACTATAAGACATGATTTAATATTGAGGTGTTATAAAAAATTATAATTATAAAAAAATTTAATAAAGTGTGATAAATATAATTTTTAAATTATAATTTTTTTAAATTAATATTTATTAAATATTTTAATATTATAATTGTTAAATAACAGACACTCGATCCTAATGCTAAATAAAACTCAGGCATAAACAAGCCCCACAGCCGGCATCAACTCATGCCCGAAAAGGTCACATACGAAGGCTTTCATGGGTGGGTCAGATCTATACCTAACAGGACACGGGTCGCCCATGTGGTGGGTCTAATCAGGTTCACACTTCACGGTCCTACACCAATATCATCAAAACTATGGACATGGATGACACTCGGGCTCTCTTATAGCTCACCTAACAACGACGCAACACACCATGTCCATGTCATGTGTGGGTCAGCTAATATCAGGCAACAAACAATTGCTGTACTTGGTACTCTTCCAGAGAGATTCCAATAATCCCATAAAGGAAAACTATTTTGATCCAATTTGCATTCACATCTCTTCACTAAACCAACCTTCCAGCTAACAAGACTAGTGGGAGCGACTAATTTGAAAGGCCACCAATGATTGTATATCCCCACACATGATTATTGGTCATGATCCGTGAAAAAAATCTAAAACTCCCAGAGATGCAGCTACTATGTTACAGTAATCATACAAGCAGCCCTCCAAATTATCCAAAAATAATGCTAGAGGTAACAGTGAGAACAAATCATTGCTGGGCAGCCATAAAACGATTGTCACTGAGATCATCATATCACGTTCACTTTTCAAGTATCATGAATTAAATAGCATATACCGGCCGGTGGTCACCTGATATAAAAAAGGATGGAACTCATAGACAAAGGAGCTAACGCTGATTCGCAATTCGCAGTGTTATATTAAGAGAGTTAACGATATCCGTGCAAACACAAACCATGGATGAAGTAACTGGCAATTTAATAACAGTAATTAACAAAGCGTGTTCCCGATAATATCATAAATAATACATGCAGGACCAACCAATTTCTAGGCCTGATGGAGATCAAATGGTCCATCTGCAACGAGCTCTTGAAAATCATCGGCTGAAGAAGCAAAAATTCAGACACAGATTCACTGCTTACCATCTACCATGCAAAACCATTAAGCCACATTAATTAAGCTAATAATTAATACAACATAGATACAGCACGGTATTATCTCATAAATATGTGTAAATTAATCACCACACCAAAAGGCTAATTCTGTACAAGAAAAGAAAATTAATAATAATAATACACCGTACGTCAATCCATCAGCTAATCAGCGATGGGCTTCAGCTCCCGGCAACAGGCATTTTCTACCGAGAAGATAGCGGCTTAAAAGTCTTGGCGAGTCCATTAAGCGCCCCGTATCCTTTAGAACTGAAGCCTAAGCAGCCAAACAGCCCCTGCCTGTACGGCAAATAAGTCCTCTTCTTCATCTCCTCTGCTTGAGCTCTATTCGCCGTGTAATGCAACTCGTGAGCGGACGGTGGGACTCTCCGTTTCGATATACCGTTAGCCGGTTTTCCGTTAGCGGTCTTTTTCACCGAAACTTGCTCGTTTCGCTTCAGCTTCTGCTTTGGCTTCTCCTGCGTTTCGTTGTCTTCTCTAGAGAAAGTCAAAGGCGGAGACGCGGCGAGCTTCTTTTCCTTATCTTTTGAAGGAGAGAAAGAGATAGAAGACCAAAACTTTTCCTTCCCATTTCCTCTCCCTTCGCTTTTGCTTCTGTACAAAAGGTCTTTTAAAAATATCCATTTCTTCGAGTTCCTTCCAGAAGATGAGGACCTCGAAGAAGAAGCAGAACAAGACGGCGTCGTTTCACTCTCACTCAAAACAGTTCCGCCCTCTTTACTCTCCACGTAATGTTTCAAGTCTAGAATATTTTCACTAACCTCACTCCCGGACCCGGTGTTGATATCCTCTACGCGCCACTCAAACTCTCCGTTTCTTAACGGAGACAGAGATCTGGCTTTCCTGTGAAGAGATCTACTCCGTAGCCTCAGATCTCTTCCTCGTTCAACCGTCTCTTCGCCGTCTTCTTTGTCAGCGACGTCGTCTTCTTCACCGTCCAGATCTATAAGAGGAGCCAAAATCTGAGGCCTTTGCAAGTGGGAGGAAAGCTTCATAGGCCTAATCTGCCCGTTCAAGAACAACTCATCAGCCGAGCTCATTGATCCAGCGGCTACCGAACCGTTACTCGAGAAACGAGACGAGAACTCAAACTCGAAGTCAGATTGAGTCGATGAGAACGACGACTCCGACGGATGACACGTGGCAGACGAAGATAAGACATAGTGCATGGGACTCGCTGGTGCACTGAAAAAGTAGCCACCAGAAGTGGGAGGCCCACGGCCGGGACTGGAAGGCGCACTAACGTAAGGCGTGGAGCACGTGGAATCCAAGTCTTCACTGAGACGGGGCGTTTCAGTGACATCCGGTTCGACATTGCTAGGGTTTTGGAGAAGAAGAACCATTATGGGAGAGTGAAAGAAATGAAAGAAAGAAGGCAAACGGTGGGTTAATTTGTTGGGACTCTCACTCTGAGAGAGAGCTGAGCAGAGCTAATTGGCTTGTGCGACAAGCAATAATATTTGTGCAGAGAGAGAGCGCTCTGAGCGAGGAGAATGCATGTGCTTATGATCAGTTGGGTGATCTCTCCCTCTCTCCCTAGCTCAGACGGTTATGTAATTATGTTATAATGTTATAGTTATGTTTTGTTCTGTTGTATGAATTTTTGGAAAAATGTTTGTTTTGTAACGTCAATTAGTTTGTCTTGTTTTTAGGCTTTAACAGTGGAGTGACTACTTTATCCGTCTCGAATCTATCTCGGATTCTTTTTCATTTACCATAATACCCGTCCATCTCCATCACATGCTTTGATGCTTGTGGCCTGGCTGATGCCCACTTGTACCCTTGCTGACTAATAAGTAATAACATTAACCTTTCAAGCCTGCCAATGTAAAAATTGTTTCATTTTTTCTTCACGATTGTTTAAGTTATATTTATTGTAATTTATAATTATATTTGTTAGTGTGAAATATAGAATAAAACAGTAAAATTAAGTGGGTCAGTGAATAAATTTTATTTGATTATAAGTTATATTAAATGTAATTTAAGATGGTCTTTTTTAATATATATATATATATATATATATATATATATATATATATGTATATGTATATGATGATATGTATGAATGTATGTATGTATGTATGTATGTATATGATGATATGTATCCATAATTTAACATCTTTTTGTGCCACACGTATGGGGAAATTTACCTATTGAATAAACAAACATACAGCAGACATTACTAAGTAGTGAAAACAGAAGGTTTTATATTCAAGTTTAAAGGTTACTTATGCAGGTTTGTGCCACACGCATCAGATGGGATTGAACAAAGAAAAGTTGGTTTGGGTGCTGTGATTAGAGATTCTAGAGGTAAAGTGCTAGCAGCAGCCGTGAAACCTTCCTATTTCCATTTGGAGATAGCTTATGCAGAAGCAGAAGCTGCAAGACTTGGTGTTGAAATTGCTGAAAAGTTGGGATGTTGGCCCTTAATCATTGAAACTGATTCTCAGGAGGTTGTAAATCTGGTCTTGAACAAAAAGAGCACAAGAACGGAATTGTTTTGGATCATTTCAGATGTGCAAGCTTGTTTCAAGGGGCAGCAACGAATATCAATACAGCATACCCCAAGAGCCAACAATGTAATAGCTCATAATTTAGCTAGATTAGCCTTGGAGCATTCTGAAGTTGTTTTTTGGGTGGATAACATTCCAGCCCACCTCTTGTATTTATTCTCAAGTTAATTGCTTTTAAGGGAGACCTTCTTATAAAAAAAAAAAAAAAAAGTTCAAAGGTTACTTTTTATTTGGGGTCAAAAAAAAAATAGTATAGATTTCTTGTCTCGAAATATGTATTGTATAGATATTAAGGTTGGTAAAATAAATTATTTTGTGATGATAATCACTATCGTTCAATTATGATTTTTTCGAGTATTTAAGAGAAGAAAATGAAAAATACGTGTAAACTTGCATGGTTAGTTAACTTTTTAGTGATAATAAAAGACAAGCGTAAAGTTAGTTACATACAGTTAATTTTAAAGTTCTTGTTAAACTTGCAAGGTTGCATTTGTGAGAATTTAGTAGTGTATTTTGGAATTAATGAGCTTTGTTAACGAACAATGTTCTAATTTGCGAGTAATGCTTTATTAGAAGTCATTTTCATCCAATCAAAACACATAAATTATAAACTTATACTAAATCATATTAACTGTACAAGACTTTACACTTCTCATGGCTATTGATATAATGAGTTAAATTTTCTGAACCTAATGTATATCATCTTTGGTATATCACTATGGTAATTAATTTAAATTAAGGCATAATATTGCATCATCTAATATAACAAGGTAGGATTTCATGACGCACTTGTAAAGATAAGATATCAAAATAAAATTTATTATTTGAACGAAAAATTGATTAAATTTAATAATTAAATATCACATGATCATATGAGATAATGTCATATCATTTGATATTTCAATTGTGAAACAAATTTTGTGAACTTATTACCATTAGTTATTTTCAACTACAAAGAAATCATTTGAAATTAAGCAATAGGTAATTTCTTTTGTGAACCTTCAAAAAGCTTAATGAAGTTACTGCCAATTAGATTAAAAAAAAAAGTTATTTCCAGCTAAAAAACTAGGTATTGCTTTTGCTGAATGAAAGACGAATCTTACTAATTAATTATTCTGATTTTTTATTTAATTTTCTTTCCACTCCCTTATTGTTATGGCTTTGGAAATGGCGGAGTCGACATTTTCACACTGAAAAGTCACGGTCTCACGGATGTAATCGACTGATGGGGAGCATATAAAGGAAGTAAAAGAGAACAAAGCGTGGGCAACTGGGCCAAAAGAGGCAGGAGTACCGACTACATGGATCGTCGTCCGGTCCGGACCACTGCGTGTGATGTCAGCAGTGACCTGACTCATCAATGCTTCAGAGAAAACGTGGCGGCACGTGCCAGGAATCTGCTACCCATAATACCTTGTGGATTTTATATTTTTAATTTCAAGTGCTTCTGTGTGTGTGTGTGTGTATTGACATCCACGAAAATATAATAAACTATCGAGTGCTCCAAATATGCCACACCTGGCACTGTTGGCAGTGGGCAATCACTCAACGGTCATCCACCACTTCTTCCATGGGTTGAATTCTCTATGGATTTGGATCCTGAAAACTTCATGGGCCGCGGTGTCCCATCGACTATGGGCCATTCGTAAAGTCAATTACTCTGTGATGCTATTTTGACCTCGTTAGTATTGTCTGCAATACTTTTTCGTAGTGCGTTCTTAAAACGGAATCGGAATGAACGGAATCGGAATGGAATGAGGGAATGAGAATGGAATTTGGAATGGGAATAAGGAATGGGAATCGAGAATAAGTTGTTTCTTGAACTATAGGAATCGAAATCGGAATGAAATTTGATTAAATTAATGTGTTTTCTTTGTCTTTAATCGGAATCGGAATTAATTTGATTGTAATAAATTACCAAAAAGTACTTAATGAATTATTTTCATAATCATTATTTTATATTTTAATTATAGTGATTATTTATTCAAAAATTTTATTATTAATAATTATACTAATTAATTATAATAATTATATTATTAATTATTGTGATTATTTAGTCAAAATAATTTTTTATTTATAGTTATTGTTAATAATGTATTAATATAATAATTAATGGTAATTTTTATATTAATATATTATTAATAATAAATGAATTAATTATAATAATAGTAATATATTAATTATTGTGATTATTTAATAAAAAACTATAAATATTAATATATTATTGTTAATAATATATTTATAGATTAATTAATAGTAATAATTATATCAATTAATTGATGATAATATATGAATTAATTATAATAATTATATTAATAATTATTATAACAATAAATTAATTAATTATAATAATAATAACATATATAATTATTGTGATTATTTATTATATCGATAAGCCCGTTAACAAAAAACCGGTTCGTAGATAACGTTCTGGATGCAAAAATGGAATTTATATTTTTGATTTAAATGAGGGCATTTTCGGAATATTAAAATTTCAGTGAGGATAAAAATGGAAATTCAGGGAATGGGAGATTGATTCCCACCTCCCCCCATGGGAATCAATCTCCCATTCCCCATTCCCAAATTCTTGTGGGTCCCACCATTCCGATTCCCATTCCTATTTTTTTTTTCGAAGAAACTTGTAATCATTCGTTCCGGATTCCGATTCCCCAATCCGAGAAGTAAACACACCATCATTGTAATTGTGCCTCTCTTCCATCGTTATTAGTTGCATGCGATTTGAATATGATGCGTATTTATTTTTATTTTGGCAACTGTTGTTTATTCTAGGCGGGAAGAATAGAAGACGATGACATGAGAATTGAGGACAGATTTTAACTTGGGTATTGCTATGGTTCTAGTTGTGAGGCAGGTAGCACCCCACATTGGTGAGCATAGAAAGGAAGAGTTGAAGGAGTGAGCTATAACTGAAAATAAATTATCTTTTGCTGAGACAAGGAACAAAGTGGCGAATTTATTTTTGTTTCTCTAGTCTATACTTGGAACCTTCATTGATGCAATAGATTTTATTATTACATCAAGCGGTTGTTTGGAATTGGAGCTGTGGCAGCAATCCCAAATGCATTTTTAATAGAAAAAGGAAAAAGGCTGAGGAAAGCAGTGGGAGTAGCTGGTCTATGGCAGCCCAGTTCTCCCAAACGGGCCCTAAGTTGATCTTGCTGAGAGTTGATGGTTGACTGCGTACATCGGAATTTTGATTAAGCTGATCCGCTTTGAGTGTGGACACTGAGCCTCACAGTCACACTTGAGCTAACTGGAGCTAAAATGCAGTGGCTCGTTGTGTTCTGATATTTTAATCCATCTCTTCTCCGGTATTCCCCAGTACGCGCTTTTTGTGCTCTTCAGAGACAAATCTCAAAGCTTTAGTTTTATTCTCAAACCAAAGGATGTGTTTCGTCTTCGTATTTCCCTCAACGTACGCACGCAGCAGAATCCATCTCCATCCCATTCTATGCTCTTCAAAAACAATCTAAAGTTATAGATAACGCGTAAAAAATCATTTTTAGACGCTTGTGAGTCATCGTGATCGGGATTGCCTTTCCAATGCAAAAACCGAAAATGAAAAACAGACAGAGACACCCTGCTAACATTCCCCTTTTGAATGTTATTTCCTAAAATATTCTTTGTTTAATTTACAAAATACAAACACATATATTAAAATTAACCGTCTTCCCATAAAATTCTTTATCCTAAAAATTATATATTTTTAAAGTTTTATTTATAAATTACATGCAAATTTTAAAATCTTAATTATTATTTTTTTTTTGCTATATAGTGCTTATTTTCATAACTTTATGCTCCCATAATTTTTTCAAAATATAATTTTTTATTAAAATTAAAATATAAATGTAAATTATGAAATAGAATGGGTGTGACATTTTTGTTAAAAGAACAATTTATTTAAATATTTAACTGAATTTCTATTTAAAATTAAGAAATCAATTAAATTGTAGTTGATTATTAGGTAATTTCAGTCAAAACACCTAGTCCAGGGTAGAATATGTTTCAAAGGAAATGGCATGGAAATGGCTGCAAGCCCATATATTCATTGTGGCCCAAAGCCATTACAGGCCCAATATTATTGCAATAGTACCCGTTTTAATCCTTTTAGAACCCGAAATTAGTAATTATGGTTTTATTACCCGAAGAAATTATATAAAAAATATAAATATGAATTTAATTAAATTAAAAATATTTTTACACTTACGAAAAGTCCTCTATTTATATGATACGGTTAATTTTATAAAATAATTTTGAGGCTATAAAATAATAAATTATGCATAATGATAAGATTAAAAAAAAAGACTTACGTTTAAAATTTAATTAAACTCTGTTGAAATCTTTTGTCATTTTCTGTAATTTCAATCAAAATAAGAACGGTGTTAGGAGCTTTGCCCATTTATTACGTGGGCTCTCGTAATTTAGCCCAAAACTCAGGATTGTCTCTTCCATCTGCGATCGCTAGAGCAGTCAGTCAAACTGAAACTAGGTTTGGTCAAGTTCTCAGAAATCTTAAAAAACCCTGTTCCTCTCTCTGTCTGTCTGTCTTTCTGTACCCATGGCTCTCGCTTTCTCCCGTGAAAAGATCTTCAGTGCCACTTCTCAGTGCATGAACTTCTGGTAAAACTCACTGCATGTTATTTATTTGTTTCGTTTAATTTTTACTTATTGGCTGTTTCTCTTATCCGTTTCAATTCAGGCGGCAAATGAGTACGGTGTCGGAGAAGCGAAATGTAGAAGATCACAAACGCAGATTGCTGGCTGGTAAATTCGAATTGAAGCGAAAGCTTTACAAATCCCTTTACAGAGATGTCAATCTTCCCACCGAGGTGCGTGAGAAATACCTCTGTAAGTTAGCCCGGTTGCCGAGAAACAGTTCCTTTACACGCCTAAGAAACCGATGTATTTTCACTGGTCGATCTCGCGCCGTGTACGAGAAATTCAGAATGTCTCGAATCGTTTTTCGCAGTTTGGCAAATCAAGGCATGTTGATGGGCGTCAAGAAAGCTTCTTGGTAGCCTGAGCTTTGTTAGGTATTTAACTTGAAAATATCCAATGAAATAACCGGGGTCTGGCCTGCGTATTTTTATTTGGGGCGTTTTGTAAGTTTTCATACTTTGTGAAATTATTATTTATTTTGGCTCTGTTAAACATTTTTTTTGCTTGAATTGATATGATATTATGCCATGCACAGTTCAGTGAAATTGGGAGACTTGATCATTTTGAAGATGTGTGTTATTGTATTGAGGCTTGGTTGATATTTGATAATACATATGGTTTTCATATGTATTGGTTGCAAGAAATGGGAGGAGAGGCGAGGAATAGAAAGGAGAGGAGGGGAGCGAAAATGAGAGATAAAGAGGGTCAATCTCAATTTGTTTGGTTTGACATGAAATTATTCATTCTTCCCCTTATTCCTTTCCCCTTTCTTCCTTTACTCTCCTCTCATTTCCTTTCATGGGTAAGAGTAGCTGATGGTATTTGAGAAAGCTAATTGTTACTATGTGTTTGTCAATTTTTGATTATGTGAGAAGTGAAGACATGATATTATGATAACTACGGGAAGGTCTTGTTCAATCTGTCTTCTTTAGTTTGGAAATTAAGAGTAGTGAAACAAAATGATAAATACGGTGATTTATTTTGTTTGTGCTTTCATTCATATGTTTAAAGATTCGGAATGGTCAATTTTAACTTTCAGATTACTGGAAGGATATTGCACTTACTGTCGAAACAATAAAAATTTTAGAAATCTTATACACCTCGTCTTATTGTCTTTTGATAGCAAGGATGCTTTCTTTTTGCAATCATCTCTATCGAAAATAATCTGCACTATCTGTCTTGATTAGCCTTACTCAGCTAACAGCTGACTCTATCAATGGAGCTTCTGTCAAGTTAACAATATGGCATTCGAATTTCAGTTCGTATATCGGCTGTGAGATGGTAGTTGGAAGCATATCTTAATACATGTCAGAATGGAAGTTGATCGACAACTTTTCACCATCTAGATGGTTCCAGATCATTTTTACAATTATTAGGTAGGTCACATTATGGAGGAACAAATTCTTAGATGCAAGGTAGAACACCTGCTAGTTATATCTGCATTTTTCATGCTGCCGCTTTTGGCTTTTCTAATTGGCAGTGGCTGGATTGCATTTGTGTTGGTTTCTGACATTAATGGTTATATCCCTATTGTATGCATAAAGCTTTTGCATTTATTCAGTAGTGATCAGTGAGTATAGTAACTCGTAAATCCCAGCCAGCATGCTGCCTCCTCATAATCTGTTTAGTAGTTAGCAGAGTGGTTAATTTTTCAGCGGCCAGCTTCAGTTAAGGCTTGAAAATCCTTTTGACATGCTCATTTCAATCCAAGCTGATTTTCTGTTTCCTTCTTTCCTCAAGTGTGAAGATTTTGCTGTACCTTGTTTGCTTCATTTGGAGACACAAGCCTGTCCCAGGATGAAGAGACAGAGTCAAGTGAAGATTTTTTTTTTTTTTTTCATTAGGCAGAAATGAGCAATTATAACAGTCTTCAGTGTCACTACAAGAGGAAATATGCATTGTCTGTACTTTAATTTTATAATTCAGTCCCATTTTGGCCAGATTTCCAGCTTAGTTAGCGGTCAAAAAGTCTTCGCAACACGAGCATGAATGTTGGACGAGATGCTAATTGCAAATTCACTAGGGATGTTATCTGAAACTGTTCTACTTTATGTTTCTGCTAAATATCGCCTGAGCGTGGACTCTTTTGCCCGTTCACTAATCAAACGCTCATTGAATTTGTTATTGCTGTAATCTAGCCTTCTGTAAAAGCTAGAGCTCTCTCATTCTTTATTTTGTAGAATGGAGTATTCTGTTGTGCCATTATTCGGATGTTCCTAAAATTGTCATATATACTATGGATCCCATATATGTTCATTTAAATCTAGCACTGTTGCAAGGATTTTTTTCTTTTTAGGAGTATTTGGCAAGAAATTAATGACAGGCACTTTCTGAGAAAAAATGTAAAAGTATCTTCGAATACAACTGTATGTATTATTTATAAAATTTGTAAACACTCGAACTCGGAATTTACACACAAAAAGCCGCAATTAAAGGGAGGAATCAAGAAGATAATTGAAAGCAAAACAAAAAAAAAAAAATGTAAGAAACGGATCATCTGCTTCAAAAAGAAAAAGTAAGAATTATGAATTAGTTAGCCTCTCATTGTACTCCAAATATGAAATCTGTCTTTGCATCTTTATTTGCTGATAGAAGTTAGCTATGAACTCCTCAGCTCTCAAATCAATCCCTTCTTCCTCGGGTAGGATATTCTCTTCGTTAGCTTCATACCCGTATGCGTGTCGAGCTCGTTTTCCATTATCTTTCAAGAAACTCTTCCTTCCACTCCCATAATTATCATAATCATATCCATAAACTCCATCATCAGTATCACCGTCGTCGTCAAAATCATTATCAAAATCAACTTGCGGGGTAGGTGCAATGCAAGGGATCAGCAGGTAGCGCATAGAAGCCGGACGATGCATCTTGACGTTGAAAATGGGTGTCTTGTCAAAGGAAAGCTCCCGCTCTCCATAATGTAGTCGATCCCGCCGAGTTGAGGTTGCGCGGCATAAGCTTTTTACAAATTTAGGCACCAGTCGTAGCTCCATCATCAGACGTCTCTTAAACACCCCACCTTTTCTTGTCCATAGCAACGCTAGACGTAGCAAGTTCCATGCTCGCCGAGTTACATCACTGTTTTTCTTCGGCATTTTCTTTCTTTCTCTTTTTTTTTTTTTATCTGGGAACTTATGATTGTGGTAAAGAAACAGTAGAAAGGAGCTACAAAAGTTTGAGCTTGTAGTGTTGCTGTAAGGAGCTGGTGTCTTGAAAGATTTTGAGTTATTGATTAAAAACTTTTCGCCGTTAAATAGATTTTCAGCTGGCGAGCGAAGAGGGAGAGTGTGGTTATATAATATTATATACAACTAGAAAAAATGATACGCGGAGAGAATGAGTGGGCGGCGCGGCCACGTGGCTAACACGGCTGTACGTTTGAAATCGTGTCATAGCCCTTTTCTTCCCAAATCTACCCCTGCCTTTGCCTTGTTAGCTTTCCCATTTGTATTGAGGCAAGGCAACATTAGCGTTTTTGCCTCTGCACTTTTTATTCAACGAAATCAGATCATTAAAAACAATATTTATATATTTTGGCTTTATTTGAGAAGAACTTTTAGAATATATTAAAAATATCATGCTAACCATATAATAAATAAATGATGATATGATAGTATATATTTATTTCAAAAAATTACTATATAAGTAATTGTTATATTAAATTTAATTATACTTGTCATACATATATTAATTGATTGTATTACTTATAATGTATTATAAAATTACTAGTATTTAGAAGTTGCAATAAGGCTTGCTTTTATATTTCACACAATCTTTTTTTTAATGTCAATATTTCTCTTTAGACGATTTCAATCAAGTTAAATTTGTCTAAATTGATGCTTGGCTACTTCAATTAATAAAATTTAAGTTCTTGAGTTTAAATAATTAATCCGATATTCTAAGTCGCTTATATCAATATGAGTGACGAGGAAACTCAAAAGATAAAATAATAATAATAATTAATCAATGATTATATGACGAGATGTGCAATTTCAAAACTTTTAAATTTAACCTTTGTTGTTGCTTGCAAGAAAAGAAATTAGGGGATATAGCGCAAAATTAGATTAAGGATTGAATTTTTTTTCCTCCCCTCTCCTCTCCTTGATGATTAATTCATATTCTTACAAACATGTTCGGATGTATAACATAATAAGATATTTTGAAAGGCCAATTTGGTCATATGATAAATATGAGATCAGAAGCAAAAGAAAGCAAGGTACCCACGTACATAAAGCTGTAACACTTTTAGTTGGGTCTAGCTGTCAAATTAAGAAAGATATGCAAAAATGTGAACATCCACGTTCTAGAGTCAAGACTTTAGCACAAGTAAACGTTGCGTATTAATGTTAATAGTTAAAAATTCTAAATAAAGTAAACTAATTAGAGAATCGTAAACTCAGGAAGATGGAGTGATGTTTCTCTGTTAATTCTTTGAATGGAACTTTCAGTTGTGGCTATAATTTTTTAAATATCTACTGATTAAACCGTGTCCAGTCTCGGGAGCTGTGCTCATCATAGATTTTCGTATTTTTCATTTTTTAATTTTAAATTACAACGTCAGAATCTTCTCATAAACTGCTTAATTACAAATTTACCATGGTCATATATATTCCTTTTCGAAAGAAATAAAAAATATGACTTAGTAACAAGACTTCAAAGGTTACAATCTTAGGTCAATGAATGAATGAAGGATAAAAAAGGGAAATTTACAAAACTAACTACAATATTTTCATAATTTTCATAACTAACCCTCCAACTTTTTTTCTATCATAAGTAGCCAACATTTGAAAAAATTCCGATTTTACCCCTCTCATTCTCCCAACTTCCTCTCCCGAATTGCTCAACGGATTTCTCTCCTCCAAGTGAAATTGTTGTCAGCGGCGGCTTCCCATCACGTCGGAGTCCATCCACGGCAGCCAACACCACCCACATTACGGTTAAAATAAACAAATAGAAGGTTAGTTTCAAAACCCTAAATTATTAGAAAAAATTATTGTGGATTATGTTTGAAAGTTTTTGTGTTGGTGATGGAAGTGATTGTAATTGTGGAGTGGGTGATGTTGCTCTTGGGATGATGGTGTGGGTGAGGGTGGAATGTGTGGGAGAAAGGGCAACCGGGCGCTCACGTTGCGCGTAAGAGCGCAAACAAGCGGTAGCGCGCGAAGATCAGCAGCGCAGCCATGCGCGCACGCTGTCGCCGCACGCCTCACAAGCCAGCCTTGCATGACGCTCACTTTTATCGCACGTCTCGCGCGACAAGCGCGCGATCATGATCGTGCGGCTTTATCGCCTCTCACGCGACAAAGCGCGCGATCATGCGTCACGGTGCATGGCCCAGCGCTGTCGCGGCGCTGTCGACTTCTCGGCGACAGGTATTTGCTGCAGCAACAAGATCGCGCCGTCGTGTCTCGGGCGACAGCGCCGCGCTGCTACCGCCGCAAGCCCGCTACCGTCGCCGCGTCTCGCTAGCGACAAGCGGGCTAGCCGCGATCGCCCCAGCGCTGTCGCGCCGCGTCGCAGCGCGACAAGCGCTGATCATCGCGTCGCGGCTGCGCCTTGTGGCGGCGCATCCGCCACGCGATATAGCGTCACGGCAGTATGTGATCTTCGCGCCAGCGCGTTGTCGCACGGTCGACTGTTGGGTGCGACGGCGTGCTGTCGCGCACTTGTTGTGTGCGGCAGGCTGCTGTCGCGCACAAAATTACGATTTTGGAATTTTTTCCTTTTATGTTATTAAATTGTTATAAATTTCCTTTAACATGATAATGTAATAAATGTAATGATACATGGCGAGTGAGCGATCGTGAGAATGTAGAAATGAACCTAGGGCATTTTGAAGTTTGCTTATATCGATCACTTTCCTATCGTATCTCTAGTATGTGTAAATTCGATAAAGTGGTGAAAGCGATCTACGAAAAGTTGACAAAACTAAACGCAGCTCAATTATTTAAGAATGACATATTTGGGCATTTCTTGGAGTGTCGAGCTTTCCATTTAGTGGCGTCATTTTGCACAATTTGTTCTTTGAGGCAAGTGGTGGATAAGGAACGGAAGAACAAAAATCAATTATGGTTTCAAATTGGTGACCAACGATACGATTATCGGTTGGAGAGTGGTGCTTAGTTCTTGGACTTACCTATGGTGTAGGTCTGTCTTTGAAAAACGATCAAAAAAACAATTCATCGGCTACTTAGTACGTACTTTAACATTTGTTTCGCAACATTAATCTTAAGGAATTGACGCAAGATTTGAAGAGTTGGATTTCGAGGTAATGGACGACATTGATGCGATTAAGATCGCACTCTTTTATTTTGCGGACGAGTTCGGATGGTCGAAAAGACCACACAAATAAATTTCTCATTGTTAATGAAGTAGACGACATCGATCACTTCCGAAAGCATCCATGGGGTTATTTGTCCTGGCAATCGATATACCACAGTCTGGACAATGCATTAGGCGGCAAGGATGAGAAATTTAAGGAGACTCGCCTGACAAATCCAAGGCACAAAATTGAAAAGTACAATATGTATGGTTTCACGTCTGGGGTTCAAGTGAGTTCCCAAAATTTTACTGATAACTTAGTTTCTAAAATGAATTAGTTTTGTAATATTGAAAATTTAACTCTAAGTTTTATGGATTTTGTACTTGGTTGTTGCGGGGCTTGGATTTACTGAAGCGATTGGAGGCCTTCCGTCCAGTGTGGGTCGTCAAGACGAAAACAAAGATTCCGCGAATCGTGCAATGGAAACCCATGGCTTCTTCAAAAATAAACTTTTCAGAAGTTTATTCATTTCTTAATGACAATTCTCGTCTTGTAAGTATTATTTATTAGTGGATGTATATTATTACTTTCCGTATTATTAAATACTATCATCAGATGAAGTGAAAATTTTTGGCTGAATTTATAGGAAGGGAACATTCGGCAAACCCTTGATCCAGATAAGATCGAGAAAGGGAAAAAATATTGGCGGATCAAATCGAGGATTACGTCGCGTATTCCAAGATGGGTCCGTAATGTGAGTATCTAATAGTGCATTAAACCACTATTATTTATTTGTTAATGGAAACTCGAAATGGTTAAACTTATTATTTTCTCAATTTAATTGTTACTTTCTACAAAGATCAACCTTCAATCAACGCCACCCGTTACAAGACAAACAAAGAAGTCACACATTTCCCAGAGCCGAACACTTGAGCAAAAAATGTTGAGGACCGATACTCCGATGGGAATGAGGATCACATACCTAAAATGATTATGAGGACCGATACTACCTGCAGTTGTGAGGAGCAAACACCGGAATCACCGACACACGTTATTCGAGAGGTTATAAATCATTTAATTTCCTCGTATATAAATCATTATATAGTCTCTCATTGGTTGTGAAATTAAATTTATATTTTTGTAATAGTCGAGGACAAAGCATCATCATGATTACGTCGGGGCGACGGATGGATAAGATAGATCGTAACATCCTTGAATTGAAGACGGCGTTTGAGGCGGAGCGGAGAGAACATAAAGAATTTAGAGAAGCGATGATGGGATTTATGGGTTCATTTAGTAAACGCTCATCCTAAGCAAATCTCCGAGCGGACGGTCATATACGGTAAGCAAATATAAAATTTACCTATTGCATTCTTTTATATTCATGCAGAATATTTGTTTAACATGTTCATCCTATTAAATTAACAGTCCCTGGATGACTATGAAGTATATCCCGATGTTGGCAATCGAATGTTTCTTCACCTATGTCATTGTATACATTTTATGGAGATCAAAGCGGGAAAGCGTGCGGTCTTCACCGAGGCGCCTCCGGGCATTAGTAAGTTTGGACGACCATATAAACAATCATATGTTTTGAATAGTCCATACTTGATTCCTCCATTCAAGCGAGGAAAGAATGTCATGCCTCTGCCTGCACCACAAATTATCGATCATGACATTGACCGCCGAACAAGTGTGGACATAAATCCACTCGGAGGATTGAACGATCCAACAAGATATATGAGTTCGACCGATGGTTCGTTTGGCGATATCATAGTGGATCGGATAGTCCACCGGTCTCATTCATTCTTGAAACACTTTTGGGCCATGCGGAGTGGGGTGGCTAGATGACGAGGTAATTTTGACCTTTTCCACGCAATAGTGTTGATATCTTTACATATATATATATATATATAGTGAATTGACATATAGTTGTTCTCGCCACAAAGATATTCATGAGTATCTTCGTCGATAAGCGAGAAAATCAGCAGATCCCATTGCCTTATCCCAACGGGTCACACATCTGATACACCTTTTTTGGGTAATGTTCATTTTATAAAACTTTTAATTATAAAATAAATATATTTTTTGCTAATGTAGTAAATCATTAATAAATTTAAGCTTTCATGTTATTTGTGTACTAGGTGTTCTTGAATCAGTTGTGGAACCACGGGGATTGTGCGCTCGATTCATTAACATTTAACGATAGCTTGAATAGCTATATTGGTGGGCGGCAGCACATCCAGTCAAAGCCATTCACGGAGGTCGATATGGTATGCATAATGTTGTGGTTTATACATAGTGTTGTTTGGTAATTTAGGCCAGTGTTATACACATCACTGATGACACATTTTCCACCATTTTTCTATGCAGTTATTCATTCCTGTTAATCTGGGCAGCAATCACTGGGTCTTAGCCCGAGCGGACTTTCGCACCAAAAAAATCTGGATTTATGACTCGTTAATGTCGATTCGCGACAATAAGACCTACAAGCATCAATTCAAGCCATTGAAGTTATATTCCTGTGTGGCTTCAATTTGTCGGATTCTATAACATCCGACAAGAGTCAGCAGATCTTTGACCCATGGAAAGTCATAACAGTAAAGGGTGTCCCGCAACAAGATCCTGGTAGTGGCGATTGCGGAGTTTTTATGTTGATGTTTATTATGTATTTAATGTTTGGTCATAAATTTGATTTTGACGCTAGTCATGCAGAATACTTTAGGAAGAAGATTGCAGTGGATATATTTCATGGCGATATTAGACTATAAGCCATTGTACCCGTAACAATTTTGATGTATGGATAAATTTTGTGATGGACGTACAGTTTCATTACATACTTTTTCATATTACATATCTATAGTATTTTAAAGTTCATTATAAATAAATGCCTAATAAACTTAAGTACAATTTACACTGCCCAAATTCATTATTCGTTGTCTCCCAAATTTTGGCAACAGGCTGCCTGTCGCACCAAATTACAGTGACTGTGAATCTGAAACTTTGTGCGACAGGCAGCCTGTCGCCCAAATTTTGGCGACAGGCTGCATGTCGCTCCAAATTACAGTCACTTTGAATCTGTAATTTGGTGCGACAGCAAAGTGTCCGCCTGAAATTTTGAATCAGACTTTGGTGCGGCAGTGACTGTCGCCCAAATTTTGGCGACAGTACTGTCGCGCACAAAAGTTCGATGGATCGTGAATCAATTTGGTGCGACAGTGACTGTCGCTCAAATTTTGGCGACAGGCTGCCTGTCGCACCAAATTACAGTGCTGGTGAATCTGTATATATACAACATTGCATTCCAACATTTTGTCTCTTGACTTATTTGACTTCTCACAGTGGGAAATAAGGTTCAAATCTTCAAAAATATAATGAAATAAAATTATCTAATACAAGACGGTTCAATAACAATTCATAAAACTTCATTAACAATACAACTAGCTTCGATCGGATGGTGCGGGATTTTTACATCGCTTACGGTTATGTCCCATTCATTGCATCGTCCGTCATCTGATCCTCCTATTGACATCCTCACCGTGAAGGTATTCTCGACTCGCTGCGACGACCGGTTGTCGTGCTTATAGGTGGATTAACGTTCATCTCCCGAATTTCAGGTGGGAACTTCCCAATCGGCCACATTGCCAACCGGCTCCACAGTTGTGCATAAGCTCTCAAAGAATGCTTCCTTGGTGTAGAAATTAGAACAAAGGCGTATGTAATCCACTCGGACAGTAAGACAAGCAGCAATTGCATGAGCACAAACAAGCTGATCAAGTTGGAATACTCTGCAAGAGCAAGTCTTGTTGTCTATGTCAACTAACCATTCCTTAATACCACCTCCTAATACTTGGAATCGATGCCTAGACACAGGACGAACAATCATTCTTTCAGCTAAAGTTCTTCTCTCGGTGACTATTTCGTCTGCCCACGTCGTTAGACGAGTACTCATTGATTCAGCCACCATTGTCCGATCATAAAACCATTGCTGCAGTGTTTTTCTGAAGTGATCCACAAGATGAGTTATTGGGAATTTTCGTGGTTCCCTCATAAACGAATTCACACTCTCCGCAATGTTCGTGGTAAGAATACTATATCTCCTACCATCGAACTCAGACCTTGCCCAATTACACGTACTCAACATGATTCTCTAAGTAATCACCGCGCCCAATGTAGCATCCACAACCCCTCCAGGTTGTTTTTTAAATTCTTCGTGCCCATATGTTTTTGCAGCGTTTATGAAGATAGGGCTCAAAGTCATCCCAAACAGCTTTACACATCTTAAACTTTGACTTGACGTTGCCTTTTACATGGTAAAAACAAACCCCATGTGTAGCATTCCGAAATACTTTATAAACAGCTCTCTTTATAGCGGTGCATCGGTCGGAGATAATTACTAAGTCTGGTCTATCACCAATCGATCCATGTAACCGTCATAAACCATTCCCAAGCTTCATTGTTTTCCGAATCCACGATCCCAATGGCCAACGGATACAATTGATTGTTTCCGTCCAAACATGTTGCCACAAACATGGTTCCCGATATACTCGCTTTTCGGATGAGTGCCATCAACAAAGAATAATCGGCACGATAAACTGCAAGAAACCCTTGATGGAAGATCCAAGAGCTACAAAGTAGTATAAGAAATTACCATTTGTATCCAATTCAAGATGGGTAAGCTGTACCATCATTTCTTTGTGGTCAAAACATGAGAGTACTTTGGAAGCAAGTTGTATGATTACGCAGATTCCCTCGAACAATTTCTAGACCAACTTCTCCGCACGATATGCTTCTTTGGTATGTTAAGTGAACACCGTATTCTTCCGCTGCATATCCTTCGGATGTCATTCGGAGTGTATATCCTTTTCTCTTGAATATATTTGTCCGCGATAAGGTGACCTACAACTCGGCTCCTTACTTGACGACGACCATCGACAAAACTTCGTTATGACAAGTGTGCACATTGTCGATCGCCTTACCACCCAAGGAACATTTTGCTCATTCGAACATCTCGTTGCTCAAGACGCCATTTACATGATTCCGAACAACGGTGGGCCTCAAACGTGTGGTTGTAGAGACCGTGCAATCTTGAAATCAAACTTATCCCTTAAGGCAACCTTCCGAGTTCTAATATTAACTCATTCTTCTCAACGAAAAGCTTACCCACACTAATATCATCCGAGTGACAATTGCTAACAAAATTTGGAGCAACTATATCCGAGGCCAAAATTGGAGCGGCAGATTGTGAGAGGGTCAATTGTCCTTCCGAATTCGATCATTGCGGGAATAGATCGGTTGTCTCTATTATTGATAGGAATATCATCTTCACGCGTCAACATCATTAATCGGAATATTGGAATGACCAACGCCCTGTCATCATCAAATTCATTATTGAAGTGAGTGCCCTACCCCGTACTACAAGACGGTTCAGAAAGATATTATTGGCTTCGTGTTCCTAATGTGATTAATCGGATCATAATTGTCACGGAACTCATTATTGTGATATGGAGAGTAACGTTGGTCTAATGACGCGTCGTTTGTGGTAACACCTCGTGTCCAACATCCGCTAACGTAATGCCATTATCGTCAATGTTGTCATTGAATGGAGAGTAATGTTGTTGCAACGACACCGTCCCTTGGGAACACCTCTTCTTCAATACCAGGGGACATACATGTTTGCTCGGAAGGAAGTTTCGTTTAACCGGTGGCTCAACATCTTGTCTCTCGAACTCGAGGAGATTTGGTCACAAATATAGGGACACATCCATAGTTGGTTAGCACACATCGTAGGCCATATGTAATATAACCTTCACCATTTCATCATTACATATGTCCAGGCGGTGAACATGCACGATCTGATGTGTTCACTAGACCTTAAAGTTGTTTTCATCGTGATACTATATTCATGAGGATTTATTTCAACACATCGTAAATACACCCTTGCCAAAACTCGATCAAACAGGCAATTTTTCCAACCAAAAAGTCGTATTCTTAGCATTCACATACTCCATAAAATCGCCATCGCCAAAGTATCCCAACAACCATCATAACACAATCAAGCACAACATAATCCATTAAGCCCGAAATTAAAAAAACAAATATTATAATTAAAAACTATAAAACATTAAAAAGAGAAGAATATGAAGCACATTTTATATAATATTATTATATTAAATGAAATAATATTTTTAAAAATTTTCAGAAATTGAAATCAAAAGGTGCGGCAGTAGCCATGTCGCAAATGGTGCGACAGAACCCTGTCGCACATAGTTCGTCTGCAACAGTCCGCTGTCGCAAATAATTTGGGCGACAGTAGCCATGCCGCACATATATTGGTGCGACAGGCGACTGTCGCAAAATATTTGGCGACAGACACCATCGCACTGTAGCACTGCGCAAAAGAACCAACAATGGCGCCAATTACAGAATTGGCACACCAAATCAAACTTCAAATATATTTTTAAGTTAACACACGCCTCATAAACACTTAATTATTACAAAATAAAGCATAAACAAACAATCTAAGAAATATTTTTTGAACTTATGTACAATAGTTCAATTATTTTACCTAGGTTTTGGATTAAACTTGAATTTGGGTGTATTTGGTCGAAATCTTTTTTACATTGTTCTTTGGCCGTTGCCAAATTCAAGTCGTCGATCTTTGAGTTCAAGAGAAAACAACTTACGGTTTCGTTTGGTGATGATACAAAGCAACTTACAGTTTCAAATTTTGGAGGAGAGTGTAAACGAGTGTGCAATTTGTCTTAAATAACAAGGGTATTTTGGGACAATACCTATATGGTTGGCTAGTTATGATAGAAAAAATGTTGGAGGGTTAGTTATGAAAATTGTAAAAATTTTATGGTTAGTTTTGTAAATTTCCCGATAAAAAAATGGAACCTCAATATCGTTTATGAACTGACCTAATTGGTTACCATAGGATATATCCTGTATCTAAAGATATTGAAAGAGTTTTTGGAGTCGCGAACTCATTCTCCGATACTCGACCAATGGCCTTAGTGCGGAATATTTTATTTCTTTTCTTTTCTTTTGTGGACATTTGGTAATAGAATCCTTTAATAATAATTGCTAGTAATAAACTTGGCGTCCTGATGCGTAACCATAGAAAATGGATGGAATAATTTTAGTGAAACCGTGGGCAACTAGTGTTGAAATTTTTGGAGTTTCACGGTCAACGGATAGTTTCTTTGCATAATGTCCAGACAAAGTTGCGCTGGGATCACAATCAGAGAGTTGTAGCGAACTGGGTATTGCGATTGGATGCAATGATGCAGATGGGTCAAAGTTCTAATGGGTCCCACGATAGCTAATCTTCACCAAACTGGGGTAACTTGTATACTAATCGTGCCACCTGTCTCTATTTTGTTGCCACCACACTACAGCTTGTCACCTAATTCATGCCAGAATTATTTACGATTCGGTAAATGAAGCGAAGCACCCGACGGAAGAAAACAAGCAACAGGAAACCAGTGAGGCAACCAGTTGGCAGCCGTTTTCTTGTAATGATTGGTCATAGTTGTCGGCCTATATAACTGTAACAGCAAAATCCTGAAGTGAATTATAAGGACTTGTGAAAAGCCGTATAAATGAGAAGAAAAAACAAAAAAAAAGTTTTCAGAAGCTTCCAAATCATAATTATTAAAATGTAAAAGGACAAGTAAAACAATCTGTGTATATAACCTTATTTTATAAAGTTCTTGCCCGTAGACACTTACATTTAAGTAATTGGTCCTAGTAGTGAATGGATCTAAGACATTTTTAACAAGATTTAGGGGCATTGGTAAAATTTCACCGGTAGGTTTTTTATTTATAATGTATGTCCAACTGTCCGTATGCACTTTATGTAAATATATGTGCTTATCGTCATATTCCATAAAATAAATGGTAGTCTATAGTATTTTGTAGGATGTGTGTTTGTCCGTAAGTGCATTTCATATAATATTTATTAACCTGTAAGATTATTTCATGGAACATATAATTTGTCCGTAGGCGCATTCTTATAGAGAATAAATATAGGTTGTTTTTATAAAATTACGCCTTTAGGCGTTTTGTCAATTCTTGCCTTTAACAATTTACTCAAATTTTTCTAGGTGCCTAAGTCATTATTGTAGAGAATGGACATAGATAATTTGTATAGAATCATGTCCTTAGAAGTTTCGTTGATATATGCCTTTAGGTAATTTATATAATTTATTCTAAACTTTCTAAGTACCTAAAGGATTCTTGTAGAAAATGGACTTAGGTCATGTTTGTAGAATCACATCTTTGGACATTTTGACGATATTCATCCTTAAGCAATTTACTTAAAATACTTTCTAAGTATTTAGATTATTCTCGTAGAGAATGGATGTAGGTCATTTCCTGTAGAATAATGTCTTTGGCTCTTTTTTAAATTCTTGTCCTTTGGATATTGTACTTGAAAAAATAAATATTTTTATAAATACCCAAATTATTCTTTGTAAATGATGAACCTAGGCTATTTTTACGAAAAAAATTTATTAAACCTTTATTTTTTGTGGGCTTTTGGACATTTTGTAGTTCGGTCTAACAATTCCAATGGTTTTAGACCAGTGAAGCTATTTTGATATTTCTTATTACCATTATTGGCAGCTTGGTCACATATAAAACGATGTGTGTGTGTGTGTCAATAAATGTGTATGTATGTATATCCGATAAGGATGTAAATATAGTTTAATGACCTTTTTGTCCCATGTCTTTCGCAGATATTCACCACAAGTTACAACACTATTTAACTTACTAAATTATAATTTTAGATGAAATTGTGAATTCTTCGTAATTTAACTAAATAAATTATTCCAAACAAATATAGGAGATTTAGAGTCCGTTTGGGATTGAGGTACTGTAATTTTTAAGTTACAGCTGTTACTAAAAAAAAATTGTTATGAAAAAAAAAACTGTAAGTATGAAACAAAAGTTAGTAATATATAATAAATATAAATTTTAAATAATAATTTTGTGAAAATTATTAAATATATAATAGATTTTCTATCATATAAATGAAAAATCATATCAACATAACTTATAAGATACAGCAACTAGTGTTTACCAAATACTTTAATACTGTAATTATGTTTAACTTCAATCCCAAACACATCCATAATTAAAAGGAAGTGATCATTTTAGTTGATTCTAATTATAATATTGTACTAACAAGGAAGAGTTTACTCTTTCTCAGTTATGTTAATGTCATTTTCGTGTTACGCTGCATGGAATTATCCACTTCAACAATTTCAGAGTAAGGCGGGCGGCCACTGGAATTGGCGGGTTGCAGTTAACTAACTATTTCAAACAAATTTTATAATTTTGAGTTTTAAAGATAATACTTGCACGCAAGTACGGTTCACGATCAGCACCAATGATAATGCTCAGACAACATGATACGCTCAGACATTAGCGAATAGTCATCGATCTATAATGATGTGGGACCCATGTAAATACTTGGGTAGTTATGTAACTTATGTTGATGTATAATGATAATCAAATGATCACGCTGGTCGCATGGATGCGTGCTTTGGGGCTATTTTAATGTAATTTAGGGAAAGCTAGAGGTGAGGTGAGTGACCAATTCAATCATTCAAACCAACGTGAGGAACTTACGGGATCAAATGAACGATAGCCGTCAGATTATTGACTTCTTCCCCAAACAGCAACTCCAACAGTTCCTCTGCCTAAGACAACGCTCCCACGTTCTTCTCGTACCAACTAAATAACTGCCATTTTTGCTCATTATTACAATTCTACCATCTCAACCATTTTTCCTTTTTTTTTTCCCCCTTTTCCACCGTCAACCACCTATAGTACGTAGTTAAAAAAAATGTTCAAATTCTCATAATTTTAACAATTACTTATCATTGATTCGGGGAATAGTGTACTACTTTATAATTTCAACTATAATTTAGTGCAAGGGCGGATCCAGAACTTTTTATGGGCCTGAGTTAATTTTATAAAATTATTTTAACAAAACTAAAAAATCACATATCAATTAACACAACATTAAAACTCTTAGCACAATATATATATATATAATAGAAGATTGAAAACAATACTACAAATATGGTTATGAGATAGATTAATAAAATTGTACCATAAAAATTATTTTTGATTTTTTTAATATTATTGATTGAGAATGTGACATCTTTGAATAATTCGATATAATGGAAATAAAATGAGTAAATATACCTATGAAGAAAATAAACCATGAAATTATGAAAATGTTAATTGTTGTTGCATATTATTTTTTTAACTTTCTATTTGTAAAACCTCTTTATTGTCATAATATTATAACCAAACTAATATAATTAATAGAAGCATAGTTATAAAATTATTGTTTTGACTTAATTATCCTTAGTGCAATAAAGGTAAAGTTTGCACCACACTAGTAATTAAGTAATGAAGTACGTCAAATCAAATGTACAGATATTGATAAAAGAAATAGACATAATTTTAGAAAACTAGTACATATATCTATGAAGTATCAAAAATAAGTAAAGTCAACTTAAAAGTCTAAATACTTGCATTATCTACAATATTTGTCTCTCAATATAAATTCTATAAATACTATATAAGAATTTGGTAATAACTCTAAATAATAAATCATTGTCCCTAACAACTTTTGAAAAAATATTTACTCTATCTCAAAGCTTTAATATAATATGGCATATATACAACATACAAATAATTGTTACTAAGTGGTGGGTGAGTTTCTTTAAAGGAAATCTAGAAAATGTATAATGTATTACATTGTAAAGTTTATTCTTATTTATAACTAGCATAAATTAAGATTAAAATTTTTTATGATTACATGCATGCTATTCTTATGTGAAGTATTACCTTAAAGAGATTTTACTATAATATTAGTGACGATGTTATAATATATTAACTTATTTTTCTTTCAATTAGAACATTTTTATAATAATTTAAAGTAGTTATAAAATTTAACCCTTTAATGATTTCAGGTTATTAATAAATATATAATTTAATAATTTCATGAAATAAGTCAATAACTCCAATTGAAAAACAAAATATTGAATTGGGGACATATTCGAAAACCAAATAAGAACTCTATTATTTTATAAAAATGAATAGAAGACAAGGGGGTATGAATGATTTTTTCCTAAGGCAGACTGGGCTGCCCGATTTAGTGACAACTTTCGAACTGCATTTCACATTCTTTAATCAAAAAATTGCCAATAGACTAATGATAGATGTTTTAAAATTTTATCTCAAATGATGTAACATGTGATTTGATTTCTTTAAATGGTTGGTTATTTTTTTTATATAAGTAAACTGTCTACATTATCTCACCAACTAATTAACAAGTACTACAACATTTGGGATAGAATTTTGAAATAAAATTTTAAGATGTATAGTACTATTATTGCCGGTTTCTCCCTGAAACTACTATCTATCACTTGACCCATTGTTGTTTTCATAGAGCCCAATAGCTCTTTGATATAATAATTTATAATATTACCTTTATTTTTAAATACACTTTTATTTATAGTTATTATAAATTAAACAAATCATATAAATTGAAATTAAAATTAAAATTAGTAAATACTTAAAAGAAGAAATTTTTTTATATTTGTTTTTATTTATTCTAGTCTATTTCTTGTTCTTATATTTTATTTATTCTATTTTTTTATTAAATTTTTAGTGTCATATGGTTATTGGATATTATAAGAATAGTATAGGATAAATGGTAGATTGTGATTTTAATAGGAGAAATTGGCAATTGCCCTTAATCAGCTTAATACTTGAACAATGGGTTTGGGTTTTTGATACTTTCATTTGCTTTTTATTGGGTAAATTCTCGTTTCCCTTTCAGGATTTGGATGAATTACTCAGGTAATTCATATATTTTAAAAACTATCTAAACTGATTGTGTTAAAAAAAAAAGTGATATACAATGGAACATTTTGAGTATTTCTTATCAAATAATTAGCTTGAACATTAAGAATTAAAAGAGTATTTACCTAATTTTTTCATGTATATTGTGGAAATTGGTCCAAAAAGCTTATATAAATTCTAATTTTATGTTAAAAAAATCGATGAAAACAATTCTTTAAAGATATAAGTGATGTTTTGATCCTAATATTGGAGTTCTAACTTATATGATACTTTTCTATTAAATGAAAAAAAAAAAAATTTGTAAGTTATGGAATTCATTATTCAGTGAATAAGTGACATATAACATAGTATGGAAACTATAAATTGGGACTCAAAAGCTGAAATTCCTTACATTTGTTTATGTTTGAGTAATAAAATCTCTAATTCACAAACAGACGACGTGCAGTTTCAATAATTAGTCGTTACCAGCGTAGATATTCTGGATGAGTTAGCTATTTTTAAAGCGGTTTAAGACGTAGAGTCACAAGTAATTTTCTGGTTTTGAACAAAATAAATGCTGAAAATTAAATTTATTCTAAAATATTCTTTAATTGCCACACCGTTGAACTTGACCCTGCATTCTAATTAGTAAATAACATATTTAGTTAATTAGCAGCTGGCATATATAGTCAAAGCTGTTACTTGATTTGCTCTTGAGTTTCTCTCCGTAACGCTCTTAATTAACTTGTAAATGATCTGACCCTGCTCCGTGCGGGGATCCGGATTGCATCCTCTCATGGAGCCAAAAAGATCAAACACCATCGTCACAAATAATAAAAATAATAACACCATTGTCGCAAATGAAGCTGATGATGACAATAAGAACAAGATGAAGATCAAAGATCATCATCAGCATCATCAAGCTGGGCCCCCGAAGCCAATGAAAAAGCGCGGGGCAATGCATCTCATTAGGGTTGCATTGTACATGCTACGTCGCAAATCAAAAACATCAGTGCACGTAGATTTGGCTTCCAAGGTTTTGGGATCAATGCGTCCATTTCATCTCCATAGCAATAACAACGATAATAACAATAATAATAATCAACGGCAACGACGTCCATCAAAAGATGTTGAAACCCACATGGCTCCGCCGATGATTGAACAGACGTGGTCGTCGGTCGCTGAGGAAATTCTTACTCCACCCGTGTCGCCGGCGGCACCCAAGTCAATTGCTTCCTCTAGCTCTGTGGATAGCTTAAGCCAGTACGCTTCTGCCACGAATCTTCAAGAGCTTGACGCTTGTGAAGAGGAGGATGAGGATGATGATAATGATAATGGTGGGGATGAGATGATTGATGCCAAGGCCGAGGAGTTTATTACTCAATTTTATGAACAAATGAGGATTCAAAACTTTGAATATATGAACAGTCACAAACGGAGGAAACTGAAACGGCCAGATATATGAGTGGCTGATGGTGATGTGGGTGATGAATCATTTTTTTATTAATATAATCGGTATGCAATTTTGCGTTCAAGCATTGTTCCCTCATGGGCGTTCTCTCTTTTTTCTTTTTCATTTTTCCCTTTTTGGTTACCTTCTTATGTTTTCAATTTCTTAATTAGTGATTTGTGCCGGGAGATGGATGGGCCAATCACCATTGGGTTCCGTATGAATACCAAGAAAGAAAGAAATTTGTGCATTGATTTGGTGTTTCTTTTTGTTTTTTTATTTTAGCATCAGTAAACGAAAGGATTGAAACATTAAATATTTTTTTAGCACTGCATTTTCTCCATTTATTTCTTATCATGTATATGCTTCATCTAATCATGACAATGTGCATATATACATGACAAACAATGAATAATTAAAGAACAATACTTGACACACACTAAATTAAAACCTTTAAACAAAGTATAGTCTTAAAAAATTTAAGAAAAAAGTAGTAACATAGGAAGAGGAAGATTTAAAATGAACCTCCTCCTATTTTTTTATCTCACTACTTGTCTTTGCTCTACATTCGAGTCACCATTTATTATTATTTTTTCCACTTTTTGTCAATATATAATTAATCTGCCAAAAACATTTTGGATTGATGGAGTTAATTTCACAGGAGTTTAGGCACACAAATATTCAAGAGAAGAAAGTAATTCCTCTATAATGAATTAATAATAAAATTCTTTATCGACCCTTTTTCTTTCTAATTTGGAATTTCACTTATTAAGCTCAATTTGTACGGGATTACATTAATGCCCACATCTTCACCGGAAAGCGATGTTGACAAATGTTCCAGATACGACTTCTGAAACTTGAAAGTGTGTTCGAATGCATGACCTAATAAAGAAAGCGCATTGAGGCATTATCAGTGAGTCTGTTATCCAAATGAAGATAATATTTGAACTCATTTTCTGGTCACTCTGAGGTGTGTGTGTTGTCGGTTATATCATTTGACAGAATCAACTACAGAATTGGGTCATACGCAATTGAGGTCATTTCAGAAAAGGACAAGAGAACGAGTAAACCCAAGGTTTAAAGATTGGGTTTTGGTGTCACAAAGCTAGCTGAATAGGTGCAACTTATGAAAGCCATCTGACTGTTAGTGACTTGGTTTAGTGTTTGGAAAATGAAATAGGGTGATCAGATCTCCTCTAAATAAAGAGTAAGTAGGTAATTGATAAGTTATTAAAAGAAAATTCTGGTGCAGATCGCGTTGACTTAGTGGTACTTTTGATGACTTTGAGTAAATCATCTCGAGCAGGACATCATTAAATGACTTTGAGTAGGAAGTTATCTTATCGCCATGCGCTGACCACCTCGAGCAGGAAGTAGTCTTTGAGACCATTAGCAGACTAGCTCCACTAAGAGGTAAGTCTAGTCATCTTAAGCAAGTCATGTTGACCAAAATATCACCAGAATACCTCGAGCAGGAGGTAGTTCTTAATACCATGAGTAGAAACTTAGTAATGCCATGACTAAAATAATTCGAGCAGGAGGTAGTTCTTGATATCATGACCAGATGTCCTCGAGCAAGTATAATAACTACAACTCAATAATTACTCTGTAACGGTTTCATTAACTACTTTGTAATTCATGATTTAAATGAACATTTAATAACTACTTTATAATTGTCTAATAACTACTCATTAACTCATGAGTTAAATGAACATTTAACTCAATAACAGTCGGGCATTAAAGATGGTGCAATAACTTCAGATGCCTATAAAAACCCTAAGAAATCTAAAGCCTGGGGGACTCTCTCTTCCTTTTATAATTTATTTTTCTTTAATATTTATTATTTAATTTTCCCTTAAATTGGTTAATCGCTGACTTGAGCGTCGGAGGGTTCCCGCCGGAAAAACTTTCGGCGGCTCTTACTATCTTTTGTGATTTCAAGCGCTCACTGAAAAGCTACTCATGAACTATCTGCTCATTAACTCGACCAGAAAATCCTTGACCAGATTTCTGTTTTGGTTTTTCTTACGGATTGGCAAGTTGTTTCACCACCAAACAAATTCAATGCTGATGTAGGAGTTTGTGTCAAACCACTAACACCGACCATACCGTTTCGGCATCAACATTTGGCGCGTCGTCTGTGAGGATCGAGACAAGAAGCCAATTTTGTATCTCTATCAATTTTCATTTGGTCAAGAAAAGCAAAGCGGAATGTTCGAATGCATAAATAGAAGAGCTTGCTTAAACAAGAAAGCCAACCAAGGCTAAACTGAATGTCTTTGCCTGAAAAGGTTTTCACTTATTTATCTTTCTAGTCATTTAAATAAATTCTCATTAAAACATAAATTGCAATTCCATAACAGTTGGTCTATCAAAAGTGAGATGCTTGGAAATTCTTCCGTAACGTGCTTGCTTCGGCAACATGCATGATTTTCTTAATGAAAAGGATTAATATTATCTCTTGAAATTCGTTGATAATATTATCTTATAAAATAATCTTGCTAGAATGGGCTTTATTCATAATTTATTGAGCAAACATTATATTCTGTTACATGAACAAATGAGTTTATTTTAAATTTGCCAACAACATGCTTTGCGTTATGCCTTAAACAAGTTAATTGGGTTTTTGTGCTAGCTGCTTGGATTTGTAATGTCTGTACTATTGTTATTTTGCTGACATATTTATTTTCTTTGATTGATTATTCTGGTTTTATTGGATTCTACATATAAAGTATGTTATTCAAAAAATGGTAATTGATTTGCAACATTATTAATGTTCAAAAACAAATGCGGAATCGGTAAACATATTTGGTTATAAAAATCTATGGATCTTTGTTTTCTTTAAGATATTTTTATAGTTGCTAAAGAAATTTCGTCAAAATTAGCTTGACAGTTTACAGAGCATATCCATATTTAGGGATTTGAAGCAAAAGCTTCAGATAATAGCACACTGAAAGGGCATATTTGTAGGAATCAAAACATGTCAGATTTTGCATTTTGATTTATATGCAATTTTTACATGAAAATTTAATTATTTCTCTAAGTCTAGCTATGTGAAATGAGGGTAGCTTATTAAATTGATTGTGGTCATGTAATGGCTAATGATATAACTCAATTTTAACCTTGTACCAAAGGCAAAAAAAGACTTTGAAATCTTAAAACTTGCTTAAGGCGAGACACAAAGTCATAATTTGCCAGATTCTGCTCAGCCAAGTGTATGCGAGCAGACGATTCAATGTTAAAAAACTTGCCAAAGGAAAAAAAAGACTTTAAAGTCTCAAAGCCTACTCAAGGCGAGATACAAAGTCAGAATTTGCTAGATCCTGCTCGGCCAAGTGTAGATAAGCAAACGATTTAATGTCACGAAAATTGCCTAAGGCAAAAAAGACTTTGAAGTCTCAAAGAGGCAAGACACAAAGTTAGAATTTGCCAGATTCTGCTCGGTTGACTATAAGCGAGCAGATGTTTCAATATTTCAAAAATTCTCTAAAGTAAAGAAAGACTTTAAGTCTCAAAGCCTGCTCCAGGCGAGACACAGGGTCAGCATTTGCCAATTTTGCTTAGCTAAGTACAACTGAGCAAATGATTCAATGTCACGGGAGTATTCTAAGACAAAAAGATTTCCAATCTCAAAGCCTTCTCGATGTGAGAGACAAGTCAAAATTTGCAAGATTCTACTTGATTAACTGTAAGAGATTAGATGATTCGTTGTCATGAAATTAAAAGTTTAGATCTCAAAACTTGTTCAAGGCCAGCGTAAAGACAAAGTTTTTCTCTCATTGTATATTTTGCATATATAGATGAGCACAATAGGATAGGAAATTGAAATTTCATCATGCTCGTATAAAGATAGGGATCGAGTAGGTTATGGTCGCCATTAAATACTTTTCTTAGTTTCTAGTCTTACTTGTTTCACTCTTAACACTAGAAACTGAGGGACTAGTGTTTGGGGAATGAAATAGGGCAACTAGATCTTCTCTAAGTTAAAAGTAAGAAGGTAATTGACAAGCTATTAGAAGAAAATTCTTGTGCAGGTCACGTTGACCTAGTGGTAATTTTGATGACCTCGAGTAAATCATCTCGAGTAGGACATTATTAGATGACTTTGAGCAGGAAGTTATCTGATCACCATGCGCTGACCACCTCGAGCAGGAAGTAGTCCTTAAGACCATTAGCAAACTAGCTCCACCAAGAGGAAAGTTTAGTCATCTTGAGTAGGTCAACTTGACCAAGATATCACCAGAATACCTCGAGCATGCTTGACAATGCCATAACCGAATACCTAGAGCAAGAGGTAGTTCTTGATACCATGACCAGGCGACCTTGAACAAGTATAATATCTACACTCAATAATTATTCTCAGAATGGTTTCATTAACTACTTTGTAACTCATGATTTAAATGAGTGTTCAATAACTACTTTATAATTGTCTAATAACTACTCATTAACTCATGAGTTAAATGAGCATTCAACTTAATAACAGGCGGGCATTAAAGATGTTGTAATAACTCCGAGTGCCTATAAAAGTCCTAAGAAATCTAAAGCCTGGGGGACTCTCTCTTCTTCTTATAATTTTTTTTAATATTTATTATTTATTTTTCCCTTAAATTGGTTAATCGATGACTTGAAAGTTAGAGGGTTCCTGTCGAAAAAACTTTCGGCGCTCTTCTCGTCTTGTGATTGTAGGCGCTCATTGAAAAACTTCTCATGAATTATCTGCTCATTAACTCAACCAGAAAATTCTCAACCAGATTTCTGCTTTGGTTTTTTTTATGGATTGGCAGGTTGCTTCACCACCAAACAAATTCAATGTTGATGCAGGAGTTTGGAGTCTGGTGTCAAACCACTAACACCGACCATACCAGATTTCAGCATCAACAATTTGGTAATGATGATAGTGAATGAGAAATGATCACTTTCGCAGGAAACAATTCATATGATTTAATCCCCATTGGAAAATTACAAAAAATAAAACAATACAAGGATAAGAGTGAATTAGTAATTCTGCTAAAAACATTTTACTATCTTTCATTAATGGTTTGTCTATTAATCAGTAATCGAGATAAATTAAAATCGAAAGGAAAAATAAAAATCATCATAAATTATTTACTTTAATTGTAGAAATCGAAATTAAAATGAGTTGTATTGCTGTTGATACACTTACTTTATTTTAAAATCGAAATTGATTGTTATAAATTATTAAATGCCCTTAGTTTACTATTACCATTACTTTTTATTGTTTATTATAATAATTGTGATATTATTATTATTTAAGAAGATTACTGTTACTTCTTTTGCCTTTTTTGTAAATATTATTAGTTTCTCTCTTTTATCTTTTTAGGCTTTCTTTTTCTCTTTTTCTTTATTACTTCTTCTTCTTCTTCGTTTCTTCTTCCCTTTTCTCTTTTTTTTTTTTTTTTTCAATTTTTCTCTTCTTTATCGCTTCCTCTTCTTCTACATCTATTCTTCATCTTCAAATCAACAAGTGAAAACACGGTCGATTCCTCATCTTTAAATTGACACATAAAACAAATTAGATAGTGTTGTACAATGAAAGATGCTTTACGTGACCTGATCTAAGTTTTAGTTGCTATGATTTTCAATTATTTTTGTATTTTATATTTTTATTATTTAAAAAGGGGATAAAATCATAATAATAAATTTTAAGTGGGGTATTTTAGGGAGTTCACTTAGAAATTAGGGTCCTATTTTTTATTCTCAATTTATTGTGGGGTCTGCCCAAATAAATCCCATTCCTCTACTTATTTTAGTAAAATAAGTAAATTTGAGTTTGATTCAGATTTCAAATTTCAATTTCCCAAGATAAATGCACCATAAAAGAGTCTAGATAACATCAATCTCGCATGGTCACTGTCACTCAGGTAATTTAACATGAAATTTTATGAATAAGGCAAAAAAAAAGAATAAATAAATAAACAGCCAGATTTCAAAAATTAAAAGAAAAAGTCCACAAGGAAACCAACTGTAGAAGAGAAAAGACCTATACGAGTACGACTACTACACACTCCCTCTCTTCCTCTTATCTAATTTAAGCTACTTCCATCAAGATCTTGCCAATTCAGCAATCAAGATGGTGGCCATCTGACGTGTAATGATCGCAGCAGCAGATTCGATACAGCGAAAAGCTAGTACCCATGAACGATCTCAGAGCACTTGTTCTTGATCCAACGTAGCCCTTTTCTCAAAGAAGCCTTGACTTTACCTTCAACAGTGTAAACCTTATACTTGGCGATCCTCTTCTTTCTCTTCATCTCAGGATCGGTGAATCCCCAAGGATTTAACGACGCGCTGTGACTCGGCCGAGGCATACGTGGCGGAATCTGCGGCAGATCATGAGTCGCGTAGATCTGATTACCACCAACAGCAGCACTAGTAAAGCTCTTCCCACTGACGCTAACAATCTCCAGCCTCCGATCACCTCCGTATGGCCTCTGACCCGATCCGTATCTGTAACCGTCCATCTAAGTGACCGGAGCTTTAGATTCGGACGCAAGAGAGAGACGAGAGAAGTGTTAGGGTTTATACTTTATACAATGCGATTTAAGAGGAGAGAGTGGATTTCTGATGGAGTTTAAAACTGGAAAAGAAAAATAATAAAATATAGAACAGAAAGGGACTTCCGAGTTGTAGCAGGACCATTATGTTAGTGTGAGTTTTATGCTGGTGGTTTTGTACTCGATGATTATTTTTTTCCCCTCCTTTTTGCAAATGCGAGGGATTAGCTGTGAAGAAATGTGGACAACCTCGGTTTTGCTGATCTTTGGTTGGATGAATGTTTCTGTCCGGGCTCTGATTACTACACTTGATTATTACTACTTAATTGCATTCCTTTAATTTTGTTGACCAAACACGATATGCTTTTGAACTTTTTTTTTCTTTTTTGTTTAGGACATTTACATGTTATTAATTTTGCCCAAATGAAGATGGATATCCAACTGGTCAAATTTCTGTAAAGACACACGTTTGGAAATGAAATGAAATTGGTGAACTACGTTAAAACAACCAACCATCAGTTTCTTTCTTCTTCTTCTTCTTCTTTTTTTTTTTTTTTTTTTCTGAACAGGAGCTAATTCTGTGATTCCAAACGTTACGCGGTCAGTTTACTAGTACTTAGTATAGTTATTATATTAAAATGTTGCTTAATATTGTTAAATCCCCTCATGACTTAACATATAGTGAGTATCATTTGCCATTTCTTAGTAATACACAACTCTACTTTTAAAGTCTACATACACAAATGATCGCAGCAAAATGGTACAATTAGTTGATGCCTTCAGAATCACACTCTTAAGTAACCACTATAAATGATTTGAAAAATCAATAATACACCAGTACACGCCATAAGGAAAAAACAAAAAACCAAAGAAAGAAAGGACATTATTCCATGCCTTGCGGCATGTATATGAGGATTATTAGTTATTTAAACAGGAGGAAGAGAGTTTAAGATGGAGATCAATGCCTGCTATGTCTCCCTGATCAGGCAAATTACTAGAAAATTCGGCATGCGAATATATTGCAGGAGCAACGTGCAAGGGCTGAGGAGCTCCTGGTGATGATGAAAGCAACCAAGGCCGCCTATGATAATCGCTAGTAAATTCTCTTTGATAAATGCCGGGTGCTGAGTTCACTGCATGTGAACTGATTATAGGTGCAGCAGTTGCTACTGATACGAAGCGTTGCTGATCGCTGTGAAACTGGGAGCGTTTTGTTCTTTGACGCCCCCTTTTGTGTGCATTTTGATGCCCTCCTAGCGCTTGAGAGTTAGCAAAAGCTCTGCGGCAAAATTGACACTCGAACTTTCTGTTTTCTCCACTAGTTCTTGTTTTGTCTTGAATCTTAGCTTGCTGATCAGTTAGTGGAAACCCAAATAGCTTCAATGCTGAAATGGGTTTAGTATGATTAGTTTGTTTGTCTGCTTGCATTTGGTTTGATGGTAATTTGGCTGAACTTGAACTCTCTCCCATGAGTTGCAGTTGGTAGTAGTGGTTGTATTGTATGTGCATGTGGTTTCCAATTTGCGATAGCATCCCATTCATTTATAGGGAACTGACTTAGAGGAAAACTAAGCCAATGTTTGGTTGGGAGAAATGGTAGAAGAGGAGAGGAATAAAAAGAAAAAAGGAGAAGAGAAAATAAGTAAAAGATGATTAATTTTATTTTTATTGTTTGGTTAGATTTGAAATATGAAATTTATCTTTCTTCTCTTATTCCTTATTTTCTTTCTCTTTTCCTCTTTTTTTCTCCTTTCCTCTTCTTAGTTCTTATATTTCTTCGAAGCAAACATGCCATCAGATTTTGTCTAATATTAAAGTTGGAGAGATATAATTTAAAGTATTATAGTAATTGGTAAATACTAATATTATTATTATTTTTATCAAAATTATTATTTAAAAATCATATTTACTATATATTATTAACTTTTATTTAACAATATTTTTTCTATAACACTTTAAAATGAAACATAATTTAATATTAAACATGACATATATTTTCTAGGAACAGTGCATAAAAAATTTATAGAGGTAAAAAAAAAATGTATAGCTTTAGTCCTAGCTTCGATAATAAGCTCGTTTACACTGTTAGTGTTCTTGCAAAATTTTTTTATTGGTGGAAGCAGATCCTGAGGATATATTTGATGGTGCGAAAGTGAAATATTTGAAGCAAAAAGAGGCCGAGAATAAGGAGACGTTGGCCTTTGGGTCCATTGTTCAATGTTCATTGTCAAGTGTAGGCACAAGCTACTCTTAAGGTTGTCCGGTCCTGCCACGTGTCATACTCATAGCACAAACAAATCAACAGGTGAGGATGAGAAATATGGATCATATATCACTCAGTAAATTATAAAAGCAGTGATTACATGATTTCCTGTGGATGATATTAGAAAGTGAAGTAAAACTGAATTTGGTACAAATAATACGAGATGGGCAAGCATGAATTAGGTTCCAAAATCCATCAATGAAATTAGCTTACCAACATTATTAATTAGCTAATTTAATTAGGTTAAGGTCGTTTGACATATCAACAGATATATTTCTCATGTTATTTATGATAAGAACTTAAACCTAGCTAAACTGGTAGTTATTTAGGTTGGTCCTTGTCGCATATTATATATTGAATCTAGTAAGATCAATCTTCGGTCTTATTAAGTATTAAGGTACTTTAGTTAACTGATGTAAAAAAAAATTATAAAATAAAAATTAATAATATATAGTAAATAAGATTTTAAAATAATAATTTTGATAAAATAATAAAAATATTATAATTTTTTTATTATATAATCGGCGAATTAAATTAACTTATCACCAAACAGAACTTTCTTCTATCCCTGGCAAGACATCTTTAGTTCTTCAAACTGCAAAATGCACCCAAAAACCAATAGATATTGCGTTGAAAATGAACAAAGAGGCTTATAGAAAAGTGGGCTACAAGTTGCAAAATGAGAAATTAACTGTCGCGTTCAAGAATAACAAAACTATACCTTTCTTTGTTCAACTTAGTTAATTTTAATTTTCACATTAATTGTCAGTTATATCCTCAAGTTGAAGCTTGTGAGCACCCATGATTAAAGTTAGCCGAAATAGAAATTCATTAATTTTCAATCACTTGACGACAAGCCAATAGTGTGTCGGGATTGCCACAGCGCAGCATTCCCCAACGCAATTGATATTGATTTGAGTTGAAAAACTCATGTTTCGGAGCGGCGCTGCGACGGTCAAGCAGCTCCACTAATCGGGCCAAAAATTAAATTTCAAGTGAAAATTCTCGATTGGGCATTTCATCTCCAAAATTGACATAAAATAATAAAATTTAAGATCAGTTTAGAATTGAGATGTTGTATCTTTTAAATTACAGTTATTGTAAAAAAAAATTATAAGTATAAAATAAAAATTAATATTATGTAGTAAATATAATTTTTAAATAATAATTTTAACAAAATTAGTAAAAATATAATAGATTTTTCATTATAAAATGTAAAATTAAATCAACTTAACTTCTAAATTACAACAATTAATATTTATAAAAAAATATAATTACCCAACCTTAATCCCAAATATACCTTAAAATATGTCCAACCAATTGTAGCTTTTATTCTTAAGAAGTGAAGGGTGTTTGAGAGACAAGCAACACAAATTAAACATGCACATTTTATCTCCCAATTTAGGATATATGGATGGAAGTAAATCATTTATTGTACTTTGCACGACCACCATTCTCAGCACGTAGAGACACGTGCTAGTGTGTCGCTGGTTCATCGACGAGATAGGCTGTCGGCCAATAACGTGCGCATGGACAGGCTCCCATCCTTCACCGCTCCTACCCGAGTCTGAATGATCACAGTGTCTCCCATGAGATTATACAATCATATCTTGATTGACACCTTCTTTTCTAATCCCTTAGAAAACGTTACGTTGTCTAATTAACATCCAAAAATAGATCTTACAACAACTAGCACGCGTATGTTTCATGTTGCAAATGCATTAATTAATCATTGTAGTATTTAATTTGTTTTATGTAACGCGACGGGTGAGTTCGGACTCAGAGGCTCACCTTGCAGGTCATGATTGAACCTCAACTTCCCCGCCGCTGCCTTTCTATCACATGAAACTGTTCTTTGTCACTCTATAATTGATTTATTATGAATTGAACCTAAAATCCTAAGGCTTTTGGCTGTGATGGTTTGTTTTTAGCTTGGTGGTATCTCGATCGAGTGAATTATTTGAGCAAGTCATAATGGCTTTGTATGCCCCAGTGCTTCCGTATTTGGGGCTTTTGCCGGTTGCCACAACCTAACTCACATGTCACTGCGGAAAATCCGATATATCAGGATGCCAAAAGAAGAGTTGATCCACGGTCTGACCCCACCACTGGCTTATGGTGTCAAATCACCATTCTCCTCCATTAAATGTTTATTTTGATTCCGGCCGCGACGCAGAATCATTAAGTGGTAAACTGGCCCTACCCTTCTGCTTCGGCGTTATCTTGATTTTGTCCCGAGTCCTCAGTTCATTCTCACAAGTCACAGCACCATTTTTGAAATGTTACTATCACGCTTGTGGACAACGACAATGATATCATAATATCTACAATATTGATTCGATTTGCTTTCTCAAACCACAGCGTTTGTGCCTTCTGTTGTAGATTGATTGAACTTTTGTGCTTCACAAATTGCAAACATAATTGAGATTATACTGCAAATAATTACCGTTAATTTGGAACTGCGGTACCTAACTTGTGGCTTGGTGCTCTATTAATTTTTTTATCAAGACAAAATCACAAATGCTTCTGGGTGAGAGAAAAGCTTTATATATATATATATATATATATATATGTATGTATGTATGAGTAAATGCTGTGCTTTAACAATGAAAAATTTTTGCGGTAAATGCATTCTAGTATTTCGGGACACTCAAAGTACAGAAATTAAAATGACCCGCTTCGAGTATTTCTTTCTTGTCTCTTAGTTATTTTCCATTTTATTAAATTTGCTTTTCAAAAACTTAAAAAAAAAAAAAGGTTCCTTACTTTGAAAAATTCATACGTGGACACTTTCTGTGGTCACCTTTTGCGTTTTCCACTAGAGTTTGCTCAAAAGTTGCATGTGTGCAAATGCTTGCTTGTAACTTGTATTCTCAGTTTGAGTTCCACTATATGTTGTAAAAGCTGATGACGCAGCCACAGTGGTCACATTAATAAAGGGCAGATATTAATTTGTCGATTTCTCTCTTTCAAACTTTTGATTCAAGAGTCGATAACCGTTCTATGCAGCATATATAGCCAATTATTTAATTTGGCGGAAGGCAAGACCGAGTGAAGCATAATTCTCGTGACGGGTTACTTTGTATAGATAACTCTTGCAGCACGCGAAGGTCTCATCAGGTGCACATAACATAGCATCTCGACATGGGGATATGCATTAATTGTCCCACCACGACGAAATCAAACAAAAAAGAAAGTGCCGCAGTGCGCTTAGCCAGGAGGGAGAGGGAGGCCCAGGACTCACAATCACAAGTCACAGGCTTTGTAGTTTTAGGATAATGGCTAGCTATGCTTAGGACTCCATCCAAACTGTACTTGGTGCCATCTCCATCTACTACCGGGTCAAGGAAACAATAACTTTCACTTTATCATTTCATAGTATCTTTCCCTTCAGCTTTGCCATCTTTTCTTATCCCTGTCCTCAAATCGTTATTTTGGATTGTTTGTTAGCATTTATCAAGATACGTAGTGTCTTTAAATTAGAATAAGCTGCACTCTAGTCTTTATCTTGACCATCAGCATTAGCTAATTAATTCATTTGAACCCAATAAATATTTTATGAGAACTTTGATAGACAGATTTCTAATGTAATCAACCATATCACTTAGAATAGCAAACTTAAACGATGTACGCACTAAGAGATCAATAATGCAGCTATGATTAGTGATAATTATGTTTAGGCAATAAGTAGATAAAATTGCTACATGGGTCATGTGTAGAACAAGAGACAAAGTAAAGCATGTAGTCAGCAGTTATATGATACAACACCAAGACCTTAATGGCTAGCTAGCTATGAGTTACGCTATGGCAATGGTCAACCTAACACCATTGGCTTGTTTCTACTTTCTAGCAGGTGCATATCAAAGGCCAACTAATACACTTTTCACTTTTCAGCTTTTGATGATCATGATATATAATTCTAAGATTTTATTCGATTGCGATATCATCTCAACTATTTTTTTTTTCATATAGAATTACAATGTTCTTTTAATTTTAAAAATCTAATACCACCTGTCTTTTAATATTAATATATAATTAAGATTTAACTATCTTTATAATTAGGTTGGATTTATGAAAAAGACAAATTAACTCACGTATTCACGTTATAGTTGTTCATTTTGTTCTCCAATTGTAGGTGAGAGTATCCATGCTAGTTGAGTGATTATCATAAGACCAACCCCCACGAATCACGTGATTTTGCGTCAAAACTTCAGTAGAACAAATTTCTTACACAGCTTGTCTCTTGCTTTTTTTTTTTTTTATTATTATGATTATAGTTTGAGATCCATTAATTTGAATAGCATGCCCATATATAAGTGGATGAGGATTATTATCATATGTGGTGCTGCTAACTGCAGCATCAAAATATACAGGAGTTGATTTTTATGTATTGGATTTATTACGGGTAATTTCTGCTGAAATAATAGGGTAAATTAAAAAGTGGGAGTTTATAGGTGGAATATGATTACTCCCTACGGCTACCCAATTGTGGGCTGAAAGCCCATCTACCGAATTGGGTCTCTCTGACAAAGGCCTCCATGCTCACGTCATTCGGTTCTCATGCTACCTGTTGGTTCAGCCGTAGTCCAAATCTGATGGTCATAACTCATTCACGCGGCGTCCTCTGCCGTGACGGCGCCATTTTGATCCAACGGCCAAAATTGAAACTACGTGCTTCCGTTACCCCGTGTCGCCTCCCGGCGCACTGTACCTCTCTTTGGCCATCAATACAAGTGAAGCTATTGTCCTCCTTCACGGACGCGCGTCGTTCGGTCCCCGCGGGTGAAATGTATGCGCAATTTCACTGCAAATAACGGTTTTCCTCGACTATTAGTTTCTCATTTTGCTGCGCAAAGTTATTTCAAATACATAAGTTGTCATACGACTCATTATTTATTCTTTAGCCACAATTTGACCACTGTTTCATATTTGGATTAATACAGATGGTTGCAGAGCTATGATTTAACCACATTAAGATGAAGGTACCTAGGGTTTCAAAGGAGCTGCAAATTGGCGCTGTGTACAAGTGATCAGTTCTTTAATAAGTTCAATTTTCAATCAAATTAGTAATAAACTGAATTATTCGCTAGTGACTGTGGTAGGAACAATTAGCTTTTGTAATTTGTTGATGTTATATAGGTAATTTGAATTAAGTTACGTGGCTCACCATTCACAGAAATAGACGTTAAAAATTGTTGCTTTCTTTTAGGAATGTGGATCAAGATAATGATGTTATGGACCTCTTACAAATGTGCAAATACAAGAAGGATAAAGAGCCCAACTTCAAATATAGCTTCTACATGTAGGCAAATAATATGTTGTAGGGTATTGCCTGGACCCATGCTTCATCCACTCAATCATATGACGCTTTTGGAGATGATATCATATTAGACACCACATATTGCTTGGATGCTTATGATATGATTCGAGCGTTTGCCAAGGAGTGAACAATCATGGAATGAACTGTTTCTTTCATTGTGTGCTACTGTGAGATGAAAATGTGCAATCATTTTCTTGGGCATTGAAGATAAGAAGGTGTGTTTTAATTTCCATAGTGGTAGAGAACTTTGGCATTTATAGCTTAGAAATTTTAGATTGTATGTATGAACCTTCTAATAATCATTGTACAGTCAAAGAAAATGGTTAAACACTTGGCTATGTTATACATGCGAGACCTGCCTTACGCTTGTATCTTGTCTTTCAATTATTACGTGTTAGGAATATTCTAGAAGACTCCAATAAGTTCAAGTTTGCTTAAGTTGATTTTGGTAGCTGCTATTGTTAAAGACATTCAGCTGATGCTGAGGCAAAATTAGTTATCATTTATGTGTGTGTGTAAGCCAGCATGGCATTAGTTTGTTATGAGTTGTACAACTATCAAAATGTTATTGATTGTATATTAAAAGAGTTAGTTTACATCAATGTTGTATAAATACCAACCTCGGTATTCATTTATAGTTAGTTAAGAAATGAATTGAGTTTTTTTTTCTCTTCTTCATTGAATATTTTTCTCTCTATTTGTCATCAACCAAACACTTTACTCAAAACATTTTACATGTTATCAGAGCTATTCAATCATGGCAAATACAAGCACCACTACATTATCCTCTTTATCCTTCAGTTTCATACAATCTATGAAGCTAGATCGAGCTAATTACCTTGTGTGAAAAACACAGGATCTTGCATCAGTAATTGGAAACAGTCTTGAAGGTTTCATCAATGGTGACAAACCTTGTCCTGCTCAATTTTTTATTGAATTAGATGTAGAATTGAATGGATTTGAGATTATTCTTGTGAGGCAAATTGAAAATCTAGATTATATTACATCAAAGAAGACTAATAAGATGCTTCAGAGTTGGATGTTCTTTCAATGGCAGACAATGTGCTTATAATGATAATAAGTTGTGAGACTTTACAGGAACTGTGGAGCAAACTTGCTGAGATCTTTATATTTCAATCTAAGGTAAGCTATATGCCTCTGTTAATGCAAATACAAACCACTAAGAAAGGATCGCTCTCTGTCAATGATTATTTTAATAAGATGAAGAAGATCTGTGACAACTTAGCTATTGGAGGTAATGCATTCTCATCAAATGAATTCATCATGCATGTTCTTACTAGTTTAGATGATTCTTATGAGTCATTGGTCATAAACGTGTTAACTAGACTTAAAAAAGATAAGATCACTGTTGAGGAGTTATTTTCAATGTTGTTGAGTCATGAAATATAACTTGAGATGAGTAAAAGAAAGGCTCAATTTAAAGTAATAAATTATATGAATGCCAATTTTGCACAAAAAGGACAGAGCTATAATAAAGCAAATACTAGAAATAATATGGCTAGTAATGAAGGATCTAGTAACTCTTTTAATGGCGAATATGGAAATTTTTTTAGTAGAGATAAAAATGTAATATGTCAGATCTACTATATACCTGATCATGGAGTCTACAAATGCAGAAATAGATTTAATCATGCTTTTGTTCCAAGACAAAAAGAGAAAATGTAGGAGGTTTTAGGCCTAGAGGTGACCAATTCTATGGAGCAAATTATGAAAGAGTAAGTGTAGGTAGAGAATTCAATGGAAATTTTTCTAAAAGCGGAAATTTCCAAGGATATATTGCTTATCAACCATCAATAAACTATCAACCACCAATGGCACCAAGCTTTATGTACCCTCATGGTGCTCCTGAATTCCAAAATGGATACATACTTGCTGCCATGTATATAAGGAATACTGGTCCTAGCTTTAGAAATACTTCTTTAAGAATTGTATGTAACAATTCGGGTCAGAATGCTGGTGCTCCTCTTGTTAACTAAAATATTGTTGCTGATCAAGCTTGGTACATCGATTTTGGAGCAACTGATCATGTCACTTAGAATGCAGGAATCTTTCTATCCTTTTCAACTTATATTGGTGTTGAGAAGCTACATATAAGAAATGGCATAAGATTGTTAATTAAGCATGTTGGTTTAGCAATCTTGAATACTGTTACAACTCAGTATATCTATCTTACAAATGTTTTACATGTGCCTGATATAACCAAAATTTACTTAGTATTTCTGGACTATTGACTAACAACAATGCCATAATTGAATTTCATAAGTTTGTTTGCCTTGTTAAGGACAAGAATATAGGGAACATATTGCTCAAGAGAATTGCTAGAGATGAAATTTATCAAATTGAAGGTTTAACTATAGGCTGTCACTCAAATCATTCTTATATATAGTTGTCTTTTAAATCTGTCTATGCTGTCAACTCTAAGTTTAATCCTTTGTCTATGTTTTTTCAATGTATTGTAGCATATACAACGTCTCCTTTTACTATAGACTCATTTCAATTCAATAAAGATGCTCAAGTGGCATTGTTTGCTCATTCTTTCAAGTCTCTTAATTGCAATGTCATGCACAAACGATTAGGATGCCCAACAATTCATGCTTTAAAACAAGTTATGAAAAGTCTTGATCATACATTCAACCTAAATAAACATATCACACCTGATTTTTGCAGTGCATGTCAATTTAGTAAAAATCATACAGAAGCACAATTGGTGCTCTTCAATACATTACTTTCACCAGGCCTAAGATTGCTTTTTCAGTCAACAAGCTTAGTCAATTTCTTTGTGCACCAACTAATCTACTATGGGTGTTCGCGGATCGAATTTTATGGATTGTACTTCAATCCATATCCAATCCATGATTTTACAGATTATAAATTTTCAATCCAATCAAATCTACGAATGAGTACAACTTAATCCAAATCCAAATTCAATCCATACGTCTGCGGATCATGTGCAGATTTGACTCAATCCATATCCAATCTACCATTTTACTGATTTTTTTACGGATTAAAAATTTTTAATTATTTTCAATCTATGAACTAACTAAATAAAAAAAATAAATATAAAAATAACTTTACTACCGATCAAATTCATAATTAAATAAGATTTAAACAAATTAATTATTTGAATAAAACTAGAAAAAATACATTAGAAGTTTTAAATTATAACACACAAAAAAAAAACTATCATTTGTTTATATTAGTATATGAAAATTAACTGTTTAGGAAGCTATATTTATTTATTTATTTATTTTATATTATTATCGGATAAGATATAATATGGTATTAATGTAACTACATTTTAATTTATTTATTTATTAGTAAGTACTAATGTCATATTTACAAGTTTAATTTTTTAATTAAATAAATATTTTTTATTTTTTTGTGGATTCACAGATTTTTACGGATTTACAGAAGTAAATCCATATCCAATCCATCAATTGCGGATTTTCAAATTTTCAATCCATATCCAATCCATCAATCCACATATCAGATTTTTACGGATCGAATTTCTACGGATCAGAGGGATTGAGTTGATCGGATTGGATTCTGAACACCCTTATGATCTACATTGGCAAGCTTGCAAAAAAGTGCTTACTTAAAAGGCATTATACATCTTGGTCTTCAATTTTAATTTCACTCATTTGTCTCAGTTTATCTTGAGTGCTTTTTTAATGTAGATTGGGTTGCAAACAAAGATGACAAGAAGTCCATTGCTAGCTATTGTGTTTACTTAGGTCTTACTTTAGTTTCATGGTGCTCTAAAAAACAAGTTGTGGTCTCTAGATCCAGCACTAAATTAGAATATTAAGCACTTGCTATTGCTGTATTAGAAGTGTTGTGGCTAAGTTCATTACTTGCTTAAATTAATATTGTATCAATTCCAACTTCTATTATTTGATGTGATAACCAACGCGTTACTACTCTTGTTAGTAATCCTAAGTTCTATTCTCGAACTAAACACATTGAATTAGATGTGCATTTTTTAAAGGAAAAAGTAGCAAACAACAGTCTTCAAATCCAATATGTTCCCAACCTTGATCAGATTACCGATATCTTTACTAAGGCTCTCTCATTTCAGCATTTTCACTATCTTTATTTTAAGCTCAACATTCTTCCCAATGTTGAGCTTAAGGGGGGATGTTAGGAATATTCTAGAAGACTCCAGTAAGTTCAAGGTTGCTCAAGTTGACTTTGGAAGTTGTTGTTTTTGAAAAAGCTCAGCTGATGCTAAGGGAAAATTAGTTATCGTTAACGTGTTTGTGTAAGCCAGCATGACATTAGTTTGTTATAAGTTGTACAACTGTCAAAATGTTACTGTTTGCATATTAGAAGAGTTAGTTTACATTAATTATGTATAAATATCAGCCTCTATATTCATTCATAGTTGGTTAAAAAATGAATTGAGAATTTTTTCTCCTCTTCATTCAATATTTTTCTCTATGTTTCTCATCAACCAAACACTTTACTCGGAACATTATTTAAACGGTTTAACAATTATTTTTATCTTTTTATCTTTTTATCTTTCCACCTCACAATGAGATTAAGCTAATGAAGATACTTTTTGGTTTGTTTTTTTATCTAAAATGTAATTGCTCCTTTGTAGAATTGGAACATGCAATCTCCACTTTTCAGAGAAGTTAAAAAAATCATTATCCCTAATTTTTATAAAAAAATATTTTGTCTTATCCTGAGAGTTAAAACTTAATGTTGTTGGTAGGAGTATTGAGATTTATGTCATGTAAAAAGTGTAGTATTTATGTTTAACTACACTTCCTAATTATCTTTTATTATGGAAAAACTAAGTAACAAACTTCATTTACTTATTTAGTCTAAGTTCACTGGGATGAAGTTAACATCTCTGTCGTGCACAAGTATGGTACTAGCGCTTTATGGGGCATTAATATATAAATTATATGTATAGCAATTCTTCACAAAATATTGGATTATGTCTTAAATTTTGTTTGTTTTTTCTGCTCATAAATATTTATACAAACATTCTTGGACTTCATGAATGAAAGGACGCCAAAAACAATATTAACTGACCAAAATATGTGGCTTAAAAAAACAATTCTCTTGAAATACCCAAGACTAAGCATGCTTTCTGTAAATGACCTATCATTACAAAGTTCACTTATTGGTTTTCTATGCCTTTTGGATCGAAATGCGATACTATCAATAGAGGATTTTGAAGCAAGACGGAAAGAAATGGTTGGATAATTATATGCTAGCTCATTATCAGCTCATATACATTATGTACTTTTTGGGCTATCCTGTATTAGAGATGTTACTTTTTTACAGGAATGATAATGCATTCCAATTAGACTTGATAAATTTTTTTATCCAACGGTTTATGAGAACTCAATTTCATGGTAATAACTTTATTGAGTAAGTTAATTACCAAAACTACATTTCTTATGTTCTTGTTTAAGTGTTCAAATTTTATTATTTGAAGCTCCTCTTTTCAGATGGCTACTATAGTTGAATTTAAAGATGAAGTTGGAAAGAAATCATAAGATTCAGCGCAAAGTCTGAAAATCTCTTTCAAAATAAGATCTGTTATAGAATCACATGCTGTTGTTGTTCTTACGCCATATGCCATTAACAGACTATAAGAAGAGTTATTGTTGACTCCTCAATATGCATCTTTAATGGTAAAACCATAGATAATACTTATTTTATTGTTAAACACCATATTGATATAGATGGAGGGTGCAAATTACTTTAGATTCCTCATGATGACTTCATTAGTTGTAGCTCCCGCTTATTTGTGTTTATAAGAGTCCTTTATAGCATGTTTTTCATGTTCTATCAAATAACAATTGTTTCTACTTTTTAGATCAATATTTATTGTTGATGTCGATAAAAGACCTCAACAGCTGAATTTATTTTTTGTGGGGAATAACAGCACGAATCCAAGCTAAAACTTTAGTTTGACCATGACATTCTACATCTATCAACCACAAAAAACGGTTAGGACATGTCGATAGGGATTCCACCGTAGATCTTTTGATATTTAAGTCAAATATTTTTTGTATATGGAAAGAAAGATAAAAATAAGGGATTGAGAATGAGTTAAAATCCTGAAAATTTCCCATGGAGGTGTTAGAAATCTTGTAAAAAGTAAGAAGGCTTTAAGATTGGTAACTTGAAGAATTTTTAGTTTATTTTGCTAACCTCTTCTTTTGATGCCCTTTTCAGCTTAAATAGGTTTTTGCTTGTGGATAATTACTTACTTAGTTTTAGCACACTCTCTTCAACAGTTGCAAGTAGTTGTTAGTTTGAGGTGGTTTTAAAAAAATGGTGGCACATAACTTCTCTAAAAATTAGGCTATGTTATCTTGACCAATAATTTTCCATGTCAAGCTAATTCTTAGATCGAACAAATGAATTTTAAGGTCGAATTACTCACTTCTAGATTGAACTGGTGAATTTTTGGGTCGCTCACATAGGTTTTAGGTTGTACTCTTAAACCAGGTCATTCATATAAACCTTAGGTTGTACTTGTAAACCATGACGTCAACATAGGCGTCAAGTTATACTTATAAGGTTAGCTGAACAGCAATAAGTTCTGAGTAGGTTAGGGTCATCTATATTTTTAGATATTATTAGAAAAATCAAACTCGAACATCCGTCAAGCTTTCGACATGATATTAGCTCTTCTTTAATAAACCCCTTTCTAGATTCCACTTCAGATGAACATGCAGTAAAAGTTCAATTATTGCAGTCTATGGTTTTTATCACTTATTATTGAATCAACTAGGGCAGACGTATGTCTTGATGTTACAATGATGTTATTTCGTATCAAAAAATTTCCTAAGCCAGCTCAAATAGTTTTAATTATGTTGTTTATAATAGTCCATCTAACTCATTAATTCTTTTAGAGGTTGAAGATTCTAATGGAATCATCCAAACTCATACTGTTATGAGTTATAATGAGTCTATAACCTTAGAAAAGCTGAAAGAGTGGAGGCCAAGAAATAAAATAGATGTTTATAGAATGCCTGTGCCTTTGGACATGACATGACTGATTGTCCAATGGTGAGATGTGATAATATGAACGGGGATGGGCTAAGGATTTATTTAGGCTAATTGCTGCAATAGGATGGATGCATCCATGCTAGGGTTGGCAAAAAAGCTCGAGTCAGGCCCGCGGGCTTTGAGCCTAGCCCGCTGATTAAAATTAAAGATAAAGGCTTGAAATTTATAAAGCTGTATATGTTGGGCTTGGTTATGGGCTTTGCTTAAAATTTATATATATATAATAATAATAATAATAATAATAATAATAATAATAATAATAATAATAATAGGATAGATATTTATATGCACAGTGATACAAGCCGTCAAAACCATGGCACGTATGGGAAGAGAATGCCTTTGGAAACTGTCAGAAAGCATTCTGGAGAAGCTACCGAACTTCGTACTTGAATCTGGACAGTTTGTTCTAGGTGATAGTTTAGAGCTGGAATTCCCTCGGTTTGTTCTAGGACGTTACTAGTGCAGTTTGTTCTTGATGGTGGGGCAGTGAGCTGAACTGACTCAGATGGCATGGTGACTATCGGGTTTTGGTTATTTTAGTTCTTGTTTGTAAGCAGCAAGTGGCAAAATAGTAATAAAAGATTGAGAACATCACGTTCCATTCGTAGTGCCCGTGGGGTACCACAAAGGCTGTTTTGTGCTTGTCTGCTTCTTTTATGCCGATCTGCCAGAAGCCTGACTTCGTGTCAAACTTCGAGAAGACCTTGGCTCTAGCTATCCGTTTCAACAAGTGTGATCTGCGTGGGATGGGATAGCGGATGTCCTACAGGCAATCGTTCAGCTTGCGATAGTCTATCACCAGTCTCTTCTTGCCTAGTATCTGCTCTGAGTGCTTGTTGACATAAAAGGCTGGGCTGGCCCAATTAGCAGCACAGACTCAGTTCTACAGCATAGTTGATTATTATCAAAGGCGAAGAATGAGCTTCTACAGCCAAATGGTAGGACCTGAACAGGTATTGTGTACTTGTTGTTGTAGAACTGCTTGCTGCTAGCAGAACCGAATGCTACCTGTGTAGGTATATAACATTCCTTTGGTAGGCACGCTTCTGTGATAAGCGAGCTGACTGCTCCAGTATCTATGAGAGCAGTTAATGCCACCTGGCATTGCTCCGTCACCTTCAGTATGATCTTGACATACGGTTTGAAGAATACCGTATTACTAATGGTAAGGGTGTTTGCTGGTTTCACCGGTAGTTCGGGATGTTCCTCCTAGATCATGAAGAACGCAAAAACTTCATCCTCTTCAAAATATTCTGAAGAAGAATCGTCTTCGGTTTCGTCGTCAGAATCCTCGAATGCTGTGAAGACAGCATGGGTTGGTTCTGTGCTCTATGTGTACCAGTCATCTTCAAATGCTGGGTGGTCTATGAGCTGCAACAGCTTGATAGGCACCCTTTTCCTTGATTTGCACTGTTTGACATAGTGTCCTTTCTTGCCACAGATGATGCATCGTCCACTGGACTTGGCCTTCTTTCGCCGCTTGATGAACTTATACTTCTTACCCTTGTATGGCCTCCACTTCTTGTGGTGCTTCCTGTGTGACTTCTGTACCTTGCAGCTGCAAGATTTCTCACTATGCTGGCATCCGAACTTGTTAGGTTGGGTGTTACAGTACTTCTGGAGAGAAGACTCTTGCAGCTGCAAAGCATTTTAGAGAAGCTACCGCCAGCACCAGGAGTATCCGTGGCCAATCCTCGCCACAAGATGGGAAGTTAGACTCGATAACCTCACTTGCTTTTCTGATGTGGAAGTTCAGACTAAGCTGCAACCACAGAGCATACTCAGTGAATGAGACTCCAGGGGTTTCCTTTTGGGAAAGTTGGCTCTGATACTACTCTCAATATTTTATTACTATTTTGCCACTGGCTGCATCAGCGATGGTATAGCGTCCGTAGTTCGAGTTTTCGTCTCGACCATAATGGAAGTGTCCAGATTCAAGTACGAAGTTCGGTAGCTTCTCCAAAATGCTTTCTGGCAGTTTCTAAAGGCATTCTCTTCCCATACGTGCCATGGTTTTGACGGCTTGTATCACTGTGCATATAAATATCTATCCTATTATTATTATTTTATATATATATATATATATATATATAGGAAAAAGTTTATAATATATTATAACATTAAAATTAAAAAAACTAGAAAATAAAAAAAATGAAGCATTTGCATTGAAGCAGCCGAAGTCATTACCCCTCATTGCCAAAATCCCTAATTTCCCTTCTCACTATTCGCGCTGCTGGTAGCCAACAGTGGCCACCAACGACCAACGTCCAGTAGCCACAATACTTCTTGGTTCTCGCGAGACTCCAGCCACCAAGCACCTCGATCGTGCAATGCCAGTAGCCATAGCACTCGGTCGCGGTACACTAGCAGCCACAACACCCGATCTCTTGACGCCAGCCACCTAGCAAGCATTTCACGCAACACTAGCCACCCGACAAGCCTTCACCAAATTCGGTACTCACCTCATTGACCTCAATTAAGCTTCAAATCTATTGTAGTATTACTTATCCCATCTTGACTATGGCCTCACCAAATTTAGCATTAAAGTCATTCCTAGTTGCTATATTAGCCACAGTGGCTTTGGTTCGCAAATTCATTGCAAGATCTTGGTCAATTTGCAAACTGCCTCTGCGCATCATAATTTACTTGTAGAAAGAGTTGTCAACTCTCAATGAATTTGCAGGATTCTGATCAAGATTAACTGTATTATCATGTGTTGAATTCATTGGACAAAGTAATTAGTTAATTTATGCTGTATAATATAGTTAATCGGCCTAAATATGTGTAATTAGTTAATTTGTTTCCTTGATTTTGAGTTGTGTTTTTTTTTTGGTTGATTGTTAGTTGGTTTTTACTGTCCTATGCTGTGTTGTTAGAAACATTTTGCATTCTTAGAAAAATTTTAGAATTTTATATGATATTAGATTAATTATTAGAACTTTACATGAAATTAATTAATTAATTAATTTAATATCGTATCTTCTTTAATTTTGTATAGGTTTATAATGGAAAATGCTTTTGATTTTCTAATTTGCCTTTAAATCCATCTGGGGAGTCAGAAAATATTTAAGAAAAAATATGGAGTGATAAAAAAAGAAAACAGAGGGTTGTATCAAATTTTTGAGATCATTTCACCAAAATAAATGTCAATGGGGTAGTGAAGGCAAAATGCAATCATTGTGGAACAGTTCTTTCTTGTGGATCGAGAACCAGTCACTTGAATAGACACGCCAAACAAATTCACAATTTTAATCAACCGATAATTGAAGAAGTTCTCGAGAATAAGCAACACTTGGTGAAAAAAGAAAGTGGTGAGCTTTAGAATTCAGAAATTTGATCCATTAGTTGCCCATAAAAAACTGACAATAGTGATTGTAAAGCATGAGCTTTCTTTTAGGTTTGTAGAATATAAGGCATTTAGAGATTTTGTTAATTATCGCAATCCATTAGTGAAGTCTATGTCTAGAAACACTCTAAAGAGTGAGATCTTTAAGATATATAATTTTGAAAAGCTGAAAGCAATGAATTTGTTGGAGATCAATAATAGTCGTGTGGCAATCACTACAGATATGTGGACTGCTTGTAATCAAAAGAAAGGTTATATGGTTGTTACGAGACATTTCATTAACAACTCGTGGCATTTGCAAAGTCGAATCCTAAGGTATTTTTACTTTATTAAATATTAAATTTTTTTTTAAATTTTTATAGATATTTTATTAAATTTTAAAATTTTTTATTTAATATTTGCCTAACTTCGCATAATTTTTATTTTTATTTTCAATGAATAGGTTTATATATGTGCAAGCTCTGCATACAGTTGATTGCCTTTCGCAAATTTTGGTGAAGTGTTTGCTGGATTGGAATGTGGATAGAAAGTTATCTACGGTTACTTTGGATAATTGTTCTACCGATAATGCAATGGTTGAAAGATTGAAGGGATTGTTGTTAACTGAGTCAATGATAATGGGCGGTAATTTTTTTCATATGAGGTGTGCAGCTCATATTTTGAATTTAATTGTGAAGGATGGGTTGTCGATGATTAAGAGTGGTATTACACATGTTAAAGACAGTGTGTCTTATTGGAGTTTGTTGCCAAAACGAGTGGAAAAGTTTTAATTGGCATGTCATAAAATGCAGATGGATGTGAAAATGCTGGCGCTTGATTGTCTAACAAGATAGAATTCAACTTTTGCTATGCTTAAACTTGCAGTGAAATACAAAAATATTTTTTCTCGATTGCAGACACTTGATCCGCAATACAAGTGTTTGCCTAGTAGTGAGGAGTGGGATTTGGCCAAGTAAATATTGGATTATTTGAGACCTTTTTCAAGGTTAACCAAGATGTTTTTTGGTACAACATACCCCATTGCAAATCCATTTTTTCCATTAGTTTGTAAAATGAGGATTTCATTGAAGGGATGGCAAACATCAGATGTTCCTGTAGTTAAGAACATGGCAGATAATATGATTTAAAATTTTTTGAAGTATTGGGATGAGATTAGTAGGATATTGGTCATGGCTATTATTCTTGATCCAAGGTACAAAATGATATTGGTTAATTATTATTATCCAAAGATTTATGCAGTTGGTCTTGAAAATCAACTTAATAGAGTGCGAGAGTTTTGTGATGAAATGATGAATTAGTATGAGGCCAAATCTGCAACTACGAGATACGGTGTTGTTGGTGAGTCTTCTATCTCAATTGTTATTCCTTTCAACCAATCTCATATTGATTTTGATGATATAAATGATATGGGTGATTTTGATGTATATGCAACAAAAAATTATCGACCTACTAATTCGAAGTTCGACTTAGATAGGTATTTGGAGGATCATTTAGTCAAAAGAACTCTGGACTTTGATATTTTACAATGATGGAAGATGAACAAAAGCAAATATCCTATTTTAGCTGAGATGACCAAGAATTTGTTAGCCATACTTGTAACAATTGTTGCCTAGGAGTTGGCTTTTAGTACGAGGGGTAGAACATTGAGTCCGCATTGAAGCAGACTACATCCAGACACATTGGAAGCAATCATGTGCTCTCAGCATTGGTTATGGGCTACTGGCAGTTGCGGTATAAAAATATTCTTTACAAAATCAATTATCAATTATTTTTGCTTTACTATTTATTTTAATACTTTTTTTTGTTAGGTGGAGTTCTTGAAGAAGAACTTCTTACTGGAGAAGAATTGAATAATGAGGAAAAAGACGGCCCACAAATATTGGATTAGTTTGTTTTTAATTATCAACAGTTGTGGTTTATTATATTATGTACTTGTGTTGTTATTATTTTGTGTGTTGGATAAATGATAATCATGTATTGGATAATTATTTTTAAGGTTTTTAATCTATTGTAGTATTATGTATTGGATAAATATTTTTTTAATTTATAGCTTTATTTAAAAAATAATTTAAAAATTTTTAAAAATCCCAGGCCCGTCCAGGCTTTGAAAGGGCCTGAGCCTTTTACAGATTATATGGGCTTGGGCCTGAACTTGACAAAGCTCAGCCCAAGCCCTTAAATTGCCAAGTCTAATCCATGCTGGCTTTTGCTTATGCACTAATATCAGAAAATCTTTTAGTCTTTCCTTTATTTTGTTGTTCCACTTTCTTTTCTAGAAAATATCTTTAACATTCTAGCAATACTAGTGGTCAATTTACTAACCAACAATCAAAATGGAGTGAAATCGAAATGGGCTAAAAGCGGAATGAGGAATGAAAATCAGAATAAATTGTTTACTTTAACTGTAGGAATCGGAATCGAATGAAATATATTACGATTGATGTGTTTACATTATCTTGAAATCAGAAAGAATTATTACAAGTTATTAAACTAACCTTAGTTGATTATTATCATTATTTATTATAATAATAATAATAATAACAATAATTATCATCATCATGATCATTATCAATAATAATAATAATAAAGAATAAAATGAGAGCTTCAAGATTTAAGTGGGGGTAATATAATTACTTTAGGAAATAAGATTTTCATTCCCACCTCCCTTATGGGAAGGGAAATTCTAGTAATCATTTTTAAGTTTTGGCAAGGTTCGTCACATTGATGCCCATTCCACTTTTCATTTAAGCAAGTAAACACATTATTCATTATTATTCATTTATTTTTATTCATATTTCTAATAAGTAAACACACCATAAATGTCATTATTCATGTGATTTGTTTGGTTCATTAACCCTTTTTATTGTTGGATGATTGGTGAGCAAATGCTAAGTGGCAATTTACTTTTTATACAAATAGAGGTGATAGGCTTGGCAATAGGGACTCGAGCCTAACCTTATAAATGAAATAAAGGATCTCAGCCTTTAAAAAGTCTGGTCCTTTGAACTTGCATTTTTTTTTATTTTTTATTTTGATATTTAAAAATTCAATATGAAGACGTTTTGGAATTTAAACCTTTACATGGAGAAATAACTTGTACGTTTATGAAATTTGGATATAAGATTAAACAAACAAAAAAAAGAATAAGTCTACAATTTATATAAATATACACTACAATTGTCTGCAATTTTATTGGTGGCGTGGCTAGATGGCTAGTGGTGGCATGCTGTCGTGGTTGTGGATGGCCAGCACAGTAGGATTCAAGCCTCTCTCCCTCGTGCACGGCTATCGATTTTAGAGGCATGATGGCTAGCAGTGGTGAGGTAACATGGTGGTGGGTGGCCATCATTAGTGTGTAACAGGTGAGCCTGTGATAGTGTCGGCGTGTAGTGATGAGTGGTCGATAGTGTGCCACTGTCACTGCCTCTCTTTCTTCTAAGCTTTACATTTAAGTCTTTACAAAACTAAAGTGGTAAGGCTTGTATGTTAGGATTTCTCACTATCTGAATTAGGGGTGGGCATCGGATCGGTTCGGTTCGGTTTCGGGATAAATTTTCGGTTTCGGATCGGTTCGGATCCGAAATTTTAAAAAATCTTTCGGATTCTATGAAAATAAAAACCAAACAAAAACTGATAGGTCGGTTTCGGTTCGGTTCCAATTCGGCTTTAGTTTTCGGTTTCGGATCGGTTTCGGTTCTCTTAACAGTTTTATTTAAGTAATTGATTTTTTGGTTCATCTTAACGGTTTGGTTTTTTATTCGGTTTTTTGAATCATTTTCTATTTCAAACTCTATACAATAATTTCCTCATTTCAGTACTTATATGATATATTCAGAGTATGTATAATCTATGATTTCATCAATTAATCTACAATTTCATCAATTAATCTACAATTTCATCAATTACTACAACATCATCAAAATATACCATAATCTACTACTACCACTACCAAATCATTCATCATCATCACCAAATTAACTTAATATAATCCATAACATATAGTTACTTTCTTCCATTCTGCACACAAGGCCTACTATAATCAATGTATAATAAACAAAAATAAAATAATTTACAAATTTGTATGAGAAAAAAAAAAAAGAATTTTGGATTAAAATAAATAATTTTTAAAATTATAGTTACTGTTTTTAATATTAAAACTTTTGGCCCAAACTATAAATATAATCAAGTAAGTTTCTATGCCATAATACAAATTAACAACAAATTAGGGACTGAATGATATTTTATTTTGTTGACTTCGGTCAAGGACTATTTTGAAATGTTTGTAAACAAATTAGATCATAACATAATTCCTATATGCAAATAGTTCCTAAATATTGGGTAATTTTAAAATGTTATAAAGAAAAGGGAGCCAAATGATATTATCCCTTCATCATCTTCAACATTTCGTTCCTCCTTACCCAGCTTCGCCAGAAACCCAGATTTGAAAAAGAAAAATAAAAAAAATACAGTAACATACTCATATCCAGGCAAAACTAACAAAACTAACTACTAGTCTACTATTAATAATTTAAGTAATCATGAAATAAGAAAACATTTATGAGATATTTCAAAAAAAAAAAATAGAAAAATACTCAAAATTCGGTTCGGTTCGGATTTTATAATTTTTAATCCGAAAACCGAACCGAACCGAAACATTCGGTTTGACATATATAAATTCAGATTTTTTATTTTAAAAATACCGAACCGAAACTGAAAAAAACCGAACCGAACCGAATTTTTTTCGGTTTTGGTTCGGTTTTGCCCACCCCTAATCTGAATTGTATTTGTGAGTCAAAGTCACGTGCAAGTCCTAATGCATGTTTTTCTTCCCAATTTGAGGGTTAGGGTCGGGTTAGGACTTTTCGGTAGGGCCTAAATCCTGACTCGAATATAATCGAGTCCTAATTTTTTGGCTCTATCTTAACCCTTAACCCTTAAATTTAAGTTAAAGTTATGAGGATATGAGTTCAAACCACAATATATTGTAGGGGTTTAAATTTTCTTCCTCAATTTAAGTGAAGGTAGTATGCTCTTTTTTAAAATGTAAGTAGAGAAAATATTTTAAATTTCCTTTCTCAATTTAAGTGAAGACAATCTGCTTCTTTTTAAAATGTAAGTAAAGTAAATGTTCCTCGAATATTAGAGAGAGTTAAAAATTTAGATTATACCACATAAAATTTGCAGACTATAGATCCAGTAATTATCTTATTTGTAAATATGAGTATTTTTTAAGCAATAGTTTTAAGTAATTCAAAAAAAAAAAAAAGACCGGAAAATTTCATGCCAAATCAGGGCGCCTTGTTGTCTTCGTTAGAGGTGATGCCCCTAGTCTGAAATGGAAATTTGAGTGATCTGAATTTGCTGGTTAACCAGCCTGTACCTTCACATTTCCCACTACTGCTCTTGTTGCGTCTTCTGGCATGGGATCCAGAAGAAATGAAATATTGGCTACCATTGATTAGTTCTATTACACAGAGTGCACAAATTTTATATGCAGTGATTCTTCTCGTTATTCATTTCCGCGGTTTTTTCATCTACGAGAAATACTTCGTATTCTCAAAGAGTCAAATCTTATATGCAAAATTAGAGTATCGTTTTGGTGCTTGAAGTTGAGTTGAATATTGGCTTAGATTTGTTTTGGTTTCTCGGTTAATACTTTCGCGTTCCTCGGTCGATGCTATACAAAAGTGAGTTTTCCTTTCCTAAATCCATTTTGACAATGTCGTTTTCGTTTTCGATGCATTGTCAACAATGCTTCTCGACTGGTGAACTGTGTCCTTAGGCGACGTAGAGTGAGGAACTAAACTTGTTTATTAGAAAAAGATGGTTTTAGACATCCACTGTAAATCCCTCGAGCATTTTTTTCCCCCACAGGTCCCATGATATTACACTCTACAATGCGAGAAAATAAAAGTCAAAATGCCGAGAAACCCATGATATTTTGTTGGCCAAGATGAAATTTCTATCATAATTAACTACAATGTGAGATAGCATAAATTAAATACAGCATTTTAACTCTCTTTCCCTAGCTTTCAGTATCATCTGCCAAGGAAACCTTGCTCAGCCTGCTTGGTAATGTCCTGGCATTGTTGGTTGTATCTTTTCTAGCGCGGCGACTGCTTGAACCATAAAGCGCTCTATGAGCAAGTGCTTTCCCGAAATTGGATTTCCTGTGCTCTTTGTGGTTTGCTGGTTGCGGTTGCTCTGCGGCATTGTCTTGATCTTGGATGGTGAGGTCTGAGATTTCATCTTTTGCTTTCTCACTGGCCATCTTATCCGAAAAAGTCGATGCCGGTGTTTGGCAGATTGATGAGTGCTTAGTGTTTATACTGTACGTTTTGAACGGAAAAGATTGTTAAAGTGAAGCACAGACCTTACCTAATGAATGGTATTGGAATCGGAAGTGGATTTTGAGGCAACACCTTTTTTTCGGCCGAAAGAGTACTCTTCCTAGAATAATTTTTTCATGGTTTTTACCAACTTACAAGTTATGTGAATCTTCGATATGAAGAAACTAAAAATTGCCAAAACACTGTCGTCTCACCCAAATTATGTGTCATGTTATTTTTGATGAAACCAAGTCCCTAATAATCTTATTGGTCACTTTATTGGTCCTTGTTGTCGCTTGCTTGGGATATGTAATGTACTCACCGAATTTCACCTCGGCAGAATAACTTTCATCTACTTTTTTTTTAATGCATCGAAAGGAAGACGGTCTCAATCATTTCTTATTGTTATATTAGTTTGGGAAATTTACAAAATTAACCACATAATTTTAACAATTTTTATAACTAACCCTCCAACTTTATTTCTATCATAACTAGTCAAGCATTGAAAAAATTCTGATTTTACCCATCTCATTCTCCCAACTTCCTCTCCTCTCATGCTCAACGGATTTCTCTCCTCTAAGTGAAATTGTCATCGGCGGCGGCTTCCCACCACGTCGGAGTCCATCAACGGCGGCCAACATCACCCACATTACGGTTAAAATAAACAAATCGAAGGCTAGTTTCAAAACCCTAAATTATTAGAAAAAATTGTTGTGGATTATGTTTGTTATGTTTTTGTGTTGGTGATGGAAATGATTATAATTGTGGAGTGGGTGATGTTGCTCGTGGGATGATGGTGTGGGTGAGGGTGGAATGTGTGGGAGAACGCGCAACCAGCGCACTCCCGTCGCACAGAAGAGCACGCGACGTGCGCGCGCCTGTTGCACAGAAAAGCGCGCCACGTGCGCGCGCCCGTCGCCTGCAAGAGCGAGCGATGGGCGCGCGCACGTCGCGCGCTATCTTGCGTGCGACAGGCGCGCCTGTCGCGCGATCTAGCGTGCGACAGGCGAGCGACGTGCGACAGGCGAGCCTGTCGCACAAAATTACATATTTTGTATTTTTTTTCTTTTTTGTTATAAATTTCATTTAACATGATAATGTTATAAATGTAACAGATAAATAGCGAGTGAGCAGTCAGCGGAATGTAGAAATGAACCGTGCATTTTGAAGTTTGCTTATATCGATCACTTTCCCGGTCGTATCTCTAGTATGTGTAAATTCGATAAAGTGGTGAAAGCCATCCACAGAAAGTTGACAAAATGGCAGTTGCAACTATTTAAGAATGACATATTTGGGCATTTCTTAGAGTGTCAAAGCTTTCCATTCAGTGGCGTAATTTTGCACAACTTGTTGCTTAGGCAAGTGGTGAATAAGGAACGCAAGAAGAAAAATCAATTATGGTTTCAAATTGGTGAACATCTGATACGATTATCAGTTAGAGAGTGGTGCTTAGTTACTGGACTTTCCTATGGTGTAGATGCGGTGGTCAAACAGTCAAAAACAGTTCATCGGCTACTTAGTACGTACTTTGACAGTTTGTTTCGCAACATTAATCTTAAAGAATTCGACGCAAGATTTGTTGTCTTAGTACGTACTTGTTGTCTATGTCAACTAACCCTTCCTTAATACCACCTCCTAATACTTGGAATCGATGCCTAGACACAGGACGAACAATCATTCTTTCAGCTAAAGTTCTTCTCTCGGTGACTATTTCATCTGCCCACGTCGTTAGACGAGTACTCATTGATTCAGCCACCATTTTCCGATCATAAAACCATTGCTGCAGTGTTTTTCTAAAGTGATCCACAAGATAAGTTATTGGGAATTTTTTTGGTTCCCTCATAAAAGAATTCACACTCTCCGCAATGTTCGTGGTAAGAATACTATATCTCCTACCTTCGAACTCAGACCTTGCCCAATTACACGTACCAACATGATTCTCTAAGTAATCAGCCGCGCCCGAATGTAGTATCCACAACCCCTCCAGTTGTTTTTTAAATTCTTCGTGCCCATATGCTTTTGCTGCGTATATGAAGATAGGCTCAAAGTCATCCCAAACAGCTTTACACATCTTAAACTTTGACTTGACGTTGCCTTTTACATGGTAAAAACAAACCCCATGTGTAGCATTCCGAAATACTTTATAAACAGCTCTCTTTATAGCGGTGCATCGGTCGGAGATAATTACTAAGTCTAGTCTATCACCAATCAGTCCATGTAACTTCGTCATAAACCATTCCCAAGCTTCATTATTTTCCGAATTCACGATCCCAATGGCCAACGGATACAATTGATTGTTTCCGTCCAAACATGTTGCCACAAACACGGTTCCCCGATATAGTCCCTTTAAATGAGTGCCATCAACAGCAATAACTGGCCTGATAAACTGCTTGAAACCCTTGATAGAAGATCCAAGAGCTACAAAGTAGTATAAGAAAGTACCATTTGTATCCAATTCAAGATGGGTAACTGTACCATCATTTGCTGTGGTCAAAACATGAGAGTACTTTGGAAGCAAGTTGTATGATTCTGCAGGATTCCCTCGAACAATTTCTAGACCAACTTCTCTGGCACGATATGCTTGCTGGTATGTTAAGTGAACATCGTATTCTTGCTGCATATCTGCTCGGATGTCATTCGGAGTGTATATCCTTTTCTCTTGAATATATTTGTCGGCGATAAGGTGACCTACAACTCGTCTCCTTACTTGATGACGACCATCAGACAATACCTCGTTATGATAAATGTGCACATTGTCGATACGCCTTACCACCCAAGGAACATTTTGCTCATTCGAACATCTCGTTGCTCGAAGACGCCATTTACATGATTCCGAACAACAGTGGGCCTCGAAACGTGTGGTTGTAGACCGTGCAATCTTGAAATCAAACTTATCCCTTAAGGCAACCTTGCGCAGTTCTAATATTAACTTATTCTTCTCAACGAAAAGCTTACCCACACTAATATCATCTGAGTGACAATTGCTAACAAAATTTGGAGCAACTATATCTGAGGCCAAAATTGGAGTGACAGTTGTGAGAGGGTCAATTGTCTTTCTGAATTCAGTCATTGCAGGAATAGATCAGTTGTCTCTATTATTGATAGGAATATCATCTTCACGCTCGTCAACATCATTAATCGGAATATTGGAATGACCAACGCCCCCGTCATCAACATTACTATTGAAGTGAGTGCCCCTCGTACTACAAGACGGTTCTGAAAAATATTATTGGCTTCTGTGTTCCTAATGTGATTAATCGGATCATAATTGTCACGGAACTCATTATTGTGATATGGAGAGTAACGTTGGTCTAATGACGTCGTTTGTGGTAACACCTCGTGTCCCATCCGCTAACGTAATGCCGTTATCGTCAATGTTGTCATTGAATGGAGAGTAATGTTGTTGCAACGACACCGTCCTTGGAAACACCTCTTCTTCAATATCAGGGACATACATGTTTGCTCGGAAGGAAGTTTCAGTTTCAACTGGTGGCTCAACATCTTGGCTCTGAACTCGAGGAGATTTGGTTACAAATATAGGGACACATCCATAGTTGGCCACATCAGAAGCCATATGTAATACAACCTTCACCATTTCATCATTAAATATGTCCATGAGCAGTGAACATGCACGTCTACAAATGTTCACTTAGACCTTAAAGTTGTTTTCATCGTGATACTATATTCATGAGGATTTATTTGCAACACATCGTACACCCTTGCCAAAAACTGATCAAATAGGCAATTTTTCTGAACCAAAAAAGCTGTATTCTTAGCATTTACATACTCCATACTGCCATCGGCCAAAGTATCCCAACAACCATCATAACACAATTGAAACACAACATAATCCATTAAGCCTGAAATTATAAAAATAAATATTATAATTAAAAACTATAAAACATTAAAAAGAGAAAATATGAAGCACATTTTATATAATATTATTATATTAAATGAAATAATATTTTTAAAAATTTTTAGAAATTGAAATCATTTTTGGTGCGCGACAGTCACTCACGTCATAAAAATTTAGGCGACAGGTAGCCTGTCGCACATAGTTAGTGCGACAGGCAGCCTGTCGCAAAATTTTCGGCGACAGACAGCCTGTCGCACCTGTAGCACCTATTGCAGCAACCAACAATGGAGCTAATAACAGAATTGGCGCACCAAATCAAACTACAAACATATTTTTAAGTTAACACACGCCTCATAAACACTTAATTATTAAAAAATAAAGCATAAACAAACAATCTAAGAAATATTTTTTTAACTTATATACACTAGTTCAATTATTTTACCTAGGTTTTGGATTAAACTTGAATTTGGGTGTATTTGGTCAAAACTACTGTTTCTGTTTTCGTTGGCCGTTGCCAAATTCCGTCATCGATGCTGAGTTCGGAGAGAAAACAACTTACGGTTTAGTTTGGTGAGGAGAGAAAGTAACTTACAATTTCAAATTTGTAAAGAGAGTGTTAACGAGAGTGTGCAATTTATCTTAAATAACAAGGATACTTTGGGACAATACCTCTATGCTTGACTATTTATGATAGAAATAAAGTTTAGGGGTTAATTTTAAAAATTATTAAAATTTTATAGTTAATTTTGTAAATTTTCCTATTAGTTTCATGTTGCACCAAAAGACACTCAATTCGGACTATTTAGCTCTTTTTGATGGTTTTGTCCGTTCTTTATTCTGTTCATGATAATGACTTAAATACCGGACAATCAATGTTCAAAAGGGCAAAAGGGGGAATAAAAAAGGGGCTCGGTTACTCACCCCATCAATAAACCTCCTCTCCGCCACACTTTTTCTTTCTCTTTAAAGAATAATATTAGGATTTTTTTGTACATAACTTTAAATTTAAGTGTTTTAATCTCTCCCGTTCATTTAATATAATAAATAAATAAATACTAACAAGATAACATTTAGGTTGTAGGTACATGAGTTTTTTATAAAAAAAAAAAATTAATTGAAACAGAGAGAAAATATCAATAATAATTGCTGGATCTGCTTTGTTGGCATGTATATAAATTGAAAAGAATGAACTGAATTCGGTGAAAATTTTGCTTAATTTAAGTAAATTTAGTTCAAGAGAACTTGGAGAAACGTTGCATGGAACAAAAGTGTTTGCAAATATTGGGCAGTTTGATTAAAGATCGTGATGAGAAAATTGATTTAAAATAAAAATAATCGAGGGAAAGTGAGAAATTGAAGATAGAACTTGAATCTTCGAGTCAAGAACTGATTGATGCTTATACAAGCAACTTGAAGATAAGTTGAAGCCCTCCCTACCTGGAAAGTGAAGCTAACTTTAAAATAAAATAACGTGACAGATAAAAATCCAAAAATAAATTCACATCGAAAGCCTTAAGTACGTAGTTACTGCCAACCCCGGCCAGTACCACATGCACAGATCGGCTAACGGTTTTGATTCTAATTCTTTGGTAATCAGATCTGTTTGAAAAATATGCAATACTGAATAAATATTGAAATTCATTTATTATTTCATTCGACCTTCATACGAATAATTGAATTAGAGTCTCAAACTTGCAAACAAATGATTCAACTATGTTGGAATTGTTGAAATTATGTAATCTTTAAAATATATTGATTTATTTATTTTCTTATTAACAAAATATTTGAGATATTTTCAGATGTGTTAATTACATAAATATTTTAAATAAAGTCCGTTTAATCATATTATATGTATTTATGTGATCATCATATAGATTTACAGAAAACATCAATACAAGTTATCTTATAATTAAATAAATTAAGTTCACAATTGATGAATAGAGTTGGGTGTTCTATTTATGTTTAGTTGGATGCTCTATTTATGTTTAGACTTTAGTAAATTTATTAAATGATTTGTTTTAATCATGTATGAAGTTAATGATGTAGTTTGACTACATTGAACTAAATTCCATATGATATTTAATTAACTTTAAAATGACTGACAAACTTATTAAATCTCATAGGCATTGATTTTATTGCAATCTCAATCTTGAGTTAATTGTAATTTCATGTTTATAATTGTCGTTGCATTTAAGTTATTGATTAGCACGACATACATTTGTAGTCAAGATTACTCGGTATCTTGATAGAAACAATTATGAGTAGTGAGATTAGAGATTAACAATATATAATTTGTACAACATATCTCTTGACGAGTTCTCAACACTTGACCATAAAATTCTCTGACTAAAGAGTGTCAACATAATTAGTATGTTGAAAATGATCATTAAAGAAAATTAGTAAGTGTCAAAGAATAAGATGTAATTAAATTAATTAGACAATTGAGATATTGATTTAATTAATGATGTGGTACAAATGATTGTCCAATAAAAAAATTAATGCGGCATGGGTTGAATTATTATTTGAGAACATTATCTTAGATCGTATATAATTATAGAGGTCAGTTCCAATATTTTAGTGGAGTAAATTTGAAATTAAATAATTGGGGTAATTTAATTACCAACCTAATTATTGTAGTTACTATTTTATGTACCCATATTATCCCTAGGTTAACTCATTTAATTGACTGCAACACCACTAGATTAATAAATAAGAAAACTAATTATTTGGGTTAAAAGCCTAAATATATTATTTGATGATAAGTTTTATCTAATATACTTGTGTGTAAAGGGTTTTATGTTATTTTATAAGGTAGGCCCTTATAATAAGAGCAAGTAAGGCCATTTTTTGTTTTATCTTTTTTAATTTAAATCAAAATTGATTGAATAGAATTAAAAAAGAAGATAAATAAGAAACTTAGGGTTTTCATTAAATAAAGGTATAAATAAGCTTGTTTCTTTATAAAAAGAGACACATGAGGCACAATATTCAAATTAGAGAAAAAAGGATTTTTTCCTCTAATTTTAAGAGAAAAAATTTTCTCTTGGTAGTTACTTATAGTAGCGATAAAGTCACACATACGTCAAGTATAAATCAAACTTAAATTATAACTTAGAAGATCATTGGTGAATGAACGTAATTTAATAAGATTGATAGTGACAAATTTTGATTAAAGACCTAAATTATTTCTATGAAAAAGTAAAAATATAAATTTTAAATTATATCATTTTATATATTATAAGAGAAACATGAATATAATACTTTCACTATAAAAACTATGTTTTAAACCAACCAGAATAATTGTACTGTGAAACACTGCTGTTGATTATAAAATTATAAAAATAAATATTAAATTTACATTTAAACCAACCAGAATAATTGTACTGTAATTTTTTTGTCCGAAACACTGCTTTTAATCCTGTCCATCTGTTGATTTTGTATTTTTAATTTTATAATAATTTTTTTAATATTTTTTAATTTTTTTAATTTTATTTGTAATTTTATAAATTTAAATATTCTATAAACTTTAATTGTTTAAAAATTTATATTTTTGTAATAAATTTTAAATTTTAAAATAAAATATATTTTATAATATTTTTTTAATAAAACCATCGTCAATGCTTTACGGCCCAAATCACCCGGAGGGCCGGGTCCGGGCCGGCTTTTTTGCCATCCCTTCGTCAGTGCTTATACAATACAAGCAGGTGTGTGGAAATAGTATTTAATTGAATGAGAATTCTATTCAAAGCAAGTCAAGAGTTGTTGGGTTTTGGAATGTAGTCCCCGTCTCCTCCACGGACAGAAAAATCGATTTTCAAATCCTGAATATAATCAAGGTAAGTTAAAAATTTTGACAACTAGAAATGATCCAGGAAAATTAATAATTCCCATATATGCAGCAATGCATGTGAAAAAGCGAGAGAGGAAAAAAAAAGTTAATATTTATTATATATTTTCAAGAAAATAAATAAGGAAAAGTGAGACGACTGAGGGTGAGGGAGGCCGCCGGGAAAGAAAAACGAATTAAAGAAAGTGAACGAGAAACAAAATAAATAAAAAGAATGGCAGAAAGAAACAACATGTGGGGAGGTTCGTTTGAAATAAGGGAAGCGGAAGATGAAGATGGGGGGTGCAACAACGAAAGGGCAGCATCGACGGCGTTGGAGGAGGAGGTGAAGCAGAGCTGGTTGTTGAGGCCAGATATTGAGAGAGAAAGGACAAGGAAACAGAAGAAGAAGAAGTTCATTATAAACGGCATGATGGTTAGGACTCTGGCCGTTTTGGCTGCTGTTGTTATTATTATTATTCTCATTGTTGTCGTCACGTCTCGCCGCCGCCGCCGCCACCATCCGATTCCCGGCCCTGACAACTACACTCTTGCCCTCCCATTGTCTCTCATGTTCTTGGATGCCCAACGATGTGCGTCCCTTTTTCTTAACGCTTCGTTTTATTTATTAATTTGCATCAACAAGCTAACTAATTCTTATTATCTTCTTCCCTGTTTGCCTCTAATCTCTACGGCTTTTGTCCACCCTAATTACAGGTTACAAATGTTACGTTACGTTATGTTAGAAAACAGTGTTCCCGCTTCTTAAATTTCTTGATAAGTTAATATGCACACCATATAGTGGTCAGCGCAATCAGGCGAGGTCCATGGACATTTTAATTAAATGAATCTACAGTTTCATTTCTGTATACTTGGATTAAGTCTTCAATTTGAAGTAACACTAAGATTATTAATTTAGTCTACTATGGAACCAACCGTGCGAGATTTAAATATATTGTAGAGCCTAAATCTATGGCGTCTAATTGTCGCCCCAAAAAATTATGATAATTTATGTCTTCGTACTAATTTGGCTGAGTCTCATTGTCCTTATTGTTGTGTTTATTATATATGTAGCCGGAAGACTCCCAAGGAATATTTATAATAATGTTTCATGGAGAGGTAACTCCTGCTTGCAGGATGGCCAGAAGACGTTTATTAACAATCTTGTCGGTGGCTATTACGATGCTGGAGATGCAATCAAGTTAAGCTTCCCCACATCTTTTGCCATGACAATGTTAAGTTGGAGCGCTCTTGAATATAGCACAAAATATGAAGCCATTGGGGAGCTCGACCACGTCAAAGATATCATCAAATGGGGCACAGATTACCTCCTCAAGACCTTTAATTCCTCTGCTGATTCAATTAACATGATTGCCTCACAAGTTGGGGGAGGTGACCCTTCTTCTAAAGACACAGATCCTCATGATCTAAATTGTTGGATTCGTCCCGAGGACATTCACAACAACGATCCTCGGCCTGTATATACATGCTACAATTGCCCAGCCCTGGCAGCAGAAATGGCCGCTGCGTTAGCCGCTGCATCAATTGTTTTCAAAGATAATCGGGACTACTCAAAGAAACTAGTCCATGGAGCTAAAATCCTCTTTCAATTTGCTACAAAAGGACAAGGCGGAGACTATGCTGGCGAGCCAGACCCACCTTCCGTTTACTACAATTCCACCGGCTTCTGGGATGAGTTTGTTTGGGCTGGAGCCTGGCTACATTGTGCAACTGGGGATTCTTCCTATCTTCAGCTTGTTACCACACCCGCTCTCGCCAGACATGCTGATGCTTTCTGGGGAGGCGCTCATCACAGCGTACTTAGCTGGAACAGCAAGTATGTTGGAGCTCAGCTGCTTCTAACCCGCATGAGATTGTTTCTGAGTTACGGGTATCCATATGAAGCGATGTTACGAATATTCCAGAACCAAGTAGAAGAAACAGTGTGCTCATACCTACCGAATTTCCTAAGCTTCAAGAGAACCAATGGAGGCTTGATCCAACTAAACCATGCCAGGCCCCATCCTCTACAGTACATCGCAAATGCAGCTTTCTTGACTACCCTTTACATGGATTATCTTGAAGCTTCAGAGATACCTGGATGCTTTTGTGGAAATAAATTTTATACAAGGAGAGCTTTCCGCAGTTTTGCCAAGACGCAGATGGATTACATACTAGGCAAGAACCCTCAGAATATGAGTTACATTGTAGGATTTGGTACTCGTTTCCCACAGCATGTACTCCACAGAGGAGCATCCATTCCGAAAAGCAACATCAAATATAATAGCCAGGGAGGACGGAAATGGAGAGACAGCGCAAGTCCTAATCCAAATGTAATTGTTGGAGCCATGGTTGGTGGCCCTGATCAGAATGATGGTTTCCGAGATAGTCGGTCCAGCTACAATTACACAGAGCCAACAATAGCTGGAAATGCTGGGCTAGTAGCGGCACTTGTGGCATTGTCAGGTGAAAAAACTGCACAGATTGATAGGAACACATTATTTTATGCTATTCCTCCTCCGCTTCCACCACAACCCCCACCGGCTGCAACCTAGAAACCTTGAAATTTGTTCAAGTCCCTAGTTTCATTTGTGGTTAGAAGAACATGTGGCAAGACAGAGAAAAAACAGGAACCTGTCCAGCTCTGTGATCGGATTTTCTTTTAATACAAACAATGGAAGCAAAGTTCTTCCTCAATAAAATTTTATTACCTCGGTTTTAAATCCAACAATTATCAGCTACCCTTTCTATCAAATCAATTTAAGCTTGAGATGCCGCGAACCAAGGAAGCATTGTTTTATTTTTTACAGTGCTATCCGTTGCATCTTGTAAATTAACTATTATTGAAAGTCTAAAATCTTGTATTATAAATTTAAATGATTAGACATAAAGCTTATTGAATAAAATTCAATTTAAGAACATGATATCGAAAAAAATAGCAAACAATATTGCCGCAAAGGCCTTCGTTTCACGGTTTCATGTCCAATTCTCCATGGCTCTTTCTCCTCTCTGGCTCTGCTATGGTAATATTATTTGACTAGAGAAACGAAACGGTGTCGCCTCTGCCTTCGTTTTTCTATGGATCTTGGCAGGGCCCAATGTTGCACAGTGTCGCGTTGCATTTCAGAACATTCCTGGCCAATCTTAATGATTAGGAATTTTAGATAAAAACATAAATAGAAAATTCTAGAGAGGGAAATATCACACAATCTTGATTTGCTCCCGAAATTGGTTGGGCAGCAAGCCATGAGTGTTTTCAGGAGTTATTGAATATGTGATGAAGTTTACCATCTATTGTGATATTGATAAAATCTAGAATATTTAATAAGAAAAAAGAAAGTAAAAAAATAAAATCCTTAGAAGAGGAAAGCTTTCCTCCCTTTGAATTATCATTTCTCAAATTGCTACTCTTTTCTTTTGTATTGGCTAAACTTAAGTTTTTTTTTTCCTATAAGTTTATTTATGGTAATCCATAGTCTTTTGAAGTCTCGTATTTGACCGTATTTAAAATTATTTCACACATGTAAGCATGATAGAAAGTCGATAATTATTTATTTATATTATTTTATATTTTTATTTAACTAATAAATTTATGTTACACAAAATCATACAAAATAAGTTTATAAAATAATTTAGAACTCTATCACCACTTCTTATATCCACATTTAATTAAGAAAAATTATATATACATGAATGAAATAGTTAATTGAAACAATGATAAATATTTCATGCCAAACAAGAACCACAATTAGAGAGCAGAAAAAACTTAAAAGCTAAATGCCAAAAATAAAAAAACTTTATAACTTTTACACAATTTTTTTAATTTATTTATTTGGCATGCATCTTCTTCATTTTTCAAACTACAAATATTCAGATATAAGAAAAAGAAAAAGATTTTGTCCATCCAATTATTCAAATGCTCTGTTTTTTTCATTATTTTAAGCCATCACGGCGGAGGGTCGTTAGGGTTGCCCCCACTTCAAATTCAAATTCAATGGCATTTACGTAATTAAATCTTCATTTAAGCCTAATTGCACATCAAGAGTTGGTTGAATCCCTTTATAATGACATCGACCTCGTTGTTTCTTCTCCGTCCGATTTGAATCAAATCATCAAATTCATTCGAATAAATATCCAAAATCCGCCTCATCGTCAGCTTTCGTCTCGTCTCTCGCACTCTTTGCCTCAGTACATCGTAGCTACTCTCTTTCCTTTCCCTCTTGTCTTTCTTGCAAAACCTACAGATCAGATTCAACTGCTATCTCAAAACATTTTAGTGTTTCCGATTGCTAGATTCGATTAGAATTTCTAAAAACACACGCACAAAAAGAAAGAAAGCAAAAACGACATGTCGCTGAGACCGAACGCGAGAACTGAGGTTCGCAGGAGCAAATACAAGGTAGCCGTAGATGCGGAAGAGGGACGGAGGAGGAGAGAAGACAATATGGTGGAGATCCGAAAGAACAAGAGAGAAGAAAGCTTGCTCAAGAAGCGACGCGAGGGACTTCAAGCTCACCAACAACTTGCCAACTCCGCCGCTCTCGATAACAAGAAGGTCTTGTTGCTTCACTTTTTCTTTCTTTCTTTCTTTTTCTTGATAATTTGTCGTCTGAAATTAACATGTTGAATTTCAAGTGACGACTAGGGTTTACGTTTTGTCCACTTTTTGTTTAGTCTTTTTGTTAGTGTTGCATAAAGTAAGTGACCACGCAGCGGAATACAAAATTGAAGCTTCTCAGTTATTGAGACTTAGATTTTAGGTCATGTTATGGTGTTGGATTGACTGATTTGTCTGCTTTTCTCTCCTGAAACCAATGGATCCTATGTTCTTTATAATCCAATTGCAGTTAGAAAGTCTTCCAGCTATGGTTGCAGGCGTTTGGTCTGATGATAGAAACGTACAGCTGGACGCAACCACTCAGTTCCGGAAGTTACTCTCGATAGGTTTGATATTGCGTCTTTTATATGCGAATGACCGTGTTTGTTTATCCTTTCTTTTGGTTTCTTTTTTTTTTCCCTCAAGTTGTGTACTTGGTTGTGTCTTTAATTGTCTTCAGAACGCAGTCCTCCGATTAATGAAGTTATACAATCCGGTGTTGTTCCTCGCTTTATAGAGTTTCTTTCAAGGGATGACTTCCCACAGCTTCAGGTTTCGATTATTTCATGTGTTATTTTGACTTAGGATTTAAATGCATTTTAATTAGTTTATTTGTTGACCAGTTTTTATTCCATTGTTTTCTGCTCTTGTTGTTTTGGTGCTGTTCAGTTTGAGGCTGCCTGGGCTCTTACAAATATTGCTTCTGGAACATCAGAAAATACCAGAGTGGTAATTGATCATGGGGCTGTCCCGATATTTGTCCGACTTCTAAGTTCTCCCACCGATGATGTTCGTGAGCAGGTATAGGTTGCATATGGTTCTGTCTTAGCTTATGCTTTGTTATCGCATTTTTTCTTCTTTCATTGATATTTAGTCTAAAATGTATATTTGGTATTGTAGGCTGTTTGGGCATTGGGAAATGTTGCTGGTGACTCACCTAAATGCCGTGATCTTGTTCTTAGTAATGGGGCCTTGATGCCATTGCTGGCACAATTCAATGAGCATGCCAAGCTTTCTATGCTGAGAAATGCAACATGGACATTATCAAACTTCTGCAGGGGCAAACCACAGCCTTTGTTTGAGCAGGTTGGACATTTAAGTTAAACTTTGGGGTTTTACATGCTTTTACTCCTTAGTCTGGTTTCCTGATATTGTTGCTAATTACTGCTGCTTTTGAATTTCTATGAGCAGACAAGGCCGGCCCTTCCAGCTTTGGAGCGTCTTATACATTCAAATGATGATGAAGTGCTCACAGATGCTTGCTGGGCACTATCTTATCTTTCAGATGGTACCAATGACAAAATCCAAGCTGTTATTGAGGCAGGTGTCTGCCCCCGCCTGGTTGAACTTTTACGGTGAGTATTGCATGCTCTTTTTGGTGCAAGTGGTATTTCATGTTCTTTTCAGTGCAAGTATTTCATTTTCTATGAGTTTTAATGAGATATCACTTGTGAAATCTGAATCCTGTTAACCTTTCTTCTTGTTGGCAGCCATCCATCTCCGTCAGTGCTCATCCCGGCTCTTCGCACAGTTGGAAATATTGTCACTGGTGACGATATGCAGACTCAGGTATGTTTAGGCTCTAAAACATTTGGTCAATCTTGTTATACTATATACATTAGAAAAATAATAATAATAATATAAAATAATCTTGACATCCAATTTTTGAAAAAACATTCTATTGGGAAAGTGCTTTCTTTCATTACAAGGTAGTGGTTTTAACATCAGAACCAAATAACTTGTCTAATATTTGGGCTTTCACTTCTACATTACTTCTTGGTTTTGTTCATAGTGGCATGATGAAATTGTTTGGATGTTACTTGTATTAGTTCATACAAAATATGGAAGTTGAAATGATCTAGTGAGACATACTAGACATTTGTGGGAGTAATTTTTAGGTGTATATCTTGACTTGCTGTTTTCAATTAATTGTTCTTGGAGGTAAAATGGTTTTTCATCTGCTCCTTTTTCTGGTTCTATAAATAATACCCATTGAATTTGAAGCTCAATTTAAAGTTTATATTGGCTGTACCTCAGTATAAATCTGCCCTGTTCTCTTGGGCCTGAGATTGCCTGATTCAAGGATCACTCATCAGCAGGGCACTACTTTAATCTCTAATTGGTGATATTGTTGGATGAGGATGGTTTTGGTTGCTGTAGAATGTGGCTTTTATAATATTCTTAGTTGTTAAAGCTCAATTAGTTCTTTTAGGAATATCTGCTAAGCAGATTGTGAGGTTAAACAAAATTTATTCCTCAATTCTCTCTTTGCTACGCTATATCTCTTAATGGTTTTTGAAGGCTTTGTTAGGCTAATAGAAGATTTAAGCCTTGGATTATGTAGCAAATTCTCATCTGTGGTGAAATAAAATGCTTGAGCTTGTAGTTCTACTTTTTGTGTATTTGGCTATTTGCTTTCTGAGCAGTGTTTGATCCCTTTATTGTTTGTCAGTTTATAATAAACCATCAAGCTCTGCCAAGCCTTTTGGACCTGTTAACACAAAATTATAAGAAGAGCATCAAGAAGGAAGCTTGTTGGACCATTTCAAACATCACTGCTGGAAATGTAAACCAGATACAGGTGAGCAAGTTATCCATATTGTTATCATAAAGCTGCAGATATTTTTATTGCATTTGTGAGCTTTGTTGTCTGAAAAACATACAGGCCATAATTGAAGCTGGTATCATAGGGCCCCTTGTTAATCTGCTTCTAAATGCTGAGTTTGAGATCAAGAAAGAGGCTGCATGGGCTATTTCAAATGCGACATCTGGTGGCACTAATGAGCAAATTAAGTATAAGTTCTTCTATGTCTCAACAACTTGTTAGCCTTCTTTATTGTTTTCATACGTATTAACAATCATTTTATTTATTTGGTAGGTTCTTGGTGAGCCAAGGGTGCATCAAGCCACTATGTGATCTACTAAACTGTCCGGACCCAAGAATTGTAACAGTTTGCTTGGAAGGGCTTGAGAACATTTTGAAGGCTGGGGAAGCTGAGAAGAATATGGGTAACACGGGTGGTGTAAACTTGTTTGCCCAAGCTATTGATGATGCGGAGGGGTTGGAAAAGATTGAAAACCTTCAGAGTCATGACAACACTGAGATATATGAGAAGGCGGTGAAGATTCTTGAGACATATTGGGTGGAGGAGGACGAAGACGAGCCTTTACCCCCAGGTGAGGCTACCCAAGCTGGATTTGGCTTTGCAGGCAATGGACTTCCTGTTCCATCTGGTGGATTCAACTTTAGTTGAAGGTTTGTACCCTTTCAGTCCATAACCATTTGTTTTAGATATAGTTACGAACAAAAGTTGAGTTGAGAAGTGCTACGGGGACAGTACCTTCTGGCAGGGTGTTGCCTAACTATTGCTTGGAATTTTTTTTCATTAACAACTTTTTGAGAAAAGAAAAATCATATGTTTTGGTTTAACTGGATAGGTGGAATTAGTTCGACAAATTATACTGAATGCAACGCTTTGGGTGTGTTATAGTTGGAACTGGCCAGAAGCTTGCCTTGTGATATACTAGCAGTAAGATAGGATATTTTACTTGGGATTGGCGTTAGGTGTTGCTTTTGGTCATTTAGACAGCGAACATTTTCTTTCTGGTACTCCAGGTTAAGTAGGTCGAATATTGAGGGGCGGATTTATGAGTTTGACCCATCTTTAAAAAAATAAAAATGTTTCTGATTTCAGCATGACACTGTTTGTGATTTGCAGGAAAACAATTGGATGTGGAATGAAGTTGAGAGTCCAGGTCTGGTGTCTATGATCATCAATTTCATGTGGGGGAGGCTCCTTTTGCTGTTCTTTGATCTAGTTTTGGTCCAGATTCAAAATTGGTTGAAGATAGGCTGAGTAATGTGTCATTTTCAAGGGTCAAGTAAACAAGTGGTGAACAAAGATGGGGAAATTACACAGTATAGTCTCTTTTCGTTTTCTTTTAGTAGTTAATTTTTTTCAGTGTCATAGTTCGTAAAAGCAAGAGTGGGGCATGCTGCTGCCGTTTTAAGCTTGTGCTGTTTACTGGTTTCCAACTAAGAGCAATGACAGAAAATAGACATATTTCTTTTCTCTCAGAAGTGTTTTCTTCTTTTCTTTTCTTCCCCCCCCCCCCCCCCACGAAAACAAATATGTTTAGTGTGGGCATGATTTTGTATTTGACCAAGATAAGCATATATTTTAGTTTGAAGAAGGAATTTTGGTTGTGTATTGTGTCAAAATATACGAGGATTAATATTGTTTTGGTAACTTCTCTTAAACCTGGGTCATTATGCCTGTTTGTTAAGTGTTGATTTCTACTGGAACTAGGTACGGATCTGTCCTCCTCAACCATCCCCCATTTTGCACACACTGTTAATTAATAATGATGGAAAGGATGAAGGTAGTTTTATTTGTAGGACTGAGGAATGTGGAATCGGAATTGTTACTATTGTTTTACTTTTAAAATGGGTAGGAGAATGAGAATGAGTGAATGGGCTCCAGAGGAACAAAAACTTGATTTCTTCAGGGATCCCAATTTTCTATATTTTCCAATTTATCCTCATTTGAAAAAACAAAGGCCGGCAAATACCTCAATCGAAGCAGCAGACAGCAGCACCTTAACATTGAATAACTGTTGCAGCATCTGCCGTCACTGGTTGCGCAGTCGCTAATAGCCAGCCATCGATCTCACGTGGAATTAGCAGCATCTGCCGTCGTTCTGGCATCGAAGCAGCGGCAAAGCAAAGTCATAAAATCAGCATTGCAGCAGCCCAAAATCAAAGCCAGCAGCATCATCCGTTGCTGGTTACCCAACCGCCGACCCTTTACCGGCTGTCGATCTCGCGATTATTATTGTTATTATTAGTTGCTGTTGTTATTATTGTTATTTTTTTTATAATAATAATTATCGAAGGACATTACTTATAATAATTCACTTAAATTTCAAGATTTATAAAATGAATACAGAAATATTGATCATTCTGATTTTTATTTCTGTTAATATCTTATTTTAATTCTCATTTTAATTTATTTTAATTCTATTCCATTCTTGTTTTCAATTAATAAATGCTCCATAGTTGTTGCATCTACGATTCTCTTAACAGTTTAAAATCTTTTAGAATTTTATAAATTTCTGAGTATTTCTGAGTCGTATGATAAATTGGATGGTAAATTAGACGGAAAAATGTGGGGCAACTATAGTACTAGCATGTATACGATACATGGATTAAAATTTATCTGCATGTATGTGATACATGGATTAAAAATTATCATTGGATTAAATAGAGTGATCCAACGGGCGATATTCATTTCATAACTAAATAATAAAAAAAATTAGAGAGAATTGGAAACCTGTAAAACAGGTCAAAAATATCTACATGAGAAAATATATATGTATGAAATTAATTTAAAAAAAAAAACCCACCTCTTTCACCACTACCTAACCTCACACCCGCCAGAAGCCTCACCACTTCCTCACCTCACACACGCCTCACCACTTCCTCACCACACGCCTCACGGCCAACAACGGCAGCACAAGCATGGGCTGATCTCCTTCGTCGGTAATGATCAACGGTGGCAGACGCACGGGCTGATCTTCTTCTTAGGCGACGATCGACAGCGGCACAAGCACAGGCCTCCTCAGCCCTGCTCAGTTAGTCTCACTGAGCCGGTCGCTTCAGATCCACCGTTGATGGGCGGCTCTTTATAGTTCTGATGTTGGTTGAGATTGACAAAAAAGATTAGAAATGGTGGCGGCAGTGGCTGTGGTGTGGTGGTTAGAACAGGAGCTAGAGTTTTGAGCGTAGGTAAATTTTCTTCACTTTTTTTATTATCTTTTTATTACGTTTTAGTCTTGAATCAATAATTTCGAACTCATTAGTGTCGTTATATATTCATCTCTGTTTTCAGTTTTGTGTTTCGATTCTGAAAAAGGAAATAAAAGGATTAAAAATTAATTTTTTTTAAGTTCTACTATTATCTTTGTTCGTGAATATGACACCTTTATTTCGAACGAAAAAGAAGATGAAGAGATTTTTAAGTTTAATATCAGGTGCTACTCCTAATTAATCATGGCTGCTCTTTACTAATCATCATAGATAACTAATCTCACTACAAAAAAAAATTGGTCTTTTGCGGGGATTTTTTGCAGCTGAAATTCATATATCCACAAATGAGTCATACTTTGCGGCTGTTTTGCAAGGGTTATTAAATTAGCTGCAAATTTATTTACTTGTTACTGCCATTATAAACTTTAGCGGTAGAAAATTTTCTATTTAGCCGTTAATGGTTTAATTAATCTATTATAAATTTGTTTTAACATCCCAAGTAAAACATGTGCCGCAAGCAAGCGGTTCTTAGTTCATTTAATTCTCACAGATATTGCTAAAGATTATATGGAAATATTTCAGCCTGGCATTCGGGTTTTGGATACTTTTATCATGAATCATTATACATTTCTTTTTCATGTTTCATAATTGATGGCTGCCTTAGTTGTGTTATGGCTATTGTTTTTTGTGTAGGTATGAACATTCTATGCAGACTTTTCAGGCACCAGTACTTGAAAAAACAGAAGCAATCCCCAAGGCTGTTGCCTCCATTATATTAGGTGCTGGTGCTGGGACACGGCTTTTTCCACTTACTGGAAGAAGGGCTAAGCCAGTTGTAAGCTTACTGCAAGAGAAAAATTTTTATATATATTCAGAATTGAATTTTAATCTTAACTTCTTTGGAGAATTTCCTGTTGTTTGTACTCATTACATGATCTTTTAGGTACCAATTGGGGGATGTTATAGACAAATTGATGTTGATTTTATACTGTGATAGAAATAAACTTTATTTTGCTTGTGTTAAATGGAAATGCGCATGAGCATATGTGAAAATAGCTATTTGATCTAACATCTCCTCTTAGCTTATCCAGCCTGCAATATATGTAAGAATCTGATGTTATCAATGTTGATGACATTGTTTTTGCCTTGGGATGCTAAGCATAGAAACATTGAGAACATTTTCATATTGTCTCGATATAGAAACTTTTTTTTTCAGTTGGCATGTTAAATTTCCCTAACTGGCACATGCTATCAGTATAGCAATTTGTGTTATAATTGAATGATACTCTTTTTCATGTTGTCTCAGTTATTTATAATTAAGGTATTATATTGGAACTAAATAAGGAATAGGCTATGCCATCACGAAGTTTCCAAAAGATGGGTGAAACCACTAATTTTTTGTGGGTGGTGGCATAATCCCTGGGACGGCCTTGAAGAAAATCTTTGAGCTTTGACTTGTTTCAACTACTTTGTAAATCTAACCTATTTGCTGGTTATTTATTATTGGAAGCAAAACACCCTATTTGCTTTTTGACTTGGTAATTGATTGAACTTATTTGATCGATTTCAATGCGACGATCCAAAATGGTTCGTGCTCTCTCTCTCTTCTTTCTATTCTTAATTCTTACGGTACAAATCAGGTTCGAAAACAAAATTACATACGCGCGGACACAAAGAAAAATATTTACAAATTTTTTTTATAAAAGTTGAAAGTGAAATGATTGTGGTTAGATTGAATTTGTTATGGAGTCAAAAATTTTGGAATTTGTTAATTTTAAATCATAATTTTTTTTTTAATTTATACTGAAAAATGATGTAAAAGTTTTAAAATTTAAATTTTTTATATTTAGTATCTTTTAAGTATTAATAAATAATGTTTTCTAAATATATAATTTAAAATAATCACAAAAAAGATTAATATAATGCAGTGCGACATCAACTATCAAGTATAGAATAATTAAAAATTAATATAATATAATATAGTATCAAACGTTATATAACATTATTATAATACAATATTAATATAGTATAATACAACACAGTATGCTAAAGACACCTTATATGAACAAATGAATGCATGATTAAGTACTTGAAAGTTCAAATAATTTTCAGGGTATTTTTAAAACATATCAGTGCTTAAAAAGAAAATATGATTTCATGAAATGAGTTATTTTCAACGCTTATGGATAAAATAGAAAATGCCAATTGAAAACGGTTAGCCGCTTCCTTGAAATTGCTAACTGTTCTATCCATAATGCATTCTGTTTGAAAATGGCTAGCCTTTTTCAAGAAAGCGGCTAGCCGTTTTTAAATAGAATGCATGCTAATTGAAAACGGTTAGCCGCTTCCTTGAAACAACTAGCCGTTTTCACGAGACGTAGTGACATTTAGAAAATCCTCTTCGTCTTCCTCACTGTGTGCAAACGGACAGCCGCAGCTGCCTCTCTCACCATCTCACCAAAGTCTACAGCTTTCTCAGCGATTTTCCGTCATTTAAACATCAATCTTCCATCTACAATCTATACGTTTCCTTTTATTGTGGGGGCCAAAAAGTAATAACAACAAAACAAGCTCAAGGTTGGAGCTGATTTCCATTTTCAGTTCATATATTTAATCATTTAGTGAAAGACACTCAGTTTGCAAATAGAAATTTGAGAAATTTCAGTTTCTTTACTACATCGTTATATCAGTTCTTGATGTAGTGGTACTCATGATAAAAATTTGTTCTTTTATCTAAGGTATGGTTTTGCCTAATGATGATGATGAAGGGGATTAGGAAGATAAGGTTTAGGAAAAGGTTTCAGAGAATGAAGAAGACATTTCAAACGAAATCTTCAAATTTTGAGATTATTTTGTGCATACAATTGGGTACTTTTATGTACAGGATACCATTAAAATTGATATTTTGTTGTAATTTTGATTGGTGGATGTGAATTATATGAATTTTTAAAATTTATGAAGCTACATTAGTGTACTTTATGTATTATGATTTTGTTGGTTGCATTTATTCATAATATAAATATTTCAAAATTTATTATATTTATAATAAATTAGAAGAAAAATGTTAATGAAATAATATTGAATGCTTAAAACAAACATTTGTGGTCTAAGGTTTGACCTCTGAAAAGTTAAAATTAGTGTGCGAAATTCAACTGAAACGGTTATTCGTCTCATTTGTTGCGATTAACTGCTACAAGGAATACACCAGTTCGTTTCAACTCTTAAGTCTCATGTTTAACTTATTTCTTTCATCTTCTTCACTTGCTTCATCACTCCATCTTTATCTGATTAAAATTCATCATCTTCTCTTATTTTTCTACCTTATTTGATACTTCTAAATCATTACTCATGACTTAAATACTATTTCTCATTCAAAATTGAAAAATCCCAAAATCAGAGCCCAATTTCACCAAACCTATTTCTTCAAATTTTACTCATTTTTTTATCAAATTGAATCCATGCATTGCTTTAGCACACTCATATATTCATTTTAAACTTGAAACCATAAAATCCAACATTTTGGAACATTAAACGCGAAACTAAAGGAACTTTAAATTTAAGGCAATGAATATGAAACTTAGGATCATTACTTACAATTCTGAAAATCATGTCAATTATAGACCAATAAATATAAAACATCTACCATTAACTTAATATTGGAACCATTAAACTTGAAACTAAAACAGCTTGAAACTTAGGGCAACAAACAATGAAACTTAGGATCATTAACTTGCAATCCTAAAAATCATGCAAATTATGGACCAATAAACGTGAAACACTTATCATTAACTTGATATCGAGACCATTAAATTTAAAACCAAAGTAACTTGAAACTTAAGGTAATGAACATGAAACTTGAGATAATTAACTTGCAATCTTGAAAATCATGCAAATTATAGACTAATAAATATAAAACTCCTACCATTAACTCGATATTGGGTTCATTAAACTTGAAACTAAAGCAATTTGAAACTTAGGACAATAAACAATGAAGCTTGCTATCATTAACTTGCTATCATTAACTTGCAATCTTAAAAATCATGCAAAGTATGAACTAATAAATATGAAACACCTATCATTAACTTGATATTGAGGACCATTAAACTTGAAACCAAAGTAACTTGAAATTTAGGGCAATGAACATGAAACTTGAGATCATTAATTTGTAATCTTGAAAATCATGCAAATTATGTACCAATAAACATGAAACGCCTACCATTAACTTAATATTATGACCATTAAACTTGAAACTAAAACAATTTAAAACTTAGGGCAACAAACAATGAAACTTGGGATCATTAACTACAATCCTAAAAATCATGCAAATTATGTACCAATAAACATGAAACGCTTACCATTAACTTAATATTATGACCATTAAACTTGAAACTAAAACAATTTAAAACTTAGGGCAACAAACAATGAAACTTGGGATCATTAACTACAATCCTAAAAATCATGCAAATTATAGACCAATAAACATGAAACACCTACCATTAACTTATATGGAGACTATTAAACTTAAAACCAAAGTAACTTAAAACTTAAAGCAATGAATATGAAACTTAAGATCATTAAATTGCAATCTTAAAAATCATGCAATTTACGGATCAATAAACATGAAACACTTACTATTAAAATTTAGGGTAACGAACAATAAAACTTGGGATTATGAGTGTTCAGAATCCAATCCGATCCGTAAAAATCTGATCTATGAATTGGTGGATTGAATTATATTGAAAATTTGAAAATCCGCAATCAATGGATTGAATATGGATTTACTTCTGTAAATCCAAAAAATTTTACAAATCCGTAAAAAAAAAGTATTTATTTAATTAAAAAATTAAACTTATAAATATGGCATTAGTACTTACTAATATATTTACATTAACACCATATTATATTTTATCCGATAATAATATAAAATAAAAATAATTAACTAAATAAATATAGCTTCTTAAACAGTTAATTTTCACGTACTAATCTAAACAAATAAGATTTTTTCTTTTTGGTGTGTTATACTTTAAAACTTTGAATGTATTTTCTAGTTCTATTAAAACAATTAATTTATTTAAATATTATTTAATTTTGAATTTGATTGGTAATAAAATTCCTTTTATATTAAATTTTTTTATTTAGTTAGTTCACACATTGAAAATAATAAAAAAAAATTAATCCCTAAAAAAATCCACAAAATGGTGGATTGGATATGAATTGAGTCAAATCCGCATCTGATCCGCAAATGTATGGATAGAATTTGGATTTGGATTTGGATTGAGTTTCACTGATCCGTAGATTAGATTGAATTGAAAATTTATAATTCACAAAATCGTAGATCGGATATGAATTGATGCCCAGTCCGCAAACACCCCTCCTTAGGATCATTAATTTCCAATCCTGAAAATCTTGCAATTTATGACTAATAACTATGAAACATCTACCATTAGCTTAATAATGGGATCATTATACTTGAAACTAAAGGAATTTAAAATTTAGGGTAATGAATATGAATTTTTTTTTTTAATTATATGAGATTATTGCTTAGATTACAACTTATATATTTGAAGGGATATCTACTCCACTTACATTTTAAAAGAGAGAAGATTACTTTCAATTAATTATATATCATAATTAAGGAAGGAAATAAGTCCTTACATGTGTCATGGGAGTTCGAATCATTGTAAGGATAAGGTTCTAATCACTCAATCAAAGGCTGAGTTGTTCAATGAATATGAAACTTGAGATCATTAACTTGTAATCTTAAAAATCATGTAAATTATAAATTAATAAATATGAAACATTTACCATTAACTTAACATTAAGACCATTAAACTTTAAATTAATTTTTTATTATTACAAAACTAATTTTTATTATTACGTTGCCTTTATTATTAAAATAACTATTACTTTATTTATTATAATATTTAATATTTTTTTAATCATTTAAGAAGCAACCGGTTGCTTCAAGTTTTTATTTTATTTTTTTAACGTTTGGCTGCCAAGTGGCAGCCAGACAATTGCAATTTTTTTTTTTTTTGTATTTTTTTATTCCTTGCATGTGTGAGGACGTGCATGTATCGCAAAGGCCGGAAATATGACGCTGTCTTTCTAAGAAGACGACGGCATGGATTTGACAAGCGAAGGTTCCTCCAGTGATTCGACGGCAGAAGACGTTTTCCTGCCAAGTATATAAATCATTCTGACGAAAATGCCCATCTTTGCATTAATTTATTTCGTGATGAATGATCGATGATCGTGAAAGCAGGGGGGTATCTATTGGGAAATTAAAGAGTATCCAAAGTACGAGAAAGCCGGGGGAGAGTAATTAAAATGGAGAGCAGAAGTACAATGCAACAGTTTTGCTGTAGAAGTGCAAGAAGGATCTTAGAAGTAACCTGATGGTTTGAATCAGACATTCCATACTTAACAAGTGAGCAAATTGGTATAATTTTGGACAAGCTCACGGTGTCTCTTTCCCCTTTGATACTTACTGCAACAGTGCCAGTATTGTTTTAGAACCAAACTGTTCACAAGAGCCCAATTACCACTATTTGCCATGACCCTGTCCCTGCATTACTACTACACCATACAACCAGCGGTATCAAAACAGAGCGATGAAAAGCCAACTATCTTGTGGTGAGGTAGATGAGTACGAATCTTCTGGATTGGTGTATTGTTGGTGGAGATCAGCAGCAAAGTTTGATGAATGCGTTAAACTGAAGCTTGACCTCCCCAATATTTCAACACTGACCCCTAGGCTCAGAGTGCTTAGAGAGATGGAGAGGTTGGCCCTGATTGCAACGGAAGGACTCAATGAGCTTCGACACAAGTTTCTCAACTATCGTTCCGGTGACTTCTGGATACCAATTGGAGGGATTCAAAAGGGAGATATGGACATTCCTCCAGTGATCACAATTCTCTTGGTGGGTTTCTCTGGTTCTGGAAAAAGCTCGCTTCTCAACCTTATGTACAGTGTTCTTAGTTGTTCTGGACTTATACTCTTCGCTCAAACATCATCGGGTAAGCTGTAAGCGATTTTCTCATGATCTGAGTTTTTTCTGAGCAAAATACATGGATAGTTGGTAGCTAATAAAAAAAAAGAATATAAAAATAATTAAAACTCAACTATAAATTATCACTAATGAACACGTGGAATATGATGTAGGAAACTGAATCAAGAGAAATCCTGATTTCACATTACATTGTGCTGGTGTAGTAAATCATTTTTCCATTGCAGGAAATTCTTCGCACACCACAACTATGTATATGGAAGAGCACAATGTGATGAGGTCAATGCAAAGTGGATTTTGCGTGTACGATTCCAGGGGGTTTAATTACGATCGAGTGGATGAAGGTCGAGAGGAATTGTCATCTTGGATGAGCGAAGGGGTGCATCATAATCAGCTGTGCTTGAGATCAGATCATTGCGCATTAATGAGAAACGATGCGGAAACTGATTACGTAAAATCATCTTCTACGTACGTGCTTAGGAGGGTGAATTTTGCAATGGTAGTATCTAACATAGCTGAGATCTATAAAGCTTTAAAAGCGGGTGATTCCAAGCCTTTAGATGCCACCAAACAGCTCTTCACTGCACATGGTTTGAGAAAATGCAGTAAGATTTCGTTCTTTATCATGATTTGTTTCTCTTAGTACTTGCTGTATTACATTTAGTTATGATTGGTCTATAGCCGCGTACACTTAATTGATTACTAACTTGTTGAAGCTGACGTCGTATTGAAGCTTTCCTGAAGCACATATTAGGACACCGATCCTTTAGTGCTTTTTTAGCAAAACTTGTTGCACAGAACTTTCAGACTCAAAAACCACAAGTTTCAAAATTCGTCGATTCACAGTGAAGATTCCGATCCTCTATCATTTCCTCGATAATATAGCTGATGCCTAGTGTCCTTGCTCCTATTATGACTTTTTTTTCCTTTCTTGTTCAATGCTGCTAGCTCAACTCGTATCTGTAACTATTGACTCATAATGCATGGCCAGATATATTGTACCAAAAATTGATCATTTATATCACAATCAGTGGACAAATTGTGCTTCTACAGATTTATACCATCTTTATTGGATAATCGGTGCTACTTTTTGTTTTTATGAAGAGATTAATTAATTAGCATCTCTTCTCATAAATAGCGGCGACGCTCATTAAAGGAATATGTGGAATCAAAAAAATTGTCAGCTGAATAGTATACCATAAACCTTTATAGTATAGTAGCATAATGTTAAAACCAAAAATTTTACATTATGGGCTTTTATTTCTACTGTGACTGCAGATGAAAATCCTATCCTGATCTTGACACACGGTGACATGTTATCAACTGAGGAGAGGCTCGATGCTAGGTTGAAAATATGTGAATATCTTGGTGTATCTGAGACCAATGGAGTGTACGACATAGTGTGCCTCACAGAATATGGATTTCCTGCAGAAGAATGTGACCCTGTTACAGCCTACTCCGTAGCTGAAGCTATATACAGGGCACTGCTAATCTCAGACAGGGGCCACTCACCGAAGAAAAACTTCCAAGACTGGGCGGTTCTCATATTGTCATGGATTCTGTGCTTCATTGCCTCTTTATTAGCTTTCCTTGCTGATATTTGTTCAAGGCTCGGACGAAGAGGTCAGAAATTGAAGATGTGATAGAGAAATAGAGATGGTTGCTGCTTAGTTGAGGAAGCATTTGTCATTTATTAATTGTATCACCTCTAGACGAGTGATTAGTTATGTATATTCTAAGTTTTAAGACTGTGGTAGTGACCTAGTGCCATGAACACTGTACACACACACGTGTGTATATATTTGTAAATTTGGTTTAATTTAAAAATAATACTGGGATCTTTTTTGGGTTAATCAATTAATAATAACTTGATTGTGGATGAACGCTCAGCTTTTGCAAAAATTTCTGACCTAAAATGACAAATTGTTCTTATAAAACCGATAGACTTTAAAATTTGATAAAAACTGGTGCTTACACTTCAAAATCTGATTGCTCTTGCAAAAATTCAATCACTTGTTGCATCTTCTGCAACTAATTTAAGAAAAAGCAGCGTTAGACATGATTTTATGACGTCAAGGTGCTTACTGAATTCAGGGAGAGCATCTTCTTTTTAAAATGCGACAGCGTGCTGGTCATACTTCCTATTCTCTATTGTTAATTTGTTAGTTTGCGAGCTGGTATCATCAAAAGTCCTGGCTCGATCCCACAGATTTTGTTGAATAATATTAAAAAGTGAAATGAGTAAAAATAAAAAATCAAACGCATCAAGTTTTTTACATATTTTTGAAAATTTTTAGTGGGAGGCAGACTAGGCATATCACTCTGTAATATTTGTGGGTTGCTTCGGTATTTGCTGGGCTTTTGGACCACATTACGGATATGAAGGGTGTCAATTTATTTGTTCCATATCGTGGGTTGGGTTCCTCCCCCATATCTTTATGTATAGACTGCGGGACAAGAGGATTAAAAGAAATGGCTGGCTGTCTCTGCGTGTACACCTGAACAAATGGCTCGGGTTTTGTCTTATCTTGCATCGCCGTCTAGGCTTTTAAGTATTTTATTTAAAATTACTTTTTAAATCTAATTATTTTTAAATCTACATTGAACCCAAAAAAAAAAAAAAACAAACAAACAACAACCGGTTCCTTTTTCTAATCGGTGAATCTCTATCTCCTGTCGCAACCGCGACATTGGTGTAGGGCTAGGGTGGCTGACCTTCATTAAATAGAGAGAGTAAAATTCATCATAAAAGAAATATTTTAAATGTTGTAGTTCCGTTATGCACCGAGTAAAATAGTAAATTAAAAATTGTATAAAATCACCGTGCACGGAATAAATGCGCACTACCAACATTTTTTTTTTTTTACTCTCAAAATAACTAGTATTTAAGTAACTATTTAATAAAGTTAGTCTGATCTAAATGTGTGATTATAAGGTTATTTGGTCTTCCTCAAATTGGTTGGGGGTGTCAATCTATCTTGTAGTAAGACATCTTCATTTGCATAATTAACATGATGATAATAATGATGATGATGATGATGATTATTATTAACTCACGTACATATTGAAGCTCGAACCTAAATCTGAATATTAAAAAAGCTATTCTTCACAGTTAGAACTAAACCTTAGACTTCGCATTATTGACATGAGTTGACTAGTTGGAGATGAAATAATTCGTGTAAAAAACTTCTGTTAGACAATTGTAACTCTTTGACTTGCTAGGTGGTTTGTTTGATCACTCAGCGTTTTACCAAGTGGCAGAGCAAATAGATCCACTTACGCACCTTCCAGATTAAGTCTTAAAAAAATATAAAAATATATATAAATATGTATGCCAGAACATCAAAATCCTAGACCCACCTGTGGGCTCTTAACATATTTATAGGCGGGTCAGTGTCGCATCAACCCCGGTAATATAATCCTGCATATTCATTAATGCCTTTTTAACAAACTACAAAACCGTCGGGCCTCTCTTTATCCTCTAAACATAAGTTTTCGATGAGGTGATAATAATAATTCGATTCCAGATGCTTGCAGATCTTAAAAGACTTTACAAGTAAGCAAAATTAATCGGTGATTAGTAATATTAGAAAAGGATATAATAATGGATTAAATTCTCTCCCAATATTTTTTTTTTATTTTTCTCTTAATCTCTTGTAATCTTTTAAATTCAGTGAAAATAATTAATTTAATTATTAGTAAAGCGAAGAAAACTCACTTAATTATTAATATTAAAATTTAAAATTAAATCTCAACTGCTTATTTCATTAAGAAAAACGAAGACATAAAAATACTAAGAAAAGATTCTTATCTTCTATTAATATGCCCAGCTGCCCACAAGCAGGAGTTAAAAGGAGAGTGCAGCACCAAGATATTATTTTTTGAAAAAATAAAGATCAGGTGTTGTTATGATATCTATTTATTTATTAAATTCTGAGAAGTAGCTCTGGTGGTGTTTAAAAAGATATTTGTCTGTACGTATAGGTTGTTGTGTAGTTTCCCTTTGTTGCCTATTTCTCCGATCCGTTGGCTCAAACATAGGTACAGTTTGTGATTCTCTTCTCTTCTCTTCTCTCACCCGTTGGGCAGCTTCTCCAGTTCCCTTTTTCAATGATCAGTGCCCAATGAGTTGTGTCTTTGTGCGCTAATTAAATCTCTGTCTACCGATGTACTCCTTGCTGCGTTAAAACCGATGTCTTAAAGTCACTTATCGTATAACGCACTCGATCCTGGCCACAGGGCTCAAGCTTCATTCCTTGCTTATAGCTGCTAATCGGCTACAAAGGATGTGAAGACAAAAGTGAGTACTGAGTAAGCTTTTGCTCTTTTTGCTCTCTCCCTCGTCCCCCGTGTATATATATAGGTGGAAGGAGCTAGTCGCTTGTGTGTGAAGCTATGAACTTATGACCAAATCTCCCTTTGCTTTGAACAAACAGAGAACAGAGAGGCAGAGGAAATGATGAAAAGTTCAGCAGCAGGTACATTTAACGAGATGGAGAAGAGTTGCATTGATTGCCACACAACAAGAACGCCTCTTTGGAGAGGACTAAAAGAAAGTCCAGCTAACCTATTTTGGGTATTTATAATATAAATATTATAAAATATATTTATTCATATTTTTAAAATATATATAAATTTCTATACCCTCTATTAAAAATATAATTATTATTAAATGATTATTTATTTTTTAATTTTTTTTAATCTTCAATTTATCACAGAGTAGCTATTTTGGATTGTTATTTGTCGTGGTTCCGATTTCAAATTTTTGACAACTGGTTGGTTTCCAGTCTCTCTGCAACGCATGTGGGATCAGATACAGGAAAACAAGGAAGCCTAAAAATTTATTATCAATTATTATTAATATATTAATTAATTATAATATCTTTTATTGTTGTTAATAATAATAATATATTTAAAATTAAAATTAAAATTATATTATTATAATCTCTTAATAATAATTATATTTTTAATTAAATGGGTCAGGACAAAGGAAGAGCACAGAAGACTAAAAGAAAGTGTAGTAGCAATGATAATAATAATAATAATGATAATAAAAAAGGTGCTACCACGCTTGGGATTTCTCTCAAGGCAGGATTAATGGCTGTAGGAAGCGATATGGGAGAGGAAGAACAAGCGGCCATACTTTTGATGTCTCTATCTTACGGTTGTCTTTATGCTTAATTAGCTTCTTTATCTTATCTTTTCTTTTCTTTTTTTATTCTTTTTGGTATAAACCAACCAGGTACATACTGAGTTACCTCATCGCCATTCTGCCTTTTACCTTCGGCCATCTAAGGAATGGATGGTGTAAACGCAACATTTGATGCTTTTGGTTGACGGAATTAGTTTGTTCTTTTTGGTGAAAGCCATTGTATTGCTTCTCCTCCGATTACATAAATACTATTATAAGTTGCAATCGGGAAGAAGCCAGTATTTGTGTTAAATGCTATAATAATTCCTCGAAACGGACAATAATTCATTCTTTTATTTTGTACCTCCATGAATTTCTTCCAATTTATCAAGACCACATATTTCAATACAAGAAACAAATAATAAGAATAGTAGTAGAGAATATTTTCAAATACTAATAATAACAATAATTATGATCTATTTTATAATTTGAACTATAGTGCCATTTAGTTTCCTCAAATATAAGTAAGAAACACTGGCACCTAAACTCAAATGAATTATGATACGTATTCCCTCTTCATTTATAAATATTGAACTTAATTCTTTTACATTAATAGAAGAGAGCATTTTCTGTTAAATTATTAAAAAGTGTATATTGCATCTAATTAATTTAATTTATTTTACAAACCGTAAACATTTGTGAAAATTGAACATTTTATATATGTTATGATAATATTATCCTTAACAAGTTGATTTAATTATCCAATTTCTGAAAATAAATTGGGTAATAGGGTATTCGAAGTTTGGTGAAGCATATTATATGTGTAATTATGAGATAATGCATTGTCTTAGGTACAAAATAAAATTAATACATAATCCATAGTGGGATTAAATGGGAGTAAAATGAAGATTTTATAAGACAATGCAATATACAAATACCTTATGTTTATGACGAAATTTTAAATTATAAAATACGTTAAGTAATTAACTTAGCTTAGCAATTATAATATCGTCACCGTGCATACTAGCATATTAAAGCGTAACACACAAAGAATATTCTAATTTAACAAATATTTACAATCTGTTATTTATGTCTTTTAAGGGAGTGCGTAAATTTTCCCTTTATTTTTATTTTCACTGACCGTCTTAAAATTCGGGTCAAACGGGGAAAGCTGACAGGGTCGTAACGTGGGTCCAAATCCTATTCCCAATGCTCTTATGATGCGTTTACTTACTGGAGTGAAGTAGAAATCCTGAGATTGAGAGTGAAAATTCTGGGATTGGGAGTATGGAGTGGAATGTAAGTAGGTTGTTTACTTACACTAGGATGAGAGTATGGAATCGAAGTAATAGTTTCAAATTATAATTTTACCCTTATTTAAAGAATTGTAATTTTTTATTATAAAATTAATACAAAAATATATTTTAAAAAATAAAAAATTTATTTTATTGTATTTGTAAATTAATAATAACTATTAATATTCTTAATTATGTAAATTATTATTTTTTATTAATTTTAATTTTAATTATGTAAATAAAAAATTATTGATAAGAGTAGCACAAATGAAATATTATTATTATAATATAGTATAAAATTAATTTTTTTAAAATAAAATATTTATAATTATTAATTAATAATATTAAATAAATGTAATAATATTATTTTTAAATAAATATAATAATATTATTTTTAATTAAATATAATAATATTATATTTAAATAAGTGTAATATTATTATTTTTAATAAATATAATTTATAAAATAATATAATATTATTATTTAAATAAATTATTATTATTTAATAATATTTTTTATAAGGGTAAAAAAAAAAAAGAAGGGAGTGGATTCTCACTCCCACCCCTCCCATGCGAGTAGGAATCCCACTCTCCATTCTCCACTCTAAAAATGAGTGGAACCGAAAGAATAAAAATCTCACTTTATTTTTATTTAAGTAAGCTGAAGTGAGAGGAATCCACACTCTCACTCCCACTCTAACAAATAAACACACCATTAAATGGCATTTTCCATTTCCAAAATCATTAGCGACGTTAACGTGGTCCCACGGTTGGTGTTGATACTTGGTAAGTAACGAAATCTCTGTTTTCGATTTTGCTAGAGAACTCTAGTTCAATTTGGTCAGCCGTCGTATCTTACTTCCTAGTTGATCCTCGAAGCAGTAGGCGATCGCTAGTGAACTATTTGTATGAAGCCAAGGGAAAGTAAGGTGACCCACAAGGTACAGCAAGGGGCATTAAGCAATTGCCACGTTACGGACTAGGATTCGTGTCGTCTCTAGAACGTCCCTCTCACAGTCTCGCTTCCATTCCTTTCTTTTCTTGGCAGCGAGAAGAAAAGTTGATCAACAATCAAACGGGAATTTGAGTTGTAGCAAACACCCAAACATACAATCAAGATTAGCAACTGCTGCAGGAAGATCTTGTTGGGTTTTCTCAACAGCTCGCAACAGATGCCTTCAACGAGAATTCGTTGCTGCTGCAGCCTCGACCGGTCGCACTGCTGACCCTGCTTTTCACTCTGGCGAAGTTGAAAAAGGCCTCGATGTTCATTACAATGAACCTTTAGTAAGACCCCCTTTTAAGATTTTTGTTATTTTTAACTAATTAGATGCAAATTAACGCTAGCTTTTCTTCAATTAGTTAATAACTCTTTCATTAGTTCACATGCTTGTATACATGTTGCAGGGGTCATCGAATGAAGCAGCGGTTGCAGGAAACAATCCTAAAAATAAAGACACAGATACGGATCCCCTGGTGCCACCTAACCCACCTCGCGTTTCTTCTTCAAGCCTTGAAAGCTACGGAGTGAATCAGCCCTTAAACCCTCACATGCAACAAAAGCGTCAGAACAGTAGTAAGCAGAAGCTCTCGATGAAGTGATTTGTGCTGCGGTAGATGGCACGCCACTGTCAAATGACATAGAGAAGGAGCGAAGAGATAGGCACGAGAAAGTTGAAAGTGACAAGGAATATTTTGGCCACAATAAGCCATCGCCGTTGTCGGAGATTGAGATGGCGGATACTAGGAAGCCGATAACTCGGGCAACTGATGGAACGGCGGATGCGGTTGGAAGAGATGTGATTGGATGGAGGCCAGAACAGCTTGACACTGCTGAGGAGGCTCTCATGAGAGGTGCTGAAATATTTAGACAGAATGCTATGCGTGGGGATCCTGATGTTTTTCCACACTCGAGGGTTTTGAGAGAGCTTCGTGGAGAGTGGTTTTGATCAGGAAATTGTCTTTGTTTTCGTTGTAAACTTTGCTATCAAATAAGAGTATTATCGGATAAGGTGAAAAATGAAAAACTTTGCTACATTTTCGAAGTAATTACTAATGTTTTTGATTGTGACAATTTGTTGGCTTGGCTCTGCTCTCGTTGGAGCCTTTGTTAATCCATTTCTTGTCACTTGTCGAGACTGGTTATGGGTTGCCGACAATCAGAGTGGTCCAAGAATGCAGGTATCATGTCGAAGAGCAATAGAAAATTAATTGTCATTGTAATACCATCTCAGCCAATACTTCTTGTGTGTGATTATATTTGAGTTTCATTTTTGCATATTCTGAAAAGAGTATAATAGGAGTTATCTTTGATTTCTTGATTCTATGCTCCCTTCAATTAATATAATCTGCTTCATAGAAAAAGCATATCGCTTAATCTGTAAATGTTATGGGTAAACTAAGCTAGAAAGTTGATCACTTTCTTGCACTGTAATCCACTTACCGACATGCGGAGGTCATAATAGAGTTCCAGATGCAGAATGAAAATAAGCGGTTGAGCTATAACCTCAAAGCTCATCCCTCCTCGCTCTTAAATTGTGATGAATGACAAACGCTTTTAATATCTTTTTGGTTGTATTTCGCCGGATAGTGATAGCCTAACTGGCTTTGAACCGAATTATTGATGTAAAAGAGAGAGAGAAAAAGATCGGGCAAAATTGAGGTAAGCAAAAATGGGGACAGGACAAAGGGCAACCTCTTAATTTCACAATTTTTTTCTTTTTAGAAAAAAAGGTAATATTCTTGATATTTTTTTCATTTTAGAACGGTGCCGTAGAAGATAAATTCCAAGCGATAGTGCGGTCACCAAGACACATGCAATCCTCTCTCTCCAGTCTCCACCTTGTATCAACACCAAAGAGGATAATCCCACAAAATCATCATCTTCCCAAATTTGCTTTGTTTTCACAGAAACTATGGCAAAATCCACGATTCTAATAATCAATCTTTTCACGTTCTTCCTTGCATTGCAATCAAACTTGGCATTTACCGCATCGTCGGTAGAAACATTGATATCAACAACTAGTAAAGACCAAATTGCATGCACGGTATGCGAATCTTGCGACAACCCTTGCCAACCATTGCCGTCTCCGCCACCGCTGGAATTGATCTTACCGCCGCTACCTCCGCCACCTTCTCCACCCCCACCTTCACCACCCGCGTTACTGGAATGTCCTCCACCACCAGCACCACCCGCGCTACCAGAATGTCCTCCACCACCAGCACCGCCGAAAAACTGCTCTGTATGCACACCGTCGTCAGCTGTTCCTCCGCTTTCTCCGCCAAGGATGCCGACCCCTTTTCCACCTCCTGCAGGTGAGTTTATGCCGCCGGGCAGTGCTGTTCCCACCTTTCCGAATAACCCACCACCTTCTCCTGAGGCTTCTGACTCCACCAAATTGATGCTGAAGTTCATCAATATTTCCTCCGTTTTGCTTTTGCTTTCGCTTTCCTTACTCTGTTGCTTTTAAAACCTAAATGCAATGGTCATTGTTTCATCATCTTTTAGGCTCACTTACTGAAGTTGATCTAGTTTCATTAGTTCATGTCACGGCCACCGCTACCTTTCCCATGGAATATTGGAAATAAAAATAAGGCTTGTTTACAACACAAATTAATGTGTCTACACTTAATATTTAACATGCATCGATTTCGAATAAAAATTGGCTCCTCTCCATTGTTCATTAATGATGCAAAATGCAAACAAAAAAATATATAATATTTCTTGACGTCATTGGCTTCCCATTTTATTTATTTCGGATTTATATTTTTTTAATTAATGCATATACATTTAACTGCATATATAGTTAAAAGTAGGCTTTACATTTAGCTAGCTCTCTCCAATCTGCCAATGTGCCAGGAAACACGCAATTTTGCTATGCACAGCTCACTACGCTCATATCACTGCCCTTCTCAATATGTAGGTAAAAGTCAATTGGGGAAGATCGTCCTACTCGCAAATCTAATAGTGACCCTCTTGTTATTTATCGAGATATAAAAGGGAGAGAGAGGGGGGAGGAGGAGAGAACCCAAATCTTTGTCTCATCTATGTGGGCAGATCTCAAACCCGGACTTATTGTATCACCGAAATTTGCCCACATTTTTTGAGAAATTAAATCATTTCGTTTTCTTACCAAATGTCCAAACTAGTTCTATTTCGTGTTTGTGTTTGACGTGAAATGCGATAATGTATTGTGAAACAGAAAATTCAGATGAAATGAGATTGTAAATTAAACAAAAAATGGAGTAATTTAAATAATAAACTAAAAGTAAGTTTTTCTTTAGGAAAAATAAGTTGAAACAGAAGAAGTTAATATTTTTCGAATTATATATCCTTTCGTCTAAGGTTGGAAAAAAAATCCTAAAAAGATCCAAGCGGAAAAAGGAAATACCACTTAATTTTCAGTTCGTATTCAATTTACTCGAAGTCATGTTCGAGACTAAAGAAATTGGTATGAATTTTTTTTCAATGATTGATAGCAAAGAATTGCAATATATTTATACACTAGGCCTATGATACTGGGACATTATTTCCTAAGATTACAGGAGATATAATGAGATATTTACAGCTGTGATATCCTAAATCAAAGCTAAATCAGATTCCTAATTTAGTGCTCTATCATGCCCCCGCAAACTCAAGGGTCCGGGAAAGACGCAAAGCTTGGTACGATGTTGCTGGTGGAGTTGACGAGATAAGGGCTTTGTTAGTGAATCTGCAAGTTGATCAGAGGAGTGAACATGGACGACACGAATGGACTTTTGAGCTACTTGTTCACGAACAAAATGAAAATCAAGGGTGATATGTTTCATGCGGGAGTGAAAAACAGGATTGGAACATAGATATGTAGCACTAATGTTATCACAGTAGATTGTAGGCAATGATGAGAGTGAGATACCAAGTTCACCAAGAAGATTTGTCAACCAATTAACCTCGGCAGTAGCAGAAGCAATAGCCTGATATTCAGCTTCAGTGGAAGAGCGGGCAATGGTGCGTTGCTTTTTAGAGCTCCAACTGATAGGATTGGATCCCAGAAAAATAACATATGCTGAAGTGGAATGGCGAGTATCAGTATCACCTACCCAATCAGCATCGGAAAAGGCATGTAGAGAGAAGGCGGAGCGAGCAGAGAGGTACAGACCATAGTGAAGAGTACCTTTGAGGTAACGAAGAATTCGTTTGGCAGCACTCCAATGGGATAAAGAGAGACAATGCATAAATTGTGCAAGTTTGTTAACAACAAAGTTGATATCCGGCCGAGTAAGAGATAAATATTGAAGAGAGCCAATAACTTGACGGTATTCTGTTGCATCATGACTAGGAGATCCATCATTAAGTTTAAGAGTATCATTGGAAGAGAGTGGACTGCTAACTTCTTTCGCCTCGTGCATGTTTGTTTTTTGAAGAAGATCGAGTATGTATTTTCTTTGAGACAAGAACAGCTCACTCAGAGTTCGAGTAGCTTCAACACCCAAGAAGTAGTTAAGAGAGCCAAGATCTTTCAAAGAGAATCGGGATGCCAATGTCGTTGTAAATTACTGAATTGCATAAGAGTCAATACCAGTGAGAACTATGTCATCGACATATACAAGAAGGTACATGATATTATCAGAGGTGCGACGAATAAAGAGAGAAGTGTCGCTCTTGGAGTTGACAAATTCATTTGTAAGAAGAAAGGAACGAAGTTCTGTATACCAAGCACGAGGAGCCTGCCGAAGACCATAAAGAGCCTTGTGCAATTTACACACATAAGTAGGGTGCTCAGGATTAACAAACCCTGTTGGTTGCTGCAGAAAGATATGGTCAGATAAAGTACCCTGCAACAAAGCATTATTAACATCCAACTGATTCAAAGTCCAACCATAAGATATTGCCAAGCTAAGAACAAGGCGAATGGTGGCTGGTTTAACAACAGGACTGGAAGTTTCTGTAAAATCAAGGCCTGGTCGTTGGTGAAATCCCTTTTCCACAAGACGTGCCTTGTAACGAGCAATGGATCCATCTGGGTGTCTCTTGATTCTATAAACCCATTTACATCTGACAATATTTTGTGTAGGGGAAGGAGGAACTAAGGACCATGTTTTATTTTGAAGAAGTGCTGAAATTTCTTCTTGCATGGCAGCACGCCATTGAGAGTGTTTATTTGCTTGAGTGAAGGAGGTAGGTTCTAGTTGAGAAGATGAGGTGATGGTAGCGGTGGTATTTAAGTTGAAGGGAATTTTGGGTTTGTGAATATTATTTTGTGCTCGAGTGACCATATGATGAGGCTATGGAGATGGAGAAGGAAAAGAAGATGTGTTATGGGAAGTGGAAGAAGAAGAAATACTTATTTGATTAAGAGAAGAGGTAGCAACCATACTTGGACCGGAGGTAGGAGTAGAAGCTTCCTTGCTTGAAATTGAAGGTGAGGAAGGAATGATAGTGGGAGGCTTTGTTGTTTGTGCTGGATTTGAAGGAAAAACAGTAGGAGATAGAGGCGGAAAAGAAGCTAAATTGGGTTCCAGGTTGGAAATGGCAAAACTTTTTCGAGTTGGACCTATAAACATAGAGAGAAGCTTGGCAAATGATTTATTAGTAGCAGAAAGGGTAGAACAAGATTCCTTTTTGTAAGGAAGGATATATTCAAAGAATATGACATGCCTTGAAATAAAGATTTTATTTAACTTTGTATCAAGACAAATAAAGGCATGATTGGTGAAAGAGAAACCAAGATATACGCATGGGCGAGATCTGGGTTCAAGTTTGTGTGTATTGTATGGGCGAAGCCATGGATAGCAAAGACACCCAAAGACACGCAGAGAAGTGTATTTGGGTTGTTGACCAAACAGCTTAAAATAAGGTGTTTCGTGTTTTAGAACTGGAGTAGGCATACGATTGATGAGGTAAGTGGCTGTTTGGAAGGCATAAGTCCAGAACCTTAGAGGAATAAAAGCATTATGAAGAAGGGTGAGACCGGTTTCAACAATGTGACGGTGTTTTCGTTCAGCTGAACCAACATGCTCTGGAGTGTAAGGTGGTGAGGTGAGATGTTGAATGCCATATTGAACAAGAAGATGAGACAAAGCTTGAAAATCTCCTCCACCGTCAGTGTAAACCGTTTGAATTGAAGTTTGAAAGAAGTTTTCTACAAGTTTTTTGAATTTATCAAAAATACTGAAAACTACAGATTTGAACTTAAGAGGATAGAACCATGTATACTTTGTGTAGTAATCAACAAATATGACATAATACTTAAAATTGCCAAAGGAAGTAATGGGAGCAGGACCCCACACATCAGAATATAAAATTTGAAGTGGTCTATCACAAACAACAGAAGAGTGTTGAAATGACAATTTATGACTTTTATTACATAAGCAAGAATCACAAATGTTGGTGGTATTATTAGTATCTGAAACTGAAATTTTATTTCTATCAAGGATTTTCTTTTGAATGGGTAGAGATGGGTGACCAAGCCTTTGATGTTATAGCTTGGACGTTGATGCAGCTGAGAGTGAAAGTGGCGAGGAAGAGAGTTGTGATATGGAGGTTGAGGATGGCCATTCGTACAAGTTGTTCTTACTCCGACCTCGAGCCAAGGATGCCCCCGTGCTCAAATCCTTTACAAGAAAGTGGTTAGGAAAAAATTCGATAGATGTATTATTTTGTGTGCAAAATTGAGAAACTGAAATAAGATTTTTCTTTAACATGGGTGCACATAAAACATTATCAAGTGTAAATGAGGTAACAAGTGAATCAAGAGTAGAGCAACCAGTATGAGAGATAGGAATGCTATTACCATTACCAACTATGACATCTTCGTCTCCAAGGTAATCAGAATGCATGGATAAGTTCTGAAGATCTGAAGTCATGTGGTGTGTGGCTCATGAATCCATCACCCAATTATTGTTGGGATGATTTGAATTACCATCCGTATAATGAGCTTGTGGTCGACCAAAATTGGTAGATGGTCGTGGACGGGAACGACATGACTTAGCACTATGACCCGGCTTGTCACACAATTGACAGATGATTACAGATTGACGCTGATAGTGATTTGTATGCCATGACGGTAAATAAGACTGAGAAGTAGAATTGAGACCAGCACCTTGTGAAAATAGTTCTTTATTAGAATTATTGCCTTGATGAGATTGGTAAAAATTTGATTGACGTCCTGATTTGTGGGGTTGAGAAGATTGATTGGGATTGCCGAAATTTTCTGCATCAGAATTGGTTGAGGACTTGGATTCCCAATGATTTCCTTGTCCATTTCTTCATTTGTAATTATTGTTGCGTCAGTGAGCAATCTGAGTAGTGACTGGAGTTTCATCATCCTTGGTCTGGTTACCACAGTTTTGAATGATTTCCTCATCAAGGAGTTTATCAAAGAGGTCTTCGAAAGATATAAGAGTATTACGAATCCGGACAGCTGCTGTCAGTTCTTTATACTCATCACCAAGGCCATTAAGAGTGTGGGCAACAACTTCTGCATCAGTCAAGGAGTGACCAATGAGAGCAAGATCATCAATAAGGCTTTTGACTTTGTTCATATATGTGGCAACTGATTTGCCTTCTTTCTTGTATAACATAAGAGATGACAAGAGAGAAAACATACGGGTATTGGAACGATTGGCATAGCTATTTTCTTATTTATTCCATGCTTCAGCAGAGGTAGTGCAATTGTTTATAATAGGACTGATTGTGTAGTGGACAGTGGCTTGAATGCCTAACAGTACTAACCTGTCCTGACGAAGCCAAAACAAATGATTTTGATCGGTGTTGGGTGGACAGGGTAAGGTGCCATCAACATAGCCGAGCAACTCATAACCGAATAAGAGATTGGTCATTTGTGATTTCCAGGATGCATAATTTCCTCCACCTTTTGAGAGCTTGAAGGGGATTTGAGATGAGGCATTGAGAGAAATCAGATTGTCATTTGCGGGAATGATGTTATTTTGAGTCATTGAATTTGTAGAGGTTGGATTTGCTAAGGTTGCAGCAGAGTGCGTTGGTGAGGTTGGTGAGTTTTGGTTTGGAGAGATAAGTGTAGAAGATGTTGAGTTGGCCATCTTGACAACAATGGCAGAGATTTAGAATTAAGTTAGAATTTTGAGGAGGAGGAAAGTTCTATATTCTATGGACAGAGAGGGCTCTGATACCATAAAGAAATTGGTATGAATTTTTTTTCAATGATTGATAGCAAAGAATTACAATATATTTATACACTAGGCCTATGATACTGGGACATTATTTCCCAAGATTATAGGAGATATAATGAGATATTTACAGCTGTGATATCCTAAATCAAAGCTAAATCAAATTCCTAATTTAGTGCTCTATCAGAGACGAGAAAATGTGAGAACATGAATGCAATTGTGAGGATGAGGTATATAATTGTGTGTGTGTTGAGACACCGACAGATCTAAGATGGATCATGTCGAGTTTGCCTTGCATGTGCGGCTTGTACTCACGTACGTACCAGGATTCTATTCTATGATATTGATATCTATTTGGCTGTGTATATTTATAAATGTATATGTATCTGCGTGTGTGTATATATAAGTTAAATCTCAATTTAACACTTTTAATAGCGGATACATGCCACTTGGCCTTTGTTCAAGTGGTGAACCCATACTCTCATGGTGGTTCTCACACATCCGAAAAGAGAGAATCCTCATAGACTCATGCTTTCAATTAAGTATAATTGTTGAGTTAATTTATAAAGTCTTTCTTCCTTGCAAAATATGAGTGTAGTAATAACATTTTTTATATGTGAGAATTGATTATTTATCTGTAATATTATAAGTCTCAGTTATATATCTGATTGTAAATATCATACACATAAAAAAAATGCATTATAAACTTGGATGTGTAACCATAATGAAATTATTTGTCTGTAATATTATAAGTTCTAATTATATATCTGATTGTAAATATCAGACACATAAAAAAAATATATTATAAACTTGGATGTGTAACCATAATGAAAAAAAAAAAAAAAATAGCGGACACATGTTAGAAAATCATTAAAAACTTGGATTATTAAATTCAGAAGGATTACTTTCAACCTTCTAATTGCCACCAGAACTATTACAAAAATTATAGGAGAAGATAATTTCAGACCAGATTTTTAGCAGGCCTACAAACAATTCTGTAGGGCTCAATTAGGCTCAGGAACAATCAACAAAAGCTCTTCAAAGCCGAAAGCCCATTGGAACCCAATTAAATTTGACCTAAGGAGGATCCATAATGTTCACCAAGTCCTTGTGATTGACTATCGACTGTGTTGACAAATTCACGTGTTTCCTATCTGCCTTTGAAGAACCATTGAGACCAATTTAAGTAAAATCTCTTCTCATTTGCATTTTCATTTTTTTGGAGGGGCTTCTCATTTGCATTTACCAATTGGAAACTATAAAAGAAATATTGGGGGGAAAAAAAGGATTGAATCTGATTGTTTTCGAGGTTTTTTTTTTTATTTTTTAATTCTTTTTGAGGATTTGAAGTAAGCATATAAATAAAATAACTTGAAATATTTAATTGATTTGGCATCCTTCTAGAAAGATATATAAAAGTCTCATTGTATTAATATTCAAATTTTAAAAAATATATTTATCCGTTAAATAATAATTCCAATGCTGAATATTGCGAGGCACGATGCACACATATCGGATTCGGGGCCGAAGTGTGAAGTAAAGAAGGGACCAGTGAACAAGGCTGGATCTTGCTCTTGCGAGTGGCAGCAACAATAAATTAACCGACAATTGTATATACAATGACATCCATGCACATGGCCTTGTAATTTCACTTCGGAGTAACTTCTTTCACTTCCCCGCCGAACAACAACATGGCCGGACGAGCCGAATTATTTGTCGTCCCAAAAATGAGTTATCATAGATTTTTTTTTTTTTTTAAAACAAATGGAAGGGAAATTTTTTAAGTGTTCTTACAATATTGTTCTGTTTTTATTCATATATGTTTCGGTCAATGATAATGATACACAAACAGACACACATAATAAATAGTGAATAAATAAAAAAAATAATTCTCTGAGAACTTAGCATTACCTGCTTGAGTCTAGTTCTGTATGAAATAACGACGAAGACGTGATGGTTTATCATCCACAACCAAAATTGATGATAAACAAAGACGTGATGGTTAAATATTTTAAGCAAAGTCATGGGTGTTGGCATGCGCTATGTTCTCTTCGCACAGGATTGCTGTTAGAAACAGAAAATTTCTAACCTTCCGCATAAAATAAATCTTCGACGTTACGTAATATACCAAAAACGAAAAGCTTGAAAAAGCTAACAAAATTGTGTTTTCCGAGAACTGTTTTTAGTCTTTACACGCGCTTACAAAAGTCACACTAAGTTAGAAGCAAAAAAGTCAACTCGATGTGGAATTGTTGATAGTAAGCGGAGCCATGCGTCGTCATTGTGGTCCAATTAATTGTTCGATTACAATTTTCAACAAACGCTTTTTGAGGGCGTAGCGAAGTGTAGGCATGAAGCGCGAGGTCCTCCCAACTACTAGCACCGTGCTCATAAATAACACACAACCATCTTCTACCACCTACATTAGTATTCGTATGAACGCCCTCTCAGCCGCTTTATTAATACCATCTATTCCATGCATTATTATTGTATATAATCTGTTGTTTAACTCGTTTTCGCCCTCTTAGTTCGAAATTCTAAGATGATGCTCGGTTTATTGATTGGAAGAATGAAAATGGACCAAGACGACGAACAATTGTATAGAGGGAGAATTAATGAAGGGCATTTGTTTGTTTGCTTTATCATAAAATCGTCCGAGGAACATGAATCGATTATTATTATTATTACTTTACAATACCATCCTCCATATTTTAAAAAATGATATTAAATAAATAACAATTACCCAATTTTACTAGAGCTTTAAATTAATTATTTTAATTAAATCATATAACTATCAAATAAATTTAGAAACTGCAAAACGAATTAAGACGGGAGGAATCCGAATTCTTCTATGTTCGAGATGAGAGGACTAAGGAATCCGGGTTCCTCCTAACGGTGGAATTACATTTTTAATAGAATCCACTGTCCTTCACAATTCGGACAAGCAAACAAAATACCCCTTCATTTCTTATCTCCCAGCCAACTAAACAGAAACTAAACCTAAAACCCAATTATCTTTTTCGGATAAAACTGATTGGATTAAAGTGTCAGCATGTTTGAACTCACCACAATATTCTCTACACCCATTTTTTAATAAAAATTTTTATGACAATAATATTCCTAATTAAAATTACTAAAATAATCAAACATTAATTATGCTCGTTTCTCTGTATAATGTTATTCTTTTCCCACCATTTTTTCCTCTTTTCGTCTCCCTTTCTCCCCAATTGTCTTCCAGTCCTATGTGGTTCTTATAATCTGAAGCTTCCCTTGGAGTCAAGTCTCTTTTAAAATTTGCCTTCTCCTTATCCACGAGTTATTATTATACGTATATCGGTATATGCAAGGGTAGGTCTAAAAATTTAATTCGTGGGGGGCAAAACTCTAATAAAAAAAAATGATAATTTATAAATTTGACCCAATATCAATATTTCTTTATAAATTTACTCGGCTCTGACAAAATTTTATGAAAAATTAATATAAAATAAAGGAATTTTATTGTCGAGTGAGGTCAATTGGCTACACCGCACTCTATGTAAATCCGCCCCAATTTATATGCTATTGATTAAACTTTAGTAATGGGTTTCCATTAAATATTTTAATTCCGAAAAATAAGAAGATCACAAAACAAATATCAAAAGTTCACAAACTTATTTTTATCATGTATTATATCGGTAGTAATTAAGATAAATAAAAGACTTAATATTTCTATTTGAAGTTGTTATGATAAAGGAAGAATTAAAAAAAAAATGTCAAGCCACCACAATTGCAATAATGGAGGATTTGTTAATAAAACTATTATGGAGATAAGATTAATTGATAAAAATAAGACTTGATGGAAGATAGAGAGAAACAACTAATAAGAATTAACGATATTTACTAAGGATATATTAGGAATATTTGTGGATTTATAGAGTAAAAAAATAAAATTTTAAAAGTTGATGGTGTGCTTATTAAGTATATAGATTTATTAAGTATTATAGTAGGTTCAAATAATATCAATCCTAAATAAATCAATTAACAAACTGCCTTTGAGCACAATTCAGCTACCATAGATGTACTTTGGATTTGCAGCCACTTGAATTTAAGTTATAATGGAGTAATTAAGCACGATGTTTATTGAGTGAGATTTCTTATATTAATCCAAGGGTTTTTAATAAAAAAAAAATTAATTAAGAACCACGCTCACAAATATGAAGTTAAAAAGATCATTTGAAATTTTGAAAAATAAATGCAAACTATAATCAATTCATCAAAGTAGCTCACACATCATTTTTATTCTTATAGTAGTAAAATGGACATTTCAAATATAAATTTATAAATTAATTTATACACTAGATATGCAGATGATATATATCTCTTGTTGAGATTTGAATTCAATGCTAAAATTAAGCTTTGTGCTTAACTTTTAATTATATTGTGATCGGTAGTTATTGGATAAAAAAATAATATATAATGTAAATTTTTAATTGATATGATTACATGATAAAAGATTATAGAAAGCTCAACAGTAGATTCAAAGTCCTCTTGCTCTTGGATTGAGCATGGACTTGATATTCTACTAATCATGAGTTTAACGTGATAGATTACTGATTACTAAGAGGCATTTATGCCTAAGATATTTATTTTTTTTGGCTACTAAATAAAAAAAATGATAAATTAGATATTTTTATAAATTATCTATAGTTTTAGGTAATTTTTGTAATTTTCACAAAATTATTTGTAATGATCATGGTCTATATAGGATTCAAGTTAACGAAATGAGTACACTTGTAATAGGAAAACCGGGAAGAAATTGTATTGAACTTTAGACCATGCCAGCTCTTTATAGATCGAATCCAAGGCGATGAACTTCTGTAAGCGGCACGTGCGAAGTCCATAAATCAATCAGTAGCGCCAAGACAGCCGTGAGAAAAACCGGTGAATATTTATTGGATTAGCACCTCTCATTAATTTCTTTAAAAAAAAAAAAGGCATCTCTCATTAATTATGAAACACCTCCCATCTTCGTATAAGTTGTTATCATATAAATAGAATATAATGTCATACACTAATACATGCGGGTAAGTATTTATCTGTATATATAAATACGTGACATTTATTTATCACACAACCTCCCTCTAATTTCTATCTTCAAGACTTGAAATCTCACCAACTTTTATCTTGCTCTCTGTCTAAATTTGTAGAAATCAAGAACGGCACAAAATTTAAAGGAAAAAAAAAAAGAACAAATGGAAGGCGTTTCAACGACGGTGTACAAGGGCTTGAGAGGCTACTGGAGGAGGAAAGGCTACGAGAAGCTAAACAGGGAGGGCCGGGGACGGCGGGTGAGCCGGTCGGAGCTCGGTTCAACTTCAACCCGGAGGAGACGGTTCAGCTGGCGGATCAAGATCAAACCAAAGCTTAAAATCCCGAGATTGCCTTCCCCTAAGAAGTTCTTTATCTGGCTGCGTGACGCCTACGTGAAAATGATGATGGGATTCGCAAACTCTCGAGTTTGTGCATCTAGTGGTTACGGCGGTGGGGCCATAGCCGGTAATGGGGTTTATGGATTTGGAAATGGCACTCTCAAGGAGTATGATGAGAAGGTGATCGTCGAGATCTACAGGTCTTTAGTGATGGCGCAGGGTCAGTTGGTGCCCCGCGATGCAGCAAGGCTTGGCCCTCAGGTCGTTTGTCGAAGCTAACAAGAGGAGACTTAATTTAAGAGCATGGCCAGACGCTAATGCCTAACGGTTTACAATTTCAGATGCGACTAGCTATTCCCATCTCAGAAATTGCTGCGCACTAGAATCAATGTAAGCGCCACATACCTTCAATTTGGATTAAAATAACATGCTAGTTCAATTCATCATGGAGATCAAAGAAAATAGACAACAAAATTTCCTTTACCCTGCCTGCTATTTTGGCTTTTATCAACGTTGTTCTGGTAAACGCAATAAATAAAATTGTTCAAAGTTTTTCTTTGCAACTGGAGTAGCTACAGGCATTAAAACTTCTTCTTTCTAATAGGCCACCCTGGTCATTGGCAAAGACATAATCATAGAATACTTACGAGGATTCAACTTTTTTTTAAAAAAATATATATTAAATTTGTAAGTATAAGATAAATTTCATAAAAATGGATTGATTTAGGGGAAGGGTATGAATGATTGTTATCTATCTAGGAGTGAGCATGGGGGGTTGCCATTGCCACATAAAGCCTCACATATGATTGATATATTATATACGTGTGATTAAAATTGTTAATTGTGTATGCATACCAATGTTTCCACACAAAATCGGCAAATGTGAGATTGAAACGCGTTTTTCTTGTCACTAGATTGAAATTGATCCAAAGGTTAATATTAAGGCTTAAGTGTTAATTTTTAATTGTAAAAATTAATTAATTAACGTAGATCCCACAATATTAAATTTCCTCTCTCTGTCTCTTTGCAACTCTTTTCTATTTCGAAAGCTTTCAAACTCCATATACCTTGCATTACCGAATTTTATTATACAGTATGAAACATCCATTTTAGTTCCTTTCAAAAACATAATCCATTTGATTTAGAATAAAAACATAATTTGTATTATTAATTTTACTTGTTAAATCTCATTGGTAAATCAATCTAAGTTGTATAAAGTGGATTCATTATCTTTATATCTCTAGTGCGGTGTCTGCTTATTTTAAAATACAGATTTATTGTATACACTATGTGATGTATGCAATCAATTCACGTCTTAAAAAATACGGACATTAACACTTAAAAATGACTATATATTTATATCAGAAGTACTACTTGCAGCGGGTGTGACGCAGCTCTAACTTATACCGTTCAAAGATTGTGAGAAAGAAATCTTTCCCTCTTTACGGATGTGTGTGAAAACATACCATGTGTGGCTTGCGTGTATGTTTAAACTTCTGCCTTTGATCTAGCTAACATAGTTACATATTAAATTTTTTTTTTCATATTTTATGGATACGAATAATCTTCTTTTATTATAATATTAAAAAAATGCCTTGGTTGGGAAAGAAGGATATGGTGGTACATGGATGATAGTCTTGTTACAAGTGGCCCGGAAGGCATTATTTGCTAAACATGCTTATCGTTTAGTTTGTAAAATTGAAAGAAGCATCGAGAGGTCTTCGAGTTTGAGACGACCTCATATGATTCTTTCACGTCGCTTTCCACTCATTAAGGTAAAGGCAATGGGATCGTGAACTTGATTGTGATTTTTTATATTGATTCTTGGGTGTAAATGCTTTTTATACCACTATATTTTGGGTTTTTTTAGTTAATAATTTCCATTAATAAAAAAATTAAAAATAACAAACTAATGACTGCAGAAATTCCTCCAGTAAAAAATAATTTCAACTAATAGCCTTCTAAGCCCTGTTTGGTATTGTTTTCTAAATATTGTTTTCATGAAACAAAAAGAGAATGAAAATGTTATTTTTAAATATAATTTTAAAATTTAAAAACGTATTCAGTATCATTTTCAAAAATAATTTTGAAAATAAAAAAAAGTAAAATACATTCAGTAGAAATATTTTAAAGAATTATTATTGGAATTAAGTAATGAATAACCATTTCTATTATTTAATTACTTTGATTATTTTAATTTTAAGAATAAATTATGTGATTTTGTTAATTTTTTTGTTTAGAGAAAAAAAATAAACTCTACATATTTTATTTAATTAATATATAAAAAATAAATATTATAATGTATATGAAAAGAAAAAGAATATTATGAGGGAAATAATAATAAGAATAATGATGATGATGTTGATATTATTATTATTTTGTGAGATAATGGAAGAAAATTGTTCATTTTAAAATTTAATACTGTACTGGAAAATATGGGAAAACAAAAAAAAGTTGTTTTCTTATTTTCTTTGTTAAAAGTATAAAATGAATTTTATATTTTTAAAAATATTTTCAAAAAGATCTATCAAACATGTACTTAGTGTTTTATGAATTCAAAAAATAAAAACGGGATTTGAAAATAATACCGAACGCACCCTTATATTCTCATAGTTGGGTTAATAGTCTATTATGTCCATATAGTTTGTACAAATATATACCTCAACACATTTTTCTCTTTCAAAATTTTATGCAGTTTGACATAATTTGGATAGTTTAAATAAATGATAAAAAAATGTTTTAAACATATAAGATTGTGAATTATGGTTTCTTATTTCATTTTTTTTCTGTTAAATTTGTAAGGGGATAAAGAATACTAACAATAATAATCATATAAAAATTTTTTAACTTATTACAATAAATATAATTGTTAGCTTGTTATTTCTGATCAAGTTAATCATTTATTTATATGTATTAATGCATTAATCAACACTAGATTTTAATTTACGGCCCATTTCGGATTTTTTTTTCAAAGTCTCAAATGTGATTTTAAAGAATTTAAATTCTAATTTTAGAGTTTGATTTTTTTAAAAAAAGATTTGACAAAATCACTTTATTCTAAAAAAGATTTTGAAATTAATTTTGTATTTATTATAATTTCATATATATCGTAACATATATTAAAAAATCTAAAATTATAGTTATTCAATTAAGAAATAAAATCTTTAAATTTTGAGTTATTTTCGCAGACTAGTTTTCAGCAGAGTACTAGGCAACAACCCATGCCTTGTGTTGTGCTAAAATTAAACTGGCTAAACAAAAATAATTGCCATCGTCGTAAGTATCAGGCGTTTAAGAGTACTAATAGGCTTTGTACCTAAAGGGTATAAAAGTTCATAAGTGCGTGACAGCAATGCATAGGTGGGAATTTGCTTACGATGGACAGAATTTATGTGCTAGCCCAACCCAAAATTAAATTCCTCAAGTTGGGCTTACTGGGCTTGTTGAATGAATGTATAAATTACAACCCTTTTTTTCATTTTTACTTGTAGATTGTTAAAGTCTAGATTGGCAGTAACAAACCAAGGCCGAAGGCCCGAATTCATGCCATCAAGTTATAAAATTGAGGATATGTGATTCGTTCTCGACTTCTCCAAAGGACTCGCATTGAACGGACCAAAGTTTCAATTGTGCTTCCCACGGGCTCTCGCATGGAACCGACCTCAAGCGGACCAAAAATGAAAAATTAAATTAGAAAGAAAATGCAATGCGTGAGACCGAACAATATTTCTAAGTGTAGACAATCGTATAAGAATAAAATTAAAACAAATTTACGTTGAAGGGTGAAAAAATCCTAAAATACGAGAAATATTATAAAAAAAACTTCATTATGAATGGGTTGATCCAAGAAAATTATGACAAACGAATTTTTTATTTTTTGTTTTAATCAATAATTCCACTGTTCTCATATAATATTTCAATTGACTTCATTTGAAGTGATCCATCATTCACGTACTTAACGATAAAATTTTATAATTTATTAAATTTATCTTTCATATTTTAAATGAATGTTACATTACTTAATATAAAATCTAGTAAAAAGATAGTGAAGAATAGCGTTGTTTTTTATTAGATTCATAATATCCTTCTTAAAAGAAAATATCACGTAACGGTTTTATAAAACTCGTGATTGTTATGAGGTGTGAATTTATTGTTAAAAATATGTACTAGTTTCTTCATCTTTTAATACTGATATTATTTGCACTCTGTTTGGTATAAATTTTTAAATAAAACTGATATTATTTACAGTCTATTTGGTATAAATTTTTAAATAAAACTAACTTAGATAAAAATTTTATAAATAGGGTTTTATTTAAAAAAACTTTAGTTGTTTAGTTGTTAATAAAAAATTTTATTAAATTACTTTACTAGGTAAGTTTTTTAAAGTTTTGTTACCAAAAGAATGATATAAAATTGTCAAATAACGAAATGATATTTCAAACATTTTAATATTTAAAAAATATTTTTCAACCTTTATTCCTAAAAACCTAAGTACTTATTTAGTACGACTTATTTAATGATCAAAAGTGTTTATTCTAATAAAAGAACCAATCGAACAATAATAAAAATTTATGAGATTAAATAAATATTTACAACCATTATACAAACCATACTAAAAAGGCACTTAATTACATTGTATGTATAAAGTGGGAGTTTGATTATGTTACATATAATATAATTTACAATAAACTCATGAGTTATCGTTAATGACAACCCTGTTGTTTGACGTACTACCTTTTGGTTTTGGATGACATCTCAAGGATTGCCCGTGATCGTCCGGGAAGTTTTCTTCGTCTCCAAGTACTTGACTTGACGCTTTAGGATCGCTTTCAGAGCTTTTTCCTTATTCTATTGCGATATGTTGTGCACCGGATTGAATAAAGATACGAACAGCATTTCAAGGCACAACTGCACTTTGCGTTTGCCATAAGTCATTTTTATGGTAAACTTATTAAATTTAAGTCAAATCACGGCTTGTGAGTCATCAACATGTAATGTTGTATACTGAATCCTTGAAGAAGTATTCGTTTTTACATGATACAGACTAACTTTTCTTCATTTAAGTCTGCCCTTTTTGTTTTTTACAATTATTAAAATGTCCCGGAAAATACGTAAACAGCACTATTCATATATATAATTTGTCTACAAAACATTATTAACATATTAGTTGGACAGGAGTTGATTCATTTTTGAAAGCGTATCCAATTTATTTTAGAAACAAATATTTAGGGTGCAAAGCAACGGGCATAATCCAAGAAGTATTAGCAAATTTTTTTGTGATAATTCTTTAATGGGTAGTATAAAAAAATTTATAACGTATTATCATTGTTATTATTATTATTATTATGAAAAAAAAGCTAATTCATCCTGTCAAATGTGATACAAGATTTTAAATCATTGATTTTTCAGTCGTTAATTGTTTGCGGTAAACTTCAGTCGTGTTGATATTATAAGCGGTGGAAGACCGAGTCAAAGTTGTGCGTGTGAAGAAAGAGGTCCATGACGGCTGACCGTCCAACGGCTATAAAAAGTAGAAAATTTGTATCGGTTCATTGGATGTGGAAATTAGCAAGCGCCAACGGCTATTTAACGTCTACGAAACGACGCCTCCACTTGACGTTGATTTAGTTTCCATCAGTTGACCATCTTTACCAAATCTCTCAATAATAATCGAACATGATTGCCGAATCAGATTAATGGAGGTGAATGAGCCGTGCTGCAGCTTACCACTTATGGCACATTCAACCGTCCATGTTATTAAGTTACACAGCTGTAACATATATTTATATATAGATATAGAGAGAGAGAGAGAGAAGCTTAGAGCATGATGTGTTTTGTTGGTTGATGTAATGTGACACACTTGAATGTCAGTATCTGACTTTCTGTATGCAATGATGTCTGAAATGCAGGCTTCTCAAGACGCAAAACTAGGAAATTAAATATGAGCCCAACAAGGAGCGCGAAGTTGTGACTTGAATGGGTGACATAATTGGACGTGGATGGAACTCCTAACTACCATATCAATACCTAATATCTTTGCGTAATATTGTTGATTCATTCTTCTAACATTATTTTCTTGCCAAAATCGGAGATAGTTGGATAATTTTTTTTTTTTTTGGTTAGTCGGGGTTTGGTTTTTAATTTAAAAATAAAATAAAATAAACAACCAACTATTGAACGTGTGTGTGCATGTGCCAAACAATTGTATGTGGTTGCATACAACTTTTGATTTTTAACATAATTTTGTTGAATAAGTTGGAGGTATATAACTAGCATTCGAGTAAGTTGGTAAGTTGGAGGTATATAACTAGCATACAACTTTTAACTTTGACATTAAAGTGCAAAGTTGAATGAAAATAAATATTATTTTAAAGTCTATCATTGTTGATTTATTGGGCAATGCTTGTCCTATAAATAGAGGCTTCATCTACCCTCTTCATTTATCTCATCTTCTTCAATTCTCAATCTTATTAAGAAGTGAGAGAGAGTTGTAGATTGAGAGTGTGTTCAGAGCTTTGATCTCTTGTTCTAGTATTTTGAGAATTTAAGTGTATTGAAATTTTGGATCGTGAGATAAAATACTATAATACTTGTAACTTTTATTCATTAGTGACATATCTCATTTTGTCTTCGCTCATCGATGTAAGTTAAAAGTCAAACCACATAAATTCTGATATTTATGTTAATTATTATTTCTCAATTTCACTTTAATTGTGCGTCTACTTCACTGATAAATTTTCTAATATCGACCCAATCTAAATAACCAAGTGCAAGCCCTCTTATGTTCTTCAAAATTTCTCAAAAAATTATTTTTCAATTGAAATTACTAAAACAAACAAAGCCAAATTAATTCATTTCTTATTTTAAATAAACATTCAATTACTCACTTAAATGAAACTTCCTTTTAATTTTTTTACACCCATCCTATTTCATAAATTAGATTTATATTTGAAATTTTAATTTGAAAAAATATATTTTTTTGGAAAAACTTAATTTAGAATTACAAACATAGAAATTATATAATAAGAAAAAGCTAATTTAAGAATTTAAGATTTTTTGTATTTTAAAATAAAAAACTTAAAAGAAATATTCTTTTTAGAAGAAAATTTTATGGTAAGATGGTTGATTTTAATAAGACAATGTTCAAATTACTCCCACTTAGAGTGACTATCTTCAAAATGTCCTGTAAACATATGAAAACATGAATTTATATACCCCCCAAGATTTTGTTATCTCTATGTTAATTTTAACAATCAAAAGAATAAAATTACTTTTATACCCCCAAAAAGAAAAAAATTTTTTTCTACTTGTTTAAATAGCACCACACCCTATTTTAATTTTAACAATCAAAAGAATAAAATTACCTTTTTATAAAATAGCATTTTTTTATGGTTAATTTTAGGTTTCATAAAAATCAACCTCTCTAAATAATAATTAGAAATGGTTAATGGGTGTTGAAAAGGAAAAAAAAATTATCTTTTCTACTTGTTTAAATAGCACCACACCCAACTATTTTAAGAATTTTAGACCACACACAATAATGCTTCAATAAACTTCACCTTTCCCTAAAATAGCATTTTTTTTAATTGGTTAATTTTAGGTTTCATAAAGTTATCAACCTCTCTAAATAATAATTAGAAATGGTTAATGGGCTGTATCAGCACCATCTAAGGAAGGCGCGATTTACTTACAACAGATCGGGGCTTCCAAATTTGATACCCCTGGCCATTTTTGGACTCCATTTTCTGTAATTCCATCTCCATCTTGTATTTTCTACGTATTTTAATAAAATTCCCATTTTAATTCAAATATGAGTTCTTAATTTCCTTTCAAGCTTTGGGTTGGTTGAAGGTCATTTGGTAAATTTACTTTTTCTTCCCCTTTAATTTATGTGGTTGTTTTGACTTTTTCGTGTTTCGTTATTACTTATTTGTACGGTGTGTTGTGACTGGACGGTTTAATATTTTGTGTTATGCCTAATTTATTTTGCTTAGGTTAGGCTCGGTACATGTTCCATGGCTGGACATGCCGTACCATAGGCCATGCTTAAGAAAAATGCACAAATTTTTTTTAAAAAATTTTTTAAGAGGACAGTGGGTTTGTTAAAGGGTTTAATTTTTTTGAATTGATTTTTTATTTGATTTTTTGTTTTAATTTTCATTGTTATATCAACTTTCTATTTTTATACAATTATAATTATTTCAAAGTTTTCACGGAGTACAAAAGTTTTTCATTTTTTTAAATTGATGTTACAAAAAATTATTTATTATAGTTTCTAGACATTCAAATGGCATTAAGACAAAATAACTAGTTGATTTTATATTCTAGAAAAATAAATAAATGGTCAAATATGGATATATAGCATATCTATATTCATATTTATTGATAAAATTATTTTTGTTATCTAATTGAAAATACCTCAAACTTCAGAGCGAAAAAAAAAATATCCTCCTTAACGTCTCAAAACTGATAGATATTATTTTCTCTTAGAGTCAAAGGTATTCTCATATTTTATTAAGTTAATATTAGTCAGTTCTTAAAAACAACAAAATTTGAGAGATAAATTAATGTTTTCACATGACATTTTAAAAATAGTTACTTTAGTTGCTGGGGGTAATTTAAATGTTATTCATTTTAATAGATGATTAATATTTTATAACTTAAATCTAGGATATTTTGGACAATAAAAATTTAAAAGGGTACCAAATTCCCCACTCAAGGAAATGTCAAATATATCTAAGAATGGTAATGATATCTACAAACTCGCAAATTCATCTAAACATGCTTGCTAAAACTTGCCTTCTGACAGTCATTTTGTGGGTTGCAGGCGAATTTGGTATTATAAATTGAAACTATTGGATTGCAGGTGGATTTGGTATTAGCAAAAAAATTAATGAATACCCACATAAATATCTACCAAACCCACAATTTTTTTTAAATTATTTTTTAATTTAATTTTAATTGAAGAAATATTTAAATCTAAAAATATAGTTATATAATTATTATAATTTTGATTGAATTTTCTTTAACTTAATGCATGAATTATTTTAATATTATAATTTTATTCTTCATATTAATATTTAAAAAGTACTATTCTTTAGGTTAAGTGTAAAGTATACAAATTCATAAAATAAAGCCGCAATTTATATCCAAAAATAACAATTATATTGAATTGATGTTGAAATTTTAATTTTTTATTTATATTTGTTAAATTTAGAATTGAGTATATTTTGTAGAATTTTATGTTATTATTATGAATTTACATATTAAATATTTACGATTTCAAATGTAGAAATTCGTAAAAATTTATTGGATATCTACTGTGATTTTAGTAATTATCAAAACTCACCACGAATTACATGTGAATTTAATAATTTAAACTTTATACGGATATGGGTTTTGTAATAATAAATCTGTTGCGGTAGCGTCCATTGTCGTTTCTAAATACATCACGTGTAAATGGGCTTAACCAACCAACCGACAATGTTAATACGGGCTTGCAGGTCGGGCAGTGCCCGAGTCAATCATTTTAAAACTTGATCGGCACAGCACAACCACAAATATTTACAGTGGAGGACAGGCTGGTGTTGATACAAGAGCGAGGCGTACGGACTTTTAATTGAACGCTCACCGAGGAACACGCTTCACAAAGTATAATCATGTATTTGCACACCTTGCACTGCCTGAGACATCGTGCTTAATTTCTTTTAATAGACGTGGCATAAAGTCATTGGTACGACTGAACAGCTGTCTACGGGCATAATTTGTACCAAAAGGCGGGCCAGACTCCTGAGCGAGTCTGATGTCTTCTGATGGGCTTCTCTGGATTCTCCATCTTTATGAAGACCTTTCCTTTTTTACCGTGCAAATTTAGATTGTATGTTTAATGTGCGCTATATGACAAAGAATAGTCAGTAATCAGTATGGAGCCCATAGATTCTGCGGGACCCGGTCTCTCAGAACAGACTCGTCAATTGGGGCTCACGTCTTCATTTAAAAAATAATTCACATGTAAATTTAATTTCTATGAAAGATTATTTGCATCCAACAAGAATCGATACTGCAATCCAGAAAATAAATAAATAAATAACAAGAGTCGATCACTTTCCTTGTGGCTTCTTAAAGAACAACTGACCAATAAAGCTCGGATAACACGTGCTGTACCAATAATTCTTGTGCAGGCAAGTTTAACCGTGTCACATGAGCTCTAACTCCACTAGCGTGTGATTAGTGATTCCATTTTAATACGTTGTTTGTTTGACAAAACTTTAATACTGCAATTGACATCATAATCAGGCACAACGATTTTCTTAAACTGAAAAGGAAAGTAAAAGTAAAAAATAATTTGTCCATAAATGAATGACATTTGTGGTTAGAAAATAAAATAAAATTTGTTGATACCAAATTAACATAGTTAAGAATGAAGAGTTTGATAATAGGAATTCTACAAAATAATAACATGTTAGGACTCACCATGGTATTTCCAGTATAGATTCAGTGTTGCCATGCTTAATTTAGAAATAGAGAATAGTATGATAAGAAATATATAATTTAAGAGAGAAAAGAGAGTAAGAGAAAAAACTCAAAAAATATCATGCCTCCTCATCTACTTGTAGTTCTTTTGTATTATTTATCATTACTTTTGAGTCGTAGCCTCTTTGTATAAGAGAGAATAAATTAGAAAAATTTATCTCTTATCTTATAAAATTCGAGTTTGACCATGATTAAAACTTTTATTGTTATATCATATTTAGATTAAGACATGTTATTGAATATGGGCTCTTGGGCTTGAGTGATCATTCATTTATGTCAATGAGTTGAGTTAGGTAAAAATATGAGTATAAGAAAATCTAATTGTTAAGATTTGAAATCTCCAGCATTATTATAAAATAAGAGAGTAGTTCAATTTAAATAAAAAACACTAATTCATAAAAAAAAATTATATTTGATATAATCAAAATAACTTTTCGCATCACATAGAAAGAAATACGACATATGTATTTATGGATATTCAAGTAGACTTTTTTTTTTTTTTAATTACACTTTATTGCTTGGTTTCTTGCCGGGGCATGGAAGTTCGCAGCTTATTACTTCAAAGTTACCATTGGATTCCAAGGAGTTAAACATTGATTTTAATTTCCGTCAGTAAGTTACAGGGATAATTAGTTGATTATAATTTGGGCGTCTTGATATCATTATATGGGTTTCACACATTCAAAATATACCCACTTGATAGGAACGAAAATTTTCTTTGCGAGCCATGTGTAAAATGCAGAGATGGTAAGAATAAACTTAACTCTTGATTGCTATTGAATTGCTGTGGCTTTTAAATTATAATTATTGTGAAAGAAAGATATAATTATAAAATAAAAATTAATAATATGTAGTAAAAATAAATTTTAAATAATAATATCGATAAAATAATTAAAGATATAATATATTTTACATCGTATAAGTAAAAAAATCATATCAACATAATTTTTAATTTACAGCCGTTAATGTTTATTAAACACTTTAATATTATACCTTTTAAGTTACAACCATTCAACCTTAATCCCTCCTTAATTAGTTTTCTTGATTATAGCCTAGGTTGTAGTTCATTCTAAAACAATTGTAGAAAAAGATCAAAGTTGATTATTACATTTCAATTTTATAATCAAAATTGTCAAATCTGCAAGAATTTCTTCCTATACAAAAAAAAAAAAGTATAATTTATTCCGTTATAATATGTATTATACAGTAATCATCTTTCATTATATTAACCAGCAATCATCTGTAATCAAATCAAAATTAGAATTGAGAAACCAAAAAAAAAAGACCAAAAGGAAAAGAAAGGGCAGCAAAAAGACATTGAATGTTATATCTTTGTTTTGAGTATATCATCTTTTGCCTTAAAAGCAAAACCAGTTCACAAGAAGTCGACTGTCTACGCATGATGACTTCTTTTAAGTGACGCATAATTACGAACTGGCCTAACCCGAAACCCCTTATGCTAAGCTAATATGATGGTGATCCGTTACCCACTTTTTGTAAAATTAAAGTGAGCCATTGCCAAGCCGACAATCCGAAGACGAGTGGGCTCACAGCCTCAGCTCAATCTTTGATCCAGTTAATAAACGGTGAACAAAAAGGGTTAATTTCAGAGATAATTATTTCTCATAAAAAATGATAATATTTAAAATATTATCATTTAAATTATTATAAATATTAATTTAACTCTTTTTTATTAAAAATATATATATCAATTTCTCTTTATTTTTTAATTTTAAGTTAAAATGTTTAAAATTGATCATTTCATAAAGAGAATAATCCGGAACTTACCCAAACAAATCGTTAAAATGAGGTGTTCAAACACCCAAGTACCATGTGTACAAAACGTGCGCCTGGAGCGGGGACGCAATCGTCATTGTGATAAAAGACAAGGACAGCTGGTTCTTTCTATTCTACAAAGCTCTTTTCAATTAGCGTTATAACATAATCTGTGTATATTTTTAGTATTGTATTATTACCATCTACTGTAAAATATAACGATGCTAAAAAGAGGAAAATCTTTTATTTGTTTATTTTCCTAATTAAACTTATAAATAAAATTATCCCGCTACTGAATTTATCCATTAAATTTTTAATTTCATGTTTGGCCGTGGATTTCTATGGTGGAAAACGCAAAGCTAGGAAAAAAAAGAGAAAAGAAAGGGGGTCACTCACTCTCTCTCTCTCTCTCAAGTATCCACTTGTGTTGTATTATTTGTTCCGCTGCTATCACCTTCCCACACGAACAAATTTAATACTGAGAGAGATAAGAGAGTGTAAGCAGGGGAGAGAGACTGGGACGCCTATACGGCGGTGTACGGTGTAGCACCGGGCCCTGATTTTGCGGCCTGGCTCGGTTACATGGATTCTTCTTCTTTCTCTCTCCTCCAAAGTCGCTTTGTTCCCACGGCAGTTATACTTTGATTCCCAGTAAAAGATCGATTCGTGAAAACACTTTTCCTTTTATAGATTAATTAATTTTTATTATTCTGGTTAAACTCTGGCGGACCTAAAGGGGACCGAAGCGTTTCTAAGATTTTCCTCGATTATCGCAGATCGAATCGATTTCAAATCAAAGAAAAAGAAGAGGAGAGGGATTTACCACGTGAAGATGCTATGGATTATGAGATTGTCTGGATTTTTCTCAGCCGCTATGGTCATGATCGTTCTCTCTCCTTCTCTCCAATCCTTTCCTCCCGCCGAAGCCATTAGATCCTCACACCTCGACAGCTACCTCCGGTTACCCTCACAGGTGTCGCCTATTGATTCCAGCACGCGGTTTTCTTTTCGAAAAGCCACCGTATTCCGCAATGCAGATGAATGTGGCTCCACTTCCTACAATATCAACGGCGGGGGTGCCAGCGTTTGTGATCCCTCTCTGGTTCACGTCGCGATTACTCTCGACGTGGAGTACCTCCGTGGTTCAATCGCAGCCGTCCATTCCATTTTGCAACATTCCACGTGTCCTGAGAATATTTTCTTCCATTTTCTGGTCTCCGACACCAATTTGGAAACCCTAGTGAGATCCACTTTCCCACAATTGAAGTTCAAGGTCTATTATTTCGATCCAGAGATTGTACGGAACTTGATCTCGACTTCCGTTAGACAGGCGCTTGAACAGCCGTTAAATTACGCCAGAAATTATTTAGCTGATCTGCTGGAGCCATGTGTTCGTAGGGTCATTTATTTGGACTCCGATTTAGTGGTTGTTGACGATATTGCCAAACTCTGGACTACAAGCTTGGGTTCTAGAACAATCGGTGCGCCTGAATACTGCCACGCAAACTTCACCAAATATTTCACGGCCACGTTTTGGAGTGATAAGCGATTTTCTGCCACTTTTGCCGGAAGGAAGCCGTGTTACTTCAATACTGGAGTTGTGGTTATAGATCTGGTGAAATGGAGGCGTGTCGGGTACACCAAGCGGATTGAGAGGTGGATGGAGATCCAGAAGAGCGACCGGATCTATGAGCTCGGTTCACTGCCTCCGTTCCTGTTGGTTTTTGCTGGACATGTGGCACCCATCGAACACAGGTGGAACCAGCACGGGTTGGGTGGGGATAACGTACGTGGCAGCTGCCGTAATCTACACTCTGGTCCTGTTAGCTTATTACATTGGTCCGGTAGCGGGAAGCCATGGCTCAGGCTCGACTCCAGGCGACCTTGCCCGCTTGACGCATTATGGGCGCCCTATGATTTGTACGGCCACTCACATTGAATCATCCTCTCGCGGTGGTACACACGACGGTAAATCCATTCGAGGACCTATTTTTTCTTTCTTTTCTTTCTTCTTCTTCTTTTTTTCTTTAAATATTTTTTTTTCTTTCATTAATTTGTGTCTTCTACATTTTCTTTTTCACTGTGAGTACTCTCATTTAATTATTTTTAACTTCTGTTATAAAAATCATTTCTTGTATTCCATTATCACTATCCATGAAAATAAAACGAAAAAAATAGTGATTTGTTATTTTGTGTTTTATACATTGTGGTAGTGTTGTCGCATGATTAATATTGTAGTTATAGTTGCAATTAGGGCAAGGAAAGCTACCTTGTATTCTACTGGCTGTCGAGAGCACAACGAAAAAGTAATCCTTCCCAATGGAGGACACAGTACACGTGGCCATAGTGGTATTAAAATGGGGGGTTTGAAATGACCAACTTGCCCTTTGAGCTTTAATCGATTATTAGTTGCAATTAGCAACCAGGCTGGTGTGGGTTGGTCAGTCTTTGGCCTCGCCGTTCCTATCTTGGAGATTTCATCTCATTGCGTTTGTAGGTATTGTCTTTATATATTAATTTATTTTTTGTTTTCCCTGAAGTGTCGTCGACTGTCTTTGTCCGAAGAAGTTGATGACATTTCATTTATCCGGTACGGCACTTGGGCAAAATGTGGCACAAAGCATTTTGGTAGGGCACTTGAAAATATCAGCTTTTTTGCTTTTTTGCTTTTTTGCCTTTTGCACTTCATTTACCAGTGACTTGGAAGAACCGTTGATGCATAGGATCATAATTGGGAGAAATGCATATAACAACAAAATAAGAAGTGCTTTTAAAATCATGTAGGTGGGATAGTAAATGAGTTAAAGGTAGAGGGAGCATGTGCGTTGAAGTGGTTTGTTGGTTGTCCATTTTCACTCTTGGCCAAAATGAACCGACTAGAAGTAGGTTGGTCTCTAAAATTTGGGCGCGGGTTGCCGCCTGGAGGGGTAAATAGGGCGGCATTAGAAGAATCCAAAGAGGTGATGATAGTAGCCAAGTCCAAGGGCTCCTTTTTGATAGTTTAATTTGGTGGTGCCAACTGCTGAAGGCCTGTGAACGACCACCCGCCCTGTCCCTTGCGCACTTAGGTGGCATTGGCAACTCCCCCTATTATCTTTTGTTGTTTTTCCTTTTCTGTCAATTTTTTCATTGTTTATTTGATATAAAACAACATTAGATGGCTTAATTTATTCGTGAAATATGGTAGAGTAATCGAGTTGTGTTGCTAAAAAGTTAAGAAGCCGAGCAATCTCATTAAATGGTGACATGAACGAGGGGCCCATCTCTCTTTGTAGCGTGAGATGTGTCCAAAGCAGGAATGGGGCCGGATTCCGTTCGCCCTGGCATCACACGTGGCCAGTTGCTTTTAGTCTGGAACAATCAGCGGGCTACATGTGGTCAGTCTGCAGTACGTGATGAGATTTTTTTTCTTGATCTCATATTTAAGATTATCCATAGTTTTAATTATGTTATGGCTATTCTTAGTAATGATTTAATGATTTTCGAAGTTTTTGTTATTTTTTAACTCAGTTATCAGTTGGCTGCTCATTCAGAATTTTAGATAGATACAGATGGGTGCATTTTATTTATTTATTGATGTCATAAATTAGTTTGAATACACGGAGTATAGGATCACACAGCAGCACACGCTGGCGCTGCCTAATTTGGGGTGTGAAATCATATAAAAGATAAATCTGACTTTGGCAGCTTTTATGGTCCCCGATTATTCTTTCTAATCATTTGCTAATGTAATTTTTTTTTTTAAATCATTTGGTATGATTAGATGGTTCTAGAAGGGGAAGACTAGCGGGCAAGAGAGCCGGCGATTGATCGAACCAACCGATAAATTCACTTGCACTGCCTAAAAAGCCTGGACAGATGTGGCTTTTGCGTAATCAATGGAGGGATTGAAATTATTTTCTGGAGATAAAATTTTGAACCCCCTGGGGTTGAAGTTTGCTGGTGCAGTATAGCACCAAATTAGATGGATGTACGAGGGGTTATTCTTTCTGTTCATTTGTTTTTACGTGTGGAGGGAAAGAGTAGGTTATTCATGTGGATGGAATTGAATGCAAGTTGATTTTTGCAATGCTGATTCCTTTTTTTAATTTGTTTCTTTCTTTTAGGAAAATAAATGAATTTAAGGGAAATTAACGACAGCACATGATCCTGACAACAATGCCAAAATCTTACAGTAGGCTATTACGGTGTTGCGAGGTACGGAAATGGTAGCATCATAACACATCGCGCTCAATTATTGGTCCCCTCTGGAATTTGCGCTTACTTACTCTGTAAATGGGTTACCAAATCATGTGTATTGCACCATCTAACTGTTACGTTATCGGAACCACAAGAAAATGGTTCTTTCAACATAAACCAGAAGAATCATTTGCCTTAATGATCTGGTGCCCTTTGTTCGAATGAGCACCGAGGATAACTTTCAATTGAAGTGGCTTGTAGGATGAGTTGTATCAACAAATGCTTGAGGCTTGGTTTAATTTCCTTCTTGTTTCCCGTTAATATTTGCGCCTTTTACTGATGCGTCCATATAACTTTGTGAAATAAAAAATAAACTCGAGATTAATGTGTCCGTGAGGAGTGTTTACCATTTAATATTTGGGTGTAAAATCATCCTGCTGCCACTTAGGCTTGTTTGGAAGGGAACAGAAGAAGAAAAGAGGAAAGCACTCGTGTAGCAGTAAACCCGAAAAAACAGTAAGGAAAAAATGGAGCTTGCTCCTTAAGAGTCCTTTACAGCTAGAAACAGCCATTGCCAATTGAGTTGATTTGCGGAAGAAGGGACCGTCAATTGTCTATGGTCCACCACCACTAATTTTTATCTAGATTCACATACCTTTGTACAGATCAGGGGTTATCACATTTACAAACTTGCCTGCCAAACTTCAAGGAAAGGCAGGTACATGCTCCCTTTCAAATTATAGATTTCCTTCTGTCAGCAAAATGAGTTAATGGTATTCTTTGCTTGGCTCTAAATCTTCAGATTAACTTAAATTAGCAGAAATAATTGATCACCTTCATCATATGGGAACTAATTGTAACCTTCATTAAACTCATCGAATTGACGAATCTAGGGCTTGTTTTACCTGGCAAAGGGGCCTACAAATTTGATTATCAAAATTCCTGAGATAGCCAATTTGTTTAATTGTACCAGGAAAATTCTCTTAAATTCAGTATCAATGTCAGCTACAATGTGCTCACATTTTGAGGATAACAAATAAAGTTAAGGAGCTTGCAGGATTTTGGGCGATGGGGCAATAGCTGGTTGGGAAACCTAAGCGAGACAGATAAACATATGCTGATATGCATGTATATCTTTGCCACTCCCGCAGTCCCACTCTCGAATATTCCTTCATGATCACGGTGGAGAGAGGACCACTTGGAAAGATCTGCTTAGCGAATTCTAATTCTGAACTTGAGGGCACCCTTCACAACTCAAGAGCTTGATTGTTTAATCTTAAGAAAGGGAAAGGGAATTCTAATTCTGAACTTGAGGGAACCCTTCACAACTCAAGAAGAGCTTGATTGTTTGATCAAAGGAAAGGGAACGGCTCCTTTCAAGTGGAAACATCTGTTAAGACATCTAATCATGTGGGTTATCAAGGACTTGTAATGCATTGCACGTGCAAATACACTACAAATAAGTCCGGATGGAATTGTCAAGGTCTGCGTTATGGAGTTGCTAGTTGTTCCTCTTCTGAGGGTAAGACAGATGATCTTAAGCGTGCTTTAGCCAAAGGAAAAGATATCCTTTGCGGAAGTCCTTGTCTTGCCGTGCTTGCTTAACCCAGGAGACAGCATCTTCAAAATTCATAGAAAGCACCGCCTATGTAGCTACAAGCATAACCACAAGATGCCACAAAAACGGAGGAAAGGACAGCTGTTAAAACTTGGGTTTTACGTTTTAATAAATTTACAGAGATTTATATGGGGTACTGGACTCGAGAGCAAGTTTGAGACAATGCGGCGAAAAGGTTCTATCTTGGATGTTTGTATCACCTAACAAGCTTAACAAGCTTAGTCAGTAAATTTCATGTTGTGACAAATTCAAACTTGCTGTTTGAATTCTGCTGCATTGTTTTACCTGCTTCTCTTTCTGACAGAGTCCCCATTCCACAGTAGTAATTTTGTAGTTAACGTATAATATATATTTGAATCAGGCTTTTGGATCGAAATCTGTTTCTCTTGAATCCGAATTTTGAATCTAATGACCTAATTTTGTTTACCATTGGACTTCTATGACAAAATACAAGTTGCTTGCAGAAAATCGGAACAAGGATGAGATGAGAACTAATCATTACATTCCAAATTAATGAATACAGGTTTTAGAAGTGACAACATACAAGCAGCCACAATACGCATGTTCAGTACAAGATCAAGATGAAGCTGAGAAACTTCACACATCAAGGGAACTGGAACTTCATGTAATCTTGCCTTCCAGATGGAGGGCTTATGTACATCCAGAGCAAGGATATAATGAGAGAGATCAATCCAGACCACAGAAACACAATGGTCGAAACTTTTCCTCTCCTTCCCATCAACCCCTTGGCAAATGGGTAAAGATGGCTCAATACCCATAGGCTGAAGAACACTCCTCCAATAAGCCTGCTCCACTGTGGAAATGGGCTGTACATTGTTCTTGCTACACCAACTGCAATAGCAATAACGTTTACCATCATGATCGTGATAGGGGGAACCATCAAAAAGCTCCACTTAACTTCATAAAGTTCTGCAAACTGATCATCTCCATCATCAGGTGCGGCTGATTTAGATGTCAATGTGAACGAGATGTCAACTCCTGCTATAACCTTCAATAGTCCTTGTAATACAGCTGCAGGATGTGCACTTGTCCCACCGATCACCCAAAACTGTTCATTCCGCCACCAGTCATGGAGAGTAATGCCAGACCATTTGATTTCAAGCAGGGCAAGCATGCATAAGGTGACGGTGATGGCCAACAAGTAGATAAGAAAGGTTATACTGAGAGATTGAACAATAAACTGCCCGGAGAATAGAGACACAGCAGGTAGGGTGCAGTAGACGAGGAGAAACATAGATGTGAAAGGGTACATTCCTACATTAAAGTATGCCACTCTCTGCAAAAACTTCATTCTCCGACTGGCAAGAAGAGCATTGTTCCTTGAGAAAAAGATCTCAACAGAGCCGGTTGCCCATCTAAGGACTTGATGGAGCCTGTCAGTCAGATTTATTGGTGCTGTCCCTCGAAAAGCATCTCTTTTGGTTACACAGTATACAGATCTCCACCCTCTGTTGTGCATACGATAGCCAGTCACTACATCTTCTGTTACAGATCCATATATCCACCCCACCCTTTTTCCCCACTCAGTTTTGTCCTCATAGAAACAAGAGATAACACTTATTGCCTCTGCAACAGTGGCAGCATCTAAAGGCTCACGAGGCACAGCAAGAGAACCAGGTGGCCTGCCTTGGTTACCCTTTCCTTGTAAATCTTGGAGCAGCCTGCCTTGATATTCTGCAACTGGGATAGATGCAGCCAGAGATGTAGAGTTCCCAAACCTCTTTGGAAGAAGCAGCGATTCGATATCTGCATCGTCATCATTATGATCCCCATTAATTGGTAAAGCTATCTCATCGCCTACCTTCTTTGCCACCTTTGGTTTTCTCAAACACAACTTAATTTTCCTATTACCAAACCAGCCATGGTGTTCTGTGGCTCTAGGAGGACTGAAACCGTAGAGAGCAGTTCTCCTAAAAATGCAGCCAGTGCCGACATACATTGGCCCCTGCAACCCATCAAGAGCTCTCATAGCCACATCAAAGAAGACAGTATTATGATTTGCATACCGATCATTTGGATCAATCCCCTCAAACCTTTGTGGGAACTGGACATAGCAGATCCTATCACCACCTCTATCTAGCATGAAGCACATTCCTTCCCTCAGGGCCAAGGAGTTGTATATATAGTGATCACAGTCAAGATTGAGAATAAATGGACCATTAGACATTATAGCACTGGTTCTAACTAGAGCATTCATGGCTCCAGCTTTCTTGTTGTGATCATAACCAGGTCTTTTCTCACGAGATACATAAACCAACATTGGCAGTCGAACATCCACTTCTGTTGAGTCAATCAAGTTCTCCCCATCTGCTTCAACCCCAAAAACCGGTTCAGCATTTGGTGGAGCCAGCATTGCCTGCAATCAGAAGGATGGAAATTTTAATGCTTCAAAATCAAATGCAATTCAATATGAGTGGTCCACACACAACAAAATATAAAAATTACCTGAATTATACCAGCGTGATCCCCTCTCGAGTGGTCTGGCTCTCCAGAAGTCCAAGTTCCTGGCCAATGGGAACCATCTGACATCCAAGTAGCCTTTGGAACTTTAACAGGCTCTGCAGTACTGCCTCCCATTTCCATCTGTTTCTTCTTTGCTCGAAGTTCTTCATGAGCATTGTAAGCATCAGATCTTCTCCTTATGGATTCTGGTAATGAATTGATCCTCACCTTGAACTCATCATATTCTCTCTTCACCCTTCTCCTTTCTCTAACAAAATCAAGCCTTATTTTGTTCTTAAGAAAATTGCGCTTCTGCTCAAAGTATGCCTCAGGATTCCTTGGTTCAATATTATGCTTTCGACAGAATGGAACCCAAATTCTTGCAAAACTAGCTGTCTCGGCAAGAGCTTCAAATGTCAAAAGAGCTCCACCATCGTCGGACAAATAGCATGCAAGTTTTTCAACTGGATAATCAACAGCAAGGATTGACAAAATGGTGTTTGCTGTGACAAGAGGAGGCTCTTTCTCTGGATCAGCCGTGGAAACAAATACATCAATACCAGGAAGGTCAGAGCGTCCCTTTGGGTTACAAAGATTAGGAGATTCAAAACGGTCTTTGAGAACAGTAAGGTCAGTAACTCTGTTTACAGGGCAAAGCTTAGGGAGCTGATCAAAGACCCATGAGAAGGCAAACCAAAACTCGCAAGTTATTGACATCCCCCATAACCACATTGCTTCACGATTGGGATGTCGAATTCTCCATGCCAGAAACAAAGCAAGAGCAGCCAGACGTGTCACAATAATTAGCCTACAGAGCAATTCGATCACATTTCAAAATTAAAAGATCATATACCATTGAAACAACATTATGAACATAAAAAGTATCTTCACTACCGAAATTTGTCCTTTTGACCGCATTAGGCATATAAAAAGATTCCAAAAGGCATTTTGATAAAAATTTAATAACAACAAAAGAGTGGCAAGCATATTGAAGTCTCGTTCATCAATAATTGGGATATAAATTTCAAGTAACCTATTCGAACTGCCATATGTATATTGTAGAAAGCAAGAGCTATCCCGCATAAAGCTCATGTAAGTTCAAAATATAAGTTACCTGTATGGAATAAGAATTGGAATCTAAACAGATTTAAAAGAATTTACCTGTATGGACTAATAATAGCAGTAGAAACCCCAATCTTTCTTGTGAAGGGCCTCCTGCATCTATCCCCAAAATCCGATGGGTGCTCAAACCCATTAGATCCGGATCCAGCTCCATACCCATCTTTAGGCCACAGAGCGTTCCCATACCCATAAGTCCCCTTGGTCTCAAACAACCAACGCGTGTGATCAAATTCAGGCGGATGATTTTGAGCCTTAAATGATTTCACAAGCGAAAGCCTTTTGTCCAACTTGAAATCCGCCATTGAAGGCAATGGCAAAGCCTGGTCACCTTCCTCAGATATAACCTCTTCCTCAATTTCTCCATCACTAGCATCTTTGTATGGTTCTTTGCACCCAGGACAATGCCCTCCTCCATTTCCAGTACACTCCAAATAACATTCTCTACAAATCTTGAATCCACAATCACATTTATTTTGCATAGCTTTCTCATCACAACCTTTCATTCCACAAACCAGCCCTGATTTAACTGGCTCAGTTTGCTCAAAAGAACAGTCAATAACATGGCCTCTAGTCACTGAATTAAAACCCCCGGTAAAGATAGTACCTGAAATGAAACTCCTCTCGGGTTTGACCTCACTCTTGGTATCTTCATTGAGGCTTGTTTGTGAGGCCGAGAAGGGCTGATGATCAGGAGTGGGTGGTATATGAACCGTGTACGTGACAAATTCTGAGCTGATCTCCTCAGTGGCATCGTCTTTCGACATCGAAACGTATCTTCCTCCACTCGAGCTCCTACCACGATTTCCTCTGCCACTGAGAGGAGAATTAGGGTTGTTTGAAAATGAAGCGCGTGGTACTGGGCTTGTTAAGCCCATGCTTCTACTTCCTCCACCTTTGCCTCCTGATGACACCGTTATGGTCACCGGAGATGAAGATGGAGACGAAGCACTCCTCACCATTTTTGTTCAAAAAAGCCCTAAAAGACTGTCAGATCTCAAAATGAAATAAAAATCCCCTTCAAGATTCAAATGATACAAGGAAATAAGGAGTTGAAGGAGTGAGAGAGCTTGTGCATATGGTGCCGGTGCTGCTATCTGAGCTTCGTTGAATTTGAATTTTAAGAGAGAAAAAGGAGTTTCTTGACGACGAGGGTTTAATTCCAACGGTCGACAAATCTCAACCATAGATGGACATCCAACGGTGGGCTTTTAACGGAAACGGTCGGTTTGGCTTCTGAGGCATCTAGTGGTCCCTCCCGTTCTGGAAACATAGTCAAAATCTGGAGGGCCTGTATGACCTATTAACGGTCGAATAATCTAAACGGCATATACCGTTATGCTCAAAGTTTTGCCTTTTGTGCATAATTTATTGAGATTTTATAACATTGTGAAAAAAAAAAGTTACACGTCTATTTTTATATTTATAAACGATTAAGTAAAGTGTTTTTATTGTTGTTCTTCTAATTTAAAATTCATTGTTTCCACAAGGCTCTTTTACAAAATTTTGAAACTAAACTACAGTGAATTTTTATTTCTTGAGCAATGTCTGTTTTCAATAACAATAGTAAATCTATCATCAAATTAAATCCAACTAATTAACCTAAGATAAGACCAAAGTAGAGGACTAGAGGCTCTGATGATCATTTTCTTTAATGGGATCAAATTTGGTAGAAGATAAGTATTACTCTTAATTAAAACACATAAAATATATTTTAAAAAAAACACACACAAAAGGGATGGGAAGAACTTAGCAGATAGACACATGTTAAATAAATAACAACATTATTTTCATAATTAATCTCCAATGGGTTCTAATTGTGGAATTATAATCTAATGATTTATTTTTAAAAATATCATACCACATTTCTACTAGTGATGATGTGTGGTTGATATTAAACTATTATTCTTACCTCTTTTATCTACTAATTGTGTGACCCTACAAATTATAAAACAAAAAAGAAAGAAAAATTATTTAAATTAAGCATCATGGTTGCTCTAGCCAAAAGCCAAGTGCAGAAATCTAACATTTTTATGTAGTGTTTACATTTTGGATTGAAGTGAGAATCATGAGATTGGGAGTATGGAGTGGAAGTGAGGGTAGGTTGTTTACTTACACTGGAATGAGAGTATGAAATTAAAGTAAATAATTTTAAATTATAATTTTACCCTTATTTAAAGAATTGTGGTTTTTAATTACAAAATTAATACAAAAATATATTTTAAAAAATAAAAAATTTATTTTATTGTATTTGTAAATTAATAATAATTATTAATATTCTTAATTATGTAAATTATTATTTTTTATTAATATTAATTTTAATTATGTAAATAAAAAATTATTGATAAGAGTAGTACAAATGAAATATTATTAATAATAATATAGTACAAAATTAATTTTTTTAGAATAAAATATTTATAATTATTAATTACTAATATTAAATAAATATAATAATATTATATTTTTAGTTAAAAATAGTATATAGTAACATTATTAATTCTTTATGAATATAATAATATTATTTTTAAGTAATTTTAACTTAAAATCAATGTAAATTATTATTTTAAACTAAATATAATAATATTGTATTTAAATAAGTTTAATATTATTATTTTTAATAAAAGTAATTTATAAAATAATATAATAATATTTTTTAAATAAATATATAAGGATAAAAAAGAAAGAGGGGGAGTGGAATCCACTCTCACCCCCTATGGGAGTGGAAATCCCACTCCCCACCCTAAAAATGGATGAGACCCACGAAATGATATTCTCAATCCTTTAAATTATGCAAGTAAACATTGGAGTGAGAGAAATCAACATTCCTTACTCTCATTTCAATAAATAAACATACATTAATATATTGTAGTTTAATGTTGTAGTGACTGGGTTGGGAGACATCTGCAGGGGCTTGCAGCGAACTTCCCTTGTTCTTTGACCTGGCTTCACGAAAGGAACTTGTTAGACGCTGTCATACATTACAGGACAAGATCGAATTAGGGTTGAAATAAGTTAATTTTTCAATTTCAAAATTTTGTCTTTTCCTTTTCCTTGTGAGAATCAATCGTTGACATGTGTATATTTCATGTGGTGTGTTGATAAGGATATTCAAAATTTAGTAGTTGGCTCAAATTAATTTCACCGTTGCCTGCAAGCCTGTTGTTGATGTCGAAATTTGGTATGGTGGGTGTTAGTGGTTTGACACCAGACTCCAAACTCCTGCATCAGCATTGAATTTGTTTGTTGGTGAAACGACCTGCTAATCTTTAAGAAAAACCAAAGCAGAAATTTGGTCGAGGCTTTTCTAGTCGAGTAAATGAGCAGATAATCCACGAGCAGCTTTTCAGTAAGCGCCTAAAATCACATAAGACAATAAGTAGCGTAGAAAATTTTTCCGACGTGAACCCTCTGACGCTCAAATCAAAGATCAACCAATTTAAGGGGAAAAAAAACTTAAAGAAAAAGAAATAATAAGAGAAAGAGAAAAAGTCATTTTACTTTAGATTTCCTAAAGTTTTTATAGGCACTCATGTGTGTGGCTGTTATTAAGTTGAATGCTCATTTAAATCATTAGTTAATGAGTAGTTATTAGACCATTATAAAGTAGTTATTGAACGTTCACTTAAATCATGAGTTACAAAGTAATTAATAAATCTGTTACAGAGTAATTATTGAGCTGTAGTTATTATACCTGCTCATGATATCAAGAGCTCGAGGTCGTTTGGTCATGGTATCGAGAACTACCTCCTGCTCGAGGTCGTCTGGTCATGGCATCGAGAACTACCTTCTGCTCAAGATCGTCTGATCACGATATTAAGAACTACCTCCTACAAACCTTCAACTATCTGCTCACTTTTTACTTAAAGGAGTATGGTCGCCTTATTTCATTCCCTAAACACTTGCAACTGCAAAAAATGAGATTTATCAAAAGCCAAGTCCAGGAAGGCCGAACTCAAAACTTGAAACAGGTCCCAATCCCGCACTTTTGTTCAGTTCCATTCTGGAATTTTGATATTCAACAGCCAGCCGCGGAGGTCGTGTTAATCTGTTTATCGTTTTTTTTCTGTGACATCAATTTACACCAAAATCTAATGAATGCCTTAGAACGAGACGAGACCACGTCATCTAGATTTAAAAAAACTCAAGTCTCATGTCTCCTAAGTGCCATGACCAGTTCTCTTCCCATGCAAGCAATGCAAGAACAGGTAGAGCAAATAGAGCTGGCACGTAAATTAATTAATTAAAACACACACCAAATCCCATGGTTTGCGATAAATTTAACAGTTTACACGAAGCTCTCTTCATCATTCTCGTTTGCCTTATGCATAGGCTTTAATTCTCTCTCTCTCTCTCTCTCTCTCTCTCTTCATGAAACCATGGCTCTTAATCTTCGCATCATCTTCGTCATCACAATCTCACTCTCTCTTAACACTTCACATTCTCAACCAACTCCACAACAGCAACTGTCTCCGCCTCCATCACCGTCTTTGTGAACAGCTTGTAACGGCGTATTCTTATCGTACACCTACACCACAGGATATCCAATCCCACCCACTAACCCAGCTAACCAAGCTTACAAGTTCGAGTCTACTGTGACCATTCTCAACAACGGCCTCAATGAGCCTAAGTCCTGGAGAATCTTTGTTGGCTTTCAACATAACGAGCTTTTGGTTTCTGCGACTAATGTTGTTTTAGTTTATGGGACTTCTTCTCTTCCTGCTTTTGTTGGCAACGATACCGTTTTTTCCGGCTTCCCAGAGAGTGACCTTAAGTCTGTAGTTGAAACTGCAGGAGATTGGACCCAAATGGAGGTTCAGATTCGGTTGGTGGGTACGCAGTTTGGTGTCGGGGCTCCGAATGTTCCTTTGCCGGCTAATATTACTCTAGGCAATGATGGGTACAATTGTCCCAGTCCCACAATCCAAAGTACTGTAATTAATTATGCTAATTGTGTTAATCGTTGTTACCTAATATTGCTTAATATGATTAAAACCACAATGCCTTATCTTTCTTTTATTTATACGAATTGTCTTTTCCGTTAGGATTTTCATATGTAGGAAAAACGATATATAACAATTTTGGTTAATGTAGATAACAATGTGATGCCCCTATGCTGCATCAAAGATGCAAGTTTTAGATCAAACATCACAGCAGAAAATGAATTTCTGCCACGCCATTATGTATGATGTGATGAGGTCTTATGAGACAGATTATTGAGCTCAGGTTTCAATCTCAAACCACAACACTCTGAGGCGTCTTGATAATTGGAAACTAAGTTGGGAATGGATGAGGGATGAATTTATTCATGCCATGAAAGGAGCATACTCTTATGTTGTTGATACATCAGATTGCATCTTTGGCCGTCAAGCTCAGTTCTACAAAGACATGGACTTTTCAGTTGTATTGAATTATGAAAGAAGGCCAACAATTATTGATTTGCCTCAAACAAGAGCAAACGATACAAACCTGGGGAGGATTCCATTTTATTGCCGAAATGGAACAATTCTGCCACCTAACAAGGATCCTAGCAAGTCCAAATCAATTTTCCAAATGCAAGTCTGCAAAATGCCACCAGATTTGAACAAGAGTGAGCTTATTCCACCCCAGAAATAGAAGATCAGTAGTGGCACACCAAATCCGGATAATCAATATCAATGTGGGCCTCCAGTTCGAGTCAACCCGAGTATATTCCCGGATGCAAGTGGGTTGCCTACAGAATCAAGATCAATTGCTAGTTGGCAAATGGTATGCAACATTTCACGGCCCAAGCAGACAAGTCCAAGATGTTGTGTGTCATTCTCTCCTTTCTTCAATGATTCTGTTATTCCATGCCATACCTGTGCATGTGGTTGTAACAATAGTCCAAGCCAAACTTGCAGTGCTACTGAGCCAGCTCTTCTTCTACCACCTTATGCTCTTCTCATCCCATTTGAGAATCGTACTGTTGAAGCTGTAGAGTGGGCTAAGATAAAACGTCGAAGTGTACCAAATCCATTGCCATGTGGGGACAACTGTGGAGTCAGCATCAACTGGCATTTATTGTCAGATCATAGAGGCGGCTGGACTGCTATGATCACCCTTCTTAACTAGGGTGAAACTAACTTTGCTGATTGGTTTGCGGCGGTTCAATTGGACAATGCAGGGCGAGAATTTGAACAAGTTTATTCATTCAATGGAACTACTCTTGCTGGTTCCAACAATATAATATTCTTGAAAGGTCTTAGTGACTTCAATAATCTTGCAGCAGGAAAGGATGATGCCAATCCAAGGAAATATCCGAGGGTTCCTGGTAACCAGCAGTTAATGATATGATTTACAAAAAAGACAATTCCTAATATTAATGTGGCCAGAAGAGATGGCTTCCCAACCAAAGCAATCTTCAATGGCGACAAATGTGCACTTCTTGCAGTGCTTCCAAGCAGTAGTGGATAAGATCACAACTGCAACTTCTGCCCTTGTTAGCCTAGCAACTGCTCTAGCTCCATTGTTAATGCAATGATTTTTGTTTGAGAAGGCATGACTGCCTGTTCTAATTTTTTTACAGCCCCTCATCAAATCCTTTTCATCATTTGATTTATCTTAGCTAAATGTGTTTTTGGCAATTAGGTTTTGTTGTGATTAATTATACAGGAAGAAGCTTTATGTGATTTACATGCTCCAATGTGGCTAGGTCTCAGAGAGATTGATGGGTTTATATTGTTAGTCAAGTATAACATATTTGTCATATAGAAATAGCATTTTGCTTTTTAGTTTTGTCGACATTATGATATCAATAAATCAAAAAGCAGTCGGGAAAATTTAAATACAAAACACTGATTTCATCCAACCTACTGAGGAACTAGAGTTGTTGACCGAGCAATGGTACATGATGAAACGTTTCAGATCCAAATAGAAATTGAGAAGAAAAATCACAAACAATATTTGATTCGGTATTATAATTATCTTATTTGATTAAGAATGCCATCATTACTACGAAATAAAAGCACACCAGAAGGGATGTCCGCAAGAGAAGCACTAATAATAGGTAGGATAACTATCAAACTTGGAGTCAAAATCTCAGCTAGTGCCATATAACATAACAAAATGTTAGACAGCGATATCCAGCCCAAAGGCTGACACAGAGGTGCAATTGATGGTAACCCAATGTACCATGGTAATAAAAATAATTAGTAACCATTTTCCTTACAACGTCACAAGCACAGAATATTTAGAATTACTGAATGTATAAGACTCTTAACATACAGAAATGGTGTATGCTTGGTGTCATCCATAGACTTATCCCATAGACGATATGTACGACACGTCATTCACATTTTTATACGGTTGTCGGCATTTCATATGACTTCTTAACAAAAATACGTTACATATTATTTGGGGAATAAAATAGGGTGACCAGATCTCTTCTAAATAAAAAGTGAACAGATACCTGATAGGCTTGTAAGTGGTAGTTCTTGATACCATGAGCAGACGATATCGAATAGGAGGTAGTTCTGAAGACCATGAGCAGACCGCCTCAACCAGACGCTTATTTAGTCACCTCGAGTTCATCACTTCGACCAGGGAATTATTTGATAATCTCGAGCAAATCATCTCAACAAGGAAGTCATCAGGAGGCAATACTTGGCCAAAACGAACCTTAACCAACCTCAAATTGATAAGCTCATTCTGAAAATTCAATTATAACGTCTACGCACACCTAAGTATAATAACTACAGGTCAATAACTATTCTGTAACGGTCTCAATAATCATGATTTAAATGAGCATTCAACTTAGTGGTCAATAACTATTCTGTAATGGTCTTATTAACTTATGATTTAAATGAGCATTCAATTTAGTAACAACCGCATATGAGTGCCTATAAAAGCCTTGGGAAATCTAAAGCGGGAGGACTCTCTTCCTCTTATAATTTCTTTTTCTTTAAAATTTATTATTTACTTTTCCCTTTAATTGGTTGATCGTTGACTTGAGCGTCGAAGGGTTCACACCTGAAAAATATCCGACGTCCCCCTAATTGTTTTGCTGTGAGTGCAGGAGAAAGGGAAACAAAACGAGAAAAGGAAAAACCACTTGAACCGGTTGGTAGCAAGTCGTTCCCATTGAAGCAAATACAAGAGTATGTAAAACAATTTGATTGAATTATCAACTTAACCAGATTTTAACATCAACACGTATCTTTTAGAGTCTTATATTATAGACATAGAGGTCATCTAACTCTTACTCTAGAGTAAAACTTATATGACTTGTCATTCATGTTTTAAGTCAGCTTAAATAATATATGTAAGACGCGGTGTTTGAAGTCTCATCTTTTTAACATATAGTCTTAAATTTTATGCCAGGATAAAACTTTTAGGGTCTTCACCTTCATCTTTATCACCTTTTTCTTCTATTGAATACTATATTTTCTCCCATTGCAATTTACACCATTTCAAAATCCCTTAATTGTTCCAGTTCTTATAGAGTAATTCTTTTTCTAGCGTACGTGCTGCCATGTGTATTTCATTCACTCCATCCCAACAGGTTACGAAATATATTCACATGCACCATTAATGATACCTTTCATAACAACATCTTTTGCGTTACCTCAGACATCACCAAGTAAAGTTACAGAATTAGTGTTCAATCCATTACAAGCCATATGATCGTTTGAATAATAATTTGTCACATTATTTCGCAAGTTTCATTACTATTCCGTTTGCATCCTCAATTGCCTTGGCATCGATTGCACTGGAACTCGCATTTATATAGAACCACATGTAAATAGTAATACATACCCCTTTTGCTTTTTCATAAAGACATTATTTGCTTAAACGGACTTTTAATAACAGAAACATTCTCGCAAGGTCAGGTAAAGGGACTACTAAAAAATAAACCCATTCCTCCAGTCAAAATTCTCAGCTATTGATCAATTATGAAAAGGGAGCTAGAAAAAGGTGAAGGAAAAAAAAATAAAAAAAAATACTCCAACCTATACTTGTTTCAGTTACTATGTGTGCCCACAGCCATGTTCAAAATCTTCCCAATCAACTTGCTGATCCTTGCAGTTTCCTTACAATGTGCATAGCACTAGCACACTACTCAACAACAAATAGTTAACTTCACAGGAACAATTCTTTGAGAATCAAGAGGACTAGTGTCACTGCCCTAGGCTATGTGGAACGAATGCCTAGGCTTGGCTTGCGGCCTTGTGCCAAGCCGCGGCAACAACATTTGCGTGCTTGTGGGCAAGCATGAAAGCAAAGCAAGACTGGCGAGCGGGCTGGGGTGCAACAACAAGCACACACTGTGGGAAGGGTGCGGGAAGCTTGAGACAGCACATGCAAGAGCGTACGAGGGGAACACGCGTTGCATCTCGCAAGCACGTGTGTGGGAGCATGAGAGTGCAAGTGTGGGGCGCACGGGCGCGCAAGCGTGGGACGCACAAGATGCGTGGGCACAGGATGCATGAGGCGTGTGCACTGACCGAGTTGGGCGGTAAGCGAGATGTCACGAAACCAAGCCAAGATCTGCGAAATGGGCCTAACAAGAAGCATGAATGGGTAGTTGTTGGTGCAACTAGTGGAAGACATGGCCTTGGAATGCATGCCTAGAAACATGGGAATATGGGAAGTGGGTAGCAGCAGTTACACTCCACAACTTCTAAATTTCTCGGCTAGTTGGCAGTGGTTGCCTTGTTTCTTGGGGGAGTGGAGGTGTGCTCCCTAGCTCATGCTTAGTGGTGCCTAGTTTTGTGGGAAATGAATTGAGGTGGTGCGAGGCCAACATGCCACCTCGCCTTAGCAAATGGGGGTGTCATTTGCAATGTGTATATATAGTGAGGGTAAGTGTGTGTTTCGGGGTCGGGATTTTGGAAAAGAGTGAGATCCTTTAAGCACACATAGCCTCTTGCTAGGTTGTAAACTTTTCTTATTGAGGGAAATAGAAAAGTTGGAGGTTGGTGCCTCCGCAAAAACAATCTTATATGTATTTGTTTCTCCTTCGTTGAAGCAAAAAATCTTAGGGTGCACAATTAGCACATAACCTCCATTGGCATTGTTGAGTGGCGGGTTGAGCGAGGCTTGATGCCATCACAGGCTTGCTGCATCATAAGAAAAGCCGTGTGACAACTAGCACGATGAAGCACAAAATGACCAGCACTGTAGCACACCTCACCAAACCTCCTTCTGTGTTCTCTCTGCCTGCAATTGCAAGTACCCAATATGAATCTGTTCCCCATAGCAATAATAATAAGTACCAGCCAATTATGCAGAGGAACGTACCAAAATCATGTTTCAAATGATCTATATACAATTACTGATAAAGGGGATGTGTGCTTAGAAGTGTGTGCATGTTCATGTTTTTGTCAGTGGGTTTATAATCTAAGGGGAAAAAGAAGACCTTCTGCAGTTGTTTAAATCCCCCGTCAACTGATGTGGCAACATTCTGAATGTTGTGATGATCAACAATTGTACCCTAGTCAAAAGCTTCAACTTTTTCAGGTAGCTTGGATCCTGCATTTCTCTGAGTGACATTAAATAAGGATGCAACTCAAACCTGGTCTATCAAAAGAACTGATAGGTCCTTTGATTTGAGCAAGCTCATGTACAGATCCCACAGCCTACACAGAGACTTTGTATCAAATAAAATGGAATTAGTAAGTTTGTCTTTTTAAATGAAATCAGATGACTCCAGAACATGTTTGATCTCTCTCTCCCTCTCTCTTTCCTTGCTAAGATGCTCACTCCTCTTTTAACTTCATCATCTGATGCTCATCAAAACCCTGGATTGAACAAGCAAAAAATTATCATCTTGGAGAGCAACAGAATTTTTATCTTGCACCGAAAAAGACTCAAAGCTATCTATATCAAGAATCCATAAATGGGTCACATTCTTTCCAATCCAGCATTCCATAGCTTAAGAACTCAAAAATAAGATTCCAAGCAGGCCCAACTAGGTACAGATATAAAGCAGGAATCAAGTATCAAAAATATTTATATCAGCAGATTTGCTCCATTCAAGCCATAGGTGCAGAACCAACTTGAAATTTTCTGATTTCTTTTTCTGAAGCATGATCATTACTAGCCTTTCACATATGCATTCACACTATATGCCTAATTTCCTGCATTCAAAATAGATCCTACCAAAAGCAACCATAAATAATAAACAGCATACCCATCACTAAATCCATCATCTTCCAATCTATATTTGTCCTTGTTAAAGTTCATCTCCAAGTCAACACCATCACATCCCTACAAAACATGAACAATTATATAAAAATGAATAATAATAACAACCAAAAATATTTAGGCAAATAGTGATCAGGCTATTTAGCAGTTTATAAACATGATCAAAAGTATACAACCAAAGAAAAAAATTGAAAAGGTTTTGCATGATTATTTATGAGAATAAAAGTCAAGTAAGCTAATTATTCATATTGTTTCCTGCTGTTAGATTGATTATTCAGACCTCCTTTTGCTGCTGCAAACGCTTCAAATATGTCAACTGTTTTTTCCTGAGGACCATTGAAAGGTTCTGAAGGTCTGTTGCAAGAGAATGCTGTCCAAATAGAAAATTGATAAAGGTCATACAAAATCATAACACAAGACCACTCACCAAATCCATTCAAGTAAAAGGGAATGAATTTAAGCGCAATTAGCGAAACAAGACAACAACCATCCACATCTGTAAAGTTAACCAAGTATGAGACAATGATTTCTCCAACGCCACTAGAAAAAGTAAAAATTTTGATTGATAACAACATATGTTTGCATAAACCATCAAATCATATCTGCCGGATTTAGCGCCATTTTTACATCAAATTAAGAAAAAGTCAAGCCAATTGGCACCTATATGTAATATTTGTACTAAATTAACATTGTACATTGTACAAACAAGTACAATGTACAATGTTAATTAGAAGGAAATTAAGACCAAAGAAAGAATAAATTTTTGCCAATAGTTTCAAAATACTACATGCTGAGAATTACATAAAGTTTCCTCCAACAGAGAATACAACCATAATCATAATTATGCCAGTACATTTTTTCTAAGATTTGAATCTTCTGAAGAGCCAGCAGCAGAAAGTTTATGTAATCTCTTCTCAGATCTCCTTAAAAGATCTGTAATCTTATGTGTAAGAACCTCGATCATGTGTTGATCTTGTTTGCCATCTCCAAAAGATGGCATTAAAGCCTTTGCATGAGCTTTGACCAGTTCTGCCATTTTGACCCAAGCACATTGTCTATAAACTGCTATTTCTTCAGTGTCATCCACCCATGCTGGTGGTAGACCTACCGAAAATGCAGCACTACTGCACTAACCAAGGAAATGCTATTCACATGGAAGAATCTCACATTTTTTAACCAAACCTTCAGCAATGCAGAATTTAACACAGCATGTGGGTTTTCAAACAGCTGAATGAGAACGATCACAATCTGATGCCTGAATAGATTACATATGTCATCAACAGAGAGAAATCCCAACAATGCTCCCTCAACTCCCTATCCAATGTCTCTGGACAGACGACTTCATGAAAATATTCAGTTAATATGCCACAACTTCATCATAATTAATACTGATTGAAAACCCATAAGTACATGACGTCCATTGTACTGACTACATAATAAGATTTGAAAAAACCATTCAATACTGCAATCCACTAAGTTCCAACTCAGAAAACATAAAATAAAATAAATTACCAAATAAATGCTCTGAGTCTATGATGCTCATTATGTTTCCAAACGGACAATACGACAAGTAAGTTTCTATGTTAAATCAAACAAAGTAAACAAATAATTGCTGTTGCAGAACCACGACCTAAGAGTAAAAACAATTCTTTAGTACTGAGAGAAGCATAAGAAGAGCGGTTAAAGCGAAGTAACGAACCGCTCACCATTTCGATAACCGGACCTGACGAACCGGACGCCGATGAAGCCAGAGGAGCACGCACGCTCTTCAATGCATCTCTTTGCTTTTTGTAAACACCCGTCCGGTTCCCGTCGCTATCGAAAACGAAAATGGAAACTGAATTTGAAAGCAAGAATGAATGGATCTTAATTTGGATTTACCACATATGTCAAAATTGTGCAGTGAACAAGTTATTTTGTTTACCGGACATTGAATTTAAAGTTTGTGAGTTTTAGAAGAAAGTTGAATGATCTAACTCAAAGCTTTAGCTTTGTCGTGAATCAAATCAATGTTTTGAAACCGAACGAAAGTGCGCTACTTTGCGCCTTTTTTTTTTTTTTTTTTTTTTAACTTGGGCTCCGTAAATGTTTTTCACTAATAAATGTGCCCCAACTTATTCCTCAACAAACCTGCAGTACAAAAATAAGAAAAAGCGCTTTAAAATTTACTTAAATGGTTAAAAGGGGAAGCTTTTTAAACGATTATAATATGTTTATCTTTAAATTTAAAAAAATTACCCGTAGATCTCATTACTGATTTTCATGTTTGTAACTTTTTTTTTCTTTTTTTGGGTGGGGGGATAGAATATCCAAAATATTCTTGATATTGATGTAAACGCTTGAGAATTAACAAAAGAGAGAGATGGTATTTGGGGATTTTTTAGAAAGAAAACATTTCACAAATTAGTTCTTTTAATTTTAATGAAATTATTAAGAAATAGAAAAAGAGGCATGGATGTAAAAAGAGCCTTTATTCATTGCACTTTTTTCCCACTTTTCGATCCTTCCTCAATCAGCATGGTACAGTTTAATTACACTTGCATGTTGTGGAAAGGTACTTTTGAAGAATAAAATAAATGGGAGTGGCACCCCCGCGAATGATCTTCCAAAACAGAAACAAAAATCAAACCGACCAAGGGGTAAAGCGAAAAGACAAAAACAACCCCCATTGGGCACGCGCATTTCCATAAAACGAACCCCCCCCCCCCCCCCATTGTTAACTATGTTTCAAAAGTAAAATTAAAAACTTCACTCGAGTCAAACCGCAGCCTCGGCCATTTGCATTTGCTGGCCCAAACACTGACAGACAACAGTAATCATAAAGAGTGGTCAGGTCAGTCTCTGGCAGTTGAGGGTAGTTTTATGATAAAGCGCGGGAGTTGGTGGTCATTTTGGTATCAGAAATCTTGCGCATTAAGAATCATACCCACACCTATAATTTATAAACGTCCCAAACAAAGTCCTTACGATTCTTCCTCGAATTTCACTTCGTCTTTCGTTGCTCCGCGTAACCCCACGCGTTATTTATAGACTCAGCAAGCCGGTCGAGACTCCAGCGCTCAAAATCAAAGGGGAAGTTTAGTCGCCATTTCATACTATCATCTGAATTGGGTTTTGTTTGTAAATTTTAATTAACAGAAGATTCAATGGATTACAGTAGATACTTTGGTCTTTCTACTTCATCATCAAGGAACTATCAGTCAACTCTCAAGTCTCAGTTTGGTTTGTTTCCAAAACCCTTCTTCTTCTTCTTCTTTTTTCCCTTTATTTAAGTCTGCGTAAACATTTTATTGGGTTTTTGTTTTGCTGAATGGCTTGCTGTTGTAATTGAAGCAGCAGATTTTTGCATTGATTTTGAGGATATAGAAGAGGACGATTATGAGGAAGTGAAAGGAGAGTATGAGTACCCATGCCCATTTTGTTCGGAGGATTTTGATTTAGTTGGATTATGCTGTCATATTGATGAGGAGCATCCTGTTGAAGCAAAGTCGGGGGTAATTTTTTTTTTTTTCTTTATTCGTTTAGAGCAATTAGAAATAGCATTTTTTCAGACCTAGCATCAATTCAATCTTATTAAGAAATTTTTTTAAAAAATAATAATTAGTCTGTTTCCTGTTTAGTCCTTCTTTATCCACACATCATTTACAACATTAAAAAAAAAAAAGTACTCACTTTATGTTACATTTTTCTCATCAATATCATCATCTGCTTTTGCTCCCTCAATACCTAGAATTGTTTTTCACTTCATACATCTTGCTTGAATTACATGGTGATTGTTTCTTCTGCCTAGCTCTCATGTTAAATGATGACTTCTGGTTCTGTATGAAATCACCTTTTGGTATTTTATGGAAACAAATGTTTGCCAATATTAGCCCATTATAATCACAGTTCTGTGTGAATTTTATTTTTTTATTTTGAACTCATAGTTATCGTCTTCATTGATTTTGTGAATTGAAATTCTAATCATTACCAAACATCTTGTATAAATGCATATCGGTTAGATGTATGCATGTTCTTTTTAAAGTACACTTTCTCTTACAGATGGCACTTGTGTCTCTACAGGTATGCCCTGTTTGCCTTACAAGGGTAACGATGGATATGGTTGATCACATAACAACCCAACACGGAAACATTTCAAATATATCCTTCATGCATTAGGCTTGAGAAGTGCCATTCTTTATTTCTGCTCTATTTCCACTTTGGAATTTCTTGTCTTTTCTTTTAACTCATTTTAGTTACTTTAGATTTTGCTTATCTTAAGTTCTTCACATGGCAATGATGATAAGTTGCTGCTATGCTTTGCTTTCCTTAACAAGGGATTACAGTTGGCACATATTAAAACTTCATAAAGGCAACTCTCATTCAACTATATCATCTTTGAGGAAAGAGTTGCAAAATGCACATTTTCAATCTCTTCTTGCAAGGTCATCCTCTTCTGATTCTTCCTCCAAAAAGACCTCTGATCCATGGCTATCATTTATTTACAACATGCCTACTGCTGACGAGTCTGAAAGTGTACAGCCTGCTTTGAGCACTGGAGAAGGATCAGAAGATAAAAACTCGTGTGAGAAAACATTTGAAATGTAAGTTGTTTGATTATGTGCAATAGGTTTTACACTTTCATGTTTTATGCATGTTCTACACATTTTTCTTCTTCATGTTTGATGCTCGTTCTACGCATTTTTCTTTTTCCTCAACTCATCATACTTGGAACAAGTTTTCAAGCATCAAGGATATTTGTCCGGTAAACACAGCTTTTAATTGAGAATGTATCACGCTTTGAATTTAAAGAAAAACTGCAAGCTTGCACTGAAAGGGTTCTATTGAGTGTAGTTGGTAGGTATATGCAAAATTAAGTGGTCTAGAGTTGTATTGGAGAATAGGGATGAAAATCCATAAAAAAGGAAATTTAATATGAAGAGGAAAGAGTTAATGCAGAAAGTTTATGTGATATTATGCCGTATTTAGAAATAACTCAAGCAGGATATGATGTTTAAATGGCAACCGTTGATATCCTTGGCGGAGATAATCATGTTTGGATGGTTCAGTGGAAATAGTATAAATAACGGAGAACAATGCCCCTCTTTAAGAGATCTAACTATTGCGCTGTCTGAAGAATGCTAATCGAATGGGTTGAGGTTGTGCACTAGTGAGGTAAGTTGCGGGGCCTAGGAATCAGTTAAAAACACAATAAATCTGGAAAGGTTGTGAAGTTAAAAATGAATAATTAATAAAGAATTATAACTAAAAGGATGTTCAATCAAAAAGCATGCTAACACCCTGCATAATTGACAATAGGCAAACTTGTATTTAGACTGGAATGCACTGCCTCATCATGTTATTAATTCCAAATAGTGAGAGGAGGAAGTTTGATGCAAATAGCAATTTTTTGTGTGTTAAAAAGTTGGATTTTTTTTTTTTGAAATTAATATGTCGGAAAAATTGGCAGCTGCCTCATCAGTATAATGGTACCATGATTTTATCCTATCAAGTAGAAAGCCAAGAAAGAAAATGAGGGGAAGATGACCTACACAAATATGAAAGGGAAGAGAAGTATTAGCTGGCCAAATGGTAGAATTGTGATGCACTTAGATTTTGCACCATTGAACTGTATGCTCTATGCATGGGCTGGGGACGGACTTTAAGAGTATATGGATAGCCTATTGCTTATTTGGCGTGATGGTTTCATGATTTTGTTGTTAAGAATATTCTCAAAAATTTTTGAATGACAAAATGATAGTTTTAAATGAGGCATGAAAAAGTGTGCGCTTTTATTATTTTCTTTTTTTTCCCTCTTTCTTATTGCCTACTTTTTGTATCATGTGGTTCCACGAGTAGACTTTCTTTGTCTCTTTCAACCGAAGCTTCATTAGAATCAATGGCCTTCACAGCCCCTTCGTTTTGAGTTCGCATCTGGGCCAGGGGAGCCATTGCCTTATTCTTCTTTCTATGATTGCTCTTTCTATGATTGCAGAAATGCTCAGCAATCTTCCTTGTCAGATGAGGACCATTTGGAGAAGGCAAACAGGAGCAATTTTGTACAGGGATTATTATTTTCTACCATCATGGATGACGGCTTATAAATGAGACTGTTGCTGTGGTTGTCAATTTTAAATTCTGAACACTAGTTAACAGTTGACATTATCTTTTTCGAATGTGCCGGTTTATTGATGTAGAAAGTTAAGTTAGATGTAGGAAGCGAATGTAATGATGTTACAATTTGATTTAGGCCTGAACAGAATCATACTATTTGTTTCACCTTTCTTAGTTGTAGCCACGGGTTGTAGTTCTCGGTCAATTGAAATTTACATGTTCAGGATTTGTTCATTGTCCAAAAATTGGCCAAAGTATATTAGTTAATAAAGGTAACAATAGAATCTACTGCTGAGGACGAAGTTTCCTTAACAACCATTTCTTGCGTAGTTTAACATCTAGGGCCATGAATGTTTTAGCTTTCATTTCATCCTCTAGGTAATCACAAGCGTCCAAAATGAGATCTTCATCCATGTCTGGTAATGCTTGGACAGCTGCAATAACACACTCAATGGCAACCGAGTTCAAGCTCTCGTCACCACTCTTCCCATCTGGAAAGGAAGAAACTGCATTTCCCGCCTCACAAATTGTCCCCGGTGCGCCCCCGTCTTTGCTTCGTGATTTTTTAAGAAATTCAGAGTCCGACCAATTCTCAAATTGGCGTTTATTCTTAGTACAAGAGAAAACAGGTTTTGAACCCACACGAGCTGCTGCGTCCAACAAATCACCAAGTTCGTCTTCACTGCAATCTGATGCCACAGGATGTTGAGAACTCTTTGATGCTTCCTGAAACTTGACCTCTTGGACTTCATTTTGTATCTCCAAGTCTTGAATGAAGAAGCAATCATTTTCATCAATACTTGGATGACCACAAATCACACACAGATCTTTAAAGTAGGGCACTGGTCGGGTCATGAATTGCCGTGCATCTGTATGCGTCTGCATGTAATCATATTAAAAGTTCCCTGAGACCTTTTGCAATGAAATGATACAAAGTACCAGCAGATAAGTTATGCCTGTATAAGTACCTTGACATAGTCTTGCCACACATAATCATCAGCAGTCACCATTTGACGAGCATCATCCCAAACGAACCCATTCAAGTCCAAAAGATTCTTTATAACATTATATTGCCTTCTCAGTGTTTTATAGCGATTTTTCAGAATTTCTATGTCATACTTAAAGCCAAATTTAGCATTGAATGAGCTAATCATCTCTATCCATGCTTCCTTGCGAAATACACCATCAATCCGGTTCCCTTTCTGCACTTGCTCTAGCATAAGATCAATGAAATAACGGTCCATTGGCGGTTGCCAGTAAGTTCTAGAACGACTAGCCACTATAGATTCTGCTCCATTTGATATGACTTGCGGTGTATCATCCACATCTCCTTTGGACATAGAACCACTGTTATCTTCATCAACTCTAATTTCATCACGATCCTCCGCTTCCCCCTCACTAGCACTCCTTGGATAAGTAGTATCAGCATCTTTTTCTTTCTCTCGCAACTGCAATGACTCTAGCAACTTACCACCTACTTGTTCATTTAAACCAACCAATAAATCAACTTCGCATATTATTGTCACAGACAGCAATAACACTAGACTGTTACCTTTTTGTTCACTAGCTTTACTGCCATATATCAAACACAGATCATTATAATAGGGGACTGTTTTTATTCTGTATGAACGTGCTTCTGGATGCGCCTGCAATTAAAACACATAAGACATAAGCGAATAAGAACCCAGAAAAAGAATCATTTAGGTAATTACCATCCTAAGGAAAGCACCTTAATATACTCCTCCCAAACAGTATTGTCAGCCGTCACCATTTGTCTCATTTCATCCCAGCCGAAGCCCTTCTGATCAAGAAGACTCTTCACAGCCTTGTAAAGACTTCTCAGTGTTTTGTACCGATTTTTTAGAACATCTTTATGGTACTGAAACTTGAACTTTGCACTGAACACTGAAGTCATCTGCTTCCATGCTCGTTTGCTGAATAAGGGATCATCAAATCTGTTCCCTTTACTGAGTTGCTCCAACATCAGGTCAATGAAATATCTATCCATCTCAGGAGTCCATACTGTCCTATAACGATCGCCGCCATTCTGGGGCCCCATGCTCATACTTGTACAATTTGATAAAAGCTACTATTAATATAAGAACATATAGCATCCATTTTAAGAGAAATTGCTCATTGCATTCACTCATTAAACAGTATAGCATCTCTTACACTACAACTATGATTTACCAATTCTGGGAAACAAGGTCAGATACTTTTAACCACGAGTAATAATCTAGTGTTCTAATTGAAGCGAGTTGCTTAATTGATCATATTGCCAGGTCATCAAAATAAATTCAAAACTTTCCCCTTTCTTGACCAGGTTTACTGAAGCTTCCATCATAAAGGAGTAACGCCATACTTATGGGTATTGATAATTATCATAGAATCACTAGGATTGTTCGACTATAATCCTTAAAATTAGATAGCATATTGATAAAAGTGAGTAAAGTTTCTATACTGACGAGATGGTTATGAGTTGTTGATAAATAGAGAGCAAGGAGAAGGACAAACTTGAAAACTTACCTTCAAGTCGATTGGGGAGATCTGAAACGACTGTGTGTGGATGTGAGTTTCTGCTAATTCGGGGATAAGGTTAACCTAAATCGGGTTGAAGTTGCCTTGTTGCCAGAGTAAAATACAACCCTATCCTCGATTGCGCAAGGTTTCAACCTTGGTAAGTTCTTTATTATCCCGATTCCATTGTCGTATTTATTTAGGCTCTTTTATCAAAATTTTATGGTTGTATAGTTGTTTTTAATAGACTCTTAGAGATTAAATAAATTATTTTACTTCTACTAGTTCTTTGTTTTTTTTAAAAAAAAAGTGGGTGGGCAAACCTAGATTAATTTTTACCCTTCTCTCTACTCCCAAAGTTTAAACTCGAGTTCACACAAGTGAGGGGTAACAGATTGTACTGCCAACCAACTTGACTACGCCTTTGGAGGCTTCTACTAATTGTCTATTTAGTATGACTTATTTTATTATTATAAATGATTTTTTTATCTTATAAACTCTTATCAAAATTTCTACTGTTATTTAGTTGTTCTTTTAATAGAATAATTAAAGATTAAATAAGTTACTTTACCTCTACTAACAAAATCTCAAATTTTAGATTTTGGAAGTACATGTTGATTTTTTTTTAATTTTTTAAAATGTTAAAGTATTTAAAATATTCTTTACTTATTTGATTTTCATTCTTTGATAATATAACTTTAAAAAAAATTGTCTATTAAAGTAATTTTATAATTTTAAATGAGAACTCTTATTGACAATCAAACAACTAAAATTTTTTATGTAAAAGTTTTACTTATAAAAACTCTATTTAAATAAGTTCTATTTAAAAAGATATACCAAATAAAGTTTAACAAAAATTCAAATTTTAAGTTTTTAGGAGTAAAAGTTAAAAAATTTCTCTTAAATGTTAAACTAGCTAAAATATTTTTTACTTATTTGATAATCTTATTTAACTTTTTTATAACATAATTTTTAAAAGCTTGTCTATTAAAGTAACTTTATAATTTTAACAAAAGCTCTCATAAAAAACTAAATAACTAAAATCTTTTGGATAAAAACTCTACTTATAAAATATTTATAAACAAAAACTCTATTTAAATAAATTCTACTTAAAAAAATCATCCCAAACAAAACCTTAATGGTAGTACTCTCTATATTATTTCTCTCCCAATTTTCCCTTTAGTTAAAATTGTTACATTTAGCATTTCAATAACCCCAAATAAGTAAATATATCATCAAAATGATTAGATATAAGATTCATATAATAGTAAGTGATGGACAAAACATGACCTCATCAAAATACTTAAAAGATTACATGCGACGCATCAATAACTTAATATATTTAGAAGTAACATACAATTTATTAATTATTAAATTCATCAATTTTATAATTCGTATTAGTACTACATTACTGCCGGGTAAATCATTCTTGCGGTCCGGTCAAGGCTGGCACCTCTGCGTTTTACCTGATGCTAGGGTAGGGATACAACTAGCTAGGTTGCCAAATGCAAGTCGTCCAAGTCAAGTCACAATGTTACACGCTTTCACGAGGTAATAGCACAAACAAAAATCATGATATTTATGCAATTTTCTTCGTGTGATTGCGCAACCGGCCCTCGTCAAGAACAACGTCACAAGTTCAAAAAATGCTAATTCAGTTCTGTTACATAACTTCTGGTTGCCAGGTCAGTACTGACTCCATGAACAATTCATGGCAACCTTTCTTCCAGTTCCACCCGGAAGACATTTGAACCTGCTTGTGGTTTGGCCACTATCTAACAATCACAGTGACGGCAAAAAACAAAATAACAATAATAATAAGGTGCTCATAATGCGGCAGCCTTAAGAAGAGACAACAAATACTGACATTAACAGCAAGTGTTTGGGAAAACCCCTGACAAATGCATTGCCTGCTTGCAAAACTATGGGTACAGGTATATATGTGCATATAAGATTACATATGTTTCAAATTTTCATTACTATTGCCGAAAGTTTGTCGAAGAATCACATAACACAAACAACAAGACACAGTCACTGATTCATCGGACTGAAGCCACAAGCATTTCTTCATGCACAGGTAATTTCAATACAACCTGGTAGCACAATTAAATATGTTTTCCTTCAATGCACCGAACTGAAGCCACAAGCATTTCTTACTCCTTGTGAACATGCCGAATATATGAATCCTTACAGAACTCTGAGGGTGAGAAGGCTGAAAACAAAGCTGTTTGTTAGGACAGTTTCATAGTAATGTCATCTTGTCTTTTAACACAGATCATTCCAAACTGGGACCTGGAACATCTCTGCTTATATTGGAGAGCAACTTTAAGTGAAATTTATGCTCCTATCATCTCCACTGCGAACTATGGGAGACAAAGAATTGGAAATCAGGAAGATAAACATGCAAACCCCTTAGCCAATTGTCAGCAGCTTGCAGTAGAGAGTTCGCTTGTTGCCATTCATTGGCTCCATTTGGTGTCAAAATTGAACCTCTCAATTTATATGAAGCAAGGCCAAAAACAGGTAGAGGAATCTTCGAAGATCCATCTACACTGTAGACCTTCCAGCCACTAGAAGAATTAAACTGTGGTTGATTTTTGCCTGTAACATTCAGAAAAGAATTGTCAAAATCATGACTCATGGAAAATCACATTGTATTGACTGATTCTGAAAGAAAGAGAGTAAATTAGAAATACTTTTAGCCGTTGATAAGGAATGGAAGGATAGAAAGGATGCATCCAGATTTTGTAGCGTTGGGCCTACAGGTATTCTGTATATAGGATACCTGGAACGGAAGTTCCAACTATATCAAAATGTACAACACAATAAGATAAGATAAATAAGCAGATCAACCACCTTTCAATTCTTCAAAAGTTTAAGATATCTCACCAAGCCACAGAAACCCAACTTGCAGGTAACAGATCACAGCTCTTGTAAGTTCTAATCTCTGGATTTTGAGATGCAAGACTTGAAACCTGGACATACAGTTAGGGACACAAAAGACTCAGCATGGACATGCTTCATCGAATATCACAAATATGGACCGAGGACAGAAATCTTTGTACACAAAGCAAAATATGCTAGTATTTGTGAATATTTACTTGCCTTGTCATATAAAGGTTGCCTATGATGTGGTTGTTCTTGTTCCAAATATTCAAATGCAAGCAACCCAGGAGAGTTGCAAACCTCATTTTCATCACTAGATGAACTCCTAGTAGGTTTATCTCTCAATGAAAGCCTGTTCAATAACCGGAGGTTCACGTTCATAAGGTTTTGCTGACCCTGTGTCACACCAACCACACCTTTGGCTTGCCTTTCTGCTTCACAGTCACTACTTCCAGCACCACTTGTATCCCTTGAAGACTCGGCATCACTATCCTCACCAGGCCTTCTAATAGAATATTAGAATAATTTTCAAAAACAAACTTAGAAATCGTCTGATGAGTCTCTACTTGCTAGAAACAAACTTAGAAATCATGTACTCTAAAGGAATGTTCTCCTTCAAAAAAGCATGATAGTATCACATCTTTATTCCAGAGAAAGCTTCAGTAAAGATGAAGGAGAACTGTTTCACAGGAAGAAGTTTGATTACTATCCAAGCATCTTCACACATGCTCATTATTTACTCAAGCAATTACGAATGTATACTAGATATCTCACTTGAAATGGAAAACTAGTGTCTCGTACTCCTTATCTGCTTAAAAACTTGTTACGTAAATTTAAACCTTGTCCGTTTCAGAGCTCTAATATCTCACCCTAGGATTCTATCTTCTGTAGATTACTGGTTACAATTTCATGAATGATGCAATGAATCAACAATATATGTTAGATTATCACAATTTTTTTTCCCTTTTTGATATTCAATAAAAGCTGTGCCTCACTTGCGTCTAGGGACTAGTGCCCATTAGATAATCACATCTAGAACTAAAAAATTTGCATTCTACAGCTAGAGGACATGGTTTTCAAGTAAAACATGAGGAAAGATTACTCCATAGGCACACATGAAGAAATAAAATAACATATCCCGTGTCTTCAGTGGAAAGTCAGATTTCTACTACAAAAGTGATGTTGCAGCCAATTAGAATTTTTACATAATGGAGAGGATCTGAATAAACAAACAAACAAGAGAAACAAAAACAGGAAAAACACTATTAAATAGCTGCAAGGTAATAATTGATTGCACAAAGAAGGCCCAAATTAAAGATACTAGATGATCTGAAGTTTTAGCAATACTCTGCTGAAGTAAAATTTTGAAGACTAAAAGAAATCCAGAAACTAAAGGGAAATTCAAAATTGCAAAGTTCACAAAGCAAGAAGACAATGTTGCCCACATATAGCTGGTGAGAGAAACTGCATAATAAAAGTGATCCAAACAAGATCTAATCATCATAAACTTGTGTCTTCTACAGCTAAAATCAATCATTTATTGCCCACTAAAGTGTGATTATCCTATAACGAGACTTATGGCAGTTTGAACAGTAGAAGTGAAGAAAGATAATAAAACATATGAAACTAAACTACAAAAGAGGACTCTATTGCTGTCTAGCATGTACCGACAGGTTTGGAAGAATATCTCAATCCACATTGCTCACAGATAGATGGTGAAAATAATTGCATAATAAAAATGTATCCAAAAAAGATCTAAACACAATAACCACTGGCGGCCAAACATATTCATTTATTGCACAGTAAAACATGGTATCTATCTCCCAGGAACTGTGCACATGGCAGTCGGACTACACGTGAGCACTTCAAATGAAGAAAGATAATAAAACATACCAAGCTAAACGAAAAAATTGAGCAATCTCTGTCTAGCATGTACCGACAGGTTTGGAGGTTTGGAAGAATGTCTCAATAAAAGTGATAAGCATACAATTGCCCGCAAAATATCAGCAATCACAATATAGAATTTTTCAGAAAACAATCAATAAAAAGAGGCAGCAATAAGTAAGGAGCAATAGAATTTTGACTAAGGGCAAGTAAAGTGGAAAGAGTAAATAGGCTCACCTTAGCCTATGAGGGTCTATGTACAACTGAATGCCTGATAAGGATGGAACATAGTACTGTTTAACAGAGTCGTAACCATCCAATAACAGTGGAACTTCCACTCCATACACACTCCACTCATTAAATGATTCCCATAGATCCCCAAGACTAAAGAATGGTTGTGCATCAGCTTCACCAGCTCTCCATCCCTTCATTCTCGTCTGTAGACCAAGAAAGCCAATCAGAAATATAAACAAACAGCCTAGTGTTTCACTGGAATGCATGGACATTGTATGGATTCTGTACTGCAAAAACATAAATGAGTTCCAAAATTCTCGAATACACAGGGCTAGAGTTTTGTCCATTTAACTGTCATATATAAACACATGACTCAAGCTCTTCACACAAGCAGGAACTGAAACAAATAAAAAATGTAAATTTTACCATTAATAACATTCATCAGCTTTCTGACAACAAAAAATATGACTTTTAAACCTCCAATGAACCAAATATTAAAATCAATAACAAGAATAGTAGTTTAACAAATACCGTACTTCAGAGTACGATCACGTTGAAGTTATAAAATTCGGAAATTTCCGAAATCATACTTTCCCGGGAACCAAACAGTGACTAAATATATTCCCTACCTCGGGTAAGTACTGAACCGGAACATAAGGAGTGACAGAATCAATGAGCCGATCCAAATTACTCAAGTCGCCGTTTCCCGGTGACGCAGAGCAGACCGAGTTGGACCTGTGCAATGTGAACTCATCAGAGTCAGCCAGGGTCTCTGCTTCGACCGAGTCAACTTGGCTCTTCCTCTGCAATTGCCTCTGTAGCCGTCTTTGCAGCTGAAGCTGCTGCTGCTGAAAGAGGAACTGCTGCTGCCGTCTCATGGCCGGCGGGTTGTAAAATCGGTCGCCGGAGTGAGCCCGAGTCACCGTAAAGCCACCCGAGTTGGACATTATGTAATATAATCAAATTTTTAACGATCAAGATAATCAAAACAAAAAAAGTCAAGAATGAGAGATTAAAACTTTGGGGATAGAGTGGGCATTTAGGGGTTTTGAAGGGTTTTAAGAGGTAATTAAAAAAATTTTAGAACGACTGTGAAAGGCCATAAGCATGTGTGATTGTGTTTTGTGCATCTCCATCATGCTTTTTTCTCTTTCGTGATTCGTAGATTTAGATTTGGAGAATGAAGAGGTAAGAAGAGTATTGACTGATAAGGAACAGCTGTCGTTGTGGATGATGCCGATGAAAGGGGGCTTTTCAATTGCTCAGCTTTGTGATGTCTTGGCAAAAATTGTTGCCTGTGTTCAGTGTGTTGTGTTAACTCAGGTAGGCTTTGAATAACAAATGTTGGCACCAAATTGGCTCGGCCCCATTTTATAAATTGACGCATCTACTCTTTGATCTTCACCTAATTACAAATAAGTACAGTAGTAGAAAAGCAATATAAAAATCTTTTTTATATTTGGTTTGAAAAAAAAAAATGAGAGAGAAGGAGGAAAGACAAAAGAGAAAAGGAGAGATGATTTCATATCAAAAGCAATAACGAAATTGAGAATGATCATCCTTTTTCTTTTTCTTTTTTTTTTTTTATTTTCTTACCCGCCTCTCATTTCTATTCTTCTCGTTTCCCATTTCTTTCATTTAAATATGCACTTAGGAGGAGGGGTGTTTAGAATTCAATCTGATCTGTTCAATCAGTCTGATATGTATAAATTCATTCCATGGATTTATACATGCACTTAGGAGGAGAAGTGTTTAGAGTCCAATTCGATCCGCTCAATTTATCTAATCTGTATAAATCCAATCTATGGATTGGTGGATTGGATTGAATTAAAAATTTGAATATCCATAATTCAATGGATTTAATATAAATTTATTTCTGTAAATCCACAAATATCCACGAATCCACAAAAAAAATAAAAAAATATATTTATTTAATTAAAAATTAAACTTTTAAATATGACATTAGTACTTACTAATAAATAAATAAGTTAAAATATAGTTACATTAACACTATATTATATCTTATCCGATAATAATATAAAATAAAAAATAATTAAATAAACAAATATAGCTTTCTAAACAATTAATTTTCATATACTGATTTAAACAAATGAGTTTTTTTCTTTTTGGTGTGTTATATTTTAAAACGTTTAATGTATTTTCTAACTTTATTTAAACAACTAATTTATTTAAATCTTATTTAATTTTGAATTTGATGGGTAGTAAATTTATTTTTATATTAAATTTTTTTATTTAGTTAGTTCATGGATAAGATAGAATTAAAAATTTTTAGTTTGCAAAAAAATCTGTAAAATGGTGGATTAAATATGGATTGTGTCAAATCAGCATCCGATCCATAAACGTATAAATTAGATTTAGATTGAGTTTCACCTATTGGTGGATTGGATTAGATTGAAAATTTATAATCCACAAAATCGTGAATCAAATATGGACTGATACTTAATTTGCAAAATCCAATCCGTGTACAGCTCAATTTGGAGAAATGTGTGAAGAAATTTATTTGTGAAAACTTACACTAATTTATCAACATATTTGTAAGTAAGATTTCTATTTTTTTTTTTCAAAATCCAAGGGTTTGGTCAATAGGTTTTTAATTGATAATATATAGCTGACCACTTAAGTTTAAGGCTCTGATTAATATAATTTTTCAAGTAAAACTTATTTACTTAGAGTTTTTATTAGTAAAAATTTTACTTAAAAATTTTAGTTGTTTGATCATTGATAAAAAATTTTATTAAAAACTATAAAATTATTTTAATAGGCAAGTTTTTTAAAATTATATTATGAAAAAAAATAAAATAAGATTATCAAATAAATAGAAAATACTTTAGATATTTTAATATTAAAAAAAAAAGGCTTTTCAATCTTTACTTTTAAAATATCAAAATTGGAGCCTTTTTCTAGTAGAGAAAAATAGCTTATTTAATTTTTAAAAACTCTATTTAAAAAATAACAAACAACAACAAAAATTGTTGATAAAAGCTTATGAGATTAAATAAACACTTATGACCATTATCTTATTTAGTCTTCAAAAACTTATTTAAAAAAATAACAAATAACAACAACATTTTTTATAAAAGTTTATTTATGCAATTAAATAAATAATTATGACCATTAGATAAGTCATACAAAATAGACATTAAATCTTGAAGGAGATAGGAACTAAAAAAACTAATTTTGACTTTATTTATTTCTCTGCCTTTAAAAGAAAAATCTCAGTTTTATCAAAACAATGCTTATGAATATTTTGGCTAGTTCATTTTATGGACTATAAAAATTTTTTTGGGTATCTTAGGTAAAGTATAGGTTGGTATCGTGTGTGATAATGACATTCTACCATCGTATATAATGTCATCTATCTTGAGCATAAAAACTGTGTGGTCGCTCATTTAAAATTTGATTATGTTCTTTATTTATGGTCTAATAAAATCTAATTGAGGTAATATCACTCGTTGAAAATTTTTAAAAAATTACAATATTGGCCGTTTAAAACTATTCAATCTAAAAGTTTATGAAATATACAATGTTTGACTTAAATCTGATTTATAATATAAGTGCGAAGACCTAAATTAAAATTTTAAGTGTTTTATACGCAAAAGAGGTTATTTTATTATATATTTTTCCCTAAAACTCTTTCACATCTCGAAAATGAACAGTGAAGAAGCCCCTCTCCCAAATCTAAACATGGCAAAGTGAAGATGATATTTTGATGAAACCGAAGTGATAGATGTTTGTAGTGAAAGATAATGCTTTTTTTTAGCCCTCTCCAAATCACTCCTAAGTATATTACAAAGAGAATATGTTATCAGTTACGTGTTGTATATTATGAACAATCAGTGTTAAGGACAGAACTGGGGTTTTAAAAAATATCTGATGTTTGAACAGATAAACGGGAAACGCCAAGGGCCATATTATTAGATTTTCGAACAGATAAATTTAGTATGCCGTAAGGATTTCATTTCTGTCTGTGAATCATTTATGAAGTGGTAATTATTTCTTTAATCAGTTAACTTACATGGCCACGTTTAATAGTAACCTATGAATAAAATTCAGTCCTTTTTTGGATAAATCATCTGCGAAATCAAATAATTTCCTTTTACAGAAAATGAAAAAGCGCACACATATTTGCCTTTCTTCAGCAGAGAGGCAACGGCACGTGTACAAATAAGAGCCGGTTTGTGATTGCTTTAAATTATTAAATAATCACTTATTTGATTCTGAAATAATCTATTCTTGTATTAAACATTAAAAGTTATTAGATGCAGCTTTTGAAAATTATATATATTTTTTTAGAATCGGATTTTATAATGTACAGTATCAAAATTATCCTCATCTTACAGTTATATTCCAAATATACCGTACACAAAAATAAGTTTTATTTATATTTAAAATCTTTAATCGAAAAATAAAGTGCAGTACTGTTGTTGCTAGTAATTTCCTCTGGCAGCATTGTCGATTTCAGGCTAGTTACTCTTTCCTTGACACCACCCATATGTTCATATTCGAAATTATTCGTGGAATGGGATTGGAGGTGATGCATGCACCACCTCTAATATGGAGCAGCCACCGCAATGATTCCATAATATAGAGGCAAACGAAGGTGAGCCGCGGCGACCATATGATGAATCGGTAAACTCCAACCTAGAATCAAGTGGTTTTTCATCGCGAGCGGCCATCGCTGAACAATTGTCTCACGGTTTCCTCGCACACTTGGACAGCACATTGTCACGGGCTGCCAAAATCTCCCACAATCGGAGGCTAAGTTTGCGCGCGCGGGCTCACTCAACAAAAATGCGGGGTGCGCTTAGCAGGTCCAACCCAACTTCTAGAAATTGTAAATATCATAGAATTCTCTGTAATCAACATTCTAAATCCCAGAGTTAAAGAACTTGCAAGGATTCTTTGCTAGGTGGTTCTAGAGCCCTCTGTCCAAGCCTATAAATAGGCCACCACCCTTGCCATTTTGCACACAACACACCACAATTCCAGCACACACAACTCACAACACACACAAGCTCTCAAGCTCTCTTGTAAATTACTCTCGTTAGTAATCAAATTGTATAGTTTGGCCACATTGCTCTTACTTCTCTCTAGCGTTTATATAAGCTTTCTTTGCTTAGCTAGTTCAAGAAGTGTTCTAGGCTTACTTAGCGACTAGCGTGCTAGAAGTCAACTAAGTGCCGCACGGGTTTGCTGTGCAAAATAATCATCCCGTGACAAGTGGTATCAAAGCTAAGTTTTGCACTCACGCAATCTAGCTCACGAGCAATGGCCAACCCTCCTAGCACTACACAAGAGGGTGTTGTTGGTGTGAAGTCTCTTAACCCAACTCGTGGCCGCGAGGAGAGACGTGCACAAGCTAAGTCCCGCGGCAAGTCCAAGGCCGTTTCTGTAGACGCCTTAGAGTCTCGCGTCGCCACGCTCGAAACATCTATGTCCGCCGTCCAGGACACCCTCGATACTTTAGAGGTAAGGGTGGATGGTCTTGAGGGCGAGTATGGTGAGTTCACGGTAGCCACCAAAGCCCTCATGCAAGACCAAGCCGACTCTCTCCGAGGGGAGTTTTGAGCATTCCATGAGGAGCTACTGAACTTGCGTAGTTTCATGCAAAGCGAGCTACGAGCGATCCGTGCGGAGGTGGATGAAGTCCGCTCGGATTGGGCATGGCACAAGCGCACATTCACTCCTAGCCCAGCTTCGACAAGCACGGGTGATGCGCGTCGCATCGATGTGCCAAAGCCCGACACCTACGATGGCACACGCAATGCCACTGTCGTAGACAACTTCCTCTTCGGGCTGGAGCAATACTTCGATGCCTTGGGGGTTCGAGATGAGGCATCCAAGGTGGGCACCGCGCCTACATTTCTTCGAGGCGCCGCACAACTATGGTGGCGGCGGAAGCATGGTGAGATAGGCAAAGGCATATGCGCCATCAACACTTGGGCTGAGTTCCAACGAGAACTCCGCAAGCATTTCGCCCCAAGCAACGCGGAGAAGGAAGCACGAGGGCGCCTTCGCCGGCTCAAGCAAACAGGTAACGTCCGCGACTACATAAACGACTTTACTACTCTAATGCTTGAGATAACCGATATGTCCGATAAGGATTCTCTCTTCTACTTCCAAGATGGCCTCAAGGATTGGGCCAAGACGGAACTTGATAGGCGTGGCGTACAAACTCTTGATGACGCCATCGCCATTGCGGAATCACTTACCGATTACTCCGCCCAACCCAATGACAAGAGACCTAACCAAGGCAAAGGTGAGGGAGAGGGCCGGAAGGACAAGGGCCAAAACAAGAAGGATTGGGGGCAGAAAAAGCCTCCAAGCAGCAAGAACGGGCAAAGCAAACCAGATGCGAAGCAGCCACCCAAGCCTCGAAGCCCATATTTCATATGCAATGGCCCTCACTGGGTACGCGACTATCCGAAGAAGAAGTCGCTTAATGCCTTGGCCGCACAGCTCAAGGGCTAGTCCACACCTTTGACGAAGGAACCCCAACACAACATGGGTACTCTCCAACGCCTTGGCGCACTCAAGACTCACTCACCCGCAGCCACGAAGAGTGGGCTCATGTACTTGAGTGCGCACATCAACAGCCACACCGTTCGTGCAATACTCGACACCGGAGCCACGCACAACTTCATTTCCAAAGAAGAGGCCAAGCGCCTAGGCCTCAAAATCACCAAGGAAGGAGGCACCATGAAGGCGGTAAACTCACCCGTCAAGCCAATCGTAGGCACCGCACAAGGAGTGCGCGTAACACTCGGGACGTGGAGCGGAAAGCTTGATTTCTCCGTCGTGCCCATGGACGACTTCAAGATGGTCCTCGGCATGGAATTCTTCGACAAGGTACATGCCTTTTCTCTACCAGTTACAAACTCCCTAAGCATCCTCGATGGGAGTAATGCATGCATGGTTTCTACCGAGCGCTCCAAGGCCACGGATAAGACGCTCTCGGCCATGCAATTTAAGAAGGCTTTTCGGAAGGCCCTAGCTTATTGGTCTCCATCCGGGAGCTGAACGAAGGAGAATCTCGCTCAAGCTCATCAAGCCAAGTCCCACCACCTATCAAAGAAGTCCTCGATGAATTCAAGGACGTTATGCCTCCGAAGCTTCCACAAAAGCTCCCACCTAGACGAGAGGTGGATCATGAGATCGAGTTGGAACAAGGCGCAAAACCTCCGGCATTGGCACCCTACCGCATGGCACCACCGGAACTAGAGGAGTTGCGGAGACAACTCAAAGATTTGTTGGATTCGAGCTACATCCGCCCATCAAAGGCTCCATTCGATGCACCCGTGCTCTTTCAAAAGAAGAAAGATGGATCTCTCCGGATGTGCATCGACTATCGGGCGCTCAACAAGATCACCATCAAGAACAAGTATCCGATCCCGTTGATCGCGGATTTGTTTGACCAACTTGGCCAAGCGCGGTACTTCACCAAGCTTGACTTGCGGTCAGGGTACTACCAAGTACGCATCGCAAAGGAGATGAGCCAAAAACAAAGATGCGTAACCAGTGCGGATCTTTCGAATTCCTTGTTATGCCATTTGGTCTCACCAATGACCGCCACATTTTGCACTCTCATGAATAAAGTCTTCCAACCATCCTCGACCGCTTCGTTTGTCGTGTACTTGGGCGACATAGTGGTGTATAGACCACACTTGAGAACATGCACAACATTTGCGGCAAGTTCTCCAAGTACTACGAGAAAATGAACTCTACCTCAAGCTGGAGAAATGCTCATTTGCTCAACGAGAGGTGGAGTTTCTTGGTCACAAGATAGCGGACGGGAAGTTGATGATGGAAGATGCAAAGGTGAAGGCCATCCTCGAGTGGCAACCTCCCACCAAGGTACCCGAACTTCGCTATTTTCTTGGATTGGTAAATTACTACCGCCGCTTCATCAAGGGATACTCAGCGAGAGCGGCACCTCTGATCGATTTACTTAAGAAGAACCGAACGTGGCATTGGTCTGAGGAATGCCAGCACGCATTCGAGGAGCTTAAGAAGGCAATTTCTGAGGAACCCGTCCTCGTTCTTCCGGACCATACAAAGCCATTTGAGGTGCAAACGGATGCCTCCGACTTCGCTATTGGCGGAGTACTCATGCAAGAAGGCCACCCTATAGCGTTCGAGAATCGAAAGCTAAATGACACGGAACGCCGCTACACCGTGCAAGAGAAGGAGATGACCGCAGTCATTCATTGCCTACGCGTGTGGCGACACTACTTGCTTGGCTCACACCTCGTAATCTTAACGGATAATGTAGCCACGAGCTACTTCTAAACGCAAAAGAAGTTGAGCCCGAAGCAAGCAAGGTGGCAGCATTTCCTTGCGGAATTCGACTACCGACTCGAGTATAAGCCCGGCAAAGCCAACGTCGTTGCGGATGCTCTAAGTCGCAAAGCGGAGTTGGCAACCCTTAATATGAGCCAACCAAAGTCCGACCTTGTCGAACGCATCAAAGAAGGCCTCCAACAAGACCCTCTCGCAAAAGACTTGTTGGGGAAAGTTCTCGAAGGGAAGACAAGGCGATTTTGGCAAGAGGAAGGCATCCTCCTCATCAAAGGAGACCGACTTTTTGTGCCAAGGTGGGGTAATCTACGGAAAGAGGTCATCAAGGAGTGCCACGATTCAAAATAGGCTGGCCACCCCGGAGTAGAGTGCACGATCGCACTTATTCAAGTCTCGTACTTTTGGCCGCACATGAGAGATGACATCGAGGCTTATGTGCGAACTTGTCTTGTGTGCCAACAAGACAAGGCGGATCACCAACTACCTAGCGGATTGTTGGAGCCTCTGCCAATAGCTTCAAGGCCATGGGAAAGTGTCACCATGGACTTCATCTCGGCATTGCCGAAATCTAAAGGGTGCGGAAGCATCATGGTCGTGGTCGACCGCTACAGCAAGTATGCGATATTTATCGCCGCACCAACCGACTGCAAAGCGGATGAAGCTGCTCGCCTCTTCATCAAGCATATCATGAAGCTATGGGGAGTTCCGAAGAGAAAAGTGAGCGACCGAGACCCAAGATTCACTGGCCGCTTTTGGACGGAGCTCTTCAAGATGTTGGGAACTGACCTCAAGTTCTCGACAAGCTTCCATCTGCAAATCGATGGCCAAACTGAGTGCATCAACAACCTCCTCGAGATGTATCTCAGGCATTATGTAAGTGCTCACCAGCGAGATTGGACTAAGTTGCTAGACGTCGCCCAATTCTCCTACAATCTTCAACGAAGCGATGCTACGGGCAAGAGTCCTTTCGAGATCATCATGGGATTCCAACCCATGACGCCCAATGCCATAGCCTCGACTTATGGAGGGAAAAGCCCAGCAGCTCACAAGCTCGCCCACGAGTGGCACAAAGAAGCGGACATCACGCGAGCATATCTCGACAAGGCCGCGCAGAAAATGAAGAAATGGGCTGACTCAAGAAGGCGCCACGTCGAGTACAAGGAAGGCGATCAAGTCATGTTGAAGCTCCTACCCCAACAGTTCAAGACATTGCGGAAAGTGCACAAGGGGTTAGTGAGGCGTTACGAGGGGCCTTTCCAAGTAATCCGACGTGTTGGCAAAGTCTCGTACCAACTCCAACTACCGCCAAGACTCAAGATCCATCCGGTCTTCCACGTGAGCTTGCTCAAGCCATATCATGAAGATACGGAAGACCCCAACCGAGGAGAATCGAGGCGTGCCCCAACCGCGGTTGTCACAGCATACGACAAGGATACGGAGTACATCCTTGCCGATCGAGTCATTCGAAGGAGGGGCATTCCAGTATACAACGAGTACTTGGTGAAGTGGAGGAACCTCCCCGAAAGTGAAGCAACATGGGAACGCGAGGAAGACCTATGGCAATTCGCGGAGCATGTCCAACACTACAAGCACGAGAACGCGACGAGGACGCCGCGAACATAGGTGGGGGAGGATTGTCACGGGCCTCCAAAATCTCCCGCAATCGGAGGCTAAGTTTGCGCGCGCGGGCTCACTCAACAAAAATACGGGGTGCGCTTAGCAGGTCCAGTCCAACTTCTAGAAATTGTAAATATCCTAGAATTCTCTAAAATTGAACATTCTAGTCCTTAGAGTTCTGCGAATCTTGGCAGTTCTTTGGTGGTTCTAGAGCCCTCCGTCCAAGCCTATAAATAGGCCACCACCCTTGCCATTTTGCACACAACACACCACAATTCCAGCACACACAACTCACAACACACACAATCTCTCAAGCTCTCTTGTAAAGCTCTCTTGTAAATTACTCTCGTGAGTAATCAAATTGTATAGTTTGGTCACATTGCTCTTACTTCTCTCTAGCGTTTATATAAGCTTTCTTTGCTTAGCTAGTTCGAGAAGTGTTCTAGGCTTACTTAGCGACTAGCGTGCTATAAGTCGACTAAGTGCCGCACGGATTTGCTGAGCAAAATACTCATCCCGTGACAACGTGCTCCCCCAACAAGCCTTCATTGTCGAAGAAAATTCTACCATTGGGTAGATCACAAGGTTCTTGACCCACTGGTACCTATTTTGCAAGCATATGTCAACAATTACTATAGAAGGCGATGAAAGTTTACTTTTTTAAATTATTACTCATTCATATTTGTTCACTAAAAATGTATTTTTATTTATTAAGCAAGTTCTTATTTGTTAATAAAAATATTAATTGTTATATTTGTATATTTATTGGAAGTTTAAATAAAAAATTCTATTTTTTTAAACCAAATGTTGACATTTTAGGATTAATTTACCAAACATGTATAACAAATTTATTGATAAGTAATTATTTCATAATCTAAATTTACCAAACATGTTATGAATATATTTGAAAAACTGATTGTTATGAAATCTAATATAGAAGTGATTAATTGGGAAACAAAGTAGTAGTTGGAGATTTATTGAAACTTAGTTATAACTTTATAGTTGGTGAGATTTTGCTGAGCTTAGCTATGCGCTGACTTTAATGTTCTAGGAACGAATGCAAACACAAGTAATCTGGTTATGTATCATATAAAAACGTCCATTGAATTCTGCCTAAATTGCAAATTGTGGCTTGATTTTCTCTGTGAGAAGGCATCTCAATGCTCCTTTAAAATTTCTCATAAAACTCTTTGTTTATTGAAATTATTTAAATAACTAAAGACAAATTAATTCATTTTTTGTTTCAGATAAAAATTCAATTAAACACTTAAATAAAATATTCCTTTAAACCCATCCCATTCCATAGTTTATATTTATATTTTAAATTTTATTTGAAAAATAAATATTTTTTTAAATGTAGGCATCTTAAGAAATGGAGAGATAAATAATATAATAAGAAGGAAATAATTAAATATTTTTATAATTATTATATATTTTATAATAAAAACTTTATAAGAGATACTTCTTTTTAGGATGAAATTTTACGGAAAGACAGACACACGCGCATGCGCACATATGCACACACACACATGCGCACACATACATACACACGCACATGTGCACACACACACACACACACACACACATCCAGACACATACTCACACACACCCACACACACACCCACACACATACAAATACACCCACCCACATGCACAAGCAGACACACACACGCACGCACGCACACGCACAAATGCGTGTAAGTTTGTATTTTATAGATCAAAACAGGGATGTATTAAGCAATAAAATTTAAAAAGGATGTTACAAGACACTAAATCAAAACCAGGGATGTCTTAAGAAATAAATTTTAAAAGGGATGTTACAAGACAGACACACACACACAAATGCGTGCAAGTTTGTATTTTATAAATCAAAACCAAGGCTTACGAAATAAAATTTAAAACGGGTGTTACAAGAATTTAGAAGGGTGTTAACGCTCAAATCTTTCTCAGCCCTAAGGCTCTGGATCTCACTTACCACGGAGATGCTGATAAGTGGGCTTTTGATTTGTGACCCACTGTTTATTAATCGAGTCGAACTGTTAGCAACCCTCAAGTGTTTTATCAGCGGCGTTCCGACCGCTCAATCTTCTTAATTGTTATAACTAACTATTTTTTAAAAATCGATAATTCATTGAACGAGATTTCTAGTTCTTCAATGTATTTTATTTAATAATCTATTCTCTGTCACTTATAACTTATAAGATCAGAAAGTGGTATGAGAATTCGCGCTACCCAGACCATGATTAAATAAGTGTCAGGCTTCAAAGAGCTACATGGGCCACTTTAAAAACTATTGCTGGAATTTGCCTAACGAATTTAAAACGCAGAAAATAGATTTCTTTCAAATGGTATAGAAAAATTCACATAATTGAAAAATAAAAACTTAAATTAAAAAACCGCATAAAAAATTGTAAGCTCATGGATTAGAACTCCTCGTGGAATTTGAAAACCTGTCAAGTCTTTGCTAATTTTGATGGCTTTCAGTGGAACTTTGGGGTGGACATGAAATTAAGAATGAATTTTATGAACTTTTATCAAATATAAATATGTCTTTCTAAGTGATTGAACTTATGGGCAAAAATGTAAAAATTCAATGGGGTTTTTTATAAGATTTGTTGAGGGTGCTATAAGTAATAACTCTACTCTTACCGATCTTGTGGAGAAAAATCACAACCGACATCCTCAGAGTTATGTCGCATTTAATTTGGCATGAGATTAGTGGCACTTTTGTAACGTCGTTTTAAAACTCCTTCTATGTCAAGACCTATGTTAATTCTTAATTATTTTTTTTTCAATTTCTTCCGCTCATTTTCAATTACAATTTTTTACACGAAATTTTGAATGAATAAATCATATATATTTAACTCCAAGAAAAACAAAAATCATGTATATTTGAAATACTTGAGTTAAAAATGTATTAAATTAGTTAATTTTAATTTTTCTCTAAAAAGGAGAAAACATAAGAAAAATTTTATTTTTTAAGTTTGAAATGGAAAATTAATGAGGAGATTGACAAGGGTGAGAATTGGTTAGTCGAATAACATTGATTAAAATACAAAGTGCTTGCGAGGAAACAAAAAAAATAAAATATAGTAAAAGAGTTGAAAAGAGAAAATATAGAGTTTAATTAAATTTAGTATGTGCTTTAATATAATTATGATACGTGAGGAATTTTGTAAGAATTATAGAGGGATATCAAACAACCAATAGTTTGACTATTAATTTGCTATGGCCTATCTAAAGGTTCAACTTTACCGTAATAAGTTACATAAATAATTAAAAGAATAGTCAGTCACTTATTTGGACCAATATTTTGGTCTTTTATTTGTCCACGACTTAAGGGTGTCGACTATTTGATTTGATTTACTATGGCCTATATGGAAGTTCAACTTTACTACAACCTATAGTCGATAAATTATATAAACAATCGAAAAATAGTCAACCACTTATTTGGCCTTATATTTTGGTCCCTTATTAGTCCACGATAAGGGTGGGCACTATTCGGTTTAGTTCTGTTCAAACTCATAACTAAACCAAACCTAAATCAATTGGTTCATGATTTTTGAACCAAAATACAAACCAAGCACTAGAATTGAACCAAATTAATTCGGTTCGGTTGGTTCTATGGTTTGGTCTGATTTGGTTAGGTACAAATAATTTTACCTCCTCTATTCTACAATAAATGATATAATAGTAATTAAACTATTACTATAACAACAATCTTAAGTTTATAAATCCACAAATAATAAATAATATAATAAACTCTAATAATAATATAGAAATCTACAAAACTTTGCTTCAAAGTTTTATAGTCGCTAAGCACTCTCCCAATCACTACTTCTTGAACCTTCAACTTCCATATCTATAATAACTTTATTATCTCTCAAAGTGAGCTATTAGTCAAGCACTAACAATTAAATAAAATAAAATAGAGCGTATGCTATCATATTGATAATCACATATATTAACTAACAAATAAAAGTGTCAACTTCATTACTTAAATGTTATTATGTTGAACCACAAGAACGAAAGTTAAATAAATCAAAATTGTGCAATCTACTTAAAATAAATTTAAATTTAAATTTTACAAAATATATCTTCTGAAAGTTGATTCATAAACTTATTTTTTTAAACTAATTGATTAAGGATTGCTGTCATATTGAAGAAAAGAGAAGATCACAACTAATTTTTGTGTTAATATCAATAATTTAATCATGTTTGAAGTCATAGAACTTCTATATTGATTTAGTGTAGGTTAGGTTATCAATTTTCAAAATTTTATTTTCATAAATTTTATTTTTAATTTTTTTGGTGGACCGTTTGGTTCGGTGGTTCAATTTGGTTTTAAACCAAATTAAGTAAGAACCAATTAGTTCAGAGATTTTTAAACCATTTGGTTTTTGCTACATGAACTAAACTGAACCGAATCAAATGCCAACCCCCTAGTCCACATAAGGCTTATGCCATTCTAATTCTGATCAAGCAGGGAAAAAGAAACACTATAGTTTCTTTCTAGATCTCTTATTTTAATATAATAACGATTCAATTAAAAAATAAAAAAATTAATTTTAAAATATTCATTTGGTGAAATGATAATCTTTAAAATAATTACCAAATTATTATATATTTTAATTTATCTCCTGCTTTTATTAAGAAAAATAAAAAAATTATCAACACGTCCACACTTTTCTCTCTTTTTTTTTTTAATAAAAATAGTGTAAATTAAAATTTATAACAATTTAGAAGATAATTTGATAACTATCATTTTAAAAGAGGTAATTTGAAATTAACTCAAACAAAAATATATAAATTCAGGTGGTGATATTTTCACTCCATAAATTATGTAAATTTACCCTATCTGTATAAAACAATTACAAAAAGTTCACATTATTTTTTAAAATTTTAAATAAAGAATAATCAATTAAATCTATCATAATTTAGCTTTTTTGATATCTTAATTTATTTTTTTTAACTTAGATTTTTTATTATATTTAACTATTAAGATTACTTTAACCTAAAATTAAATTGATTATTTTACCTTTAGAGGTAAAAGTATCAAAAATTTATTTTAACTTCTGCATTTTTATTATCTTATACAAAATTGATCGTTTCTAAATGGTCAATTGTCCTTTATTAGTATGATTATTAACATTTAATTAAACTAACATAATGGCTTTATGAGACAATACTCATGTAGATTATTAGGCTTTCAAATTTATGCCATTATATATAAAATATTAAAAATTATTAGACTCCATTTAAGAAGTTGGATTATAAGTCACAAATTTAAATACCAAAGTATTAGATTAAAAAAAATGCATATTTCTTCTGACAATTGATTCATTTTATGTCATAAGGGTAAAATAATTAAATAAAATTTATATTAAAGCAACTTAATGGTAAAAAAAGGTTAAACAAACTTAAGTAAGAAAAAAAAAATAAGAATCATTTAATTAATTAATTATACAAATTTTTTTGTTATTTGTATTTATTAAAAATAATGTGAATTTATTATAAATATATTTTAGAAGTAGGGTGAGTTTATACAAATAATGGATGGAAATATCACCATTTATAAATTTATGAAATTTATAAAAAATTAAAAATAATTAAATATAAATTTGTGTATAATGTATGACAAAATACATAAGTGTCTTTTTCTTATGTTATTTCCTTTGAATTAGTTGCACACGGGCCACGACTCACGGCACAAAAAAAATAATTATGAAAAGCGACAAAATAAGCAGTCAAAAAAATTATTGGAGCAGCCTACCGTGAAATTTCTTCCACTGAAAAATTGCAAAGATTTATATTAATATTAAATTATTATTTTTGGTTCATGGGACCAGTTGTGGCGAATCGCCCGCCAGTTGACACATCTGACGGGCCGAGTAATGAAAGAAAAATGAAACGAAACGAAACAAAAGCCTCGACATACTCTACACGAAGAAAAAGAAAAAAAGAAATAAAAAAGGTATATAACGAATATCGTCACTTCCCCAAATTTCATGGCGACTTATAGCCTCTCTCTCTTTGCCTTAATCTTATCGATACCATTTAAACAAGATTGATTGCCCGAACCCTAACTTGAGGATTCGACTCAGTGACTCACTCACAAATAAAACGCAGATTATACCATCTGGCCATGCGACTCTGGTCCACTGCGATCGCCCTCTCGAGAGAGGACTCCTTTAAATTATTCTCTACTTTAGCCGCCACCGCCGCATCTTCTCAGATTCATTATATTTGTTCGGATTCTCGAAATGTCCAACGACTCTCATGTCCCTAACTCCAAAGGCATCCTCTGCAATGCCGGCGCCGGTGCCGCTGCCGGTAGGTTATTATTTTTTTTTTTTGTATTCTTGTTTTCATTTATTCTGCTTAGCTGATAAGAAAATCGATGAAATGAGAATTATACGGAATTTTTTAATCTGTTTCTTGTTTTAGCCGAGCTCAATTATCTGTAAATTGTTTGGCTGTTGATTTTGACTCTTTTAATTTGCCATTTTGGGCTAAACGATTGTTTGACTTTGTCAATATGACACAGGGATTATCGCTGCTACGTTTGTTTGTCCACTAGATGTTATAAAGACGAGGCTTCAGGTTCACGGGCTGCCAAAACTCAGGAATGGAACTGTTAAAGGTATGCCATACATACTGCCTTTTGCCATTTCTTCTGCAGGCTGCCAAATTGAAATTAAATTGCGCTTTTTTGTGTAATAGATTGAATGTTTCTTTCTGTCTGTTTAGGTAGTCTGATAGTTGGTAATTTGGAGCAAATATTTCAAAAAGAGGGGTTGCGTGGTATGTACCGCGGGCTCTCTCCGACGGTGCTTGCATTGCTTCCTAACTGGGCGGTGAGTTATGGCTTTCTCTGGTTTAGGTTCTCTCTCTCTCTTTCTTTTTTTTTTCTTTTTTTTTTTTGGGTCACTGGATAGATTTAACTGAGGAATTCATTAAGATGGCGTTTGTTTTTCCGTCTGAAATTTGAATAGATCTGAATTAGTCCGAATTCTGAATAGATCTAAATGTCTGAATCTGAATAATGTGTTTGTTTTTTTTATCTGAATCTCTAAAAATAAGTATTAAGTTGTTTGTTTTTTAAACTTAAAAATCTGAAAATATATATTTTTACATTTGTACCCTTATTAAATTTAAATATCAAATAAATAATACACTAAATACGATAATATTTTAATATTTATAAGTAAAACTATATTCAAGTGAATACATAATGATTTTGGAATTATAATATATAAAATATTATAAATTTTTAATTTTATCATTAATTCTCAATAATAGTACATAATATAAGAAAAAAAACTAACAAAATGATTGAAATAGTTGATTTATTATTTCATCTCGAAGTTGTCTCATGTAAAGATGAGATTATGTAGGATAAATGTCTATGGGTGAGTTTTGGAATATATATGAAAAATAAATTATAAAATAGGGATATTTTTTATATTAGAAATTAATTAACTTAATTCAGATTCTTCTATTCAGCAAAAAGCTAAAAAAATTGGCTTCTTTTATTAAGTCAAAATTATCTGAAAAGTCCTATTAAGTTATAAAAACAAACACCTTTAATTAACTTAATTAATTAAGTTAAGTCACTTTAAGTTATTAAGTTAAAAAACAAACGCCACCTAAGTCAACTAGTGCTACTGAAGATGCAGCCAATTCTTGTTAGCTTATATGGGTTATAAAATTTTATCTTTTGATATTGTTAATTAAACGCGCAATTATTTTCTTTACTGCTCATGTCTTTTGCCTGATTGTTTTGACAGATTACAGAACTGTATTTGCTTGGTTTGCAACTGATCTGATGTGTTAATCCTTGCAGGTTTATTTTACGATGTACGAGCAGCTCAAAAGTTTACTCTGCAGTGAAGGTTAGATGAAGACCCTTTGTTTTCATAATGGATCTTGACCAATTTGTGATTTACGCTTTTTTTTCTGTTTCTTTCCTTTGACTCATCACATTGCTGTGTTCTCTTTGTAAGGTTGTTGTTATTTCTGATTGTTGGTGCCTATGCAGATAAGAATCATCATCTGTCTGTGGGTGCTAACATGATAGCTGCTGCTGTTGCTGGTGCTGCAACAACCATTGCTACGAATCCTCTTTGGGTTGTCAAGACAAGACTGCAAGTGTGTGCCAAGTTTCTTTTTTCTTTTTTCTTTTTTCGTTTTTTTGGTTATATTTGCACATAATGATACGTTATGAAAAGAGAAAAAAAGTCTAATAGCTAATTCATTCGACAGTTGTTGCTCAAAAAGAAATCCAGCTTACATTTGTCTAAGAAAATTCAGATGACCAAACATTGCTTTAAGTGGTATCAATAAGTTGGTCTTTCCCATGGTCATACATTGATGTGATGAACTGGCAGGACAGCTCAATGCTGTGAAAAAAAATTGGCATTGTTATTTCTTTTAATGTTATTTAGCTCATGTGAATACCATTACCCAATGGAAGAATTGAAGCTCTGAGCAATCTCATTTTTCCCTTTTCCTTAAGCAGACTCAAGGAATGAGAGCAGGCGTGGTGCCATATAGAAGTACACTTTCTGCTTTGAGTAGAATAGCTCATGAGGAGGGTATTCGTGGGTTGTACAGGTTTTGTATTCTCATTCGTTAGTTTTGAACCATGATCATAAGCTTCTACTTTGTTGAGAAACTGAATTCACTGATGCATATGATATTCTATGTGATGCACAGTGGTCTTGTTCCTGCCTTGGCTGGTATCAGTCATGTTGCCATTCAGTTTCCAACATATGAGAAAATCAAAATGTATTTGGCGGATCAAGGTAATCTTTTTTTTTATTGATTAGTGAACTTATCTAAGAAAATTCTCATTTAATTTGATGTGGTAATATCAGGTAACACCTCAATGGATAAACTGAGTGCAGGTGATGTTGCAGTTGCCTCATCAGTCTCCAAAATATTTGCTTCGACATTGACTTATCCACATGAGGTACGATATTGAATAGATATTATAACTTAAAACTTTTCTGTCAAGATGTGGGAATTTTTACATTGATCTGATGATGGTTTAGTCACTAATCAAATTGAATTTAAAGCATGATGACACATTAATAGATATTATAACTTAAAATTTCTCCGTCAAGATGTGGTGATTTCTATTTTACATTGATCTGATGATGGTTTAGTCACTAACCAAATTGAATTTAAAGCATGATGACATGTTTATACCTTTGCCCTGGGTTTAGGTGATGCATTTTTCTCACAAAATCATTATTTTAAAACTACTCTTAGAACCATACATTAGAACTCTTCGATGGCTATTGTACTTATCTCCTTGGATCTCTTTTGAGATCAATATAGGATTTATAGAGGCCGCCTACATTCTGCATATATCTTAAAACTGATATTTTCTTTTTGACTCTTCAGAATGCCCCTTTATATTCATCTGAGAATCCTTCTTCAGTACATATAGATATAGAAATCTAGCATAAGATATCCAATTGAGCCTTTTCTAGATAATCTTATCACACCAATTTGGGTAGGATCTTTACCATGATTCAACTGAGAATCTTTGGTCACGCTAATGCTAGCCAACAGAAGTAGTAACAGAATGAATTATCCTTATATTATATAGGTGGTACGCTCAAGACTTCAAGAACAGGGCCACCATTCTGAAAAGCGTTATTCTGGTGTGGTTGATTGCATTAAGAAAGTATTTCAGCAAGAAGGTCTCTCGGGATTTTACCGTGGTTGTGCAACCAACCTTTTCAGGACCACACCGGCTGCTGTTATCACATTCACCAGCTTTGAGATGATTCACAGATTTCTTGTTTCTTATTTCCCACCCGATCCACGACCTCACACATTGTGAAGATGAATTATTTACAAATTGAAGATAGATAGCATTCAACAATATTTCTTCCCTGACATGAAATGACTACTTGAAACAGCCATGCATTCTGCGCTGATAATTGCAGTTTGAAGAATGTGGTGTATCGCAACTGTTTCTGGTGGATTTTAGCTCCATTCAACGATAACTTAGTCACCATTTCCTCATCAAAGTTTCCCCGAAGGAAGGTGAAAATTCTATTATACTGACTGGGATAATGACGAAAATTGGGTACATCCTGGACATTCATAGATACTACATTTTTCTTAGTGATTTTGTGATAATGGAAACTTCACCACTGTCTGGAGTGATGTTTTTTCCCTCCTTCCCACACTTGCAAAGTAGGTGGCCCTTGACTGCTCAGTTTTCTTGTTTATACGAGTATGAAGAGTTGTTGGACGGCATTATGTGTGTAGACTTTTTTTGAGAACTTGAGAATTGCGATGCATTCGAATTACAATTGCCTATGGACGGCCTTGATTCTTCTGTTGATAGCCATCAGGTTGTTTGCTTTGAGCTGCATTTTCTAGGCTATCATATGAACTGCGCTAATATAAATTGCTTTTTTTCCGTGAACAAATGAGCGTGGATGATGACTTGAAAAGGATAAAATATACTTCTCAGTTTGCCTTGCAAAGAAAATTAATGAATTGTGAGAAAAATTCCTGGTTCTGCTTCTATACTTGATGGGAGTGGATTAAATTGTAGTGAGATGAAAGTAAATTGGGTAAGCTGTCACTTCAGTAAACAATGACGTTTAAACATGTTGGGATTCTCTGTGACCGTTGGAGAGGTTGAATTCGATAAAGAATTTAACATAGAGATTCCGGATTTGGAAATTGGAAATGAGCAGTGATTTCATCTAAGGCCACCCGGTCATGCCTGTGGACAAGGTGTATCTCGGACGCCCTTACATTGCTTCACAATTTTTAAGCTCTGGGCTTTAGGCCTCTAACAATAGCATCTGTAGTTGTCCAAATTTAAAGACCTTAAATTTACGAAGATCTTTTTATTATTATTATTATTATTATTATTATTATTATTATTATAGAATTTTACAAACAACTTGACAAAACTAATCACTCATTTTATTTCCCCTTTTTTTCCCTTCTCCATCCGATAAATGGGACATCATTCGTGTTGATTTTGAAGTTCTTACCCTATAATGGAATTCAATTATTTTGTCCTTTAATAACATACCCCACAAAAAAAAGGCCCAATATTAAAAAGGGACTCTGATTAGAAAAATCATCTCTATATTTCCCTCCCATTGCAAGTAATAAGTGTCCTAATAAAGGAGACGTGCCCATTAATCGACAACTCATAGGTCAAGAAAGGCATGTCCTTTGAGCTGATTTGTTGTGACATTCTCATTGTAACATTAAAGACAATTAACAGACCCGATCAGTCAATTACTGACTGATTTGTTGTGATCATAAGATGATGGCATTGCTTTCACCACAGCGTTAATTTCTTTGTACCATAAATTTAATATGTTTAAATTAAAACTTGCATTGAACTTCCTCTTTGTCTGATTCTGAAAGAATTATTATTTTTTGGATATTTTTCGTGGATGTTGCTGAAAATATTAGAAACAAAATGTGCTACAAGTACCGCAAAATAAGTAGAGGGGATGGGGGAAAAGGAATTTGACGAGCAAAAGGACTGCCCTTTCAACTCTCATCATGTGTTTGGTCGGCAGCATTCTATGGAGTCATTAAACAACACTAAGAGTGCAATTGTTTCACGATTTTTGCGAATGCTTGTTGCGTAGCCCTTTTTTTTTTTATTTAACAAAAAAAAAATCTGTCATGATCTTTCTACAATTCTTTTACATTGATGTTACTTTAATTTTAATTTAGATTAAAAAAATAAAACAAACATTCTTACAAAGGTATAACAACCGGCACTTAGCTTTGGATACTTCGGGGGCGGGGGAAGAAAAAAACAGACTACCTAATTCAGGGTTTGTTTCCTTAACAAACTTTCCATTCTTGAAAATCAAAATTCAAGACTATGCCTTTTTTTATGTACTACCCAACATGAGACTAAAGATTTGCCTTAAGAGTTCATAACTGTTAAGTGTGGTTAAAGGAGGCTGGCATTTGCTTTCCAGATGGGACGCCGATTCACAAAAAAGGGCAATTGACATTAAGAAACTCTTATAGTCTTTACAATTCCGGCCAGCTAACAAGTAACGCTAATAATAATAATAATGATAACGATGGTAGTTGCTTTTTAACTTTGCCAATAACATGGGCAGTACTGATTCATTTACTATGCGGGCTGTAGTAAATGGCAATCTTCTTTTATCCTTCCTTTCGGTCCACGGCTAGAGACTGCCACATGTAAAACAATTGTGCCCCAAGAAATAAACAAAAAAGGCCATAATTTGTCGGTACCTTTTGCTGCTCACCATTCAATAGTAAAAATAAAATAGTGCCGGAATCATGAGTACGTTAATGAATAACAATTGTGTATGGTCTAGTTTGTCAAGGAGACATTTTTACTGGCTACACAAGTCCAGTTCCTTTCACCGAATTCATAAACAAAACGCATCGAATAAGCGGCAACCGTTAACTTACATGAAATGTAATTTACAGCAACTTAAAAATAATTATCCAATATTAAAAATATAACGATATGTAAATTAAATGAGAGACCAGGGGTAATTATTTTTTAATTTATTGTAAATTTCATATGATCTGATGCTTGCTCCATTTCACACGATTTTCAAATGCATTTATCTTGCAAAATTTGGTAATACATATTTTTATTAAAATATTCCTTACCTAACCCAACAGAGATGGTTAAAAAGATGAATGCACAATACAATAGGTTGAATACTGTGTGTATTAATATCATCGGTGTGTGTGGATAAGAATTAAGACGACGCATGTGGGTTCTTTTATATATGATGTGGGCTTGCCACCTTCATGGCATGAGTGTGCACATTCCTGTACCAGAAAGTGATGAGCACTTAAATTGTAAATCCATGAATATAATCATGTTAAAGAGCCAGCATCAGCATAGCTGTGGGTTCACTCAACATGTGAATCGTTATAATTGATAAAAGGAAAAGTATTTGGCAATCCATTAAACTTTTTGGCTCTGAAATGTTCAAGCCTGACATTATCTTCCTTTAATTGCCATTTGCAATTATGGTTTAACAATTAACTACTTTTGGTTTCGCTTACAGCTACGAAGAATCACTAGTGATTATGCAAATTCCATTTACTACTGAAGGTGATTTATTTCCCAATCACACCGAGCAATCAACCATGCTTCAACTTTAAGTTACCCATATCAAGATGCCAGCATTAGAATTTTATTTTGAATCTTCTCCGTAATCTTATGTTCAATTTTTGTCGGTTAACGTCTTGTCCATAAAGGAAATGAAGATAGAATGCGGTTAGGGAGCGCCTGGCAAATTTTTATTTCATTGTATTATGTTGCGTTAAAACTATATTTTTTTACACAAATCTATATTTAGCCCTAATTTTGAATTGTATTATATTATATTAAAAAGGTAGCTAATACAATGAAATGAGCACAAAATAAGCCCATGGAGGAATACAATTTAAGTTGTACTGTATTAAAATATTATTCATATTCTAAATTTAGTCATTTTACTTTTATTATTCAATAATTTATAATAAATTTAAATTTTTTTAAATATTTATTCATATTTATATTAAATAAAATTTAATTTAAATAACAATATAAAATACCAACAAACCTAAATCTTTAATGAATAAATGATAATACATTGCATTAATTTTATTACATAAAATCATTTTAATTATTTTACTTTTAAATATGTAAAAGTATTTTAATTATTTAATCATTTATTAACTAAAATACTAAATTTAAATTGAATAATTATTTTTGAAATTAATAAATGAAAATTAATTTATGATTAAATTGAAATTTTAATATCATATTATTTATATTTATAGTATTATATTATTTTATAATAGTAGATTATTAAATTATTTTTATGTTATAAAAATCAAAATAAAAAATTATTCAATAATTAATTTCAAAAATTAATAATATAACACTAAAATATTAATAAATTTGATATAAAGTTATATTATAAAAGAATATTATATATAATGCACTAGTATGCTAAACATTATATTATTACATTATAACTCAATATAATACACTACAATACAATATAGCAAATACAATGTAATGGTGTAATGCACGCGCCATGGAGTGAGTGTAGGTCTGTGCATGAACGGTAGAAGGATTCTTTCCGCGCAAGAGTCTTAAGCGGACGGTGGCTTCAAAAATATTTAAAATCCCACGTGGCGATCAATCTGAGCACGTTGGACAAGATGGCAGCTTCCGATTTGCCCGTTACAAAATTATCTGAAAGGCGTTTATATGGTTTAGACTCTAAGTGAGCGAATAAAATATTGAAAGCCTGCCAAATGCCCGTGAAGTGGGTCCCAAAAAAGACGCGCCACGTGGGCCTCCCACCGTCTCCCGAACCTATTAGGTTTGGTTCCATACCGTCGATTTGAAATTTTTGAACGTTGAAGCTACCAAGAGAATGAATGGTCGCATATGCCCTCCAATTTTGGGAAACAATCCCTTCGTCTCCCCTTTGATTAATTTAATAAATACTGGAATTTTCTTTTTCTCCCCCCCCCCCCCCCAAATGGAAGCTCTATTGATTTCTTTCTATGTGGTGAGTCCAATTCTCTTAATGATTTGGATCAACTGATGTCTTAATAATTTTGAATTTAAGCGTTTGGTGTTGCCGGATGCATTATACATAAATGAGCACTTAATCGTATTCATTTAATAATCGTGAAACTTTCCAATGGATTTAACATTAAATATTGTTGCCTTAACTTAGCGTATCATTATATTTAATTTAAATTTATCGATTAAATGAATATATTTGATCTCTTTTGGGATGATATTGCTGATGGCAAAAAGAACTTGTTTATTTTTATTTCAAAATATTGAAACCCCTTTTTTACTTGTTTAAATTATCGAAAATGTAGTATTTACATAATCGTAAAATAAATTCAATTGATTTTGAAAATTAAGTAAAAAAATACAAACTTATGAAACAGAGATAAATAAACCCATTTCTCCATGATCAAATTATATTTATTCAACACAATACTGTCAATTTAATATTGAATGTTGAATAACAAGATTGTTAAATGTTAAAATAAAAGAACTAATAAAACGCAACTATGATGATAAAAAATTCTTCATCATATGTGTGTGTATAATTAATAGCAGTAATTACAACGATTGAGAAAAACTTTATTATTTCTTGATATTTTATATCTGTTTTTTCTTTTAGAAATACAAAACTATTTTGTGGCTCATTTGTTTTAAATGATACTTGCAATTGAAGAAATGTTTTTCAGTATTACCAAACTGGTATCAAAAGTGAAATTAAACAGTACAACACTCTAAATATGAAAAATCAATTTTCTTCTGTTTTGGTGCAAAATCACATAATTGGAAAAAAAAAAAAAAAGATTCCCAAGCGGTAAAAAGGGAAATTGGAAAATCTCTTACTTAAATTGCAAGATCGTGATGTCTTAATGGCATTTGGTTAATTGGATCATCATGGTCCTCTATATAGAGGGGCAAAAAAAAAAAAAGTTGGTAACCGTTTTCACCAACCGTTTCCACTTATTGAAAGCTGCATTTTACCAATCAAATAAATGGCCATGTTCTTGTTAACTGTTTGATATATTAGTTTATTAAAATGTTAGCTTTCAAATGAACTTTTTGCTTCGTTAAGAATGCATTGGTGAGTGGCAAATTTTCGTTCTCTTTCTTGGCTTAAAAACTTAACCATTATCAAATAGTTGGAGTTCATGAATTTGGTTTTCTGTTTCATAACAGAATCTTTCAATTTACTAGAATGAACCATTTTCACTTCTTCGGTCCGTCTAAGTTCATGAACCCTTTTTTTTTTTTATAAAAAAAAAAAGTCTAAGTTCTCCAATGTACTTCGATATAACAAGTAACAAAATTTCCTTAAATTATTTTTGGTAATTTCAATTGAATATCATTTTGTTTAAAATAACATATGATCATCTCGAATTGCCAGGATTCTGTTAGGGTATTTAGATTAAAACCAACTTCTAAGTATGGAAAAAGTAAAATAAATAGACCATTCAGAAATGGATTTAAGTCACCAGCATTTTTAACAGTTAAAAGATCCCGAACTCATTCTTCCAATTCTCGTGGTTAGGTTTTGTTTAAGATGCTGGAAATAAGATTTTTTAGGGATTAAAGTGAAAAAAATATATTATAGATTGAATAATAATCATGATATATGAGCGTTTGAAGTAATTATATTATAATGGCTCGTAATAAATTATTTTTAATAATAATTTATATGATTGACATTTTTTTTATAATAAATTATTCTATTAAAATAAGTATTTAGAGTAGTTTTTATTGTACAAATAACTTGATCCCAATAAAAATTAGGTGGATATGATATTAATAATAATGCTAGGCCATAAAATTGAAAGGTGTCTCAAATCCTAGACACTAAAAAGCAGTTTAAGTTACAGTAATAAATTTTGTCAACTTGATAGCGTCTTTTTGTCTTACTGAAATCACCAAGTATGAAGTAAATAAGCCATATATACACATAGATACTTCTGCTTAATTTGTAACATTAGTAGGATTTACTTGAAGTATCAACAAAAAGACTATTCAAATGTGATTTTACTTCTTATTTGAACAAGTTATGTACGTAAACAAAATTCTAAAAGACTCTTTAAATGAGATAATACTTCTATTTTTTCTAATTTTTCTCCTCAAATACTTATTTGTTTACTTTTATGATAAATATAAGTGTGAAAAGTAAGTTATCTTTTAAAAGATTCTTCAAATGAAAATAAATTTATATTATTTTAATTAAATTTTTTTGCTCCATAGCAATTCTAACATTTTTTTTCCTCTTTAAGAATAATGAGATGAAAATAATATAAGATTAAATTACATCCTCTAAAAGATCTTTCAAATAAGATTCTTCAAATGATATAATATTTCTTTATCTTTAGTATTAAAGAGGGAAGCTCCGTTAGCTTTAAATGTTGATAAGCCAGAATTTTGGATAGGGACACGCCCACGCCACCTTCTGTAGTTATTTTCTTAAATTTCTCTATAAAAGTTATACTTTCCTATTAAAATTAAAAAAAGGAAAGGACAATCTTATTTTAAGAATTTTATTTGAAGAGTCTTTTGAAACCTTTATTGTAGATGTGACTTTTCAAATTTCAAAAGACTCTTCAAATAAATAGTAAAATTCATTTAAATAGTCTTTTGGTAATAATATAATAAAATTTTATTTTTTATTTGAAGAGTCATATCAATATTAAAGGCTTTAAAATTTTCTTTAAATAAATTATTGAAATGAGATAATGCTTCTATCTCTTCAATTGATAACGTATTATTTTTTATGTCATTATTATTGAATAGAGAGAAATGCTGTAACTACTATTTTGTTGGTGGAAGGATTGATTTGATTAAAATATTAGAAAGTTATTTCAATTTGCAAAATCATTGAAAAAATGAATTTTAGAAAAGTCTTTTTGGTAATATTCTTAACTTAAGCATCTGAATTCACGTATTAATTTTTATGCTACAAGCTGAAAACATACACGACTTAGCGGCTGGTGTGACGTGATGTGCTTGAGAATTAACGAAATGGACAAACAGAACAATCTAATGATTTTTGAATTTTGAACAACATAAATGGAGGCATTTATGTTTAAAAGCTGAGCACGACATTACCTAAACATTGAACACAACTAATTTAATTCGGAGCCGGCAGAATTCAAAACCTTTGACTAAATTGGGATGGTTTTTTTTTATGAGATTCAAAAAAATTATAAACAACTTTATTATCAAGATATTTTAGAAAATTATTTTATAAATACACTTTGGAGAGTGATTAAGAGGAGTGGCGGTAGACAATCCATTTTTTAAGGGGATTGATGCGGATCCAAAGAGGCGGAAAAATAAAATTAAATTAAATTAAAAAAGGTCACAAAAAAACCTGCACTTCCGTTTTATTATTATAATTTTTTAACCACGTCAATCTGATTTTAATTCATGGGTTGAACAGAAGTACACGCGCCGTGAAGGCACCTGAACTCTGTTAATATGTTAGATACTGCTTTAGTTCAGTTACAATGCGAGTAGGCTCGGAGGTAGCCTCGGAGAGAGCTTGGGGAAGCAGATACAAGATAGTTAAAAGAGTATAAAGCAGAGTTAGCTTTCTACTTTGGAAAGAGAGAGAGAGAAAAGCAAAAGGTCATGAAGAATGTGATGATGAGTATTGAGTAGTAGTGAGTAATATTAACAACATCCATCCACCAAAGGAGCAAAAATATATCAAGGCTCTCTCTCTCTCTCTATCTATCTCTTTAGATTTACTGGTCCCTCTTCTCCGATCGCGCATTTCGCATTTGACGGTGGAATTGCGTCGCTGAAAAGTTGAAAATTGTTAGTGAAATGGCCGGAGAGGGAACGCTGTCTTTTTCAGTTGCGTCAGTGGTGGAGGACGTACTGCAACAGCACGGCAATAGACTGAGAGATCTTGATTTGGAGTCCAGAAAAGCTGAGGAAGCTGGTACCTTTTTTTTTTTTTTTCATTTTTGTCTTCTTATACATACATACACGTTTTCTGCTTATTGTTTTTTTTTTTATTTAGACTGCATAGAGAATTGTAAATCAAATTATTATTTTCTGTTTAATATCTAAGGCGGTAAATCAAATTTCATACGCATACATATATGTGCGCACGGAAACAATGTAGTGCCTATCTTCAATTTTGCTGTACGTGCGGAGCATACAGATCTTTGTTGGAACAGTTATTGATGGACTTTAAAATATGGATATTTTGTTTCACAGCATCAAGAAGGTATGAAGCGGCTGGGTGGCTGAGGAAAATGGTAGGAGTTGTTGCGGCTAAAGACTTGCCGGCTGAGCCTTCAGAGGAAGAATTTAGGCTTGGATTGAGGAGTGGGATTATACTCTGCAATGTCATAAATAAGGTTCAACCTGGAGCCGTGCCTAAGGTCAAAATCTTCTTGATTTATACCTTGGCTCAATGTTAACTCATTCTTTGATGAATAAATTCTCACATTGGATTACCGCTTTTAGGTAGTGGAAAGTCCTGATGCTGTTCTTGTACCTGATGGGGCGGCATTATCAGCATATCAATACTTTGAAAATGTGAGGAACTTTCTCGTGGCTGTACAAGAGATGGGGCTTCCTACTTTTGAGGCATCTGATCTTGAACAAGTATGTTTTGTATTTAAAATTCTTATCATGACATCAATTGTATATGTAGTTTCAGAATTCAAGTATGAGTTTGAATGAAAAGGTATTTCCTATTCAAAATATCATTTGCTTAATTTTCAGGGAGGGAAGTCTGCAAGGGTGGTGAATTGTGTTCTCGCACTTAAATCCTACAGCGAGTGGAAACAGACAGGTGGAAATGGAGTATGGAAATTTGGGGGAACTATAAAGTCTAATAGTTTGGGGACAAAGTCTTTTGTCAGGAAAAATTCAGAGCCATTCATGAATTCCATGTCAAGGGCCTCATCAATGAATGAGAAATCTTTGAATTCTCACTCTGATCTTGACTCTAATAAAATGGTTGGTAAGCTTAATTGGATTGATTTTGTATAAATACAATTCTGTCTAATGGTTTGCAAAAGCAACAATTTATAATTTTTTTTCCCACATTCATTTTTTGCAGTCTAGTTCTGGTTCTTTTAGTATGCTTGTTCGCGCAGTCCTTTTAGATAAGAAGCCTGAGGAAATTCCAACAGTAAGGGTTTATTAAGTGTTTGTTCTGCTATACCACCACTACTACTCGGAGTACTACAACTCCTATCATGCTTCAATGCTTTTTGCTACTGTTGTAGCTGATACTTATTTTTCATATCATTTTCTGCTCGCAATAGGTGGTGGAATCTGTGCTAAGTAAGCTTGTGGAAGAGTTTGAGCATCGCATTGCTAGCCAATATGAACAAGTATGTTATTCTTTATATCATCCAAATGTTTCTTTATATAAAGTTGTCTTATTAATAATCAATGTTACTAAATAATTTCTCTCGCATTTGCTCTGTAATTTGAAGATGAAAACGGGTCCTTATCATGTCAACAAGTCTCTATTGAAGTCTGCTATTGTTGATAAGAAGGTGATTAGTTTTTTTTTTTTTTAAATTCTGATAACCAGGTACTATAGGTTAACAGACTTTTAAACCAATGAAATAAGCGATTTACTTTTGGTGTATTGAGCATGATACATTTAAAATAAACATGGAACTCAAAATTTCTGATTTCTTTTAGCCAACTGCAATAATAATTCAGGTTGAAGACAAAAATGTTAAAGGGTCAAAGAGGGAGGAATGCATTCATAAAAGCAACATTTCTGATGAGGAATTAAAGAGTCAATCCCTGAAACAGAAAATGATTTTTGATCAACAACACAGAGATATTCAGGTGGGATAAAGTTTATCTGTATCTCTATTCTTGTTTTTTGTATTATTTCTTGTAAGCAAGCAAAATACTTTAGGTTATATTATATTGTTTCAGGAACTAAAGCACACTTTGCATACTACAAAAGCTGGAATTCAGTTTATGCAAATGAAATTTCATGAGGAGTTCAGTAGTCTTGGTAGGATTTATACTGTTTTTCTCTTTTCTGTTGTTTATGGAGGGAGGGCTAAGAGGAGTTACTTTCATTTATAACTTTCTTTGTAGGCATTCATATTCATGGTCTAGTTCATGCTGCTTCTGGTTATCATAGAGTTCTTGAAGAAAACCGCAAACTGTACAATCAGGTGCAGGACCTCAAAGGTAGGTCACCAGTTGCCTAAATCATTACTTTCATGCTTTTTTTTGTTTTGTATTTAATTGAACTTCAATGGATTTACTTTCTTTTTACAGGAAGTATCCGTGTTTACTGTCGTGTGAGACCATTCTTATCTGGACAGTCAAACTATTTAAGCACCGTTGATCACATAGAAGAGGGAAATATCACAATCAACACTCCGTCTAAGCATGGTAAAGGATGGAAGTCTTTCTGCTTCAACAAAGTCTTTGGGCCATCTGCAACCCAGGGTTAGTACATCTAGGGCTGTTCTTGTCTCACAAGTTCCCTTCCTAAATTACTCTCTTCTTAACCTTACTTATAGATTGCTGTATATAATAATTGTATCGCAGCGGAGGTTTTCTCTGACATGCAGCCACTGATTCGATCTGCTCTGGATGGATACAATGTCTGTATTTTTGCATATGGCCAAACAGGGTCAGGAAAAACATACACTATGGTAAGTTATACCTCAAACAATATCCAAAAATACGATAGCAAGTATTTTCAAATACTTATTAGATTAGTTGTAGAAACTTATTTGCTTTTGTTTGTATTCTCAGACTGGACCAAGGGAGCTTTCGGAGAAAAGTCAAGGTGTTAACTACAGGGCACTAAGTGATTTGTTTCTTATAGCAGAGCAAAGGAAAGATATTTTCCACTATGATGTTGCTGTTCAGATGTTGGAGATTTATAATGAGCAAGTAAGGGATCTACTTGTTACTGATGGAAGCAACAGAAGATATCCTTTACCAATTATTTGAGTCTGGCTTCCAAATAAGGTTGTGAAATTTGCATCATTATCAGTCACACTAGTCTAGCAATAGGTTGTGAAATTTGCATTATTATCAGTCACACTAGTCTAGCAATAGGTTTTGACAGATTAATAGCTCAAATTTCCAAAATTTTGCATGCATATTTGGATCGATATGGGACAGTATTTTTGTGATTTAAATTTTCATTTTCGTTTAAATATGAAAGTGAAATGAGTTATTTCTCTATTTTACATAAGATTGATGTCCTTCTATTTCATCTTTCTTGGTTTGTCCTTAACCCGTTGCCACATTAGAAATTCGTAACAGTTCTCAAACAAGACTCAATGTACCAGATGCAAGCCTAATTCCTGTTTCATCAACAGCTGATGTTATTAATCTAATGAACCTTGGACAAAAGAACCGTGCAGTGGGCGCAACTGCCCTGAATGATCGTAGTAGTCGTTCACATAGGTAATAATTATTTTTGCTTCCTTATGCATGATTTTGTTGCATTTTCTCCTTGCTGAGGTTTACTTCTTTTTTACTTTTTCTTTTAAATCTATTTGCAGTTGCTTGACTGTGCATGTTCAAGGGAAAGACTTGACATCTGGAACCATATATCGTGGATGCATGCATCTGGTTGATCTGGCTGGAAGTGAAAGAGTAAATAAGTCTGAGGTTACTGGAGATAGACTAAAAGAGGCACAACACATAAACAAATCTCTGTCAGCTTTAGGAGATGTTATCGCTTCTCTTGCACAAAAGAACCCACATGTCCCATACAGAAACAGCAAACTCACACAATTGCTTCAAGACTCACTTGGTAATTTTCTCATCTCACATTGAAAGAAAATGAATTCTCAACCTTTGTCCTATGTTAAAAATCTTTTCTAGCATTGGAAGTTTACTTTTGGGCTGAAATATTTCAGGAGGGCAAGCGAAGACACTAATGTTTGTTCATATAAGCCCTGAACCTGATGCTGTTGGTGAAACAATAAGTACACTTAAATTTGCAGAGCGAGTTGCCACTGTTGAGCTTGGTGCTGCTCAAGTGAATAGGGATAGTTCGGGTGTTAAAGAGTTGAAAGAACAGGTTCTTACTCTCTCATTGGCGGTTATATTAATAGAATTTTGCAATTTCTGTTTCATTGTATTAAAGCAATTCGAATAACTTTCAGATTGCCAGCCTTAAGGCTGCATTAGCAAGGAAAGAGGGAGAATCAGAGCACAACCAATATTCCATGTCTGGCAGCTCTGAAAGATATAGAACAAAACCTAGCGAACCATCACCTTTCAATTCTAACCAAGGGATTGGAGAAATGTTGGGTGATCAAAATAGCTATCGGCAACCTGTAGGTGATGTAGGCAACATAGAGGTAATTACATATTTGCATCCTGACTTGTTGAAAATCTTCAATTTCTTTAAGCGTACTTTTTAATGATGAAAATCATATGAAGTACAGAAAATTAAGGTGTGAATGACTATTTGAATACTTGTTGTGGAACAAAACCAATTATTTTGCCTAGTTTCATTTAGAGTGATATGTATCAGTAGCACTCGATCACCATCTAAGTGCTTGTACTGTTCAGTCTCTAAGAGTCGAATTTGATTACGCAGGTTCAAACCAACTCTGCATTAAGGCAAAAGAGGCAAAGCTTTGATCTTGATGAGCTATTGGCAAATTCACCTCCCTGGCCTCCAGTTATTAGTCCTGGTCAACGCTATGGGGATGATGAGAAAGAAACGGGATCAGGTGAATGGGTGGATAAGGTCATGGTGAACAAGCAAGATGTCGTAAATAGAGTTGAAAATTCACTGGGATGTTGGGAAACAGACAATGGGCATTCGCCCGATGTATTTTACCAAAAATATCTCCAAGATCCTTCTAAAATTTATCCAGAACAATCTTATAGTATGTTCTTGGGAAACAACCGGTTCAATGTTGCCACTTCAGATGATCTGGATGATCTTGATGCTGCTACTAGTGATTCATCAGAACCTGATTTGCTCTGGCAATTCAATCAGTCCAAATTTACTAGCATATCAAAAGGCATTGAGACAAAGACTAGAAAGCAAAGTTTAAAATCAGCAAAGAATCCAGGAATAAGGTACTGTCTATGGTTTTATGTTGGTATATTCTTCTTTTTATTAATACATTCTTCCAAGTCAATATGAACTGTTTACCAACGATTTTTCACTTTGTTGCAGGAGCCCAAATCTTAAGCTAGGCCCTTCTCCATCAAGAAAACTAACAAATGGTGTTGGTGCACCTCTCCACCGAAATGGGAGACAGCCTACAGTTGCTATTGGGAAACGAAAAAATTGAAATCAAATGTAGATATGTTGTTAGCCACATCCACATTCTGAGGGGTGATTTATTTTTCTTGTCTTTCATTTTCTTGAGTTCTTTAGAGAGAGAAGGGGCGTCTTGATTTTTTTTTTCCCTTGTAATTTTTTATGGTATAGCAAAATGCAGCAATAAGTCCAGTTGCTCGTGTCTAATAGTGAGCTGCGTTCAGCAAATGTATCCTGACTGCTTGGTTTTGGTGGCAGTTTTTGTTCATATTCCACTATTTTTAACTGAATGAAAACATAAAAATGCGGCTTATAGTTGTTTGTATTGCAACGACTCTCTGCATTAGCCAGTGCCTTTTGAGTGGAGATTTTATTTTTATTTTTCTCTCTCTCTGACAGCTCTTGTACTTCTGCAAGAATTATTTACCCCTAGTCCCCATGCTCGTATGTATTTGAAAAGGTCTTCTTTCAGTACAACAGCTAATTAAACCGAGGAATCAGAATCTTTGCTACCGGTTTCAATCAATTAGGTAACAAAAAAGTGCGAGAGTTCACTGATTGATTCAGGTTTAGATAGCTAGAAACGCAAATTCTTCTGAAATCAGTAAAACTTTGGAGTAAGGGGTACACAAACTGAAATTTTCTCTACCAGCAAATCGATTGTTAATTTGAAAATTATTGTGATAAGCGTCGTGGTAGGAGTATGTTACTTTCTGATAGTCTCACTCAACCAAGTCCGTGAATAATTTTTGTTGCTCTTCGAAAAAGCTAACCCTGTGAATTGGATCGATCACACCGAATCGTTCAAAAGTATGTAGTGTCCTGCCAACCAAAATAAGTCATTACCCAATTTCTTATCAAATTTAGGAAAAAAAAAATATACAAAATCAGCATTATATTAAAAACATATTACTGTATAGCAATAGCACGTGCGCCGTGGACTGTGGTTGCAATTAGGACCCCGACTTTAAATTAACGCAGGCCACAAACAAACGACAAGGACGGACCACCACATTTTAATAGAGCGGCATCGAAGGGAGCAAGCAAAAGCACTCAGAATTTGTGGATTAGAAAGCAAATATCTGCTACAGTGAGTTAAAAAGAAGCCTCTGGAACCTTCTCGTATTGGCCTTTCGGTAAAATCCAGGTACCCAAGCAATACTTTGTTTTGCAAAAATTCATGTTTGCAGGCAGTTGCACGTTATTATAAATAGGATCCCCCTAAGTTACGTTTGCGGTAACTTACGGTCGGTTGTCTTTTTCTTAATTTGTTTTGTTATACAATTTCATTCAGGCCCCTTATGCTCTGCTTTATTTGTAATTTTTTATAAATATTATAAATTTTTTTAAAATTTATTCATAAATACTTAAAATATCAAATTTGTTCATATAATTTTTAAATTCTGAAAAATATTTTATTTAATTAAAAAATATAATTATTATTAATGGGTTATAATTATAATTATAATAATATAATTTATTATTATTATTATTATTATTATTATTATTATTATTATTATTATTATTAACAACAACAATAAAAGGTATTATAATTAATTAATACATTAATAATAATTGATAATTATTTTTTAGTTAATAATCATTATTATAAATAATTATTTTTTTATTAATAATAATAATTATTATTAATAACTAATAGTAATAATTATTGTTAATAATTTAACTAAAAAATCATTATTAATTATTGTTAATGTATTAATTAATTATAAACTCATCTCCAAATCCACACCCTTTATTTTCCCATTAAGATCATTCTCACTTTGTAAACCCCAAGTCGTCAAACCCATTCACTTATCTTCTCAACATGACACCCCATCAACAATACCCCCAATAAATTTGTTGTCATCACCTCCACTATAAGTAAGACGTGCTTCCCTTTTTTTTTCTTCATTTCCACGATTGCCTCATTCTCAATAAAATAAATAAATAAATAAAAATAATTATTATTGTTAATAATTTAACTAAAAAATTATTAATAATTATTATCCTATTATGGATTGGATTTAAAGTGTTGTATCAAAATCCAATTAAAATGGATTGTATTTGAAGATAAGTATATTTAGATTATTATTTTGTATTTTAATTATTGTGATTATTATTATTATTCAAAAATTAATTAATAATAATTATTATTATTATTGTTAACAATTTAGCTAAAAAATTATTATGAATATATTAATTAATTTTTTAATAATAATAATCTAAATAGTTATTAATAATAATTCATCATTATTATTATTATTAATTATTGTTAATGTATTAATTAATTATAAGACCTTTTAATAATAATAATAATAATAATAATAATAATAATAATAATATATTTAGATTATTATTGTTAACAACAATAATTATTGTTAATGTATTAATTAAAGATAAGTATATTTAGATTATTATTTTGTATTTTAATTATTGTGATTATTATTATTATTCAAAAATTAATTAATAATAATAATTATAATTGTTAAAAATTTAACTAAAAAATTATTATCAATTATTATTAATATGTTAATTAATTATAATACCTTTTATTGTTGTTGTTAATAATAATAATAATAATAATAATAATAATAAAATTATATTATTATAATTATAATTATAACCCATTAATAATAATTATATTTTTTAATTAAATAAAATATTTTTCAGAATTTAAAAATTATATGAACAAATTTGATATTTTAAGTATTTATGAATAAATTTTAAAAAAAGTTATAATATTTATAAAAAATTACAAATAAAGCAGAGCATAAGGGGCCTGAATGAAATTATATAATAAAACAAATTAAGAAAAAGACAACCGACCGTAAGTTACCGCAAACGTAACTTAGGGGGTCCAAATAAATATACTATTAAAATCACAACGGCAATGCAGTTCCGTTAACGTGCAAACCGATTGCGCATACAATACCCAAAGTATAAAAAAATAAAAAAAAGGAAACTCAATCGCGCGTTTGAAACAATTAAAGATGCCCGATACCGGGGCCTGTTACTACTCGGTGCTCGGTTTACGTAAACAGGCATCTGCTTCTGAAATTCGGGATGCTTACAGGAAGCTCGCTCTGGTAATACATATATTGATCATCATCATTATTAATGCTGTTGCCTTCTATTTACCTTAATATGGAATTGGGTTAATTTTACCTCCATTTTTATAATTAATTTCGCAAATAATTTTTGTAGAAATGGCATCCAGATAGATGGATGAAAGATCCGGTAGTAGCTGGAGAAGCCAACCGGCGATTCCAGCAAATTCAAGAGGCTTATTCAGGTGTGTTTGTGTGTGTGTTCTTTGCATGCATTTGGGTTACTAGATTTTCAGTTAGAATATATAATACTGATATAAAGAGTTTGGCATGGCTTAGCTAGCTAAAGTTAACCTGCGTGTAACCTGCATGTCTTATCAGTTTTATCAGATACGGCAAAGAGGGCAGTTTATGATGCTGGATTGCTTGCCATCCTCGATGATGATGATGATGAAGTGAGTTCCTGCTAATTTTGTGTACTCACTATGTACATAGTTTTCCTTCTTTTGATAGTGCTTTGGATATCTACTGAATTGTGGTTATGTTGTGCAATTGTGGAAACAGCAATTTTGTGATTTCATGCACGAAATGGCTTTGATGATGGAAAGTGTAAGGCCGCAGGTGGTTCATTAAACGACTTGAGTCTACTTGTATTAAAAGTTTATATATATATAATGCATGAATTGGATGATTAAATTAGAGTTTGTTTTTGCAGGGCGGATACACTTTGGAGCATCTTCAAGGGTTGTTAATGGACATGATGGCGAATGAACAAAGAATCGGATTTGGATTTGTCGACGGCTGTGATTCTCATTCTCAATCCGCTAGCAAAAAAGGCTCGTGTTAGCTAGATGAAATTTCATATTTGTATAACTTGATTTCTGCTCGCAGGCTTCGGGCGTTATGCATATATTCATATATTTTTGCCCTGTTTTGCATGAAATGGGAACAAGCAGATCATCGTATCAAGAAAGTGACGATAAACCTACGCATCTGGCCTTTATGTCTGTGTGCTTATTCATTTGAATTTTGATAAAACTCTAATCTGATGCAGCCGCTGGTTTTATTATTGCTTCTGCTGCTACTGTCATTATTTCCTCCCTCAAAATGAAGAAAATTCCGAGCACATGGAGGACGTTTATGCAAATGCTGTTTCAAACTTAGCATGAAATTTTGTTCTCCTGTCCGTTGCAAAGTTTCTGGGGTCCACATTAATTATTGGGTATTTGTCACTGAATCAGAAAGCATATTCATTCTACACCACTAAACTTCAATGGAGGATTCAGGATAGAATGTAAATAAACCCTAGTATTTTGGCTAAAACAGGTATGCATAAAATAATAAGAAAACATAATTCAATCCATAATTTTAAATCTTTAAATAAGAAGCGGAATGAAATTTTATTTCTCTGTCTTAGCTTCTTTAATTCTAACGCAAATATTATTGGATGCAAACATAATTAACGGCATGATAGGAGGGTGCTTTAACTGCAGGGGGTTGAATGAGATTTCGATGGACAAAGATTTGGGCCGATTCAAAACTTAAGTGGGCCACTAATAGGCCTGGAATCACTTGACGGATTGCGGATCCCTCGATTCTAATGGTCATGGGTGAGGAGTGGCGCTATTGGCACACCTCTAATTTCCTTAAAAAAATTCCCATTATTACCACACCCCTCAAATTAAACGAACGAATGCAAAATAATTTTGAAACCCAATTTAATTTCAAAACGAATGCTATTCTTCTTCTTCTCCGAATAAACTCTCTCTCTCTAACTTTTCTCTCTTTTTAATGATTTCTTGTGCTAGTTAACCAGCCTAAATTTTCAATTATTTGTTTGAAATTAGAAGAGAGAGAGAGACCGAGATAGAAAATTATAAGTTGCAGCACAACTTTTAAATCCATAAGAAGAAACATATGCTGCAATCAAGTAGTAATTACCAAGTACGAACAACAATAGGTATAATCAAGAGTTGCTCTTCTTTTATGGTGAATACAGTCTTCTTGTTATTGAAAAAATTTACCCTAAAAGATAAAAAAAAAAAGTAAATTTATATATATTCTTCGTTAAAGCAATAAGATTGAGAAAGTTGACGTCATAACCAAATTACAAAAGTGAGGTTGAAGACAAGAGAATTTAAAATTTTATTAAAAAAAAAAAGAAAAGAGATAAGGTAATTTTGAAATCAGTGTAGGGTTTTTGAAATGTGATGCATACAACAAATATTTACCATCGAGGTTTTTCAAGAAGGTAGAGGGGTGCCGATAGTTGCACTCATGGACTTTCCCCTTTTTCAATTCCCATTTTTCTTTGAACCGCACCGTTTCAAGCTTGATTAAAAATTCAAACTACATAAAGCCATAAACTTTAAATATTAAGAAAACAAAAAAAATAAATAAAAAGGAACACATTATTTTCTTATTCTTGTTAGAATGGCTTTTTAATTTAAAAGTACCCATTTGCCTCATTATAATTAATATTTATAGGGTCATATAGATATGCTTTAAGGTGAGAAAAGTAAAAAATACTCAAAAAAAGTTAATCTAAGAAATAAAAAAAGCATAATATTGAGTAATTGAGTACAAAAGTGAGTAAATGTTTTGAATAAGTCAAACAAGAGTCAAGTAAATTTTTAAACATATCAAGTAGGAGTAACGAAAATTTTTAAATAAATCAAGTACAACGACTAATAGTAATTGAGTAAATTTGTTAAATAAATCAAGTAAGAGTGGGTTAAGTCTTATGAATAAATTAAATAGGGTTGAATACGTTTTTAAATAAGCTGTGTTGGAGTGGAATAATAATTTTTTTTTGCTAGACTTTAAAATATCTGTTTTGTGAAGATTTAAGTAACAGTATTTTCATGTATATATATATATATATATATATAAAGAGTATTTTCATAATTTCGCAGATTTTTTTGAAATATACATGTGTAATATTAAAGGTCAAAGCATTCAACGCATATTTAAGATAGTTTTAGCTGATTGGGGTTTATATCCCACGCAATTCAGTCCAAGTTATAGTGCATCGCTAAACCCTAACGTTTATCTCCACCGGCAGTGATAACAGAGCACAGCAAAATCAGTTTAAACTTGAATTATCAATCAACGATTATTAAAATATTTATCTTTGGTCATACAACTCACCTATCAAGCCGAAGAAAATGGAAAGCGGTGCCAATGGAGATTCGATAGAGAAATTGCAGGGGCTTCAAATTACCTCTCTAGATGATGACGAAGAAGAAGAACGAGAAATGGTGACCTGCGAATACGAGGATGACGATGAAGACGACGGCGAAGGCGAGGATGAAGAAGAACCGGTGACGCTAGGTTTTCTGGAGAAGCCCAAAAATCGCTGGTCTCTTCTTCGCCATTTGTTTCCCAGCAAAGCTGGAGGACCACCGGTAACTACTCAGCTCTTATTAGTTAATTTTTACTTCTTATTATTATTATTTTGTTGATTTAAGTTTAATTATTTGTACGTCCCAGGCCTGGCTGGACCCAATTAATTTACCTACAGGAAGGTCCCGCCTTTGTGATATGTGTGGAGAACCATTGCAGTTCGTGCTTCAGGTTTTTATCTTAATTTTAGCTGTAATTAAATTAATTATTACTTATACAACGAGTAATGCGAGAAGTTACATTATATTTATGTTTTTTTTGTCGGGCTCGCTTGGATTGCTAGGTTTATGCACCAATTATTGAGAAGGAATCAACATTTCATCGTGCATTATTTTTGTTCATGTGCCCATCAATGGCTTGTCTTCGTCGAGATCAACATGAGCAATGGAAACGCCCGCCTGAGAAGCCATCCCGAAGGTATTGTTTGGAAATTGGACTCTTCTTCTAATGTTTTAATGTTGGGTTTGTTACATTATGCAACAACATTAGTATGATTTAATCTCATTTACTCTTTGTATACATATATTTTTTTCAATATTACTTACTTTTTGTTTCATGCTTGTGTGGTGGTTGCTAAAGTGTGAAGGTTTTCCGTTGCCAGTTGCCTCGCTTTAATCCTTACTATTCAAGTGAGCCCCCAGAATGCGATGGGACTGATAAACCTTCTGGACCTGGAGGTAGTTTCTAGACTTAGTTTAGTTGCCTAGTCCTTGTCTTGTGATTTTCAGCCCTTTGGTTTGGCCAAATATACTATTTGGCTATGATATGTCGTAGTATAATATTATATCTTTTTCAAATTTAGTTACTAGTGATTTTGATGTAAGACTTTCAGAGCGTAGACAGCAAAATTTTTTAATATTAATAACAGTTGGAAGATTTCATATGAACCCATCTCACATATAGTCCATCCTAGGCATAATAAAGGGAGATTTATTTCATTGATTGTATCAAAAAGATGTGTTGATGTTGCAGAGAAGTTTTCTGACTACTACGCACTTTATATGCTTTTGAACCTATTTTATAGGTCCGTATAAAAAAAAATGTTTTATAGGTTCAGAATTAGAATTCATGTCAAAACATTATTGATGTGTCTAGATCTTTTTTGTGGGGGCTAACATTAGAAATACAATCAATGCACACTTTTTTTTCTCACCAGGATAGATTTTCTTCTTTGTAATATAATTACCTCCTTTTAAATTGTTCCTTTTGGTTCTTCTTTACCACAAAGGCATCCTTTTTCTGATCAACCATCTACAAGTGCCCTGAATTTTGCCATTACATGGTGTATTCTTTTTAACAATACGCAATTTTCCCTCTTTACAAAACTTTTATCATGTATAGAATGGATCCTCCAATTTACAGTTAGTTCTGTATGTGTCAGAAACACCCAAGGCTTTATACTTTTTTTGTTGAATTAATTGAGCATCCAAACATGGCTTTTCATTGACCACAAACTCCTGATTGTTTTTATTTTCTTGTTTATTTTAGTTTCACTCTGTAATTGGTGTGGTACCTGGAAAGGAGATAAAGTCTGCAGTAGTTGTAGAAGAGCTCATTATTGCTCACAGAAACACCAGGTAATTAGTTTTGAAAATTCTTTTTGTTGACAACTTCTAACCATGGTGATAACAATAAAAAACCTCCCGTTTCTTTTCTGATTTTGCAGGTGATTCACTGGCGATCAGGTCATAGAGTTGAATGTCAACAGCTCAATCTTTCTTGTCCATCTTCTGATTCTAACCTTGCAGATGCTGGAACCACTTCAGGTGAAAGACATAGATGCTAGTAAACTGACAGTGCACCAGGAGTACTTGGCTGAAATACTTATTTACTTAGTTATATATGTAATAAACAACAGTACTTTACATGCATAGCAGTTAATATGTCATGTCATCATAAAGCGTTTATGGAATACCTGAAACATTGCTTTGTTGAGTAAGATAACACAGTTCACTTGCAAGCCCAAGTTTAATGGTGGAGAAAATGAGTTCATATGAGCTAGCAAATTTTTATGCTCAATATTTGCTTGTGCCTGTATATCCATGCCCCAGTCAATATTTAGTTGGCATGCGTGAGCACAATGAAATGTATCATCATTGTGGTTCAACAAATTTGATTTCTGACTAAATTTTTGTTTGCATACAGTTGCAAGCAATAGCCTGTGGCCAGAATATGAGATGATGAATGAGGATGAAAGTTTATACGATACAGAAATGTCTGAAGTGAATGGACAAACCAATGCATTGGTTTCTAAGACAGGAGTTGATGACACACTGAAATCGTTGTTGGACGGTTTTGAGGTACTAACTGTTTTGCTAATATGATTTGAAGTTGGGACTGCTTTCATGAATCTCTTATGTGTTTGTCATTGATAAACAGGGAGATGGTGATCGAAGGAGTTGGGCCGCTTTTCAAGAGCGTTTAGCCAAAGCCCCTGAACAAGTATTAAGGTGATTAGATGCTTCTTGACTTGAAAATAGCAAATTCGTACATGTGTATTACATAAAAATGTGGAATGCAAATCCATCTGCACATGATAATTATGTATGAGAAATGCAGCACGGTTAAGGGGAACAAATGTAGATAAACCTTTCTAAAAGTGTAATTGTGAAAGTTAGCAATGTGACCAACAATTTATTGTATGTGTGCTTATGCATGGGAATGGGTGTCTTTATATGGAGGCTGGCAATGTGAGAAAGCAGGATTCTTTGGTAGCGCACTTGTATGGTCCACCGGCCCTTCTTATTTTCGAATCACTAATCAAGACAATGTAATTCAAGATACTCAGAGATCTTGATGCAATTTACAGAATGGATGCCTATGTACATGCTTCGCATTTCATTTCTCTGAGAAGACTGTCCTATTTATTTATACTTGATCAATAGTTTAGAATGCATATTCAAATCTTTGAGGTCGGAAACTGGACTTTCCATTTCTGGATTTTGGCTGAATACCTTCTAGAATTGTGAATGTGTTTTTCTTGCATGATAGAGTTCCTTATTATAGTTTGTTTGAACTAATATCAGTAACAATGTTGGTTATGATCTGCTGCTGATTTGTGTAAACATATAATTCTCACCTATTTTATTTTCATAGTTGGATATTTATTTTTTTATTTTTCTCTTTAAAATAACAGATATTGTAGGAGCACTGGTGTGCAAGCTCTATGGCCTACATCAAGTGGCCGGCTATCTAAGGCTGATATCCCTAAATGCAGCTACTGTGGTGGTCCTAGGTGTTTCGAATTTCAGGTGCAGTATCATTTACTCTAATGAGCTATCTTTGTTCAGATTGAAACTCAGTATCTCCTGAAAAGGAAAAGAGAAAAAAAGAGAGCAATAAAAAAGAACTCTTCTTGGTCATATATTCTTTTCTCACATTTTATGATTTGGTCGTATTTTCCCATCTCGCATTCTATGGTTTTCTGTGTTTTCTTGAATCTGAAATTTAAAATTGTTAGATCCTTTGGTTGATGTTTTGGTTTGGTAATTTCAGATATTGCCTCAGTTGCTTTTTTACTTTGGTGTAAATAATGATGTGGATTCTCTTGATTGGGCAACAATAGTCGTATACTCATGTGAAAGCTCTTGCGAGGCAAATGTGAGTTACAAAGAGGAATTTGTTTGGGTTCAGCATTCTTCATCATCTTTGCCTTGATGGTTAAGCATTTACTTGGTCGAGGAAGTGATGTTCCACCTTGGAGGAAAATTTTGGCTTGATATATTTTGTCTGGTTTTTCTAGTTCAAGGTATGGAATGAAAAATTCAATGTAGCTTGAGGGAAATATTGCATCTGTTTTTGTGAGGAAACTTTCTTTTGAGCTACATATTCCTTTGAATATATATTTATAGTGAGGGCTTTTTCTTTTTATCAAAGTTAGAATGTTAATAAGAAAATAAGAAAGCACAAATTTCAATAAACTAACTGATAAAAAAATACAGTTTTTAATGTATTAAAATATGTCTCTTTTTTTTTAGTGACATTAAAGTAAGGATATTCTTACTAGAGAAAGTTATATATATAACTGTTATTAGCTGCGGCAATACTTTGTTGTATGGTGTAAAATAAAATGAAATTACAGGCATCTATTTAAACATTTATTTTGATAACGTGCACCACCAAGATACTGGATATCAACGTACATAGCAATAGGTCACGGAAAATGTCAAATAATGGTTGTACTCATGAGACTAACAGGTTTAACATTAAAGGATTGCGAACCTATTATGATTATAACAAACTAGTAAATGAAATTGTAGCTGAGCATGTAGCACCATATTAGAATTGTTTGGGTGCTGGTGGAATTTTTTTTTTTTTTTTTTTTTTTTTTTGACATTGGAGATTGAGAATGTTTGAAACAAGGGATGATGATAAAAGATTGTCAATATTTTGTTGAAGGAAAAAAAAAAAAATGGGTTGTGAAGATGGTGCGAGAGAATGAGAATATTCCCTTTTTTGATCTTACAAAGATGTAATCGGAGATCTGGGAGGTTGAAAAAGGAAGCAAGTAGAGGAATTTGAAATTGATCTTTCACGTTGGAACACGGCTCAGACGACACGGCATCTGAGGAACCCATCACATGGGAGCAAAGCCTCGAGGTTAAAGATTTGGAATTGACGGAAAAAGTGATTTTTGAAAGACGAAATGATGTGAAAGGAGATCCGAAGACACCCCTATAATTCTGAGCAACAGATTTTTGCCCCGACCAAATTTTAAAATGTGATGCGAGTGACAACTAATACCTCTTTTGGATCAAATTTGTCATCTGGGTGTGAGCCGAAGTCACCTGTGGCTCCAAGTGCCAAACGAACACTCGCCAGGTCGACATCTGATGCAAGAATGCCTTTGATGTGACTACCTCTGCCTTTAATTATTTTGAGATTGATGCCAATGAGTGATTTTGCAGCGGTGAAGGCATTGAATTAGTATGTTGGAGATGCCACCGGAGATCCGACTGCCAAATGCTAGGCCAGAAGCCTGAAGAAGACCGAAGGCAAACCTGCTGGCTGTGATCTTTGGTGGTAGATTTGCCGTCGGAAATTCCATACACGTCCCAACCTCTCCTCAGAACGATTGTGCAATAACTCATGCTGATGTTCTTGTTCTCAGTGCTAACATGATCAGAAGAATCTGAGAGGAAAAAAGAAGAAATCTTTTGTTACATGAGGGTAGCGTAGGTCGTTATGTAACTTCCATTCTAGTTATATAAATAAGCTCAAGAGATATGCTCAAGAAAAAGATGGAATAAAGTTCTAATATATGAGTAGTAACTTTGTTCTACATTTGACTCTTGTCTTAGTAAATATGGATTAGAAATCTGTCTCTAACAAGAAAGAAAAAAGATGACTCAAGTAGGCATGATAGGATATGAGGACTCAAACGTACCATTTACAACGAACCTAGAACCATACCACAAGAGTAAGGAGATTCTGGTGGAGCATGCGGTTGCCATGATCTGAACTTGCGCGTTACTGAATATATAAAACAAGTCACTATTCCGAACTCTTATTTTTCATATATTGGACTGAATACGAATACATGGTTCCGAATGACGAGAAATGGAATAAATGATGAGCCAACTAATAGAGAGTTGCAAGCACCTGCAATATACTGGATGAATGTTCCAGGCAGGGGAGTTCAAGAAGGTTTAGTTTGAAATAATGGTATCCTTGCAACTTATAAACTCCGCTAGACGCGGCCGGCTATGATTTAAGTTATGAGAAACAAACAGCTCCCACCAGACGGCACACTGCCCATCAATAGTTCTATTATAACCTGCTACAGTTGAATGCAAATGAGAAAAGACATATATCAAAAGCCTACAAAGAGAAACAAGCAGATAAATTCGAAATGGAGAGATGAAATCCATGCCTGTTATCACCATGTCAATTAAGTTATGCCCGCCAATCAAGTGGAAATGGAGAGATGAAATCCATGCCTGTTATCACCATGTCAGTTAAGCTATGCCTGCCAATCAAGCTATGGTATCTCCCACCTGCCAATTCGATACCCCGACCACAAGGGGTTCAACTGCATCCCAGAGCGCATAATCCTGTAAAAGCTATAACAGTTGGCACGATATCTGAAAATTCACCCCAATTCTCTTCTTTTGGTTCACCACAATTACTTCATTAGCGAATGAACTTACAAAGGAGGAAAACGACCGAGTGAATAGAATCAATAAATTAGGCAAACTTAGGGGCTTCTTTACATTTCCTTCTTCACTTCTATTTTTTGAAGCCTTTGCGGTGCTCTCCAAGGCTCAAATAGATGCATGTGAACTGGACACAATTTTCTAACAGCCAACAACAAAATTTTCAGCGAAGCACCTCAGATCCAAGAATGGTAGCACCTCTTTCGAGGAAGAGCGTGAGGTGGCTAGAAACTAATCAGTGTGTAGTTGAATGTAATTCTTGAAAATCACTAAAAAAGAAGAAGAAAAAAGCTTTCAACTTTCCGGAGCGGAGAATACAAAGATGATTAATTAAAAGAGCTTTTGTCATTTAAAAATTACAAGGAACAAGAAAAAAATGATTCAGAACAATTGCCGTGTTATCGTAATGGTTGGAAAAAATAAAAAAAAGGACTTGCACGGTGTCAAACTAAAGAAAGCGAGAATTTTGAAAGAGAAACAAGTGTTATATAGAATTTTCAAAAGGAAAAAATTTGAAAATATCATCTCTAGGAATTCAATGGCGTGCCAAAAACTATCCAACCATGATTAATTGGATGAAAGAAACAACAAAAATGAAATTGGGTTATTAATTAATTTGATACAAGGAAATACTAAAATCTTCCGCACTTTTAGGTGATATTTGGTCGGGAGGAGAGAATGGAAGAGAAGAAAGTAATTTAAATTCTATTTTTATTTCCATTGTTTGATTAGACAAAATGTATAAGAATCTAATTTCTATTAGAATTTAATATCCATCATAATGTGGAATTTGAATTCCACCCCAAGGAGTGAATAATTCAAATTCCTCTTATGTTGGAAACTAAAATTTTTCCTAAACAATGAAATTTGAATTCACTCTCCTCTCTTCTCCACTCCTCTCCTCTCTAATCATTTTTTCAAACCAAACACCACCCTAAAGTTTTTCCACGTAAATACAGATTTTTAAACACAATTAAACATTGACTAAATAATATGTGACCTCAAGCAGGTCTGATGTTTCGTGTTGGAACTTCCAATAAATAATATTTAGATGTATTTCATTAATTTTTAAGCTTAAAAATTAATTAATTAAAAATTAAAAGTTAAATAAAAAAAGCACTTACTTGTATTATTACATCTGTATTAAGAAAGCACGTGGTTAAAATATGTAAGCATGACTCAGATTTAATTATAGGCTATTTGATGGCGCTGCGCAGCCAAGTGAAACGGGTTTTGTTATTACGGTTAAATCCCAAGGAAAGCCCAAAAGCAACCCACTATCCTGGCGCGTCACGTGCAGTCCACTCGGCTGTGGCCATCCACATTACGGGCCTCAATTGTTTCTGTATTCAAATATTTGGTTGGGGATTGACCAAACCTATAACCCCTCTCGCTGACTTCGACGCGCGCAGGCGCAGTCACGACTGACCGTTTTTATCTCCAGTATTTTCAATTTAACACCTCGAGACACCGTCTCTGGATCGCAGGTATTCACTAACTGGCGGTTTTATCCATCTCATTTTGCGTGTGGTTTGTGAACGTGATTTATGTGTATGTGATTTGCATTACACCTGTGCTGTGCGTGACAGTTGGTCATTTTTTGTTTGTGCAGTATTTGGTAGAGAAACAAATGGCAGTTTATGTTATATCACGGCGCCTATTAGGTGGCGGATCAACCACTTCGCAGCTGGCAGGAGCCTTGCGTTATGGCGCTTGCTGGAGATCCTACTCGACGTCGTTTAGAGAGGAAAAAGACACTTTCGGCCCAATCCTAGTTCCCTCCGATAAGTAATTATTATTTATTTTTTTAAGATTTTGAAAGTGTTCAGTTTGAATATTTCTGTTAATAAGGTTGGGTAATTACAATGGTTGAGATATTTTATTATTGCGAATGGTATGTTTCAGACTGTGGGGGGCACAAACTCAAAGGTCGTTGCAGAACTTTGATATTGGCGGCGAGCGGGAGCGGATGCCCGAACCAATTATTCGTGCCTTTGGCATCCTCAAGAAATGTGCCGCCAAGGTTTTATTTATATGTTTCATTTACATATCTTTTGGAAACTGTGTGCTTGATTTTATTGCCTATGGATAAGAGGTATGTTATGAATTATGTTGTAGGTGAACGTGGAGTATGGTCTTGATCCAGCTATAGGGAAAGCAATCATGCAAGCAGCACAAGAAGTATCTGAGGGGAAGCTAAATGATCATTTTCCACTTGTTGTTTGGCAGACTGGCAGTGGGACTCAGAGTAATATGAATGCCAATGAGGTCAGTTCCTTTTTTTGTGCTCACTGGTTCTCTGTGTGGTTTCCTTTCTTCATTTTGGGAACTTGATGAATATGTTTGTTCAGTTCTTTCCACTAAACTTATAAATGATGTTAAGTTTAAAATTTTGTATTTCCTTTTTATGCATGGTTATTGATTAGCTAAATTTGAGATAAGATGCATATGGCAACAAATGTTCGTCCAAAGAAGGTTTTGGGGTTAGTTGAGAAGGAATGGATTAATGTGGAATAGCTGAAGTTCAGAAGTTTGTCTATTATATTTTATGAGAAGGAATGAATAGCTGTGCCATATGGGATTAAACATATTGCCTTGCTCGGTCTCTCTATCAAGGGTCTTTATTGAATGGTTAATGGTCTTTTTTGGGAAGAAACTTAGCATGATCGAAGTGTTGATGTTCATTTACTATCTTATTATGTATTTGAATTTGAGGAGCTTGTATAATACCGATCAGGTTTGTCGACCATCCACATGATGTAAGGTTAATTTTTAATGTTCACAGATTTGATATCTAACACTGAAATGAATTCATCCAATTGGATGATGATTACTCTTTTGACTTTTGCCAATGAATTCGAAGCAAACAATTCTTTGAGCTTATTCAACTGTCTCCAAGCAGCTTATGCCATCCATCATTGATGCTAGTCCTGTTTGAATTAATTTCTTGAAAGTTTCTGTGCTAATGGTGGTGAGGGGATGTGATAGCACTTAGTCGTTGACAACATCATTATTTTTTTAATGGGCACATGCTTTCTGTTGCTTAATAAAGTAGTTAGAAGTTTGGTATTTTTAAAAATTTCTGCTGGATCACAGTAGCAATCGGGTTATTCTTCCAGGTTATTGCTAATAGAGCAGCTGAGATTCTTGGCCATAAGCGTGGTGAAAAGTTCGTGCACCCAAATGACCATGTGAACAGATCTCAATCTTCAAATGACACATTCCCAACTGTAAGTGTGGGCCTACACCTTAATGTTTGCGTGATTTGTGTTACACTTGTCAATTGTCCTTCCTCCTGCTATTTCACTTTGCAACTTCTGTAATATATAGCTGACCATCTGCCCTTAGTGTTATATTGTTGTGTCCATTTCATTGTTGAGCAACTGGTTTCATGCAGTTCTTTTAATGACATGTTTCTGTGTCTTTTTTTTTACCTCAGGTAATGCATATCGCAGCTGCAATGGAAATAAATTCAAGATTAATTCCAAATTTGAAAGTTTTGCATAACTCACTACATTCGAAGGTTTGATGTTCTCATTTTCTTTAAGAGCAAATAAATTCATGTTGCTGAATCCCATTTTGCTGCCTCTAAATGTTGTGTACATTCATTGGCTGTTTTGTTTTGATGCCCCTTTAACCTGATTGGGAATGTAATCTAGCATCATGAGCTATAAGGATGACTGCAACGTGTCTTCATGCTGCAACAAGATATGATATGCTTATTGAGCCTGGCTAGCTTAAGAGTCTTTGCTTACCATCTTTGTGTTATGGGTAGATCCTAACCATCCACTGCATCACTATGTAGAAGATGGATTCTCCCCCGGTGCATTCTGTGCTTTCTGTTGCTGATCTTCTTTTATTGTATTAATTTACATATTTAGTTTAAAATTGATGTTTTAAAACTTCTGAATTATCTTCTCTGGTTGTGTTGATAGTCATGACAATAATGAGTGTTATTTAAATTTACCTAAGCATGAGCTTTTTCTAGCATGCTTTTTGTTTGTTGCTTATCGCAAATATCCATTTTTTGACCACCATTGCATCTGTAGTCAAGTATTTGTTTTGAGAAGCCTTGTGATTTTTCGATTTGTTCATGTGGCACTGCTGTATCTTGTGATTTGCTTGTTTGTTTATATGTGCATGCTGTAATTCGTCGTTTCACAACGTTTAGCATTGTATTTTGCTTTTGCTTGTATAAGTCCAGCCGTTGCATCTGTGCATTGCTGCTGCTAATTTTGCTTTCCTTTGTCTTTTACATCAGTCTGTTGAATTCAAGGATATTGTCAAAATTGGGCGCACTCACACTCAAGATGCAACACCTTTGACTCTTGGGCAAGAATTTAGTGGCTATACTACACAAGTAATTTTCCCCCATTTCTACAGTACTTTCCGTTGATTCTCTTACCATGAGATTAATCTGTCTTGATTGGAAGAGGGATGTGACAAGCTTGACATAATTTTAAGAGCTAAATTCTGATGGACTTGTGCTCTGTATTCAGGTGAAGTATGGCATTGACCGAGTCATGTGCTGTCTACCCCGCATGTATCAGGTTGTTAGCATTTTAATGTAAATTTCCTTCCCCTATCTTTGCATGCCTCTTTTCCCTGGGGAGTTCTGACAGATTTGAGATTTCATTTGAGCAGCTTGCGCAGGGTGGCACTGCTGTAGGAACTGGACTGAACACAAAGAAAGGGTATGTCCTTTTTTAGGTTGAAGAATTTTGATCCTGTGATTGTGTACGTGCGTGTGTGGGTCTCATGTGTACATTCTGTCATTCATATTCATGAACATATTTTCTGTGTATCTGCACGTAAACAATATTAAATATGCTTTTGCCAAATGTAAAGAATTGACAAGTTTATTGTTGCAATTGGCACAAATACCTCATTTAAACTCCTAAGATTGCTGTTTGAGAGAGGTGTTCTCGCATTAACTTAAGACTTTGTTAGGGCCTTGACTCACACAATAAGTTCATTATGTCCTCCTTTTCTTAAAACGACTATATATTTCTGTTTTTTTGCATACATTGATTACTCTGACAGTGGTCAATTCTTTCGTCGTTTATTTAGGTTTGATGTGAAGATAGCTTCAGCTGTAGCTGAAGAAACAAGTTTGCCATTTGTCACAGCTGAAAACAAGTTTGAAGCTTTGGTAAGTTTTTAGTTCCTGTGGCTTTGCTTTTCTTCTATTTCTTCCTATTTTATTGGTGAATTGTTACATATTTCTTGCACCGTATATAGCAAAGTAGATCACGTTCCTAACTATTTCACTTTTTTCCAGGCTGCACATGATGCTTTTGTTGAAACTAGTGGAGCCCTTAACACAGTTGCTACTTCTCTAATGAAGATTGCAAATGATGTACGCTTATTGGGAAGGTTTGTTTATTACTTTGCTTACATTTCTATTTTGGTTTACTTGCTTTATTTTAATAGTTGTGATGGTGGTTTATTTATTCAGCGGTCCTCGTTGTGGCCTCGGTGAACTTATTCTTCCTGAAAATGAGCCTGGCAGCAGTATTATGCCGGTAAACTATTTATTTCTTCTTCTTCTATTCATTTGTGACTAAAATCTTTTTCACTTGTGGTAGCATATTTTGTCAGGGCTTTTCTATCCTAATCTCCCTTCTAATCTTATTCTTATGACTGAGCTAACTTTGTTACAGGGGAAGGTTAATCCTACTCAATGTGAAGCCCTCACAATGGTCTGTGCTCAGGTAAAAGTTTGTGCCATCTGACTAATTCAAAATATATGATCAACTGTAGTTCTATTTTCTAACTTAGAAATTTTTTATGTTAGAATTTATGGTTCTTATTCTATTATGTAGTCGTGTATTTATATTATTCATTGACTAATCTTTAAATGGCATCAGACAACCTACTGCGAATTTGAACTTGTCTTTGCCCCATTTAAACTTTTCTTTTTATAATTGATTTTGCAGGTTATGGGGAACCATGTGGCCATCACAGTGGGTGGATCAAATGGCCATTTTGAGCTAAATGTATTCAAGCCAATGATTGCTAGTGGTCTCCTACATGTATGTTTCCTCTTGCTATATTATTGCTACATATATGTGTGTGTGATGGAGAGAGTTTGTGTAATGGCACCATATTTTAACAGTAATTGTGACTAGCATACTTGGATGCATGCAATGTAATTTTCTAGTGGTATGGTGCAGTTGTCTAGGATGTTGTGTTGGATTACTTATGGTATTATCCATTTTCAGTTGATAACTAACATGTTTTTTTTTTATTTCCTTAACAGTCACTGAGATTACTGGGAGATGCATCTGCTTCTTTTGAGAAGAACTGTGTGAGAGGAATTCAAGCTAATAGGGAAAGGATTTCAAAGTTGCTGCACGAGGTCAGTTAATTCTAGATAAAGAATATTGAGTCTGTTTATGCCATATGACAGATGCACATCAAATTGTTTTATGTGGTTTCTTTTTGACAATTTGAATGTCCTTGCAGTCATTGATGCTTGTCACATCCTTGAATCCTGTAAGTTTTCAGCCCTGTTTTCATATGAACATTCTCTCCAATTTGCAGTTATTTGAGTTTGAACTTATTTTAGTACTTGTATTCCAGAAAATTGGTTATGACAATGCTGCGGCAGTTGCCAAGAAGGCTCACAAGGAGGGAACTACACTTAAGGTGATAATCTTCTAATTTTGGTAAAATTTTAATGCATTTTAGTTTGGAAGTCTTTTATGATGTGTCTTTAGGAATGTTAGATGATTAAGTTTTAGTGACTCGATATGAAATACAATGTTTAAATGCACCAAAACTCAACTGCTAACAGATCTCATTAATCATGTGAAACTGGTATTGTCAAAACCAATCTACATGTGGAATTCTTTTCCCTATCTTGGATGCATAAGTTGTTTCTCAGAATTTTCTCTATAAAGGATGGACTGTCCTTGCACTTGGTGGAAAGCTTGATGCTTATGTAGTTATAGTTGGATAATTTTGATGGCTAAAGATCAAATTTGACCATTGACCACTATTAAATTGTACAGGATGCTGCATTGAAACTTGGAGTACTCGATAGTGAAGAATTTGATAAGCTTGTGGTACCTGAGAAAATGATTGGCCCATCTGACTGACAACCTTATGTGGGTTAAACTCCTGAGATTTGCTTTTGGCTTTTGTATCGGTATGCAAGATGTCTGTTTCTCTCCCTCAAGGCCTCAACTGAATCAGTTGAGAGGGATCCAAATATTGATTTTGCTTTTATTTAAAAGAAAGAAAGAAAGGCGTTAAAAAACAAAACAAATTCTTGAGGTTTTCCCATGAGGAGGTTTCAATGATTTGTCATTTCATGTGGTGACAGAACAGCAATTGGTAGGCTACTGAAGGGGAAACCTCCCTCATTCTTTTGTTCGACAGTGTAATCAAGAAATGTTAGATACAAGAATAAATGAGAGTAATTTTGAGGCTAAACGGAACCTTTAAATCATCTCTGATGATCTTATTCAATTGAACAAATTTTTTAATAATACGTATTTGTACTACATCTCTCACGTTAAACTCCTTGGTCTGAAAAGATATGATTTTATGATCAATAAAGATTCTATTCTGTTACTTTCTTTAATGGAGGAGTGAAATAGCCGTTGGTTGCTGTACACGGTAAGGGTGTTGAACAGACTGCAATTTCATCAAATAGTAAAATGGTTGAAACTGCTTATTCCTAAATAACCTTCCATTTAGTGTATAGCTTCTATTACTTAGAAATCCCTTCAATCAGACAGCAATTTTACATACTATTTACTGTATACCTTTTATTACTTAGATATCCCTTCAATCAAACAGCAATTTTACATTCCAAGCTCACCGGATACCATATGGCTGGCAGAAGAAATTTGGTGCCACTAGCGCCGTAAGCATTATAACTTGCCTTGCTTACTTTATCAACTTTCAAATCTCCAGGAAATCCTGGATAAGCTCCGGCACCAAAATATCCCTGGACACGCTGTGATAGCCTCCAGCGGTGCCAAGGCATCACTCTGGAAATATCCGGTCTTGAAAGGATTAGTAGCAGCTCCAGGTAGAATGGTGGCAATGTTAATAACCATGCCATCAGCCCCAACACCATTTGGTGCCGCAAGTGCCTGCCCTGGAGGACGGTAAGCCGGAACTGTATAAGGCCAGGCACAAGGACCAGGGCACTGAAGTGAGGGGTCTCTTACGTGTGAATAAACAACTCTAACGTTTCCGGGCACGATGATGCTGTCATGAAAATCACATAGCCCCATGCAAAATCGCTCTATAATCACGTCTTTTGCTGTCAAAACCAACCAAGTATTGCCAAAGATTTTATTCAAATTATACGGACCCTTTTCAAAGGCAAAGTATAGGTTATAATTCAACTTTTGTTTACTCTTATGTATTCTTAACTTATGAAGCATGTGCAGTGAGGTAATTAATCTCATGAATCCCTATTTCTTCCCACTTGCTTAGCTTAGTGATTTATATTATTAGTCGCTGTCTCTTGATACACTGTAGAATTCCATCGCTTTGATTTTGTGGTTTTTTTCACAGTTGTTGAGCCATTAAATTTTGCTGTTGGGCTAACAATCAATTCGATTAATTTGCTTTGTCTTCGCTGATGATGATTCGGTAGAAGAAAGTTTTGGTTAAATCTTGTGGTCCTTATCTTTTCTTAATATAGAATTACTTGTAATGCTGTTTATTTTTTATTCTCGTCTTGATACTTAACAGCACATGATCTAATAACTTTTCATGTTCTCCACGGGTTACAGCTCTTGGAACGATTGTGCTGTTTATTATCAACAACAATGCTTTTTCTTTGAAATTTTTCTTACTAAGAGGATGATGCTGTCACTATGCGCCCTGTGCTGACAATATCAGTTCCTGAGTTAGAAATCATCGTGAATATAGTTTACATTAACCCTAGATTAAAAATCAATATCCATAAATTGATTCAAACGAATGGTGTAGGAGAAAACGAGCCACAATCAAACTTAAAAATATTATTCGCAATTTAGCAGCGTATGATTACTAAGTGAATCGCGTGCAAGCAACTTAAATATAGACAAAAATATTTATCAGATCTAACATTTAAATGGAGGAGAAAAATGGTAGGTATTTAAATTTGAAATAAGGTTTCCTGTCAAATCCGCATCTTTGGCTATAAATAAAAACTAAAAGAATAAAAAAAAATAATCTTTTGGCTATTTCTCATAATAAAATAAAAAATAAAAACTAAAAGGATAAAAAAAAAAAAATCTTTTGGCTACTTCTCATGATAAAGTCAAAAAGAAATTCAAATACGAACGATTTCAAATCCACAAATGCTAACTCGAATGTTAGAATATGTTTTGGAGGTGCACACTCGAGTTCAATTCATCAAAAATCTTTAAGAATCTTCTTACTTTCGGTTTGGTTTTCTTTAAATCATCCATATTCGGACTAACGAAAGTTTGAAGAACCTTCGGTTTCAGAAAGAACGATCGTTGTTTTATCTAGGACAAAAGTAAAATATAGGTCTTCCTGTTACGTCGCATCGGCATAGCATAATTGTCTTTTTCGGGTAAAAGCATGGCTGTATCACCATCCAAATTCTTGACGACAGCATGATGACCAGCCCCAAAGAAGATGCAATGTATTCCTTACAATATATGTAGCTCTCACTACTCGGAGAAAGATAGAGACTGCAGTTGCCTTCGGTGCGGTCCTTCTTTTGTCTTAAGTGGATATCAAATTGTCCGATGGAATTTTACCTCGCTTGTATTATCTTATTGTTTTTAACTTTAACTTTGTATCTCTATTCTCTTGAAAGGAAATTGATTTTTTTTTTTAAAAAAAAAAAAAAAAAAAACACCTCCAGGCTAGGTGCACCTGTAATTGTGCGGCAGCTTTTTAATTTCATTTTTTTTTTCTTTTCACCCCCACTTTTCGTGAAGGCTGAAATTAAAAGTTAAAAGAGTGACGATAAGGTACTACTGTAGGGGGGGAAATCACGGGTTGATTACTTGACGGTACGTGCAGTCAAAGTGTCTCTAATAAGGAACACGAACACGACTAAGGGCAATGAAATCGAAAACAGCAATGCTCTTATTTAATACTTAGAAATTAGAATTGAGTCAGTCTCGTGAATCGAGTCCATAGCATGACACCGGAAGCAGCAAACTTTGACTTGCTTAATTAGTGAAAAATAGTGAAATTTTTTTTGATAAAATTAATTTGAATTTTTCTAATATTTTAAAACATATTTAAGTTTTCAGAGTGTCGCTGTTTTTAATACTAATCTTATAATTTTATCATTGATGGTTGTTTGATATGAAGAATGTGATACCTTTGATTGTTTAATTAATTGGAATTGTTTTTAATCATAATTTCTTGGAAAAGTAAGGAAATTATCATAAAATTTTAATTAATTCTAAATAAAATTAAATAAAACATATATATATATATATATATATATATATATATATATATATAAAAGCCTCGCTTTTCCTAAGAAAAATGAAGTCACCATGTAGAAAACGCATTGGTCGAGTTCTTATTGACATAAATATATCGAAACAGACTAAGGTTTTATTATTATTTTTGGCCAAAATGTTTAATTTTAGTCAATTGAGCCTTTTAGTAATTAACGCAGCAAATAGAGGCACTAAAGCACTAGCTTGAGACAGTTAATAGTGGTAATAGAGCCAATAAAATATAGGATTGACCTTTTTTTTTTTTTTTTAATATATGAGGAACAGGATTTATTTGTTAAGCTCTATAAAGCCAAACGCCAATAGACATTTTTCTTTTATTCAATCTTTTTCCTAGCCCATAGCCACCAACTTTGGCGAGAGCGAGAGGATCGGACTTTAATACTTTTCCATTTGGAGATTCCTAGAGTTCATTGAACTTGTTCTACCCGAGTCATCATCGCCAACTCGAACGAGACACACGTGTGAGAAAGATTTCTAAGCGTCAACACGTGCAGAGACTGGTGTTGCAATGTTTTGTCTCGTTGTCCAGTTGCAGTTGCCTCCACTTCCCTCATTCCTACCATTTTTTGCTTACATTACATGGAACAGCTAGTAGGCTCTTTTAGTTTTAGAGCTTAAAATGGATGGGTCAGATCACTCACTGTTCCTCTGCCAATAATTTCTGGCAGCCGTGTACTCCTCTCCTTCCTATCAACTTGGTAACGAACCTGTTTGTGAATATTGCTGAAACTTTTTTCACTCTATGTTTTCTAAATTGCTGTTTTGGGGGGATAATCATGTTTTTAAATAAACAAATAGCTACTTTTGGTTTTAACTTTATAACCAAAAGCATCATTAGAGTGAATTTTGAGATGGTTTGTAACTATGTATGCTTGATCTCCGACACCTGGGGGTGATTTTTATGAACTGTTAAATTAGTGCAATGTTTTTTTTCTTTTTTTCTGGTAATATTCAAGAAGAGAAGTGAGTTTGTTTCAGAAGGTGTTGTTACCTAATCTTGAAGACAAATGGTGGTTTTTTCATATTAGATTTTGTTTTAAGGTTCAATGGCAGATCTATCTTGAGGGTTATGAAGAGGATTAAATCAACACAATTCTGTGAGATGGGTGGATGCTTTAAAGAATTTAGAATATACACGGGAGTGATGCGGCTTTTTTTTTTTTTTTTTTTTAATAATAGAGAAACTTAGACAGTTTGTAGAAGATGGGAAAGTTTTAATGGTGTAATTAAATTTAGTGTTTCTTAGAAAAACTATAAAGTCCAAGACACTGAGAATTTATGTTGATGCAGAATATTGTTGGATGTAACCTATGCTTAATATCCTGCTTTACCTTATATTCCTTAGCTACCCCTAGCTATAAGTATGTGTTGTCCTTATGATCTAGAGATATGTTATATCATATTGGCATGATCATATGTCTCTTTGGAGACATCCGATATTGGCATGATTATAGCTATTCTGATTATTTTCAGATTGGTTGAGGCAACTTTTGGATATGGAGTCTTGTGATTGCATTGATACACAATGGCCCCCTGATGAACTCCTGGTGAGATATCAGTATATCTCAGATATACTGATTGCTCTAGCGTATTTCTCCATTCCCGTGGAGCTTATATATTTTGTGCAAAAGTCAGCCTTCTTTCCGTACAGATGGGTGCTTATGCAGTTTGGTGCTTTTATTATTCTTTGTGGACTGACTCACTTCATAAACTTGTGGACATTCACTATGCACTCCAAAGCTGTTGCTGTGGTGATGACTATTGCAAAGATGGCTTGTGCTTTTGTGTCATGTATAACTGCTTTGATGCTTGTTCACATTATCCCTGATCTGTTGAGTGTCAAAACAAGGGAATTATTTCTGAAGAACAGGGCTGAAGAACTTGACAGAGAGATGGGCCTTATTCTTACTCAAGAAGAAACAGGAAGACATGTTAGAATGCTGACTCATGAAATTAGAAGCACTCTAGACAGACAGACAATTCTCAAAACCACTCTTGTTGAGCTGGGAAGAACCCTGGGCCTTGAGGAATGTGCATTGTGGATGCCATCACGAACTGGTCTAAATCTAGAAGTTTCTTATACACTAAACAACCTAATACAAATCGGATCTTCTGTGCCAATAAACCTCCCTATAGTTACTGATGTCTTTAATAGTGCTCAAGCAATGCGTTTACCCTATAACTGCCCATTGGTGAGGATCAGACCGCATGTTGGAAGATATGTGCCCCCTGACATTGTTGCTGTTCGAGTACCTCTTTTACATCTCTCAAATTTCCAAATTAATGATTGGCCTGAATTATCTGCAAAGAGCTATGCGGTCATGGTTCTGATGCTACCTAAAGACAGTGGTCGAAAATGGCGAGACCATGAGTTGGAGCTTATTGACGTTGTTGCAGATCAGGTATTTTGCGATTACTCTTTTCTTTCTCTCTCTTTAATAGGCTGTCTTCGAACTATAGCATAACTGACGTTGTATGTGTGTAAGTAAGAATAATCTTTAAAAGTTCTTGCACAGGATTTCTTGTTAAGAATTCATCCTTTTGCACAGGATATCTTCACATTTTTTGTTAGTTTTATCTTACTTTTGTAGTACTGTCTTAGATTAGTTATAGAATGGTTAGTAGTTTCTCAGTTTTGGCAAAGATGGTAGAGGGGTTGGATGGAGGCATATCTTGAGAGTCAATTTTCAGTTTTCTTAGGTTGTGGTTCATCTTTCGTTCCATATGCAAATGATCATAAGGATTCTGATTTTGCTTTGACAGTAGCCTCTATTGAGCTGTCCATTGCCAATACTTTTCAAGGCCACGTGATTTAGTATTGCAGTTACTCTGTTAAGTTATAACTGGACCTAAGGGATGCACCTGTTTTTGGATTGACATTTAAAATTTGCCCTTAATATAATAATGCAGCTAGCACGCTTGAATGTCTCTATTAACCACTCTGGACGTTCCCTGCAGTGAAAACTACCAGCAAAACAAATGTCCTTTAAAAAATTGTGAGAATGATGTTAAGTCATAATGGTTTTGTTAGAACATTACAATCACAAGTTGTACCTTAGAGAGAGTTCCTAATGTGGTGCTTAATAAACTATTATCTTCCATTCTATAAGTTGTCTCATTTTGTATGGTAATTTTCACCTCAACTCCTCAACTTTATTTTGTTCATTGCTTTACTGGCTGGTATTCCCTTCTAAACTCAGAGAACTGTTTCTTTGGCATATTTTCGGTGATCAAATTCTATTTTGATAATCATGCAGGTAGCTGTTGCTCTTTCACATGCTGCTATTCTTGAGGAGTCTATGAGGGCCCGTAATCAGCTCATTGAGCAGAATGTTGCTTTAGATTTGGCTCGTCGAGAGGCAGAGAAGGCAATCCATGCTCGCAATGATTTCCGTGCTGTAATGAACCACGAAATGCGGACTCTGATGCATGCAATTATTGCATTGTCTTCACTTCTTTTGGAGACTGAACTAACTCCGGAGCAAAGGGTTATGATAGAGACAGTTCTAAAGAGTAGCAACCTTTTGACAACACTAGTTGATGATGTTTTAGATCTTTCCCGACTTGAAGATGGTAGCCTGGAATTAGACAATGGACCATTCAATCTTCAGATAGTTCTGAGAGAGGTAATTATTTTTAGTACCTATAGATTTGGAACTCAGCTTGCACTGTGCAGTTCTTGTATGTGGGTGTCTGGATTAATGTCTGTGATTGTAGGTCATTAAGCTGATAAAGCCCATTGCATCATGTAAGAAGTTATCCATGACTTTGATTATGGCCCCAGAATTACCTACTTATGCTGTTGGGGATGAGAAACGGCTTATGCAAACTATTTTAAACATAGTGGGTAATGCTGTAAAGTTCACAAAAGAGGGTTATGTTTCGATCATAGCTTCTGTTGCAAAACCGGAGTCTTTAAGTGACTGGCGGCCACCAGAATTTTACCCAGTGTCAACTGATGGCCACTTCTACCTACGTGTACAGGTGTGCATTTAACTTTCGTTAGCTTATTTCATTTAGGTTTTTGTTAGTCTACTGCATTTAAATTCCGTTCAGCTTATCTCTTTTGGGTTCTTCGTTAGTCTTTTTCTTTAAAACCCTGTCATAGTTGTTGCTGCACTGCAGGTTAGTGATTCTGGCTGTGGTGTTCCTCCGCAAGATATTCCACTTCTTTTCACAAAATTTGCTCAGTTTCGAGGTAGTTCATGCCAAACACCACGAGCAGGACTTGGACTAGCGATTTGTAGACGGTAATGTCATAAAATGTCTTTCAGTACACTTGAAGTAGAACCTTGGATTTGAAACTACCAAATAGGGTAAATGTTTTTGCTTTTCTCTTGTTCCTTGCTCATTAAAATATTCCTCAACTTGTGCTTATGACTGGATCAGGTTTGTAAATCTTATGGGTGGTCACATTTGGCTTGAGAGCGAAGGCCTTGACAGAGGAAGCACAGTTGCATTCCTTGTTAAACTTGGGATTTGCAACAATCCTGGCTCATCCATACACCCAGTTGCACTGAAAGGCCGAGCCAGCCATGGAAGTGCAGATCTCACTGGACGTAAACCACTATTTAGGGATAATGATCAAGTAGCTTCAAACAAATCGCGTTACCAAAGAAGTGTTTAGGTACCGTGATATGGATAGAGCTTATTTGAGTGATGATTTTCCTTTTGATGCTGCTTGAGGCAAAGTGCAAGAGAGGAACTGGGATACTGAACTTTATCATGTGTCGATAGAGAGTGAAAGCTTATAGGGTGGAGTATACTTGTAGTGCTTTGATTATAATATTCAAAAGATTTTTAGGTTTACAGATTTTGGTTTATGCCCGTGCACAGACTACAGAGAACTATTTACATGGTTCTCCAGTTATTTTAGGTGTGGCCAAGTTACAAATATCTTTGCATAGTAAGTTGTGTGATAATGCCAAGGGACGAGGACGCTTCTTATGAGCACATCCATTTTTTCCACCAGCTAAGAACTATTGTATCCGTCGAACGCCCTTTTTCTTCCCTTCATGAAAATACTTCAAACGTTTTCTTGTTTGGCATAAACAATAAAATATAGCCTGCAATTGGGTCCGTTATTAGTCGGATTATTCGGCACCAGCTGTAATGACAATTTTCCATCTTTCCAACTCATCTTAAACCAACCCTCAATTTGTGGAGCAATTTGAAGACATGGAACAACTCATAACACCCACCGTTACAAAATAGAACAGCCAAATGGAATTAGATGAGACTTTTAGGGAAAAACTAGATGCAATATTTATCTGCATTTGAATTTTGATTATTTTGATATTATAATCAAAATTCAGACCGAATGAACTGCATCCATGGGCACTGACAAGCCCCAATCGTCAATACCTAATTTAACCAATCAAGAGGACGTAGGGAACCCCAGAAACTTGACAAAACCTATGCATATAAAACCAGTCAACAACCGAGAAAAAAAATGGGGAGAAAAAACATTGAATTTAGCAAGTATCAAGAAACCTCCTTTCATCAGCTATATTTAAGTAACAAGGTCCAAGAGAAACCAAAAAGAACATCCCTTTAACAAAACTACTCTGCCACAGTAACTGAGGACGCAAGCTACCTACAGTCAAAATCCTTCACTGCTTTGTCAGGCGTTTTACTTCCTAGATTTTTTGGGTACCCTGCAAGAAGGATAAAAATTACCAAATGGATAAACAATCTGCTGCGTTATAATTTACTCTTTCAAAATATATACTTACTCAGTTGACTGAGATGCAGCTGCAGGTGGTGCAGTTGTTGGTGCTCCTCCAGGCCCCTGTGCACAGAACAAAGAATAATAAGAATGCTAAACAAATAAGATAAAAAGACATTGTTAAGAACACATATAGATTTGCTAAGAACTGCAGAAAAAAGAAGGGAAAAACCCAGGCTAATTACAGTTATATTCATGCCTAACAAGATGCACTAAGACAATGAGACAATTGGAGAACAAAAGTTATTTTCTCCAACATTATTGTCATTTGAATTACCAAAACAGGCATTTTATTAGTCTCAGAGAACCCCACAGCAGGCATCTATGTTCAAGACCTCAAGGCACGCACAATAGAAAAATGGTAATATTACTTTACAAGCACTACACAACTATAGTGTTGCGAGAGGTTCTGGGAGACAAATAGTCCTACAACTCAATTATCCTCATCAATATCAGCTCTGAGTTTCTATAGTATATGCTAATAAAGCCCTTACCTGGGCTAAACGTTCCTCCCTCCTAGCAATTTTCCTCTCCCTGCTTGCCTTGTTCTTAGCCCGTTTCGCCTCAAACTGGTCAGACAAAGTCTTCTCCCTAGCCTTCTCAGCCTTGGACTTGTGGATACTCTCCATCAAAACTCGCTTATTCTTAAAAACATTACCCTTAACCTTCATGTACATGTCATGATACATGTGTCTGTCAATCTTCTTTGCTTCCCTGTACTTGCGGAGCAAGCGCCTGAGAACACGCATCCTTCTCATCCACAGGACTTTTGTAGGCAGCCTTGCTTCTCTTGTACCTTTGCGCTTACCTGGAATAGTAAAGCAAAATTAAACTTCATTCAAACATCTTGATAATGAAAGACAAAAAATATTAGAAGCCAATTTCACCGCACAGAACACCAATCGAGAAATCTACCTACAGCATCAAATTTTTGATAAGAAATCTACCCAAACATTATGGTTCCAAAAAAAAATATTCAGCTGCAGACTCCCAAAAATGTCATAATATATAATGGGCAGAAAAATACCATATCCAGAGTGGCGACCCTTCCTCTTAGCTTCCTTCATGCGTCGTGCTCGTGAACGGGAGTGAATCTTGGTTGGTTTTCTTATGATAAAGCCATCCTTGACCAACTTCCTGATGTTCTGGCCTGCAATTTGAAGGACATAGGTTGAAAAAAAAAAGTAATAACAAGAGAAATATATAAATAAATAATTCCCAAACGTCCCTATAACTGTATTTAGGACTCATAGCTAGAAAAAACATCCCTGTACTTAACAGCACCTGTACTAATATTAATAAGCAAGCACATAACATCCTGTATGTGTATAAGTAGCCTCAATTTGTTCAGCATATGGTTGATTGACATTCAACACAGAACTACTTGACGTATTTGAATAGTGCAGTTAATTTCCCAATATATATAAAATGAGAGAAAGATTATGCTTAAGCTCAAGTATTAAACGCAAATCTTAAGCCGTACGAGCAAAACCAAATTGCTACGGTAGAAAATTATGAGCCAAAAAATGAGCATCTATAAAGTATAAGCTAACAGTTCAGAAAATAAAACGAGCTTAAAACTTTCTGCAGACAGTACAATCATAGTCCCAAAAAAACTCTAACCCTTCATTTCTTACATTATTTATTTATATTGCATTCTCGGCAAGCGAAAGAAGTCCTAGAAACAAAAACTTACCAGATCAACGGAAAGAAAATAAAAGACAGGTAAAATTAGAGAGCGAAGACGTACGTGAGTTGGCCATGGAGATTTCGTTGACTTCATTTGGATCCAGCCAGACCTTCCCTCGGCCGCACTTGAGCACGCTTGCTGCGAGCCGTTTTTGGAGCTTGAGTGAAACCATCGCTCCCTTTGGAGTTGGAGCTGCTAAACGAGAAGAGATAAAGGTGTGCTGTTTTTGTGATTCAAGTTTATATTCAAACCAAGTGCTTGCTCTGCTTCTAGGGTTTCCATCTGATGTGGGTTGGCTTTCTTTCTTTTTGGGCCGGTTCCGGGTCGATTCATTCAAGTTGGGTATATTTGGATGTCCGCGTGCTAGAAGTTTCTAATAATGGTCCTCAGAGTTTAACTTTGGGCTGGGCAGTGAGATCTGTCAACTAACTTAACCCAAAAGAGGAATAATATTTTATTCTTTCTCTTCCTCTCGCCCTCCTTCATCACTACCATCACCTATCTCTATTAATAATAAGTTCATCGTTACCATCATCACCACCGCAGCCACTTGTCTTCATCATAATCAATTCATCAGCTCCGCCAACATATAATGAGTTTCGTTAAATTTTATGAACAAATGCTAAGTTTTGTTGCTATTGATAATATTGATTTTGATTTTATGTGATAATCTAATATCATATTTAATTTCAATTTGAGATTTTATTAAGAGTTAATATTTGATTCAAAATGTGAATCATTGAAAAACAATGAGAGAATAAAGAATATTTATTTTTTACTTTTTTAATAAGAGCAATTCTGAAATAAAATAATATTGATTGAAAAATGGGGATTTATGAGATAAATTTACGGAGTTAAATATCACCACTTCAACTCAAATTTCTCCAAAATGGTCAATTTGGGATTGTAATGCTTGACGAAATAAGATACATGTATTGTGCGAATGAAATAAACTAATAATTAAAAAAATAATTTAATACTATGTTATTGCAGTTACTATGAGTTTGAAAAACAAAGTATATACATACATTTGATGAATTTTATTATGAAATTATTGTTTTGTTGTGTAATAACCAAAATCTATTAAAGTTTAAATTGTTTTTAATTTATGTAAAAATGAAATAGAATTGTTTTTTTATTAATAAGCTGCATATAAAAAGCTAACACTCTATTTGCTTTTAAGATTTGTTGTAGAAATAGAGAAACTTATGAAACGAAATATAGATGTTACAAAATACACTTCACTACATTTCAATTTACACTACATTTTCCGAGAAATTTTTTTCCTATTGCAAAATGGAAAATTCTCACTAATTTATTGACATTTAGTTTTTGTTCAAGAAACAAATATGAGAGGATTTATATGATGAGTCCCTTTTTCTAATAAGAGATCTCTTACTTTAGTATATAGATGCTCATGTACATATAAATTCTTATACAAATTTTTTTCCGTATAAACAATGTGTGAATACATTACCAGTAAAGGAATGATTTCACATGGCCCACTATATTAATTGTATTAACTTTTATATTTTTTATTCTCCCAATATATTAATTACATTCATTTTTATATTTGTATGTAACCGATAGAAATATTGACACGTTAAATTATACAAGAATTTAAACGTTTATCAATGCCCAAATATTATACCGTTTATACGAGCTGCACAATAATCATAACGCTGTATTCTAAAAAACATTAAAAAATAAAAAAAGCATCCATGTGATAAATGGTAGTAACGTGAAGTTACCATCTGTATGAATGTACACACACGTGTCACAAAGAGGAGAAGTTCATCGAGATAGAGTTTGGGCAGTAAAACCTAATCTTGGATATGATGAAGTACAGCAGTAATACATAGTACAAATAGCAAGAGAGAAACGTACGAGTCTCCAAAGCCCAAACTGCGTGCGCCCACAATGAAGAAGGGTAAAAACCCAGTGGCGCTAGCGCAGCTGGGATTTGGAAAACGGACCAACATCATATTCGCTATTTGCCAAACTCGCAAGTTGCATGCTTTACACCTTTGCTTCCTAGTCCTCACCTACCACCGTGCCGCGTTCGATGCTCGCACTTCTAAATTCTTGCTAATCCTAATTTTTAGTAAAATATATTTACAACGCGCACTGAATGGAATTGCGAGGATCACCAATTGTTTTTTTAAATATATGTTGTCAGGTAATTTAAGGATTGAAGCGAAGTCCAGATAATTTATTGATTTTTCTGCATTAAAAAGAGAGCTTTTTCAAATGCCAAGACCATATTCAATCAGACAGAAGATGTAAATTGTCATAAGTGTTTGAAGCTTCAGCGTTCAAGTGAAACGCCCCATTGGCAATAAGAGAGAGAGAGAGAGGGATAATTAATCAGAACAATATGCATGTTATATGAAATGAATGAAGTACAATTTCCGCTTCAGAAAATTAAAAGATCATTTAACTCTCACAGCAATCTGAAGTTCGAGGTTCTATCCAACGAGATTCTTAAAAAATTAAACATAATCCTAAAAACCGAGATTATCAATGCCACTGAATTTTTACACAATTAAATAAAAAGAAACATAAGATCAACAAATAAATCGAAGACACACAGTTACAGAGCCTTGGAGTTCGCAGCGGCAGGGGCAGCGGTAACATCATCAAAGCTCCAAAGATTGCCGACAACACCTTCATGAACAATATTATTATTATTATTATTATTACTATTAGACACTGGTGATTGCCCGTCAAGATACGGAATCTGATAGAACTTCATGAAATTTTCGTACGCCATAAGCTCCTCAGACAGCTTTCGCACTTCGTTCTCTTCCTCTTGAGCTTTTCGCTTTTCTTCTTCTTCTTCTTCTTCTTGCTCTCCGGCTTTCACCTTCATCCGAGCAAAAGAACCATCAGTGACATTCTGGTTGCAATTCAGCATAAGTTCTGTTGAATCGTACCCACCTTCTGAAACAGAAACAGAAACAGAAACAGAACCAGAACCAGACCCGGAATTCTCCTCACCACCAGAAGTAACAATCTGGGGGTTCAGATCATAACCACACAATTCAAAACCAAGACTACTTCCAGATGAGTTATTACGATTAAAATGATCTTCTTGGGATTGATAAAGAAGGGGACCGGGAGTGGGATTAGGATTATGCTGATGATGATGGTAAGCATGGGCGGCGGCAGCAGGGGTGATGGTGAAGCTGTCCTCTTCGTTGGGGAAGTTGACTTTGGCTTTCTTGCCGCGAATCTTGCGGGCTTCTTTGTCATAGGCTCGAGCTGCTTCCTCGGCAGTGTTGAATGTGCCGAGCCAGACTCGAACTCCTTTCCTTGGGTCACGAATCTCAGCTGCCCATTTGCCCCAGGGGCGTTGCCTTATTCCTCTGTAAAGATTCTTCCTCTGCCTCTTGGGCTTTTTCTCGTCACCTGTTCAATATTATTCAAAGGTCAGACTCAGACACTTGTGATTAATTATAAATAGAATAATAAAACAAAAAAACAAAATGGAAAAAAAAAAAAAAAAAGAGAGGCTCAGATAGTAACATTGTACGCACCTGATGCCGAAGAGGAGATTAGAGATGAAGAGGGATGAGGGCGTTTGATTTTGGCGAGTGAGTGGTGTTCATGGTCGAACGGAGTGGATTCAAAGTTGTTAGCGAGTTGTTTAGTAGCAGCGAAGGGTGAATTGGGCCAGAGGTCGGAAGCGGTGACTCGGTGGCCGAGGCGGCGAGGAAAGAAGTCTCCTAAGATAGCACCGCCACACATTCTTTTCGTAAATAAATGTAATAATAAAGCACTGAAACTAAACTGGTGATCAGGCTGTGGCTTTGGCGATTAGTAAGAGAAAAGAAGATGCGGGAGAACTCAAAAGGGTTTTACGAATTAATCTGATCGTGGATAAGAACATAGGAGAGGCCGAGGGGTTTTTGTAGTGGGGGGAAAGCAAGTTGGTGGGGCATGGGTGAACATGTCGGTAATCCAACTATTACTGCCAATCGAGGACTAGGAAGCTTCTCCACTCCTGCTTTTTCTATTTATTTCTTACTGCAGTAATCAATATTCATTAGGATTTCTCTAAGTTACGTTTAACGTAACTTAGAGAATGGGACCCTCTAAGTTACGGTAACCGTAACTTACGTCCGTTGTCGTTTTTTTTATTTTGTTTTTTTATAAAATTTCATTCAAGCCCCTTATATTCTATATTATTTATAATTTAATTATAAATATTATAAAATATTTAACTTTATTCATAAATTTTTAAAATATCAAATTTATCCCTATAATTTTTAAATTTCTAAAATACCCTCTATTTAATTAAAAAATATAATAATTATTAAATGATTATAATTATTATTATTATTAATTATTATTATTATTAATTATTATTATAATTTTAAATGGATTATTATTATTATTAACAACAATAAAAGGTATTATAATTAATTAATATATTAACAATAATAATTATTATTAATTAATTTATTATTATTAATAATAATTAATAATTAATAGTAATAATTATTGTTAACAATTTAACTAAAAAATTATTATTAATTATTATTAATATATTAATTAATTATAAACCCATCTCCAAATTCCCACCCTTTATTTTCTCATCACACTCTCTCTCTTTCCCCACCCTCCGATCTAGGGTTGGCATTAAAATCCGGATCTGGCCAGGATCCGTAAAGATCCGGAAGATCCGGATCCGAAAAATTCCGGATCCACATGTTATAAAATGCGGATCCGGATCTTAAAAGTTAAGAGCTGTGCGGATCCGGATGCAAGTGCATCCGGAAAATCGGATATCCAGATCCGTATTATTATATTATTTATTTATTTAAATTTTAATTAAAATATATATAAATTAAAATATTTATAAACATAATTAATTCTATAATCTTCATTGATTATAAAAAGTATGTTAAAAAGCTAAAATAATAATAATAATAATAATAATAATAATAATAATAATAATAATAATAATAATAATAATAATTATTATTATTATTATTATTATTATTATTAGAGAATATTAAAATGAATTGGTTTACTTTAGTTTTTTTAATTTTGTTTATTTTTTATTTATGTTGTGAAATTATCATTTGTGAATTTATGGTGATATTGTATGTTATTTATATTGAATTGATGTTAAATTGTTAATTGTTAAATTATAATTGAATTTTATTTGATATTATTAAATAAATTATTAAAGTTAAAATTATATTTAAATTTAAAATATATGCAGATCAGATATCCAGAAAATCTGCCTGCAATCTGTGAGGATCTTACTCGCATTCAGATCTGTATTTTTTCCTGATCCGATATAAAAATTCAATGTGGATCCGGATCCAATATAAAAATTCAATGCAGATCCGCATCCAAATCCAGACTTGCCATCTCTACTCCGATCAAGATCATTCTCACTCTCTAGACCCCACGTCATCAAACTCATTCATTCATCTTCTCAACATGACACCGCACAAATAATACTCCCAACAAATTTACCGCCACCACCTCCACCACAAGGAATTAAGGTACTTTTCTTCGTTTTCTCTATCTCCATTAAATTTCATCCTCCATTTCCTTATCCCTAAGTAAATAAATAAATAAAAATAATTATTATTGTTAATAATTTAACTAAAAAATTATTATTAATTATTATCATATTATGGGTTGAATTTGAAGTGTTGTACCAAAATCCAATTCAAATGAATTGGATTTGAAGATAAGTATATTTAAATTATTATTTTATATTTTAATTATTGTGATTATTATTATTATTCAAAAATTAATTAATAATAATAATTTTTATTATTAACAATTTAACTAAAAAATTATTATAAATTATTATTAATATATTAATTAATTATAATACCTTTTATTGTTGTTAATAATAATAATAATCTATTTAAAATTAAAATTAAAATTATATTATTATAATCATAATTATAATTATAATCCATTAATAATAATTATATTTTTTAATTAAATGGAGGGTATTTTAAGAATTTAAAAATAATAATAATCTATTATTATAATTTTAATTTTATTGTTATTGTTGTTGTTAATAATAATAATAATAATAATAATAATAATAATAATAATAATATTTCATTTAAAATAATAATAATAATAATTATTATTATTATTATTATTAATATAATAATTATTATATTTTTTAATTAAATGGAGGGTATTTTAAAAATTTAAAAATTATAAGAGTAAATTTGATATTTTAAAAATTTTTGAATAAATTTAAAAATTTTATAATATTATGAATAAATTATAAATAAATAAAATATAAGGGATTTCAATGAAATTTTACTAAAAAACAAAAGAAGAAAAAGACAAACGGACCGTAAGTTACGTTAAACGTAACTTAGAGAAATCCTAATGAATATTGGGATAAATTTGATATTTTAAAAATTTATGAATAAAGTTAAATATTTTATAATATTTATAATTAAATTATAAATAATATAGAGTATAAGGGGCTTGAATGAAATTTTACAAAAAAACAAAATAAAAAAAACGACAACGGACGTAAGTTACGGTTACCGTAACTTAGAGGGTCCTATTCATTATGTTTTAACTAAAAGTTGATGCTCTCTGCTTATCTGGCTGCTGGCAAATCTATTGTATATTCTCGAAGGATTACGACCGGTCACGTCAATTGGATAAATTTTAAATTCTAACAGCAATTTAGCACCTATTCCGTCTCTTCTTGAGAGTGAGAGAGACGCCTTGCTTGTGTCACACGCGTGACTTCAAAAAACGACACTGCGTTTTATTTTCGGATTGGAATTAATTTCATTGTATTTTTAGCGTTTGAAATATAATTACTTAATTATTATGACTTTAAGTTCTTTTGATTTTCTGCTATGGACTGCTATATGCGCAGCCAAAAAGCCTTAATTTAGTGTGCATTTCTTATGGGATTATGGATATATATACGCAGTTGTACTCCACGTACCAATAATCTTCAACTTGTTGTGATGGATAATTTTTAGGAACCTCCCCTGAGGTTTAGAGTATTAACACTTTGATGGAATATATTGACATAATTACAGATGCCTCCCCCACCGTTAGTATAAAAATACGTATCACGTTAGTATGAAAGGGTAAATGTGTAAAAGCATATTTAAAATTCAAAATAATTCAAAATCAAAACTTTGAGTTTCTTGATGTCTAGAAATCTATCTGGTTCACTCTATTATCTAATGGTGTGTAATGCTCAATGGACAAAGGCAAATAAAAATCTTTACAAAATAAAGCTTGCACTTAGCTTTCTCTTTTCTGTAAGCAACACCCAACACCATTTTTGTCTTCCTAAGGCTGTAAAGAAGCGACTGCATTTGCCCGAAGCTTTATCAGGATTAAAAAAAAAATTTAGCTTCAGTTATGAACTATATGAGTTCTAATGGCGGCCCAAGTCTTCCACAAAGTGAGTGCCAGCGACGAACGACTTCAACCACAATTGGAATTGGAACGAGAAAGAGGTAATCCTCATTTATTATAGTTTAAAGATGTGAATTAGATGCAGTTGATGATTTTGTTGAACCTAGGTTAATTAAAACTGAAAATTGTAACAAAACATATGTCATGAAATTTGTTGGGGCTCAGTGACCTGGAAGTGGAAGAATCTCCTTTATCTTTCAATCTCTTATATCATCTCAAACTGGGGAGTGCTTTTGATGTTTGTCTAACTCTGTTTCCAGTAGAACTATCACAATACATGGTCGGTGTTATATTTTGCCGCTTGTTGTAGTTATATATTCTTATGATTACCCAAAGCGTAATGCAGTGGACCACGTTACTTCAATGCCGCAATTAAGAGTGCATGTGATGAATGTAAGATTTGGTTCACTGACTTATTGGGAAATTGTACTTTGGATATGAGAATTTTAAATAAATTTTGACATTCGCTTCATAAATATGGTTTTGAGTTTATATGCTTGCTGCTGTTCTTTTTTCCTTTTTGTTCTTCATTCCTTAATTATTATTTGTTTTATGTTATTTAATTTTTTATTCCTCCTAGTGAGTGTTGAAATGGGAAATACTATTGTTATTTGTTATGTTATTTAATTTTGTTTTTTTTTATGCATGTTGATTTCAAAAGATACTGCATGAACTCGTAATCTTACCCATCTTTCTAAATTTAAATGCATTTAGTTTTGCATTGAAGGAAGAGCTATTTCATAGCCATCACAAGTTTCTTTGAATTCTATTGTATTGAGAGCATATAGGTTACTTTTATTTGTTTTAAATCCATTGAGGCTTTTCAAATTAATCCCCTCTATTGTTAATGGGAAACTATTAGTGATGTGGAGCTGTTATTTTGTATTTTTTACTTCTATTTGTATCAAATTCATTTAGGCTCATCAAATACTAAGCCTCTCTTTATAACTGCGACTGTTGCTCAAATTATTACCGTATACTTACAATGGCTACATTTACAAATTTATTTCAGTTTTACTTTATTTTTTTTAATAAGCAATGACAATTACTGTACATAGATGGCCATTTTGGTCTTTTTTTTTTTTTTATAATTCTAACCATACTTATTACTCATCGATTCTCATCTGTTTTATGTAATAATTTATTATTTTAGTAGGAAGAGTATTTTAATAATTTTAATAGTCCACCAATAGTCAACTTAACTGGTAACTAATGACAGGGAAGGCATTTGTAATTACGTCAATACATTCCATTAAAGTGTTAATACTTTAAATCTCAGGGGAGGTCCCTAAAAGTTACCCTTGTTGTAATATATTATTGTCTATGCATTTGGATGACAGGCAGCTTAATTGGATGTATGTGGTCAAAGTCGGCTTGGAATCTAGGTTACTGGCAAGTTAAAGACTTTAAAACAAGAAAAGTCAGAGTCGATGACTACTTCATACATAGTCAGTTTACTGTGTGCTAATTAGGACATATAATTTGGCTACGTGAAACAACTATGACCCGTTGTTTTTGTACTTTAATTAATTAAGAAAGATTGCATGCACCTGACTACTGTACGAATTTGTTCAAACACAGGAGCTGTGGCAAAAAAATAACGTGTCTAGCTGGCAGTTATTGTACGTAGTTGGTGACTGGCCATTGTGGGTTGTAGGGTTGTAGCCTTGCGATTTCTTAGCAAGAGGTGCATATTGAACTCTTATAATTAATTATTGGGTTGCGGCATGTTATTATAATCGCCGAGCAGAATTTTGGATCTCTCGTTGTTATAGTTAGTGCAAACGATCTCGGGTGTCATATGTGTATAGTCCTTCGCAACTTGTGAATTGAATTGTGGGGATGTTACTTTATTAAACTACTGTGTTTCCTAAGATATCCAACCTCAACACACACCGATTATATTTTCTTATATTTACTCAATAGTGTAATGTCATATTATCAGTATATGAAATCCAAATTCAAGCCATTCCGTTTCGTCGTGAATTGCAAAATGTTTTCTAACCACCTTGGCTGAAATACATATCTCAATTAGCTAGCTATATTATTGCATTAAGGTATCAAATTAACTTGTTCTTTGGGGTTGGTAGGGTGGGCTTAATTTGGTAGCAGTCTAATGAACTAGAAAATGGCACTCTCTGTTTATGTAGTTTGTATTTTACTAATTGCTTCATAGTGCGTGGATTTCACGTCTTCACTCACAAGTTGACATCAACTGAGTTACTCGATCGCAAAAATATTGGATATATAGAGCTATAAGATTGAAGAAATCTATTGTATATTGGTATGCTACTTTTCTGGTGATAATATAATGTCTATTGTCTTATTTATGATTTTTATTTATGATTTGTTTGGCATGTCTTAACATAAACTAATCAAAACATATTGGACTTACTTGTTTAACAGCCCTCAAGGGCGTAGTCAAGCTGGTTGGCAATGAAATATGTTGCCCCTCACTTGTGTGGACTCGGGTTTAAGTCTTAGGGGTGGGGAAGGTGGTAAAAATTGATTTGGGCTTGCCCACCCACCATTTTCTTTTTAAAAAAAAAAAACTTTACTGGTTTAATTTTATTGTATGCATGAATGACATGCTCCTTTACATTTTCTCATCCGAGAGCAAGCAAAATGTATATAATCCTACAGCTAGACCACAAGAGATATGACACATATTAGTGGAAAACTTGTCCCAACTTATTAGGTGGTTCCAACCAAGGATGACTCTCTTAAGATTGAGCTTTCTTTTTATTGGATCAAATAATAATGAATTTCTTCTTTTGGTTGGTCTTAATGTGCCTATGAATTTCTCCTAGAAGTTCACTTCCTTAGGTAACGAGGACAACTTTGTTAGATGATGTTCCACAAACTCAAGAAAAAGATCAAAGGACTGCATTTGGCGTCATAAACTCTTTGATGATCAAGTCAGTCGTTGAATTCTTGAAATATGAATTTCAAGAGTGCAGAGTTCAGAGAGAGAAAGTCTTGAGAAAGAGAGTCCACATTTCATTTTTTTAGTGAGTCTTTTGCCTGCCTTTAAGTAAGAATAGTGGATGTATCTATTAGCGAAATTGATTTGACTTGAGTCATAATTGCTTTGATGACAAGTGTCATTGTTCTAGTGCACTTGGCGATATTTGTCTTCTTTTGCCCATGCTAAGCGACATAAGGACATGCAAACTTTATCCCAGATCATAGGAGGAAGTATTTTAATTTTAGGTTATTTTTCCTAGGATCTTAGGATAATAGGAACTTTGGAACCTATAAGATTTTTTTTAAGTGGTTTGTTCTAGGATTTTAAGATCTTAAGAGCCTTGAAACATTTGGAGCTTTGTCCTAGAATCCTAGGTTCCTAAGAATCTTGGAACCTTGAAATCTAAGAGATTTATCATTTGTAGCTTATCTCGGGAACTTTGGAATCTTAGAAGGTTTATTCTATATGGTTTATCCTAGGAATGATCTTAGGAACCTTCGAAGTTAGGAATCTTGGAACCTATGAGGTTTTATCCTAAATTTTATGTCCTACTAACTGTGGAGGTTAAGGACCTCAAAACCTAAGAGTAATTGGTGGTTTGTCTTAAGAATCTTAGAGAAATTCTCCTATTGATACGTTATCAACATTATCATTGATACATACTATATCACATATACAATAATATCTTATTATATAAAATCATTATTGTATCTATGCATTTATTTCAAATTAAAGTTTGTTGGGAAAAGAAAATTACAGTTACAATGAAGAAATATACATGAGAGTGAATATACGAGGAAAAATAATTATTGTTGTATATACATGACAATAGATGTATTCTAGACTTTAGTTCTCATTGAGTTTTCTCACCTTATATTGCCCTCCATTTCCACTTACCTACACATTAAATGCAAGAAAGAACTGGCAAATTGGGGTTTTGATCCTTGAGTTTCGAAAGAAATTAAACGCAAACCATATATGTGTACGACTTTGTTTGATATAACTTTTCAAATAGAACTTATTTAAATGAATTTTTTATTACTAAAGTCTTTATAAATAGAGTTTTTTTAAAAAAAATTATTATTTGGTTGTCAATAAAAACATTTATTAAAAATTATAAAATTACTCAAATAGACAAGTTTTTTAAGTCATGTTATGAAAAGAATAAAACAAGATTACCAAATAAATAAAGGATATTTTAGGCATTTTAAAAATTTTTAAAAAACTTTTCAACTTTTATTCCCGAAAGCCTAAAATTTAAGCTTTTATTAGTAGAAGAAAAATATTTTATTTAATTTTTAAAAGCTCCACTAAAAAACAACCAAACAACACCAAAAATTTTGATAAAGGCTTATGGAATTAAATAAACACTTATAATCATTATATAAACCGTATCAAACATGCACTTAATATTTGTGTTAAAAGATAAAAGTAGATTTGACATTACTTCATTTTTTTTCCTTCAGTATAGTTTAACACCAACATAATCTCCTTCTCACCTATATAAGTAGGGTTCAAATACCAAATTTTTTATATTTAACACCAACATAATCTCCTTCTCACCTATATAAGTAGGGTTCAAATACCAAATTTTTTATATTTTAATATAAAAAATTTTACCATTGTAACTCAACTAGTTGGCACGTTGATATTAATCAATTATGCGCATCTAAGGAAATATATGGTGGAATCTTGTAATTTAGCGTAGTGTTTCTTTTAGAATAAATAGTGAGATAAAAGACGAATTTCAGTTGAATAAATATAGATCATGCCTGCAAATTCAGCCGTTTTTAGGTCTGTTGTGGGTTGGATTTAGCTAGCATTTAGTTGCGTTAAGGCGTATCACGTTCAGATGACATACATTCTCTTTGGAGGGGCAAGCATTCACGATCACTATTCAGTGCTCTGAATTTTATTTTTACTCTTCTTTCTCGTCAATAGTACAACTAAATTCTTCTACAGCTAGCTAGCTAGCTTGCACACTTCGCTTACCAAAAAAAAACAATTGTAGCATCCTTCCCTATTTAAGTCCATGGGCGTTAGTACTCCTTCAGTTCACCAATATACCGAAGCTTAATTTCGATTTCATCACAAGTCACTTTTGCATATGGCACCATGGCTCTCACCCATTTCTTCTTCACAACATGTTTGCTTCTCTGGTTATCACTTTCAATGGCTTCTGCCGCTGATTATGTTAATACACAAATCCCGGTGCCTAACAAACCAATTAATCAAGATGTCCCACTGAATAATAACATCCCAAAGCCAGAACTTGACCAACTAAACAAACCAAAAGGTTTCACTGATCATGTCCCTCGACCAGAATTGAGCGTTCCAAATAAGCCTAAGGATCTTAGCAATAATGTCCCGAAACCCGACCTCGACAAATTGAAGCCAGAAGGTTACGGCGGCGGGGTTGTCCCCAAACAAGGACTTGGAAATCCGAAGCTATTAGATACGGAAAAGCTACTCCCCATTTGCATTGAAGGCCTAGTTTTATGTAAATCAGGCCAAAAACTTACTCCAATCAAAGGTTATTTCTGCCTCCAATAATTGTTTTTAATTAATCTGCGTTAACTTTTGTGATCAAAATTGGCATATTTTTGTTTTATATATGTATGTACGTATATTCATTTTTGCCTATAAAAAAAATATTGCAGGAGCTAAGGCAAGAATAACATGCATCGGTGGTGATGAGAATGGGTACGAGACAACTCAGTCCCTATTGAGTCCTGCAACTGATGAGAAGGGTTACTTTTTTGCAACGTTGCCTGTTTCAATTTCAAAGCTAGGGAACTATTCAAAGCTTACCGATTGCAAAGCAAAGGTGGATAACTCTCCATTGGAGAACTGTAAAGTTCCAACTGACATCGATAACGGGATGAGTGGTGCTCCTCTTGACACTTATCGCATTCTCAAAAACAAAAATATGAAATTATACCGACTCCGACCTTTCGTCTTCACCCCAGAACCTAAACCTGAACCTAAGGGTTATTAAAATTTTAATGTCTAAAAGTTATCCTCTATATGCTTGAGCTTTCATTTTTTTTTTCTTTTTAAAATTATATATAAAAAAAAAAAAAGAGTTCGAGGGTGTATGGTGAGATTGAGTTTTGTTGTTTGTAATTTGTATTACGTTTTGTTCTCTGTTTTATTAATGCAAAATCGTTTGTAATAGTTAAAAATCATTTATTGTATGACTTGTAAGCCCATATTTTTACGTAATGTTTATTATTCTCATTCTGATCGACCAATTAACAGAATTAATAGAATGTATGCGTTTTTTACATAGGGAAAAAGACAATGAGCCTTAACATTTCGAAAAAGGGATATATAACCGCTTAACATTTCAAAAAAATCTATAGTCCTCTTTTTACCAATAAATTTTGTTTGTTTTTAATTTAACATTAAAATAAATCAATATATTAACCAGACATATTGGATCAAATTTAGTCACCAATCCCTGGTGGCATGCGCTTCGACAACGAGATCGGTGCTGAATACGTAAAGCAAACAATGGCAGCTGCCGCAGACTTCATCTGGAGGCTATTCCAGCAAAACACCGAAGCCCAATTTCACTCCTTGACGGAATGAAACCCTAGGAAATTGCTTTCACATCCAACAATGGAATTCATTTTGGTGATGAAACATCCTGCTGATTCGATCAAGCAAGAGCTCAGTGCAGTTATGTATCATGAGATAAAGCATGTACGGCAATGGAATGACAAAATGCTCCAATATTGGATGGCTTATCGAAGTGATAGCTGATTTTGTGAGGCTAAAGGCTAATTATGTGCTGGAAGGTTGGGCAAAACCGGGGGAGGAGACCATGTGGAATCAAGGACTCCGTAGTGTTGCTGGTAGGTCTTTGGATTGCAATGATCTTAGAAATGGGTTTGTGGCCGAGCTAAACAAGAAGATGAGAGATGGCTATAATGATAATATCTTTATGGCGTTGCTAGGGAAGAGTATTGATCAATTGTGGAATGACTACAAGGCCAAGTACGGGAATTGTTAGAGTATGCTCCAGAATACTCTAGATTGTTCCTTTTTTAGTTGTTTGCAATTGCATCATTAAGCGCATGAAACGTGCTTTCGATTGAGACATGAAAATTTCAGGAAGTCTCTTCCATAGCTCTTGTGATGTCTCACAATTTATCACCATAATCAACACACTATTAATTATTGATGAAAACATCCAGTTCTGGAGCAATTTGTCAGTCTTTTTCCAAGTGATTTACTCTGGATTCTCAGTTCTTGTAACTGTGATTTCAAATCTGATAGATTCTTCACTGTTTTTCATGCAAAAATTGAGAAGGACAAGGCTTATTGATACGAACCACGCCAAGAACTAACGCGACCCTATTCAATTTAGTCCTTAAGATCGAATCTAAAACTGTAATTGAATGAAAGCTCGACTTAATGCTTAATGAAGCACGAACCTTGGTATGAAAAGATGCCACAATCGGTTATGGATGATCTAATTGATAAGTTAAGATTTTGAACGCCACAAAAATCCGATAAGTTCAAAGAGTTGGTTTAAAAACCAAAGAGAATTAACTCTCTCACCAATTGCATTAAAAATGATCTCCTCTGTTATTGGATGTGAGTACATTATATATGGTTAGTTACAAGAATTTTTAGAAATAAATCCTAAACCAAAATCAAATCAGAATCTTAATATAAGCAAATAAGGAAAGAATCTAAATCAAATCAAAATCCTAATCTAATCGAATAGGAAAGAATCTAAATCAAATTAGAATCCTAATATAACCAAATAGGAAAGAATCTAGATTAAATCAGAATCTTAATCTAACCAAATAAGAAAGAATCTAAATCAAATTAGAATAAAAGATAAATAACTGATTTGTTTCTGTGCTAGCCTCCTCAAGAAATAGAAAAGTATCCAAAAAAGGAAAATAATATATTTTTCCACCATAATGTGCAAGCCACTTGTCGATCTCATGGAAGTGATTATTTGAAAACTTCTATAGCTTGAATCATGCATTTAGTGGTCAGAATATCACGTGCGATTTCTTCAACAGGCTTCCACGAACTTGATTGAGCCCAAGATGTTTGAATCAACCCATTAAGCGCTTCTTTGAATTTTTTTGCTCAAGCTCTTGTGACGAGTCCAATGAGAACTTGAATAAGGTCTGAATATGCTTTATACCATGTGCTTGTGACAGTGTTGCCTTTAATCTCATCTCTTATCACCATTGATGAATCCTTTAAGACCGTTTCAAGTTATTGATACTAGTACTTGTGTTTCCCATATAAAATAATTTGTTCAATCAAGCTTCACTGGTTGGATGAAGTTAAAGGATAATGAAGATGATGCTATAATGTTTGAGGAAGTCGTGATTGATCAGCTCTGATACCATGTGAAAAATAGCAAAGTAATGTGTTTGGAAAGAGAAAAACAGAGAAAATATCAAGAGAGTAAAAAGAAAACTTGTTGTAAATTTTATTGATCTCTCAAGAAGAGTACAGAGCTTGATATTTATACAAGATTGTATAACTAACCTAGTTAACAATTAACAAATAGAAGTTTGATAGCTATACAATTTATAACAACGTGATGCCATGCTGGCATGTACACACACACTGATAACTAACTACTAAGCTTTAGCTGAGCTCACAATAATCAATAGTTGCACTTAATATGAAGGAACAATCTAGAGCATTCTGGAACATGCTCTAACAGGAATTAATTAAGCTAATATAACTACTTTAGTAATTATAAATTATAACGATATAGTAACAACCATAAATTAAATATAAATTTACGATTAAAACAAACAAAATTTACTAATAGAAAGGGGGTTATTTGTCCTTTTTAAAATGTTAGAAGGTTTATGTTCATTTTTTTTTCTAACACTAAGGGCTTACTGTCCTCTTTCCTTTTGAGAATTACTATAAGATGTTCTCCAAACCTATGTTTGGTTAGAAGAATTGAGAGTAGAGAAAAAAAGATGATTAATCTCAATTTTATTGTTTAGTTTAACATTAAATTTATTTTTTTCCTTTTATTTCTTTTACCTCTCCTCTTTTTCCCTCCTCTCCTTTCCTTCATTGTTTCAAACCAAACACGCCATTAAAAATAAAGAAAATTTCAAATATATTAGAGGTAACACGTCAACATTAACCTCTAACTTAATTGTTTACGGCTAAATGGTCAATGTCACTAGTATGGCTTCAAGTGTAAGACTACAATAATACAACGTAACTCACTCACTCACTCATGAACGTCACTATCGCTTTGATTACCAGCTGTCACGCTCATTTTGTTTGAGATATTTACCACCGAATGAATTGAATTCACTGATCAGTTGATATTCAAAAGTTTACGCAGTATGTTTCATTACAAACAATTAAATTGGTGAGTCCAAAGGAGGTACTTTGGGTCATGCAACGGATGGAGGTTAAATGACACAGCCCATATACATAATAATCAGCTAAATATACATTGCAAGTTCGTTCTAGAGTTGTTTGGTTGGGTTAGTTTTCGACCACTATTCTAGATATCTTTGTAACTTTGTGTTTCTGGAATGCAGTTGTTTAATTCCAGAAAAGGACAAAAATGTGTTTTGCTGATTCATATAGAAACTAGTATAATATGTCAAAACATGTAATTAAATCATAAACTAAAATCGAAAGATATATAGTAATGAGTGATGGGGACGAGGCTGGACTTCTCTTTTCAGAAGAATTATTGAATAGCGAGTTCTTTTCTTCTCCAATTGTCCAGATCTTGTTCATGTATACGCACAAAATTCATAGACATTATGGCATTTAAATCTGTAAATGATTGCGATATGATCATATACCATAATTAATAAGGTTATCAATGTCAAAGAGTTTAATTCAAGGGGAGCTTTGATTTTGAATCTTGTTTTAATAATTCAAACCTTACTTTGTTTCTTTCTTTTAATTTTTCTCGGATCAGATTGGCCAAATATTACATTACATGCCAGCCGTTATATTATCTTGAGGCTGTTTCTCCTATTCTACTCTATTGTTCTGTCTAATTCGTGATGCTTAATTGCGATTGGAGATATATTTATATATATATATATATATATATATCCCTTATTGAAAGCCTTTTTATATGTATATGAAAATTATTTAATTCGCGATGATTTTACAGTGTAAAATTAATTATTTTACAGCAGCATAAAATTTTCTATAATGTTGTCAATGTGTGAAGAAGCATGTGAAAGAGGATTTGGATTTTATAAAGGCTGGAGCCGGACTAGAATCTTTCTCTGTTGGGTTCCCTAACTTAAAATACTGGCTTAATTTTTCATCATTTGAATCTATTCAATATAATGGTGTAAATGTAAAGTCAGTAAGCAGCATTTAAGTCATTATTCATATACTATTGGATTGAATAGATTCAATGGATGAAAAATTATGCCATGATCTTAAGTCAAAAGTTTAAGAGAAGCAATATCTAGATGACAACCTACTTCCATTCTCATGCATATGAATAATGTTCTTTAACGTGACAGTTTATACTAGTGTCCATTAAACTCAGAGGGTCAAACTAGCAGACGGCGACATTGAAGAAATTAGTCAGAAACATCGAATCTTAAAATATTAGCCAATACAACTTGGAAGGTAGTGGCTGTTGACAGGCCAAGGTGCTACCTAATCGTTAGAAAGAAAGCGAGGATGGTCTTATTGCCAGCTTTTGTTCCACTCAATAATCCTCGGAGTCCAAGACTTTGTGCAGATAGTATTTGACTTGCTTAATAATCGACTGTTAATAAAATATAGAGTTGAAAAAAGTAATAATAACTTGATTAACATTTCTCCATTCTTTTTAGCTTAGCCGTTTGCACGTTATGTTGCAGATAATCGGAGCAGTGGGTGACATATATGCATGCATCAAACTTATTTGGTACCACTGCCACGTAAGTCCTATAATTTGATTTATGTCGTGCAACCAAGTTACTCCCTACTCTTCCCAAGTTAGTGTTTTATTTTGGACATAGTGAACAAGAAGATAGTGCCATCTCATCTCTATAAAAAGCTAGCCATATTGGTAACGTTCCCTAAACCCAGTGCTCATCAATCCTTCTTCTGCAATTAATAGATGAAAATGGTTCTCACTCGTTCCATCTTTGCAGTCTCTATGCTTGTTTTGTCAATGGTGGCCATCACTTCAGCCGGTGGGTATGAGTATGACCCCAATCCCTACGTTGAGAAACCAGAACAAGCAGAAATGGTGGGGTTCACACCATACAAGATTGCGCATTCAAGGGCTTATTTTCTGCAATTCACGCTCAAAAATCACCCCAATTGAAGTTAATTACTAATCACTGGGTGCATTGTCATCTTCATTGACTTGTATAATTAAAAAGGAAGTGCCTATGGTGTCCCCTAAATCTACGTCTCTCTTAAATTTAAATTACATGAAATAGGAGCTGTGGCAAGGATAACATGTCTAGCAAACGATGAGCATGGCTACGAAGCAGCACCATTCTCAATATTGAGCGATGCAACTGATGCCAAAGGCTATTTCTTTGGAACATTGTCTCCTTCTGAGGTGGAGAATTTCTCGAGGCTTAAAGAGTGCAAGGCTTTTCTTGAGCTCTCCCCATCGAAGACTTGTAATGTTCCAACAAACATAAACAATGGGACCGCCGGTGCTCTTCTTTCTTCTTGTCGCACCCTCAATAAGAGCAAGATGATATCATTCTCCGTTCCCCCATTTTTCTTTCGCTCCAACAGTAATAAAGCATGCCCTAATGGCTATTGATTAATTACGAGTTTAATTAGCACTGTGAAGATATGAGCACCTGAGGTTTTGGACTCAAATGAAAATTGTGAAGAAGTTGGGGGGTTTTGGGCAGATTGGCTTCACCTGAAGGGGTCTGCTTCATATTTTATGCTGACGTGGAAACCGTTCATCCATTTCCAGGCATATCAGAATAAAAGGGGCTGACAAGCAGCACCTGATATCAGATCTTTTTCTTCTTAATTTGTTACTCAATTTGTATAGAATTTTGCTTCTGTGTGATCTATGCAATCTCTTCTATAAAATCAACTGTACCTGGATGGTTTTGGTCAATAAAGAGAGTAGAGTTTTCCTGCATATCTTGGCTGCTTACAACCTTGTTCTTCTTTACTGGATTCGGTCTGAGTTCTGTTTTGTTGTTCTAACTCGGTTTAATTCATCAAGATTCTTAAGAATCAGCTTGTAAAGATTCAACAAGCACTTAGCATATCTCTAAATATATAATAGAGCATGTGCTTTACTTCTCTCTATTGAACGGTATGTAATTTAAATTTCACCATACAATAATATGATTCTATTTTAAGGTTGAAGCCTCACTAGTCACTAGTGTACGTGTGTGTGTGCGTGTTGATTTGAATTTCATCATAATTTTTATGTTTTAAAAATGACGCAAGGTGAATTTGAAAGGCAGCAAATAAGATTTGGTCTCAACCACCCCACCCCCCACCCGGTACTGGCTAACAAAGTCAACACAAATATTCATAAAAAAGTTATCTAAACGGCCACGGAGACACGATGTTGTGACATCTATGACTTGTATCACGACCGAACAACGCACGGTAGTATTAGTATATTAGTTAACGTTGATGATAAATGCTTATTGTGATTATTAATTGAAGTGAGGGGGTCCGTATGCTTTTGGTTTGAGAATTGAGGTTGGTGGGTGAGCGTGACACGAAAAACTCGAGTCGTGCAACAAAACGAAGACACCAAAAGGAGGTCACGAAAGAGACACGGTCACAGGCGGGTGAGAATAACAGAATATCAAGGAGCGAACGAGTAAGAAGGAATGGGAGATACCGAGCAACAAATCGGGATGTCCGCTTCAAACTCCGAGTTTGATACTTGACTCCTAACCAAATTAAGTCAATATTCTCTCCTCTATAGAGCAACAGAACCGTTTCATTCACCAAAAACAAACATAAAATTAAGCATGGCGGAGGCGGACAAGAGCGCTCACGAGAAAAAGAAAGCACAGCTACGCTTCAACGTTGGTAGTGGAGGTGTTTTAGGAGGCGTTGTCTTGTTGGGTGGAGGATTGGCTGTTGCTGGCTTGATGGCCGCGTTTGCAATCATTAAGAATAGAAACAGTGAAAGAGATGATCAGAAGAAAGAGGGGGATTCATCAGCAGCAACAACGGCTTCGGAGAAAGTACATGATGGAACTCAAGGGCTGAGCTCTCTTCTTCAAAACCCGACAACAGCTGTGCATCAAAATTCTTGGTTAGCATCTCAGTTAAACTTTTCCGTTCTTTCTGATTGTCATCGTATTTGATTCTCTGCCTTTCTAATGTGGTTGTTTTGCAGTTGTACAAGCCATGTAGCACCAACAATTGGTGTAGAAAGCCCCATGGATTCCCGGGAGTTGGTCTCTGCCCATAATATGGCCTTGGTAATTGTGAGAAACATCTTTGTTGAAACTTGAAAGACAGAATTGTAGTATGATTATTAATAACTAACATTATGTGCCGCCAAAAGTACAGTATTAACTAACATGTTGAGTAATTTGGCTCAGGAAGCTAAACCCATTCCCAAAATGGATGGGGATAAAGAAGAAGATCCTAGCCGTTACCAACAGGAGATCCTCTTCTCTGGCGAGCTAAACAAGGAAATCATTGAATCATGCAATGAGATTCTTAACAATGAAGAGATTTCAGCGCCAGCACCACAAATCAAAATCAAGAATGAATCCGGTGAGAATTTTCAGCTGATAGACAACATTGAAATGAAGAAAGAGGATGAACCAGCTGGGACAAAAGAATTGGCAGTGGAAGAAAATTTACCCAAGCAGTCAGAAGAAGAACATGACGATGGTGCTATTGAAGAATATGTCATGGATAAAGAGGAAGGGAGCCTGGAAGTAGAAATAGCTCCAAAAGAGAATTCAACAATGCAGCCAGCTGAGGAAGAAGAAGAGCAAGAAAAAGAATGTGATGAAGATGAGGAGAACTTAACATTGCAGCCAGTTGAAGAAGAAGAAGGCGATGACGAAGACGATCATGATCATGGTGTATACGATGGCAACCATGACAGCGATGACAGTAGTGAAGAAGAAGATGCCACGGAGAAAGAGGAAGAGAGCTCAGAAGGAACAGGCAGCTCTTCCAGGGAATCCAATGTCGAAGCAATTTGGCCAACAGATATGATAGAGGCTTTATCACATGAACTCAAAGTGATGAATGCCAACAAGATGGCCAAAACAGAATGCGATTACATAAACAGCAAATGTGAATACGGAAGCAAGAATGAAACTACTGAAAATGCACCGATTTTGAACAAGAGAACACCACAGGAGTTTGTCATGGCGAAAGATGAGACCATGCATTTACAAACACGGGAGGTCTGTATCTGGACGTTGCTGGCTCTACTCTTGCTGCTGCTACTTCTGAATATTCATCGTACATCTCAGGTCCAGGATCTTTCTGATGAGAATTCTGTCATTCGTCCATGAATTTAAAGAGTCATCACAGATGATTTTGAGAGAGTTTACATGTAATAAATATGTCAGTATTCTGATATATTTTCAACGTTTTTGGCAAATTAGCACAGCAGACCAGCTACTGTCCATTGGCTGCTATATGTCCTTTGCTATTAGAAAGTAAAGTTCATTGTTTATACATCCATAATCGTGTTTTATTATTAAGAATCTGAATACATTAGAAAGCCAGATTAGCAACAGATTCCCAGCTACTAACACATTTAGCATTAGAACAGAGCATGAAAGAGTCATATGGAAAATGACATTCCTGGCCGAGGAAGTATGAAATACTGAGTGTAGAATCAGAACCAGCGATATCACCGCAGTTTCACTCTCCCACAATTTTTAGCTCTTTACCATCTACCATATTACCCCACCACCGCCACCATCATCCTTGATGCTGTTGTGTACCACCACACCATCTCAATCTAAACATGCACACGTGGGCCACGTCTGCTTATTTCTGGAAAGAATTTGGCCAACCAGGTACAATATGACATATGCTGATGCATGACAAAGTGATTGAGGCCTAGACCTTTTATTATGCTTAGTGATGCATAATACAATTTACAAGACGATCAAGTGATCTAGTGAAGATAAAGGATTTAAACCACCTGAAATTTATATATAGCAGGAGACCCATGCTTTGTCTATATGTTGTGCCATCTTTTCATGGCAAGTACCTTTGCAGATGTATACACAATTCTAACTATCACTCTTTCTCTATATACAGTGCCCTGAATCCACAGACTAAGCTCAGAAGGCTCTGCTGGTTGATTTTGTTACCAGTGTCAACAATAGATGAGAACTTGTAACTAACAAAATCTATTATAGCTCAGAACTCTGGGGACAAAACTTCATACCCAGTCTTGCACTTGCTGGGTGAACAAGTTGAGCAAACAGGCTCCCTGATTGATTAGCATTCATGATATTGCTGGTCTCCTTCGGAGCTTGGCCAGCTGCAACCCGTAAACCATCCCAATACACCCAGGATTAAATCCACACTTGAGCAAGCATCAACCTGACCAAAAAAGAAACAGCTCCATGATATAAGAAAAAGAGGGAAAAGATAAAAGAACAAAGACCAAGTAGTAGCAGATTATTAGCATTAGTGAATGAACATTTGGCACACTACCAAACTCTCAAGGCTCCCTTCGACGTGAAACAGCATGACAGCCATTCCCCTTCCCCTGTCAATTTCAGCCTGAAGAGAGAAAGTACAAATGTCACAAACTTTAGAGACTCAAGCAACTAACGGTCGCTGAATATATACTTCATAAATTTTGACCACTCACCACACAAGAACATATAGTGACACCTACAGTTGCCAAAGCCGTTGTGACCTCAGCCATGATGCCTGAAATCAGTGGGTTAATCAAATCTTTAACAGGAACAGCCAGATTGATCCGAAATCATGACACTCCAAATTTAGGCCTAAAGTTCAATGAAAAGACATTCTGATACTGAGAAGGCAGTAGACATTCCATTCAGAGATTAGGACAAAGACAGGATGACTTTCCATAAACCACAGGGCAATTATTTCTGTCCCAAATTCATGGACGGTCAATAAAAGCTGGAAATAAAGGCAATTAGGAAACTTGTAAGAGAATGGTCTGATTGGATTCCTAAATAATATTTCCAGATTTGAATTTTTACAATCTCAATTGTGTCTACTGCCTATCGTGATTGCATGACTATTTCTACAAAATGAAAATTACCTCTTCGATCTATGCACACCACACTAAACCATTGGATAGAGTGCCCCTCGAGATTGTGCCAAGTGGCAATTTTACTGGCTTGCCAGCTTTGTAATCCGGGCAGAACTTCCTCATACATTGGAACATTAGCATGTATCATTTTGGCAAAACTATTTTCTTGAGATGACAATTCCCCCTCAGCTTTTGAACTAACATGATGCACATGCTTGTTATGTTTTCCGTTGACTTTTGGAGTCCAAATGCTAGCATTGTCATCAGAACAGACAGCTTTAGAATTTCTGACAGGTGACGACATTTTGACAACATTCATAAGGATTTTCTCCCACAATGGTTTGGAACCATCTGAGAGATCTTCTACTTCACTGTCCTCTTCAGAATCAGCAACGAATTCACTTACAGTGTCTGCTGTAATATCTGAAGCAGATAATGCAGCTTGCTCCCTTAAAAACTAATCACAAGATGAAATTTGATATTAAAGCAGAATTAACAGTCTTAGTGCTTTAAAAGAAGAAGGGGGAAAAAAAGAAGGGCACAGGCAGTAATAACGGGTTAAATGTGGGGGGGGGGGAGGGTCCAGAAGCCAGTACTATTCTGAACAAGTAAACCTACTTTCATAATTTTGTGTCTGGCACTGCGTGTTTTAGCATGTTCCAACCACTGCTTATGCCTTTGGAAAGCTGATTTACTTGAGAGCGCCTGATAAAATGAGATAGTCAGGGAAGGCTAATTAAACTTGCACTTTATTTATATATATATATATATTTTTTTTTTTTTGGGGGGTAATGTGTGAACTAGTAATACATGTATGTGCAACCTGATGAACTTTGATGAGTGGAAAAGAACAACTTAGAAAAGAAAATCAAGTAGCGTGACAGAATTTAGTAAATAAGCATCACTATGGTTAATGGGAAGATAGAACCAGCCTTCTGGATGTAATTTATTAGGATCATCATACTAAAATTAGAACATTATGACATGTAATTGCTCAGCAAGGACAGTGTACAGTTTCCAACAACATGAATCTTTGCAAGAAGTAGATCTAATGAGTTAAATCGAGCCAAAAAAAACATAGTGATATATGACCAAACTAGCATGATGACAAATGCAGCTATTACTGAAACTCCCTCCATTGAGTTACTTTTCGACTTAGGAAGAAAAGCTAAAAAGGATGTGAAATAGTTAAATAGAGATATTCTTCTAATGATGCATGGTAAATCTAGACTTCAATACAACACCTAAAAAAAGTTGCATACGCTATTGTATGAGAACAGCAAACGTAGTTAGAGGCTATGGTCTAGTTACTTCAGGTCATGAAAAACTAACATTATAGGTGATTATCTCCACAACTTCAGCATTAGCAAGTACATGTGTTGGAGAAACAAGATTCCCATTGACCTGCAATAAACTCAAGCATTTGAAAATTAGATTGACACTTTGCTTTTGCTTTGGTCTAACCCCTGAATAGAACCAATCAAAAGCGAGTAGAGTACCTTTGCAGCAACCATCTTGTTGCCAATTTCAGTGTGTATCATATAAGCATAGTCAACAACTGTCGCTCCTTTAGGTAGATTTTTAATCTGTACATTTATGAAGATGATTATCAAGTTGTAATTAGCACAATCTGCTTATATATGAATTAAATAACCCTTAAAAAGGGAGAAATTCACTCATTTACCTCTCCCCTTGGTGTAAAAACGAAGACTCGACTACCTAAGAGATCTCTTGTAATGGTATCCACAAATTCTCTGGATGTCATGTTCCCAACAAACTCTTCTTGCCATTCTCTAATTGCATTGAGCCAGCTAATCTGGAGGAAAGACAGGACTTCATCCATAAAATTAGCATCCAAAGTCAGGGGAGTTGGGAAAGCTTAATAAAGAATTCTCTCTTTCAAGGATGACTTCTAATTATGACAGTTCATCAAGTAAACAGGTAATATACCCTCAGCGCAATATTGGCATTGTTAAGGCAAACTGTCTTTCCCCTTGAACTTCTACCATTAGGCCTTGCGTGTCCAACTAGACCAGTAACAAAAACTCTCCCACTATAATGAGTAGCAATGCCTCTTTCGGCAATCAGATCCATCTCTTCAGTTCTTATCTGCAAAAATATAGAAACATCTATAACTAAATGCATTTCAAGAATCAAATCATGAACTCAAAATGACATTATGACAATTTTAGCAAGAATTGTTTTTCAATTAAGAGAATTAACTAGAAAATGATTTTAAGTAAAAAAGCATTCTCAGCAACCAAAGGAAAAGGGAACATGATTAAGAAAATGAACATTCAAGCTACCTGAACTTCCAATCGAAACATACTCTCATACAAAAATGGAATCAAGGTTGTGTGGAGACTTTGGTAGCCATTAGGCTTTGGGGTTGCAATATAATCTTTCATCTGTTAAGAAGAATAAAGCACTACTTAAATAAATTTTCTGCAACACAAAAACTGTTTCTTCCCATAGTTTGAAAAAGAAAAAAGAAAAAACTGGAATACACACAGCTCGAGGAATAGGGGTCCAGATTCCATGTACCAACCCAAGCACATGGTAGCATATCTGCAGAAAGTATATACATGAGAAAATTCCAAATGCTAAGCCAACTACAGGTAACAGAAAAAGATGCCTAGATCATTTGGCATGACCAATAAATCACCTGCTGAGGACTGCACAAAGGCCCAACACCACCACATGGCTTTGGTTTTAAGATTATACGAAACTGGTTATAACAAACAGGAAGCAACAAATCAACAAGTGAATGAAAACCAATAAAAGTTTCTTTATCAAAAATAACCAACATATTAAAGGCAAACACAAAAACAAACCTGTGCAATTTGGTTAACCTCATTGATTGAACCTTTTGATTTGAGCACAGCTTTGTAAATACTGCAGAAAACAAAAATTTTCATTAAAAAACATTGCCCCAAAAGTCTTCCATAAAACATACAGAACAAGTCATGAGGTAAATGAGAAAGGCATGCGATATCTCATTGCCACATCAACCAAGTCAGCAGTTTGCATTACTAATCCATTTGGGGCCCCAACATGATTAAACTCGGACATATATTACAGGCTCTTTGTCAGATATATTGCTGCATAAACCAGAAAATCTACACATGTGAAGGTACCGAGTGCATTTGTGAGTGAGCCGCACTACATGGTAAAAAGCCCATCCATAATGTTGTTCAATTGCAGTGAAGGAAATGAAACATGGATCAATGGCTCAAACAATCAGCAAACAAGCTGAATAGATAAATCAACCAATGGTAAAAGTAAGATTCATGACTTGACCTGTAAGGCTCCTTACATACACAGCGAATTTCAGTTTTGACAGTCATAAGGTCTAAGAACTGATCATCCTCAATCTTCTTCATCAAAATTTTGTTTGCCTGGTAAAAAGAAGAAAATTCCAATGACCAGTTAGATACAAAATCAGCTTGAAAATGTCAAAATTGACATTCACAAAAAACTTAACAGTTAGTTTTATCATCATGCCAACTTGTAAGTTATAAATGAAACTTCTGCAGTCATATCCAAACATCAGTGTGCAAAAGGAGGAAAAGAGTACCTCCTCAAGTTCTTTTTCATGTTCTTTATAGAGATCTGCAACTCTTCTTTTGACCTTGGCATAATCTTCAGCATTTGTGTACATAAAGGACAGATTTTCAAGTTCAGACTGCAATAATAGTAATATGAATTCAGACCACGAAACAAAAGGATCATCAACCAGAAATAGGAAGTGAATGGCAATTTAAATGAAAACAGTTCTAAATGCGTAAGTTTAGCCAAAACTGGAAGGCAGGCAGGAATATAACTAAAAATACCAAGTTAGTAGAGAGAAAAAGCCAAGTATAAGATGGTCTGTATATGGCAGCTCTGAACAAAATATTGATGCCGCTGGAAAAATGCTGGCATATATTTATCCAAATAAATGACTATGAAATGAAAATCTCAAAAGTCTCATAATGAGATCATCAAAAGCCCCATCTCGTCTTGAATGATGAATAAGTCATAGACCGATAGTTGGGACTCAACAGAATGCAAAATCTTGAATATTAAGAGCAACTTTAGTTATTCTCAATCTAAAATTTATTATCCCAAAAAAAGAACAAATTAACTGACGGAAGTCTCAACCAGTCAGGAACTATCATAATCCACATAGATTCTACATCAAGATCAATTTATATCACCAGAAATTATACAACAAACTACCATCAGCACTGCAATGCACAAACACCATTTTTTAAAAATTGCAAATGAACTGCAAGGTACACCTTAATTTGGTACATCCCTAACAATTTTGCCAAGGGAGCAAAGACCTGCAATGTCTCCGTTGCAATGCTGGCCTGGAAAGAAAATAACAATGTTAAAAATAATGATTGGAAAATGATCTATAATGAATTATACTTGACCAATAGCAAACTACCTGCTTATGTGGAGGCATGTGTGAAAGAGTGCGCATGTTATGCAATCTATCAGCCAATTTGACTATGATAACACGGACCTGAAATAGCAGGTGTTTAGTAACTGAATGGATTTTAACATGAGTAACAAGAACATCAAAAAGATTATGTTGACAAGTCACCTCCTCAGTCATGGCTAGAAACATTTGCCGTAGGTCATCAGCTTTAACATCTTGAACCGAATGGTTTTCATTCTTACACTTCAACTTTCCCAGCTTTGATACCTAACCAGGAAAAGGAAGAAATGGATTTAAACTCTAGATTCTTTGAAGTTCTGACATGACACTTGAGTTGCTGAAGAAAAAAAACAAATAAATTGCCTTAGTCTCTCCCTCTACAATGCAGCGTACAGTAGCTCCAAACTCCTCCTCTATTCTTTCAAAAGTAACAACATTTGTATCTTCAACTGTGTCATGTAGTAATCCCGCAGCAACAGATTCCCAATCCAGTTCCTACAATATCAGTAATGAGCCAAGTTCAATTGTCCGATGCAATATTAATTATGTTCAAAATGATAGAATATTTTCAATTTTTCATAACACACAAGTTCACCCAGAATGCGAGCAACTTCAACTGGATGAATGATGAAAGGCTCTCCACTCCGTCTTTTCTGACCATTATGCGCCTCAAAAGCCAACTGTACCAACCAAAATACTACATTTAGATATAATAACCACCTCTTGTGAAATAAAGAAACAGGATTCACAAGAAATTCAATGCTAAAATTATTGAAAAAGCAGGCATGTTACCATCAGAGCTCTATGGACCAATTCCAATTCATTAGGTGAAAGGTATGATATGGTGGGCCTAAGATCCTGAGCCAACAGTTAAATGATAATAAGTACAACAACCAAACCGTGCAGGACTATAGTAATTGTTGCAGAAATAGAGGTTCAAAAATAGTCAATTATACCTCCCACAACCTTTCAGGAGAATCCTCTTTGAAGGCATCTGAAGAGACAGATGGAGAACAACACAGCCGCCATCTTTTACAAGCAACATGAAGTAAACTTGACCTAGACAGTTTTCCAAGAAGAACAAGGTCGGAAGCTTCAGTGCACCAACTTCCCACATCAAAGGCTTCGCATCTCTGGCAAGAGCACGAGACTGAACAGTTAATAACTATAAAAAGATAATAATAATAATAACAATGCTACTAGTCTACCACTAAAGCTAAAGCATACAACAGATCTATCTGTAGTGCGTTCCAACAGACTCATAGATAAGTTGCATCGATTAATTAACATCTGTCCAGCCATGAACTGCATTTACTGCTCCATTACCACTGCTGAAATTATCGATTACGCCGATACAATCCAAGCCATACCAAAGTAAGCAGAGTCACCAAGATAGATGTTTAAAGTTTCTATGATTCCCACAAATAAAAAAAAAAAAATGCTATCTATTTTCCTTGGCAAGCCATTTTTTGAAATATAACATTAAGGCAATAGCATCAAGTATCAGAAATCAATTATCCTACAGAATCATAATTATAATTAAAATCTTTTCACAAACATTTAATAAATACAAAGAGAAACTTATATTTATACACAAATACTATAATACGTACCAAAAAACTTAAACTCTCAAGTAAAAGAAGCTTACAGAATTGATTCGATTTCTTCTGCCGGTTGGACCAAGCGGTAATGATGAAGAGTGAGCAGGATGTGCAGTGCTGGCAAGAAATCCGGTCAAAACTCTGGGAGCTTTCCAAGCACACGAGAGGACGCTACAGTCATAATATCTTCCATTTCCATCGCCTTTTGGCAACTTACAAATGTTAACGCATTCCACTGACACTAGAAAAGTCCAATTGCCGTGCAATTCAAGCTTAGTTCAGTAAATTACCAATAAATTTATAATTTTCCAGAATTTCACACATTTTCTCAGCAGAGAAACAAGGAAAGATAAAAGTTGAGAGAGCAAATGAACCTGACATGGAAGCAGCGGAAGCCATTTGTAATGAAGAAGAGCAATCTCATTGAATCGAACTAAGCATTCAACAACACACAAACATAAAACAACTCAATTGAAAAGAGCAAGAGAGTTGATAATTGTTCTTTCTCGAGGTTGGAATCGATAAAACGTTGCGTTTTATGTCTGTGGAAATGTTGTTGGAGGGTTTAGGACAAATAATCGATGGATTTTAAGGAAGAAGGTGAAGAGATAATCTAGAGAGAGAGAGAGATTAAGCTTCGCCAACGCCACACAAATACCGTTCGATATATAGATATTTTTCTTTTCTTTTCTTTCTTTCCTTTTTTTTTTTCTTTTCGCTTTTCTATAATGTAGGTGATGAATAAAATTTTAAAAATGCTTTGAATTCCATTTTTTTTTGTGCCTTTTCGTAAATTTTTTATAATTCATTTTCAAGGTAATTCCTAGGTGCGTCGTAAGTGTTGAATGGTGAAACTTTTATTTTCTTTTCCATGTGCTGTGTGTGTCAAGTCGTAGGCAACAACTATGCTTTTGGTACATGGTCCGGCTATGTCAACTCCAATAGCCGTACGATCATGAGGAGCGGCATGATCGTACGGTTGCACTGGAGTTGCTGCATCAACGTGTCCATGGCCTGGGTGCATTTGGATGACGGTATTGGCCTTGGAATTTAGCCTAAAATTACCAAAACCCTCCAGATTAATAAATATTTATGACTTGTGAAACATATTCATGTTGTTTCGAGGGTTTGTAATGGATTTCTTTGCACGAGGACAGCGTACAATGAACCGCCACATGAATTGTCAATCATTGGCAATGAATGTTATGTGCAATATATTACGCTACGAGCAAACGTGATGGAGCAAAAAGCCCGTCTAATAAACATATTGGGCTAAACTTTGTTAGTTAGCTGCAGTGTAACGAATGAACAAAGAATTCACTCACAGTATTGCTTCAAAACACTAGCTTTTGTAGGGAAATTATGACGTCGGTGATTACGTAAAGAGTAAGTTTATTGCGGAACTAATAAAGTGACATTCGTGGCACGTAAAAATCAGAGATCGAAGTGGCAGTTTTGACATCTAAACACCACGTGTAAGTCTGGTGCAGGACGTTTTATTTTTAAATTTTGATATTTTGGGTTTTTGATATTATTTATTTTTAATTAGAGTAAATTATAATATGTATTTTTATATTTTATTTTTAGTATAATTATGAAAATCTTAAGTAAATAATTTTATCATATAATAAATAAGAAGGTCTTGTTATTCATGTTCAATTATTTAATAAAAATATTTCTTTCATAATTTCTTTAAAATTATCTATTAAAGTGTATAAACATTTTGATTATAACATCATCTAATCTCACTGTAAAACATTATCAAAATCTCATTGAATCTTTTAGATTAAAAAAATAACTAATTATATTTAGATTAAAACGTTATCAAAATCTCATTGAATCATTTTGATTCAATGAATTAAAATGAGATCTAATCATACTTTAATTAGAACTTAAATTAACAGCGTTCACTTGAATCATCATAAAATGATGTCTAATATTAGATTGATTAGGGTTACTCCTAATATTTATCTACTCTATCAATCAGCTTGCACAACCGTGTTGCGTCAAAGTCTCCAAGCACATTGCTGCAATCAATATTTTTCTTGGAGGGATGAAGTAGTGGTGGTTTTGAATTGTGCACCTTCATTGGAAGGTTTGTGTCACAAAAAGGTGAAGTTAATCATTATAGAAAATTATCTAAAAGCTTATTGGGGCATGATTGGATTTCTCATTATCCACACGAGTGAATTTAACAAAGTCATTTCAAAAAAAAGAAAAAAAACACACACACGCACACACACACAAATTGAAAAACGGTTTGGTTGACTTTACTTTGTGAGGGGAAAAAAAGGGATTGTTGGGCCTTTCAGCTTCAGTTAATTACGCCGCCGCAGTAAAAAAATGCTTTTGTATTTGTCTAAAGAGAGCATCCCGTCTACAAATTGCAACGGAATATCTGCTTTAATTCTCATTGAAATGTGAAAGGGCAATTTTTATTTTCAATTTTCAAGATGTGTTTAATCGGTTATGTTTGGTGGCAACCAAACGAGTCCGTCACGGCATCAAATGTCAGCATGAATAGCTTCGCTGAAGCCAGTTGCAGATAACCACTGGATAAGGAGGGGAGAAACAGAGAGCATATACTTGGACATAATTATCCATAGCATTTTCAAAGGTGAATAATCATGGCTTTGGACAAATCAATGTTTCTTATATATTACGGCACTTGGTTTCTTTATTCTACATGCCTCTTTTGGGGTAATTACACGCGGCCAAAGATAGTCCACTCTCTCTCCCATGTTTTTCGTGTGAAGTTTCACCACTGCGCCCTGATGGTATGATGCTTCAATATCATGTACATGAAGCAATGGCCCGGATGGATCATATCTTTGCCTCCTTTTCAGGGGCTGCTCTCTCCGGATGGAGTTGATTGTATATCACTAAAATTTTCTCCTTTTAGAATGGAAATCACCTGGATGGATGAATGACGATCAGATATAATTAATTATTCAGGAAAAATATAAGCCGCTTTATAGATATAACATATGAATTGTTTGCATGGCAATTGGAGTACCTCGCTCATACAGGGTCGTGAAGTTGGCTTACTGATGGTGCATTGAGTTGCCGCAGCCATTACCCTGTAAATTCCATGCATGTCCGAAAAATCCAAATCGTCCTCCAACAACTCATGAAATTTTCTTTGAAGCATCAATGGCCGAGCCTGTCAAACAAATTGCAATAATTAAAGACAGTTTGGCAAATGACCAAAAAAAAAAAATGTTGTGACAGCTGAAGGTGTTGAATAAAGCCATTTCAGTAAGACTGATTCGTCAATACAAGGGATATTCTCATTTTTCACTAAAGTTGTCCCATTTGTAATTTACATTTATGGCCTTCTCCAGTTGAATTAAAGTAAAAAATAATTGCTTACTGACCCACTCGATCAAACTTCTGCAGTCCTGTGGCATTGATCTTCGACAAAACAACCGTAAGAGTAGAACCCCAAAGGAGAAGACATCTGATTTTAGTAATTCCATTGATTCGCGGTTTAATGTATCCTTAAGCTGCCGCCTTATAAACCAAAACAAACTTCTTTTTCAGCCAAATATATTTGTACAAAATTGTTGTATTGGATGCATGGTATTTCTTGAAGTGGATATAATAAAAGAAATAATAATAAAAACCTATCAAATTGAATTAAACCAATTTTGACTAGTACCTATTATTGGAGATTGATGCTTGTTCATGATGAAGCCATGTTGCTTTTCCAAAGCCAGAGATCTATTACAACCGCAAGTATGGGGGGTTGGGGGAAAAAAGCATACAGTTATTGAACAGAAATGATTAAGCCTTGGAAGAAACTTGGTTAATTTTTAGATATTCACCATGGGCCGTAAGTCATGTCGCAGAAAAATGTTGTGAAGCTGTAATTCACCGTGAGCAATTGGGCCCCGAGGACACTCCTGGTGCATGTATCGAACGCCTTGAGCTATTCCCATGGCAATCTTCAACTTTGGTTGGAATTTCAATTTCAGCTCATTATGCTGGAAGGCTGAATTAATTCAAATGTTGCAGTTAACAAGGGCATCTCAATCAAGAAGAATATCATTTACATTAAACAAGGACTCATTGCCTTTTTCTGTAAATGATCTCAAATAAAGAGAGTATGGTTAGAACTCACGGGAAAGCATATTGTCCAGTGTCCCTTCTCTTGGATGCGGGTAAACTAAAACTGATGCACTATCACTCTGGTGGTAACCAAGCAACCCCAGTATGTTTTTATGGCCCATCGACCAGGCTGCTTTCTTTTCTGCTTCAAGAATGCTGCTGGAATCTCCTGTGAATCTTTTTACCAGGACAAACTCGTGATACTCCGATAAATACCCAAGATAACCCACATAGTTCTTGCATTCCCCCATTAAAGCCTTTGTGGTAAACTTATCTGTTATCTCCATGATCACTTCCCAGCTTAGCTGCACTGGCTGTCCTAGCATAAATTTGGCCTTCGAAAACTTTCTTGGACTGTTATTTTGTACATCCTCTCTTGGTGACTCCACCTCAGTTATATTTTCTTTCTCCTGCTGTGCCTCAGACAGTGTTTGATTGTCACTTTGTTTGCTTGTACTGGCCAAAAGAGATGGAGAAGGGGACAGCTGTTCTGCCAATAAGGAGGAATTAACAAGTAGGTCCTCTTGCAATATGAATCCTTTCATGAGCTTGGGAGATTTTGGTTTGTGTATTTCTTCCATGATCATTGAACATTCTGATCTATCATATGAATCTAAGTGATGATCACGGACCATGGCTTCATCATCATTGCTCACCAATGATATATTGCAGTCTGTGCCACTCAGCCGGAAACTGACGTGTCTTGAAAAGCAACTGCAACAAGAAATACACAAGGATCGAATATTCAGCATCTAGATAATCACAGTGGTACGTAAGAGCCTAACAATCCTTGCCTGCGGCTTCTTCCATTTGTATGTCAAATTCAATGTATTACATACAAAATTGATATGTTTAAAAAGATACATTTGGTCATTTGCATAATTAGTTATATATGAGAGCATGTGGGAAAAGGGAAAGGAGCGGCGAAACCTATCCATTACAATCCAAGTAGCCCTTGAATTGTTAGCTTCCTCAATTATAACATCCTTTGGCTGGAAGCCTGCAGCAATTTTTACCTGAAATTTCACCTGCGACAGAAGCAACTGATTTGTTATACTAGCCAAGGGTATTACAAGTTAAGAGTTTACTTAATTTTCTGGAAGGAAAAAAAGGACCAAACAAAAACTTGTGAGTGAAAGAATATTTTCCATTATTATGGAAAACTGAAACAAAAAACGTGGGAAAATGTTCACAAAACTTATTATCTCAGAGCCAAAAATTCAAGCAAGTGACTTGTTTCAAAAATATAAATAAATAAAAGCAGGTGATACAGATGCACAAGGGTTGCAGGGCGGGGAACAGATCCAGAAGGACTTACTCCCTTAGATTTGCAGCTATCATAAAAAGCCCTGAAGATTTGCTTGTAAACTTCTTTTCTGTGACCGATCTCTTGGCGGAGGAAGCTGATGTGTGGATCTTCCTCACACAATTGATTGCACTGCAGCTCCCCCCTGGAACCTGCGTAAGATGAGGACCCAGTTGCTTCCACAGAGTGCAGAAGTGTGAGAACCAATATCTCATCCCCTGCATTATTCACTTGTCTCACAGCCTTCAAAAGTGGTGCAACTCCTGTATTCTCTATGCAGACCTTGATTCCTTCTAAAACGACGATAACACTCTGTTTGCTCTCTCTCCTTTTTCTAATACTAATCATTGTTACAAGGATTTACAGCTCTTATTGGCTGCTGCTAATTGATATGTTTTTTTTTTGTTTTTTTTCTATTTTTGTTTGTTTGTTTGTTTGGTTAGCTGTGCCTGCGGTTCATGCCTAGCTATATGATCCGAATACACGACCTTATTGTATTCATCTTAAACTGGTGGCATATTATGTCCGCAAAGTGATTCTTGTTTCCGACTTTGAGTCTAACGCACAACTTGGTAATAACCGAAAGAGACTGTTTTGTTGCTGCTATTCGATTCGTGCCAAGGATAAAATTAATAATCTGGCAAAGTACTGCTAATGCAAATTATATATATAGTTATATCAGATATAAAAAAACGTGCACATCATTGAGCTTTATGATAGTACTAAGTTTATGCTCTCCCACATCATATCATGGATTTTACAATTCCGACAATAATAATTGGAAAACAAACACCAGTGCCCTCTTAGCTTCCTCAGGATTTAATCTCTCCTTCTTCAACCATCCTTAACTTCCCCTAAAAATCTCCAACATCATCACATCATATCACCACCATAGAGATTTCCAATGCCTATGATCAATGATAAGACAGTTTAGGCTCTTTGCTTTGAACTATCCAACGTTGTTGGTTGAGACAGCTGGATCGTTCTTCAAAGGCCCAAGACAAAATAACCGCCACGCTGTTAATACTTTAGAAGAGCTAAGCTAAATTTTTTGGCTTAACATTTTATGATTTTCTTTTTTGAAATTCTGGTTGATAAATTAATTGTACATTATTTTATTGTAGTGAAATTTAGGTAATGTTACTTCCATTTGGTTTAATTGTGTAATGCTCTCTTATTAGCTGCTCTACCAGCTTAATGTGTAACATATATATATATAGAGAGAGAGAGAGAGTGTGTGTGTGTGTGTTAAAGGCATTCAAATTCAAGCTCTATTGTTGTTATCTAAATACATGATCATCTGAATAAATCTAATAACAGTCATCTTTTATTTGAGATAAATAATAATTTAAGGGCGTTTACAGAAACCACGCATTAATTTAGTGGAAAACGCTTAATTGTAAATGAATGTAATTGCACATATTGTGAGAGACTCGTTTGTCACTAGCAGGGTGGTGGGATGATCTTGCCCTCAAACTTGGCTCTAGCGTTCGCACATGAAGACGAGAACGGCAAATTAGCTTCAGCTTTCCTGGCAGAGCCGACGTCAAAGGCCAAATCCACGCCAACCAATTCAATACCATCACAAGGAACCTCTGAACTGCAATTTAGATTAACACCTACATTTGTAATTGAGGTTCCCCTAATGTTCTTGTAATGAACATCGGTGATCTTCACGCGTGATGGCTGCAAAATATAACTATAAATAATTAGTAAATTTACGACAATTCTATGCTAACTTATATATATTAGTAATTTTACAATAAGAGAATCTAGGAACAAACTAAAAAATTAAAATATATATACATACATACATTTTAATGCAATGTATTTTATTCTGTAATACATTCAAACATATATTTTATTATCTTTTAGTTTGTCAAAAGAAATATATATATATATATATATATATCATTTTCACATTTTTTTAATATTGGCACACTCTTAAACCGTTCAATCTAAGAGAGTTAAAAACTAATTCTCTTAAACCTATAATCTAAAAGCATGGACAAATGAAAAAAAAAATTGAAGACATCCACTAGAGAAGGATTCTTTCTCTCTATACATACATACATAGATATGCATATGTATATGTATATGTATATGTGTGTCTGCGTGTATGCATGTATCCATTTGAAATCGTTGTTTGCTGAACTTAATACCTCATTCTTTTTGGCACCATAGTTTTGATCTATGATGATGGGATTTTCAACCTTTTCCATGATAATATTATCATAAAAGATGCCTGAAGCTTTAAGAACAGCTGGTCCACGCTTTGTCTTAATTCTCAGGCCATTTGTGGTGTTAAATAGTGTACAATTGGTCACCGTGATCCCATTCACATCCTCCTCGTCCGGTTTGTTGCCAAGGCTGCCAACGCTGGTATTACACAGAACGTTAAATATATGAGTAGGAATTGACATTGGTACAAATTAACATTTTAGGAGGGCTGTAACTTATAAATTAATTACCTGATGCCATGTCCCGGACCACAAGTGATTTGGGAGACGGAAACATTCGTGGAACCATGTCCGATGGAAACACAATCATCGCCGGTTCCAATCTTGCTGTTAGTGATGTTAACAAGACTGGATAAGCTCAAATGAATACCGTCAGTGTTAGGGCTTTCATCCGGAGCAGTAATGGTGAGGTTACTGGCCGTGAAGTTTTGGCAGAAGACAAGGAGGATATGAAAGCCTTTGCTGTTAAGGGAATTGATCCCAGTAACAACGGAATTGTTCACATGGTTGAATTTGATTGAAATTGGGAGAAGGTCACACTTAGTAGCAGAGTACTGGGGATTACAGTCTTTTGATTTCCATGAAGCAGCACCTTGGCCATCAAAAGTACCTCCACCAGTGAGAACCAAACCATCTATCTTTTCAAACAGGATCCAGTCTCCATCAGCGTATTCGTTGAGGTCAGTTGTGGCTTTTACAATGCCTCGAACTTCAACAGTTATAGCGCTTTTGCATGGCCCTGAAAAAACCACTGGCCCTGTCAGAAATGTTCCTGAGGGTATAAGAACCTTTGCTGGAGCACCAGATCCGCATGCCTTTGCCCAAGTCTCAGTAAACGCCTGCAGCATGCATACATGTAAATATATATGATCAATTAATTAAGAATTTGTAAAATGACCATTTTCATTTTTGTGTATATATATATATTTATTGATTCTTATCAATATTTTACGAGGGCTAGGTGATGCATGGGCATGGGGTTGTCAACGAATTTATTACCTGTGCATTATTTTTGTTGCCATTTGCCTCAGCACCAAATTTTGTAACATCAAAATCTAAACTATAGTTGGGTTCTGCCCCTTGGACCACACAAGAGAGAAAAGTTAATCCTAGGAGAAGAACAGCCTTGACGACAAATTTCTCTTGTCTTGCCATGGTGCTGTCAGCTAGCCACGAACTATAGTTTCGATTTTCTAAAGATTTTTTTTTTTGTGATATATCATTCGGAGACTTTTTGAATTTATACTTCAACTTATTTCTATCTATAGTTAACTTATACAAAGATGAGTTGCTTCCTATTTTTCTCCGTCTTTAGCGCGATAAGTTAGACAGTTTACTGATTTAGTTTGCAACTAGAAAACTATACTGCATTCGGTTTGGATTTGAATCCTCCGGTTTTGGTTTTGTTTTTTTTGTTTTTTTACTCTCTCAATTTTCTTGTGACTAATCCTAAACCGAATTAGTAATACTTATTTATCAGCATTCGTTACTTCACATGGCTTAGCTGTTCTAAAAGTATCGACAAAAACTTGGGTTATAAAAATTTTGATAAAACATATGAAAAGATGAAAAGATGGGAAAAAGAGCGAAATTAATCGAAACCCCTATATTTACAAAACACATCCAAATCCTTTGAGAGTCGACATTTTTGCTGATTTTATTATTTTATCCTTTATGATTGTTTGATGTTGGGGATATGAACATTTTTAATTATTTAATCAATTAAATAATTTTTTAATCATAATTAATTCAAAAATTAAATTTAGAATTATGAGAAAAAGTATATTTATATATAATTTTTCAACTTATTATTCTCCAAAAAAAATAATTTTGCATTTAATTTTTAATTAATTATGATAAAAAGAAGTTGTAGAATTATTCTAATGAGGAAATTCTTATTTTACCAAATTGAGAATGTCATTAACAAACAAACAATATAGATTTCAATGCATTAACAAACAAAAAACAAAAAATCTCCAATGTGTGTGTATATGTAAATATACTATTTTTATTGTTTTAAAAATCCTCAGCTAAGTATTCTACCAAAAATAGCATGTATAGATACATTAATTTTGCATTTAGTTTTTCAATAAATTCTAAACATCTTTTAGAATTGATTGAAAAATTATGACAGTTCCCTGACTTTTTTTTCCCACAAAATGCATTTAATTTTAAAATTAATTATGATTAACAAATTTATTCAATTAAGTATATAATTATAGATATTCATATGGGTGAGGCTATTTACACTCTAAAAATTATTTTGAACATTCTACACTCACACACTAATTTTAAAAAATTAAGTTTTACACTCTTTAAAGTTTCAAAAGATCCTTACGCAAACTATTTAAATTAATTAACTTTATTTACTTAAAACACTAATAAAGCTATTCAATGCACTCAATTTCAAGAGATCTCAAAAAATTTTACAACAATATAATCAAGTCAAGCTGTAAACAAATTATTTAATAAAAATATATATAGTTATTAATTTTTTGTTTATTTATGTTTAATATTGGATTTTGCACCCAAAATGACTTGCAATGAGAAAATAATAATAAGAAATACTCCATAAACAGAAAAAAAAAAAAAAAAAAAAGGTGGGGCGGGGAGGGGGGGTGGGGGGGGAGAGGAGGAGAAGAAAAAGAGATAAAAAACAAAGAGAAAAAAAAACGGATGCTTTATTGTACTTTTGTTTACTGTATTTTTTAAAACACAAAAAAATAATGAGTGAAAATTTTATTTTATTTATGAAAAAATAAAAGTATTGATTTCATCATTATTCATCAAAGCATTGAATAAGATATTGAAAATAAAAATTTTAACATTCAAATCATTATGATTATGTACCTTGAACAATGATCTATTACAAAGTATTGATTAAGATATTGAAAACAAAAGTTTTAACATTTAAATCATTATGATTATGTACCTTGAACAATGATATATATATATATATATATATATATTTAAAAGATAAGGGGGGTGGGCAAGCCCAAAATATAATTTTTACCTCATTATCATCCCTAAAGATCAAACTCGGATCTTGAAGGGCGATAGAATCACTGTCAACCAACCCGACCACTCCTTTAGGGGCCAATGATGTATTTTATGACTATTCAAAATAATAATATAATATTTGAAATACTAACTAGACTACCCAAGAAGGGGGGTGAATTGGGTTCTTACAACTTAAGCAAATAAAACCACACAACAATTTAAACTAATGTCTTAATAAAACCAAAAGCAATGATTTTAATAATGCTTGAAACTAAAAAGATAAGGGAAGAGAGATCAAACACGTGATTTTTACGTGGCTCGGCCAATTGTGCCTACGTCCACGCCTCCAAGCTCACCGTGCTTGAGAATTCTACTAAATTGTTGATCTTATAATATTGATTTTGATGATAACAAAACTTATATATTCTTGATTAAAATGTTGGGGCTATTAAAATGAATTTCTTAAAACCATAGACATGTTTAAAAAAATTTTAATGGCTATTAACTTGATCTGAAAAACCTTTTCTAAACAAAAGTTGTCAAAATATGGATTCTAAAAATTAACAATAAATAATTTATTGGAAAACGGTGTACTGATAATTTACAGAGAGGAAATTATCTTTGTAATCCTGCACCGTTTATCTGAGAAGATTCTGAAAATTAACAGTGAACCGTTTATTACAAACGGCGAACCGATAATTTACAGAAAGGGAGTTTTACTAATCTTATCTAAATTTGTTTTTACAAGATTCTGAAAATTAACGGTGAACCCTTCATTGTAAAACGGCGAACTGATAATTTACAGAAAGGAGAAAATTTTTTAACCTTGAGCCGTTTAGCAAAAACGGAGACCTAAGTTTGTTTTTCAGGTTTCTGAAAATAAACGGCGATCCGATAACCTCAAATGGTAAACCGTTTATTTAAAATCTAAGCATACGGCTATTTGGATAAGTCAAAACGGTTAGTCGATAGCAGAAAACGGCAAACCGATTATTCCCAGAAATTCAACAACAACTAGTTTTCAGCTCCAACTATAAAATAGCTCAATCAAATTCAAATAAAAGGAGATCCAACAATTATCGTTGAGTTTGCTACTGAAAAAATAATTTCTTTTGAGCTTTAAACTTGTTTTATTTCATTGATTCACACTTTGGGATTTCAATTATAATCATATAAATTGTGTAAGAGATTGGTTGATTTTAAATCTTTATTTTTAAGATATTGTAAGTGTTGGGATACACTTGGGTTAAGAGATTGGGGATAATCTCTTGTTGTAAAGGTTTATTGACACCTTTGAAATCAATTGTAAGTGTTGTTGAAGCCTTGGAGGCTTGCTTAGTGGAATCCTCAAGTCCGGTGAGCTTGGAGGAGTGGACGTAGGCACAGTTGGCCAAACCACGTAAAAATCATGTGTTTGATCTCTCTTCCCTTATCTTTTTAATTTCAAGCATTATTAAAATTATTGCTTTTGAGTTTATTAAGATATTAATTTTAATTGTTGTGTGGTTTTATTTGCTTAATTTTTAAAAAATCTAATTCACCCTCCCTCTTGGGTAGTCTAGTTAGTATTTTATAAACAAGCCTCCAAGGCTTCAACAACACTTACAATTGACTTCAAATGTGTTAATGAACCTTTACAACAAAAAATTATTCCCAATCTCTTAACCCAAATGTATCTCAATACTTACAATCACTCAAAAACAAAGATTATAGTCAACCAATCTCTCACACAACGTAAATGATTACAATTGAAATCTCAAAGTATAAATTGATGAAATAAAACAAGTTTAAAGCTCAAAAGAGATTGTATACTCAATAGCCAGCTCAAAGATAATTGTTGGATCTCATTTGATTTTTGATTGAGCTATTTTATAGTTTGAGCTAAAAACTAGCCGTTGTTGACTTTCTGAGAATAATCGAATTGCCGTTTGTTGCTATCGTTTAACCGTTTTGACTTGTTCAAATAGCCGTTATGCTTAAATTTTAAATAAACGGTTTATCGTTTGTGTTTATCGGATTGCCGTTTATTTTCAGAAACCTGCAAAACAAATTTATATTTTCATTTTTGCTAAACGGTTCAAGATTAGAAAGTTTTCTCCTTTCTATAAATTATCGGTTCACCATTAGTAATAAACGGTTCGCCGTTAATTTTCAGAGTACTCTAAAACAAGTCTAAAGACTAAATCTATTTTGTAAATAATCGGTTCGCCTTTTATAATAAACAGTTCAAGGGTAATTTTCAGAATCTATATTTTGACAACTTTTTGTAGAAAAATGATTTTCCAATTCAAGTTAACGGCCATTAAGATTCTTTAAACATGTTTATGGCTTTAAGAAATTCATTTTAATAACTCAAACATTTTAATCAAGAACATATAAGTTTTGTTATCATCAAAATCAATATTAGAAGATTAACAATATTAATTAATAAGATTGTATAGAGATGAGAGATCTATTGAAATTTCGAATCACAAAAAAAAAAAAAGAGAAATGTTTGAAGAGTTAATGGGTATGATTTAGGGTGAAGGTAAGAGGTGTTTGAACCATCAAGATTTCTAAAATCGAATAGCTCTTAATGCACGCATATCAAAAAATTATAAAAAGTTAATACAACTCGGCTAAACGCTCAACACTGGCTTTTAGTACATGCATACTATATATATTTAGGGTGAGTTTGGAATTAAAATTGGACAGCTATAGCTTTTAAGATAGAGTATTAAAATGTTTGGTAAACACTAACTGTTATAACTTGAAAACTATGCTAATATAATTTTTTACTTTTATGATGAAAAATCTATTATATATTTAATAATTTTGTCAAAATTATTATTTAAATTTATATTTACTATATATTACTTACTTTTATTTTACAGTTATAATTTTTTTTATAATAGCTGTAGCTTAAAAAGTACAACATCTTAGCACTTTAATCCTAAACACACTCTTACCCTTCACACATTTCGTTGCAAATCGCGATAAAAAGTAGCGGCCATTTGTTTTTATTGCTTCAGGTGGCCATTTCATCTGGCATTGCTAATGAAAATTGTTTCTATGTGCTACAATGCTTGAGTGGGCAGACATCGGGCTTATGCACTTGTAAAGACAGTAACTATTTACATTATATATTTGTTTAAAATGTTTGTGGTCGTTCACGTATGTATGCATCACTTCTTCCAATATATGGCTAGGCCGATAAGTAGAGGGAAGAATAAGGAGATCAAGCTAACATACGCTAATCCGTTGAGGAATGTTCCAAGTCCTTTGGCATGGGTGTGTGTCACATGATATAAATAAAAGTCGCTCGGCTGCTGGGCATGAGATAAAGCCATAAAGTGACAAAGATATAATAACCAAATAAATATCATCTTATATATTAGCATTATTGCAAAGTTATTTAACTGCTGATTGATATTGTAAAGTGAACTATAAAACTGTACCATACCTTAATTAATGACCATGTTAATTGACACAAAATATCATAACATTATTACCCCATTCTACGTTACCATTCTTGATAAGTAAGCAATATTCGAAGCTAACTGTTTCGTTCGTAAGCCTCTGAACATGGCCAATTTTGAATGCTTTTCTTTTCTGGTCTATCAGTTGGTTCGAGAATAACAAATCCCTTAATTCAAGAGAATCATAGACTGATGGTAACAGGTTGTTGTTTAGCACAAGGTGCTCTCTAGGTCTCCGCTTTCTCCTGGGATCTATTCGTTCCATCTCCTTATGGACGTCTAAGAGATTCTCCTTTAATGCGCTCTATCCTGTTGGAATTTCGTGCATATTCGCAGCTCTATTTTACAGTGTCCCCGAATTGTGATGAAAGGGACTCAATGGGCGTGGAATTTGGTCTCATTTTGGGCTCCATACTTGGGCCTAAACGGTACAATAATTCTTAAGCGCATCTTGGTTTTCCTGATGACTATAATTGACATTGTAAAATGTTAAAATTAAAACCTCTCAAACCCAACCCAAAAAAAAAAAAAAGAAAGACAAAAAGAATGATTGTGTTAGATGGACAAAGTATTATCTGGTAGGTCATAACATAAGTTACAAATATCTGTTTTGAGGGTATAATATATTATTTCAAAAATTGTAACAAGACGAAGTAAATTCAAAACCACTTGCACCATTCTATCTTATGAGTGAGTTGAAAATTCCGCTTCTTTTCTTGTCATTTTTAATTTTATAATATTTTTTATTTTTTATGTTTCTTATTATTTTCTAGATTTTTATTTTTATTTTTTAGATATCAAGGATATCATTTATTTTATTTTTCTTATCATTTTATTATAAACTAATATTTCAAATTTATCTATTTTGATAAATTCATAATGTTTAGGTTTATTATATAAAGAGGCTCAAATCTTAATTTTGTTAATTCATACTTTTCCTAATAAAACTTGCGTTATCTAGAAACTTAATTTCTTCAATCAGTCAACTTTTAGTGTTCCTGCATCATCAGTAGCAGTACAAGTTCTCAGAAGAGCTGTTGTTTGAAACTTGGAGAAATATTCAATAAGATACCTCTATAAACGTGGAATTTCTTGAAAATAAAGGAAAAAAAAAATCATTGCCCTTAACTCACTATCATTCGGATTAACCAAAACCACAGCCACATTATCCTTTTCAACAAATAAAAAATTACATTATTGGATAAGGTTGGCAAAGGTGCTTGTTCAAATCTGCTGGCGTTTGATGGTTTATAGTGATGGGCCCACATCGTTCTCAGAGGACCAATAAGCTCCTAATCAAACAAATTGAAGAACAAAGTATAATGATTAATGACAAACCAAAAGCGCACAAGTTATGCCAATTGACAGACCAACGGCACCGAAAAAGACTAGTAAAGTGGTATAAAGGCGGAATTACTAAGAATACCCAAAAATATTGACAACATATCCTATGTAACGGTGTGTTTACTTGTAATATTAGAAAATTGAAATCTAAAATGAAAATAATTGATGATATTTATTTATTATTTAAAATTTAAGAATAAAATTTAATTTTTATGAGATTGAGAATTAAGCTCTTGTTCCTTAAATTCTTCGTTTTATCTCCCTTAAATTTTATAATTTTATATTTGTCCTCAGTTAAAATATTATATTATTGTTATTATTTTATAATAATAATAATAATAATAATAATAATAATAATAATAATAATCAGTATAATAAATGACGATAATAGTCAACTAAGATCCTTTTAATAATTGTTAACAATTTATTTCAATTAAAAAATAATACAAACACATAAATAACAATATAATTTATTTCGATTCATATTCTGATTTTACAATTAAAGTAAATAATTTATTTTAATTTTATTTTATTTTAATTATCGATTAGTAAATACACCATAAAATTTTAACAGAGAGTACATGGCTTAACAGATTTGGAAAAATTTTGTTTATCACTTCTACATAATCAGTATATGGATATTCATCCTTTTTTTTTCTTTTTGAGAGCAATAAAAACAATAATTTATTAATTTTATTAAATTTCTTGAAATTTCTTCTCAGCTCTCTAACAACATCCTCCACTGGTATCGTTGGCTCTTCCGACTAATTCGATAATAGATCTGCAGCACAAATCGATTTGAAGCTTGAATTTCCTAGATTTGAGCTAAATTTAGAGAGTTAAAATCTAGAAAAAAATCCACCATATTTCGAAAAACACCGACCGAGACGACAACAACCTGTACAAATGTGGAAATTCGTCATTAATCCACGACAATTTGTACATATTAACAATTTTTATGACACTAAATAATTTTCAAGAATCATGTTATCGACCCGCGGATACCGGACTCTTCTCACCACGCGCATTGTCAAGTTTGTTAATCGACTCATTTATCTTAAGATAATTGGTTCGACGTGGCACATATGATTTTATCCAGAACAGAAAAGCACGGGACATTTCCACCACTTTTTTCCCACGTCCCGATCAAAATCACGCGCTGGAAAAAAACGTCACTCTCACTCTCATAAATCCAATCACGTATCCGGTATTCTCGTTCTTTCCTGTGCTTATATTTTTTTCAGAAATCTGTTGCCTTTATTTAGTATATGCTAGCCAGTACAATTTGTCCACCACTTCATCCTAACTCATCAGTCCCAGTATATAAAGACAGAACCATAACTCTGCCGCTTCGCTTACTGCTACAACTCACACTTGTCACCTCCTTGTTTGCTGAACTTTTTCTCTTTTTGATCATCAAACACACTCTTTTGAGACAAAATTCGGTGATTCACGAGCAACAAATCATGGCAGCCCCTAAGTTGAGTCGGATTCCGAGCATCAGAGAGCGCGTGGAGGACACACTCTCCGTTCATCGTAATGAACTCGTTTCTCTCCTCTCCAGGTTCTGAACTGATCAAGCTCATTTCGCGCTTTTTGTAGTTAGATATTAAGTTCGGTTAGGGTTTGAAATGAAGACTGACGGTGGTTTTTGGATTTTTTTTCCTTATTATTTAGGTATGTGGCTCAAGGCAAAGGGATTTTACAACCGCATGTACTGATCGACGAGCTTGATAACATTTTTGGCGACGATGAAGCTCGGCAGAAGCTCAGGGATGGTCCGTTTAGCGAAGTTCTCAAATCTGCTCAGGTCAATTTCTCTTTCTCTTCTTTTTGCCCCCGTTTGATGATGATTTTCTTTAATGACACTGATTTGGAATTTCTATGAGGAATTATTTTGTTTTATTGTTAGTATTTTCATAACGTTTGTTTTGGCTTGCTCTTTTTTTTTTTTTTTCACGTATTTTGTTTTCTTAAATATATTAATTGAGGAATCTTAGGACGTTGAAGAAACTTGTTGATCAAGGCATTGAAGTTGGTTGAAAATCTTCTTGATTTACATGATGACTGGCTTATAATTTTCCAACTCTTTACAATATCTCTAACTACTTAATTTGTAGAGGAATTTTTTTTATCATTGACACATATGAACTAGTCTCATCTATTTAACGTGATTTCAAATTTGGCTGTCAAGTCTATATGGCTGGCTGTACCATATAAATTGCGGTCTCAATGAAGAAGGAGAATAGTAGTGAAGAGGAACCAGACTTGTAAAGAAGAAAAAGGGGAAAAAAATCGTTTATTAGTTGTTTGCCCCTTGTCTAGGTTCTAGTTTCTTTTACAACAAATGGTGCCCTTGCAAATTCTCCATCTACACAGCTTAGGAGATTTCAATTTGTGTATGTTTTGCTGACAGGAAGCTATAATTCTGCCTCCGTTTGTGGCTATAGCAGTCCGTCCAAGACCAGGTGTTTGGGAATATGTCCGTGTTAATGTCTATGAACTTAGTGTGGAGCAATTGAGTGTTTCTGAATACCTTTGTTTCAAAGAAGAACTTGTAGATGGGACGTAAGTACCCTCTGTGTTTATGAACCTCGTGTATTTAATTAATGATTCTAACAACCCACTGAGGCTATTTTTCTTTTTTTCGTTTGTTAGGTTTAATGAAAGATTTGTGCTTGAGCTTGATTTTGAACCATTCAATGCAACTTTTCCTCGCCCGAATCGGTCTTCATCAATTGGTAATGGGGTTCAGTTCCTCAACCGTCACCTTTCTTCAAGTATGTTCCGCAACAAAGACTGTTTGGAGCCCTTACTTGATTTCCTTCGAGCACACAAATATAAAGGGCACGTAAGTATGAGATAACGGGATTTTGTTTAAACTGATTTTAATTGTTAATGTGTGATTTTTCTAGATTGAAGATTAAAATTTGCTATGCCTAAATATTGTTCTGTTTTATTCAGAGATTTTATGGAGTTCAATGATTGATTATGTATTATATGCAGCTATTGATGTTGAATGATCGAATTCAAAGCATTTCCCGACTTCAGTCGTCTCTGTCCAAGGCAGAGGACCATCTTTCTAAGCTTGCACCTGACACACCCTTTTCTCAGTTTGAATATGTGTAAGCTTCTAGATATCTTTCATCCCTTTTACTTATTGCTTTTGTTAATGGTAGATAAAATGAGGCAACTGTTATTGAACTTATCGTTTCTGTGTCTGATATTTCCATTCTTCCATCTGTACAGTTTACAAGGAATGGGTTTTGAGAAAGGTTGGGGAGATACTGCAGAGCATGTGCTGGAGATGATGCATCTTCTCTTGGATATACTTCAGGCTCCTGATCCCTCTACATTGGAGAAATTCCTTGGAAGATTACCAATGGTGTTTAATGTTGTTATCTTGTCACCACATGGATATTTTGGGCAAGCCAATGTTCTAGGTCTCCCTGACACTGGTGGACAGGTATTCATAATTTCTATTACATGTCACAAGGCAAATTGTGTGCCTCGAATATGGATATCTTTTCCCCTGATCTTTGTTCATCTCCTCAAGATAGTTCTTCTCCTATTACATGTATGAATTCAATTGTAGTTCTTTGTGAATTTGATAAGAGTGAAAAATCAATCACCACCTTGAGATCTCAACTTTGTAAGATTTCTTTATTCTTTTATTTATTTATTTATTATTATTATTGTTATTATTTTGCCTATACAATGTGAAGGTTGTTTATATTCTGGACCAAGTTCGTGCTTTGGAGAATGAAATGCTTCTGAGAATAAAGAGGCAAGGACTGGACATCTCTCCCAAAATTCTTATTGTAAGTTTCTTTGTTTTTCAGTCATGAAGATTTCTTATTCCTTCCATTTCTTTTGCTTTATGTTCTTATCAGTAATTCTTACACTTTTTTTCTGGTTCTTCAAGGTGACTAGGTTGATACCTGATGCAAAAGGGACTACCTGCAACCAAAGGCTTGAAAGAGTCAGTGGAACAGAACACACCCATATTCTTCGTGTTCCTTTTAGATCGGAGAAAGGCATCCTTCGTCAGTGGATCTCGAGATTCGATGTCTGGCCTTATTTGGAGACCTTTACTGAGGTAAGCTCTGTCTAGCTTTCAAAATTCCTTTTATTTTTGCCTGTGTAATGCTTTGAATGATGATTCTAATTGCAGTGCATAGGGATAGAAATTCCAGATGATGCAGAATTTGAACTCTTTCCTTGTGTGTAATTACGGTAGTGTGGGAGCAAACTTAATTAATTGGTGATTTTGTTGTTATGAATGACATAGCCTTAGATTGAATGATGTCAGATCCAATAAACTATGAATGAAAGAATATATGATAAACCTTAAAACTGGAAAGGTATATTTAATTTACTAATTTTTTTCCCTCTTGGGCCATTTCTTTACAATGTTCAATTTAATGAAACCTAATAAACACATGTTGTGCTTATCTTCATCATCAATGTTTTTGTTATGCACACCTGGATCTCTGTCCATGAAGTCATACTCATCTTTTTAACCACCACAACTTGTTTACCCCTTGACACTGCATTTAGGGCACTGCAAAGTTGAAGCATCCTTTCATTCACATTTTTTAATTTTTAATGTTGGCATGCTTTTCTAATTTGGCTGTAAAGACTAATCTGTTCTGTATATGATCAGGATGTAGCAAGCGAAATCACTGCTGAATTACAGGGTTTCCCTGATTTTATTATTGGCAACTACAGTGATGGAAACCTTGTTGCATCTTTGTTGGCATATAAAATGGGAATTACCCAGGTAAGCAACAATAATATAGAAATGTGAGGCATACCAAATTGTCTTTACGTTTATCAACTCATGTTTTAATGTTGCTGTGTGTAGTGCACCATTGCACATGCATTGGAGAAAACAAAGTACCCAGATTCAGATATATATTGGAAGAAGTTTGATGAAAAATATCATTTTTCATGCCAATTTACTGCTGACCTGATAGCCATGAACAATGCAGATTTTATCATCACCAGTACATACCAAGAGATTGCCGGAACGTAAGTTTCATCCTTTGTAGGTTTGAATTAGTTGCTTGGCTACTCATTCTTACATGCTATCAAACTGAATGTGGTCCTCACGAATGTTTTCCCCACTTCTGTACTCACTACTCGTACAAAGATTTATTACCTGGAATGATTATTAAGGTTTTACTCAGCTTTTCTGCTCGGTGTTGGATAGTTTCATTTGCTATTCCAGTTGATAATCAGCCTGCCTTTACAAATTCTTCATCTTTATTTAACACCTGCTGAACCTCTTCTACCATGGAATTGCTGCAAATACTTCAAATTATTCTTAGTGCATCAATTGCTTTACTTGGATGCTCTTCCTTTCAGGAAAAATACTGTTGGTCAGTACGAGAGCCACGCTGGATTCACTCTTCCAGGCTTATATCGAGTTGTTCATGGCATTGATGTTTTTGATCCAAAGTTCAATATTGTGTCCCCGGGGGCAGACATGGACATTTATTTCCCTTACTCTGAAAAGCAGAAAAGACTCACAGCCCTACATTGTTCTATAGAACAGTTGCTATTTGATCCTGAACAGAATGATGAGCATGTGTGAGTCTTTTACTAACTCCATAATTTTTCTCAACCTTAATACAGTTTTTATTCTATACATCATTGAATTAGTTGTGGGTTTTGTTGCTAAGAATTCTGTTAACGGAATATACATAATTGAAATAGTTATAGCTTTTGTTGGTAAGAATTCTGTTCATGTTATTTCAAGTGATGCTATTGTTCTACAAACATATCTTATAGAATATTGTAAGGTTGCCATTTGGAGGATCAATGCAATAACAAAATTAGATGGGTTCCCTTTAAAGTCATTGAGTGATTAACTGTTTTTCAAGACAGAATTTTGCATTGAAGTAAGATTCTTCAAAGGAGCTCCTCTTTTATAATCTGGTTTTTCATGTTTGCAGTGGTACATTGAGTGATCGGTCAAAGCCCATTGTCTTTTCCATGGCAAGGCTTGACCATGTGAAAAACATGACAGGGTTGGTTGAGTGCTATGGTAAGAATAGCCGACTGAGGGAACTGGTTAACCTTGTAGTGGTAGCTGGTTACATAGATGTAAAGAAGTCCAAAGACAGAGAAGAGATAGCAGAAATTGAGAAGATGCACGAGCTTATGAAGGCCTACAAGTTGGATGGTCAGTTTCGTTGGATAGCAGCTCAAACAAATAGAGCACGTAATGGCGAGCTCTATCGCTATATAGCTGACACCAAAGGTGCTTTTGTGCAGGTATACATCCATCTGATGCCACTGAACTTTTTAAACCTTCTTACAAAGTATACTAAGGTGTTATGATAAGTTAACCCTCTACTCTCCTTTTTCCTTATTCTTTTCTTTTTTAATTTTATGGCAGCCTGCTTTTTATGAAGCTTTTGGACTAACAGTTGTGGAAGCTATGACTTGTGGACTTCCGACATTTGCCACTTGCCATGGTGGCCCTGCAGAGATTATCGAGCATGGTGCGTCAGGGTTCCATATTGATCCATATCACCCTGATCAGGCTGGTGAACTCATGGCAGATTTCTTTGGAAAGTGCAAGGAAAATCCAAGCCATTGGAAAAATATCTCTGATGGAGGGCTTAAAAGGATTTATGAAAGGTTAGTAGTATCTAGTGATGGAATTGTTGATTGTTTACCATGTGTTATCAATGTGATTTCCATGCTCACACAGAATCATAATTTGTAGGTACACCTGGAAGATTTATTCTGAAAGGCTAATGACGTTGGCTGGGGTATATGGTTTCTGGAAGTATGTTTCAAAACTTGAGAGGCGTGAGACCCGGAGGTACCTTGAGATGTTCTACATTCTAAAGTTCCGTGATTTGGTGAGTACTTCAAATCATTTATATTAGTTACTATTATTGATTGAGCTTTCTAGATTTACAGTTGCACTCTTGTTTTTCACGTGGCTACAACTCCTTAAAACCTTTTTGAGTAATGAAATTCAATAGTATCTGAGTTAAAAGAGTGGTGTGCCATGGCAGTTTTCATTTATTAGCGGCATCATTGTTTAATCCTACTTCAGATTCTACATCTTCTGCATCGAATTTCAACTTGCTTCCATTATTTCAGGTGAAGTCTGTTCCTTTGGCGAGTGAGAACCAAAATTAAGATGCTGGGACTCAAGGAACTGCTAATAATTCATGATCCAGCTACCTCACGTAACTATAGTGCAAAAATAAAGTGTACTTTTTGTGTGTATATGTAATGCTCTATGTTGTATGGTTAAAAGGATGCACGAGTCTCTCGACAGTGTTCACAATCGTGGCTGTCGTGAAAAATTTGATTGCTAAGACATTTTAATATTATTATGTTTTCTTGGTAGCTGGAGATTTACTTCATATTATGCCGGGCTTGACGGGACTCGAATTCCTCTCTCAATTTATCCCAACAGATTTATAATTGTAAATAGCAGTAACGGCCATTTCGTTAATGTGGTATTTTTAAAAGTAATTGTTGTTAGTTATAAAAATAATCAATTGTGAAAAGAGTAACTTAAATGTTTGGTAAATTTTAAGTTTAAAAATGTGATAAATTTAGAAGATAATTATGTGTTTATAATTTAATTATTAAATTATTATAAAAATATAAATTATTAAATAAAATATAATAGTGAATAAAATTTATTTTTATTCTTATAAATATGTATATAAAATTTTTTATTACATATATAATAATAATTAGTAATTAAAATAAATATTTTATATTTTTAATTTTATTTGAAAATAATCCGTGATAATAATAATTTTTTTAAAGTTAGGGATTTTATTTTATAATTAGTAAAGATAATTTTAAATTTTTGCTAAGAATTAGATATTGAAAAGTCACTTATTCTCTTTTTTTAAAATTTTACTATAAGATGAGGCGATTTGTCAAAACTATTTTTTAAAAAATGTTATCAAATACTAAAATTAGTTTTTAAATTTTTAAAATTATTTTTAAGTCTCTCGAAAGTAATTATAAATTATCCTAAGAGTTCTAAATGGCTCTTTAAATGAGATTATTATTCTCTCTTCTCAATATTGAAAATTGATTTTTCTTTTTTTAATAATATCATATTTTTTTGTCATTATTATTGAAGAGAGAGAAGTATTGTGACTACATTACCAAAAAAATGGAGGATAATAAAATTTGATGGGAGAAGAATTTTATTAAAATAATATAAATTTATTTTTATTTGAAGAGCCTTTAAAAAGAGAATTTATTTTTTTATTATTTTATTTATCACATAAGTAAATAAATAAGTATTTAAAGAGTAAAATCATATAAATCTTTTGCTGATACTTTTAGGCATAAGTTTATGGGATCAAATTCCCATCAACAAGAAATAAATTAGTGCCTGTGTCTTAAAGGCTTTCCTAATTATTTTACCCCTACAATTATCAACCGAGGCCTGTTTGGGCAGCTGTGGTGCCAAACCTATAATTTATAGATTTGAGGCTGCTGTCCGAAACGGGGCTTAATAAAAGGCTTTCTTAAATAAAGGATTTCTTAAAAAATAAGTTTCATTAAAAATAATTATTGAAAGAAAAGCACCATGTTTAAGTAGATCCAAGTCCTAACTTGTCATAATGATATATTTTCTAAAAAGATGGAAAACAATAAAAATTATTTTTTTTAAGGTAAAGGAATGGACAGAGCCCAAATTATTTTTTAACCCTGCACCTCCCAAAATAAATTTTAGTACTTATTCATTCAGACATGCGTAAAAAGTAAGCTAGCTTGCATATTTGGTTTCTTATTTCTTTCTACTAAAGTTTGATATAGTATGTAGTTTGGGAACAGCGTTTAGTAATAGATCATTGAAGTATTAAATATTTAAATAATCATAAAGGCTTGGCTTGTTAACTGCAAAACACACACCGAGATTATTAAATAGCAGAGCAGCTCCACGCGGGGTCTGGGGTCACTTATTGAGCCTTGTGGGGAGATCGCGCTTAACAGAGTTTATAGGACATTTTAATTAATTAATAGGGCGTTTTTACATAGACTCTGATATGTGGAGATTGGGGAATGCCTATTTGTCTCTCTAATGTCTTTTTCCGTTGTTCAATAATGATGGAGAGTCAACTCTAATTCCACCTCAGCTCCGTTAATTGAAGGTGTAAAATAGCCTTCGATAGTCTTGGAATTGATAATTTACTAGAGAAAGTTAGAATATAGATACGAACTTTCCTTAACTGTGACAATTTTCGACAATCGGTGCATGAGCGCCTCCCTGCAAAAGGGGCTCTTACGCTCTTCTTAGTTTGTGTGGAGACAATTTTTAGTGAATCCTGATAGAACGTTTTGGTTCTCTCTTAGTTTGGTGAGAAAATGGTCTCTCGCCAACTTTTTGACCATCATTTATCGGCTGATCAGCCAGGCAAAAAAGTCTGGGCGACCCAACTCAGGCCCGCAGGCCAAAGTCCAACCCACATAGATGGCCTTGGATATGGGCCAAAATGATATAAAACCCATATACATTAGTTTCGTTAAAGGCATAAGAAAAAAGAGCTTGGGCTTTTTAATTATAAATAAAAAAATAAATCAAATTTAAAAAAACTCAAAACATTAGATTAATATTTTTTTAATACTTGTATTTGTAATCTATTATGTTGTATTATTAATTTTTTGCGTATTGGACTATTATTTTATTATGTATTAGATAAGTATTTTAAATTTAAATTTTTTACTTTTTTAAAAATTTATTTCAAAATTAATGGAAAACCCAAGCCCAACCCAGGCCCGTCTAGACCTGGCCCAAGCCCAGTCAGTTCAAACTTGAACAATCTTTTAAAGGGCCTGAGCTTGGAGAAGCCTGGCCGAAGCCTGCAATTTGCCGACCCTATAGATTGAAAAAGCGAATTTGTTGGGAAATTTTAATTTTGGATCTAAATCTCCTTTGTTCAACTTTTGTAATCTATTTTATATTGTTAGATTTGTATCTGAATTTTGATTTATCTTAGTTTCGACATGTGATTTTGTTAGTAATATACATTCCGTCAATTGTCACAATTTAAAATCAACTTTATATCTTGGTTTCGAAATGATTGTACATGATTTTTAAAGTGATCATGTGTTGAGTTTCGATTAAATCTGGATTCGGAGTGTTTTTGTTCATTTTTAGAATAATTTAAAAATGTTTCTGGACATATGATGTGGTATAAGTAGCTATATACAATATGATGTGGTATAAGTAGCTATATACAATAAAGTTTCTCTATAGTTATATTATTGGGACAAAACTAATTTTAGTGCTTTGAGAAAGTTATAACTTAATAGAAGTTTAGTTACAAAAACTATTATTTTGATCAGTTATCCTTAGTGCAAGCAGTATAAAAGTAAAATATGTAGTACATTGATATATAATTAATAAACCATTTCAAATTTGATGTATAATAGACATTGATAAAAGAGATTGATATAGTTCCAAAAAACTAGCATATGAACTACCATCTATGTAGTGTTGGGAATATGCAAAATCATCTCTTAAAAAAGGCCAAAGAATAAATTATTATCCGAAACAACTTTAGAAAAAATATTTTATTTCATCTCAAACCTTCAATGTAATGAAGTATTTTGTTAAATATATAGATAATTATTATTATGTGTAGGCAAATTCAGTAAAACGGGATTTGGAAAAGTTATAACTCATTACAATGTAAAATTTATTCTTATTTATAACTAGTCCAAATTGAGACTAAAATTTTTTATGACTAAATAGAAGTTATCCCTATATAAGTATTTCAATAAAGAGACTTCACTATATTAAGATACTTATAGAAATGTTTAAAATTTAAACTCATAACAAAAGAGTGTCTTGATAAAGTAATGGCAGCTAAATTGGTAGAATTTGAAGAGGGTACAATAGGCATTGCTCTGAAATTTATATCAAATAATGCTGGTGTTGCTTTAATGGGTGACGTTTTAATGATATAATGATATAAGAAGGAAGTTCTGTAAAAGCAACCGAAAATTACTCAAATGCCAGCAAGCGAGCCTTATTTAGGTTGTGAATACCTCTATATCATAGATCTCAACAGAAAACTGAAGTATAACTGCAGCAAGTGATTGAGTTTAGAAATATTTGACCCTCTCGATTTGTTTCAGCAATCTCCATTTTTTAATTAATATTAACCCCGCTTTTTTTTTCAAAATTACCCTACTAAAAATAAGAGAATAATAATATATTCTTTTATATTTCTTTTATTTCCTTATCTGCTCTAAAGCGTAACAAAACTGAGGACACAGCCAGAGATTCTAAAGTAACTTGAACCGTGCACAAGTGAGAACCCTGGGACGAATCGATTTGTTTTTGAGAAGTGATTATTTGGTAGAAGATGAGGAGGATAAGGAGTTTTTGAATTTGAATGGAGCTATGAAGATGGTGAGGAGCGAGAAAATATTTCATGAATTTAATATTTCCTCATCAAGGTTGCTATCTTTCACCCCTAGGCCTAAAGTTTGCTGCTTCTTGCTAACACTCGATAGTGGGAGAAGAATGTTAGCTGTAAATGAATAAGATTTTTTTCATAGGCAACGGAACTATGTAATCAAAATCAAGTAATTGATCAATTTTTTTTATTTAAAATTAATTACAAATCTTCCATATTTGGTGATTGATGGGGATGGATTTAGTTGTGATGAAAATAAGTCGTTAGTGATGATGGTGGTGACAGGAAGAGAAAGTATTTTTTAAAAAAAATTGTAATAAGGATAATTTAAAAAAGAATCTCTCAAAGTTAAAATCAAATCTAACTCGTTCTTTTTACACAAGGTATATGGATCTCATTATTAAATCACTGTAGTTGTGTGAGAGACATAAGTTACATCTTATCGTAACTTAGTAAAATTTTTTAAAAAATAGATATATTTAATTAAGAAGTGTGGATCTTTGACCAACTCTCATTATATATATTTTTTCTTTCTTCAGGACGTGTGTGATGTTTCCATTGCGCGTGTATATTTCATAAAGCCAAATATAGCAAACTCCGGATTAAAGAGATAATTTTAAAGCCAAATGTCACTCCTCTTAACAAAATTGAGGTTAGCTGGTTCACTGCCGAGCCATTGGGGGGTTGCATTTTCATTTTTCTTTCCCGTTGAGCAAACGGACGTTATATGTCGTCGATATCCAGCACGCACTCATGGCTTTGGGTTCTCTTGTTTCACTGTCTCAAAAGCGAAGTCCAGTTCTGACACACTGAAAAAAACCAAAAAACTGCAAAACCACAGCTTTTTTGACCATCTCACACTCTCACAACCTCCCAAAAGCTTCACATGGGCATGGCTGACTCATTCTTCTTTTCTTTGTTTGTTCATATCCTTCTCTCTCCTTCCTCTCCTTTCCCCTGTTTTGAACTGTCAAATTACACTGCCCATCAAAGGTAAAATATGCATTAACAAGTTTAAGACCTTATTATCCACTGACTATTAGTTATTGTTAGTTTGTTATCAAATATCCATCTAGTTGTTTTATATCTTCTTTTTGTTTGTTTCAAGAGCAATAAAATACATCTAATATAAACAAAATTTTATAATATTTAATTAACTATCAGCTTTCTGTGGTACCTTACTCCCTTTCCTATCGATTAATTACACTTGCTTACAAACACACATAAACAGAAAGCGCAGCGAGTGAGAGATTGAAATCTTGAAAAATTCTTGCAACTGAAGGCACTAGTAGACACATTACAAGTCCCAAAAGGCAGACTTTAACATGCTATGTTACAAACACGAGCTATTCTACTGGAGCTTTCTGATGATCTTACTATAGAAACACCGTTCTCGGCACGAAACTTGCACTCACGCCACAGGCTACCTACATATACTAACAATAACAATACGCCAATGGGATCACTTATCTCTCCTTGACCACTGTGCTTTCAAGGTTTGGGACTCGAGCGTTGGGCGTTGAAACGGCCTTATCCCCAATCACCTCATGCACTTCGAGGAATTCTAAACTCTTTTTAACATTAAAAACGACAAAATAAAAAAGAAATAAACGAGCTCCTGTATCTAGTAACTAGAGTTAAAGCTGGCCGAATGAGTGTGCGAGATATGCTAAAGCTCCAACTAGGGGTGCGTTCATGTAAGTGGATGGCTCTGATTGCTCGTAATCTGACCGTTCATCTGGGAACCTATCATGCTGATCGGGCCCACCAACAATTGCACCTACCAGAATGTTGGGGTTGGGAGATTGAGATTTCATGATACTGAAGCCAGAGGAGCATTGGATCTTGGCTGGATGTGCGCCCACGGACGGCAGTGATGATCCCCTGTGGTGTATCCTTTGTGGGTACCTTGGACCATATCCCACCATGTAGGACATCTTCAATGGGTTGTCCCCCAAAATATAGTCCACCTGATAATGCACAAAATCAGAGTTAAAATTAGTTTAACTTCGAAAAGAGGAAATCAGTAACAAGAAATTAAGATAAATTATCAAAATTTTTACCTGTCTCTTGGCAATTGTCCGAAGCCTCTTTGGGGTAACAGTGGTTCCACCACAGTTAACAACTCTATGGGCAGAGGTTAAATACTTGGCATATGTTAAGAGCAAGAATGAAGTGGAGGTAACATATTGCATGTTGCTATCACTCATTTTGAACAGAAGCCCCCCTGTTGAATCCATTAATAAGTAGAAACAAAATTAGCCGTTACAGAAGAAACTACATATTTTGGCATTTGTAATGAGAACAGTGGATTAAAGAAAATCAGGGGAACCTGGCGTGTATTGGGCGGAAGAGAAAGGGGCCCCTGGAATTAGTGAACAAATGAAATTATCTGCATGGTCCTTGTATTCATGGAGGGACTGTAACTTCTGAACCAAAAATGCCTGAAAATGCAGGACAAAAAAAATCAACACTAAGAGCCGTTCCATTTCGAGCAACATTTTGTCAATAAATCTGGACATTATTGTTGGGATTGTGAGACCTTAGAGAGAAGAATCCTCGCTCCAACATGTTTGTTATCCCATCCAAATGTGTTATCATACTCTGCAGCTCCTAGAATCTGTCCATTAACTTGAATGTAATTGAGGTAGGTTGGGTTCCTGGTGGCCTTGTGCAGCCAAGCGGCGCCCCACAACAGCTCATCCTTCGATCGTTAACACAAGAAAAGAAAACATGAACTTTCTCAACCTTTCTCAGCTCAACCTAAACAACAATGACACTTGAAAGTGGAAGGGAAAGTTTCAATTGCATTACCTGATATCCAGAGTATGAGCAGTAGAATGGGCAGACAAATTTCCTCAACCCATTGCTGTAGGCTCCCCTGTACTTGTCAGCAAACTGAAAAACCTGTACATTATGTTGAAGAAAAAAGGGTAAAAGTAATCTCAGCTTTTTTATTCAAATAAATTGGAAGATAAGGAAGGAAATGCCCTTATTTTAACATAGATTTATTTAGTTATAGCTCTGTTAGAAGTTTTACCCTGATAGCTCTCCTGACCAAAAGCTTGGAGTAGGTTGGGTCACTTCTCCTGAAAACCAAAGAAGCTGCGGCTAAAGCAGCAGCAGTTTCCCCAGCCACATCAGAACCAGGGTAGTTCCTGTCTATTTTGATGACAGTTCTTGGGGTATCCATATCTTCAGGTCTCTCCCAACAAGCATGGTCCTTGTTAGCATCACCCACCTACAAAAATGTGAAAGCCAAAAAATCAATCTCTTTGTTTTAGGTCCTCATCAAAAGTTTATAATGAACATTCTGTATTCTAAAAGGAGACCTGAACATAGATGGTGTCTGGGTGTACAGTAGCTTTAAGGAGATAATCAGTAGCCCAACGAATGGCTTCTCTGGCATTCCGCAGCTCACCTTTCATCAGGCCGCCAAACTCAATGACACTCCATGAGAGCATGGTGGTTGTGAAGGCCATGGGAAACCCAAACTTCACATTGTCCCCTGCATCATAGTACCCACCAACCAAATCAACCTGCATTTCCATTTTTGATACTCAAATCAGCAAAACCCGCAACACTAACCGAAAAAAAGAAGAAAAAAAAAAGAGTTGTAAACATACATGCATGGCTGCTCCATCAGTGAGACCAGAGTCTCTCCTCCAAGTCATCCTCTGGTTAGGTGGGAGCTTTCCAGACCTTTGGCCTTCAAAAAAGAGGATTGATTTGGTGAGAGCATCTCTGTAGTTGTGTTTAGCAAAGCGAGGATGGTGGCGGTGTGGGTGAAAAGCAGCAGGGAAGCCATTGCAGAGAAGCAGGGAAGTGGTGAACCAACAAAGGAGAATCAAGCGAGTAAAAAGAGAAAGGGAGAGAGCCATTTTCTGGATTGGGGCTGCTCCTCAAAACGAAGAAACCAAAACCAACTAACCAACCGACCGACCAACTACCAAAGCCGCAGTGAAGAACAGAGGTCTGCGGCTCTCATTATTTATAAAGCAAAAGCTGCCACTGTTTAACGTCCTGCTTCGTTACAACAGTTATTGCATCCACATCCTCTTACAGTTACAGCCTTAACAGTAACAGGCACTTTGCCTTTATTAACTAATTCATCAATTAAGGGTTAACAGAATCCATTAATTAATTCTTTCTTCTTATTTCGATTTGGATGGGGATGTTTATGCGCATTGTTTCAGGAGTTAATGACCAAATAGATATTCCAAAAATTTTAAAAGATTAGCTTAGTTAGATCAGCATTCAATTTAAACTCTTGATAAAGATTCTTCTATCCATTAGGAAGAAAATAAATTGAAGTCTTCGGGGAGGACTCATTTTATATGGTAAATATTTATTTGTAAGATTAAGATACATTGACTGAAAAATCTATTTGCAAGCGATGAAGATTTCGTCTATATTGAGGGTGGATATTTGACTATAACTTGGTAGAGTTCGATGATGTGATAGATGGCGCATATTTTTCGTTTGTGCTAAAAAGAAAGCAACGTATGAAAATAATCAAGCATTGTTTATTATGTCCATCTCTAGCCAAAATTCACAATATTTAAACGCAAATTTTTACTATGTGTACAAAAAATTGATATTCAGCATTCCGCATATCTTATAACATTACTATTTGATGAACTATATGACAGGTATCAATGAATAGTGATATACATCTTAAACTTTTGTCTCAAAATTAAATCAAAATGTGAAAATCCAAACAACATGAAATAAGTATTAAGTATTGCGAGTAAAGCTGGTCCTACTTACGGACCAGAAGGTCAAGGATTGGTCACGGGTTCAGAGTGCTGCCACTAATGGCGAGTTTCAAACACATGACAGGCGCATCGAATAACTAGAAAGTGAACCTTATTATACTATTAGGTATACATCACATATTAGGAAAAAAAAACCACGTTTTGCTCTGCTGCTAGCCGCTAGGTGAATCAATGAAACTAACCTCCCGCTACATTGGGACAAGCTTTATATTAACCCATTACATGCCCACAAACTGTGAGGCAAAGAGACAACGAATTTATGGGGCTGATTCAAAATTTTGTTGAGAGCAAGTCACAAAAGAAGCCCATGCGTTTGCAGTACTTGGCGATGGAACCCTTCAATCGAGAAATGTGGACAAGCTCAAAGAACCTCTTGATACTGATTCCCATAACAAGATACCAAGATAGCCCCATCTATTCAAATGAAACCCACACCTTGAAGCACGGATCACCGCTGCAATTGCATTATTCTTATTAATACTTTAGCCCATATAATTTATTTTTGTTATTTTATATTTTCATCTAATCAATGAATTTATGTTATATTAATTAGTACAAAAAATTTGTAACCCCATTTGTATTTTATGAAAGTAAGTGACACTGCTGCAGTGTAATTGTTAGACAGTAATTCAGTAACTTTAACTTGGCAGCTTGAAGCGTGCAATTTTCATTAATCAAAAGCTCAAGTTCATTTTTTTTTTTTTTAACATCATGCAGCATTATTTGATTAGGCATTCCCTTAACTAATAACTGCTTAGTCATTGCAAGCGTGAGAGAGAAGCCTTAGTTGCTGCAAAATGAACACGTAAAGAGAAGGCCCCAAGGCATGTTGCCTCGACACAGAATGTTCGGCAAGCTATCGATACAACGGGACCAACCAGAGGTAAATGATGAAAAAGCGTCATAAAAGATGGCCAGAGAGACTTGTTCATTATTGAAATACAAAGTTACGTGTTATAGATTACAGAAAAATAATGGAACGTGGAATAAATTATTTTAAAAATTGAAAAAGGGATTACAAATGTTTGATGAGAAAGCGATGTTGGATTGATCGAATCAGTAAGATCATGTGCTATTCTGATTTCCGCCCACATGCAAAAGCATGCATTCATGTTCATCTTCTTCTGTCTTTGTGCCTCTCTGTCAAAAAGGAGACACGACTTACAAATCAAACTGCAATAAAAAGCTGACACAACATTTCTCTTTGAAGAGACTAAATTGGTCTGAAAATGCAAGTATGAACCCGAAGTTGAATGGGGTTACGACTGAATCTTTTACCTTATTTGCGAAACTAGACTTAAATAGAAATTTGAATGCCTTATTTCCAGTTTTGCAGCTGCGTAAACTTATTAGAGAACGTCGGTTGCGTATGGAACTTTTGTGTATTCTGATCACCACACCTCCACACCACTACTCCAAATATACATGAATGGGTTCAAGTCCTCTAGTCAAATGCGAATAAGTATTTTTACAATTTGTTATAAGTAATTAGTTTTTTCCTCCATCCAAAATAGAATGTCTTTGAAAAGTCGGGGTGTGGGTAAAACTTAAATCAATTTTTTTTTAAACTATACCTCTCTAGAATTTGAACTCAGTCGGTCAATTAAACAATGCTACTAGAGAATCAGTCGATTGCAGCCATGAAATTCATCCACACAGAATATGTTATACTCATTAGCTCATACTACCATGCTATAACTAATTTCCATATATTTGTTATTTTATAGGAATAGAACAACTATTAAGTAATATAACTTAGAGCAACTCAAAAGTAGTTATCTAATACAAGTGTGAAAAATTATTTTTCGTAAGTTTTTATCATATAATAAAATATAATAGATATAAAACGTTAAAAAGTGGAGAAAAATTTATATTGTATAGTTTAAAAAAAAAAAATTTGATTAGCCTCTCATTTGTGATTATTTATTATTTGTTTTTTTTCCTAAACTCTCATTTGTGATTATTTATTATTTGTTTAAACAAAAATGTAATGTAATAAAGAAAAAAGAAAGAAAGAAAGAAAGTTTGACTACGTATAAATGTTTGGATATCCGAAATATGGTCTGGGAATGGCAGCTGTTAGCCGTCAGTTCCATCATTACGACTACTCTTTACTGTTCACTCTTTACTTTTTTTTCTTTTTTTTTCCCCTGCTCTGAACTCTGCTTACATTATCATTTATCATTATTATAATTTCTAGCTTACGTCCCGTGATTTCCGGTTGCGGCAGGAATTACTATCATTCTTCGTAGACTATGGCCTACGAGCATCAATCGTCGTATCATATGTGTGCCCCGGGGACCATACCCCTGCTTCCACCCCTAATTGCGATTAAGACAAATCTACTGCTTTTTGCGTGATGTTTATTCATAAAACATTATTGGGTGGGGTTATTTATTTATTTATTATTATTATCCAATAAATTGGGTGGCGGTTATTTTAAACTAGAAAAAAAAAAAACTAGATGAATGACGGAGTTATGATTCAGGTGACTGTTCCCTTTGTATGCATGGTTTATCGCAACAAAAACATAATTAAATAGTTAAGTATGTTCGGTTTTTTTAATCTAAAATTGTTGGATCATTAATCTAACGTTGGACTTATGTGTAAATAATTATGCATCACAGACTGTCATATAAGATTAAGTTCAATTAAAAATGATCTATTAAGATTTACGGTATTATGAGCTTTAATGTATTTAATAGGATGTTGCCCTTTAATGTGTAGAGACCCAATAGTATTTTAATCTATGATTGACAGAATTAAGAATACCTAGTGACAGTAGGAAATTATTGTCTATATAAGTGGTCATGGTCCCCACGTCACACGTTATAATCTTTTTCATTATTTCTGATATATCATCTTTAAAGAGAAAGCGCAGAGAGAATTAAAGAACTCTCTAGACAAACGTGTATATTTAGAAGGTCAACCACACAATCCTAGAGAGAGATTAAACATTATGAATTCAGATACGTTTCCGTATAATTTATTATTGATTCTAAATGATATGACATAAATATTATTAAATTATAGATGATGGTTTTCGCCAAAAATTTTATTGCTACAACAAAGTAGTGCCTCAAATTGTCTCATTAATCTCAACCCCTCCTTTCACATGATCTCATTTATTTTTAAAATTATCTCTATAAAAATAAAGTCAAAATACTATTTAAAAATTCATAACAGCAGAGAAAAACCCAAGCAATTTTCACTCACCATAAAATATATCTCCGCATCGTATAAATTCAACTGTTCACGATTCAAAAGAAGTACCCTTGGAAGCAGGTGTACTGCGCTAAAGTCAAGAGCAATATCTTTGGCAAATTTCACCGGTATCAGAAGTCAGTGGCAACAAAAGCAAATGAGAGAGAAAAGATAAAATCAAAAAAAAAAAAGTAAATTTTTAATTTTTTTTAAATTTTGTAAATTTTACAAAAATAAGTGGATTTATTGAAAGCTGAGACTAATAAAATAATTTGAGGAGTGAGACTATTGAAATCAAACAAAATACTCATTAAACTCATTTATTTAATACACCAATCATCATAATTTAAAAATTTTAGTTTACTAAGTAAATCCATCTTAATATCTATTATACTTTCATTAAAAAAAATTATCATAATTTGTGCAATTATTTTTTTTTCTGACTTTTTCAACGTTCAGATTTTTTTTCCCTTAAAGACTGTAGTAATAGTGAGGTGCTATGCGGAACCTTTACATGTAATATAAATCATAAGAAGAGAAAGAAATGTGGAGAGGACATAATGTAAAACCTCCAAATTTAAGAGAAATATAAGAAAGCATAACAACATAATAAAGAACAAGAGTTTACAGCTACCAAATGAATGATATTAGACAAACCAACGTGCTAACCCTAAGGACCTAATAAATATTGGCAGACCCAGTGAGAGTAAGCATAATTAGCCATTTTATTTTTTAGACTGGTTAAGTACCATACATCAGATATATATATATACTGATATTTACAATCAGAGATATATACAATTGGGACTTACAATATTACATTAAATTCTATGAAGTGTATGCCCAGACTCATACCCCCTCATACCCCTCACTGGAAAGAAATGTCACCACTTTACTCATATTTCACAAGAGAGAGAAACTTTTTGATAATTTAACTCCACAATTTACTAATTGTAGAATTTTTTAATTTTATGAGGCTCAAACCAAAGCTCTCTAGCTTGTGAGAGCTTTGATCCACCACTCGGCCAAAGGCCGAGTGGTGCGTAATTAGCCATTGAAATCAGTGGAGGAAGTAATTTTGCCCAAAAAAAAAATGCCTGACAAGTCCAAATGTTATCTCACCAATTATTTTTGGGATTTCCACCATCGCATATATATATATATATGCAAGGTTGACTCTCTAATTCACTATTTTTTTTTTCTTTGTGGATTTTTTTTTCTAGAACGTATTGTCATAACTCATAAACTCAAGATTTTGATTTTTGAGAGTCACATTGACTACGCACAAGTTCTTTTCTTACCATATATTTGCAGATTCTTATAGAATAGTTTTTTTCCCCTTCAATATGTGGAAATCTTAATTAAGAAAGAGAGAATGAACTACCCAAATCCCAAAAAACTAAGCCATGAAGAGCTTATTAGCCAAATCCAAGAGGATATTTTCCGAAGTACAAATTTTAACCCAAATCCATCTTCGTTCAATCTTTGTCGCATTAAAGAGGTGAACATGCGAAAAAAAAAAGAACAAAAATATTACTTTTGTTCCTCCAAGACTTTGCTTGACAAAAGAACATTCCTTTAAAATTGCTGAATTTATATCGTAATTATTTGAATGCCCATAGAACAAAACAAGAAAACAACGCAAAAGAGATCAATATTGTAGATTGCCAGGATTTTTTTAAATTTTATTTAACCATATTATCCTGTCTAAAATTATAATTTACATTTGGAACATTTTGGTAGTAAGTTTTTTTTTTTAATTAAAAAGTGTATTTATTAAGTGTTTCAATAGATTCATATAATCTCACTTTAATTTTGAGAGGATCAAGTATATCATCACTCTAAATACTTCTGTATCTCTCCTTATTTTTGTGGACCTTAGGCCTATTGAGTTGTGCCCAATAATTTTGTTGAGATTGGCCTTTGCTTTAATGCACACGCATAGGCCAGTCAGTCCAACTCAAATGAAAACCCAAATATCAAAATCCATTTTCAGATGTGTTGCATCGCCATATAAGACAAATTACAATAGTTGGGTAGTGATTCTAGAAGAAACCATTAAAGCTTTGTGTGAAGCTATATGCACTCTAAAATGTATTTTAAATATTTTAATTTTAATAAAATAATATATTATAAAATCAATTTTTATGTGAATTATTATAAAAAATAATTTATTATAAGTTAATTATAATATAAGAATCCTTATCTAATAAGGACATTCTCATTTTATTAAAGTGAGTATGTTATATATATATTAATACAATAAAAAGTATGTCTTTTTATTTGTTAGTATATTAAAATTTATATTTTTTGATTTGTTAGTAGCATACTAACTTTGAATATTAAAAAATATAACAAAGTGAGAATGCCTTCATTCGAGAATTATTATATAATACAATTACTTTGAACAATTGTAAAACACATTTATTGTTCAACATGTATGTGTGTGTCTCTCTCTCTCTCTCTATATATATATATATATATCTTAAATCTTTTATGTGCAATATCTTAAACAATACTATAAGCAAATCAACAATGTGACCCTTTTAAATTTTTTAAACAAAAAAAAAAAAAAACCGTTAAGATAGCCATTTTTTTGCTTTTGATTTTCAAAAGAAATTAAAAGTTGAACGTATGTTAAACCCCAAACATCTTCTTCTTTCTCGATTGCACTGCACACCATATTGAACATCTTCTTCTTCTTTCTCGATTGCACAAAATTGCTTTGGGAAGCAAAAACAATATTCAACACATTCTTTAAGAAACCATAATTAATCACTAATATGGTTTTAAAGAATTCTTTTTTTATACTTAAATTGATTCTATATTATAAGTATAAGTTAAATTTCTTAAAAAATTTATTTGGGTGTGCTGAATAGTTTTATAGGTATTTTGAGTTATCAAAGACAATTAATTTAATTAGTCTAAGTAAATTTTTTTTAAATATTTTAAAACTTAATTTTTTTTAATTTATTAGACGAGTTTACATAGTAATAAAGTGTTTAGAATAATTTTTAAGGTGTAAATAACCTCACCCCCAAACACTTTGTACAAAACAAGGAAATCTTCATAAACTATAACTTTTATTCCCTTAGATAAGTAATAATAAATTTTCTCAGGGGATAGCTATAGTTCATCCCATTCCAATGCTAGTGCTTCAGCCTCCAGCACCACGGCCAATTCCAAATAGGGAAACAATAGGCACTAAAAAATTCACCCTGAAGCAGTCAAATTGAGATAGAAAGGAATGCCAGTTGAATTTAGCCATTCACTTCCTTGCAAGAATGGCTCAACCGTAAATTGAGCTGCCACGGCGGAGTTATTGATCACTCTGTAACCAGGCCACGTCACTCTGGCGCTTGTGTTAGAACCAGGGCCCCTGTTCTTGTACTCCCCATAAAAGAGTGTACTCAATGCAAAAGTACCATTCCATTCTAACCATCCAGCCGGCTCTATCAAATCGCCAATATAAGATAGCATAAGAACCGTCCTCGAATATTCTTTCCAAGGACGACCAAGATATGTTTTAAAGGCTGTTTGGTTTGGAATCAAGTCCGAAGCAGCAGCAACTTTGCAATTCAAGATTGATATCCCCGTATTTTGATTAGGGTCTTCTCTCCCCTGTGCAGTGATAATATTTTTTTGATTTTCATTTGGCTTGCGAGCATATAAGTTGCAGTTTTGGAACACCACAGCCGCATTGCCAAAGACGAAATCAATTGTGCCATATATGTCGCATTCACGATAAAATTGTCTGAGGGAATGAACATACAGAGTGTCTTGGTACCCAACGAAGCTGCATTTGTAGAAAGCTGAGAGATCTGAGCCACTTCTTAAGGCCACTGCTTGGTGTTTACTTGGACCAGCTGAGTTCTCAAACGTTATACCTTTGGCGATAAATCCGGTCCCCACCACAGCTGAAAACAACAAGCACCCACAACAAATCGCGTTACATATGGGACAACGGGCCGCGTGGGCCAAGTCCAGCCCAACAGAAATTTGCTTAGGTCGTCACCCTGACTCACACACCAGCGTGACAGTTTGTTACCATCCCAGAATTTAAGCATCAAGCTCTCAGTGGACAAATCACAGAAATGAGGCCAGCATTTTATATCATATTATAAGATTTATTAAGACAAGAGAAAGTACAAAATGGATCGGGCACGTAAATTGTAGAGGGAAAATCATATTGTTAAATAATGTCCGTAGATGTTCATTTTATACCAAAGTCATCGCTAGTCCATTTCATTCGATTGGCGTATTCAACAACTTCCTTAAAAGATTCTTGACAACTTCTAATCCGAGATCTTGACAAGTTTAGAATAAGCAAAGCGAAAAGATAATCAGAAAAGTACCAAAAAGAAAGAAGGAAAAGACAAGAATCTTTCTGGGACAAAATGATTAATTACGCGCTTCAATGATCAAAGAAACACGGCTATCAGGTGATGCGGTTCCTGTGCTAACGACACTCGTAAGCGACTCTCATTACGGCCACATCTCAAAACTGCAAATGCCTTTATCTTAATGGTAACTGGGATGCGACAAATCATTTGGTTAGAAACGAGTTTCCATGCAAATGGATTATTACTGTTATTATTCCTGAAATATGGTAAAAAAACGCTGCCTTAATGAGTCTGAATATTGTGTCTAATTATTATCACTAATTCACCCTAAACTAGATGATGTTTCGCGTCTTGGTAAAAGACATAGAGGGAGGAGCTTCTAAACTTCTACTACAAGTGGCGCCTCAAGAAGAGTTGTCTGTCCCATTGGACCCATCTGGTTTCAGAATTCACTCAGCATAGCATGCCAAAATGGTAGCATCAGAAACAACACATGCTGGGTGAGCCCCCATCCACGGCCCACGACGCACTACTGAATACCTTTTATATATGATTATTTTTGGGGGACAGAATCTAATTTTCTGAATTTAACTGGCTTAATAATACTTGAATCCACCACTTCTGGGATTCACAATTGTGATAAATAATTTTTCTATAGGTTATTAATAATTAATAACTCTTCCTACGTACTTACTGGAAGGAAGATGCTCATAGTCGCTGCTTGGTAACCCACCTACCCGTGATGGGAGACCAACATCATCGATGGTCCCGCCCCCACTTTATCATTGGGACCAATAAATACGATCGCTGTCGCACATCGATCGGTCCACATCAATTCAAAAAAAGAAAACCAAAAAACGAAAAGAAAGAAAGAAATTCAAAATTTCCAACAAAAAGTGCGTAAGTAAATTCTGAAGCTCACCTACAGTGGCTGACCGGAAAGTAGTCCATCCATCAACGACATTTCTGCTGGCCTTCACTATTGTTTTGCCGATCCCATCTCCTACGAACATCAACATTGTCTTCTTTTTATCCACCTCCACGTTCTCAAAATAAGCCCCAGCCTTGATGTAAATCACAAACCTGTTAAAGCAATTAAATTTTATGATTTATCGATAAAATTTACATTTTGTATAATATGATAAAGTATCCAATTCAACCCACCTACTATCGGATTTGTTTGGAGCTGCATCCACTGCTTCAGCAATGGTCGTGAAATTCCCAGTGCCATCTTTAGCCACTATCAGATCAAATTTGGTCAAATTAACGGACTTTCGTAACAATTTGCGATCATTTAAAGACAACCAAGTTGGGAATCCTCTCTTAACACGCCCATACTCAGGAAAAACCTCGTACTTGGAAGACATGTTAACACGGGGGATTTTCTTGAGCATGACCAAAGAGTTGCTCACGTGTCTGGAAATGTTGTACAAGCTGCTCTTGATAGCGTCCCTCACGTTTCCGTCGCCGTAAGCGAACCCATCAAGACACGTGTACTGGTTTGTCATTGCACCACTAAACAAAGTTTGCAAATCATGGTAATGCTTGGCCGGCGATTTCTTGGGGGAGAGATCATTGAGAGCCGATTTGAGCTCAACAATGGTGTCATCAAACAGCTCGAGACAGTCATTGATTGCTCTCTTTTCAAGGGTGTTCAGATTTGGGTAACTCTGTTTAATGCTGGAGCAGTTTGCGAAGGAGGCTCTGATTTCGGACAATGTGCGGTTTATGGTTACGGAGATGAGCTCAGGGACTCCTTTTGAAGTGAGATCTCGGACTGAAAGCAGAGTCGAAACGCAGAGTTCAGGGTAGAGTGTGCCTTCACATGCGGAATGAGCAACCTGGAAATGTTTATGGACTTGCAAGTGTGGGGCGTCTGTTGCTTTGGGGTTCTTTTTGAGAGTGGTTGCACTAACAGCTGATGGTACAAATAGTAGCAAGAAAATAGCTGAACTGGGTAAGAGAGCAAGTAAGAGTCTAGTTCTTCGCCTGGAACTGGGAGTGGGACTATCCATTCTGGTTCTTTCCCTTTTCTTTTTTTTTTTTGTGGGTTCAGCTCTGAGGGAGGGATTAAACTGAGCGAGATGTAACTAAACAGAGAAGAAGGGTAATAATAACCTGGTACGTCTTGTATTTGGGAACTCACAAGGACAGCATGTGAAGCAACTTTATTTGCATCCGCGCCGGAGGAGAATTTTTAGAATAATTTTGAGTAACTGTACTACAACAACCAAAAATATTATATTATATTATATTTATTTTAAAAAATTAATAAGTAATATTTATATAAAATGTAACTATATATATACACACATTAATTAATTATATCATCTCTAATATATTTTAAAATTTATTGTAATATTTTAAATATTTTAATTAATTGCTTAGAAATATTGTAAATTAATTGTCAACGATCGAGCACATATATACTTATACGTGTGTATGTTAAACCACGTCCACTGAACAAATTATATATGACGGCAATTACTTTCTTCCATTTCTGCTCGCAGATCAGCGCGGGCATATGTATCCGAGAATCTAGGGTGTTGTCATTTAACACTTCGTCTCGGACCTTTGCGGAGATTGCGTACAATTAAGACCCCTGCTAATAAATTTCTTCCAGTGTGCCCATTCCTATAGAAAGTATGTTAACTATAAATCATTACGCCACGCACCTCTCAATTTCTGACCCCGTTATTCACTGTTTTCCTCTACACTAAAACATTTATGATTTAATACTCAATAAATTAATAACTTCTATGCATAATAATTCTTTATTACCTTAACTTGGGCTGAAGAACTAAGTTAATAATTTTAATAAATTAATAAGATGCTTTTTAAAAAAAAAAAAAAAAAAACTCTTAGGTGGTCTCATTCATATTATAAATTAATAATATGTTGAAATTATAAATATAATTATTATATTATTTTATTAAATAAATTATAACTTCAATATTACTTGTTTTTTTCTTTAAATATCATTGGATCTCATATTTAATTTCACTTACTCCTTATAGAAGTTCTAGAATTGAATTTTAAAATTGTGAGAACTTTAACTTTTTATTAATTTGATTTATATTTAGTGGGTTAATTCATTTTTAGTTTATGAGATTGGTAAAATACTATAAATTTTTAGTTGATTATAATATACCCTCAACGAATTGTATATACACTTTATAAATTAATAAATTATTACTTTATCGATTAATTAATACAACTTTAAACTAATATGTTTTCTATGGTTCTCAAATTATTAATTTATAGATAGTGGTAAACCCATATCGTTAAATTGGGGGAGGAGGTGGGGGTTGGCGCGGGGTTAGTTAAAAAAAAATTATTTCAATTTGAGGGATTTTTTTATTGTTCATTTGAATATATTTAAAATTTAAAAAATAAAAATAATAAATTATTTATTTTAAATTGGACTACCAAGTTTCAAAAACCACTAAATAGAATTCTTACTATTTAACTATAAGAATTTTGTTTTTGTAGAAAATATGGTCAAATTTTTTATTTGACTTTTTCATAAGGGACTTAAGGTAGGCTTTAAAGAAAAAGTAATGGCCTAAAAGGAGATGAATCACCTCATGAGTCTTGATCGATCAACCTATATTTATAGAGGTTTCAGTATTAACGGTATCTTAAGCTCAGAAACATTTAATTCTTAATTGTTAATTTGATTTTAAGAATACCCAGTTCAATACACTTTGATATTCAGCGCTAAGTATTAAAACTAGGGAAATTTTGCTATCGAATGCAAAATGACTTCGCTAAACAACTTTCCACGCCCAAATGTCCCTTCGATGTTCATGATTTTCAGTTTCCAGATTCATATTACTAATTGTTACACTGATGTTTGCAGGCTGAAAATAGGCGGCCGAATAACTAATTTGTTGAAAAAGACTTTTTTTTTTTTTTGAAGTATTTAAATAGACTGAAATGACATATACAAGCTAAGTATTCTGAAATCTGAAAACGAATTAAGTAATTGTAAATTGTAAATATATTTGTAGAATAAAGGGGCGGGGTTGAAATTGTGACTTTTTGATTAAAGGATTTGGACGCCGACAATCCTTGTTCTGTTTCCCCTTTGTAATTAGGGAGCTGATATTTTCACCAGCAAACCCACTTCAATTTGAAAAAATATATATAATAAATCTATGTTATTTTTTTAAAAAATATAAACAAAGAAGAAACTTAGATATTTGATCAAATAAAATTATATATCTAATTATTAGAAATAAGAACATATGTTTTTTTAAGAAGTAATTTGGTTATTTTATATTGTTATGATAAATTAGTCAAATAAAACCTATCTAAATGCAATAAAGCCAATAATAATAATTAAAGGTATCTATATGAGAAAAAAAAGAAGAACTTAATTGATTAATTATTCTAACTTTTTTGTTGATTCGTATTTTTTTAAAATTAGTGTAAACTTATTATATTTATTTTTTAAAATTAGGATGGATTTACATAAGTAGTGGGATGGAAATATCCCTAGCCTTGTAATTGGTTGGGACTTCACTAAATGCAGTATCAAGGAAATGGTCAAATTATCAATGTGGACCCCTGATTTGTTTTCTTTTTATTTATTTATTTATTTATTTATTTATGCAATAACAATATTTGTGAAGAAAGTAGTCTAAAAATTTAACACAAAAAACATAAAAGAACATTATTGTTTCACAATTTTGGCGAGTGTGGAGATATTTTCACCCTACACTTGTGTAAATCCACCCTATTTTCAAAAAATTTTTACAGCAAGTTCACATTATTTTTAATAAATATAAATTAGTACTAAAATTTTTCAATTAATCAATTAAATTCTTCTTATAACTTTTTTCTTATTTATATTTCTTTGACCATACAAGTTGCTTTAATATAAGTTTTATTCTACTATTTTACCTCATACATAATATAAAAAATTACCCTAATAAAAATGTATTCTTGTATCTAACAATTTTGTTACTTAATTTTGTGACTTATAATTTAATATTTTTAATAAAATGTAAAATTTTTTAATACTCTACATGTAAATTACATCAATTTGACAATCCAATAATTTACATGAGTATTACACCATAAGACATTGTATTGTTTAATTAAATATTAATAATCATAATAACAGTGTTGACACATTATTTAGAAATAATGAGTTTTGCATAAAAAACTAAAAGTATTATTAAGGTTAAAGTAAATTTTTAGTACTTTTACATTATAAGGATAAAATAATCAATTTAAACTTAGGCCAAAGCAATCTTAGTAATCAAATATAATTAAATATCTAAGTCACAAAAAAAATTATGATAGATTTAATAAATTAATTCTCTAAAATTGTTCTTTGTTTGAAAATTTTTAAAATTATGTGAACTTTTTGTAATTATTTTTTATTAGAAAAATACAATATATTAAATGACAACAAAAAATATCGTAATCTATGATTTTACGACTTTAATTTTACAAAACCGTTCATTTTATTACATTTTCATTAGCACTATTAGTTAACTAGTTAATTGACTAATAAAATAGTAATTTTACCCTTCAATGAAAATTTCTGTCATAAAAAAAAAAAACAAAACAAAACAAAACAAAGCACTACAGTATTGAAATATTAGTCAAGTAACTGGTTAATTAAAGATACTAACGAAAACATAATAAAATAGTAGATTTTGTAAAATATAATAATAAGAGATAGATCACAATAGTTCTTGTACTAATTTGATATTTCATAATTGTTAGAATAATCAAACAATAATAACCCAAATATAAAAGACCAAAAAATTAACTCCCCCACGCTCCACCCCAAAGGACTTTCCTTTTTATCTTTTGTTGAATTGAGGTCCGCCCACCACCTTCATGATCCAGTAAATTATGACTTGGCCTTCAAGTACATGTGCGGATGTGCCCATGTGATGTCTTGCCGGGAATTGATTCTGCCACGATTAAGTCAATTGAGAAGTGATGGCCCTTCCCGGCTTCACATTTACATATTCAGGAATCAAAACAAGGACATTTTGCAGTTTTTGCCAAATACCACCCCAATCTAATAGATTGTGACCCTAAGCAAACTTAAGCCGAACCGGTTAAAAAGTGCATGTGATTGATTTAATTTCAGACTGTGTGATTTTGCACATTCATGCATGCTTGATTGCTAGGATCAGGGCGCATGGTGTTCAAGAAACCCGTGGCGCAGCTGTTGTAAATTGTAATGAGACTGCCAGACTGGGGAGCTTGGTTATTTTCCTTGTCTAGAATACAGGTAGGGTAAGTACGATCTTTTATATATTTTTTACTGTTTTCATCTGTTTTTTCCAGCCAAATTCCTTTGAAGGAAAGATGAAAAAGAAAGAGCAGCGACGCAGCAGCATTAGGCGGCGGCGACTGACTACGATGTATGCAATTACATTAACACCAATAAATGCGTAAGCATGGTACAATAGTTCGGTTTTAGCTATATTTCTCGATGGTATATTCGTCAATCAACATAAAAATATTAAGAATTACGATATCATTTATGGCGTACTCCAGCTCTCAGCAAAACTATACGGAGAAAGCGTGTTAAAATATGTGTAGAGACTGTGGGAAGTGAACTGGGAACCCTACACATGCAATTACATTAGCATTGATCTGATCATTTCCAATTGAAAACGGGCTCACAATTTGCCTACTTCGGTTTCTTTCTGGAGAAATTATTGCGGGAGTTAGGACTATTAGCACTCACCTTAATTTCGATAATGTCCTTGTTATAAATTATAATTTTTTTATGGGCGGAGTGATTTCAGCATAGATTTTTAATTTAATTTTGTTTATGTAAATTTTGAGTCATAAATTTTAGACACTCCAATAGTAGATAATGAAATTCAAAGTAGTATTTAATGATAACCATCATCTACCATTGGATTTTAAAAAAAAATCAATGACTCAAGATTTGAGTTCAAATTTTAAGTAAAAAATTTAAGTTAGAACAGTATAACTCATTTCTCAATTTAAAAATACCCACAAAATACAGTTTTTCTTCCTTAACTTTTTTTTAAAAAAATTTTCTCCTCGAGTCCTGCAATTATAATACAACTAATATGGCTTTGACGTGGTAAAAGCTATCTTGTTGAATGCTGTTAATGTGATTTTTGGTGATTTCACGGTAGAGAAAATGACTAACCAAAATAATATGGTGGCTTATGACTAGAAATTGGGTATTGGGATCCACCAGATCACAGTCACCTTAACCAAATCTCCTCTGTTTTCGGTAGCAAATGTAAAGAGTTTGCAAGAAGTAAAAGAAGTAAATTCTGCTCGCGGGTGGGTTTAGATGTGGATTGTGAGAGTTATGTGAGAAGGAGAACGGAGGGGCTTTAAAAGATTAATGGAAGGGTTCAAATGGTTCTGCCCCTCTTATGGGAGATTATACTGTCCATTGGGTTGTTTGAGTCCCTGAAGAGTCTTTGGCCACATATGTGCAGTGGCCACTATGAAACGAATGGGTCTGAAGTTTCTAGACCTCAATGTCAAGGACTGTTCAAATCTCCTGCAATAGGAGGTTAATTTAGTGTACACAGTTTGTTTAGTAAAAGTCCGTCTAAATGTAGAGTGTTTTTAAAAGTATAATACACTTAGCATACAAGTGGGGTGTGCTTAGAAATGGGCTGCACTTAGTAATAAGCCGCCTCATGCAACTAACCAACTGCAGTGCGCTTAGCAAGCCTGGGTCGAAACCTAGAATTCTCTACATTTGTAAATATCCTAGAGTTTTCTAGAATTAAGCATTTAAGTCTTTAGATTTTCACGCAAGTTGGCAACTTGCATGGTGAGATTTAGAACCCACCATCCAACACTATAAATAGCCGACCACCCTTGTCATTTTTGCACACCACACCAACAATTCCAACACACACCCAAAGCTCTCAAGCTCTCAAGCTCTCTTGTAAACTACTCTTTGTAAGTAATAAAGTTATATATATTTGGCCATATTGTTCTTATTTCTCTTTAATATTATTGTAAGTATTCTTACTTAGCTAACGTGAGAAGTGTTTTAAATTTACTTAGCGACTTATGTACTAGAAACCGTCTAAATGTTGCATGGATTTACTGCACACAAATACTCATCTTGTGATGTCAAGCTCTTGAAACCTTCCAAATTCCAAAACATATATTAGCTGCGGTGCGGTATTCTTGTTTTCGGCTTCTTTTCCAACCCCACCCCACCTGCGCAGAATCATCTGACGCGAGATCAATTGAAACCAATTTTTCAACAAGGAGAAGATATGCTTGGCAATTACATTCTACATGCAGATGCAGAGAGAGATTAAATGACGGTTTATTTACAGTCTTAATAGGAAATCCACTAGATGTACTATAAATATGACTGTGAAGGACAAACAATTGGTATCAAATTCAAACATGGACAAACAGTACCAATTGAAACTCGCAATTTTGAATAAATATAAGTCGTACAGATTGGCTTTCAAAGTAATTACATCTAAGAACCATGCTTGCTGTATCTAGCTGTGAATTTTTGTAGCATTTATCAAATAAGGACCATCGTGGCAAATACTCCCATCTTAATAAAATGCGGCCCCTACTTATTTCAACGCAAAATGCTCATAATTTTTACTAACATGCACCAAAATTGCTCATGATTACCCAATCATGGGTACGTAACATACCATAATCGATAGTGGTTAGTGCTTGTCTTTTTCTTATATAAACCGTTGCACTTGTTTTTTAATTAGCTAGATTAGTATTTAGAAAGGGGATTAAGAATTGTGAGGACGCAAAAACAAAATAATCAGAGGATAACCAACCAATCCTAAACTTTATATTAATCCACAAATTAATGGACAGAATTACCGGAGGAGGATGCTAACTTGCTAAGCGGGCGGGATAGCAACGCATCAACTTGTTGATTACTCAAAGAATTAAGCAATTTGGTCTTTTGAGAGAGCGGCCAATACGTGGAAAAGTAAACGAAATAGTAAATTAGAAATTGCATGAGCCATACGCGTCGTCGGTGTCAAAATGTTCACTGGGCCCGGTGCTGACTGCTGAAAACCACCGGCAAAGGAAATAGAATCGGCTCGCCAGCCTGTCCGCAGCTGTTTTTCAAAGTTTTGCATACCAAATTTTCTTATGATTAATATGGTCTAATCATTTAAATCCTTATGGGCCTCCCCTTTGAATTCTTTCAAAATTTTGGCCGCTAAGAATGTATATAATAGTCGAGAGTTTTGCCTTTGTTTGGCGAATTTAAAGTTTCTTCAACTAATAGGTACACATTCAAAATTTCTAGTCAACAATAACCAGGTATCTATAGTTGTTTAGTAATTAATTAAATTATAACCACGCAGATGCAGGAGACATTATAATGGCAATACCCCAAATATTATATATTCTAAAACAAGTTGAAAGTGTTGAACGACGAGAGAGTAAATTGTTTAAGGAATCTTCTTCATGGTTCCGCAAGCACCAATTTCTATGTCGACAGTACGACAATTGTATTAGTAAGTTGTAATTACTAACTTTTTGTGACGGCAATAATTCAAGTCTCCACAATATATTTTTTTATTTATTAAATATTGATGTAGAGATAGATATTTATTGTACTTATATTGGTGAAATAAGTATCTCTTAGTTATTAATTAAGTTAAAATTTTAGACTATATTTCACAGCTGATTCAATAATATGTTTCAATAAATATATGATTGAAAATATTAATATTATTTTTATGGTAATAATACATATCGGCATTAAAAAAAAAAAACAACAAAAGGTGGAAAAATTTGAGTTACTTATCCGTCGTTTGGTCGAAACCGGTTCCCGAAAACTGCAAAAAGAAAAGAAAAAAAAATCCACGCGCTTGCGAAACGTGTGTCATTGAATAAAAACATGAGAATATATGACGTGTTTTTCTAAATACGTCAACTTGGGGGAGGTAATCTTGAAATCAGTATTGCTTAAAGCGAAACGAAAGCGGCCCTTGTCGGAGTTAGAATACATAGAGTGAGATTGGGTTCATATTAATGTTTGATCACTTAAATCATTTCCTAATATTTATATATTTGTTTGTGTTGTCGTATTATCAGACAAAGAACCAATCATCCAGCAGATATTACAAGTGAACTGGCTGGTTGACAATATACAGGTTTTATTCCATGGCAAATCTAACTCAATCAAGGTACACCCTTACCAACCGAGACCTGATCGACCAAGAAGCAAACAAGAACTAAAAATTCGATACGTATAATTAAATTAATAGCGGAGCGGTTGGGCTCAGAATTAGCTTGACTTTCTAGACACATCTTTCCAATTGAAAAAAATAAACAATTAAATAACCTTGTCTTAACTAAGCTTTTAGCTACAATAGATGTAAAAAAAAAAAAAAAAAAAGCTACAATTGTAATGAGGTTTGGGGTGTATATATATGAGTTCTGATTGCCTTTTACTTTTAATCTTCAAAGTTTTGTTAATTGTCTCTCATTTGTTGGTGGATAAATTTAGTTAAGCTAATTTAAGAGCGCCGTGTAAATTAAAGAAAAGAAAAGAAAAATAGCGATACGTGTTTTTAAATAGAATTATCTTCTTCACCTCGTTCTTCACTAAAAGAGACTAGGAGAATATTGTAAATGGTTAATTTTATACCAATGACGGAAGAAAACGTGTTAACCATGAGAAGGATCTTAGGAAAGATTCTTTTTATGTTATTTATCACTTATAATGTAAAAAATTTCTCATAATATCATATTTTACATAGTGAATGGGTTAATAAGATGTTCCCTGTCCATGTAAGACATAGGCCGAACTACATAAATCTCCCATGTCTTTTACATTTATGCTTATGTATACCTTGTGCTGTTTCAAGAGCATTCTCGGATCTCCTTGAGCTCCCCAAAGCATCCTCAGAGCTTTCTTATAGCTCTCTCAAGAGACCTTTGAGTCTTCTAAGGCTCCCTGGGCTCACTCCATAGAGTCCCTCGGGCTGCTCTAGACACAACTTTTTAACTTATCTAGAGCACCACTTCACTGTCCCCAATCAAGAAAATATTTAATGTCCCTCGGCCTACACCACTAAGATGAGTAAAAAAATGGCCTGAAACATTTGGCACTGTCCTTAGAAAAATTTTACTTCTGCCCCATTGAGGTATTGTCCAACACTTTTGATTTGGTTTTGCCCACTGTGCGCCTCATAAGCCTCCTAAGGCTCCCTGAGTCCTGTAAACTCCCCCAGGCTCCTCTAGACACGGCTTTTTAACCGATCCAAGGCAGCACTGCACCGTCTCCAATCAAACAAATCTTTAATGTCCCTATGCTCGCACCACTAAGATGAGCGACAAATGGGCCGAAACACCATGCATGATGTATCTGCCGTATGGGAGAGCTTTTAAGCTCTTCACACTAGCTGATGATGGTCTCCAAAAATCAAGTATTGTATAATAATGGAATTAATTGTTCGTAGCTTGCCTTAATAGGTCTCATTAATTAGCATAATTAAAGACGGTGTGTAATTCGACATTCATGGGTCACCTTTGAGTTTTGACAACCCAAGTGTGATCAATTGCGAAAGCATGAATATATAACTACGTTCTATCAAGAGTTACATGCATTATTGGAAGGGAAGATTATATAGATAAATATAAATCAAGCTTTACAAACGCGTTTTCCACCTAAAAAGTCCAAGATATTGACTTCCATGCATACTTCTCCATAATTAATTAATGCATCACGATAGGAACCATGAAGCAAAGCTCAGTACCCGTCGTTCCTATAAATACATCACAATCCAAATTAAAGTCACCCAAATTAACTCAATCTCTTATTCAATTCCCAGTCTTGTCCAAAATTAATTAATGGCTTCAAAGCTCTACTTTCTCATCACAATACCTATTCTTATTGCCCTTCTTCCTTTCTTTGCTCATCCATCTCATGCAACGGATGTCGCTCCAACGACTCCTGTTTCAGCTGGATCCGTTTGCAAATCCACTCCAGATCCATCCTTTTGCAAATCCGTGCTCCCTAACCAAACTGCAAATGTCTACACCTACGGCCGGATCTCCATACGCAAAGCTCTATGGCAATCTCGTAAATTCTTGAACCTAGTTGACAAATATCTCAAACGCCGCGCCACATTATCAACTACTGCCATACGTGCTCTAGAAGACTGCCGTTTACTAGCTGGTTTCAACATGGACTTTCTTTTAAGCTCCTTTGAAGCTGTCAATTCTACCAGTAAAACTTTAGCCACCATGCAAGCCGATGACGTGCAGACTTTCCTCAGTGCCATTTTAACAAACCAACAAACCTGTTTTGATGGCTTACAAGCCACGGCTTCTGCTTGGAGCGTCAAGAATGGTCTCTCACTCCCTCTTTCCAACGACACAAAACTCTACAGTGTCTCTCTTGCTCTTTTCACAAAAGCTTGGGTCCCTAAGAAGAAGAAAGCAGCCTCATGGCAGCCTACAAGGAAGCAACGTCTGTTCCGGAACGGACGGCTACCTTTGAAAATGTCTGAGAAAACACGCGTAGTTTACGAGACTGTAAGCAGAAGAAAACTTCTCCAAGCTGCTCCGGATGATCAAGTCCTGGTGAGCGATATTGTCACGGTGAGTCAGGACGGAAGCGGAAATTTCACCACCATCACTGATGCTATTAATGTTGCTCCAAACAATACAGATGTTACCAATGGATACTTCTTGATTTATATCACGTCGGGTGTCTATGAGGAAAACGTATCCATTTCTAAGAACAAGAAAAATTTGATGATCATTGGAGACGGCATCAATCGGACAGTAATCACTAGTAACAGAAGCGTTGTTGATGGATGGACTACGTTCAATTCTGCGACTCTTGGTAATCACACACGCACACACTTCTATTTCATTTGATTTTTTATTTTAAAATTTATTAATTATAGTATTGGAAGATGATTATGTCATTCTAATGATTTTTTTTGGTGATAAAATTTGCAGCCGTGGTGGCACCGAACTTTGTCGCAGTGAATATAACCATTCGCAATACGGCTGGAGCAATCAAGCATCAGGCTGTGGCGCTACGCAATGGGGCAGATTTGTCTACATTTTATAGCTGCAGCTTTGAAGGGTACCAAGATACATTATATACACATTCTCTAAGGCAGTTCTACAGGGAATGCGACATATATGGTACAGTTGATTTCATATTTGGAAACGCAGCCGTTGTTCTCCAAAACTGCAACCTTTATCCCCGGCTGCCAATGAGTGGACAATTCAACGCCATTACAGCACAAGGTCGGACCGATCCTAACCAGAACACTGGCACATCCATCCATAATTGTACAATTAGAGCATCCGGTGATCTTGCTTCCAGCAGTCAAACGGTGAAGACATTTCTGGGGAGGCCATGGAAGGAGTACTCAAGAACCGTTTATATGCAATCTTTCATGGATAGTTTGATAGACCCTGCCGGTTGGCAGATTTGGAGTGGAGATTTCGCGCTGAGTACATTATATTATGCCGAGTACAATAACACTGGACCTGGGTCAAACAATGCCAATAGGGTTACGTGGCCCGGTTACCATGCCAACATCGGTGCATCCGATGCCGCCAATTTTACTGTGTCTAACTTCCTGTTGGGAGATGATTGGATACCGCAAACCGGTGTATCATACACTGGTGCCTTGATTTAAAGCTGCTACTCATTGAATGTCTGTTCTGGTTCTTCTTTTATTTTTATTTCTGAGGGTGGGTGATTGTTTTCTAAAAGCAATTTGTAGTAAACTGCCAGCTATTCTCATGTACAGCTTGGTATTAATTGATTCTAAGTAATAATTGATTTGTCAATTCGAGCAAAGTGATCGCATTTTGTTCTTTCTCAGAGGTAGTACTAAAATAAGACAACTATTATTATTTTTTTTCTTTATTGATTTGTTACGGATAAGGACAGATCCCCAACTCTTTGCATCGGTGGATCATGTGGGATTTTGACGCTTTTTGGGGCTACGGGTAACCTTCCTCTGGACCAATAGCTCACGATTTCAAATAGTTTCAAGACATAATATAATAGGGGAGCCCCTAAGTTACGTTTTAACGTAACCTACTGCCGTTGTCATTTTTTTTATTTTGTTTTTTTATAAAATTTCATTCAGATCCCTTATATTCTACTTTATTTATAATTTATTTATAAATATTATAAAATTTTTTAAATTTATTCATAAATTTTTAAAATATCAAGTTTACTCTTATAATTTTTAAATTTCTAAAATAACCTCTATTTAATTAAAAAATATAATAATTATTCAATGAATTATAATTATAATTATTATATTATTATATTTTAAATGGATTATTATTATTATTAACAACAATAAAAGGTATTATTATTATTATAATTAATACATTAAAAATAATTAATAATGATTTTTTAGTTAACAATAATTATTATTAATAATTAATTTTTTATTAAAAATAATATTAATAATTAATAATTAATAATTAATAGTAATAATTATTATTAACAATTTAACTAAAAAATCATTATTAATTATTGTTAATATATTAATTAATTATAAACTTATTTTCCCATCACACTCTCTCTCTTCCCCCACCTTCCGATCAAGATCACTCTTACTCTCTAGACCCCAAGTCATCAAATCCATTCACTTATCTTTTCAATATAACACTGCATCAACAATACCTCCAACAAATTTGCCGTTACCACCTCCACCACAAGGAGCCAAGGTACTCCCCTTCATTTTCTCCATCTTTATTGACTTCATCCTCTAATTCCTTGTCCCTAAATAAATAAATAAATTATTATTATTATTATTATTATTATTAATAATTTAATTAAAAATTATTATTAATTATTGTCCTATTATGGATTGAATTTGAAGTGTTGTATCAAAATCTAATTCAAATGGATTGGATTTGAATATAAGTATATTTAGATTATTATTTTATATTTTAATTATTATGATTATTATTATTATTATTCAAAAATTAATTAATAATAATTATTATTGTTAACAATTTAACTAAAAAATTATTATTAATTATTATTAATATATTAATTAATTATAATACCTTTTATTGTTGTTAATACTAATAATAATCTATTTAAAATTAAAATTAAAATTATATTATTATAATCATAATTATAATTATAATCCATTAATAATAATTATATTTTTTTAATTAAATAAATGATTTTTTAGAATTTAAAAATTATAGGAATAAATTTAATATTCTAAATATTTATGAATAAATTTAAAATTTTTTATAATATTTATAAATAAATTATAAATAAAGTAGAATATCTTTTAATCCATAATTATTAAATTCAATCCATAATTATTAATAATAATTATTGTTAACTAAAAAATCATTATTAATTATTGTCAATGTATTAATTATAATAATAATACCTTTTGTTGTTGTTGTTGTTGTTGTTGTTGTTAATAATAATAATAATAATAATAATAATAATAATAATAATTATTATTATTATTATTATTATTATTATTATTATTATTATTATTATTATTCATTGAATAATTATTATATTTTTTAATTAAATGGAGGGTATTTTAGAAATTTAAAAATTATAAGAGTAAATTTGATATTTTAAAAATTTATAAATAAATTTAAAATTTTTTATAATATTTATAAATAAATTATAAATAAAGTAGAATATAAGAGGCCTGAATAAAGTTTTACAAAAAAAAATAAAATAAAGAAAAGACAACGGCAGTAAGTTACGTCGAACATATAATAGATTTGACCATGAAATAATAGCACGTGGGCCCACGAATTATTATTATACTTTCACCCAAAGAAGGACCTGGTTCGATCTATTTCAGGTAACTTGATCCATTTCCATGGCAGCATAACTGCTTTGTAAAACTATGAAATACCCTTGTTTTTTGGGTTAATTTCGACAACTGTGTTTAATAAGAGTGTTCAAAATTTAATTCAATTCATTCAATCCATCTTATTCATAAAAATTTAATTTGTAAAAATTTGATCGGTAGATTGGTAGATTGAATTGGATTAAAAATTTAAAAATCCGCAATCGATGGATTGAATATGAATTTATTTTTTATAAATCCATGAAAATATGTAGATCAGCAAAAAAAGAATATTTATTTAATTAAAAAATTAAACTTATAAATATAACATTAGTACTTACTAATAAATAAATAAGTTAAAATGTATTTATATTAACACCATATTATATCTTATTCAATAATAATATAAAATAAAAAATAATTAACTAAACAAATATAGCTTCTTAAACATTTAATTTTCACGTACTAATCTAAATAAATGAGATTTTTTCTTTTTGGTGTGTTATACTTTAAAACTTTGAATGTATTTCCTTGTTTTATTCAAACAATTAATTTATTTAAATCTTATTTAATTTTGAATTTGATCAGTAATTAATTTATTTTTATATTAAATTTTTTATTTAGTTAGTTCATAAATTAAAAATAATTAATAAATTTTAATTTGCAAAAAAAATTTACAAAATGATGGATTGGATATGGATTGGGTCAAATCCGCATCCGATCCGTAGATATATAGATTGGATTTGGATTAAGTTTTACTAATTCGTGAATTAGATTGGATTGCAAATTTATAAGCCACAAAATCGTGGTTCAAATATGAATTGATGTCCAATTCGCAAAATTCGATCTGCGAACACCGTTAGTGTTTAAGTGAATATATGCGCATTGTTCACAATTCAACAAAATACTCATTAATCTCATTTACTCAATAAACATTCTACTAAAATTTAAAATTTGAAACTACAGTCCATACAAATATAACTACTTAAAGACTAAAAATACCCTCATATAATTAAATTCTTTTATATACTGTTTGGAAAATAAACCCACCAAAACTATTATACAGCCACTGATAAGCAATACTAAACCAATGAGAAAATAATTCAATGGAAGCCAACCAATTAATTCTAAAATTTTCAGCTCCGTTTAACTGAAAACATTTTGATGAAGAAAAAACAAAGCGTGCGATAAAATGAATAGACAAATTAATAAATTATGCTTGACTATGTAGTTGTGTTTGATCTTTCAGTTGTCCTTTCTCAGTTTCTCTATCAATTTCCTTTGCCGAATTAAGATACAGATCACAAGTTGAAGTTTTTAGTCTTATAAATTAAATTCCATAGCTTCTTTGTTAGCAATCTACTTGGACCCTGTGATTTGCATTACAGTCTGATCTAAAGCCTGACGCGATCTGGGATGACCGGCTTGAATATTCTTTTTTGGATTTTTTATTGGTAGAGCTTGAGACGAAGCACGATGCAACTAATTTTAAGTTCGTCAATTCCATTTTATAATTGCATTAAAACATATTTTAGTAGAAATCGTAGTGGTTTAATGGAATTAGAAGTGTGTTTAAAGACCTTTCAAAAAAAAGAAAAAAAAAAAGAAGTGTGCTTAAAGATGAGCGTAAGGAGCAAAATAATATTAATTTTTTTGATAAGAAAATAATATTAATTTAATTCTATAATATTGCCTATATGTAATAGTATTTTAAGTTATGAGTATTTTAGTAATAAAAATTATTTTTTGTAAAGAGAGGGTGTGCGGAGTATTTAAACGGGTTCAAACATTCTCGATTACTATAAAAAAAAAAGTGTGGAGTTTAACTTTTATAAATTCAAATAACCCAATCTTAATAACAATAATGATAGGCATACTGACATTTATATAACAATTGATATCCAAAGGTACATGTATTCCAATTATACTTATTATTCCAATAAAGGTCACTACTAGGTCATGGACCAATTTTATACAAAATTGACAAATTGTTTGTTTACTCGAGCAAACATAAAAAGTCATGGCTGCAATGTTATGACCACCTTTTTTTTTTAAAGAAAAAAGAAAACTATGAGAGAATTTTAAAATAGTCTAAGGAAGCTCCATTGTTTTTTTCGTTACACAGTATCCATGATGAAATTACAAGAATTAATACAATTAGTGGTAAGTTACACATTAAAATTCTAATTTCAACATGTAATGTGCATTTAAAATTAAAGTGCTGTAATTTTTAAAATACAGTTATTATTGAATAAAAATTATAATTATAAAATATAAATTAATAATATATAATAAATATAAATTTTAAATAATAAATTTAATAAAATTATTAAAAACATAATAAATTTTTATTATATATAAAAAAAATTATATCAATATAATTTTTAAATTATAATAATTAATATTTATTAAATATTTTAATATTCTAAATTTTAAGTTACAGTTGCCAATTTCAATCCCGAACGCACATGCAGTGATAAAGTTGGATGGACATGGAGCATGTTTCGTCTGACTAATGCTTACTGAGAAAACCAGTACATATTTTACGCGTCTGCGCCGTGCGAATCATTCAGCCCATGTATACACGCACTGACACATAAGAAGATACAGATGACGGTATTTCTAAATATATTTATTACCTTGGGAAATGAAATAATCTTGCAATATATGTGACCGTCCTGCAAAACGGGGGCGACTCGTTGTATTGTTTATTCCCTGGAGGGGCGAGTGAGTGAGTGAGATTCGAATGACAAAATCCTTGATGATTCTGAGGTGAGATCTTTGAAATCCAAGATGGCAAGTCTTTGATGAAGTGAGAGATGTACGTAATTCAAATTTCAAAAGCAGCAGGATGTGAGCTAATTTATTTATTTGACCTAAAAGCAAGGAAAAAGAACGTGCACGTCTTCGGATTCGGCCAGTAAACCGCGGCCAGGCCCAATCTTCATTCAATAGGCCCCGCCTAAGCTTGTCCCAAAATTCTGAAATCAAAATTAAGGACTCAATGAAGAAAGCGAGTTGGGGGAAAACCGGAAAGTGAGGGTTTCATTAACAAAATACTAAACATGTTAAAGGCACATTCCGATCACAACACTAGTCATAGTTTTAGTTTTTTTTCCCCCTCTATTTAAATTGACGTAGTATATAAAATTGGTGGGTTGAAATCACCATATAATTCTCTTTTTTCTTTTTATATTTTCATTCAACTATTATTGGCATGTCACATCACTTTGTATAATTTTTATTTTATTGACTTTCACTTTGTCTAAATAAATTTATGTAAAGTGTGTGATTCTCACATTATTCAAATTCTAAAAATGAAGATTCAAAGAAAATATTAATTCGAGGTATATTGGCCTTCTTACTTCTTAAATATTATATTATTTAAGATATGATATAAAAGTGGGCTAAGTGAAGTCCTAATCTATCTCAATTTTTCAATTGTCGATGTTCTTCTCTTATCTTATATATATATATATATATTGTTATTCTTCTCTTGTAAAGGCTTTAAGGAACATTCTATTTCACTATTGATCCACGCCCACGTACGCGTGGAACTGACCCTAAAAGTTTCAATTATATAGATCATTGCTAAAATCCAAATGTATAATTATTCAACTCTATTATTTTTTTTAAAAAATATATTTAATGAAAATCAATGCCAGCTATCCGTTGGTAAGATTTCTTAAGTGAAAAATAAGATTTTAAATATTTAAACTTCTCCACTTGGGTGGAAAGAAATTATGTTACAATTAAGCTATAAAAAAATCAACTTATATTGTTAGCCGATGCTAACTAAGGCTCTATTTGGTAGTATGTGAAGTAGCTCTAACTTAAAAGCAAAAGTGCTAAAATGTTTACCATGATATAGTTTGGAGGTCAGGTTGATTTGATCATATGTTTGTAGAATGAAAATCTCATAACATTTTTATTATTTTTACTAAAATTATTATTTAAAAGTTATATTTACTATTATATTATGTATTTTTATTTTATAATGGCAATTTTTATTTTACAACAAGCACAACACGTCAATGGTAAACAGGGCACGGTTCATTTTCCTTTGGTTACGTTCACTTGTTATTACTCATTAAACAAGGAACCAATGCCGCAGCATAAGCTGCCTTGACATTCTTTTATATTAATTTATTACAACATAAGTGAGACGTGAGCATCACAAAAATCGGCCGTTTTGACCATGTATTGGCTTTATTCCAGGTCTAATAATCCAAAAACATCCGTACCAACCGAACCTCGGTCCATCGACAAGCAGACAAGAATAAGAATTTCAATACGTCTTTGGATTGGTTGGGTTCAGACTTCAGAAGCACCAGCAGCTAGACACGTACGTGTGACTTCAAAATCGTTGCATCTCCACTAAGAATGATTGATGTGTTAGTGTAACCGAGGCTTCATACGATCGTTTGTTGTGGAACTTCTTGCCCGTGTGTATCCACTTTAGGAGCTTCCAAGCTCCTCGAAAGATCACCAAAGTATATTAATATCCACATACATAGACGACGAATCGGAGTTTCAAAATTCGTTCTGCGCCCAATGAAAGTTGTATTAATTCTTGTTTAAGTTGAGTTTTTTATTTTTGTCAATGAAAGTTAAATGGCTTATTGGAGAAATATTAATTTCTGCGAGTTGATAAGAATGTACATATGTATAATTAAATTGTAAAACCATGTTATAAGATTTTGATGTTTGTGGCAAATAACATAGCGATGCGTTGTGTGTAGGGCAATATTATAAGTGCTTGACATAGTTATATCTACGGCATCACGACGATACTCTTTCTCTAGTTTATTTTAGTAGTGAAAATTGATTATGACTACTGTATTTTATATTTCATAACATCGAGGCCCGAACGCGTGACAATTCATAGAAATTTTTGTATCAGTGAAAAAAAAAAATAATACTAGTAGTGTTAGTAATACTAATAATAATGGCTGTAGCAGTAGTAATAAACCATACTTTTATAATAATAACTGCGGTAAAAATAAATCATACCAGAATTTAGCACCTTTAGCCGGTCATCATGTCTCAGATTAATTGACCAAGTGTCAATATTTTAGTGATGATCATGTCAAATCACTAGCTCTTATCAATAGAATCTGTACCGTAGTCGGAGCTCATATGGCCTCGTGCTCGGAATAACTGGTCAAAATTTGAAACCAAGGATCACAAGCATAACTGGATTAGTTAACCAAAATTAGTAATAGCGAATAACTGGTGGTGGGGGAATTTATGTCACCGTTGACAAGAATAATGGCGGGCAATATAAAGCAAAGTATGCGGAAAAATGAATATAAAAATGTAAGTACTTCCATCAAGGAATAAAAGGAATAGCAATTTTATTTTCAGATTTGGTTGCAAGCATTAGACTATCAATTGTCGAGACAAACAAGTTTTCTTTGTTTAATAAATTCTTACAGTTGACTTCAATATTTTTAAGCCCATCAAAAAATATGAAGCAATTAAAGCTAGATTTGCCTCCTATATATAGACATCACATTAACAACACCCAACTCATTCGAATTCAATCTCTTTAATTCCCTAGCCAGTCTAAAACAATCATGGCTTCAAAGCTCTTCTTTCTCATAGCATTACCTAGTCTCATTGCTCTTCCTCTCTCTGCCTATCCATCCTATGCAGCAGATCATGCTGATCCAACAACTCATGTCCCACCAGAAACCATTTGCACGTACACTCCAAAACCTTACGATTGCAAATCAGTGCTCCCTCCTATCCCTAACCAAACCGCAGATACCTACACCTATTGTCGATTATCCATCCGGAAAGCTTTATCGCAAACTCAAAGATTCTTCAACTTAGTTGATAATTTTCTTAAATCCGGATCCACATTGCCGATCAGTGCAATCCGCCCTCTAGAAGATTGCCGTGTACTAGCTGGTCTTAACCAGGACTATCTTTCAAGCTCTCATCAAGCTGCCAACACCACTAGCCGACTTCTGACAACCATCCAAGCTGATGACGTGCAAGCTAAGCTTAGTGCCATCTTAACGAACCAACATACCTGTTTAGATGGCATTCAAGGCTCTGCTTTGCCCGAGAGCGTCAAGAATGGCCTCTCTGTCCCGTTACTTGAGGATATAAAACTTAGCAGTGTCTTGCTTGCTCTTTTCAAAAAGGGTTGGGTTGGTGAGAAGAAGATAGTCACCTCATGGCAGCCTTCAAAGACACAAAGTATGTTCGGCCAAAAAGGACGTTTACCACTGATTATGTCTGACCGGATTCGAGCAATCTACGACTCTGTAAGAGGAAGAAAACTCGCCGGTGGTGATGAAGGAGTCCTGGTGACCGATATTGTAACGGTTGCTCAGGATGGCACTGGAAATTTCTCCACAATCACTGATGCTATCAATGTAGCTCCAAACAACACAAATGCTAACGATGGATACTTTTTGATTTATGTCACCGCGGGTGTCTATCAAGAATACATCTCCATTCCTAAGAATAAGAGAAATTTGATGATGATCGGAGACGGCATCAATCGGACAATAATCACCGGCGATAGAAACGTCGCTGATGGATGGACTACTTTCAATTCCGCAACCTTCAGTAAGCTACCTACCTGCCTATATATGCACAATTAGTCGTTGTTATGTTCTAGTGCCAAAAATATATTAATCAACTCGATTATTCTAATATTGAATTTATCATCAATAAATTAAATATATTGCAGTCGTGGTTGCACCAAACTTTGTTGCATCGGGCATAACTATCCGCAATACGGCTGGAGCAGTCAAGCACCAGGCTGTGGCACTGCGCAGTGGGGCTGATTTGTCTACATTTTATAGCTGCAGCTTTGAAGGGTACCAAGATACATTGTATACACATTCTCTAAGGCAATTCTACAGGGAATGCGATATATATGGTACAGTTGATTTCATATTTGGAAACGCAGCCGTCGTTCTCCAAAACTGTAACATTTATCCCCGGCTGCCAATGAGTGGACAATTCAACGCCATTACTGCACAAGGCCGGACCGATCCTAACCAGAATACGGGCATATCCATCCATAATTGCCAAATTAGGGCATCCAGTGATCTTGCTTCGAGCAGTCAAACGGTGCAGACATATCTGGGGAGGCCATGGAAGGAGTACTCTAGAACCGTTTATATGCAATCTTTCATGGATAGTTTGATAGACCCTGCCGGTTGGCAGATTTGGAGTGGAGATTTCGCGCTGAGTACATTATATTATGCCGAGTACAATAACACTGGACCTGGGTCAAACAATGCCAATAGGGTTACGTGGCCCGGTTACCATGCCAACATCGATGCATCCGATGCCGCCAATTTTACTGTGTCTAACTTCTTGTTGGGAGATGATTGGATACCGCAAACTGGAGTGCCTTACAACGGTGGCTTCATTAGTTGATTTTGTTAATTAAGCTACTCATTCTGTGAAGCTACCTGTTCGTCGGTTTTTTAATTTTTTTTTAAATTCTCTTTAATACTTTTTTCCGTTCATTTGATTTGCAGACTCGATAAGCATGTGTGGTACACAAGCTATCCAAATGTACAATTGCATTGACAATAAATTTAATATTTGAACTGCTATTGTTTTATATTTTACTTTTTGGCGGTAGAAGTACTCCAACAATAAAGATGATTAAATAATCTTGTTTTCAAAATTGATGGTGAAATATCCACAACAGTGAATCGTCCCTACTGCTTTTTATAATGCTACTTATTTCCTTAACTTTACAAAACTCTATCATTCTGGTAACAAACCTTAACGTTTATATGTCAACAATCCTAATTCAGTTAACGTGTTAACAAATATGCGCAAACAACCCATTTGAAGAAGAAATTTTTGGCTCTCGAGATTTATTTAAGTCAAAAATTCTATTAGATAGCTGGACTTTTCTAAAACAAAATCCTTTCCAACGTTCTTCTTTAAAAATACTATCGTTATTGTCATAGATTAGAAAAATGATGAAAATAAAATCCATCCTCTTATTTAATTGGTGGAGTTAACCATCTTCCCTCTTGTGTTTTAAAATCTATTGAAATCTCTTAATGTTCTAATGTTAAATAATCTGAAATGCGTAATTTTTAGAGAACAATTAAAGATTTTTTGTTTTCTATTAGACAAATCCAACTATTAAAATATAAAAACTTTAACACTAATTTTAATGTAAAAAATTAAAGTTGACAATTAACAAAATATTATTGACATAAAAATGTTCTGGTGGACAAATATTTACTTTCGTCAAATAAAGAGAGTATTTTCCGTCATTGCAATTCTTGCAAACACTTTAAAAAAGGGCCAAAAAAAAAAATGTCAACGCTTGCGTATGTGACTTAAGGAAAGGTCAATGCAAGGAAACGGGGCTTCTATGAAATTTACGTTATGTCACTCGCACTTCAAGTAAAGCGCAATTTTGCTGAAAATCATAGACCAATTTGTAACTTTCGCTAATAGTTAGGTTTTTTTTTTTTTTTTAAACTGGAATATAGCTGAATTAGTCTAAATTTTAATTTTTAAATAGAGTTAAATATATGAATTTAAATGACATGTTTGTTTTTTGTCTGAATCTCTGATAATAGATATTAATTTTTTTTATTTTGCACAACTTAAAAAGCCTAAAAATTATTATTTTTACATTTATTCCATTACAAATTTAAAATGTTAAATAAGTAATAAACAGCTCAATGAACATTAATAAGATATTATTTTATCATAACGTAAATCAATCATGTTTAAGTCAATACAACCTTTAGTATTCTAAATTAGAACATGTGAATCAATTTTATTATTGTTTATTATATGAAAAATATTCATAAAAAATTATGAAGATAAATAATTTTATTTTAAAAAGTATAAAAAATAAAAACAACAATATACTACTACATGTCATGAGTTTTGGAGAAGAATAATAATGCTAATTAGTACGTTTTATTTAGTTAAGGATGAAAATAAATTAAATACATAGAAATATCTTGAAGAATATCTTTTAATAATGTCATTCAAATATTTAAGATTATGCAAAAAGAAAAAAATATGGCTTAATAACTTAATGACTAAAAATTTTTATTAGTTCAAAAAACAAACAGATTTAATAATTTGACTAATTAAAATTAAATCAAATAAGTTATTACGTTTAAAAAACAAACATCTCCTTATATAGTGAGTTAAATTGGATTAATTGTAGTCATATTAATAACTGACTTCTTTTTTTTCCCCTTGTTTGGAGGAAGCAGGGAATTTATTCATGAGAGAAAACCAAAATAATTGATTTTAATTATTTCCTCAATAGTAATTTCAGAAAAGATGTTTTTGGAATATAAAATTTTATTAAATAAAAAGTGAATTTTTGAATGGGTGGGGCTATTTGAACTCATCAATTTCCTATTTACACCTTCTATTAATAATTTTATTATTAAAATAATTTTTTGACAAAATTACTTAAGCAACCCTTTCTTCCCTTTCTCTTCTCAATTTAACAAATTCTCATCAATTCATTCACATATATTCTTTTAGCTACAAATAATTAGTCTTATTAACTAAGAGGAACAAAATCCACTATTTAAAAATGAGCATAAATAAATTTTTATCAACCATGAAAGCTATTGAATATTAAGAAATTAATTTTTACTAAACACAAAAGCTAATGACTATGAGAAAAAAAAAACTTCTTATATATAGAAAGCAGGAAATATAAGTCATGATATACTAAGAAAAGCCCAAAAAAAAAAATGAATGAAAAAAAGACAAAAATTGTAAGGTAGGGAGAGAAAGTAATTAATGAAGGGTAATTTTAATATTTCTAAATTTTAATTTTAATAATGAATATATTTTTTAAAATGAATGTAAAGAGTAATTTGGAGGGTTCAAATAGTCCCACCCATTTTTAATTAATCTGATGTATGAGTGTTTTAAGTTGATTCAACCCCAACCTAAGTTGATGCAGATTAATTCCTTCACATTGATTCTGTCCTCTAGTTATTAGAGTGGAAGCAGTCACCCGCTTTACAATATTAACTTAATTTGTTTGATTATTCAACCAAAGTGAGACCACGTGAGCGTCACAACAATTAGGCGTGTTGACCATATAATTTAGTTTGTATTCCAGGCACATTTATTCAATTACTTTTGGAGACAGATTATTTTTTAATAATCGGGACACTCGAAAAAACCTGAAGCTTAATTTAATGTCTGATTATTCTATTTGATCAAGATGTAAAATCATTTAGACTTGAAGCCAAAAGCTTGGTATTAGAAGTGTTTCAACGCTTGAGACCATATTGTAGTTGTTGTAAGGCATACGTGTTTCTTGTTTTGCATTCTCTAATGTTTTGTACAAGTGTGATAGTGTGATGATAAGTAAAAAGTTACAAGATTAGATGAGATCTAGTGATGTAGATCTGTGCTACTGATAACTTATAATAAAAGTGGTGAGCAAAGATATGTTCATACTTACACTTAAGAGTAATATTGCGCGACCGCAAGTATTAAGTAATAGTGTCGCTGACAGTTGTCAACTCCATTCCCCAACTATCAATTGTCAAATACTTGTGAAAGTTGCTAGTAGATATCTCAACTACACTCGACTATAGCTAGACTTGATCAAAATGGGTTTAGTGACTGTTTGGTATGATTTATTTTATAGTTATAAGTGTTTATTTAATCCCATAAGTACTTATTATATTTTTTGTTGTTATTTGGTTGTTTTTATAGTAGAGCTTTTGAAACTTAAATAAGTTATTTTACTTCTACTAACAAAAGCTTAAATTTTGAGCTTTTGGGAGTAGAGGTTGAAAAGCTTTTTTAAAATTTTAAAATATCTAAAATATCCTCTACATATTTGACAATCTTATTTTATTCTTTTTATAACATAACTTTAAAAGCCTTACTTATTAAAATAATTTCATAAATTTTTAATAAAAGCTCTTACTGACAACCAAACAACTAAAATTTTTTTTGTAAAAGCTCTACAAACAAAAACTCTACTTAAATAAGCTCTACTTGAAAAGCTATACCAAACGGAGCCTTAGCCAACAATTATAAAACATTGTTTTAATGTAATTACCTTGAAGGTATTTGGTTTTATGGCAATAAATTTCTTCTATTTAGTAAACAGTCTAGTATATTCCATATGTTAATTTTATCGCATTGACATTTATACCTTTTTTTTTAATTGGCACATCAGAACTCATTAAAATTTTGTTCCCTACTACTATTAACTTTTAATTGATATCACACACATCTATGCTCTTTGGATTTAAATTGATTATTGGCTATTATTAATTTTGTCAGTATATGAGAAGAAATTATATCTCATCTCCATATTTGAGTAAGTTTAAATACTAGACATCTTGTATAATTTTGGAGATTTTAGCCACTAAACTAATCAATAACTAATGTTATAACTTCTACTGTCTCGAAAATTTATTCCACATATAAATGAGTTATTCCAACGTAATAACAAAAAAGATGTTGTATCAAATATTTGATATTTTATTTCAAATCCAATCTAATTCAAATCTAATTACTTAAGTTGGTGCCCCTAAGGGCGTAGCTGAGTTGGTTAGTAGTGTAATCTGTCGCCTCTCACTTATATGGACTTAGGTTCGAGCCTTGGGGGTGGAGAGGGGGATAAAAATTGATTTGGACTTGCCTATCCCCCTTTCCTTTTAAAAAATAAAAAAAGAACCTAATTACTTAAGTTGGTTGAAAATTAGTAACATGTATGTCACTGCAGATAATCTTAGTGGGTATCCCACAAGGAACTTAGACGATGTTTGATATTGAGATGCTGTGGAAAAAAAAACTATAAGTCTAAAATAAATTAAAGGTGATGTAAAGACATGACTTTTAAATAATAATTCTAAAAAAATGTAAAGATATAATAAGTTCTTCATTATACGAGTGTAAGATAAACTTAATTTAACTTACAAGCCATTATAGTTATTGTTTAACAAATACTTTAATGTTGTAATTTTTAAACAATCAAATCTTGTTACCAAACAGGACTTTAATTTGCCTACCCATCCTGACTCACACGTCGTTGTCCCACAAGGAAGATATGTTCAGACATTAATATACACAACAAAGATTGCCAAAGAAAGAATATAGCAAGCACGTTAACAAACATTTTCATTCCAAATTTGGTTGATGCATTAGGATATTAAGTTGAGACAGCGTGTTTGATAAAGTCTCATAAGCTGACTTCCATATTCGTAAATGCTGAATCAAATAAAGCTCCCAGTCCCTCCTATAAATTCATCAAAATACTAACACATATCATTCAAGCGTAGCTCAATCTGTTTCATAGTCTAAAAAAAATAAATTATGGCTTCCAGACTCTTCTTTCTGATCATAGCATTACCAATTCTCCTTGCCCTTTCTTTCTTTGCCTATCCATCTCGTGCACTAAAGCTAGATATTGCTCAAACAACTCGCTCCACACCAGAAACCATTTGCAAGTACACTCCAAAACGTTCCTATTGCAAATCTATGCTCGCTAATGCTAACCCAACCGCAGATGTCTACACCTATGGTCGCTTCTCCATCCGCAAAGCCTTTTCGCAATCTCGTAAATTCTTGCATTTAGTTGACACTTATCTTAAACGGTGGTCCACATTATCAACCGCGGCTATTCGGGCTCTAGAAGATTGCAATTTACTAGCTGATCTCAACATGGACTATCTTTCAAGCTGCTTTCAAACTCTCAATACTACTAGCGAAATTCTACCTGCCATGCAAGCTGATGACGTGCAAACTCGGCTTAGTGCTGTGTTAACAAACCAGCAAACCTGTTTAGATGGGCTGCAAGCCACTGCTAATTCAGTCGAGAGCATAAAGAATGGTCTCTCTGTCCCTCTCTTTGAGGACACAAAACTTAGCAGCGTCTTGCTTGCTCTCTTCAAAAAAGGTTGGGTTGGTGAGAAGAAGAAAGTAACCACCACATGGCATCCCACAAGGACGCAAAGTCTGTTCGGCAAAGATGGACACGGACATTTACCATTGACAATGTCTGACGAGAATCGTGCAATTTTCGAGTCTCTAAGCAGAAGAAAACTCAAAAGTGACGACGGAGGAGTCTTGGTGACCAAAATAGTGACGGTGAGTCAGGATGGGAAAGCAAAGTTCTCGACCATCAATGATGCTATTATGGCAGCTCCAAACAATACAGATGTTACCGACGGATACTTCTTGATTTATATCAAGGAGGGTGTCTATCAAGAATACATCTCCATTGCTAAGAACAAGAAAAATTTGATGATGATTGGAGACGGCATTGGTAAGACGATAATCAGCGGCGACAGAAACTTTGTTGATGGATGGACTACTTTCAATTCTGCTACTTTTGGTAATTAACCTATCTACCTATCTATTGTATGTATGTATGGTGTAAAGCTAGATTATGTATATGTGTTCTAGTACTGCGCAAATATTAATGATCAACTTATATATTTATGATAATTGCAGCTGTTGTGGCACCGAATTTTGTTGCCGTGGACATAAGTTTCCGGAACACAGCTGGGCCAAGCAAGCATCAGGCTGTCGCTCTTCGCAGCGGGGCAGATTTGTCTACATTTTATAGCTGCAGCTTTGAAGGGTACCAAGATAGTTTATACCCACACTCTCAAAGGCAATTCTACAGAGAATGCGATATCTATGGTACAATCGATTTCATATTCGGAAACGCTGCCGTTGTTCTCCAAAACTGCAATATCTATCTGCGGCTACCTATGAGTGGACAACATAATGTTATCACTGCACAAGGTCGGACAGACCCTAACCAAAACACCGGCATATCCATTCATAATTGCTCCATTAGAGCCGCCGATGAACTTGCTTTAAGCAATCAAACCGTGCAGACATATCTAGGAAGGCCATGGAAAGAGTACTCGAGGACTGTTATTATGCAGTCTTTCATGGATAGTCTGATAAATCCTGCGGGCTGGCAGATTTGGAGTGGAGATTTCGCGCTGAGTACATTATATTACGCTGAGTACGATAACAGGGGACCTGGATCCATCACAGGCAGTCGAGTTACGTGGCATGGTTACCATGTGATTAATGCAACTGATGCCGCTAATTTCACCGTCTCTAATTTTCTGCTGGCTGATGTATGGCTACCACAAACTGGGGTGCCTTACACAGGTGGCTTAATAAGCTAATTATCACATGATGCTCTTTCTTTTTTTTTTCCAATTTGTTTTAATGATGCATGTTGCACCCAATCAACCGAAATGTTCAGCTTGGTATTCACTTCAACTGGATTTATTTATTTGTTAATTCCAGCAAATGGTTGTTATTTTGTTATAACTTTTTTTCCCTAATTGATAGTGTCCATTATATATTCTTTTTCACCAAGTAGTGTTATTTTATATTAAACTAGTTAACTAAACTGGGAAATATCAACGCACTGATCCTGTAGTCCTGAAAAAAACATGGCACATATTTAGAGAGAAAAATTAAAATAAGAAATTATATTTTCTTTCTTAAATTTTTTTTCTTTGACAAGTATTTGTACGCAAGCTATTCCGACCGTACAGTTTGGTACTGACAAGAAGTTCAAATTGATTTAATTCTTCAAGAAAAAATGATTTGCGGTTCATTTTTATAGCTATAAATTTTTGGATATTTTCAACCCATTTTAATGTAATGACACCCCAGCTTTATATATACCCTATTAAAAATTTATAAAAATACGTTATTTTGTAAAAAAAAAAAATTTCCACTGAACGTTCAAATTAAAATGTGTGCTGACAGTTGACAAGAAGTCTACGTCAATTTAATTCTACAAGAAAAAATGCTTTTTAGTTGATTTTTGTACAGTTATAAATTTTTGGGTGGTGATATTTTTCTATATGACACGACTTAAAAGTGATTTTCAACTCCCAAGTATAAGAGTGTCTTGTTATATTATAATTCGGTGAGTCCAAGGTCGATCCACAGAGAAATGATTTAATTTGTTTATTTTATTTTATAAAAATAAAACTTGAATATATGAAACTTAATTTAAGTGAAATTATGAAATTGAATTAGTTAGGGTTATGGATTCACTCTTAATAGTAAATAAAATTTAACAAATTCCTTTTGCCATTTTTATTTAGATTTATTGCCCAAAAGATTAATTATATAAATTATTATTATTTTCTCATTAATTTTATTATGGATTAAGTATTTATTGTGCAAAAATCTATTTTGTCTACAATAAATCAAAATACCATGTTATCATATCTTATATTAAGATGTTAAGAATTTATTGTGCCAAAATCTATTTAATTTGTCTACAATAAATCAAAATTTCAAAATATAAAATATGTATAAAATCAATTAGAAAATAATTAAATTTATATAATTAAAAATAGAATTTGATTAAATCATATTTATTTCTCAAGAGTTTCACCTTACCCTAATTATTATTATTTAACTAAGCATGATTGAAATAAAAATAATTCTTAAAATTAAATTACTTATAATTAAAAGGAAATAAAACAACTAAAATTGGAAATAAAACTAAATTATTTATGAAAATAATTACATAAAATATTAAAACACACCTGGAAAAGAGGATTACAAAGGGATTGAGAGAATTTGAGAAGAAGAGAGATGATCAAAAACACAAAAAATGAGGGTCTATTTATAGAAAAATAAATTCATAATCCAGTGCTTTGCGGTCTATGATAAGCTTGATGCATGCGCTCTACACAACCATTAGATCAAGATCCAACGGCAGGTCAAACATTTAAAAGTCAACCTTACACGTGGCATCATATGAAACGTCCGATTTGATCAAAGAACGGTTGAGATTGGGCGGGTTAATGGGTGGATCAGGTCGACCCAAATACAAAGATTATGATCCTTCAACTTGCTTCACCAACCACTACCACATGGCACAATCTTGGCCATTAAATAATGAACGGTTGAGATTTAGTCAAAATTGACAGCTATCCAGTGCATTCATATCTATTGTAAGCTTATTTAATCATCCAATTAATGCTTGGTCAACTGAAAAAGTAATTTTTCTTTTAAAAGTTAGATTTTAAGCCAGTCTTCACCCATCCTAAGGTTTTCGGACCCCCGGAATCCAAATTTGACATTCATTTTCCCATTTGGAGCCTTGAATTACGTGAAATTAATATTTTACCTAATAAATACACAAAAATACTTAAAATTAAATATAATTAAAATATTTTTCATTAATAATTCTTAATATATTACATGAATACAAATATAAATTATAATATATGCACAAAATAACATTTTTATCCCTTAATAAATATACAATTTTTAACACTAATCACTATACACTATTGAAAGTTTATAAAAATGTGTTAATTTTGTAAATGGGCCCACTGAATGTCAAAATTATCCTTATAGAATTTAGTATCTCTATGCTCCGCCGACAGCATCTTCTTCCTCGGCTGCTTTGCCTATTTTCTTTTTTAAAACTAGAAAAACACTTCTCACACGATAAATCTAATAATATTGGAGCAAAGAACAAACTGTAAACTCACAAATAATATTCGCTTTTACATTCTATGGTTAAGCAAACTTCCACAAATGTCTTCCTCCCAAAATTGATAAAAGTTTACATCCCAATATTAAAACAAATAGATTTCTTATTAATTCTTTTTTTTTTTATAGGAATTTTCATTTACTTTGCTTTTCAATTCTATCCTGTCCAGTTTTCTTCAAAACTTCCCCCCTTCGGCCCTTCCCATATTGCCTATAAATCCTGTTTTCTGTATCACATTCTCGCCATAATCTTTGTACCAGTAATGCGCCTTAAACTTGAGAAAGGTGAAAAACAAGAAGAGAAGTCATACACTTAATTAATAGGGTTTTTAATGATTCCCTATATAATCACATTTCCCCCCCTCGAACAACCCTAAACCCCCATATATATTTTTCTTTTCCTTAACCACTCAATAGTCGATACTTTGCTCCTACCATAGAATTTGAGTTCTTGCTTAGGTGGAAGTCTTATCAATGGGTAAGCGTTACTTTCCTTACACTTCATTAAATTTTCTTACCTTGTGTTCTAATAAATGTTACAGGTATTTACACATAAGTTAGGACTTTTTTTATTAATGTTTTAGATTTTTTTAAAAAAATTGGTTGTTTGTCTTTTTCTAACTTATATATGATTTTCAAACATTTGTGTATGAATAGAAAAACTGACTTTTTTCTAAATAACAAATGTTAACACTGTTGGATGGATTGGAAATTTTGAACTCTAATGGTATGTGTTTTGTTGTGTTAGGATCATTTTCGTGTTAGGATCATTTTCTGATAACTGATGATGGAATAAAAGATTAATTAAAGCAAGAAAATTTAAATCAAAATCAAACTAATTAATGGATATTTCAAGCACATGATCCACATTTGCTCTTTTTTTTTTAGTAAAAGCTTATTTGGTTCTTGTATTTTGAGATTAGTGTCTATTTAGTTCTTGAATTTTTAAAAATATCTCAAAACATCTCAGTTATTGTTGACGCCCTCGCTGTTACTTTTTCTTTTTAGGACATTAATAAAAAAAAATAAATTACCAAGCAATTTGACGTGCCTCCCTAAGCTAGACGCTTCACCTACCTGGCCTTAGAGAGATTAACCCCAAAAAAATAAAACAAATATATTTATTGTAAGAAGGTAATTATTTATATATATATATATATATATATATATATATATATATATATATATATATATACTTGTGGAAGCTCACGTGTATATATACATATATATATAAGAAAAAAAATAAATTACTATTTTTCTGGACATTAATAAAAAAAATTAATATATTAACTATTCAGTAAAGTGTTCCACAAAAATTAATATATATTCTTTTTGTTTTTATTTTAATTTTTGGGTTAAATTAGTAATTTATTTTTTTAACATAAAAAAAAAGAAACTTTATTATAAGAGGTTGATGTTATAAAAACAAGATAAAAAGATTAAAAAATAATGATAGGGGTATTAATGAGGTATTTTAATTTAAAAATATATGGACCAAGTGGGCAACAAGCTTAAAATATAGAATTAAACATGATTTTACCCCAGTTTTGTATACAAATTCTGTAAAACTTCGCCTTTGACATGGAAAATACTCCCTATTGCGGTTCGGTCATTGTTGCCGATCAACTATGGCTCCGCTGACCAATTTTTGCTTGACATTCGTAATTGAAAACAGAGTAAATTCTATATTATCCAATCACCGGGCATTACATTGACTTTTTTTATTAATACTATTATTGTAATCTATCATAAGTGAGAGGTGCGTTAGTGCGTGCCACATCTATCGGGTGTGTTGAGAGTTGACCAGTATAGAGGATTTCCTTCCGGGCACGTATAAAAACTCACTTGCCAACCAAACCTTTACCGAACAAGCACACAAGAACAAACGAATCATACAGTTATGGATTCGGCACACATTGACCTTCGAAAAATGTCTACTCGCTTGCATCCAGCAAGAGTACTGTTTCTGAATTATTCATAACCTTTATCGTAGATCTTAACATTGCAATCTTATGACATACTTTAACACAACTCTTGAGTCTTGACAATATATAAATGATCATCATTTTTTTTAACCAATATCATTAATGTTATACTCTCTATTCTGTTCTTTAAAGTTCAAAGATTTAAATATTCGTTACGTGAGAATTAATCAGAAAAAGAGATTGAATAAAAATTTTCATAAACCAAACTCTAGTTGGAGAATGATTGGAAGCTCGCGTGTTATGACTTATGACACAGTTGAAAATCTAATTGGGGAAGGCAAAGGAAGACTGCCAAATCAAGAAATGTTTATAGCACGTCCTATCAGTAGATAGATAAATAGATTAATGCTTTTATTCCAAATTTGGTTGCATGCATGATGCATAAGATATCAATCTCAAAACGAACGCGTTCTTTGATAAAGAAATGAATAATTATTTGACTTCCATATTTCTCCTTCTGACACAAATTAAAGAAATGCATCGAATGAAGCGAAGCTACCATTCCCCTCCTATAAATACACCCCATTACTGGCACAAATCATTCAAACTCTTGTCTCTTCTCTTTCAACCCCTAATCTAAAACAAATGGGTTCAAATCTCCTCCTCCTAATAACATTGCCTCTTCTCATTTCCATTCCTTTCTCTGCCAATCCAACTTGTGCGGCAAATTTTGCTCGAAAAAGCCGTGTCACACCAGAAACCATTTGCAAATACACCCCAAATCAATTCTATTGCAAATCTATGCTTGCTAATGCTAACCAAACCACAGATATTTACACCTATGGCCGATTCTCCTTCAGCAAGGCTTTTTCGAAATCTCGTGAATTCTTGAACTTGATTGACAATTATCTTAAACGGCGGTCCACTTTATCGACCACTGCCATACGTGCCCTAGAAGATTGCTATTTACTAGCTGATCTTAACATAGATTATTTTTCAAGGTCCTTTCAAACTGTGAGCAACACTAGTCAAATTCTGCCTGCCAAGTAAGCGGATGACTTGCAAACTCGGATTAGTGCCATCTTAACAAACCAACAAACCTGTTTAGATGGCCTCCAAGCCGCTGTCTCGGCCTGGAGCACAGCGAATGGCCTCTCTGTTCCTCTCTTAGACGACACAAAACTCAGCAGCGTCTTGCTTGCTCTTTTCAAAAAGGGTTGGGTTGGTCAGAAGAAGAAAGGAACATTATGGTGGCTGCCTACAGGAACGCAACGTCTGTTCGGCAAAGACGGACGCTTGCCATTGATAATGTCTGATGAAAATCGGGCAATTTACGAGTCCGTATGCAAAAGAAAACTCAACAGTGGTGATGGACGCGGAGTGTTGGTGAGCAAAATAGTGACGGTGAGTCAGGACGGAAGGGGAACGTTCTCCACCATCAATGATGCTATTAATGCAGCTCCAAACGATACTGATGTTAGCAGTGGATACTTCTTGATTTATATCAAGGAGGGTGTCTATCAGGAATACATATCCATTGCTAAGAACAAGATCAATCTAATGATGATAGGAGACGGCATCAATCAGACAATTATCACTGGCAACAGAAGCGCTGTAGATGGATGGACTACGTTCAATTCTGCTACCTTTGGTAATTAATTATGTGTGTGTGTGTGTGTGTTTTCTACTGCCGTCCCCAGTGTAAACTTAAATTGGATATATATCTAATGAGTGCATTCACGATTTGCAAAATGCATATATATTGCATGCGCAGCTGTGGTGGCACCAAATTTTGTCGCGGTGGACATAACTTTTCGAAATACAGCTGGTCCAAGCAAGTTCCAGGCTGTGGCACTACGCAGTGGGGCGGATTTGTCTACATTTTATAGCTGCAGCTTCGAAGGGTACCAAGATACCTTATATGCACATTCTCTAAGGCAATTCTACAGAGAATGCGATATCTATGGTACAATTGATTTCATACTCGGAAACGCTGCTGTTGTTCTCCAAAATTGTAATATCTATGCACGGCTACCAATGATTGGACAATATAATGTCATCACTGCTCAAGGTCGGACAGACCCTAACCAAAACACCGGCATATCCATTCATAATTGCACTTTTAGAGCTGCCGATGAGCTGGCATCGAGCAATCGAACATTACCAACATATCTTGGGAGGCCATGGAAAGAGTACTCGAGGACTGTTGTTATGCAATCTTTCCTGGATGGTTTGATAAATTCTGCAGGCTGGCAGATTTGGACTGGAGATTTCGCGCTGAGTACATTATATTATGCTGAGTACGATAACAGGGGACCCGGATCTAACACTGCCAATCGAGTTACGTGGCCTGGTTACCATGTGATTAATGCAACTGATGCCGCTAATTTCACTGTCTCTTATTTCCTGTTGGGAGATCAATGGCTACCACGAATAGGGGTGCCTTACACTGGTGGCTTAATAAGCTGATGATTGCTTGACGCGGGTGTGTTTGTTTCTTTAATTTTTTTTTTTGCTTCCTTTTCCACTTTCTTAAACTGTTTGTGTTTGGTCATGCATGTTGCGCCAAGCTACCCAAATGCACAACTTGGTGGTATTTCACTTCCATTGGATTTATTTATTAAATTTGTTAATTTGAGCAAACGACACGTATTTTTTTTTTTTATTTGACGTTCATAATTTTAATCATTTTTCACCAAATGACGTTATTTTACAATCAAGTAGTTAATCTGGGAAATTTCAACGCACAAAACATGCCACAAACATATCTGGACCGAAAACAAAAAAAAAATATAGAATAAAATAAAAATTAGGAATTATATATAGTAGTTTTTAAAAATAATCAGGGCCCAATGTGATCTTCGAAGACTGGATTGGCGATATACAAAAAAAAAAAAATTGTGACATCTTCTCTAAATCAATATCCCCCTCACACAGGATTTTTTCCTAAGAAATCCGCCACAACTTATGATATGTAAAATTTGGATTAGGAAATTCGGCATATAGGATTGTTTGAGATTGTTTTTAAAGAGTTTAGAAGAATTTTGAAAAGTTAAAGTTATTTTAGTATTTAGTAAATTTTCTAAAAGGTCACTTTTGGTAAAATCATTATCTTTTAGATTTTGAAAAGCGAAGAATTAACTTTTCTTTGCTTTTCAAAATATGATTAAGAAGTAGTTTTTCAAAGTTTGATTTTGATAATCAATTTTATATTTAATACAATTTCATATATATCCTTATATATATATATATTACAAAAATACAAAATTATCCTTATTAATTAAAAAATAAAATCATTTATCTTTGGAAAGATTATTATTATTATGAATTGTAATGAGATAACAACATAAAGATATAAAATTACAAATATTAAATATTTATTTTAGTTATCAATTATTAGAATATTAAATATTTATTTTAGTTATCAATTATTAGAATATTAAATATTTATTTTAGTTATCAATTATTATATATACACAATAATATATATTTTATATATACATTTATAAATATGTAAATAAATTTTATTAAATATTATATTCAATTCCGTTATTTATATTCTTACAACAGTTTAACAAAAAGATTAAGCAAGCACATTACAGTTTTTAAAACTCACAACACTTTTAAGAATATATAAATTTTACAAAACGTTTAACTAATTGTCTTTATAACTAATTATTTATACAACATAACTAACAATAATTATTTTTAAAAACTACTACATTACCAAATTTACCCATGTTCAGTCATCCGCCTATTTGTCTTTTTTTTTTTTTTGAACTGTTGTCTTGTTACGTTAATTGTATATTCTTAATCAAATTTTTAATAATTAAGCAATTATGATGATCAGCTTAATGAGCATTATGACGACTAAAGTTCGTAAGATTACAAAGATTAAGGCATAGAATTGATCCCCCCCCAAAAAAAAAACAACAAATCATGAGATGCAAAATAAAATCACTGCAGCGTTCCAGCCAACTGCTTGTTGACAGCCAAAACATTTTTGCATAGTCTAATAAAGATTCCACTGTCCGAAGGGAGCTTGACATCAGCATTTGGACGTTGTGTGAAAGCTTCTTGGCATGCTACTGCATCAGAAAGGGCAGCTTCAACCCAAGTGTGAACATCGTTGAATGCATCTGCTTCCAGAGAAGTAATCGAATCATTGACCGCGTCTTGATAAAAAGTCCATGCAATCTATCAGCCACTGCTGCACTACAAGTTCCAAATTTTGCTCACCCACCCTTTCTTGGACGTACTTCAGTATAGCTATTCATTTTCAGATGCCTAATTGATCCTGGTCATTGCAACGGCCATTTAGGTTGGATTTTTTGCTCTGGGCATTGTTATAGGTGCTGTAAGATAGATTCTTGTCTTCCGAACTTTGGCAAACTCTTCCTATCAAATTACTGGCGCCACTGATTACACGAAGCTGAAGGCCGACGAGAAATATAAAACTTGTTATAGACTTCATTTTTCTGATTGAAGAAATATTAATTTGTGATGCCTCGAGTTTAATTTAAAGGAGATCAAATTAAATACGAGAATTTGTTGTTGGTTAATTTGTTGAGACCATATACACGTATATAGCCGGTAAGGTTCTGTGAACTACAGTCTGTTGGATCGCGATTTAAGAATCATCATTGAAGCAAGAAAAATGTGCTTGGCCATCCATTGATGTATGCATGTCCCTCGTATTAAACGGGAATTAATTGTTTTGCTTGTTTTCGTCTGCAGTTAATGGTAATGTGTTCTAGCTAGTAGGCGGACATGTTCAGATTAAGAGGAATTTTAAAATACATATTAATTGATACGTGTATGATATTTATAATTACATTTAATATAGCCATCATTCATATGGCAGTTTATCAAAATTAGATCTCTATGGAAAATCTCATTAGACCAAGCCATGAAACGATCACCAAATGGTTCAAATGAATGATCCCACCTTGACCTTTCTTTAAATTAATTATAGATGATGATAGAAAGATTTCAGGCCGTGCAAGTGCATGTGGTCTCATTAGAAATTACTGTGGGGACTGGGTTCGTGGTTTTGGTATGAATATTGGCCATTGCAATATTACTGAAGCGGAGCTTTGGGGTTTATTTTAAGGTTTGCAACTTACTTGGAATATTGGGATTTGACAACTTGAAGTTGAAGTTGACAGTCGGTGCATCACTCACTGAGATCTTGGCCTCAAATAACAATCATCTCAATGCTCACTCCTCTCTTATTCAGGAAATTAAAAGACTCTTCAATGGAGATTGGCAGGTATCTCTGTCGCATGGCTATCGGGAAACCAATTTCACAGCTAATTACCTCGCCAACCAAGCTATCTTTTTGCCTCTTGGGATCCATGTTTTTCCAATTCCTCCAACCGAACCTGAAGGGTGTCCATTGCATGATATTTCCGGGCCTGCGTACTCGTGTTCGATTGTTGCATAGTTTTAATTATGTACGTACGTACGTGTGTGTGTGTGTATATATTAATTGCTTGTTGCATGATTGGTTTAGTATTAATAAAGTCTGGACGTTCGGTCAAATTAAATAATAATAAATCAATAAATAGTTATTAATTATGGTTAAGTTTTCACCCAAAAAAGTTAATATTTAATTCCCTTGATGCATTCCAACAATAATAATTTGCGTCGTTCGAACCATTGGTTGTTAGTGCCTTCGACAAAATTTTAACAAGGCAAAAACAAAATTGATTTGAGTAGCACGATACCGGAATTATATTTAGTACTTATCTGGGCTATACATTATTCGTACACAGGTGTTGCATTAATTTGCCAGTTCTAAAAAAATATCTGCCACGTGTTGGCAACAGACAGAAAGTTCCGTCGTCTAGTGGTGATTCAACTTTATCTTTTCTCATCAGTTGATCGGCGAAGCAGTCATATGCTCCAAATCCTCTTCAAAGTTAGAACCCGATTACCTGGAGACTTGAACCTGTTGCGTTCATTGGTTAAACTCAAACCCATATCATCCAGACCTCTAAAGTTCCCTCGAGCTCGAGGTATCTCCACTGATACACTCTCCAATGGCGGCAAAGAAGATGATGAAGAAGAAGAAGACGAGCAACCCATCCGATGAACAACGCCTAAGTCCCTCTCAGCTGGTTCGATAACTGAGAAAACCTCTTCGACTTCGACCAGTGGATGGACCAGAGTGTCAAGTTGAACAGGGGTTCTACAGAGTGGACAATTAGAGTGAGATTGAAACCACATGTCGATGCAATCAATATGGAATGCATGTCTACACTTGGGCAAGACACGGCCATTTTCGTTGTCTTCAAATTCCGACAAGCAAACGGCGCAGTCTAGCGGCTCCTTGTGGTCGTCTGTGTTTGGTGAGTAGACAAAAGCGGGTATCCTTTTGAGAACAGAGAGGTCTAAAGCTTGATGAGCTTGAGCAGGAGCTGTGTTAATGGTATTGGCGCCGCTAGAGAGAAAGAAGAGCTGATGGGCACGGCGGTGACGGCGGTGACGGCGACGGTAGCCGTGCCGGTGGCGGTGACGGAGCCAACTGGCACGACTGTGAAAGCAGACTAAGATGAAAACAACAACAAAGAGAAGAATCACAGAACATAACATGATCTTTCCATTAAGAACGTAGCTGCTGGCGCTGGGATTCTGAATCTGATCACGACCACTTAGTACTGTTAACGTAGTTGAGTTAAAATCCATCATCGAATGAGACAATAGAGTTTTGGACAGTGTGTGCGCGCGCGCGGGGTTCTACATATATATATATATATCTATATATATATATATAGACACACCTGTATGAAGGTTACTTTTCGCACAGCCAGCTAGTTGCGTGAGACGGTGGGGAGGTTTTATTTGGGGGAGTAAATAAAGGGGAAGGGGAAAGGAGGGACCTTATCCTCTTATGTGAACGTGAGTGTGAATAAATATTAAATTTAATAATTAAAGAGTTAGGTAGGTTATGTCAATATTTAAATTTTAATTTGGCTCATAACTGATGTAGAATTTATTTATTGACAATGACTAACTAATTTTACAATATATAAAATTTATTATATAATAAATAAGTAATATATAATATTAATACTTAGATTAAAATTTAAATATTAAAATTCATAACATTATTAATAATTAAATTATGTGGACGGGGGTTTCTGAGTTTTTTTATTATACACAGGAATTTGCAGTTTTGTTTGTCGTAGGCTCATTCCTTGCATTAAAGTAGTCTAAGGGTTGTTTTATTTTTAATCAATATTAGATATAAACGAATTTGGAATTTAGAATCCTCTCTTAATTTAATTTCTTTTAAGTTTTATATAAGATCACGTGTCATCCCTTACCGATTTAAATCCTCTCTTAATTTAATTTTTCTTAAATTTTGTATTAGATTATGACGCATGTTTAAGGTTATGATTTAATTTATTTTAGACTTTTCTCATTTAAATCAAAACACATCGTTTCTTGACTAAACAAGGGTCTGAAACTTAACCGACGTTATCAAACCGCTGCTCCTTTCTCACTTCTTATGTCACAAACTTATAAACTTGAGGAAAGAAGAAACATTGCCTATTAATTATTAATTCTTTCACGAATTTATATCATGGAATTAGATTAAAATTGAAAGGATCATTATTATTGGTAGTCTGCAATGACAATGACACTTGAAATAGATAATACCACTAAAGACAATTTCTATTATAAGGTAGTATTTACTTTACGGATTAGAGAATTAGAATCCAAAATCGATATTGTTAACAACGTTTACTTCGTAAAATAGAAGCGAGAATTGGAATTAGAATCGAAATCGTAGGCCTTAGCCAAATTTAATAATGGAGAATGAGAGATTGATTCTCAAGCCTCTCCTTAGAAATCAATCTCCCATTTTTTAGATTTTCCATTTCATCCCAATTAAATTTTTATAATTCTCAAACTACCCTTATTCAACTTTTGTCATTTTTGCATTTTTCTCCTCACAGAATTTATAAAAATACCCAAAAGTTTTGTATTTGCACATAGGTCCTTTAATAATAATAATAATAATAATTTATTAATTTTATTATTTTAATAATAATAATAATAATAATAATAATAATAATAATAATAATAATAATAATAATAATTTATTAATTTTATTATTTTAATTGTTATTATTATTGTCATTAATATTAATATTATTTAAAATTTATTAACCATTATTATTTATTATTAGTATTGTCAATAATGTAATTATTATTGTTGTTGTTGTTGTCGTTTTAAGTTATATTGTTGTCATTATTATTAAAGACTTTTCAATAATTTGTAATAATTTAATTCATTTCGTTTATAATTCTAAGATAAAGTAAACACATTAATGGTAATTTAATTCATTCTTATTTCAATTTCCATAGTTTAAATAAACAACTTATTTTGATTTACATTCTCTATTCTCATTCCTACCTATTCTGATTTTAGTTTAGTAAATACAGAATAATTACCCGCAATTAATTTAACTCTATTTTACATATATACATATATTTCCATCTGTTCATTCTCCATTTAATTTGGGTGCCTAGAAATACAATTTTTAAAAAATAAAACAAAGAAAGGAAGGAAGAAAAGAAAAACATCTAACCAGCTTGATTGATTATCAAAGTTTCTTGGATGAACAAGAAAGGGGAATAGAAAAGAGAAAGGGGGAAAAAAAACCAGACTAGACAAAATAAAAGTGGAGTTACGGCTAAATCTGAGCCTTAAAAAGACTTAAATGATAGATATGTGTCGTGGTCTTGTAGAAAACTTAGAAAAGTTTATATTAGGAGGAGATCCCAATCAGTAACGTGTCTAAATTAGAGATTTATTGAGCATCTGCTTTATAATATATCAAAAGTTCAATCGGTGTTATAGGGCCAGTTTGGGATTGCGGTTGAAATTTAATAAGCTGCTTATTTCATAATTTTTTATTAAAATAGTGTTTGGTAAATTTTGTAAAAGTAGTTTATTTCATAATTTTTTTCATTTTGTCAACAACTTTTAAAAGCAGGTAAGAGGTTACTTTTCATAAGCTGCTTATTTAATAAGTTGCCACATTTTTTTAAAATTCATATTATAACCTTAAATTTTAATAAAAAGACAATTATATTATACTTATTCATAAACCCTAATATATAAATCACTAAATACTATATTACTGCCATAATTTAATTACTGCTATAACCACATACGTTCTCTCCAATTTTGATCTAGTAAGTTCATATTCTAATTTCATAACTATAGCTTTTAACGTTTAATCTATATGTATTTATATTTTTATTAATTAATTGTTTCAAATTCGTTGGCAATCTATTTTAAAAAAAAAAAACCCATCGTATTTTTTTTGTTTGTGAAAAATTTGGAACATGAAAGCCTGTCTGTGTGTCTTGTCAAGGAACGGAGCATTCTTTTTTCTCATTCGCTTTTTTTTTTGTCATCAATATCATAATTTTCAAGAAAAAGCATCGTGCAGTTCAGAAGAGAAGAAAAAAATTAATTGAGATGAAAAAAACGAAGAAAAGAATGGTTGCATTAATTCACCATTCCCCAATTCATGCTTGCAAAATAAACTGGGTGCATTAAAAGAACGGGAGCATTAATGTAGTGGTCCCCTCGACTCTTCTCTCTTTCTTCGTTTTACTGTTTTGCGTTTACCTACAATATTACAATGCTGGAGAGAAAAAAAGTTGAAAGAAGCATTAATTTATTCGTATTCAGTGAGTGTTTTACATTTATTGTCATGATTTAAGTTCGTATTTTATATATATTTCTAGACCTATTTATCATATAATCATAAATTGTCTAACTTTAATATATAGTTATAATTCACTATAGCCATGTTTGTGTGAATCTGGCTTTGATTGTGATATGTTGACTAATGATATAATTGCTTGATTTCTTAAGTGCTTGATATCCGTTATTGCTTGTTTGCCATGACTGTTATGAATGAGTTTTGGATTTTACATTTTATTATTATAGATGAAAAGCAACAATATTGCCAACTCTACTAAAACTTCCAGTAATGCACAACTTATTAAGGCACAAAGGGATGCAAATACTCTAGTTATATTCTGTGATTTGTGTATTTCGGAAATAGAGGCCGAACGTCGCCCTGGAACACATTTTACTAGTGTTGGATGGGAAAGTTTAGTTGCGAATTTCATTAAAGCAACTGGAAAAGAGTATACTAAAAGACACTTGAAAAATAAGTGGGATGCCCTTAAAAGTGATTGGAAATTATGGAAAGATCTTGTAGGGAAAGAAACTGGTATAGGATAATAAAACAATAATTAAATTATATATTAAAAAAAAGATATGTCTAAATAATTTATTAAACATACTCTAAAAATAAAAAGTAATTAAAACTTATGTTTATTTTAGTCATTATAAAACAGCATTTTCGTAATAAAATTTACCAAACGTATATACTCTACTTTTCAAATTTACAAAGAACCGCACAAGATAATTCTACCAAACATTAAAATACTCTTTTTTTAATCGCAACTTATTTCATCCGTCAAAGACAAACAAATTTTATTTTATCAGTCTCCACAATCCCAAATTGGCCCATAATCGATAAACTATTGGGAGTTTTCCTTACATCCAATCAATTGTTCTTTAGTTCGCGGCTTCATGCCCCTTTTCTATTTGTTCTATCAAATTGATTGGTATTTATAATTTTAATATCTTTTCGGTTTTATATATAGAAACAAAAATAAAATAGATATTCCCTTGCTTTTGCTTTGAATCTTTGCATGGGCTTTCGATGGAGAAAGATCGCAAGTTGCTTCAAGATGCGACAAGGCATGATGGCCTGTGAACTTATCCGCACTTCCAAAAACCAAAATATCATAGTGAAAGTTCGTCTAATAATCCAATTTTTTTTGGGAAAAAATTATTTCACAAGTATATTATTAATATTATTACAATTAGAAGTCAAGATTAGAATAGATCAGCGGAAGTCACTCAAGATATTTTGGAGCTACTTCAAGTAAAAAATAAATTTATCCATAATTTACCGCTAGTGAAGATTGAAATCTTCTCTTAAATCGAGACAGATGAGTAGTATAAGATTAACACATTAGTCTGCTGTAAAATTAAATCAACTGACGCATAAGACACGACAAGCAGGTAATAATAATGAGTGATAGACGCGTCAGTTGTAATGAAAATTATGTTCGTCAACGATATAAATATAGTATTGTTACTATTTGATGGGTACAAGTCGTATCAAAAACCAAATGAAGTTTGCAAGCAATTCGGGATGAAAACATCAAGATAATAATAGATTTTTGAGAGGGACATATCCAACTATCAACCCCATTTTGTTTGTTGCTAACTGATTAAATCATAAACAAAAAGCGACTGATCGAAAGTGAATTGGACAAGATACTATAAATATCTCTATGAAATGGTGGTGAGACCCAGAATAAGGGATCACCAGAGAGCGTACAATATCATTCACGATACTGGACCATTTGTTAACAGTTGCTTTGTTCAAGTGGCTCATATTCTCACCAATCCAAGCCTACCGACAGAATTATCAAATATAAATGAAAAGGAAAATTGATAATTTGGGAATTCAGTCCAGAAAATCTCGTGTAATCAATCGGCCGTTAATGTTTTCAAGAGAGAGCCACTCACCAAGCGTTTCTGCGCGCAATTCATTGGGACGTCCATTCCCAGCATGGACCGAGGCCTTCTGCTAAATGCGGGCTACTAGTTGTCGGGATGCATTTAGAAGGCCTCATTTGTGATGTTCTGCAGCTGAGCCCAATCTATTGCCTCCATGTTCACCAACTTTGTTCTTTATTTTTATTCTTTCTTGAAGATGATGAATATGTTCGCCAACTTTATTGCCCTCTTTTTATTTAATTCGTAATATTAAAATGAATTATTATATTCTGTTTTTGGCGCTCCGAATTTTATCGTCATCGATAAAGCGGGATCGCATTCGCGTCATCACCTGACTTCATTCACAAAGGAATTAAGAATGGTTGGTTGACTCCTAAAACGTAAATAGTAAACACTAGACAGTAACTCAAAAAGGCCCACCCAGCCCAAATAAAATCAAGAATCAAACAGACAACAGTAAGTGTTTCAGAAAAATGGAGAAGATAGAGCACACAACAGTGGCCACAAACGGCATAAACATGCACGTGGCATCAATAGGGACTGGTCCGGCTGTCCTTTTCCTTCATGGCTTCCCTGAACTCTGGTACTCCTGGCGCAAGCAGCTCCTCTACCTCTCTTCCCGCGGCTACCGCGCCATTGCCCCTGACCTTCGTGGCTACGGCGACACCGACGCCCCGCCCTCCGTCACGTCCTACACGGCACTCCACGTCGTCGGTGACCTTATCGGTCTCCTCGATAAACTGGGTATCGAGCAGGTCTTTTTGGTGGGCCATGATTGGGGTGCTTCGATTGCCTGGTATTTTTGTTTGCTTCGCCCCGACCGAGTCAAAGCCTTGGTCAACTTGAGCGTTGTGTTTCGTTCCAGAAACCCTGCGACGAAACCTGTCGATCAATACAGGGCTTTGTTTGGTGATGACTTCTATATTTGCAGGTTTCAGGTGTTTGTTTTTTTTTTCCCCTCTTTTGCTTTGTTTTAATTGTTTTTTTTTTTCCCTCTTTTCTGTTTAGTGATGACTTTTATATTTGGAGGTTTCAGGTGTTTGTTTTTTTCCCTCTTTTGCTTTGTTTTAATTGTTTTTTCATCTTTTGCTTTGTTTTAATTTAGTACTGTAATTAAATTAAAAAACAAAAGTCACGCCTTTGATTTGAGAACATTGGTGTTTTGATTTTCTGTCTAATTAAGAAACTTGTTTTGCTTTTTAAGTAGGAGTGTTTAATGAGCTAATGGATCTGAATTGGATGCTCGGATGTCATGCATTGAATATATTTCTGAATTAGGACACTTGTGTTGCCAAAATGGCAATGGCCGGCTGTTGTGTAGCCAATATTCTTTATTAGGCTGGAAAAATTGTATGTATCCAACTGTATTTTCTTGGGTCAAATGTCAATCAATAGCATTTATATGCATATATTTACTTAATGTTATTGTTGCATTTATATATTTGGTAAAGTAAGACTTTGATGCAACAAAGTTAATGGCCCAGAATCTGATATCACAAGCTTAAACAAGTTTATTGCTATCGCATTTGGCTACATCTTTGCTCTGAAATTTAATTAGACCTCTTAGCCATTTTTAGATCAGGGCAGGGCTCTAAAATGAAGGAGACTTTGAAATGACATAACTCTTGATGTATTGTTTATGTTTGACTGACAGTCTACGGCCCTTTGTTGTAGCTTCATCTTTGGCTTTGGTTGGATTTATACAATGGTTTGGCTTAAATTTTATCTTTAGTCTTCTTTTAAAAATACATCAGTATGAAATTTGCCAGATGGTAAAGTTCCAGTTGTTGGCATTTTTATATTTCCATAAATAATTCTTATCATGATTTCATTGTAGTATTCAAGTGCAGGAAAATTTGTATATCTCATTGAATTGCACTAATGGAATAAGGTTTTCCTTATTGCTAAAGATAACCTAAAGCAAAAAGGAAACAAGAATATTTTACTATTCTCTGGTTCATTGTCTTTGATAATTCAGCATATTGTCAGAATGTTATTGTTACTATCACCGTCCTGTAAACACAGTGTTGAGTCTGTTGTGGTTTGACATGATTTCTGGGTTCCAATCCCATAATGCTCTATCAAGTTTATTATGTGACTCCTTATTCTATGCTTATTTTTGTTGTGTTGTTCTCAAATCTCTTGAATTGACTCTCTCAAAACATTGCTGACATATGCTGTAGGAACCTGGAGTGGCTGAAGAAGACTTTGCTCAGATTGATACTGCAAGACTGATAAAGAAATTTTTGGGAGGTCGCAGTCCAAAACCACCATGTGTACCTAAAGATATAGGATTTAGAGGTCTACCGGATCTTCGAACCTTGCCTTCTTGGCTGTCAGAAGAAGATGTCAACTATTATGCCTCTAAATTTAGCCAGAAAGGCTTCACTGGAGGATTAAACTATTATCGATGTTTAGACCTGTAAGTTCCCATACAACCACTGTAACAGCTATCATAAATTAAAGAGTTAAGGCAGATATCAGGCAAATTAATCTTTGAAAAATGATATTTTTTTCTAAATTTTGCGGTAATATGCATAGAAAGTCCATAATTCTTGCCTTTCATTTGGAAGCCTCAGGCTGATAATAAGCGCTTAACTTAGACATTCGTGGTCCCAAGTTATATCAATGCACATGAAAAATTGTCACATCTATTCAAGAGGAATCTTTGTATGAAACAATCTGTTGTCCGTTGTGGAATTTGACTTCAGAACTTGCATATGTATATCAAAGTTACCAAAATCTCAAAGTACGTTTCATGTTTAGGACTAGGTTTGTTCTATTGTTACCCAAAGTGAAATTAGTTTTGATTTGTTGCAGAAACTGGGAGCTCCTGGCTCCATGGACGGGTGCACAAATTAAAATACCAGTTAAGTTTATGGTGGGTGACCTGGATATCACATATCACATCCCTGGTAGCAAGGAATATATTCACAACGGTGGGCTCAAGAAAGATGTACCAGGTTTGCAGGAAGTAGTCGTAATGGAAGGAGTTGCCCATTTTCTTAACCAAGAAAAGGCTGACGAAGTCAACTCACACATTTATGATTTCATCAAACAGTTCTGATTGAGCATTGGCATTGGGAATCTCAGAATGAGATTTTACTTTTGAGTTCCGATTGATGGTCGATCTTTAGATTTCATCTCTTCTATCATGACCCGGTTGGTGGCCGGCAAAGAGTGTTTCTTCTTACTTGGGGGGTTTATGTATTTTATTTTTGTTGGCGGAACCTCTGTTATGACTGATGTTTACTTTTTTTTATTTGTGGTGAATGTTAATTGCGTCTTCTCTCCCTCCCCCCCGGCGTTTTCTCAGTTCTCTCAGTCACCAAAGCTTGATTTAAGTGAACTAACTTGAGCTATAAACTGACTTGCGCGCTATTTTTCCATTGTAAATTGTATCATGTTCACCGATAGATTGTATGAATTGATGCATTACAATATCTTAGAGCTGATAAAATAAGTGATTGGGTCGTGTTTGGATTTATGTCAGTGTCGCATGGTGTTAAATTTAAATTGTCTTAAATATAATTTATTTAATAATCATGTCAAAATATTAAAATTTGAATATGGCATGGAAAATAAAGAAGTTACTTTATAAGAATTTATATAAAATATTTGCATACTATTTAGGTTTTTTTTTTTTACAAAAGAATAAAAAAAAGAGAATCAGATTTAATATTGAAATTTTGATATAAGAATTTATAAATTAATTTAGAATATAAAATATAATCGTATTATTGATTGGATAAATAGATTAAGAATTTTAATTATAATCTAACATGAAAAAAATTATGTTGACTTGAATTGATTCATTTAATAATCGTATCAAATTTAATAATTTTTATCTATTTATTTATATTGTATCCGTATAGGATAAATATTTGTATCAAATTGAATGACTACTATCTATGCCAATGATGTACACTTGGTAATTAGTTGGTTGACCCATTCGCCCGGTCCAATGCAAAGACAGGACTTACCCAACCACCGATACAGCGATCAGTAACATCAAGAGAATTGGATTACTCACACTCATTCGTCAAATTTTTAAATATAATAAATGCTCTTATGCTTGCAGCTTGCTCATCTAGTCGGCTGACATTTGTCCGTCCTATTCCTCTTATCCATTTGCTATTTAGGCGAAGCATCAAACAGGAGGAGCTGTCCTCTTTCGCGTTCCTTTCATTCAACTAAAACAGAGCCAAATTCAGAGTTGCACCAAAAAAAAAAAACAAACAATGGAGAAAATAGAGCACACAACGGTGGCCACTAACGGCATAAACATGCACGTGGCATCAATAGGGACAGGCCCAGCAGTTCTCCTCATTCACGGCTTCCCTGAACTCTGGTATTCCTGGCGCAACCAGCTGCTCTATCTCTCTTCCCGCGGCTACCGCGCCATTGCCCCTGACCTTCGTGGCTACGGCGACACCGACGCCCCGCTCTCGGTCACGTCGTACACGGCACTCCATCTCGTCGGTGACCTCATCGGCCTCCTTGATAAATTGGGTATCCATCAAGTTTTCCTAGTGGGCCATGACTGGGGTGCTTTGATTGCTTGGTATTTTTGTTTGTTTAGGCCCGACAGAGTCAAGGCCTTAGTCAACATGAGCGTTCCCTTTCCTCCCAGAAACCCGGCTGTGAGACCTCTTAATCGCTTCAGGGCTGTCTATGGTGATGATTATTATATCTGCAGGTTTCAGGTGATTTTTTCCTTTTTTTTTTTTTTTCTGTAACAACATTTCTGTGCATGTATTAAGAAATAACATTTGAATTTGATTTCATTGACAATTGTGCTATAATTTTGCTTAAATTCATCTTTTTAGCCTATGAAATGTTTCAGTTTTTATGCATTTGTTGCTGATTTGCGTCAATAATTTTGGACATAATTTCAATGGAGTTATGAAGAGCAAGAGAAATAGGGAAGAACCCATTTTCTAGCTGTTCACTGGGTTATTGTTTCTGATGATTTTTCAATATATACAATGTTTTTGGGATGGTTTATCATTAACTATTTGCTGTAAGCATGGACTTGAGTTTGGTGTTTTCACACGAAAAGTGGCTTTCAGCCTCAAACCCTTAAAGAAGACACAATGGCACTATGATACATGTAGACAAGTAATTTTAGACTTATGCTAAACTGCTGTATGCATTTGCTTTTAGAAGTATGGTAAGCCAATTATCTACTTTACAGGTTTGTGAAATTACAAATTTGTATTTTACTTAGTTTAGGTAGATGGATGCATTCTTCATTATTTGTCCTTGTGAGTGTCCAAAATAGATGAACAGGAGTTTTATTCCCTCACAAGTCTTACATGCCAAATTCTCATTAAGTGTGCTTTAATGACAGATAATTGATTATTGATGGATCACCTTAATTCTCTCTAGGTCAGTCAGTACCAAGGAATGACTTGGCATTATTCCTTTATTCTCATTGATATATCCAAAACACTAAATTGGGTCAGAACTTTGTCAGAAATCTTGAGCCAAATATGCTACTGGTGCCACGTGTGAGAGATCCCTACCCTATTCCAATTAGATATTCCCTCAAATAAATCACTCTTTCAATCAGATAGGTGTGGTAGTAATACTGAAGGTGAATTTGTTTTACGCGACCGACGAGTAATATTCCTAAAGTTAAGTCCAAGAAGATTAAACGTACAAGCGTTGCAAAATGCGTGCCATGGTTATGTTTTGCATTATACTGTTGATTTCCTCTAGTCATGAAAACACTGGTTGTATTCTCTTGATCACCGTTAAAATTGTGAGCAAAAACATTATACTTGGAAGCAATGACACTGAGATAGATTGTAATTGGATTTTGGTTCTAGAATAGTTCCCAAATGTTGCTCTAATCTTCAGTATTCTTATTCTAGAAGCATCTATTTAAGTGCATATTCTTAAATCTCATGAGCTGGCTCTCATTCAAAACATTTCTAACTTCTGCTGTAGGAACCTGGTGAGATTGAAGAAGAGTTTGCTCAGATTGATACTGCAAGACTTATTAAGAAATTTCTGTGTTTGCGCATTCCAAAACCACTTTGTATACCCAAAGATACGAGACTTAGTACTCTACCAGATCCTTCAGCCTTGCCCTCTTGGCTGTCAGAAGAAGATGTCAATTATTATGCCTCCAAATTTAACCAGAAAGGCTTCACTGGACCAGTGAACTATTATCGATGTTCGGATCTGTATGTTCCAAAAACTTATACTGTGGCTATAATAAATTAAAGAGCTAGTTATCAATTTTTTATCTGGCCAAATTGGCAATTAATCTTTTTGGCAATATTTTCTAGTAGTCGATGAATACATTTTATGTAGGTCCAATCTTGCCTTTCACCACGTACCTTATTGTTATGTTCTAGAAATTTGTTATTTCATCTACATACAATTGGTGATCTTTGATCCATGTCTGAGACTGATATGAAACACCGAACTTACACATTTGTGACTGCTTTCATGGCTGGATGTATCAGGACATGTCATGGATGCCCATTTTTCAAATCTTGTTTTGGTATCTAGATGGTACATAGTTTTACTAATTCTAATGGAGTGATTAGGTACTTATATGAAAACAATACACTGCCTATTGTGGAGTTCGGTTTATTTAAGTAATTTTTCACTTTCTTGTAGAAACTGGGAGCTGATGGCACCATGGACTGGGATACAAATCAAAGTACCAGTCAAGTTTATTGTGGGTGACCAGGATCTTGTCTATAACAACAAAGGTATGAAGGAATATATACACAATGGTGGCTTCAAGAAATATGTACCATATTTGCAGGAAGTAGTTGTAATGGAAGGAGTAGCTCACTTTATCAACCAAGAAAAGTCAGAAGAAGTTGGTGCACACATCTATGAATTCATCAAGAAGTTCTGATGGAGCTTTGGCATTGACCATCTCGGCATGCCATGCATCTCCATAAGAGTTATGATCTAAAGTTTCATCAATTCCAGCATACCAACTGTCTAGGCCTTGTCTACTCCAGCCTATGCATCTTGTATTGTTCTGTTTGTCTCTGAATAAATGTGTTGTAGTTGTAGGACTTGCCATATCTAAGACAAAGGAAGAATATTTCCGTTAAGACTTGAATGAGGATACGTGGAAAACGTATAATACCATTACGTGGCTTCGGTCTAATCAAACATAGAAACTGAAATGTTGGTCTTAAGTACATCTTTTCCTTAACAGTTTTATCTGTCGGAATTGCTTATTAACTTTTCCCCAACAGAAAGACTGCAAATTATCTAGCATGTTACCTTTTTCAATATTTTGTTACAAGAAGGATGTCTTCTTGGAGAGAAATGTGACCAATGAGACTATTGTTTATACTTCACCTTACGAGACAATTGGACAGGAATGTGACTAATGAGACTATCATCTATATTCGACCACGTGAGACAAAGCCTCATTTTCTGTTCTTGCAGAAACCGGGAGCAAATAGCTCCAGGAACTGTGTTTTCAGATCTAAGTACCCAATAGTGGGGAATCTGGATGCTACATATCTCAGACCAGGTAGCTTCAAGAAAGATGCACCCGATTTGCAGCAAGTTGTGCTGTCATTTTCGCAACCAAGAAAAGCAAGACGAAACCAGTGCACGCATCTACTACTTCATCAGAAATTTCTAACCGTGTTGGGCTGTCTCTTCTACAATTCCAATTGGGGATCTCGCTGCTTATGAATTGCATTTTCACACATACAAAGAGCTATTTAGCAAACCTGCATATAAATATATTGTCCTAAACAGGTCTGCTTATAAATATAGCATGCATAATGAGACAACATGCAATATGCAATGAATACACCCTAAAAATTGAATTATGGATATGGCAGGCTGCTTCAATTAGAAGATTGAAATGAAATTCATATTATGCAGGATTGGACAATCATTTATAAAAGCCATTTTTTCACAAATGAGGAAGTATTTAGCACCAAGCAACATCCACAATAAAACTAAAACCAGTTTTGATGGTTCACATTAATTCAACTAGGCATGCACCTACGTGTGTATAACTGCTCAACTTTCAAATGCGGCATCCCGTCTTCACTTCTAAACATCAAGTCCCGGAGGGCATACAAGATCTGTCTCAAATGAAAAATATCCAAAAATCCAAATATAACTTCCTAAGATATTGTCCCAAGAGATTAAAATTAGCAAGGAGAAAAAGAAAACACAACATTTGCATAAGTTGGCTGGCTGCTCTGTATCCTTATGAATGAGTTCCTGCAACTCAAACCCTGAAGCCTCTGCTGTTCCTTTTTCCTCTAGCCCTCTCAAATTTTCTTCCCTTAGATCGCACATAGGGTTTGGAGTGGCTGTGTGGTACACCAGGAGCAGGTCCAAAGTGCTTGACAGCCTCACGAGCATTCTTCCGACCTCTCAGAAGAACCTGAATTTGGCCATAAAATTCACCTTAATAAGATTATTAATCCTCAAATTTGAACAATTTCTTATACACCAGTGTAAATTTTCCCAACTCATTTGTGCACCAAAGGAAATGACATTGCATTCAAAGTATGGCATTATGAGAACTCCTAAAAAAAATTAATCACCATTACCAGAATTGGAGTACTAAAGATATGCCAACAATATATATAAAAACAAACACACACACAGAGAAGAAAGGGAGTCATATGATTAGAATGAAAAATCTACAGAAGAAAATGTTACATAACAGCTTATGCCGCTAAATCTTTAAAAAGGGAATAGTTTTCTGTAACCATAGATATAATAACTATAAAGCTGAGTTAAAAGATTACTGAGGTCCCTTTTTACTTGTAAACAATTAATGCTCAACAACCTAAACCCCTATTGCTATCTAAGTGCCAATCTCTATCAAAGAGTTTCAGAATTTCACAGAAAAATTAAATCCAACTAAAACTGGTAGAAAGTACCCTCTAATATTTTTCCTGACATAAAATAAACATTCCAAAACTAGATGGTGCAACTCACTATTAAGAACAAAATGGCCCAAGTTAATCTGACTGTTCCAATTAAATCATAGAATAATAATATAATCAGCTAAGCTCAAAACTACGTAGCATGCATACCAAACTATGAAATCAAACTACAACAGAGAAGAAACTGAGTCAAATGCATACCGTGTTCTGACCCAAAGGAGCACGAAGAGCCAGTTGGTCAAATGTCAAGCATTCTCCCCCAGCCTTCTCAATTCTTGCCCTTGCTGTCTCTGTGAACCTCAGTGCAGTGACCTTGAGTGCAGGAACTTCATACACCCGAATATCATCAGTGACAGTTCCAACAACCACGGCAATCTTGTCGTCCTGGAGAATCAAACCCAGAAACAGTTAGTACTAGACTTCAACCAAAGCTCCTACAGAATGATTGATACAGGCATGGATAAAAGAAAATACAACTCATATCCTTTCACTATTCTTTCATGTTTTTAGAAACGCAGTAAACAAATAATTTGAACCGGCAATCCATATAATAATTCAGCTACATAAATCAATCGGAACAACTTTGACAGGTCCTAATTCAAACAACCAAAGGCATTGATGTTTTCAATCTTGCATTTATATGAACTAAAATAAGAAGCTCAGTGAAACTTAACACATTTTGAATTAATGTAACATTATTATCCAAAAGAAAATAAATAGAGACACGGACCTTGCCCTTCATGAAGTTAATCAAACGAGAGAGAGACAGAGGAGGCTTGTTGACTTTGCTCATGAAGAGCCTCTTCAATATTACCTTATTGAAATTGCTCTCAGTCCTCCTCACGAGAAATCGGTACAGCTGGTCATAACGGATCAGTCAGGGGTAAATCTAATGAAATACATGACATAATCAAATACAAAATTCAAATAAACAAAGACAAGAGTTAACCTTGACGAGAAGCTTGAGATAGATATCGTCCGATTTCGGGGCAGTCCTCTTGGACTTCTTGCTCTTACCACCGGCTATCAAATCGATACCCTTGCAAAGCCAAAAGCACGAAAATTAATTTTTTAATAGAACAAAAATTAACTAATTAAACGGATATAAGCGAATTGTTCATAGGCTAGGATATGGAAACGAAGAACTATAATGCACCATTGTTGTTTTTGCTACTGCTGCTGCTCCCTGCGACTGCTTCCTTAAACAGCAAATGCTACTCAAAGGAGGCTAGGGTTTAGTGTTCGCGTTTTATTTTCTAGACGAAGGTTGTGAATGGTAAGTACAATTTAGCGCCGAGTCCCATCGCTTTTGACGATTCGCCATCCTAAACCGTACACGTTGGCTTTTGTTAATAGATCTGGACCGTTAAATGGTTAACTTTGTCGATGGAAATTAGCACTTTAACGACGTCGTTTCCATATCAGGAATTATATTTTGTGAAATTGAGAGGGAAATCTCGTTTTATTCTGTAATTGAGTTAACACAGCAATCATATATACGTTTGCTCAAATCTCACAAATATTATATATTCGTTCTATTATCTTTTTGTCTTTTATTTTAACATATTTTAATTTTTTTATTTCTATATTTTCTACATATTCTTCTGTACCAACGAAGGGAAAAAAAATAATAATTATAGTGTTATATAATAAATTAGAGAGTAAGACAGAATTAAAAGTATATAGAAGAAAAAAGGGTTGTTCACATTATATAAGGCGATTTTTCTAGGTTATACTTTTTGTAACTTACATTCCAATTAAAATATGTAAAAATAATGTTGTAAGTGGTGGGTCATTGTTGATAATTCTCATTATCAACAACGAAGAAAAAGAAAAATCAAGTTAATGCAAAGTGTTGGACGACTATATTAATAAAGCTAAATCATCTCTTGGTGCTTGAAATTGGAACATTAGGTCGTCCAGGAGTTTTTTTTTTCCTTATAATTTATTGCTATTGAAGAAATCGTGGAGGAAGAAGATAATCACGCTGTCAAGAGAGAAAAAGATGATGAAAGAAATTAACAATATTTAATGGGACCCAAATTTCATTAACTTTTATTTTAAAAGAAATTCATATTATTATTATTTTCAATTATTCAATTGATTATGATTTAAGAACCGAAATTTACGTTAAAAAAGAAGAAGAAGAAGAAGAGGGACTTCCGATCCTTTTTTTTTTATGTATTTATGCGTATTACTGTATTAGTAAAATATGAAGACGTCCAAAAACTCATGTTGACGACGTACGGGCTCATTGGTACGTTGCAAGTCATCATGTATCTTTTAGTTGACCTAATTATACAACACACAAGTTCTGTGTACTGTACATGTAATTATCCCAGAAAGAAAGAAAGAAAAGGGTTGATAGGAATGTTTATTAATTACCTCCAACGTTATCTTGTTAAAGTGGAAAAAATGATTTTTAGTTGCGAACGAACCTGCAGTTGGAAAACAAATGCCCGCAATCATTTTCAGACAGCGACAAAATTCCACGCTTTGTATTGTGGATACTGATGCAGTATCCGCCTTGGTTAATCACCAAATTAACGTCGGACATCATTCCGGCTTGACCGCCGTCGGATTAGTTACGAATTGATAGAAAGTCAAACAAGTCATCAAATTACCGAACAACTCATACCCCACCTTCAAAATCCGTCCATAATATCTCAACATCAAGTGGGCATTTTCGTCCAAGCATTAAAGAAATACTTATAGCCTCCCAAGCCCCCGCCTTTCCCATCCCATATCTCACGGCAATAACTCCTCTACATTCTTTCCAAGTACACCCTCCGTTTCTTTTCGTCACTTATTCAAAAGGATGCAGCCGTCAGCAAGGACCCGCCGCAAGGTTGTTCCTGCCACTGCAAACGGCGGAGACTCTGCCGAGAAACTCGATCAGCTACTGCTTTCTTCCGCCATATGCAACGGCGAAGACTTGGGGCCCTTCGTACGGAAAGCCTTCGCATCGGGGAAGCCGGAGACACTCCTTCAACACCTACGCCAGTTCTCCCGATCCAAAGAATCTGAAATCGAGGAAGTCTGCAAAGCTCACTACCAAGACTTCATCCTAGCCGTTGATGATCTTCGATCTCTCCTCTCAGACGTCGATTCGCTCAAATCTGCTCTCTCCGATTCCAACTCCAAACTCCAGTCCGTAGCCGGTCCACTGCTCGCTTCACTCGATTCTTACGTGGAAGCGCAAACTATTTCAAAAAATATTGACTTAGCGTTGAAATCAATCGTCTCTTGTGTCAAGTTGATGGAGCTTTGTTCCAGAGCAAATCACCATCTTTCGAATAGCAATTTTTACATGGCTTTGAAGTGTACGGATGCACTGGAAAGCGAGTTTTTAGATAAAACGGCGTCGTCTACTTTGAAGCGAATGTTAGAGAAGAAAATTCCATCGATTAGATCATACATCGAAAGAAAAGTAAACAAGGAGTTCGGTGATTGGCTAGTTGAGATCCGTGTAGTGAGTCGAAATTTAGGGCAATTAGCGATAGGCCAAGCTTCTTCGGCTCGGCAACGGGAAGAGGATTTACGAATCAAGCAGAGGCAAGCCGAAGAACAAAGCCGGCTCAGTTTGCGTGACTGCGTTTACGCTTTGCAGGAGGAAGATGATGATGAGAACGGTCTTAGTAACGGCGTCGAAAGTGATAGTAACGGTGGTGCTGGTCTGTTAGGGTTTGATTTGACGCCGCTTTATAGAGCTTATCATATTCACCAAACATTAGGTCTTGAGGAGCGATTTAAGCAGTATTATTTCGAAAACAGGAAGCTTCAATTGACGTCTGATTTTCAGGTATCTTCAATGACTCCGTTTCTAGAATCTCATCAAACATTTCTTGCCCAAATTGCGGGCTTTTTCATTGTTGAAGATCGAATTTTGAGGACTGGTGGCGGTTTGATATCTAAAATTGAAGTTGAGAATCTGTGGGATGCTGCTGTTAGTAAAATGTGTTCAGTATTAGAGGATCAGTTTTCGAGAATGCAAACTGCTAATCATTTGTTGTTGATTAAGGACTATGTGAGTTTGTTAGGTGTTACATTGCGGAGATATGGGTATCCCATAGATGCTTTGCTTGATGTTTTGAGTAAACATAGGGACAAATATCATGAATTGCTGTTGTCAGATTGTCGTAAACAGATTTCTGAAGCACTTGCTGCTGATAAGTTTGAGCAAATGCTCATGAAGAAGGAGTATGAGTATTCGATGAATGTGCTTTCATTTCAGATTCAGACGTCCGATATTGTACCTGCATTTCCTTATGTTGCACCATTTTCTTCTACGGTGCCTGATTGCTGTAGGATTGTTCGGTCATTTGTTGAGGATTCAGTGAGCTTTATGTCATATGGTGGGCATCTGGAGTTCTTTGATGTTGTGAAAAAGTATTTGGATAGGCTTTTGGGTGAGGTTTTGGATGAGGCTTTGCTGAAGCTTATCAATTCATCTGTCCATGGGGTTTCTCAGGCAATGCAGGTGGCTGCTAATATGGCTGTTTTAGAGCGTGCTTGTGATTTTTTCTTCCGTCATGCTGCACAGCTTTCAGGTATTCCATTGAGATTGGCAGAGAGAAGTAGGAGGCAATTTCCTCTAACCAAAGCCCGTGATGCTGCAGAGGAAATTTTATCTGGGTTGCTTAAGACTAAGGTTGATGGTTTCATGTCATTGATAGAGAATGTGAACTGGATGGCTGATGACCCCTTACAGAATGGGAACGAATATGTGAATGAGGTGATAATATATTTGGAGACCCTGGTTTCTACTGCTCAACAGATTTTGCCTGCTCAGGTTCTTAGAAGAGTTTTGCAAGATGTCCTTTCTCACATATCAGAGACAATTGTAGGTGCTTTATATGGGGATTCTGTGAAGAGGTTTAATATTAATGCTATTATGGGAATTGATGTAGATATTCGACTTTTGGAGTCATTTGCTGATAATTTAGCTCCCCTATTCACAGATGGGGATGCTAATCAGTTGAAAACAGCACTTGCTGAGTCAAGACAGTTGGTGAATTTGCTGTTGAGCAATCATCCTGAGAATTTTCTGAATCCAGTGATTAGGGAAAGGAGTTACAATGCTCTGGACCACAGGAAAGTAATGACAATTTCAGAGAAGTTGAGAGATCCTTCAGATCGGCTTTTTGGAACCTTTGGAAGCAGGGGAGCCAAACAGAATCCAAAGAAGAAATCACTGGATGCTTTGATAAAAAGACTAAGGGATGTGAGCTAAGTCAGGGGCAGCTAAAACGTAGGATCCTCGGTATTTTTTCCTTGCGTCTATTGATTGTGATTGCATATCTGTTAGAGGTCCATTGCTAACTTTATTTAGCTGTGGATTACTCCTGCCAACTGTTCTCATTTGATTGTATTGATAGATGTGGAAATTTCATTTTGTTTGTAAAATTCTCATACGTAGGCATTGGTTGTTGTACTCTTAATTCTTTTGAGCTACAGTAGTGAATTTAATGCTTCTTCTTTCTTTGACTTCTTTGGATACATTTAATGGGTAATTCTTGGGCCCAACCTGTTATCTGATTCTCTTTGTATCAGGATGGATCCTCAGGAACAGGGTTCTTGCATTGCTTTACTGGTTCATGTTTCACCTTTCATGAACAAACCACCTCAAGAAACCTGTTGTTTGCTTTTTTAACCAGTATATTGTTTCATTCTTTTGACTTTGGCGTATTGCAAACTTTTGATTATAAACAAATTTGAAAATAACACATACTTACTGGACCACACTTTCAAATAAGGCATATTTTTCTGGGAAGAGATAAAGATGCTGCATCTAGACTGAGTGGGAGTTTAAAGAAGAAATGCGTACTTAATATTATTATTGGAATAGAATCCTCTTATGAGATGAGAAATTCAAGGAGAAACCTAAATCGGATGGCAAGACAACAATTCCTACATAAATACATATGATACAACTTTAAAAAAAATTGGGTAGTTATTAGAGAGAGTGATGTTTAAATAGGAAACTATTTGTTCTCTGAGAAGTTTTAAGATGTTAATAGGAGAGAAATAATGAAGAACTGTGGGAACGTCTTTGATATAGCTGCATGCTCATAGTTAAAAAGTACACATTAATTTATGGACAGCAAAAGCAACTGAATTGTAGATGCAAACAGCTGGCAGAATTGTTTCCAAATTCCTTTTCCTACAGTGAGGGGAGATGATAATGTTGCCACTCAATAATGTGGCGGGCTTTATTGTCTCATGATTGGCTGATGAGAATTGAGCACAGGGAAAAAGCTTTCAATTTGTTTTTATGCTTGTTTCTATTTTCATAGCAAAGGATGTGTTTGTTTAATCTTCAAGAACAAATTCTTGTATTTCTTAGGAGTTGTGCAGTGCTTAATTACTTTCTGATTCCTCAGTCAATCAGTCTAGTCCGTATCTGTTCATCAATTTGTCAGTGTGTGTGTGTGTGTGTTGTTTCTAATTTCTATCATCAACTCATATTCATGCAGGCATTTTGGGCAAGTGTTCTGTTGCCACCGCCAACTTCTCAAAGAGATGCAAATCATAGTCTTGGTGCTGGAGTCGCACAATAAGATTTCCGATTACTTAGTACCACTTTCCAAATGCCACTTGCGACCATTCTATCATCATCCGCACCAAAGGGGATGGGATCGTTACTCAAGAGAGAGAGAGGGAGAGGGAGAGATGGCGGGAGAACATCATTGGGTAAGTATAGGAGTTTGATAAATTGTCAGTCTTAGTTATTGAACTGTCTTGAAATCAACGGTTGCCTGAATTCAACATAAGTCCAACCAGGTGTTATGCTCGTCCTAGTCTGATGTAAGTAGTTCAAATTGGTGAAATCAGTGAAACAAAGCAGACATAAAAAAAGTTCAAAAATTAAAAGTATTTTTTACGGTTTGATTTTATTCCAGCGGGCTATCCGGAGGTGAGTGGAGCAGGTAGGATATACGTTGAAGAGATTGTCGGAGTGGTTGGTTGGTTCCAATGGTTATGTCATATGTGTTGTCAATGATTTTTACAGCAGTTTCGTTGCAAAAAGAGTGTCCTTTCTATCGGTTTTTTGGGCATTAAAAGAGATTTTTTTGCCTCGATTTGAATTATTTACAATTTTTGCAAGGGAAATGATGATTCTGGCCTAGCCAATTATACGGAAAAGGGCAAATTGGAAGCTGGTAGAGTTTGGTTTCACATCTTTTTGTAAACCAGTATCTTAAATATGTATCTTTCAGGAAAACAAAAAAATATCTGAAAGATGAAGTCATTGCTAAAAGCCAGAATATATGATATTTCTTTTCTCCCTACTATGCGTTTAGTAAGTAAAAGTCTGAAACAGTTAAAAGAATTAAAATTAAAATTAAGATCCAATATCACGCGGCACGCCTCACCCGGTGAAGCCCACGAAGGTATTGCTTTGTCATGTGGGGTTGAGATGGTGTCCCGACTGACCGCTAGGTGTTTGGCCGTTTGCCCGTATGGGTGATTTTTCGGGCGAAATTCTTTTAGTGGGACGGGATGAATAAAATCCGTTTTCTCCCCGAGGTGACAAAGTCAAATAAGTCTGTTTTGTTTATGTCTTCGAACCCAAGACGAATTTTTCTACCTCGGTCGATCTGTTTTATCATATATTTGACACGTGTCGAATGTGGGGGAAGCTGTCGTGTCGCCCTCCCGCTTACAACAGTGCATGCGTCAGCACAAAACATTGCCACTCCCTACTTCCGCCGCATTTCTCTTGTTTTCTGTTTTTCTGATTATTAGATTAGAATTTGGGAACTCAAAAAATAATTTTACTTTAATTCATTGTTCATTTGCAGATTTAGAGGTCGTGCTGCTCGTGCATGCATGGAAACAAATTTGGGCCATCTATATAATCATTCCACAATTGGCGGTCTTCTGCACAATTGGCTACCAGCCGCCACGTGGAAGCATCTTTACTTTACAAGTAGTCAAAAAGATGAACCTTTGCTCTAATATGTAGATACAACACCACCACCGTACCACCGTGACCCAGAAAGAATATCAGCTTCTCTGTGTATGCACTTAAAACTCTGTTCTTTAATGAGAATTGTGACAAAATGGGCACCATCAAGATCAACATATATAAACACATAGCAAACTCTTAACTTTCAAGGTTCCGCAATACCAACGTTCATCTTTTTAACTCAAAGAAACAGAAAAAAAAAAAAAACAAAATGGATTGGTTAGCCCTCGTCATTTTGACCATCTGCTGCGCATTCACCATCACCAGAATCACCAGCCCATCTGCTTCAGCAGGCAGTGGGCCTTCTGCATACGACGTTCTTCGGGAATACGACTTCCCAATTGGCATTCTTCCAAAAGGAGTAACCAGCTATGAACTCAACGCAGAAACAGGCGAGTTTTCGGTACATTTGAACAACAGTTGCAGCTTCAACAGTGAATCTTATGGGCTCAAGTGTGAGTCCACCATCTCAGGGGTTATATCGAAAGACAAGCTCACGCATTTGAAGGTTGTTAGCGTCAAGGTCCTGATTCTTTGGCTTAACATCGTGGAAGTCATCCATCAAGGCTGTGACCTTGCATTCTTCGTGGGAATCGGTTCCGTTGTATTCCCGATCTTTAACTTTGATCAATGTCCTCAATGTGGCTGTGGATTTGAATGTAACCAGTTACATGGTCTTTTAATTTATTTTCTGCCTGATAATAATAATAAGGTGACTAAACTTAAGTGCAATTATTGAGTGTTTTCATCTTAATCGCAGAAAAGTTTCATGCGACTTGGATGTCGCTTTTTGTTAGAAATTTTTGAGCGTGGACAAGCATAAATTAATTTGTGAGTTTTACAGCCATGAAAATGGGCTTTGGTTTTCTTGGGATGTCTAATGAATGAAATAATTTGATAATGGAATCAATTGGATCGATAATTTTGAGCGGAGGTAGGTTGCATTTCTAGATAAATTGTAATTACCTAAAAGAAAAAGAAAAAGAAATATCTCAAACACTTTCATGATAAGTTTGTGTTTATATTTCAGGATGTTAAAGAAACTCGAGCTGATCGCCAGGATTACCCGCTTTCCATCGTTTCTCTCTAATCCCCTTGATCGTTTTTTAGATGAGCCTTGCTGGCTGATTGCTGATGCATCAAATCACTCAGCCCTTTTTTTTTTTTTTCCTCTTTACCTTTGATTTTGTATCAAATATTCAATATGCTAAAATCAAAAGAAGATGGTCCTAACTCACTAAAATAAAACAAAGCATTTTTTTATTTACTTCGATTATCAATATGGTTGGTTTGCTGAAATAGCATGTGTGGTATATAATTTTATTGAATGGGCAGGGAGATACGATAATAACGTGGAACACGTTACATTTAACATTTTCTTTTATATCTTTAATAAAAATTAAATTATTTATAACTTCTAGGGTAATTTAACTTCTTTTATACTTTTGTCAAATATTTTATAATTGTTTTTTTTCAAAGTTCAAAAACAGCGACACAGAATTGTTCACATTAATTGAAGCGACATTACTTATTACAACGGTCCGGAGAACGAAATTGTCACTTTCAAAAAAAAAAAAAAAAAGAGGAAAATTACGTGTAAAGATCCTGTTCGCATATTCTATCTACCAATTCACCCAACAACCGGTCTCAAAACAACCCCCCGTTGTTGGCCCTTGGGCTTTAAAAGCGGACAAAAAAACGTGAACCCACTCTACAGCCTACGATCGGTGTCCTCAATGTCAATGGCGTTTCTCTGCATAATTTTCCTCTTACTGCTCTCGTCCGGCGCCGGCGCCGACAATTCGAAAACTGCATACGAAGTTCTTGAGGAATACGACTTCCCGGTCGGGCTTCTTCCGAAAGGCGTCTGGGGCTACACAATTGACCGTACCACGGGTAAGTTTTCCGCATACTTGGAAGATACCTGTAGTTTCTCAATCGAATCATATGAGCTCAAGTACAAGCCCACAATAACGGGCGTTATAGCCGAAGGCAAGATATCTGATTTAAGTGGGATCAGTGTGAAAGTGCTGATTCTTTGGCTGAACATTGTGGAAGTGACTCGTCAGGGTGATGAGCTGAGTCTCTCTGTTGGAATCGCTTCTGCTGATTTTCCTGTCAGCAATTTTTCCGAGTCTCCGACTTGTGGGTGTGGCTTTGATTGTTTGACTGCCACCGCCAGTAGCCTCCACTTTACTCCTACTGTACTGTCGTCGTCTTCCTAAATCTTAATTATATTATTTGTTAATCTGCTTCAGACTGTAGTTTTTTGGGTTTTTTATTTGGATCCAATAAAAGATTGTCTTGCTGTATTGCTGAGTCCGACTTTGAGATGAACCAATTTTTACAATTTGTATTAAAACTGTCAACCCTTTTTTTTATATGTGGATGCGGTAGAAAGTTGTTGAATACATGGAACACACGGTTCCATTATTTAAGATTCTCTCTCTCACTCTCTCGCTTTCGCTTTTTTTTAATGTATTTTGTTAAAAAAAGGAAATTATTTATTTTTATTTACTGTCTATCATTTCTACCAGGTTACTCTTGTATCATGATACACCTATCTCCATTTAATTTTAAAGAAGAAATAAGAAGACAATCGAAATCTTTTTTAAACTGCCCCCAAACAAAACACACACACACACACGAAAGAGGGTAAATAAGTACTCCCCAGAATAATTCCAGGATCAGAAGAAATGAGAGCGCTGCAATCTCCCTCCCGCCTCCCTCACATATTTGCAGATTGAATTAGTTACTACTGCGTTACACGGATAGGCCCAATGCCCCTTCTCAAATGTTATGTAAAGAGAGCTACTAGTGTCACTTCGTAGTTTATGCATCCATAATCACAACTGGCAGCTATTCTTCTCTATCCTTTTGCAAGTATCTTCTCTCCTACAATATTTACAGAACTGTAGATTCATAACATAAGATCGATATATAGATGCGTTACAACATCAGTTAAATGAAAAAAAAATGCGCTACAGCTTCAATCAGGATACTTCTCCTATCAACATATATATATAATGTGCACTGAATAGCTTAAAGTTCCATCTTCAGCATGGTTCTATAATCCTCCCTCATCGATGCTGGTTCATCTGACTGCTACAACAATGGATCATTTTGTAAGAATTGATTCCACCTGAAACTTATCCGTATTTGAGCCATGGTAATTTAGATCTCAAAAAGAAGAGCTTCACACCGCAAAAACCAACAAAATGTATCCTCCCCACCGTGCATTTATGCATATTGTGAAACTGATTCCTGCTGGTGATCACGAGCTCCAAATTCTCTGTTAGAGTCGCTTTTGCAGTTTTTGCGCAGCAGGACCGAACCGAATCAAAGCTGAACGATTCTCAATAAATAGATCCGAATCTTAGAATCGAACCAAACCGATTTTCAGAATCGAATCAACATCAAAATATTTTGCTTCAGTTCATTAGAGTGACTGAATTTATCGTACTAATTTGGAAAACTTTTTTTTTTTAATTTAAATATGAATGTAAAATCCCAAAAAAACAAAAGGCCAAAAGAAAAAGCGAAAGAAAATAGAAACATCACGAGAATGCAAAGGAAAGAAACTAAGTGAGAGAAAAGTTAGAAACCCCATTTTGGGCTTCGAAGAAAGTATGGAACAAAGCTTTTTGGTCGTTCGGCCGGAGCTTCCCGCACCCGGCATAGTGTTTGAACTCAACGTCGGGTTGACCCGGCGAGTCTCCCACTCTATCTGCATCTGCTTCTGTTGTTTGATGAATTACTCTGCTTCCAGAAGCCGTGGCAGAAACTAGCAGCATACAAAGTATGAAAAAAAGTAGACACTAGCTTGTATTTCCCATTGCAGCTATTGCGCCTCAAATTCAATCACAACCGAAAAAACTTTTCTTTTAATTTACTGTAGTCTGTGAGTATAGAGAGGGTAAGTGCATGGTTTTTTACAGTTTTTCCAATCAAATATCAACTACAAATTACAAAATTAAAACCAATCAGTGCGTGATCAAATCAAACCAAACAGATCATAATTTAACAAAAATCAAATCAAACCCGTATGTCTCAAATTAGCAACTAAACAGATCTTTTTTATTTACAAAAATTAAATTAATCAAAGAATAAATGAGGTGAAATTGAACTGAATTAAATTGAACTAGTTGCTGCTAACGGTGAGTCGGCGAGTGAAACTGACCTCTAACTCAGTGCTGCTCTCCTTCACCGGCGCGACAGCAACGACGTAGAGATGCTGCAACGGCCAGCGAGATGAGCGGCGGCTGACGGTGAGAGTGACACCGTGAGTGATGAGTCCGTGACCATGAGAGGCTGACCGTCGGCCGTGACCGTGAGAGGCTGCGAAAGAGAGATTGCTGTGCGTGAAGCTTGAGAGAGATGGCCGTCTGCTGCCGTGCCGTTGCAGGGTTAGATTTAGGAACTGAAATTAATTTTTCCCTTCTTCTTTTAAATTAAATAATGTTTTTATTTAATTCAAGGTGAACCGGACGGGTTATCGGTTCGATTCGGTCAAAACCGAAGCAAGCGCAACCAATCGGTTCGCTTATTTTGAAACTTCGAGTTTTACTCTCTGAACCGAAGCAAAAAAATCTTGGTTCGATTTAAAAAAACCAAACCGTATACGCACCTTAGTTCCAGTCCAATTTCATTAAGTGCACAAGCAGCCCAACTTGTGCGTGTGGCTTTGACTGTGACAATCATTGTGTCACTGTCACTGCCAATGCCAAAAAAAAAAAAAGTTAATAAATCCTTGAGTTTCGTCTCCTCGGGCAATTCCTACTTGTTTAGACTGTCACTTGTTTTTGGATCGATCAAAAAGATTGTTGATTAAGAATCGAACATGTAAGTAGTAATATTGCTTGAGCATTACTTCCCTCTACTTCTTGATTGCAGTTTTGCCAGTCAATTCTGTAGTCTTCCATATCGACAAAGACAATGACAAAAGCCGGTGCCTTTTTCTAGTAGTCCTTTATTAACGGGGACAAAAACGAAAGCCAGTACTTTATTAAAGAGGATGAAGACTCGCTTTGTCCCTCTCATCACATATTAGATTTATATGCCATGTGTCAATTTTGATCTGCGTTGATGTGACCGTGAATGAATTGTTAAAATTTTTTCGGTATAAGTCTATGGTTTCTATATACATATTCTAATGAAATAATTACTCGTCGTCACAATCGAATGTGCGTACTCAGCACAAGATTGACCAACACGGAATATAAATTACGGCGGCTTTAGCAACCTGCAGTAATCTGAATTGGGCTCGCACTGACAGAAATTTTAAGTCTCAGCTCTAATACTGGGACTCTAATTTTTCCCTCCTTATTGATTAGAATTTGTTATGAGAGTGTTTGGCAAACAAAAAGGTAACAGAAAAGCAAAAGAGAAAATTAAAGTGAATATTCTGGAAATGCTTCAGCTGAATATGCTTTGTAGATATTGAACGTGAATGTGTACAGACTTGCTCATGTAGTGGTCTCTGATTTACGACGAACTGATCACAGAAGCTACTAGAACCAATTTGCCAATAACAAACTAATCATTGAGGCTACTGGAATCAGCTAACTAAGTTAGTAGTAGCAAAATGCAGCTAATAACCGAGATCTACGAGTCAGCAGCCGAGGGTGTATCTACTACTTGAGTGCACAGCAGTGAGTACACCATGGTCTGCCATCTACTTCTCTGTTTCTTCACGTATGCTAGCATTAGTATTATGTACAGTTAGGTTGCAATAGATTTTTTTATTTTTTTTTTCCCGTAAACAAAGGTAATATATATCCTCTAATATTTATGGGGTTTCTATATCTTAAGTTGAGAACAAACAAAGATCATGTGCCATTAAAAAATTAAGGTAGGTTAATCTCAATAGATTTTTGTCTGTTAGATATCCATGGACTTATGATAATAATAATATACAAGTACTAAAAAAGGTTCAAGGGTGACGTAAAGTTTCCTATTGGTACCCGTCAGGGGCCAGGTTGTGGGTAAAAAATCAGTACCCACCAAAAAAAAAAAAAAATCCAACTAATCAAGTAATTCTGATCAATTTTTGGAAATTAACAAAACCAATCAGTTTGTGTTATACAAAGGAATTAATGGTTTAATGCTGAAAAAATCAAACTGAACCAATTTGATTTGGTTTTCGGTTTGGTTTATTCATTGGGCAAAAATTGATCAATTTAGCATTGAGATCATGAAAAATCAATTAATTTAGTAAATATTAATATATCGATAAAGTAAAAATTAATAATTCATTAATTTTTAGAGTCCCACTATGATGATGTAATTTTTCTACGATATTAATAACGTAAGAGATATGTATTGTTAGATGTAATCATTGGTACATATTATTTCTAGTAACAAATTTTAATTATTTTTAATATAATATAATGTATCAATAAACAAATTAAAAGGGTTATTTAAATTTAAAAAAAAAAAGTTAAAAGAGATTTGAGAAAATATAAATTTCAAGTTATTTTATTTGAAATTGAAATTTAGACATATAATGCTTATCCACAAGTTTTTGTTCTCTTCCAATAATATGTACTCTTATTCACAAAACCATTGTTGCAATACTTGTACACGAATTCAATTTCAGGACTTAGAATCATCTACAGCACTAAAGTGCAAGCCTGTGCATTAATCATAAATGAAACTTTTGGTATATTAAAGGATACTAGAAAGCATATTAGTTCACAATCCCCGAATTAATTAAATATCTGTCACAGAATATATTAAAGCGTACTTAATTTTTTGTAAAGGAAAAAAAAAACTATTATAACGTCACAAGGAACACCAAAATGCCATGTTATTAGCTACTCTAATACTCATGTCAATTCGTACACCAAATTTATCATTGACAACAAATTTCGATCTTGTTACTACACCAATGTTCATATTCTGCAACAATATCCAAACAACGAAGTAAATAATTACAATCATGCAACAAGAGCAATAATTAAATTAAATTAAATAATTTTGATGTTAGCAACAATGTTCATGCTATTCAACAATATCCCAACAACGAAGTAAAGAAATAAAATCACGCAACAAGAGCAACGATAAAATTAAATTAAATAATTTTGATAAAAGATCAAAATAATTTATAACTACTTAAATTCTCTCATGTCTTATTTGCACCAAAAGCAATACAAAAGATATAGATAAAAGACAATAATATTCATTTACTAACCATGCCAAATCATTGTGCTACCTGAACACCATCATTATCTTTTTAACGATGCCAAATCTAAAGGTCCACAACAATCTCATTATTAATACTATAAAAACACAAACAATATCAAAAAGAAATCTTAATTTTTAAAGATAATGTCAAATTCATAATTAGAATTTTTATAAAGTATAGAGGTAGTATAATTTGATAATGTAGTAATTCTGTTAAATTGTGTGATACGATTTTACTTGGGCTTGATTGAATGAATCTATCACTTGATAAATTTTTTACTGGATTGCATGATTAGTTCACAATTATATAATAATGATCAAAATATGTTGCATCTAAATGCCAACCAATCTAGAAGTTTTGAAGGGAAATGGTCGACACGTCAAAATGAAGGGAAATGGTTAACAAAGTTTGAAGCTGGAAAAATTGAAGAAGAAAAAAATAATAAAATAAAAGATAAATAGTAGTCTAATTTTGAATATATAAGGAGGAGCATTTCCTTCATTTTTATCTATCCATGGTTCTTCCAATCTTTTTCTCTATTGTTTAAGAGAAAATTATAAATATATGATATGTATTTAGTTTTACATTAGTTAATTAGTAATTTACATATTAATTGGTTCTATATAAAAATAAGATTTTTAAATATTTATTATATATAATAAATTTATTAAATTATTAATTTATCACGTTAGTCTTTTAGTTCAAATCAATAAAAAAATATTATTTAATTAAAATTATCAATTCATTAAATATTAATTTAACAATTATTTAATTAAAATTATTTATTTATCCAGTATCAATTTAACACTATTACAGCGTACTAGTGATTAAATCAAGTAATTAACATCCATCTGCAAAAGCAACTTTTAAACTTTTCAAAAGCTTTCAAAGTTTCAATACTGCCCCTGCCCTGATTGCTTCTGCTTCGGTCTTTTATGTTGACAAAACCACCACCACGTGCGCTCTCTCTCTCCACTAACCAATGAGCACCAAGTGGAACGTGATCAGCCAATAGAAATGAAAATGAAACAACGACGTCGTGTAATTAATCAAGATCATTATTCACTAATTCGAATAAATGATAATTACGTACGCCATCTGCTCGACTGCCTTTCATCATCTACTGCAAACAACCATTCATCATCATCGTATCTGAATTCTGTCCTGTTTCTTTCCAAAATTTGGCCCAGAAAAAATATAGAAAGAAAACAACCCAAAAAAAAAAAAAAGCAAAAGGCAAAAAGAAAAGATCATACCATGATGTCGCTCACACCCATTTCCACCCTCCTCCTGTCCCTGCTCTTCATCTTCCTCCACCACTCTGCCGTCGCCACGTCATCGCTCCCGGCAAATTCGGACCAACTATCAGCCTACGACATCATCCAGTCGTACAACTTCCCAGTGGGTCTCCTCCCAAAGGGCATCACGAAGTACGATATAGACAGAGAGACCGGCCAGTTCCACGCTTACTTGGACGGCACGTGCAGTTTCTCTCTCGAAGGATCGTATCAGCTCAAATACAAATCCAAGATCAGCGGCTACATATCCGAAAACAAACTCACGAGCTTGACCGGGGTCAGCGTCAAAGTGTTGTTCTTGTGGCTCAATATTGTGGAGGTTACTAGGAACGGAGATGATATTGATTTTTCTGTTGGGATTGCTTCGGCGTCGTTTCCGGTTGATAATTTTTACGAGTGTCCGCAGTGCGGATGTGGATTGGATTGCGTTAGTGGACAAGTAAGCAAGCTTAGAGTTAAATCTCTCGTTTCTTCCATCTAGGCTTGAATTTTCTGTGGTCGATTGTGTTTTTCTTGGGATGATTGCTAATCGGTACTTGTAGTTTTTCTTTTAATGACCAAAATTGGAAAACGTTGAACTTTATGCAGTCAAAGTTGGGATCGGTTCTATATGTATTCTATCTGTGTAATCTTTTGCTTGCCTTGGATTACAGTCATGGTTTTAAATCAAATTTAATAAAAAAATAATAATCACGTTTGTGATTATAGGTTTTAGGAAAGGAAATTTTGCGTTTTGGTGGGTGTAGGGGTTGGGTTATAATGAAAGCCGTTTTAGCTATAATTAATGAAAATGTGAAAAAAAGGCCATAGTTTGCCTTGCCCCAGCCATTCAATCGCAATCTTGTTCTGAGAAAAAGTTGTCTAGTTGCTAAATTGCCTTTAGAGTAATTGCATAGGAATTTTACAAAAGGAGGTCTACCTCAACATTAGTTTAAGTCAAGTAAATGTATGAACCAATTCCTTTGTGGCCTGAAGAAAAAGCCCAATGCCACCTGTAATTTGTAGTTAATGGAGATATTTTTTAGAGTTCTTACAGTTTGGAGATTATATGGTCGGAAAGCTTATTCTAGTTTCAGTAACCCTGCACATGCTCCTAGGATGTGGTAGAAATCTGGAATTCAATTTCGTACATCTGGACTTGCACTTGCTGAATCTTACTGTTGTGATGAAGCTCAGAGAATATATGTTGTTTGAATTTGTATGTATGGTCACCATTGAAGTTTAAGATAGCAGGATGAGATGATGTGGTTGAAGATCTTAGACTATCCTCAATGGCTAAAAACTCCAACCATGTTTTGTTGTCGTTGTCAATCATCTTCACTAAGTTCAATGTGGCGTGATAGAGATGGTCTTATTGTGACTCAATAGAATTTGGTTTACGATGTTGATGCTACCGGACATTAGTCTTGAGGGAGGCCTTGTAGACTTCATGCTGAAAAGTGCAACCCTCTTAGGTTACATGCTCAGGTATCAACTTAGAGTTCTGTAAAATGTCATATCGTGGCTGTACGGATATAGTCCAGGTTCCATCATGTTTTTCAATTAGGGTTGGGGGGAATTTTTTTTTTCTGTTGGGAGGGGGGGGGGGGGATCTATTTGTTGAAATAATGTGCTTTTCTAGATTTAAAAATGTCAAGTTAACAAGGTTTTATCATTGGAAGGATTGTTTGAGCTACTTTATAGAAAGCTAGGGAGGTTTTTAAGTTTCTTGAGTATAAGTCAACCTAGTGAGAGCTTGACCCTTGATGGTTTGTCCGAAGGAGACAGTTGATTAAACTTACATGGATTTCTTATATACATATGCCAAGAAACAACCAACATTTGTGCTTGCTTACAGATTTTAATGTGAAAAGATGTTAAATGAGAGGAATCATGCCTTACAACCAACAACCTTATTCTGTAAAGAGGTCTGGTGATGATATCAGGCCCAGAATAGGGGGCTGATATGTTGTTCATGGTTTTGGTAAATAGTTCTTTCTCATGGGATTGAGTACATGATTTAGATAGTTACTTCTACTTATGTTATAATCTGACTATGTTGTCAGTTCCTATCCCTCCCCTTCTCCGGTGATGGAATATACAGCACCTGTGCCTGCTCCGTGATGATAATTTACCCATTAGCATCAGAGTTTTGCTGCTTTCTTATTGGACTTGAAATGTGGCTGTCCTAGTGCAAACTTTAAGTTCTGTGCAATAGCAACCCTCGGATGACTTATATACGACTATTACAAATAATGTATATTTCCTTTAGGCTTTTTGGATGTATTTTAACCACAGATTTGGTGATTTTTAGGACCTTCAACCGGACAACAAACTTTAGTTTATGATTAGAGGACTGATACCATGTATGACAAAATTTTAAAGAGGCTATCAGATTCTCTCTGTTTCGATCAATCTAAGATGCCTTAAAATTGCTATTGTTGACCATTCTGTAACTTGCTTTATGCTTTTGAAGATGTTAATTTGGTCAGGTTATTGTAACACCACAAAGCCGCCATCATAATTATACATACTATTTGATAATCATGTTATTCTGGCTTTCCTTGTTCTCGTTATTTTATTGTCCCAGAAACAATTTAAAGCCCCAAACCTAAATTTTAGGAGAGAGTGATAATCTACCTCTATATATTGCAATGAGGGAGTAATAGGTTTGCTATCTTAATGGTTACCCTTCCTGAAAGATACAGGCTGGTCTGTGTTGGCCATTCGGGTGGGTGAAGTGACTGCGACTCTGATTCTGATTGATATATCCAGCAGATACCCTAAATTCAGTTGTCTTTGCATATCTTATAGTTGTGGGAGGCAAAATTAAAGGACTAAAGCTCAAATTTTATCAATTCAGTTGTCTTTGCATATCTTATAGTTATGGGAGGCAAAATTAAAGGATTAAAGCTCAAAATTTATCTGGTTGCTTCTGTACCTCTAGAGTGTTTTGAGTCACTTTTGGTGGAGAATCGTAGTCCACAATGTAGGATCACCGCATCTTTGCCGTGGCCATAAATCAGTTAGATAAATGTCCTCTGGGTTTTCAGCATAATTCCCTATTTGTGATTTTGGTGGACACAGAAGCGAGTAGAGATAAACATCCCTTTAGCTCAGATGGTCACCCTCCTTTTTAATACAGCACGTCTGGTGACCAGCCTTCCACTTACTCATTTTTGTTCTGTTTTTAACTTAAAATTCTCCTGGCATGAAATGTTAACCTTTCATCGATTCAGGGGTTGCCAAATTAGGACGTCCTCTGTTGATCCAACCAATTATGACTAGTTATTGGTTTCTGGAATTGCGTAACAAGACAAAACTAAGCCAAGCGTAGTGGCATCTATCATTTCGGAATCAAGCAAAGCGCAGTTGTTCGTCGTCTAGCTTGCATTACGAAGCAACCTAGCCTGTAATATGTATGAATCAGGCAACTAAAGTCTTAAAGAAACCGATTTTTTTATTTTTAACTCGTTTATTTTCCATTTGCAAGTCAGTAAACCTGGCTTGTATTAGGCATAAAGCAAAGCAACTGAAGTATAAAAGAAACCGACTTTTTTATTTTTAACTCCATTATTTTCCATTTGTGAGTCAGTAAACCACCGATGCCGGGTCAATTCAGCGTCGCATACTTTGTCTTGACATTGACCGGCACACATGCATGCATCAGAGTCCACTTTCTATCGTAGAGTTCTGTTAATAATTGACTTTTCTGAGTGCAGAAAAGTTGCGCATTCAATTATTGATCAGAAAAGAGCTTCTTTATATAGTCTTGATCATCACAACTCAGAATTAGGCCGACCATCCACCCGCATCTTTGCTTCCATCACAAAATTATTAGGCTTGACTCACGACAGAAGTCAAGACAAATAAATAAATTGGAATCTAATACTTGTTTAAAAGAAGACGATGACGATTTTATCGTATAAGTGCATTACTGCCTCCATGGTATCCACTTAATTATATATTAGATGCTCATAAGTATTTAAAAGAAGACGAAATTCACAATCACGGTGAATACGTAATTATTAAGAACAAGAATATTAGATGTCCCCAAGCGTTCAACTAACGAATCTGAAGAAAATCATAAAAAGCTCTTCACTGTCTCAATGTATTATTAAACCAAATCGCACCGAATAATTAGCTACAATTCTATTAAACAATTGGGGATTATTTACCAAGCGTATAATATTATGCATCTACGAATACGATAGCTACCGGAGCTTTTCTTTTCTTTTTTTTTTTTTATGCGGTCTGGCATAATTACTTTGAATTTCGTTTTTCTTTTTTCTTTTTTTAACCCTTGTACGATAACGGGAGGCGGGAGCGATGTTTAGCGATATAAGCGGCTCGATGAATAATGAAACCGCAAATATTTGCCTGGTACAAAGCAGAAAAACGAACAAAGTAACTTGCAGCGTCTTGGACTCTTGGCAACTCCTGCTGATTGGGAAAGAATATTACAGAGGAAATAAATATAATTTTTTTAATAATAATAAATAAATATAATTTTTTAATTTAATAAAATATTATATAATATTAATTTTTATTTTTTCATTTTTACATCATAATTATTAATATAAATTAATAAATTTATTATTTATTATTTAATAATATTATATTATAATTTTATATTATAATTTATTAATAAATTTATAATTTAATATAATTAATAATAAATATTTAAACATAAATATAATAAAATATAATATAATATATTAATATTAAAATAATACAACATAATATGCTAAACGCACACAAATACTTTTAGGATAGTATGAAAGCGATTAGTCGAAAGAAAGATACAACGCTAGTTGCATATATCAGAATCGTAAACAATAAATGTTTTTTTTATTAATTTCCTAAAAATGACAACAAAAAAAGGAATGCTACATACAATACAAATTCTAGTTTGGGTCCCCAAGCCAAAACAGAGAGAACATCGGAGCTGCAGCTGATTGATCAATTTCACGGAACTCCTCGACAGCTCATGCGGCTGACCACATCAGAACAAATCCCTTTTTAACCTTTTTTTAATTTTTCTTTGGTTCTTCCTTAATTTCCACGTCCGAATTAATAATATTAATAATAATACTCATTAATCTGATTGATCAGTTGTTGTGCTTCAAGAACATGGCTCTGAGGTCGGCCTCATCGAGCTCGTTGGCGAGATTCTCCGGCCTGTAGACACCAGTGACTGGGTCTGGGACCCACGAGACCTTCTCAGTGGATCCTGTCATCTCTTCTGCTGTTTTCTTCATCATCGCAGCAGCACCTGCATGTCCCCCTGTTCCCCTCGACACAGCTCCTTGTGATGCCGCCGCGTATCCTCTTCTGTAGATGGCGTTAGAGATTCCGTCAGCGACGAAGGCAGAGAAAAGCTTAGCGTTTGAGAAAGAGCGAGCCATTTTTCTTAGTTATCTGGGATGACGATGAGAGACCTTAACGCTGCTTGTAGAAAGGAATTTCCTTCTTTCTTTCTTTTGAAAAGCCTTCAACAGCAGCGAAAGAAACTTCTCTCTTTGCAGCTTGGAAAGCCTCTCACAGCGTTTGTGTTTATGAGTTCTGTAGAGAGGACCTATGTGCTTTATATAGAGCTTAAAGGGCGGAAGAGCCAGCCGCTGGTGTTTAATTTTAATTTTAAAACGACTCGGTCAAAGGTAGTTTCTAGACACACGCAAAGGACCCTTCGCGGCTTGCCACATGGTCGTTATAACATAGAGCCGTTTAAGTTCGTCTTTGGTAGCCACCGCTTCCTCGATGACTCCTCATTTATATTTTAATTACTACGTTAGCGGTTTGCTTTTAGAATTTTCGTTGTGATCAACGATAACGGCGGACTTAAAAAATTGATCCGACGGTTATGAAAGAGGGGCTCATTGATTGGGGGGCACTTTTATTTAATCAACATCGACAATCACATGCGAGGAAACGTCGCCGCGCGTGCGGGAGTTGAGTAATCATATACCGTTGATTTACGCGGCGACTAATAATCCAGACCGTCCAAGAGTGGACGGATCATTGAAGGAAAGAGGCGGTTTCGCTTCTTCCAAGTTTTGAGTTTTGACCCCTCGCCCTGCGAAAGGTCCGCTTCCTTCCAGAGAGCCTAGTTTTGGACGCTCATGGCGCAATCGTTGCTGCGTCACTATATTTAGTAATAATATTTTTATAATATATTAATTTTTTATAACAGAATTATAGCATTTAAATTCTAATTTATACTTCAACTCTCTTATTTATCACGTGATAAATTTTATAATTAATAAAACTGTTAGTACACGATTTAGAAAATCAGTTAAAATATGATTTAAGATCTAATATATATTAGGCATTCGTAAATCGTAATATTATTCATCCATAAACATTATTATTTGTATAAAATGTTGATCCTTGATGACTCCGAGACGAGCGTCAGCTTAAGACTTGGTTGCCACAGAGTCGATGGCAACTCTCCCACTCTTGTAGTTCTAACTAATTTTTGGTTTATTTTATTTGAAGACAGGAATTAATTATAAATTAAGTGGCTGTAACCATTGATAACGTGAACAACAGGCCGTTATGTTTCGCTGTCTACTCACGGATTCAGGCAGGGTTCTGTTGACGTAATCATTTACCCGAAGTCCCGAATTCCTCGTGCTGGCTTTCTGCTTATCTCTTTTTCTCTCAGCCTCAACATTTCGTTTTAAAAGATGTGGGTGGCTTTTGCCTTGTGGCCTGTGGCTACGAATGACATCTCTGTATTTGCTTAAATAACATCTGTATACGTATCCATCCGTCCATGTATCTGTAACTTTTTCGAGTTCCAAAAACTTTATGGAGGTCGGGCCGGTGTCTTTCAGCAAAATTGCAAAAATTTATTATTGGCCAATAAAATATGCAAGGTCTGGGGGCAGAGCCATGTTTGATGTTTCCTCGCGTGAATTTGTCCCTCTAAATTCAAATGTAAAAATAAAATACACACGTACCTAAGATTTACTTCAATCATTATACAGATTCTTTTGATTTTATAAATAGCCGTATAAATTTCTTTTTTACTATTATATCCTTAGATTACATCATGTAAAGTATTTTCAATATTAAGCTATTATCACTATGTCTTAATAGATTTTATTATTACCTAAATTTATTAATCCAAAAATTAATTTTAGACTTATGCTTATATAGACATCATACAAAATATTATAAATAATATTAAAAATAATTTTGTTTAATATTCAAAATAGTTTACAATATTTTTGTATATTAGATTATTGTAATATTATATTTGAGCTTATCATAATATTTTACTTAAAGTCAATTTTTGCGTTATAATGTAATGGTATAATTGTCACGTGTGATCATTTATGATACCGAGAGAGTTTACCTGATCATTTAAGTAAATTTGAGGAATATGAATGACTTTTCCTTATTTAAAATATGGGATTTTGGAAAAAAAAAATATTTTGCATTTTTTTAATTAATTGTAATCTATATATTTGAAACTTGAATACATACATTCGTGTATAGTTCAGGGATCTATCGATACTAACATCTTCGCTCACTAATATTTAAAAAGATATTTGCCCATCCACATTTACGAGAGAGAAATATTTGAGTTTCTCGTAGCCACAAGGCCACAACAAGAACCCTCTGTATTTAGTTAGCCAGCAGTAAGGCAGCAAAACTATGGCAGAGCTCTGCTCTTAAAACAGAGGCACCGCATCTGGTTGCATGATATGGTAACTGCACGTCTGCACTTACCTATTAGATATTTATATGATCACGCAAATTTCAAAATCATGCTCAACTTGGATATGTCATGAGAAAATGGGCTCTACAATTTGAACTTTCTGCTTGTATGTAGCTAGCGACAGCTTGCTCCTGCTAAGCATTGGCTCGCAAGAGCGGCTGGGCTGAACCTGGACCTGGACTAGAGTGCCCGTTTGATGCATCAAGCGACGAGTGATGGGGGAATTCAAAAAACAAAATTATATATGCGTTCCTTATATTAAGTTTTTATATTCCTGGTCTGCAAAGTCGATCAGATCGAAGAAGCTTATGTTACAAATATTGTAATAAAAAGTCAATAGATATGAATTATTAATTTTTATATTTTTTAAATTCAATGAATGAAAGTAAGTTTAGCATAAAACGAGATACGAGTGCAATAGTAATTTTAAAAAATTATTTTTAATCACATATTTACATATTTTTTTTAAATAAGTTATTATTGATTTTGTATAACTAAATAGTTTTATCATTCATCTTTTCTATATTTATTTTTAAAATTTTTACTATATTTTTATAAGGATCTAAATGATTATCATGTTCATAAAGATCTACAAATTCTGAACATATATTTACACTTACATTTATAATTTCTTTTCTCTCTTAAGATATAAACTAAATTTTTTCACACACACACACACCATCAATGCTTTCGCATATATTTTGTAATTTAAATTTAGCATCCTAAATTATAAAAGATATTATATATCATAGATATCATATGAATCTAATGAATTATTATAAAAATAGTACAATAAATAAATTATCAAAATCTTTAATAATTTCACAAAATATAAAAACTAATAAATTATCACATTCTAGCTATAGGCAAAGAAAATTTTCATATGGAAGATTTCAACTTTTTGATCGGATTAATGATTCAAACGTGTGAGGAAATAATCAATTAAATTGAATTTCACTATATTTATTAAATAAATTAAGAAACCCAAATTTATCTATAAATGATATAGAGAGAGCAAATAAAACATTAGAGATTAATAATTTCAATCAAGAAAATATAAAATAAAAATGTTAGGAGATCAAATGAGCAAAGAATTTTATAAGGTTAAACAATTAATAAAATACTTCAACATTGAAGATCAAGATAAATTGATATAAAAGATCATTAATATAACGAATGAAAACTCAATAGATGTAAGATTAAATAAGTTAGAGATTCAATTAGATAAAAAAGAAAAAATTGTTGAGCAACTAAGTACTAAATTTGTTATAAATATAAATAGAAAACTTTAAGAAAATTGAAGTTCTAAGATATAATTATGACAACGAGGGTAAGCAAGATTGATCTCCAAGCAATCGTCGATACAATTTAAATGAAAGATGTGATTGCATATAGGAGAAATTCAATAAGTTTCATCATCTGTAAAAGTTTTTAAGCAGATAACATAGGCACTATAACTTGATGATGAAGTAGTTTCTAGCCTTTTGTAATTTACAAGATGTGTCATTTTATTTAAGGTATGCTCTTTTTGCCTTTACCTTTTTTCTAAGATTTGTAAAAATCTATTTAATATCTCCAATAGTTATAAGTTGGTTTGATGGGACCAAATGCAATCAAAATCAAATCTTTTTTGTTAGATGAAAAATCAATCAAGAACGTGATAAAAGAAGAAAAAGAGACACAAACCTACAAGGCAAATGTGGATAGAATTTTGAAAATTGTCCGAAATAATAAAGAGGTATGAATTTTACAGGCAGCTTGAAGTTTAAAATAAATTTCAAAACTTATTAATTTTGTTTATAATTATTGACTTTTCTAAAGACTTAACAACTTTTACCTGCAACATCCAGCTAATGTGACGGAAGCTTTGCTTATATAAAAAATAGTGGGTACAATTTTTTTGTAGCACAAATGACAATATATAATTTGAGGAGGCTGCTGCCTTATAACTACTATAAGGTGCAGGTTCTCATATAAACAGTGCGTAACATGAATTCAAATATTATTTATATGAGAAGATTATACTTTACCGCAGTTGTAAAGTAGCCTTCCCCGTAATTTGATTATCTTACAGTCTAAATCAACATAATTATACTGTTCAGGTGGGGTCCTGTTGATGTAATCATTTACCCGAATTCCTCGCGTTGGCTTTCCGCTTATCTCTTTTTCTCTCTGCCTCTGCATTTTGTTTTAAAAAACGTGGGCGGCTTTTGCCTTGTGGCCGGTGGCTACGAATGATATCTGTGTATATGCTTAAATAACATCTGTCTGCGCATCCATCCGTCTATGTATCTGTAACTTTTTCAAGATCCAAAAACCTTAATGGCGGTCGGAATGGTGTCTTTCACCAAAATTGCAAAAATGTATTATTGGCCAATTAAATATGCAAGATCTGGGGGCAGAGCCATGTTTGATGTTTCCTCGCGTGAATTTGTCCCTTTAATTTCAAATGTAAAAATAAAATACACACATACCCTAAGAACTTAAATAATCATATAGATTTTTTTTTATTTCATAAATAGTCATATAAATTTCTTTTTAATAATTATATCCTTAGATTGTAGTCAAAATTTTTATAATAAATATAAATACAATACTATGATAAGAATAATAAATAAAATAACATATAAATAAAAATAAAATATAATTAATAAAACATATATATATATATATATATGTAAATTATTTTTAATATTAAGCTATTATCATTATGTTTTGATAGATTTTATTATTACTTAAATCTATTAATCCAAAAATTAAATCTAGACTTATGCTAATATAGATATGATATAAAAAAATTATAAATAATATTAAAAATACTTTTTTAATATTCAATATTCGATTATTATAATATTATATTTACATTTGTCATAATATTTTATTTAAAGTCAATTTTTGTGTTGTAATTTAATGCTATAATCGTAAAAAAATGGATCCGTGTGGTCATTTATGATATCAATAGAGTTTACGTGATCATTTAAGCAAATTTAAGGAATATGGGTGATTTTTCCCTATTTAAAATATAGGATTGAGAAAAAAATACTTTGCATTTTTTTTAATTGGTTATAATATATATATTTGAAACTTGAATACATACATTCGTGTGCAGTTGAGGGGTCTGTTGATACTAACATCTTCACGCACTAATATTTAAAAAGATATTTACCCAACCGCATTTATGAGGGACAAATATTTGATTCTCGTACATGTGGCTTCAACTTTGTTGAGGCCAGCCACAAGGCCACAGCGACAATCCCCTGCATTTAGTTAGCCCAGAGCAAGGCAGCAAAACTATGGCGGAGCTCTGCTCTTAGAACAGAGGCGCCGCATCTAGTTGCATGATATGGTAACTGCACGTCTGCAGTATTTATGCGATCACCCAAATCTCAAAATCATGCTCAAGTTGGATACGTAATGAGAAAATGGGCTCTACAAGTTGAACTTTCTGCTTGTATATAGCTAGCGACAGCTTGCTCCGGCGAGCATTGGCTCGTAAGGGCGGCAGGGCTGAACCTGGACCACGACTAGAGTGCAAGTTTGATGCGTCAAGTGACGAGTGACAGGGCAATTCAAAAAACAAAATTACAGATGCGTTACTTATATCAAATAAAAAATAGTGGGTGCAACTGTTCGTAGCGCAAATGACAATATATAAGTTGAGAGTCTGTCTGTCTAAATCAACATAATTATATTGTGTGCGCTCGTTACACCTACATTTTCTCCTTGATAAAATGTTGAAGGTTTGACGTTCTAATATTCACTTTTCTCTTAGCTTTTACCCAAAACTACACATTTTGAAGAACTACGAAAGTGATTTGATATCAATACCATTCTTGACTTTTGGTCAAAACATAAAATATTACACTACAACATTATTCCCTTTTCTTTTTCCCAGTACCCTTCATGTCTTCATCCAAAGCTTTTTTTTTTTTTTTTGGGTTTAAATAACACATCCGACTGATAGTAAATGTGAAAAACTGATGGTCTGCGTTTGGTATTGCGACAATTTAACTAAAATATTTTAGTTAAAAAATTTCTAAATTCCATTTTTAAGTTAAAGTCGACCCATCCAAAAATTAAATTTAAAATGAAGTTGATTTTGGGGTTCATATAAGAATTTGTTGCGTTCAAAATAAAAGTATCTCCTATTGTAATTAAGATTGGCAAGAGGCCTATCCATTTCTGCTGTCACCAAATCCAATTTGCTCCATCCTTATGCTGTAACTGTTAACACCGAATCTGTCTTTGTTTTGATCACTCAAGGGTCGCGGGGTCACATACCACATCTTCGCCTCATCTCTTCGTTGATTCAAGGGGTCATTTTTTTCTCTGCTTTTGATATGGCTCGATAGACATAGTGATGGTTGCTGACCCATGGTGATTTTTTTAAGGTGTTTTTTTTTTTAATTAAAAAAAAAAACACCATTAACCTTAATCTTCAGTCTTCACTTTGATTCAAATAAACCGTATTAAAATATATTCAAACCTACAAATAATATTATTATATTAAGATTAATTTAATTTTGGACAAACATTAAAAAATCTATTAATCATATAAAGTTTCACACTTTATCAAAAATACATAATTTTTTTTTAATTTTTCAGTTGTTTACTTAAAGTTCACTCAGTGTGCTAATGGTCCACTACCATCACAACACCATTAGAAATTTACTGACATCATAGGAATAAATTGTCATTTGACCTTAATATAAAAATTTCCATTTTTATTAGAATTTTAAAATACTTAAAATTGCATAATGTTTAATTTGTAGAATTCTTAAATATTTCAAATTATTTCTCAATTATAAAATAAAATAAAAAAGAAAATTCTTCACGATATTAAACTCGCAATTCCACTTCAAGTGGGTGAAATTCAAAATCTTAAATTCAAGTCATACAAATTCTTGACTCCATAAATTCACAAATCAATGTAAAATTCTAATCTAACACAAACACCCAATTCAATCGAGAACAAACATATATATATTTTTTGCTCTGTAAATAATTAAAAATCCGAAATACAAGATTGAATGGCTGGTGACTGTTGAGTGTGATAATTTTGATGGTGAAGAATCCATTGTTGGGTAAAATGAGGCACATTTCTCAAGTGTAATATAGATACACTTTGTAAACTTCAAGTAAAAAAAAAAAATTAAAAAAAAAAATATTTTTGATAAAGTGTAAAACTTTAGGTGTCGGTTGAATATTTTTCCACACAGGAAATATGCACCTAATCCATTAGTCAATCCATTTTACTTTTTCTTTAGCTCCAACACATGGGACACTACATGCAGATGGCACGGACACGAAGGCACTAATTCGGACTATAGAATTTGGTCTGTTCTTACAAATACATGTAGGTTGTTTAGAGACACATCTCATGGCAAAAGTGTAGAGTCGAGGCCCAAAGAACCAGGCCCAAAACGGTCAATCAGGCTCAACCTCTCGGCCTATTCTGGCAAATCCCGGACCGGCATACGGGAGTTGCACTGGCTCACAAATGACAAAACCCTTTTAAATCCCCAGACAGGTACCTAGTACCTGCTGCGAGCGGCAACCGACGAGATGGAGCCGGAGGTGGCAAATCAAGGCAACGAAATTCCTCCAAACATGACTATATACATCAACAATCTCAACGAGAAAGTCAAAATCGACGGTTCAGTTTCGCGATTTTTTTTTTTTTTTTTAATCTCACGTGATTACTTTACTGTAATAGTCTTTGTACTAATGTAGTGAAATTGTTTGGTCGGTAATTATGCAGAGTTGAAGCAGTCGCTGCACGCAGTTTTCAAGCAATTCGGGACGATATTGGAGATTTTAGCATTCAAGACGCTGAAACACAAAGGCCAAGCTTGGCTCGTTTTCAAAGATGTCGCATCCGCCACTGCAGCTCTTGAAAAGATGCAGGGCTTCCCATTTTACGACAAGCCTATGGTACGACGCCGTTTTAAAATTCCATCTTTACAATTTTGAGTATATGTAAATAATGTTGTTGCTGTAATTAATTATTTTTGTCTGTATGTCGGCAACATATTTGAGAGTCGAGACTCTGAGAGTTTAGTTAAGAGTAATCCATTTGTTGTTTATGTTACTGTTGTGCTCTGTTTTGTAGTTGATGCTTCTGGTGACTTTTAGTCGAGAGTAATCTATTTGTGGGTTATGTTACTGTTGTGGTCTTTTTCGTCGTTGATGCCACTGGAATTTGAATTTTTTCCCCTTTTGGCTAATTGTTGAAATTAGGGCTTCGTTCTTCAATTGTCTCTTGCTAGTCTTCTTGCATTCTTTGGGGGGGGGGGGGGGTATTGATATTCTTGGATTAGCTTTTTGTGGCAAATATTGCGCATTATGGACCACCATGGAGCACGTTAGGAACACTTGTCTTGCATGGATAGTTATCTTAATCAACAAGTCATGGGTACTGTCATTTGGAGTGCTTGGATGGCTCCTTATGAACTTTTGTGCTTGAATGTGCACTGTGGTGTTTTGATTTTGTAGGGGGTTTTACTGCAGCTTGGTGGTGACCCATGGACTGAGTCTTTTGAATTTCTTCGAGATAAATTTGATTCTACCTGAAAAGACAAAGCCAAACCTAGATTTCACCAAATTCCAGTGTGTTTTTGGTGGTTGATCATTCAAGCCTGGATATTCTATTTTAATTTGAGTGAATAAAGTTGTATATGCATTGTCAATTGGAGGAAAGCTCAAATATGTCCAGCGAAGAATGTTTACTCTATGTACTAATTCCTTCTCCCAAAAATCATTTTGGATTTTGATTTTATTGTCAATTATGTGATAATGCTATGTCCTTTGGTTCCATCTTGCATTTCTGTGTGGATTGTGACATAGAGTTGTGTTGGTAATTGAGTAGAGGCAAGTAATCTTGGTATTTTAGGTTCCAAAAAATTTATTTCTTTGGGCAAGTCTATTCATTTAGTTATACTTTACATTGTTTTTAGTTGTTGGCAATCATTTTTCTGTTTGGCCATAGACCAGGAGATTTTGTTTATATGTCTTTATGATAAATCCATTTTTTCAATGCAGAGAATACAATATGCAAAATCAAAATCAGATATAATAGCAAAAGCGGATGGTACCTTTGTTCCACGTGAAAGACGAAAACGGCATGAGGAAAAGGGTAAGCCTCTCTGATACAGCATCAGCCATCCTCTGGGAAGTGCTTATATTACTTTGTTTTGATGTGTGTGGTATAAAATGGAAGTGAAAGTGAACACTACCATCACCTAGCTGCATGGTTTGATAGAAAGAGTAGAACACAATGTATGTTAGGTGTTAATTCATGTCGTGCTTTGACTTTTCTCCACCCCCTTTCTTTTGTTTAGGAACAAAAATAACACCAAAGTGTTATTATACTGTATCATCTTAACATCGTGCTATATATGGAGTGGATTTATTTTAATTGTTGTGTTATGCGGCAGGTAAAAAGCGGAAAGAGCAACATGATGCTAATCAAGCAGGAATGGGTCTGAATCCTCCATATGCTGGTGCCTATGGTGCAACACCTCCTGTAAGTGTCTTAGCAGTTTAGGTTGATGGTGTTGTCTGATACAGCATCTCATTCTCATTTCTCGCAAACCATTTAACAAAAGCACAGTTGAAATCCTTGTTTCTTTTGAGTAATATCTAATAGTCCTCTGTACGATTCTTACCATCTCTCTGTCTTTTCAAAATGGTACAGCTATCACAAATACCCTATCCAGGTGGTGCAAAATCTGTGATCCCAGAGGCTCCAGCTCCACCTAACAACATCCTATTTGTTCAGAATGTTCCCCATGATACAACTCCAATGGCGCTGCAAATGTTCTTCTCCCAATTCCCTGGTTTTAAGGAGGTTAGGATGGTGGAGGCAAAACCCGGGATTGCCTTTGTGGAGTATGGAGATGAAATGCAAGCAACAGTTGCAATGCAGGCACTCCAAAGTTTAAAGATTGGCCAACAACAGTTGTTGATCACTTATGCCAAGAAATAGATGCTATCTCTGATGATTACCTTTAGCAAGTTTCGATTATCATTGCAGGCAAATATTTGACTTCATACATTGTCAATCTAGTTAGATGTCATGTCTGCTAATTTGTGGTTCCCTGTTACATTCTATGTTTTTCACAGGAGCCTCTGTGTGTAGTTGTATGAAAACGGCTGTACAAGTTCTTGCTTTCTTTATGTTGAAAATTGATCAACTAGTTTAGCTGATTGGCGGCCCCTTACTGGGTCATTGAACTACATGAAGGTCAGTGTATGTACTTGCCATTGGTTTCGTGGCAATTCTGTGTTTGACAAATTTGGTTTTACATATGTTCGTATGGATAGCATCAAGTTACCAAGATGCAATATCCGAGTAGTTATACAACAGTAACTCTGAGTTTGCCTTCGTTCATTTTTGTCGAGGGCAAAATCATTGCCCACCATCACTCAATCAAATCAAGAAACCGACTTTTATATCTCTGCTTACGAGCATACAGCTTAGAATGAAAATGTTGTAATTTTATCAGCTTTAAGTTCAAGTGACATTTTGACAAACTTCGAACCAAGGCAACAAAAGAGCCGAATGTTATCTCAAGGGTGTTCCTATAAGGTGCTTCGAAAGCAATCCTCTGACAATCTACGGGCATACATGGTTAAACTACCTCTATTAACAAACAAGTCGGAGGCACAATGCAATGGCACTTTCTGGAGTTACATAAAAGGCATTGTAAATAAAGATTCTTTCCACTGTTAGACCCTCTCCAGCTCAATGATATGTTTATCCAATTGACCTTTCAAATCATTCCTCCACCGTTGTACGAGTCTCTCTTGTTTTTTTATGAGCTCCTTTTTAGCCTTCAGTTCTTCTTCCATGATTGCAATGTCCTGTTAAAGTATGGCGGATGCATAAAGGTCCCCAATCAATAATCCCCAATTATAGATTATCAAATGCCGTGTGGTGAATAGATTACCTTTCTAAGCATTTCCACCTCCGTTGGCTGATCCTCCCTTTGCAGACTAATAAAGTACAGTTGAAGCTTTTTGGCGGCCTCCATAAAATCTCTAGCATGCCTCTCCACGTCAACTGAAACAATATGAAAGAGGATTTCTTCAGCCCAAGGACAAAATTGCAGCTCCATTAGAAGAATGAGCCCAACGAAATTTTATCCCATTACAATTTTCATAGTGGTCAAAACCTAAATCATAAGGTCCAACAACTTGCGACTATATAAGTAAAGCGTTTGCAGGTATTTCAGCCAATACAAATCAAGAACATTCTCATAGAGTTATACAAGATTCATGAAAGAAATATGATAAAAGTGTCAGGAAGAACAATAGAAAGAATGGGATTACCTCAGGTACACAAAATAAGCAGAACAATGTTTAAAAAGAGGAATGCTGAAAGGGCATTTTGTTTACGCTAATTCCACAATCACTTCCATAATCAGAAATATGAGAGAGGCTGATAAATGGTCACGTCCATCTATAAATCATAATGAATTTACTGTCCTACCAGCCTGAAAAGGAGATGAATAAGTAGACTATTGAACATTCCTTTTTTTTTTATGCTGGTTGAGTAAATGAGATGATATAATCAACCAGGTACCATACAATTACATGTGATGGCTTTAGCAACAATGTATTACATTAGCAAGAGGTGCCACAAAATATTATCATATACATTTCATCTCTACTCCCAGGCAAAGTCTTAAAGAAGAACATCATTTCATAGAAATATAAATATTCATGGCAGCGTGGGTCTGTGCTAAATGCCCAACCACCTACCGGCATTGTTCACACCCTGAACTACTAAATTGGCTAAGACTGTGTACTTTGGCAGAAATGGGCAACATACTTCATCTCGACCATGTATAAATAGACTGAAGACAAAATGGCAACTGGATTTGTAGACGATAGACAACAGCTAATTTAATTAACTTGGCGAAGATAGAGAACAAATCAATGAAGACCCATAAACAACATGCCTGCAATTCACTCATAAACTTACCGACACCAGCAGCCACTCGTTGTGCCTGTTTTTGTTGCTTACGGAAGGGGAGCGAGGGGGAGAGAGAGTCCTGTCCATTGAGTGAATCTAACACACTCTCTCCCTAGTGCTCCATTTATTAATTCAAGCGAGTGGATGATCCATAGTGCATCCACTTTAAAAGCTTATTTTGGGATCAAACTCGAAGGAACTTCAAGTGCAACTATGGAAACGTACAACAAAAAAGAGAACTCAGAGGTTACAAGAATCATTATATGGATCCAAATCCGAATCCTCACAATCGCTTGTGTACAATAGCTTTCAATCTTTAAAACTTTCAAATAATGCCAAAGGATTGACGAGCATTATTGTTTACAAAGCAAAAGGTGATCACCTCTGAGTGGCATTCCGTATCATTTCACAACTATCTCATCACTCTTTTCTCTTAATCATCTGGATACCTTTTCTGTGTTTCTTCCACACAGTTCAAAATCACAATTCTATCCTCTCTTTATCTGGATTGCTAATGTTCAGTTGTTTGTGACATTTGCTAGAAATGTTTTAAATTTGTTCTGAGATCTATTAGCCAAATCTTAAAGCTCGTACAGGTATTCTTCAGTTCAAGGTATGAAATAGCATACAGGTTTCCCGAACTAGAAGAATTACAATTTACCAGTATCTTTTTTATACTATAATCCTAATGTTTTATGCGCCATGAAATCATTATTGAACAATGGAAGCACACTAGGATTACACGTCAGCACTGATTGAAAGAACCATTAAATATCCACTCATCAATTAATTGGTATTTCAAACTTCATTCGTTTTCTCAAAAGTTCACTAAAAAATATTCTTCTTATGATCAACAACAATTCTATCTCATATTTTACTTGGCAAGATTTCCTTAAGATGACAATTCTGTCATATTAAAATATATGGATAAGCATTTTCTAAGAATTGAAGAGATATATATTTTTAATTTATCCGAAACAAGCATGCAGGCCATCTTGGAAAATAATATATTACAAATTATATACCCTATCCTAAGATTAGCCATAAACAAAGATTGAATCTGACTAGCACTAAAAACTTGCAACATTTGAAGTTATGGCAGCCAAATCGAACGATTAAAGTAAATTGCTGGAGGGTTGAAGTTGAATATTGATTATAAAAACAATAATTAAAAATTAGATGAAGTAACTAACTTTGATGAGAGGGATGTGGAGAACGGTCAATGGCTTGAAGCTCTCTGGCGGGCAAGCATGGAAGCAGAGCAGCCTCTAATGCTGTCACGCACGATATCATATTCATGTCGTCTCTAGACAGCTGTGGAGATTGAAGCGGTGAATCCAGCTGTTGATCTGCTGCTGCTGCTGCTTGTTGAGCCATCGCGTTTCTAAGTATCTTCACTAATCCTTAGATATATACCATAACAATTAAATGTTAATGAAAAAACCAAAAAAAAAAAAAGGCACAAGTCTTACAGACCGAGTAGATTTTTTTTTTTTTGGAAACTGTGAAGCCGTGAAGGACAGAATTGGACAAGAGACAAGGAGAAAGGGAGTTGTACTGAAAAGAGTACCGCAAACGGTTCTCTTCCAACTCTCTGAACGTGTGAACTTGAGTTCTGACTTACGTTGATACCCGGCGACAAGCCTAAGCCTTCGATTTGCGTTTGATGCAGCAGCTGGGTCTGGCAATTACACAATGGGACCTTTATTGTAACTCACTTCCTGATCCGGTTGGGTTTAAACTTTAGAACCCAGCTCGAAGATTTCAAGCTACAGTCCGCCAAGCCCATTCTAACCTTTATTTTGTGACCGGAGCTTTTAACAACCCTCTAAAATTGTTATCAGACCTTTTCAAATTTTATTTTTTAAAATATCATCAGGTTAATTGGTAAAATTTAAATCGATACATTAAAATTTAACCAAAAACATATATATAAATCTATTTCTTTTTAAACTGCATAAGAATCCTAAATATATTACGTATATCTAAGTATTTAATTGAATTTTCATTCAAAACAATAAATAATTTTTTAAGAAAAGGTTTAAGATAAAATTAGAGGGATGTCAACAGGCCTAGTCTTGTTCTTTAACTACAAGAGTGTACCAATGAAGAGACAACAGTGCCACAATATGCCATATTTTTACTTTGCTCACAATTAAAATAGAGTTTTAATGCTCTCTTTCAATGAGACCTTGAGTTCTCTTTAAATTTAAAAATTTTATTAATATTGTACGCACACATGTGTTAATGATTAATAATATAGTTTCGAAGTTTTGTATAAATTCTTTTGTACAAACTGATGTGGCATGGTTATATTAATTGGTTTAAATATCTCTTGATTGACATGATTTATTTTTGTTATTTTAATTTTTATTCAACAAATGAGTTAATGCCTATCAATTTGTACAAAATTTTATGGTTGTATCATCACTCTATGTTAACATACAAATATATGTAATTTTTAAAAATTTTATACAATTTTTAACCTTTTTTTTTACTTTTTTTAATACAAATATTGTTATTCTTATATTTTCATACATAAAGAAACTTAGATTACCAGAGCAGAGGATCTTAGTCTGAATTTCTATTAACATATAAAAAAAAATCTGAATGAAATGAAGTTATTAGATGAAATGCTATTCTAAAATTTAAACTAAGTGTTATTCATTTTATTAAACTAAACATAATATAATATAACATAAAATAAAAAATTCTTCAAAAGTTTGAGAAAATTTACTTGATACAAACACACCACCTCAACCCATCAAAAACCTGTCATTTTATAATTATTATGATTTATGAGTGAGGATCAATTTAAAAAATGTAATTATATATTTATTATATATACATAATTTATCACAGAAGTTTCTCACCGAAAGCTTGCTCGACAATTTTTATTTTCTTAGTCAAAAGTCAAACGACCAAGCGTTTTGTCGCACTCACCCAACAATGACCAGTGCGGGTTCTATAAAAGCCCCTCCATCTCCCTCCATTTTCAAAACTCCCAATCTTAATCTTCTTCTCGCGAAAGCTTCAGAAATCAATAATCTGAAAAAATGGCAAGTAACCTCAAAATGGACCAACTGCGAGCCAAGCTCAACCAACGTGGGCTCAGCACCGCCGGAACTAAGGCCATATTGGTCATTTTCTTTTCCCGGTCAATTTTGCTATACTATTACTACATTACAGTTAACTGTTTGCTGTGAATTGTTACAGGTACAAAGACTAGAAGAGGCTATGGAAGAAGAAAACAAGAAGTCAGTGGGTAGCAAGAAGAGAGGAAGGGAGTGTGATGATATTGATTCAAATGGTTCGCAGAAAGTGAAATCCATTGAGAGTTTTGGTCAAATGGGTGTTAAGCAATTACGTGAACAAGCCGATCTTCGGGGATTATCCAAAGCTGGAACCAAGAAAGAACTTCTTGAGAGACTTTGTAACCACGCGGAGCAGAGTGACTCTAAGGATACTCTTCTTCAAGGTATTTATTTTTATCAGTAAGTAATACTTGATCAATTGGCTTCATTTGATTCTCGTTATTGTTATTTCTCCAAAATTTATTTATATTGTTGTTTTGGTACTTAAAGAAGAGGCGAATGACTGCAAGAACGAGAAAATCGTTAAGGCAACAAAGAAGGGTGCTGCTGTATTGGATCCATGGCTTCCAGAACATATAAAGATTAGTTATCATGTCTTTCAAAAGGCAAGTCTTGTTTGTAGTTGTGATAGCAGCTTGTAGCTGATAACATTGAGCTTTTTTTTCTTTTTTTCTTTTTTTTTTTTTAAGTTTCTTCTCTCAATAATTTAGTTTGAATTTGATTTGTATGATGCAGGGTAATGATATCTATGATGCCATGCTGAATCAGACTAATGTTGGGGACAACAATAATAAGTTCTTTGTGATACAACTCCTAGGTAATCTCTCAACACTGTTTATGTAATATTTGTATGCTGTCATTGTTCTCTATTTATTGTATGTGAGAAACATCATATATTTGGTGACATATGTAGTACCAGAACAGGGCTTTAGGTGAATATGCTAAGGGTCCAACTTTCAAAATTTAGCTTATGAACTTGTTTTGAGGTGATGATTATTGCAATATTGGGAAATGAAACGGAAAATTATTTTTGCTAATTCAATCACAGACACATAATTTAAGCAATCACATTTCACTAGTTTTGTTAACACTATACTCTCCTTTTTATTACAAATGTGTTTGCAGAATCTGATGGTGGTGGAGAGTACATGGTCTACAATAGATGGGGTAGAGTTGGCGTGAAGGGTCAAGACAAGATATTTGGCCCCTATAGTATGCAGGATACTGCAATTAATGAGTTTGAGCAGAAGTTCTTTGCCAAGACCAAGAACCACTGGTGCAACAGGCGGGAGTTCACTTCTTACCCAAAGTGTTACACCTGGTTGGAAATGGACTATAGTGCAAATCAAAAAGAGGAATCAGTTGTGAGTTCTTTTATTACCAAAATTTTAACCTTTTTTATTCTTCTTTTTTTTGTAAAACAGAATTCTCAAAATGTTATTTTGTTATGAAATTATCTTTTGGAAAATGGTTATGTTCCTCCTTCCAGAGAAAAGAATATGCAATGGATAACCATAATTATATGAAGGCAATAGTTCTGAATTCATTCCATTTAATGCAATAATTTAAATCCTTTATGAACTTCTGCAAATTATGTGGTCTACTTCTGAGTTTTCTATCATGATTATCAGGTCCTCGAGAAGCCTGACTCCACTATAAATATTCAACCTCAGAATACAAAACTTGAGCCACGTGTTGCAAAATTTATCTCTATTATATGTAATATCAACATGATGAAGCAGCTAATGATGGAGATAGGTTAGTATCAATGATTTAGTTTGAACATTCTACTGGAGGATACATGATATATAAGCAAAGAGCATTATTATATTCTTGGTTGTTTGGATTGTGAAAGTAATTTTGTTGGAGTTTATTCAATTATATAACCTCTTCTTTTGGTACCCTGAGTTACATTGTCATCAACATTTTTTTTCCTTTTATATCTGCTCTCTTTTAGGATACAATGCTAATAAGTTGCCGCTTGGTAAGCTTAGCAAATCCACAATTTTGAAGGTTAGTGTTTGAAATACAAGCACTGTAAGTTATTTATTTTGCATTACACAAATGCCAAAAAAGTTCATGGTTAAGTTTACAATGGATTAACTTGGAAGATTTGGTTTAATTGCTCCATCAGGATATCATATTCAACATAAATCTTGCTTTTAGTACAAAATTTTCTTCTAAGATGATAGATGTGATGTCTACAACCTTTAGCTAATCTCTAGCAGGATTACACTTCTTCTAGAGATAATATGCTGGATTGGTAGCATTAGTCAACCTGATAGTTACTTCTACATATAACATGCTGTGGTGATATTGTAACGTTTGCAGATTTCAAACATCTATTGTCATATGGAATACTGTTTCACTACTGCAGATATTTCTTCTCATTATTTCAGGGGAAAGAATATTGAAGATCATCTGATAAGTTAATCTAACTAACAAGATGTTGAATCATTTTCGTTAATAACATTATTGTAAATATGTATGTGTTTTAAATTTTAACCAAAAGAGGATAACTACAATTTGATTACTTGTGAACGTGTCTTTATGGGCTGCAATTTTGCATAATACTAGTCTTCTCTCTTTTAGCACTACTCCAAGGGTTAACTAATAAACTATTTTTCTCTTGTTTATGTAGGGTTATGATGTCTTGAAGAGGATAGCTGATGTTATTCACCTGCCAGATAGAAGGAAACTGGAGGAATTAAGTGGGTAAGAATTTGTTTCTATCACTAGACACTATTGGTGGTTGATTAAAGGTGCTTGAATCTCACAAGGAATGTCTGATGTGATATACTTGATATATATTGTTGATTATGTTTTCATTTTCCTTTAGAATGCTTAATTTTAACTTCAAAGAAGTTGGGGAACTCAATTTTTAATCAGCATTTTTGCTGCAGAGAATTCTACACTGTTATACCTCATGACTTTGGATTTCAAAAAATGCGTGAGTCCTTTCTCTCTTCCAAAGTTCCTGGCAAGCTTGTTGAACCACATAGAAACTTGGGATATGGCTAGTTTAGTTGCTTGTTTTTACTGTATCAAAACAATAGCCTAACTAGTTTCAGAATATGACTTGTGGCAGGTGACTTTGTCATTGACACCCCTCAAAAGTTGAAAATGAAATTGGAAATGGTAATTATTTTTCATGTTCATATAACACATCTGGCTTTGTTGCTGTTCAGGACCTCTACTTTTGAGTTTCAATTGTTCTCCTAACAACTTCAATAGATTGACCTTTAAAATTATAGTAACCTTATGCATCGCCCATCTATATAACTTACTATTGTAGTCTATTGGTATTTTCATTTTGCATGTGGAAATTTACTTGGGTTGCTGTTTTCATCTCTTTGTATTTACTTGAAGGTTGAAGCGCTGGGTGAAATTGAAGTTGCAGCAAAGTTGTTGGAGGATGATACAGAGATACAGGTATTCCTATTTACTCTTCTTTGTTGTCAGTGCCCATCAGTTTATGGATTCAAAAAGCCTTCTTTGCTAGTCTAACTTGCCAATATAAACAATAGATAGATGCAAAACGGTAACCAGTCTTTTATTGTTAAAATTCAGTTGTAAAACTCAAACGAACTTTAATAGTTTATGATATATTGGATTTCATGACTGAACATGTGCTCTTAAAATCAACCTTTTTGTTTCTCACCATTTTTTAGTACTTGTGTCCAAATAGCATTTTATTATTGGAAAAACATCCTTTATTGCTTTCATAATCCTTGGTGTGAGAGGCTGGGAGTAGATTTTCCAGAAATAACAATTTTGAATATAAAGTCTGAACTGGCTTGAGTTCTTATAAGATCAATGTCATTGAGGTTAATTCATGCTTTGTAAATCATAATCTATACACGTTCCTGTTGTTTCCATATAATTTCCTACATTCTAATTGGCTTTCCTTTTCTTTTCCCCAAATAGCAAAAATTTGGAAAAAGAATAGGCCATGCCCATTTGAAGGGTTGTTCCTTAGCACTTTGTAATTAGCTAGGTTATGAAATTAACCAATATAAGGTAACCCCTTTTGAGGTGAAAATTTTCTTCTCTATCTTTTATTCCTTCTTTTTCAGAAGTTACCTTGGTGATTGCATGTTGGAAAATTGCTTTTTAATTTTCTTCATGATTGCTTGTTGAGTTCCTTAGACCACTTCCTGAGGCACTCTAATTTAAGAATATGTCATTGCAGGCAGATCCATTGTATTCTCATTACCAACGTCTTCATTGTCAACTTACTCCGCTTGAAGTTGATTCGTTGGAATTCTCATTGGTATATAAATTTCTTCAGCCTATAAGTTCAAATAGCAGAGAGCTTGTTTTGTTAGTGGCTGGGGATGGGTGTCATGGTTTGGCATAGTTCTGTTACATTTACTTGATTTGGTCTTTATGTTGATACTTCTTCCATTTCGGCTGTGTACAGATTGCCAAGTATCTGCTGAACACTCATGCAAAAACACATTCCTCTTACAGTGTTGATATTGTTCAAATATTCAGGGTAGAAAGAGAGGGTGAAACTGAGCGCTTCAAAGTGGTGATAGTTCATCATTTGTAGTTATGAAGTGTCACGTGTGAAATATATCATCTATTTGTGGATGCTTTCTTGATTGTAAATTTCCTATAGATTTTGCTATCTATAGATTATGCTAACCATAATCTAATTTTGCTGTCTTTTGCTCTTGTCAGCAGTTCTCCAATTCAAAAAATAGAATGCTTTTATGGCATGGTTCTCGGCTTACAAACTGGACTGGCATTTTATCTCAAGGTCATTATTTTTATCAACTTATCTTTTTATATACTAAACTGTCCATTTATGTGTTTTCCATAATGACTGCATATATCTGAATGCAAGCTATGCCATATAAAACTGCCAGGACTACGTATTGCTCCACCTGAAGCACCTGCAACAGGTTACATGTTCGGAAAGGGGGTTTACTTTGCTGATATGTTCTCCAAAAGTGCGAATTACTGTTATGCTTCTCCTTCTGCTACAGCTGGTGTGCTGCTTTTGTGTGAGGTTTGTTTTTGTTTGTCCTGTAGAATGTAGAAACTAAGTGTATGTTAACTGACAATGGACAGATACATGGAATATAAAGCAAGATGTTGCACATCAATTGGCATTGATGGGTATATGTAGAAAAAAGATCATGAATGGACAGTTCTCATTACACAACAATCTTGATAGTTCTCATAACACAACAATCTTGTTTTAATTATCTGTGATTTACTTCCGTGCCAGGTTTTGTTTTCCCTGAAAAATTTCTTTTTCTTTTTCTTTTTCCTCTCTTGTGGCAGAAAATTTTGTTTAACCCACTTCTGCCCCAGCATGTAATATCTTCATGTCTGCCCTATAGTTGAATGCTCTCATAATATTTTTGAACCATATGCATTCTAGGTTGCACTTGGTGACATGTCTGAGCTTCTGTATGCAAATTATGATGCTGATAAGTTGCCAGATGGGAAGCTAAGGTTTGTTTCCCTGTTTTTACATTAAATGTTGGTATCAAGCTTATCAAATTGCTGACTGGATAGTATTTCTTAATGTGAGAATTGAGGTAGAAGGTTTTCTCATGTCGTTGCTTATTGAATTGAATCTGTCATTACTATTTTTTAGTCATGGATGTCATAGGCAATCCATGAATGATTCTGACAACATGGATATGCACATTCTGTATATTTCATACCTGCCATTACCTGTCTATAACATTTTTGTCTGTAAGGCAAATTTTTCGGGGCAATTGAATTTTGAATCTAGACTTTGGTATCAATTAGCAGAAGGTGGAACTATTTATTCTGTTCTCTTTCTGCCATGTTGTCAAAGTGCTATGAGCAATTGTTATACAGATTGAATATGGTTTATTTGCACTGTGCAGCACCAAAGGAGTTGGTCAAACTGCCCCAGATCCATTGGAAGCCGAGACACTTGAAGATGGAGTCATCGTTCCTCTTGGAAAGTCAAAAGAGCAACTGAGCTCCAAGGTGTGACATAATAGTCCATTTCTTTTATATATTGTATAATGTTTAATGTTTATCCTTCCTGCAGGGCCATTTGTTGTACAATGAGTACATAGTCTACAATGTGGATCAGATTAGGATGTGCTATGTGGTTCAAGTGAATTTCAAGTTTAAATAGAAGATCAGATAAGGATGCGCTGTGTGGTTCAAGTGAATTTCAAGTTTAAATAGACTTGCGTCAGTATGTGATTTCCAATTCTAATAGCAATTTTCTCGCTCTGTAATTTATTATTTAATGGGTAGAAATTATAATTTCAGAGTGTACGAATATGATACCTCCTTTGTACTCATGCTTGGTTGGGCAATTAGGAGGGAAAATCAATGATCCCAAAGTCTAAACCCTAAATCGGCCAATTTTGTAACTTTTACTGCATCCATGATGTTGTGTATATTGGGAAATTTTCGGAGGCACGGGCTGACACTGACGATAAACTTAAAAGAAATGAGGAAATAATCTGTCCCTTTTATTTATTTATTTATATTGCATCACAATTGTGTGTGTGTGTGTGTGTGTGTGTTTTCGTTTGGTTGCTGTTCCTTTGCTGAGGCAAAGTCAAACATATGCAGCAAGCACAGTAGAACTTAGCTTCTTGGAAGCATGAGTGCATTTGAATCCAGTAGGAGTGTGTGACCAAATGTAGCATTTACTACAAAGAGCACCCAAGAGCAAGGTGCACACGCTAGCATTTATTTCCCTAGATTTGATGATGACTTCATGCCAAATCTATGTTTCTTCTTCCACAAGACAAAAATGGTGATTTCACAGTGACAACACCATTTTAATGGTACCATTCATTAAACCACCAAAGCTGAGAATTAACAACAAAGGTGATGTAACTTGCACATACCTTCAACAGCCAATGTTGCTTCTCCATTTATTACTTTATGCTCATCCATGTCTTTGAAAAACATGGGAGTCTTTAAGTCTTTGATGAAACAAAACTACCATAAATTTTTTTGGGGGGGGGGGGGGGGGAGGAAAGCCGGCCCCCTAATTCCATAGACGGGAATCATATCTTTCCTAGGGAGCTTTTGCTTCATTTTGCTCTCTCTCTCTCTCTCTCTATATATATATATATATATAACTCATCTCTCTCACCACACCACACTCAAAAGCTTCCGCTCAACACGCAAAGCCTACGTGCACTCTTACATTATTCTCTTTTGCTAATTCAACCAACAGGCTCCTCCCCAGAGAAAATTTAAAAAGTGACCCACATAGTGGACCAAATATAATAGAGTGGGACCCAGGATCAAGACATTAGAGTGGTAGATTCTTGATCCAAAGGCTAGAAAACGGTGTGTGTGCAACAGAAGGGTTATCTTGTTCCATAGGTTTTCAAATCAAATTTAAGGCGTTTGTGAATTTAAGGCAGGCAAGACTCTGTTTGGTTTTCCTTAGAAATCTTTACTTTGAATTTTCTTTTGCGTGCCACCATGATTGCATGGGATGGCATGGCTTTATGGCTCTGCCACCAGAGGTTTTATTTATTTATTTTTCTTTTAGAGAAATTTTTATCCACACCCAATAGGCCAACACTTGGAAATTTTAAAGAAACAGACACGCACTCTCCCCCTCTTTTCGCCTATAAATACACAAGCTTCTTGGCCATCTTTTAAACTCACGTATGGCAAGTAACTTGTGTTGTTCTATTGGGTGAGTATTGAGTAGCTCCTTGCTGGAGAAGCAGGGCACGTGCAAACACCACTTTTAAACTCACATATGGCAAGTAACATGTATTGTTCTATTGGGTGAGTAGCTCCTTGCTGGAGAAGCAGGGCACGTGCAAACACCACTTTGGCTCCTTTCAGTTTCAGAATTGCCACTAAAACCTTTGCACGTGCTCCCCTTCTCCAACATGGGTTCCTCACCTTACCTTATCTCTCACTCTTAACTCCTGAAAGAATGAGCTTCTAGGTAATGTATGTGGTTCAGCCTCAGCTTCATACCAAAACCTACGTCTCTTTCATTCATTATTTAGTACTTGTGTTTTCCTTTTAATTTGTATATATTTTCCAATTCTTTGTTACTGTTTACATTCATTTAGAATACTGCAAAGAGCAAAAAGCTCACCGAGTACTTCTAACTCACATCATCTTCTGTATCAACAATCGCCAGTACTGGGAATTTTGATAGTTCATCTGCAACATTTGAAAATACCAACACCAAAACAAACTTATAACAGAATTTTAAGCACTTCCAAATTATAAGATAATCCTTATTAAGGCTCACGTGGTTTTTACATCACTTTTTGCAATGTCACGAGAAACAAGCAAATGCAAGGAAAATGCAAAAAAGTTCCGAGCTTAATTGTGTAGTTAATATTAATTATTATCATTTTCACCACGAGGTAAATGATCCGACATTAATTTGTTTTTCCAATGGAAGTTAGAAGATTAGGAAAAAAAGAAAAGAACCAAAAAAAAAAGACACGCACAGGGTTTCCGGTTTCTTTTTCCTTTTCCTCTGGCTTTTGATGAAAATGCCGGAAGTAACTTTTAACAATCATGTGACTTGAATCTCAATGGAAAGACCACATGAAATTTTCAGATTCAGTGAATTAATGTTGGTGCACTCTAGTAACCAGAATAACGATAAACATCCAAAAAAATTTATCCCAAATTTTATCTTAAATGGTATGTCATTCATTAATTAGTTGTTAATTCTTTATAAAATATAAGTGAACTAACCAATTGATGAATGCCGCGTTATTTAAAATAGTTCTTTTAGGATAAATAATTTGAGATATATCGCGTTACTCTAGTAACTAGTATGATATAACTTTTGTGTTATATCATATACTGATATATTGTAGTTTTTAAAGTAATTATTGTCAATAGTAGAGAGAATCAATTAAATGTTTAAAAAATTAATTTTAAAAGCATTAATTTGTATTTAGTTAATATTATTATTGAGCTGCCGTAAGAATATAAATAATTGAATTAGATATACTAATGAATCAAATTTGTTTACACATTAATGGAAATATGTATATATAAAATATTTTTTTATTGTGTAAATGTAATAATAAACAACTAAAATAAATATTTATGTTTTAATTTTATTTTTTATCTTATTATCTCAATATAATTGGCAATAATAATAATAATCTCTTTAATTTTAATGATTTTTTTTTCTAATTATCATTTCATTTTATAATTATTAAGGATGATTTTAGATTTTTATAATATACATGAAAATATATATGGAGTTATATCAAGTATAAAACTAATTTTTAAAATCAGGTTTTAAAAATCTACTCTTTCTATACTTTTCAAAATCTACTATAAAATGAAATGATTTTACCAAAATGATTTCAAAAAAATTTATTAAATATAAAAATTAACTTTTAATTTTTCAAAATCTCAAAAAACGATTTCAAAAGGATGCTAATAGTACCGATAGCTTTAATGCATTGCATTTCGTCACGTGGTGTGCATGCATATACAATGCCATGCCATGCCATGCCGTTACTTCATTGCGACTGTTGTATTATATATACCATCTTCATCAAATTCTTGGATTATATATTTGATATGATTTATAAATAATCCAAGAAATCGCACAAAAGAAATAATCTAATAACTATTTATTAATCAGAGCAAACTAAACAGTATGCCCGTTTTCAACGCTGACATTGTTTTTGTACTTGTAGCGCAACACTTTACAAAGTGCCATACACCGAGAAAGCGAAAGGGGGGACTTACAAAAGCAAAAAGTGAAAGCGAAACACGCAGCACCACCTTAAATTTGTGCTCAAAGATCAGATTCTGGAGAATCTCTCTGTTCCTGAAATGGGCGTGCTAGAACGAAATCTCTGGGAATTCTCCCTTCCTTAAACCAGCCCTTCACCTCTTGGTTGAGCTGCAACCATACATATCTCTCGAACTCCAGTCTTTGCCTTGGGCCGCTCTGTCGTGATCTGACCTTGGCCCGTCATGATTTCGTGTTAGCCATGTCATTTGAGTGGCCTGTGTATCCACCCGCACTCAAGTATTCCACGAATACAATGCTCTCTCTCTCTCTTTTAAATTGTTTTTATAATCCAAGGATAATTAATTCAATTGATAAGCCTTGTAGGGTTTAGCTCGCGATGATTCTATGTTTGCCATATAATTTGGGTGGCCGGTGTATTCACTGAGTAGACCCAGCAACACTGGCTTCTTTTATAAAATATTCTTTCTTCTTTAATTCTCAAATGATAGTTCAGTTGGCTTAATTCTTGCAGTTGCTGCCGCAAAAGGTCACCCAAAAATACTGGCACCAACCCTTGTACATTTAATTTGAGGGTGAAGAGACATGAGGTGCAATTTATGATCCCAAATCCGCTAAGATATGTAAGTCACGCATGAGCTCTCGCGACTTTATTATTGGCGTTCAAGAATAATGTTAATTTCCCCGTGTCTGCACCATATCCTTTACCAATTGAACAAGGAAGTTCTAAATGAGGGAATACACGTACATGCAAAAAATAAAAACAAACGCTTGATGTGAACTGAGAACGATTGGAGTCGGACAAACGATGGACGCCTCTTATGTTGAGTAGCATTATTACGTGTTGTCGTCTAATTAATTGATAGTTTTAATTCTATTAATTAGAAAATTGTAAAACTCCCAAAGAATAAATATATAACTATAAATTTTTATACAAACTAATATGGTACGATTCAATCGATTATATTAACTATCTCTTAACTCATAAGATTTATTTTTATTATTTTATGTTATTCATCCAACTAATAAATTTATGTATTGTCAGTTTGTATAAAATAAATTTATTAAAAAAATTATAACTCTACCATCTCCCATTGTTAAAATTATTTAAAATTATGTCCTATGCTTGCGAGCTCACCATAGGATGCATATTGTTCCTCACTGAATCATTTGTCTACACAGTTATATATATTTATGCACATACGCGCGCGTGTGATTTTTCAAATAAAATTGATATGGCTTTGATATAAATTAATTTCTTAAAACCCATGTTTATTATTATTATTATTAATTTTAAAACCAACGTAAAATAATAAATAAATTACCAGAAACAATTTTTCCTTTCCCTACTCTTGAAGTGAATAATTAGTCACTCGTGAAACTTTTAATTAAGATCTTACGATAAATTACATTAAAAATTCTTATATAAAAACAATTAAAAATAAAACAACAGTTAAAAAATATGACGTTAAAAAAACAAAAGTAACATTAATCGATTTGTTAAAATATAAATAAAAGTAATTAAAGGAAGAAGGAAAAATAAAAATAAAAAAGGCGCAATTCGGAAGGTAAATGAATTCAAATTGGTTTTTAATTTTTTTAAGGATTCAAATTGAATTCTCAGTTGAATCGAATCACCCTATACAGTCACACTGACACAACTCTCAATTTCCGCAACTGCGTGAGAAAAATGTTACACGAGCTACTGCTAGCTCTATTAGGATACACCGGAGATCTAATAATCGACGAGCGCGAGCACCAAAACGCTCCCGCCACTCCCTTATCGGGCGACGCTCTAATCTCCGAGGAGCCCTCCTTTAAGCTCGCTCCCGATATCTCCTTCATCGAACGCAGCGAACGGTACATTCATGATAAACAAAATAAATGCCGCCATTTGTTTCTTTTATTTTCTTTTGCTAGGGTTTCCTTCGCTACCTAGCCAAATGGCGCGAAATTTTATTGAAAATGATTGTCTTAATTATTTGTATGAATCGAATTGCTATCGCTGCTGCAGGGATCTTATAGAGAAAATCATTACTTTAGGATTTTACTACAGAGAAATTGATCGATTTGCGAGCAAGTCTCGGAATTTAAGTTGGACAAGGTCTGCGAATGCGTCTCCAGTGGAAAGGGCTGCTGAGTTGTCAAAAACCAAAACAGAAAGGCCAAGCGTGTACCGAAGGGCTATTGCCAATGGCATTGTTGAGATACTCTCAGTGTACAGGTCTGCTGTTCTCCTCATTGAGCAGAAATTGTTGTCCGAAACCATGCCTATCTTGGCTACTGTAACTCAAGGTCTCAACAAGGTTGGTGGTTCTATGCACCATGCTATACGTTTGTTAACTAATTTTATTGAAAAATTGGTTGTTTTGATTCAAACCCTGACCTTTTTTTTTTTAAATACTTTGTAAAACTTTATTCTTTTATTCGTGGATGGTATTTCCAGTTTTTTGTCCTTTTTCCACCTCTGTATGAGCTTGTTCTAGAGATTGAGCGTCATGATATTCGTGGGGGACAACTTCTGAACCTTTTACATAAGCGGTGCCACTGTGGAGTGCCTGAACTGCAGGCATGCATTCAGAGGTATACAATTTTTTGATTTCCATATAATTAACTGCTGGCTGTCCATCAATACCTGATTAAGCACTGTGACATTGTATTAAAGCATAGGCTTCTTTGGCATGGGCATCAAGTCATGTACAACCAACTTGCCTCATGGATGGTTTATGGGATTCTTCAGGATCAGCATGGAGAATTTTTCATCAGAAGGTAGTGACCAAAAGCATTCTTTTATGTTCGATAAAGGTGGTTTTGATTGTAATATGTTTTCTGTTCCTCTTGGAAATATATATGCAGTTAACATAGGGACAATAATTTCACTATGCTTCAATTTTTTATCTTCTTCATTTACTCAGAAATTTATACACACACACACACACACACACACACACACACACACACACACATATGCCTGAAGCTGGTTCTCTGGTTTATAATTTTCAGGCAGGAAGATAGAGATACAGAGCATGGTTCATCTCACTCAGATATGTCTGAAAAGTTGGCACGCTTGTCAACTGATTATACTTCTGTAACGGATTGGCACTTGGGATTTCATATTTTTTTGGTATCTTGGATCTGTCTTTTGAACTGCTTGTGCTTTATGTGTTGCCTTTGGGGAAGGGCGGTGTGTGGTGCCTGGTTAAAAAAAGTTTAGTTTCTCTCACCCTTATTTTTCTCGGTTATGATTGTGCAGGATATGCTGCCTGAATATATCCATATGCGCATAGTGGAATCAATTCTTTTTGCTGGTAAAGCAGTCAGGGTTCTCCGGAATCCAAGCTCTGCATTTCGGTTTCAGGATCAGCAGATAACAAGAAGTTCTCAGAAAATTCAAGGATTTACAGGGCGCTTTTCTATTCAGAAGGAGCCTCTTCTGGATATGAAACTGATTGGAGAAGAATTGCTTCCACAGTCTGACGCTGATAAGATTGAAGCTATGCTTCAAGGCCTTAAGGTTTTCTTCCCCCTTCGTATTGTAGATAACTCTTGGTTGTTAGTCCTTTTCTGATAGATACCATAAATGTACTTAAATATTCATCTTACTCTAACTTGGCAGGCATACTTATTTTCCAAGATTAAAAGAAAACATTCTTTTGCCCCTTTTAGTCCCATGCATGAATTTTAAGGCTAAACCATTGAATTTATTGCATGTAGGAGTCATCTGAGTTTCACAAAAGATCATTTGAATGTGCTGTTGACACCATACGGGCTATTGCGGCCAGTCATCTTTGGCAGGTGCGGAATGTGATTGTTTTTTATATTTATTAAATCTTTCATTTACCACAGTTTCTCTATTTTTGCAGCTTGTTGTAGTACGTGCTGACTTGAATGGCCACCTAAAGGCCTTAAAAGACTATTTTCTTTTAGAAAAAGGTGATTTCTTCCAGGTAAAGGATGGAGAATGTACTACTTCTTTATGTCCTCTAGGGAATGAAAGCTTATTATACGGCTTCTGTTGTTCTTTTCTGACGGTGGGGTTTAATTTCTTCTATGAAAGTGAGGTTCCCTTCAGATTTTTGGACATATCCCTAATTCCATCGAATTGATGGTTTCATTAATTGAATTCTTGCTAACATTCAGCATATTGTAATGAGACTTCATTCTTGAATGCCAGTGCTTTCTTGAAGAGAGCCGCCAGTTGATGCGTTTACCACCTCGCCAATCAACTGCTGAAGCTGATCTTATGGTCCCTTTCCAGCTTGTATGTTAATAGTTTGATTTTCTAGCAACCATTCCATGTAATTAATAGTTTGATCATGGTACCTCATAAAACTTTTTGATTTGCTAAGTATTTGTTAATGAATTGATTCCTGCTACCTGCAATGCAGGCAGCAATAAAGACCATCAGTGAGGAAGACAAATACTTTTCTAGAGTATCCTTGCGGTAAGAGCTCACGTGCTGTATCCTGTTACTTCTTCAAGTTGCACTATCTGCCCATTCTGCGTGAGTCATGTTATGGAAAGAATTTGAACTAAATTGTCTTTCTACATATTCTAGGATGCCTTCATTTGGAATCACAGTTAAATCCCCTCACGTAGATTTATTGAAGGCAAAAGCTTATGCTGATGGAACCTCAGGTGCTGCAGTATCAAGTGCTAATTCAGATATTTCCCTTGATGGCTGGGATGGAATTGCTCTTGAATATTCTGTTGATTGGCCCTTACAGCTGTTCTTTACCCAAGAAGTACTCTCCAAGTAAGATTTATGATTCTTGTCTTGTTTGAAAAGTCTTTTCAAACAAAGAACCGCAGCCAGACTTGTGTTGGTGGTTGACTGAACAAGCTCTACCTTTGCCATGTGCATGCTAACAATGAGCACCCTCCAGGTACTGTAAGGTCTTCCAGTATTTGCTGCGGCTCAAGCGAACTCAAATGGAATTGGAAAAATCCTGGGCCTCTGTGATGCATCAAGATCACACATATTTTGCCAAACATCGAAATGATCAAATGAACTACCTAATATCTCATCAGCGACGGCAGACCTGTAGACCAATGTGGCGTGTTAGAGAACATATGGCATTTTTGATCAGAAATCTTCAATTTTATATTCAGGTATTAGTACCATATAAATTTAGTTTTTAATTTTTCTGAGTGCTGCAGTTCTGTGAATATTTAAATTAGGGAAATGCCTTGTAGTTGTGCAAATTTCATGATACATTAGGAAATCTATTGGCGGGCATTGCATTTTTGTGGTTAATGTGGCAATCTCCAGTGTTGATAAAAATCTTTTGGTCTCTTGAATCCCATTTTGTCATTAAGCAAAATATTTCAGGTAATAAGGATTATGAATCATATGTAGGGTGATAATTTGATGTCTTATTTCTTTCTAAGTTTAGCAATAGACGCTCATAGAATGATATTCTGATATAAATGTCCATATCCGTTGGAGCAATCCACTTTTTGTTCAATAAATGAGCCAAAAGTTGTTTTTGATTGTCTATTATTTCACATATGAATCTTGTGAATGCCGACTCTTAATTTTATTCATCGTTTTTGAGTTATGTTTCTCATCTTTCCCGCATTAGGTTGATGTGATAGAAACTCAGTGGAATATCCTGCAAGCTCACATTCAAGAATCTCATGACTTCAATGAACTTGTAGGCTTCCATCAAGAGTAAGTAACACTAATGTTCATCTGGGAATATTGGGTAGTGCACTTTGCCAGTTGTTCAATTCCAGTATAGCTAGCAGCAATATCGAAATATTGTACAGAACTGATTGCTTTTGTTGCTATCAAATAAAGGAACTTGCTGAAATTTGAATCATATAAGTTGATTAGCTAGCAAAGAAAGAAAGTGGTACCTAAACGTGGTTCCTTTTTCATTTAATTATTTATTTATAATAAAGGCAGTACTGCTCTCTGATTTCAAATTCCTGATCTCTAAGTGCTTATCTCAAATACTAGTTTTTTTTATTGAAAGATTGATCTTTTCTTTCAACTGCAAAACTAAGTTTATATTTAAAAAGCCTTAAAATCTTGTAAATCTTAGTACCTGGTTTAGTTTCACCTACATTTGTGATTCTTTTCAGTCACAACTAATCTCAAATCAATTGAGCCTCAATCTCATATTAGGTAGGGTTGGCTACATCAATAATGTGAAATATTGGTAGCAACCTTGTTGACATCATGTTTTTAAAACTTGGACTCCATCTATTTAAGGTAGCCATATTAGATTTGCATACAATGCTCAGATGCAATTCAGTGTTCATTCCAAATGGAAAGTGCTATGCCGTGAAATAGGAGACTCAGTCATAATAATAATTCCTGAAGCTGGCTTAATAGAATTGACCGATTTTCAATTTTTAGCGTAATATGGAATAAATGATTCATATGCTCTTCTTGACGCCAATTGCAACATTTTGCTTATATTTACAGGTATTTGTCAGCTTTAATTTCACAGTCTTTCTTGGACCTTGGCTCAGTATCAAGAATACTGGATGGCATAATGAAACTGTGCGTTCAATTCTGCTGGACCATTGAGAATCAAGAAAGCAGTGAAAATACACCTGAACTGGAACATATAACAGAGGTACCTATATTTAGCAATTTCTATTGTAAGATTATGCTTGTAATGTTACTATTTAGGAATTTTCAATTTGGTCATTCTCTGAACATTTGGAGTTCCTTAATCCAATTGAGTTGATGTTGCAGCATAAGTTAGTCATCCTTGATTGATGTCTTTCAGGAATTTAACAAGAAATCAAACTCCTTATACACCATACTGCGGAGTACCAGGCTTGCTGGGAGTCAGAGAGCCCCATTTTTGAGGCGATTTCTTTTGCGTCTGAACTTTAATTCCTTCTTTGAGGTAAATCCATAAATGAAGGTCCTTTAGATACTTCCTCTTAATTCAGCCCTACAGATTTCTAACAGGTGTTTGTTTTCCTCAATTAACAGATGACTGCAAGAGGCGTGCTGAATGTTGTTAGACAACGTCCAGCTATCACTGTTTTAAATCAACAATAACCATTAAATTGCTTGGAGGTCTCAGAGTAGATTAAGATTTCTATAGCGATTTGATATGTATAGTGTTGTATTCATTAATGTCTGTTTGGTGGAAGTGGGGGAGTATTTATTTCAAGGCTGGTTAAAAAATATGCTATGAAGCGGCCATCGATTTTGAGAATTAGATGGACACTTCTTGACTGACATGTCTGTTTTAAGCCTGAGAATTCACCATTGTCGTTGTTAGGTGGTGATTTGGAGTTATGCTTGTGGTTTCCTTGAAAGTTAGTGCGATTTGGGTAGCTGAGATTTAAGGTTGCGGTTTGTTCTCAGCTTGTTGACTTGGCGTTGAGCCATCCCTGGTGGTTAGCTAGTGCTTGCCATTGGGGATACACTTCTCTTTTCACGTGTAATGATAACACTTTGGCAGATTACGGCAGGCGCTATGGTAGCTGAGGCTGACACATATACGCTGTCTTCGCAACAAGATTTTTGTTTGTAAAATTGTCATCCTGTATTTATGTAGTAGTTTAGGTGATTGTAATGTAGATTCAAGTATGCGAGAACATATTACATACAAAAACTTCATCGATAAGAAAATGGCGGAGGGAGCTACGTGCTTCTCTTTTGTGCTTCTCAGTTCTCATCTGCGCGATGATTGCACGTAATTGAGATTTCCGATTCAATCTGATGATAAAAGTATCTAATATTCTACAGTACGTGCCAAAAAGCTGATATGAAGATATGAAGAAGCAATTCTTTTCGACAAAGAATTATCCCAATCGTTTCGATCGTAGTCAGAACATATGGCGTCAAAGTGACTCATAAAAAGCTAAGGCCAGAGGTCAGAGGACTGCATGTCTAATGGGGGCTTAGTGCATTCAACATCGATTTAAAGACCATTTGAGCCTTCAAGAGGTTTTTTGAGCTTTGTTATAAAATTATGAAATGAAGGCCGACTTTTTTCACCATCCCAAAGCTTGGTAGTGAGACTAATTTTTGGAGAAGGTCTCAAATAAATTTTTGGGTTATACTGTAAGTGTGTGTATAAAAGATCCTAATAAACTCCAGGTTTTAATGTGTAAATAATTATAACCATTAAATATAATATATACCCAAAAGAAAGAAGCAGAAGAAGAAACCTTACTTCTGTGTGCATTATTTTCTCGAATATTTACGATGCGCTGCTAAATCGCAAAAAGGAATATAAAAAAAAATCAAAAAATTACATCACTATAATCTCCACCAGCACCAAGAGAGAGACAATGTATCTACATAAATTCAGAGCTCTTCAAATCCTTCTTCATCCCCTTCTTCCTCTACCCTCTGCAATTCTCTCCTCCATGTGTCCATCTGTCATTAATTAATGCACACGCACACACAAAAAGCTTAAAACCAAATATATAAACATATAATGGAATACTTCTCCAAGATGTACATTAAATAAAAAGATTAATTAAATAAAAACATTAATATTACTGAAAGCAACAGATTAATGGAATCAATCTCTTTTCATGCCTCACACACCAAGGACAAAAGAAACTGCAGAGGATGCTACGTGCAGAACTTTTATGTGGGAGGATGTGTTGAGGAATTGACTCTTAATCATAAAGCAAACTAAAATACATCATTATAATTAAATTCAGGCTAGATATAAGTTGTTGCACCTGATCATCAGAAAACCGCCGTTGTTCTGAAAGAAATAGGATATTCTTGTAGTATCCTGGGGCTAATTCCTTGCCTAAACTGCTGGCAACTTCATTGTAGCTAACCATGCCCACTCCAAAACCATTGCTCATGAACAGTTTGTCCATCCATTTCTCAGTAGTGGACTACACACAAGACCAGACACCAAATGATGTCTTTAGCAGGGAATTAAGTCAGAATCAATACCATCCAGAAACTAAACCAAACTGACCTTGTTCCCAAATTCAGTTTCAGTCAACCATGCAGGCAATTCTCCCAAGAAGAGACATTTATTCATAGCCAAACTACCAACTAACAACAAAACATCTTCAAAACTTGCCAAAGTCATCACTGGAAGCCCCTAAAGGATCATAGAAAATAATTACATCATCATTGAAATGTCAAATTTTAAGCGATAAGTTAAAGGCTTATCACCTGGATGGCCCAGACACTTGGCCGATTTCCATTAAAGCCTTTTGCACGCAGAGCTTGTTGAATATTTGATGATTCTAATGGAACATGAAGAAATAAACAACTTCTTGGAATCTTAGCCCCTACACCTAATAATTCAAGAATGCACTTTCAGAACATATTGCAGACTTGCAGTCCAATCTACATAGAAAAGTGAGTGCATGATAGAGATTTGAGTAGTCAAAGCTCTTCAAGATTTGACGATGAAATAAAGAAATGCATGCAATACATAGAAGCCTAGTATACAATGTATTGTATGTAAAAAGTCGAAACAAGTTTACACAAGATGATATCCAGAAAGTGAGTCTTTATGGGCGCATCTTCTGATTTATTCAGTACAAAACCATAATGAGTTTCAATTTACAGTATCAAAACCAAATCTATCTGATATCTACAGTTCTCAAAAGTACTTGCAAACACCCAACACCCAAGGTTTTCGAGATGATCCACATTTTTTTAGATTAATCATATCTACCAGTAAATTATGTTCATCAATGACTTAAAGTGAGTCAAACAACACCGACCTTCAAGCTTTTCAGCTGATATTTTGAAGATCCTTTCGGGTGAAATATCAAATATGATGGTCGAAGTGGGCCAGTTAAGCCTATAAGGCCGAGTGTCCATGCCATCAGTCAACAAAACAACCTGCAGGGCACAAGTAGATAGCTAAAACCATCTTCCCATGTCATCAAGATCAAAACTAGTAATTCAATTTATACCATAAGTTAGCAACACTACCTGCTTAAGTCCATCCGTGTGATTCACTGTCCGAAGCAACTTATCATCGATGAACTTAGTTGCGAGACAATAGTGGTGTGAGCACTTCTTCAAATCCATTTGAACGTTAGGAGGAACCAAGCAACCGGCGTAAGGGTCAACAAACAGAGGCTCTGCACATGCAATACATATCGCTTAGGGTGAAGATTAAAAAATTTCAACTGATTTATAAATATAAATAGAATGAGAAAGTTTAAATTCTAATAGATTTATATCGTGAAAGCAAGAGATCAATTGATCTGTTTGAGAGATAAGATTATGAGTACAAACAGGTAAGTAAGGGGGTTTTTGACATGCCTGGTCGATGGGTCTCCTGAAAACGAAGCGAAGCTGCATTCACAGCAGATTGGAGTAATGGGTCATTTTCGCCGTCTAGTTTAGCTCTCAACAAAACCCCATGTTTCTTAGTCTTCGACTTGTCGTTGAAGCGTAGAGTAGAAATGCTAGCAACGGCAGGCGCATTTGCAAATCTTAATAAGCATTCCATTGATAGAAACTGAACATTCACCGACGATTAATGGCCGCGACGGTCAGACTTTTCACTGTTCCTTCATTGGTCCCTGTATTGGATTGGATTGGCCCTTACAGACGTAAAAGTGTATCACTATAGATAGCCGCAGGACCAGTGAGGTTTTGTTATTTCTGACGTGTGTTCCCAAAATCCGTACACGTGGCATTGCAAGTTATGGAAAAGCTGCAAGCCCACAGGCGCTGCGCTGACTGGGCTACCATCTTGGGTTCCATCTCGGTCTCGGAGTTCTGAGCTCAAAAGTTCTCTCACTCTCTCTCTCTCTCTCTATTCTCTAAATTCATTTAAGGTGATTGATTATATATATATAGATACATGAACACGCACATCAATAGGCTACGATATTCCAAAATTAAGATGACTTGGCACTTTAGCGGGGACAGCGCCCCAAAATACATCATTGAAGTCTTTGCATAACCTTGCATGTGAGTCTTATTAAAAAAAAAAAAAAAAAAAACCCTTGCTTGTGAGTAAGATCATATAAAAAAGATAATATTCAGCAATCAAATATAAAAGTAAACCATGTAAAACGTGAATAGAAGAGACAAATATAAAATTAGTTGGTCAATTATGTCAATATAAGATTCTGGTCTAATAGGAAGAAAAATGTTTGGCTTCTTTAAACCCATAAGACAGGTTATGTTCCTTTATGTCACCATGAGACAAGCTGATTGATTTTACAATGAGAAAAAGAAAATCGGTAATGAAATAATTAAATTTAAATAGAGAAACTAATAATGTTCTGGGGCTGATTGTAACTCACAGCTAACAACGGTGCCGCTTCGAAAGGCCGAAACAACATTAGCCAATGGCCAGCCGTGAATCGCTTGGCCTGGAACCCTTTGTGGATGGGGTTTTTACTTGCATGAAATTATTAAAGCAACGAAATGCAATTTTTAATTTTTTTTTTATTTTTTTAATAAAAATTTAATTAGACACTTAAATAAATTATTCTTTTAATAAAGATTAAATAAATTATTCTTTTAATAAATATTTACACTCACTTATTTAATAGCTTATATTTATATTTTAATAAAAAAAATTTAAAAATATTATAAGAATTTAGAATTATGATAACATAAATTATATATAATAAAAATAAAATAATTTAAGATTTTAGGATTTAGGATTTATATATATTTTATGAATAAAAATTTTAAAATATATTATATATTTTTTAAGATAAAACGTTTTATGGGAAGATAGTTAATTTTAATATAGAATTTTTTATTTTATAAATAAAACTGAGAGTCTTTAAAAAAAATAAAATTTAAAAGAGGTATCATAAAAATTTTAGATTTTAGATTTTAGATTTTAGAAAGGTGTTAAAAGTTTTACTCACTCGTAGGTCAGATGATGGCGGCGTCGGAAGGGTGAAGGGAAAGAAAATTGAACGCATTTGCGACGTAATTTGTACAGTTCATATTTCTCCAAACTGATTGAAGGTATAATCTGCGGCACACACTTTTAATTTAAAATAGGGGCTGGAAATTAAATTAAATCGTCAAAAAATAAAAATGGTATCAAAGTCGAATGAAAGTTAGCGGAAACGTGTTAGGTGCGGACTGCGGACGGTCGTTGGGAGGAGGGGCAGAAATGCAAATAATACAAACCACAGCTCGCTTTGTTTGAATTCCCTGAAATCACAAAGAGCCACGAAAATCACTCACCAACCAAACATATATATATATATTTATATATATATATATGAAGGAAAAAAAAAATTCCCAATACCAAACACTTACGGCAGCTTATCCCCCACCCAGTTCAGCCGCAACACAATTTTCATCTTCCATCTTCAGAGTTGGAATGGATCCCAATCAGCAAAATCTTGAAAACCCAGAAAACCATTCCAATGAGGAACAAAACCCACTGGCAACTGTCCCTTCTCAATCACCATTTGCCACTCTTTCCCTCTCGTTTTCTCTCCCCCAAGTCCTCCCGGCCAACACTTTCTTTGTTCAACCCAAAATTTCCACCTTATTTTCCCACCAACCAAACAAGGTCAAAGTCCCCACGCAAGCCTCCACGCTTACCCACATCTCTCTCTCCGCCTCCTCCACTCTCTCTCCTTCCAAAATTTCATTCAAGTCCACACTCTCCTCAAACCCTCTTCAGAGCCCCCTCTCTTTAGGGGCCCGCCGCCCCTTGGACCCGAACAATGGGGCCGCAATTCGTCGAGCTTCCATTGTTTGGTTCCGCAACGACTTGCGGGTCCATGATAACGAATCTCTCAACACGGCCAGTAACGAGAGCGTGTCCGTTTTGCCTGTTTATTGTTTTGACCCGAGGGATTACGGCAAATCCTCTTCTGGCTTTGACAAAACGGGGCCGTATCGGGCATCGTTTTTGATTGAGTCAGTTTCTGACCTTCGCAAGAATTTGCAGGCACGTGGGTCTGATCTCGTGGTGAGAGTGGGAAAGCCGGAGACTGTCCTGGTTGAGTTGGCTAAAGCCATCGGAGCTGATGCAGTGTACGCGCACAGAGAGGTGTCACACGATGAGGTTAAATCGGAGGAGAAGATTGAGGCGGCAATGAAAGACGAGGGAATTGAAGTGAAGTACTTTTGGGGAAGCACTTTGTACCATCATGATGATTTGCCGTTTAAGTTGGAGGAAATGCCGACTAATTATGGTGGGTTTAGAGAGAAAGTTAAGAGCGTGGAGATTCGGAAGACGATTGAGGCATTGGATCAGTTGAAGGGATTGCCGTCTCGAGGAGATGTTGAGCCTGGTGATATTCCTTCCTTGTTGGATCTAGGTCTCAGCCAGAGTACTGCAATGACTCAGGTTTGGCATGTGAGATTTTCAATTTGTTGTTTGTGGCTATGCTAGGAATTCGGCTAGACGGATGCTTTATAATTAGCAGGTCTTGAGATTTGTTGAATTTTAAAAAGAAAACCGAAAACTTTATGTTGCTGGTTTAGTGTGAATTAAAACATGGCAGTTCATAATAGGAGTGTTTTTCCCTTGAGACCTATAGGAGAACACCTGTACAATGGAGAAGTAATTCCTAGTAGTATTTGGATCTTTTTCCTCTCTTGTTGGGTACATACACATGCTTTGGCCCAATACAATTTGGGGAAAAGCAAAAATGGTATCGTGGAGCCAGATTATCGCGTCAGAGTGTGAACTAGCCAGAACAAGGACCATTTTCCATTGTTATTGTTAATGCGATGTCATTCTTAATACTTTTGCAGCGTATTTATTTTGTGTTTTATGTTCAGATTTTGTTGAAAGTTGCTTTGCTCTTTCTGTTGCAGTCAACTAATTATTATGCTGGACTTTACTTGGTCCTTGATGTTAGAACAGTTGTCTGTTTTTATCAGTTTCATTGGTAGTCAAATAATCATTCATTTGAAATAGACTCCATGGAATTTTTTATTCCAAGCTTTGGGTGCTATTACTATATCATCTTTGTTTGATCATGTAGGATGGAAAGCCAGCTGCCAATTCTATGAAGGGAGGGGAGACTGAAGCACTGCAGAGGCTAAAAAAATTTGCAGCTGAGTGCCAAGCTCAACCACCCAAGGGAACCAAGGATGGCGGCCATGATAGCATTTATGGTGCAAACTTCTCTTGCAAGATTTCTCCTTGGCTTGCCATGGGATGCCTTTCCCCTCGTTCCATGTTTGATGAGCTAAAGAAAACTGCTACAAGGTATTCCTCAGACTAAAAGCTTCCTTTTAACAAATTTATATTGCATTGATATTCTTCTTTCCACAATTTGCACAAATGCTCATTCTGGATGAAATTTTGTGTGAAGCATTCCTGCTGCGTCAAAACGGAATGATGGTGGTAGTGGCTCATCTGATACCGGATCGAACTGGTTGATGTTTGAATTGCTGTGGAGGGATTTCTTCAGGTAATATGACCGAGCATACTAGCTGAATTTACACTAGAATTGGCATTTCCTTTTTCCTTTTTACCATCTTTCATTAAATTAACCATAACCGTCCTACTCCTTACCTGCTGCTTTAGTGAATGTCATTAAAATGTATTACGGTTGTTTCAAATTTTCCTGAGCAGTCATCTTTATTATTCTTGTCACTGTTATTTGTAGATTCATTACCAAGAAATACAGTTCTGCAAAGAAAGTGGTTGAAGCTGATCCAGCCACAGCTTGCACAGGTGCCCTTGCTTAGATCATGAAATTTCTACTGTGAGGCAAAAGTATATTGTTTGAGAGCATTGTTTGCTTGCTTGTATCTTTATGAGAATCCAAGATTTAGTTGTTACTTGTGTTCCCTCGTCAAACTTCTATTCCATTGCCATATAAAATGATTACTTGGGGGAATTTGTGTCTTTTCAATCCGGTGGCCAATTAATTCATTTGCTCTTTGTAACAAAACCCTTGTATCTGTTTTTATCCTTTGTTTAGTTAGACCTTCCAATTATTTGGGATTTTCATTATCTTATTTATTTCAGTAAAAAATTGAGCACATCTAGCTTGTTTCTATAAAATGTACTTTTGACTTGGTGATGAACATGACTGCAATTCTTAGACAGTTAACATCAGGAAAGATAAAATTCTCTTAAAAAGGGTGCCTACTACCTATTTTGTAAAGCAGACCGTTGGATGATTATATTTTTCACTCAGCTGATGTATAGATTAAGCTTGTGGAGCTCCATGGATATTCGTTCTTATACGGTTGAAATCAAAAGCTAGCATCGAACTCCTCCAGAGTATAAATGAACCGCAAAATTCAAGTGTCTCGTACTCCTTTACACGGGCCGCAGCTGTCTCAATAGAGCAGTGATATGTGTTGAGGATGGCATAAATTCTCTATCCTCGTGGATTTTTTCTATTCGAAGAGGGTAAGAAGATGATTTTATACTTAATTTTTTATTCTTTAACATCTTATTCGGGGAAAGAATGAGAATGAGTTGGAATTCTTATTCCCTCTCCATTTTAATTTGAATTTAATTTAGTTTTTTTAAAATTATTAGTGAATGTATAATAAAATTTAAATTATAAAATATTAAATATTGACATAAATAACAAATATCAAAATAATTATATTATTAAACTTTTGAGCCTAATTGATTAGTTGTAATCTTAAATTTTTATTTAGGATATTAAAAAAGTCGAACAAGATCTTGGTTGGCCAAAAATTTTTTAATTATAATATTCATTAAATATTTTAAATTTTTATCTAATAAAATAAAAGTTAAAGCAAAATCATAAAACTTATTTTTTAATTTTTGATAGTAGATAACAGTTGTCTTAACTCTACTTTGATTTAAATTTTTATTTTTATATAATTAAATTAAAATCGAAAACAAAAAAGTATAAATTATTTACGGATTGGAAACTCTTAAGGATCCCTTATTATTATTCGGGACAAGAATGGAAACTCCCTCAAGCAATTCGGACTGAAACAAGAAGGGAATAAAGATATATTCAGAGTATTAGAAATGGGTATGAAGATGTTGACCCTCTCCCCTTCCCTCCCCATTTCTATCCCTAATATATGTAAAAAAATATATATATATAAACACTAAAGGACAAAAAAAACTACAAAATAAGAAATATTTCACTGAAGGATAAAATAGTATTTTTGTCTTCAATTTTGTGGCATAACCTTTTAATACAAACGTCATTATTCGTCCCAATATTGCAATAACCATTTCTATTTTGAAGGTGAAATACGAAACATGCAAAGCTCTCTCTGATTGAGGCAAAACTACGACGAATTATAATCTATAGTATTGAGTCAAAACACAAGGGTATGGAATAAGAATAAATAATTGGGGAAATTTTACTGAGAATATTTTCCGTTTCTCATATGATTCCAGACACTCTGAGGGATGAAAGCACAATGAAAATAATCCAAAGCAGCATGAAATATACAGAGGTAACCCAGGCCCAAAATTTTGGACCTCCAAGCTCTGCACCCAGTGTTAGACGCCTTAACACCAGAACAACAATACAACCCACAGAAGTAGAGAAAAATACAAGCAGTGAAAAGCTGAGTCCGTTCGCATTCTGGATCCGCAAGGGTTCCTTGTATACTATGAAATTGTATGCAGTGTCAATCAACCATGGAATGCCAATGCCCACATAAATATTCACAGAATTGCTACGAGAGAAAATGAGGAAAAATCAATATAATATGGAATTGCTACAAAAGAAATGAGGAAAAATCAGTATAATATCTCATAGAAATACTAACATCAGCCGGGTTATGTTATTCTGTAAGGTCTATTGACCATTATTTCAAATTAATATGCAACAAGGATCTGACGTAAGGTTCTAAGAGTGAAACCTGCAAGTGATATTGGCAATAGCAGAGTCTGCTGTTATCTGTCGTTCAGCAGCAATCTTACTTGCCACTAAATCTGGCCATGAAGTTCCGCTTGCTAATGCTGTAAATGCTATGACATAAGCATTTATACCTGCAAGAAAGAAGCGTAAATGAAAAAAGGAGGAACTTCAGCAGCTGGACTGTAAGAAAAACCATATTCGTCATCACCTAAAGAAAGTAGATAATGACATTCCTTGTGAGAAGAGATACCTGTGACACAGCTTATAATATCTGTGAGCTTCGTAACAATGTAAGCTATCCCACTGATGAAAATTAGAGAGCAAATGAAGGCTATCCAACCATGAGCAATATGATAAGGCGGCACAAATGCAAATAGAACTCTCCATGGCACAAGGAGAGATTGCCAAAGTATCCTGGCTTGCCGTAGATAAAAATTGTTCATTTTCCTAGATTCTGGGCTTTCCAACTGTTTAAGAAATTAGAAATAATTTGTAAGGATCTATTACTATGCTTGGAAAAAGACAAAAAAGAGGAATCATTTAATAGTGAAAAACCACTAAAACTTACTAGTGCACAACTACACAATGTAGACATTAATAAATCATATCAAACGAGTCCCAACAATCCTCTTCTAATAAAATTTTCATATCAACAATAAATTCAATTTAACAATATGAACAAGCATGAAAGAGGTGAACTCAAATGTGTGCCTCGTGAGTCTAAACTCTCAAAAATCCCCAAGAAGAATATAATTCTCTTGCATTTTAAACAGTCAAAGTTGAATTCCAGGGACTGCAGTGATTGATGTTTTCTGAAATACAACCGGAATTGAGAAGATTTCAATTTTTTTTTTAAGGAAAAATATTTGACCATTCTTAATGGTATTGCTTTGAGAGAAAGAATGAGAATTAAGGAGTGATTCTTGAACTCAAAATATCATTTTGAAGAAATCTAAAATACAGCAAAAAATATGGTACCGCAATTGAATCCACAAATTGCTGTTTCCATAGTGCAAGCACATGAGGAAGTTCTGAATTAATCTCCTCACGGAAAGATTCCTTGGAAATTTCAGCAACACCTTCACTTCCAGGAACTTTCCGATACACTGGACCTGCAAGGATGAATTTTCCAGATTGGTTAATCAAGATCTTTGGTGAAAGAGGCTAGAAACATCTGATATCAATACGATGTAAATTAGTCACAACATGATAACAGCTATTTAATATATCATTCTTCTTCCTCCCTACCTTGAGACCCACTTAACTTTACCACATATACTTTTCTGCTAGGAATTATTGATCTCCTATAGCCACTACTAAGGACACTGATATAAATTTTGCAAGCTTAAAATTTCCTTTGTTGTCTCATGGGTCATGGAGTTGGGGGGCCCAGCTGACCCCACAGTTTAGGTCCTGGCTAGTGCAGACCCATGTTCTGGGTCAGCGCAGGAGTCCGGGTTAAAAAAAAAAACGATGGCTTTCTAACAAGTGGACATTTATACGAAGAATCAAAGAAATAATAAAATAAGATGGATCAAATAGAAAAATATAACCCAAGCTACAGTATTTATTCACACGAGTGATTGCTCCTTCAAGACAACTAACAGAAATATAAAATAGACTGCTGGAATGCTGAAATGCATAGTTACCACTAAAACCATATTCAGTCTAAGGCATAAAACAGAAGAGATTTATCATACTGGCAACTGCCCGATTCAGTGAATGAATGGAAAATATATCAACAATGCCCCTATTTCCACCTCCACCAAGTTGAAGTATTTCAGAGCACTCATCATAATCATTGTTCTCATCTTTACATGAAGTGGTCTCTTGTGGAACCCAATCATCTGGCCTTTCAGTTCTTGCTCTGCAAACATTGCAAAAGAGATGAACAAAACAGCAAGCACGGAAAAACTCAATTGCTAAACGAATAAACGGACCAGAAAGAGAAAAAAAACTGAAAACATACAAAGAAAGTGATAAACTGAAAACATACATAGGAAGTGATAAATAAGGCCAACGTTTGTCTTGAGCATAAGCATGTATCAGAAGCAATCCATATTGCAATACTGTCAGTAAGGCCTCCCAAACCGTAATCACATTTGGGGTCCATACCTGAACCATAAAGTCAGAACTTCTTGCTAACATAATTAATTTCATCCTCTAAGGGGTTTTGATTTAAATCTTAGATACAACAGAGAAATAAGAGTTAGTGATTTTGTTTCAATATTTTAAAACTACACAAATTACGAAACATTTCTGTGAGAGGACATTGCTTGAAGTTACCTCTAAAATTATGTACAGCCAGACATAAGCCCAGAAAGACCAGAAAAGCTCTACCAGCCAAACTCCTATATCAGATATCTTTTTCAGTTCTCCAGCTTTGGGAACTACAACACAAACGGCATGGATGGGAAACAGGTCGAATGCAGCAGAACCAACGAGCGTTCCAGGACCCAAACCTAATGATGAAGTAGAATTTATAGGGTATAAATAATACGTGTGATAGAAAAGATATTTTGCACCTTATTGGTAGGTGGGAAAAGGCATAATGGATAAGATCATGCGCATGGTAAACTTGAATTTCAAATCCAGCTGACATTAGATATGCCTCAGAAAGATTGAGACAGAATATCCAAGTCCAATTTAAATGGTTAAACATAGGATGTAAAACATTACATAAGAAACAAACCTCCTGCATATAGGTTTCCAATGCTTCGGATGGCATCAATTGTGGCCAATGATATCTGGGGGAAGCTGGTCCCAAAGGCCAGAAGGGCAATGTCTGCAATGGTGTAATTCCACACCTTTTCATATCTAACAACTTCAGCTTTAGTGACTGGATCTATTTCTAACACCTTACGCGAGTGTTTCACAACATTCTCCATAGAATGAAAAAACCGAGCAGTTATAGCTGATAATCCAATAAAACAGTAAGCAAGACCAAGAAAGTATAAGAAGGCCCGGAACCCATCCCCAAGACATGTTTCCCCACGGAAAAGCAAGTAGCTTTCACATTTTTCATAATGCAAAATATTGAAAACTCTAGATATGCTCTCAATGGCTTGAGTATGTACAGAGGCCATCTTTATATCAGCCCGAAGTTGCAGTTCCCGTTCATAACATCAAAAATTCTTCCATCAGCGTAAAGGCACCTGAGAGGATGGAAAAGTTAAATGCAACCAGATGATATTTCAATAACAAATATGAGTATAAATCAAATAGGTACACAATAAACATTAAATTTGATGCTTATGTTGAAAATGCCAAGCACTGAACCATTTAAGATTAATAATATTATTCCCACAGTGAGTAGTGTTAGTTCAGTGAGAGCTTCTCTATCTTGGTTCAGTATCATTTCCAAAGTGGCAGGTACAGTGTCCTCGGTCAACTAAGTATTAGCATCTGAATTTCTGCTTTCACACATTCATTATTCATTTTACTCCAACAAAACCCACTCACTCATTAAGCGTTAAGGAATTGGACTCACAATTCATAAAGATGTTGTTCCGATCAAGAATCCCACAATTAGCTGAATAAGAGGAACAAAATAATTCAACAATTTTGGTTCATTGACAATCTATCGCTAAAAAGCTTGCCATACATTACCATACATGCCCTACACGAGAAACAAATTAATATCAATGAAACAGCACAGGAAAAAAAAAAAAGTAACAATAATTTAACGCCAAAAAAGAGAGCAAATCGTTCCAAAGAACAAAACTGAAAACAATGGAGCTCAGAAGCTTCAAGTTGCCAAAAAGAAAGGAAAAAAAAAAGAGATTTAACAAAAATTTATCAATTTAAAATTGTAAGATAAAATCAATTCAGAAAAATTTACCGGAAAGCGGAGAAGGTCGCCAGAGACTCGCCTGTGAACTCCGGCGACGGCTAATACTGATTATCTAGTTCAAATAGATAAAACAGGAAGTAAAAGAAACAGCGGGTGACTCGGGTTGAAGGATAGATAATTAGATGTGGTAATGGAGTTACTACAACAAATTTTGCAGGTAAAAATAATAATAACAAAAAAAATCAAATGCTGTTTGATCTTTCAAGAAACAAACCAACGATTGGTGATGTTTATATAATGACCGCTGCTTAAACAATGGGGTTCATTTGACGGCCACAATTATTGGAGTACGTCCTAGTACCAGCTGTAAAGCTCTTGCTGTTGTGGGCCCATAATAACTGGACTCGTAAATAATTCTAATTCCAATATCTAAATTCTAACGCTTGTGGTTTTACATTTTTTTTTTAATTAATAAATTATTTAATAATACAAATAAGCTCTTACGTGTATCAATCAGCAGACATTTGCTGCTGAAAAAATGTGTACACTCACGCTTGTGAGATCTGCTCATCCGAATTGACTCAATTCTTGTAAGTTACCAAACGGCGCATTGAGGGAGTGCGCTTTACTGCGGAACCACTCTGCCGGTCGGTATACAAAACAAGCTTGAAGCTACCCATTGCAAGCTATCTTGTCTTTTAATTTCATTTAATTTCATGTGTGATCAGATTAGATTATCCGTTGCTGAATGAATCCAATCAATTCTAGAATGCAAATATTGTGATTGCATAGCGATGTAAGAAAATGAAGCCCACTCCTCACACTCGGTTAATAAAGATAGCAACGTAAATATCCAATAATGTTAAGACGTTGTTTGGTGCCGCAGTATTGTAATTTAAAAGTTAAATTATTAAAAAAATTATATGTATAAAATAAAAATTAATTGTGTATAATAAATATAATGTTTGAATAATAATTTTAATAAAAATAATTTAAAAATTTATAATTTTTTCATTATAAAAATAATAAATCAAATCGATCTAATTTTTAAGTCATAACATATAATATTTTAATACTGTAACTTTTAAAACTATAATTATCTAACTTTAATACTAAATAAGTATTAAATTTTCCATGAGAAGGAATAATCACAAAGTATTCCGAGTTTGTAATTCCACTTTTCGGAAGCTTTTACACTACCAAGATATTTTGCTGATAAATAATTAAATAACGTAAACATCTCCACTTCATATTTTAGCACGATGAGCATCATTTGATTAATAATAATAATAATGATACATTAAAGTTAGAGTATCAGTAAAAAATATAAATTTAAATATATATTGAAGTTTGCATTATTTTATTTATTAATATATTAAAATTTATATTTTTTATATTTTCGTAATATTATCGTTCTAACAAAAACAAAAGTCGGAAAGGAAACTTTCAAAACATCACATTCACGGCTTTCCATAGAGATGGGCCCACGTTCACCACGCATGTTTCGCGTTACGCAGTCATATACGGTATTGCTAATCGGGTAAGCCATGTGATCCACAGAAGAGATACCTTCGTGCCTTTTGCTTCTCAAGGAGCTAAAAAATTGTTTCCATGAGGAGGAAAGAGGATTTGACAGGGGCTCGCCACTAATTACAAATGGACGGAAGTTGCTCAGCCCCGACTTTTTATCTTTTAATACCCCGACTCCTGTTTTACTTTAATTTTAAACTTATCATAAAATTATATTAAATTACACAGAAAGTTCCTGGAAAGCCGTAACGGCAACTCTTTCGATGAACTTTTTTTTGTCATTCAGTAATGGATCAAGTATTTATTATATTTCATCCCAATTTCATTCATCAATAACCAATAACATTCCACACCAACGTGAATAAACTTGTAAATTATTGAGGAAAGGCAACGAGACTAACAGACTCAGCCACTTTTAAAAGAGATCCGAAGAAACAAAGTAACGGACAGAATAAACAAATGCAGAAATTTGTACTCAAAAAGTAGTTTTCACAACCCGGCAACTATGGAACTGATATTTTTTTCACTCAAATTACATTTTTTTTACTTTTTTTTTTTAGATTAAACTAATTTTTTTATTCTTCAATTTTTTAAAATTTTTCAATATGATTTTATTTCAAAATAGATAAAACAAGCACACACACAAAAAAAATATATATAGTAAATGAATAAAAGAATATATTAAAAAGAAATAAGAATAACTAAATAGCACTACTAATTAAGAAAATAATAAAAAGATAAATTTTAGAATTCAAGATGAAATGATAAATTAACTTTATTTTTATATTAATTGTTTGAGGATTGGAGAAGTGACCAATAACCATATAGAGTAGAGAAAACCATTAATTTTTTTTTCCTTGAGTGGAAAGTAGAGGAAGTAAGTTTTTTTTTCCTTCTCTCTCTTTCTCTCTCTCAAACGCGAAGAAAAAAAAAATAATGGATAAGTAATAAAATATGAGGCTTTTATAAAGGTTTAAAATGAATACGAAACTTTCTAATTGTAACATATTAATTCTAACAGTAAAATAGAGAATTTATAGGATTGAAACTATTAATTTATCGGTTTTGTAAGAATTAAAACTACTAAATACTACATTAAATAGACTTTTATGAAAATTTGATAATTTATTTAGAAAAAGATAATTACATAATAATAATAAATTAAATAAATAATAATGACTTTTAAACTCATTTTTTTTATTTTATATACAAAATAATCATCTCACAAAGCTTTCATATACAGCAAGACTCTAGCCAACCGCCTAAATTACTTAGATATCGAGCCGCTGCTGCGTAGAAACTCTTAAAGCTGTTGCCGTATGCATTAACACAAATCTATTTGAGTTGTACGGACCAATTGAACATTTTAAATTTTTACGACTTATGTAGTATGTTTAAATTGATGATTAAAAAATAAAAAAAAGGGCTGATGAATTATGGGTCTTGTTAGCGCAACTCTTACATACGAACGTAGCATTGAACAACTGGTGGGCCGAAATGTAAAAGCCCAAAAAGAAAAATGAAGCAGCCTGTATATGAATGGACCACGTGCTGGAAATTGAAAACATTAAAAACATACAGACCGAAGCTATTAAGTATTAACAAAAGCATACCCATGTTTATCATTCGGCTGCTTAAATACAAGTCGCGTCAGCACAGCCATTGAAATTCTTCGGATGAAATTTCGCTTATCCATCTTCAATAATGCCAAATTAACTTATCTCTGTCGTTAAATTAATATTATATAACTTTTTATATCAATAATCATCATTACTAATAACAAACTGTACCCATTAAACTTTTTTCGGCACCAGAAGCTGAGGGGTTTAAAGCGACTTTGTGGCCAAGAATAACACCAACAAAATATTCCATACTGAAGCAGCAAAGGTGAATCAAATGTGGCGAGTGGCAATTATTGATTGTTTTTTAAAATTATGGCTCATGCATCGGCCAACCTTGATGTTTCTGGCTTTATCATCATAAAAAGGACCAAGTTAAACGTTAAAGAAAAGTTCCAAGTTGACATTCTGCATCCATAAATTTAGCCAGTAAGTATCACCTCTACCCTCAGAGGCCAGAGAGAACATTCATCGAGGAACAGTTGATAACAGCTCCATCACCAAAGAACATTCAAAATAACAGCACATGGTGCTAAGCAGTCACAGTAAAGTGACGCTACTTGGTTAAATTGGTCGCAGTAGAGGAAGTGGCCCTACTTATGGCAACCTGGACTGGCGGAGGCGGTCGTGATAGTGACTATGGCTGGATATGAAAAGAGAGGAGTGTTCTAACAAGTCCTGACAGCAGAGTTAGATATATCTTAAGGAGAATGCATTAGTATGCATTCAAACTCATAAATTGCAAAGTCCAGACCACTGCGCTGTCTGCGGTGAGAGTTGTAAGACTGACCTTTTAGCCCCAGTAAATCCTAAATAGTAATTACCTAAAACAAAATATCAGCCAATTCAAAGGTTATACCTAGTTCATCAATCCAATTCAAATCCTCCACAAGATTTGATTCTGAAGACAACCCCAATGTCCAGCTAACAACTATATAATACATTACAGCACGGTACTTCTGACGTTAATTCTCCCATTTCATTGAGAAAGGGAAATGAGTTTAACGATCACCACAAGTGCTGGTTCTTGCAGCTCAGCAACAAGCTATTAACTAAATTTGTTGGAAATGCAGCACACACAATGCATTACTAGCTCAAAATGACCAGGAGTCCCAACCACAGGTGGGCTTGGTCATACAGAGTTAAGGGTGAATAACAATATCCACCACTAAATAACCAACCACTTGAGAAAAAACTGGCATAGTATTAAAGCATCTTATACAAAAAAATTAAAAAAACATATATCTAAAAAGTAACCAAAATTTCAACAGAACATAAACTAAGAAAGATCTGACAAAACAATTCAAACAAGTCCACAGATTTGATCACAGGAGAAAAAACGAAAAAGAGCTAGAACAAGTAATCAGAATAGTAATAATGTGAGGAAATACTGAAATGGATCTTCAGTCTTCCTCCTCTCCCTCATTCTCAGCAATGTTGAAGTATCGTAGCTCATAGACACTTCGGTCCTTGTTTGAAGCAATCACTCGGAGCCAATCTCTTACATTGTGTTTCTTCAAGTACTTCTTGGTCAAATATTTAAGATACCTGAAAACAATTAATGACAAAAATGAAAATTACCAAGCATAGGATACCTAAAGTTACAATATAGGAAGGGTGAACATGACAATGGAGTGGCACCGTGAAAATGAAAAAGAAATGCAAGTTCTCAAGGAATGCAATTCAAAATCTCCATTGGAATAAAATTATGAGAAACTATAACAATACTGTAACTATCATCAAAAATTCAAAAATAACATTATGATGCCTGGCAAACAAACAAAATTATCACTCGACTCGCACTATGATGCCCTAACTACAATATAAGGCAGCTGGCCCATTACAATGCAATCGGTCAATCACACATCTATCCAGATTGAATGGACCGATGAAAACAGGAACCCATAATGAAATGACAACATCATTGTAATGCTAGTGGAAGGTCACCATGAAATGGTTAGAAAAGAACATCCTCTGGTAGAACTGTTATTTGCAGCACAGATGTCCAAACAAAACCACTTGAGTATGAGGAGTGCCGAAGTGAAAGCCAACAAAACCGAGATGCGTATCGGAAATGCTGAATTCCAAAAAACCATCAATCGTCACCTAACTACATAGCTGCCATCACTGAAACATATGGTTGGCTTTAACTTCAGTACACAAGTTTCCAATCACCAGTGGTTCCACAAGCTTCAAATAAAAACTTCTGACAACACCAAGATTAAGAAAGTAGGGTTTATCTACATACATGGATTCATCGGAGTTGGTATTACGATTACCATTTCAGTGATCCAGTTTCCTAAACCCTAAATAAAATCCTAATATTTAGACGTCAACACGATAATAGATTCAAAAGAGCAAATGAAAAAATAAATAAATAAGTACCTCTTAGAGAAGTTGCTGTCAGAAGTGACGGTGATCTTGGTCTTCTCACGGGTGACGGTAACAGAGTCACCAAGGGCACCAGCCTTGCCGCCGACCTTGATCCGCTCCTGGAGGAACTTTTCCAAGGACGCAATGTCCATGATTTTATCCTCCACAGGCTTCGCGCAGTCTACCACGAAGGTCGCCCCCTTCTTCTTCCCCTTCACTCCTGCTGCTGCTGCTCCGCGACTCATTTTCCCTTCTCTGCTCCGCCGCACTGCCAATTGTACAATTTACAAGAGAAGAGCACTGCAGCTTGGGGCTGTGTCGAGAACGAAAGTATTAAAAGGAGGGTTAGCTGTGTGGGCTGACTAGGGTTTGAGCTTTGGGCTAAACGATGTCGCTTCTCTATTTTCTTTCTTTCTTTATTTATGCTTTTCTTTTTAACTCTCCGTCACATATTCTTTCAACTGTCTAAAAATTGCAATATTTAAAAGTAAATCATAGTACAAGATAATTTATTTAATGAAATAATAATTTTAGCCAAACTTTTACTCTCAAAAAAAAAAAATATAAATACACCATTCCAAATATATGTAATAGTTTTGACCCAACAACTAAAAAGATGGAAGAGTTGTGCCCAACAATCAATAAGATATTATTCAGTTTTAACATAAAGTCAATCATGGTTTTATTATTGGGTTTTGTAATCCAAAACACATCTATTTAGTTAGCAGAATATAACACTTATAAATTAGTTCAATAACGTACTTATTAGTAATGTAAAATATTATATACTCCCCTCCTCGAGGACCTCGCATCCTCATGAAAGTCATTAAAAATAGAACTAAACGAAATCATATCGTAAACATGTCCATCCACACATTAAGTCACGAGTCAATTTTAATTATAAAATAATCAAATTAAAGTTAGGATAATTTCTTTAATTATAGTAATTCGAACTTAAAAAATTCTCTACATACTCAAATTGACACAGAGTGTCTTATAATATATTCCACTTTATAACATTTTTTCTCGTGGTGGGAAACAAACTCTTAGAGCATCTCCAATAATTTTTTCAAATAATATTTTTATTACTTATTTGAAGAGACATATCAGCATTTAAGATTCTAAAAAATACTTCAGTTAAGATTCTTCAAATAATAAATGATTATCTCTCTTTAATTTTATAGAGTTACTTTCTCCCTATTCAATTTATATTTTATCACTTTTTATTGAAAAGATAAGAGAAGTGCTTTAATTACCATTATTTTTCTTTTAAAAAAATTATTTGATTAACATAATATTAACTTATTTCTATTTGAAGAGTCTTTTGGAGAATAATATATTTTTTCACTCTTTTTTTAATTACAAAGATAAATAAATAGATATTTGAAAAATAAAATTAATGGACTCTTTTTTAGGTGCTCTTAGTAAACATTTATTTGGTTAGGGTGGGGACAATTTTTATAGTAGTATTTAATAACTTAAAAGATTGTACACTTTCTTCTATAAAAATAGTGAAATTAATAGTGTTTATTGCTTTCTTTATGAAAATGGTTAGTAAACTCCACCATTATGGGTCATTAATATGATTTTATCTATTTATTTATTTAGTTTAAAGAAGTGATTCGTTATGTGGAACACATTAGGAAAAATTGTTATAGTGAAAGAAAAAAAAAGAGGAAATTTACATTAAAAAATGAAAGGACCACTTGATGTTTAAACTGAGACTTATAAAAGTCTAACAAAATTACACTAAAAAAGACATCGTTTGATGAATTTATATATATGTGTGTATTAAACAAATTCACAATGACAGTGTATTTTGTATATTTTTATTAGGCTTTAGCTCTTCAATCATTTAAAAAAAATGAAAGCAAAAATAATTATACGAGCCCTATTTCGCTTTTATTAAGGGTGCGTTAAGATTGAGGTTGGGCAAAGCTACAACATTAAAGTATTTAGTAAATATTAGTTACAATAGCTTAGAAGCTATATTAATATGATTTTTTATTTGTATAATAGAAAATTTATTATATTTTTTATAATTTTATCAAAATTATTATTTTTAATTTATATTTACTATATATTTTAATTTTTATTTTATAATTATAATTTTTTTTCACAGGAACCGTAATTGAAAAGATATAACACCTCAATTCAAAACAAATCATAAACCAATCAATTATTGACATATTAGATGGCAAATTGTATCATGTTGGCTTGTATTATATACAATCGATCCGTTTTTAAGGTGACGTTTCGGCAAATTGACGTTTCGGCGTGGTTGTAGTCAAGCAGTCAAAATGACGTCGTTTACAGAGAATTACTGACGCGGACATCGTGTAAAGATTGAAATCTGTTGCGAAGTACGTCACAAAAATAACCGCCCGACTTTCGTCCGAAATTGGAAAATTAGAGATAAAATCGGAAATGAGAGATGGAAGAAGAGCTCATCGACGTCGTTCCGTGTTCGTCACTTGCTGTTGATGCCATCCTCCGTATCGGAACGGTAACGAAAATCTATTTACTATTTCATAATATAAATTCAATAAAAGTTTCACCAATCGGTTGCTTACTCGAATATAATCGCATTCTATTTTTAGGCAGGTGCAATTTGGGGACTGTGTGCAGGTCCACAGCTAGCTCGTAAAAGAGGTAATAATGCTTACAAAATCCAAATTAAATCAATTAAATCTGTTTTCGCTCGCTTTAATTTTAAGCTAAGTTCTCGCCTTGATAGTTTCTTCTGTTGGTTCAGGAATTCAATTCTGTGTGTTGATTTTAGCTGTGTGCTTTGTTTGCTTCCTAATACAGGTCTAAGCGGCATCGCTCGAGCTTCATTCGTGGTACTGTATATTTTAGTTAATCTCAAAATTATATAATACGCCATTGCTACTCTGCTTATTCCTAATATATTATCTGCTGTGCAGGCAAAATCAATTGGTACATACGGCTTTCAGTGTGGTAAGTGAATGTGTTTTTAATCATATGATGGTTGCCATGTTTAATTTTTTATTGCATGAATACACCTAGTGTTATTGCGGTCTAAACTTGGAGTTTAACGTTCACTTGTGGTGGTTACTGATGTTTTAATGGAAGGTATCTAGCTTTCAGGAGAACTCGCAATTAGCTTTTAGGCCAAGTCATGAAGTTCATTACAAAATTTTATTGTAAGCACCTTCTAAAATACATCAGAGTCCGTTTCTTATGTATTTTAGAGATTTTCTCAGCATTGTGACTGTATCAATATCTCAGGCTCTTAAAAATCCTCTGAAATCAGTAATTCTAGTCTATGTCATGCCGCAATTTTCAGTCAGAGATTATTTTCTGAGCTTTTTGACTTGGTAGCTATTTATATAATTTGAGCAATGCTGCAGAATTAACACATGTTGTAACCAGGAGGCAACCTAGCCTCACTTTCTTTCTGCCCCGATCTTCATGTTTCACATTCGTAGAGCATTTTTCTTGTCTTAATGCACTTGTCAACACCTTTTTCATTGCTTCTTGTTTGCAATTTATTCCATATCTTTCTTGTTAAGCAATCTTTTTCATATTTACATTTTCTATTATTGCACAGGACTTGTTGCTGGTGTTTTTTCTAGTACCCGCTGTGGGATTCAGAGATACAGGAAGCAGAATGATTGGGTTAGTCAAACATCATCGTTTTCAATTTGTTTTCTTTTGATGTTTGGGTATTTGTGTAGACACAAGTATTAGCTTGTCAAGTTGTACAATCAGCATCGATGTTTAAGTGCCTCAAATCTGTTTGTTTGATATCTAAATCTTCTTGAATGCTATATGGGTTGACTTTGGCATGAATTTTTATGGAGCACAAATTTTTTAAAGCATCAAGCATGGAGTCCCATTAGAGATTCTTTAGTTAATTCGTGTAGCAATTCTCCTCAGCCTGCTATTTCCAATTCCTTTAGAAATTAAGGCGGTTATCATTATAACCTCTCTCTCTCTTGAAACTGTGCTTTTCTTATGATAGCTAATGTTATGATGTCCTCAAGGTGTTTATTACTGATTCTTTGTTGCTGTTTAGATGATAAATTTTAGGTTATACGCACTATGATGCACGCTGAAATTTGGACATTGTCAGCTAAAAGATTGTAGGTGGTTCATAAGTATAATACATGTCAATTCTCTGTGAGAGGAATCTGTGATGTAGATTCAAAGCCTTTTACCTCAATGATGTGGTAGAAAATATGATACATCCTGGGATGACGAAAGACTCCTTGTATTTGTGGTTCTTTCATTCTTCCAGTTGAATTATTTGTTTTCTGCAGCCAGGTAAATGCCTGCAATTTAATAAGATCGTATTTGAAGTCCATACAATCTACATGTACAAAATAGTCAATTACCATTGGTCCCTGACTTTATGTCATAGGACGGGAGTGTTTGTTGGTAACAGGAGTTCATATATCATATAATCCGATATATGAAAGATTTGATTAACTTGATTGTTCTAATGTTTTTCTATATTAGAATCATGAGATGTGGACATCGCTTATGACATACTTATGGAAGTTGTCAAGTTGTTTCCTTCTTACAGGTAAATGCTCTCATTGCTGGAGCTGTGACAGGCGCTGCTGTTGCTGCTGGGACACGAAGATGGACACAGGTTATTGGTGTGGCGGGCCTAGTCTCAGCCTTCAGTGCTGCTGCTGACTACTCCAGAACAAACTGAGTATTTCGTAATGAAATTCTGACGGGGTGGATCAAGATGTTTCTCACTCGTGTACTTTTGTTTGATCAACCATTAATTTTCATGCCACCTATTTAATTTTTTCCCTCAGATGGCTATATGGAATTGTCGTCTGAAATATGCAATGTTGCCGTCACATTTGAGACTGGGAAATTAGTTTTTTGGGCCTTTGAGAAGTTAAAAACATGTATTCTTTCTTACAAACAATTATAAATGAAACATTTAACGTAATAATTTAAAGCATATGACGAATGGAGTTATAGACTGCTCATGATTCGTATGTCGAAATTTTGATGCAATTGTTATTCAATTAGCAATTAGCTCCATATAGAATAATTTTGCTTTTTTCTGCCCTTCTTTTAGTTCCTTCTCCTAATTCCTTACAGCTTATTTCATTCTTCTTATCACAACGCAGTTCGATATCTGGGGACAAAGCAAAACAAAATATACACATTATCAACTACTGCATTTCTACATTTTATAACCTAGCATTGCATTATATTTTGTGTTACTCACTCTTGCCCTCAATTTAACTATTTAATGCAACATTTGCATGCCATTTCGTGATTGATTGAGTATGCTATATTTTCCATTCAGCTTGTTTGCCATTTCTTTCTGTAGAAATAGTTCTCCATTCTAGCCAAAAGACTGGATTCACCATAAAGCCTCGTGGACAAGTCACCTTGAATTGATTCATAACCATAATATTGTGTTCTGCGACAGAGATTAAGATTTCTTGTTCCAATCCGCTTTTAGGCATTTTAGGTATTCTGGTTTGTTTTTTTGTTAAGAAAAATGTCTCACATTAACCAAGTAAATTGGGCTAAATATGTAGAATATATAAGATTTGAACAATCCTCAACTATGCAGCTAACATTCGAGTTAAGTCCATAAACTTTTATGTGGTATTAGATTTGAACTTATGCACAAGTCACATTACCTTACCATGTGACATGGACCAATCGTGAGGGGTACACTACCTTATCATGTGACAAGAACCAGTCATGAGGGAAAATATCCCATATCTATTGAATTAGACTTGTAAACATTTGTAGTTTTATTATTATTATAAAAAATAATAATATTTTTTATTAATGTTAAAAATAAATTAATATAATTTGAATTTATTAATATTCTAGGGTTTCATTATTATTTTTGAATTAAGTATTAAACAATTATTTTATATATTAAACTTTTAATAAAAAAAATATAATTAGTAAATAATAAAACATTACAATAGTATGTTGTATTATTAATGTATTATATTATAATCTAATTTATTTCTATATATTATTTATTATAATATAATATTAAAATGTAATTTTATTTTTATTTATTAATGTCAAATATAATTGTTTGATAAATAATTAATGATTAAATATAAAGTACTTTTTACATATTTAATGTAAAATAATTAAAATGATTTTACATAATGAAAGTAAAATGAGGCATTATCATCTCTTTATTAAATATTCAAATTTATTACTATCTATCTATTATTATTATTGAAATTAAATTATTCATTTAAATATAAATATAATTTACTATTTAATAAAATTATATTTATTATAATTTACTAAATAATAAAAATTAAATGATTATATTTTAGATATGAATAGTATTTTAATGCAACGAATCTTACTTTCATGAATATATTTTATACACATTTCATTATATTAACTATATTTTTAACATAGTGCAATGCAACCAAAAATTACAGCTACTCGTGGATTCGCATAAAAACGTTGTTATAATGTAATATAATACAGTATAATGCAAGTTATCAAGCCCACCATAAATTTGCCAAATGCTTACACTTAATGCTATTGCATTGCATCGCATCATGCGTCGTTATATAAACTATTATATTACAAGGTTAAGTCGTGTTTGTGCTATAGCAACCATATACGCGTTCTCTCGACCGCAAAAGTCTACAAGTGACAACTTTTTTTTTTGAATTCTGTATACAGATCGCCAAATATTTTTTAAACCCGATTTGGGAAATATTCGCCATATATTTCCCATTTGACTCCACTTTTTAAACCATTTCTCAAATATTCGTTCGAGAGATTTACTCCACTCCATTCAATTAGATATTTACAATTTAAACTAATTTGGGACACTCCCGCCAATATTTCCCAACAAGATCTTCAAACACTTTTAAACCCTCTCAAATATTCGTTCGAGGGCTGTCTACTCCACTCACATTTCGTAAGGGAGAGACTACCTCCACTCAATTAGATGATAATTGAGGGAGACTGAAATTAACCTTCATAATGCTTTTATGGAGCCAACCCATTCCTCACAATGTAAGTGCGAGGTTTCTCCCATCGACCAGCGCCTATTGGTTCTGTGACAACTTGGTTCTCCTTTAGAGTAATGAAATATAACCCCTTTAATTTATCTCAACAGCCTCCACTTTTTTATATCATTCATTTTATTTCCATAATTATCCTCATTAAAAATTAAAAATATTTTCAAGAAACTCTTTATTCTCTTTCAAACATCACCGTCACCAAGGGCGAAGGATATATAAAGCTAGGGGTGCCATGACATCTGCATAATTTAAAAAAATGTTGGGGTTTTCAAATAAAATATGGAAAATTGGCGTAAAAAGTCTCTACCGATCCCTGCACAATAGATATACAAACTTTATATGTTGAATAATAAAGTTATTTTGCAGTTCCGCTAAAGCCCACTCTAAATAACAAAACCCAAAAATTGGAAGCTATGCAACGAATACCCCAAATTTACGACCATCTCAGCACAACAACGATGAGAACACCATTCAAAACTGATCAATATTTCAAAAGAAAAAAATTGGCTCCTAATAGAATTTTCAGCTGTGCTCCACCCCTGACCATCAGCAAAATATCGTTGCCAGTTTACCACCAAGTCCATCCTCACCATCACCATCACTTCGGCAGATAATAAATAATACTAACCTCGAAGGGCTGCGAGGATTGGGTTCAGGAACCTTCACTACTGTTTACCATGGGGAAATGGAGAGGCACTGGTGTTGCAAATAGAACAATTCTTTAAGTAAATAGAATCGCCAACTGCTTTAAAAGTCAGATTCGGGCGCTCGCCAATGGATATACGAAGCATATTTTCTATTGACTTTTCTTATTCATATGATAACGATAAAATTTATTTATGGTATCACTGTTGTAACATAGTTAGAACCTATATTAATTATTATTATTATTATTATTATTATTTTTGGTACATCAGTACATGTTCTAGCAAGCAGTTGAAATGATTTATGAGGGTTGGTTGGTTGGTTGGTTTGTGAGAGTGTTGTTTGAATTGCTTTCAATTGAACTCTGATATAACCAGAATTGGTTTAGTTGCTATCAGATTCCAGGCAGAAAAGGTGCCATATTGTCGATGAAAATTGAAAGCAGGTAACACAGGCTAAAGATGTGTCCGATTGCGGGGGGTGCATTTATGATGCTGTTCAAAATCCCAGTGAAAGCGAAATTTTCGATATACAGATTTGTGTCAGCGTTGGAAACTGGTGGCTATAGTCTACACTGTTCCTTTCAATTATGGCACTCTCCCCGAAATGAAGGGGCAAGAGCAAATTCTTGTCCTTGACCGGGATGCGAATCCCCCGGCACCCAATCAAATCCCCTCAACAATAATATTTAAACAAAACGATAAGATCCCACGTGGAAAAAAAAAAAGAAAAAAAACGCAATGATTTCTTCATGGACTGCAAGAGAGAATGAATACATATTGCCATAGTTATATTATATAGGATATAATAATGCGATAATTAATTAATGGAAAAGAGTCGGTCAGAAACACGTATGGGAATCCGTGGGAGAAGGAGATTGGGATGGGAAATGCGATGGTTGCTATATTTGGTCGGAGTGGAGAGTGGAGGCAGCATTCATGTCTCGCAGTCTCGAAGTTCTCCGGCTCCAGCTACGCACACTTTACGGGCTATGGGGCTCTAACTTTTGACGCCACGTCATCAAATTTGGAACTTTCCAACGTGTCTAAAACAATTAAACAAACAAATAAATACGTGTAAAGAAAGAAAGAAAGAAGGGAAACCCAACCCAGGCTTGCATCGCTAATCTCTATTATATACCTCTCTCTCTCTCTCTCCTCTCTTTCTATTCAAGTGCCAAAGTTTGAGCCATTGCTTTTCGCTAGTTTGCTCTTGAGTCTCGTGTTTTTTTTTTCAGTCAACCTCTCGTTCTCGTCAGAAGTCAAAAAAGTTTTCTGCTTTTTATCTGAAGCAACAAATATTTCTGCCTTTGACCTTGCAACAGATATATGCATACAGTTGAAGATCACATCATCTTCTTAATTTGAGCGCGGTAGCGGCAGATCTTGTGACTGGTGGTGCTTGACATATATATATATATCTATATACTTTTGCATGAAGATGGAAGTTGAGATTCATCCCAATAACAAGATGGTCGTTGAGTATGAAGAGGTATATTTGTTTTACGTTAATCTTTTTCTTTTTCTGTCTTTTCTCATCTTCAACCAACCATTTTAATTTCATTTTCTCGTTTATTTATATATTTATTTCTAAGTAATAATTCATTTACGGATGGTTTCTTTATATAATTTGTTGTAACAAATAGGAATACGTAAGGAATGCAAGAGGGGTGCAGCTTTTTACTTGCAAATGGTTGCCTTTCTCTACTCCAAAGGCTGTTGTTTTTCTTTGCCATGGTAGGAGTAGGCACAAGCTCTCTGATCTCTCTCTCTCTCTGTGTACTCTTTGTGGGGGTTGGTTGTGATTATTTAATTCATTAATGGCGTTGCAGGTTATGGCATGGAATGCAGTGGTTTCATGAGAGGTAATAAATACTATCGCACTTGCTCATTTACCGGCCCTTTTCTCTTCCTCTTCATTCATCATCATTATTATTAACTGCTACCTCCTCCCTCCTTAAAATTAAAAGTTCTCCTTCAAATTCAGTTCTATATATCTCAATTTCCATTTACAAACTTTGCATGTTACAATATTTGTAGATACAAATTCGAAGTACTTTTAACCTGCGGAATTATTTTGTTCGCCCGAATTTCTTTGCTAATGTGTATAATTCGTATTGTACGTTCGCTTACCTACAAAATGAGTTATTCTGACAAAAAATTTTACACTTTGATAATTCCTGAAACCCCCATCGCCAAAATTTGGTCGTTATTCAAAAACAAATAACAAAACCTTTTTTTTTTTTATTGTGTTCCCTCTTTTTCCTTCCTATTCGTTCTGGTTTGGTCATCCTGATGGCTGCCATGACCTGGATAAACATTGAACACTGGTTGCCATGTCTTCAACGAGTTTATCCCAACACACTTTATGTCCTATACGCAATTATTGAAAATAATGATGACAAAAATAATTGGAAATTTGGACATACATAAGCCATTTGTAAAGTATGCCCATACCCTCTTTGACACGTGTTCTCTCATCCCTCCTACAGTGACGTCACAAGACTGGCAGAGCCCTTTCCAGTGCCCACTACTGATTTGTGATCAAATTGTTTATGATTATCCGTTATCACGTTTTAATTAATTATGGTCTTCTTGATCCATCCCCGTTCCCATGAGGATTTTTCCTCTGCAAGAGCTTCCCTTTTTTTTTTCTGTTTTTTTTGGGGAGGAGGAGATGTTTTGGTGGTAATGGCACCAGTTTGGTGCCTTGTGTAGTTACACAATATAATCATATAAAAGTGCTATATAGTTATAACTAAACATGAGTTTTGACTAATTATTTAATTAGAAACCATGTGCAAATTTCATTTTCCTTCGAAAACGATGTTTGCTTCAGTAAGTACACGCCACAAAATAATTTTAGAACTTTTTGTGTCACCTCATATTGATACTTGTTGATCATGCTGACCTGAAAATTGAAGTTGAATATGTTGGCCAGCTAAGTTGGTTTGGTTGGCAAACCATCATGAATTTTCATTGGTTGGGTTGCGTTCCAACTTCCAATTTTACTCACAGCTCCACCAAAAGTCGTCTAACCTACAAATTAAAGGATGATTAAATTCATTAATTTGAAGTAAGAATTATTCCACACAAGAAAGCCCTAATCATTTAAAGCTGCATTTATTTTAATATATTTCATGCCTTACGAACGTTCGTTGACATTGTTGCTTTATAATATTTTTGTTGGAATTCTAAAAGGTAATGTTATAAATGTTATTGTTAATTTGGTTACCTGCCTAACCTTGCCTTAAAAGGAATAAATATATGGATGTGAGTTGAATTAGCTAGCCAACAAAAGATTGAAAATATATATATATATTTCTGTTAAATTTTGGAAACACAGGCACTGCTTTTTTTTTATTTTTTATTTTTCCTATATACATATTGTTTTGAAAAGCAACGGTTATAGGCCGATTTTGAGATTTAATATGAGAAAGATAATTGGGAGGTTTTAAATGTGATTTAATTGAAATATATAACTCAAGGCTCGATTTAATGACATCATGATTTGAATGATTAGAGTGTGGAGCCAGGCTAGCAAGTGCTGGATATGCTGTGTTTGGTATTGATTATGAAGGACATGGTCGATCCAGAGGTGCTCGTTGTTACATCAAGAAGTTCGAGAACATTGTTAATGACTGTGATGATTTTTTCAAGTCTGTCTGTGGTATGTAATGTGTAATCATGCCAATGCCACAATCAGCTTGTCTATCGCTCGAGATGTACAAACAAATCCATCACTTAACATGTGCATTTTTTTTTAATCACAATGATTTTCCAGCGCAGGAAGAGTACATGGATAAGGCCAGATTCTTGTATGGGGAGTCAATGGGAGGAGCAGTTACCCTTCTGCTTCACAAAAAGGACCCTTCTTTTTGGAATGGTGCTGTCCTTGTTGCGCCAATGTGTAAGGTATCAATTGATATTGATTAGATATTGTTATATATAAAGAGACTAGCTAGTATTGCGATTGTTGATTTGATTTGATTGGTGTTATGAAATGTTAGATATCAGAGAAAGTGAAGCCACATCCAGTAGTTGTGAATATATTAACTAGAGTGGAAGAGATCATACCTAAATGGAAGATAGTGCCCACAAAAGATGTCATTGACTCTGCTTTCAAGGACCCCATTAAACGTGAAGAGGTGATGATATTTTTTCTGCATCTCTATTTATATGTTAGCTATTGTCTGACTTAAGCCCGACTGAATTAATGGTTTAATAATAATATATGGCCACTTTCTCTCATAACATTTTTCCAGATTAGGAACAACAAATTGATATACCAAGACAAACCAAGGTTGAAAACAGCATTGGAAATGCTCAGAACCAGCATGAGCCTTGAAGAAACTTTAAGCGAGGTTATTATCTATGTGAATGATGAATTAATGCGCAAAAATCTGAGATACAACAACAAGAGCATTATAGTAATACATATGTATAGGTAAGAGGTCTCACTAATTAATGGTGTATGTTTTGCAGGTTACGATTCCATTCTTTGTGCTGCATGGGGAAGCAGACACAGTGACAGACCCAGAAGTGAGCAAGGCATTGTATGGAAGAGCCAGCAGCAGAGACAAGACTATAAAATTGTACCCAGGAATGTGGCACGCTTTGACATCGGGGGAACCTGATCAGAACATAGATATTGTGTTTGGTGATATTATAGCCTGGCTTGATAAGCGCATGAGTGATGCCAATGCCATTGCAGTGACACCAATTCATCCTTCATTTAAAAACGGCATTGAAAAACTTGCTGACATTGAGTCACCCAGAGGCAGGCAACATCAGCGCCAACAACAGCGGAGCTATTTGTGTGGGTTGAAAGGCCGTCGCATGTTCCACCACTCTGCTATGTAGCCTCATTATGGCATCAGCCGCTGCTGCGGAAATTTCTCTTTAGTGTTCTTCAGGCTCTTTCCTATGTGCAGAATGAAAATGTACGCTTTCAGAGGGAAATGAAATAAGAATTCGATTCATACTAATCCAATGAATTCCAAATTTCATGTAAAAATTCCCAATAACCACCTTTATGAATTAATTCCGACGATTGTTCATGGAAAACAAAGCGTGATAAACATACTTCTCTCTCTCTCTCTCTCTGGGGGAAAAAAAATAGAGCAATAGCATTTCAACTTGCAGAACTCGTTACAAAATAACAACTGTAAACATTAGCCAGAGTTGTAACTTTTGTCTTACATTTTGTGTTATTTTTTAAGAAAAGCACGGCGTATGAAAACTAATTAATTAATTAAAAAAATAGGTAGGGTGAAAAAAGTTTAAATTAATTTTTTAGGCCTTATCTTTTATTGTCAAACTCAAGTAGCCAATTAAAATAAACTATTTAAAACCCACTCCATAAAACTTTTGGGGTCATATCTCGGAAAATTTTAAATATGAGAAAATATTTATTTATTTATTTTCACTTTCTACTAATTTATCTTTTGTATGAAAACAACTCTCAATTATTTTTTTTTATATTAAAAAAAAAAAGCAAGGGCTGGCGTAAGTGAAAGATCAAAGCCCGATCTAACTAGGAGACTGGGCCTTTGTGATTTTGGCAGCCCGTCCAAAGACTAATTGCAGACTGAAACAATCGCCTGCAATAGCCCAACTGTACTACACCAACTGTTCTAATTTATCGAAATTCGTTTTTCGCGCTCTCTCGCACTCTTTAACTCTCACTCCTCTGCCCAAGCTCCCGTAGACCCTCTCGCTCTCTCTAACGTCTGTACCCTATCGTCGTGAGTTCTCTTTGATCCTAATTTTTTTTCTTTCTGTTTCGTTTTTGTACTGTTTTTCTCTTTTTGTTTTGCTCATTTATAACTCTTTTATCTTTTTTAAGATAATTGCCCGCTTATTCGTTCATTTTTTATTTTTTTTTTATTTTTTTATCTTTGCTTATTGCTTATTTATTTTGCAGGTTTGGGAGACTCGAGTGAAGATGAGGCACTCTTAAGATTTTCGTGTTTCTATTTTCTTGTCGGTTTCTTTTTTTCTTTTATAATTTAACAAATTAGGGTTTTTTATGTGTACTGCTCGTTCGCCAGCGTTTTTGACTTCGGATCCTTGACTCTTTGAATTTCATTTCGTCTATCTTTGCAAGGAAGGTTTTTTGCATGTATGGTTATTGAATAACTGGGGTATTTGTGTGTAGATTGACTCTTTTTTTGGTTCAAATTATGCTCATGTTGGGAATTTTACGAAATTTGTTCATTAGTCTATTTGTGGGAATCAGGGGACAATGTAACAGTTGGTTCTATCAGAAATTGAAGTTTATGAGGAAATCTATATATATATATATATATATATATATATATATATATATATGTAACAGTTGGTTCTATCAGACGTTGAAGTGTTTGAGAAAATCTATATATATATATATATATCTATATATATATATATATATATATATATATATATATATATATATATATATATATATATAAGTTAGAGCTTTGGAATTTCAGTTAAGTAGCAACGGAGCTCAAATCTTTAATATATCTCAAGACTTGACAATAAGTTTCTAATTCTTTAACTGATTTAGCTTTGCATGAGCAGTCAAGATATTCCTTTTTGTTAGTATTTTTTGTTTGATAGCAGAAGTGCATCTTGCACACGGCACTGCTATGCCCTCACTGTCCTGTCCCTTGTTTTTCATGTGTTTTGTCCTCTTAGATAGTTTAGTGTATTTGTATGCTCCTCTGATTTAATTGCATTGTCGGCTTGTTTTGCTACCATTGTATATTGACAATGTGCCAACTAACATTATTTCTCATCCTTTTTGGTTCTATTGCAGTAGAGCAATGGATGAGGATACCACTGTAACTTTTCTTACTGTTTATTAAGTTTTTTATCAGCATTGTCTCTAGATTGCCGTCATCCTACTTTTATGCTGAACTTAGCTTATACACCTCTTATCTATACTGTGTGTGGCAGGGTGGCAAGACTGAGGAAGAGGAATTCAACACCAGGCCACTTTCTGTTCTGATGATGAGTGTTAAAAATAACACTCAGGTATTATGCAACTATATTTACCTTTAATAAGAGCAAAAGATTATCAAGTGCCTTGCCTAGTTTTTGTAGGAAGTTTCTAAATTATTTATGTAATCAAATGCAAGTTGAGGATGGTGGTAGTTTCATAAGTTGACTATTTAGCTAGTGGTTGTTTGAGAAACTCCAAACCAGTTTGCTGGGATGGTCTGATTAAATTGAAGTTTGACATTTTAATGTGATCTCTGTAACAGAATAGTTTTGTTTATCAGGCTTCACTGCCTGCTTTTCCAAATTAATGTTCTGTTGGTTTTAACCAGAAGTAAGTAGCATAATGCTTGTTATCCAAATCCGGTTCAGTTTTCGAAACTCCCAAACAACCCTTATGCTTTTTCTGCTTTTGGGCCTTGGAGTTTATAGTTCTCCAGGTATTTGCTTGTGAGATCTGCTTGTAAATTATCGTATGGATGTGGCTTTGTTACAATATTTGTGTTGCCATTTAATCACTTGCTCACTCAGGTGCTAATCAACTGCCGCAACAAGAAGAAGCTTCTTGGCCGTGTGAGGGCATTTGATGAACACTGCAACATGGTCCTTGAAAATGTCAGGGAGATGTGGACTGAGGTTTGTTATTTTCCACGGATCTTTATTAATTTATTTATTATTCTTTTTCTGACTTTGATGCTACAATGTCTGATGTCTGTATTTACTTTTGGTTCAGTTGCCCAAGACTGGGAAAGGAAAGAAGAAAGCTCTTCCGGTCAACAAAGACAGGTTCATCAGCAAGATGTTCCTTTGAGGGGACGCTGTAATCGTTGTCCTTAGAAATCCCAAGTGATATGGCAGCCTTTAGAAATCATTCTCCATGATGTTCGAACAGTTGTCTTGATATTTGTGGACTGTGGTGCGTGATAGATCCATTTACATTTTTGGGGATTAACATGTTTGGTCTGAAAGTTTTATCATAAAGCCAGGGACTTTTATTTATCTACACTGGCCAGTTGATTTTTGTAGTCAGGTGATTATATGACCTGATCAAGGGATTTATGATGATGGTTCAGATAGCTGATGCTCGCTGTGGATTTCCGTTTTAAAGTCAAATGCTTTGGTTCTAAAGTCAAATTTTTGGACGGTGTTTGGCACCAGCTCGTGGCTTGTCGGCCAACTGGTATCATGCAGTGGGCGATTAAGATTTGGGACTTTATGATCGAAGCGAAAAGACAAAAGTATATTCTCGAAAAACAGAACGAAAGGAACAAAGAAATGTGGGCTATTGCCTATTTTCAGTAACACACTCCTCTACTACAATCAGACGATAGTGGATAAATTGTAACGGTAATGCTTGCTGTCTAAACTCAGAATAAGGGTAACATAGAAAATTACAAGATAATAGGAAAATGAATTTATATCAGGGCACGTCGGAATCTAAGCCATATATAGATAACAGAGGACTCAATTGCCGCTACTGCTGCTGCTACTGTTGAAAGTGGCTACCATATGTTGTTCGAGAGGAGGAAAAAGGGGGAATTGTTTTCAACCAAACATTTCCCGTTCCTTTGATCACTCTAAGAAGTACACGGGCCAAGTTACGCTGATGACTTGGTGTTGGGGGTGGCACCTGCACCGCCTTCCTTGTGGTCACCAAAGATACGCTGCCGGAAATCTTTGACCATCATGGGGAGACCCTTCCTCAATGATACCTTGGGTTCCCAACCCAGAAGCTCTTTAGCCCTTGATATATCAGGCTTTCTCTTGTGTGGATCGTCTTCTGTGTTGGGCCTGAACTCTATTTTTGCATTTGGATCAATTGTTTCCTGGACCACCTGCAGCAAAACAACGAGGAACAGAAGAAGACTCAGATTTATTAAGCAAAAATGCCAGGTACAAGGCATTCATTTACAGATCCTGCTGGCATCACTATATCTTGCTAAAATCAAACAGGAGAAAAACAACAGATGAAACTAGATCTGTGGTATTAAAATACATTCTTTTTTTGTTTCACATTGGAGTTTACAGCTTGGGAGGTCATTGAATTTGTCTTGATATGTTTAGATCTGACATTAAATGAGTGATCTGATTACTGAGGCAATTTCCATAATCATAAACATAATGACGTAAAAACAGGTTATGTCTATTGAACCCAAAAGTTAAAATATATGAGATTAGAAAGGCAGTATGAAGACACTGTTGCTATACTAGACATATTTGTAGTTGTTTGAACAAAGTTGATCTTATATAGTATTCTTTTCACTGTACTCGTGACCGGAGATCTTCTTTGAAATTGACACATTTGTGGGCAGCAGACAATGAAATGAATAACTAAAGAAGCAACAATGCCACAAAGTGAAAGAATGAAGCCATCAAAATTATGAATATTCTTCAATGAAATGAGACATACCTGAGCAAGTTCAAGCATGGTAAATTCACCCGGATTTCCAAGATTAAAAGGACCCACATGTTCTCCTTCCATGAGGCGCATCAGACCCTCCACCTATTTTGACACACATTGCAACAAATCGTCTTAAAAAATACTGAAAAGCAGCAACCATACTGAATCTATAACCATCTGAAGAGGACAGTAAAACATAACCATGGAAAATATACCCCAGAAATATAAATGAGACTCTTATTAGTATTATTATTTACAGTAATTGTTATTATTATGATATTCTTGAAAGAAAGTAGCATTCAGAGAAATCTTAATCGGGATTGCCAACAACGTACCTAGTACCACGTAACCCCTATAAAGAAGAATTATATATTAACCTTCTAATAAAATCACCTTTGCCAATCCAGTAGGGTGTCAATTTACTTTCAGCCTAATATAAATTACTTAGAAATGATCATTTCGATGGAGAGAGGTCAGATGAACCGGAGGATCTTGTCGCTGCTACTGACTACTTAATGAAAGAGTCTTTTCTTTTCTTTCCTTGTCCCTTTAAGCATTAATTGACGATGCAAAAGAGATCGTGCTAAGCTGCTATACATGTCAAGGGGACTATTAATACGGCTGGCCCACGAAGGACTTCCTTGGGTCCTAGTCACATGGTTGCTGCCTCTTCAGTTAGAACTTGCCAAAGAAAAATTTATGGTCATATAACATCAACTGCCTCATTTTGGCACTGCACAAACTGTTTACCATGCTGGAAATTCTAATCCAGGAAGTAAAAAACAATTTCCCCAAATACCCGCTGTCCGCATGGAAAAAGTAATCCCAATTTGTATTTTCTAACAATAACATGTGCAATGCATGGTGAGCTAGGATTCAAATACATCTATAGAACAAACTACCCTGAAACAATACAAATCTCTGGCTCAAGAGATGCCAAACTCATCTATTTTATTAGAAAGCTAATCCAAGTATAGAAGTACCGAATCTTAAAGTTACCCAAAAAAAAAATGATTAAGCAATGACAATACTAGCACTTTGAAAGTACTGATCAGATAATAAATACACATAATAATAAAATTATAAATACTCAAATGGTTTCTCTTAATCTTACCAAATCAGAAACAAATTGGAAACTCCTAGTCTGCTTCCCATCTCCGTATACAGTCAAAGGCTCTTTCCTTAAAGCCTGCATCATTGCAACAAATAATGTTTAACTAAATAATATACCCACTAGGGCCACCACCATTTGCAATTATACATACAAAATACCACCAACCAATACCTGAGCAACAAAATTACTAACAACGCGACCATCATCGATACACATACGGGGTCCATAAGTGTTAAAAATTCTAGCAATCCTAACCTGAAAAAGAAATAAAACAAGAATAAATAATGTCCAACTTTTCATCTCCGAAAAATTTTATAACTAATAGTTAATTGAAATTAATTTACTGGGTAACTTTAACAAACCTCCACGCCAGCTCCTCTGTGATAGTCCATGGTCAACGTTTCAGCAGTTCGCTTTCCCTCATCGTAACAACTTCGGACACCTGTCATACATTAGAATATTGGACCCCAACTCTCTGTCAGATTTAATTAAAACTAAGAATGCAGGACTCGTCAGATCTGGACGCCGCACTGACATTCATATCTCACAAACCGTTCCGTTTGCTAAAATACTCCGCGCTCAACGTTTGACATTTTTACAATCTAAGACGCGCACTACAGCTACGTTACCATTATCACCGTCAAAATTCAAACAAACATCCGTCAATTGTTGAAGCTGTGACAACAAAGACGTGGTGAAATTGGAGCCGTTTGATTAGCGCACCGCTAGACGCGGCTATCATCAGATCTTCAGTCATGATAGACAACATCCACTTTGTCCAGGCTGCTAAAGGGCGCCGTTTCGATACAGGGAAATAACGAAACGACATGCCTTGCGTGATGCCCGAAATTGACTAATGAAAACCAAAAATGAGATAGACTGAGGGAGTGAGAAGAAATACGTACCGATGGGATTGACGTTGCCCCAGTAAGTCTCCTTCTGTGGATGCTGAAGAGGATCACCGTACACTTCACTGGTACTCGTTAATAAGAACCTCGCTCCCACTCTCTTCGCCAATCCAAGCATGTTCAGTGTTCCCACCACATTCGTCTTGTAAAATATCTCATTAAGAAAAAAACAACCAAGTTGTTTTTTTTTTCAATAAAAACAAAACAAAAGAAATGAGCTGAAAATAAACTTTTCTGAAACAACAATTTTTTCTTGGGAAAAAAAAAAGGATATAATAGTCTTGACGGGGTTGAATTTGTAATGAACTGGAGACGCGGGACAAGCGAGATGGTAGATCTGGTCGACTTCAAGCAAGAGAGGCTCAACGACGTCGTGTCTAATGAGCTCGAAATTCGGGTTACCAAAGTGGTGCATCACGTTTTCTTTTCTTCCCGTGAAGAAATTATCTACAACGATCACGCTGTCGCCCCTCGCGATCAGACGGTCCACGAGGTGAGACCCGACGAACCCGGCCCCACCCGTGACGACTATTCTAAGCCTCTTCTGTTTCAGCCCCAGGGGAATCTTCCCGCCCGAATTCACCGCCCCGAACCCGACGCGCGCGTTGTAGGCTCTTTGATACGTCTCGACGGGGTAATACGACAGCGAATCCGAGATCGCCACATGGCTGCGGGCGCCGCCGTACGAGGCGGGATACGACGTCGGAATGACGGTAAAAAACAGAGTGGCGATGGCAATGCCAACGAGGACGAACACGAGTCGCTGCTCGCGGAGCATGTAGCGAATGGGTCGGGTCACGGCAAACCATGGCTTGATGGGCTTAGGGGAATACGAATCCGCCGCCGGTTGACTGTCATGGCCTCTGTATATGAGCTCAGACCCCATCTTCGGGAATTTCAAATTACACCCCACCCCACCCCAATGTTGAGATCAGCTGATCAAAGAGAGAAGAAATATAAAAGAGAAAGTGAATATTTTACGAGTTACAGCTGAGTTGAACAGGGCGGGAGCTCGGCCACCGGCTTGTGTTTTATGCTGTGTAGGATTGGTGCGACTTTGGTTTGGGGTTGTGGGGTTTTGGTTTATAAGAAGTGAAGAAGAGGAGAAAAAATGAGGGCTGTGTTTGGTGGAAATTTGCGGAAAGGCCATTGTGTTACGATTTTGTAGACTATAGAGTAAATGATTGTCGTCATTAGGTGGGATTCGAATTTCCAGCTAGTAGGTGATTACGTATTTAAATTAATATTTTGTGAACATTCTTCTAGTGGGGGTATTTTTACGAATTTTACTTCCGTAGTTGCGCGATTGACTTTTTAATTTTAATACTAGTGTAATTATTTTTTTTTTATTTTATTGAAATTTTGATCACATAGTAATTAACAGTTGTTTTAGGTATTAAAAACTCTTATCATTGTGTTGAGATATGCTCATTATTTTATGTTATATATAACGCAACTGAAAGTTTATAATCATCTCATTTACCACCATAAATTGAGATTACCTAACCACAATTGATTGCCAATCAAGAAATTTCGGTGGTTGTTAATTTATTTGCAATTTTCACACATGATTGGTCCAATGTCCGTAATAGATGTATATACACATAATATTATATGTGGCGCACACTGGATTACCAAAATGAAACAAGAAATATTAAATGTATATACATCGATTACGTATATTTAATTTTCGTTTTCCAAAATTTTTAATATTTCTTGTTTCACTTTCTTTTCCAAATTCCGTTCCCCGCCGCAAACTATTTATATGGGGCGCACACTGAATTACCGATTACAATTAATGCAAAAATTTCTTTAAATTTATTTTGTTTTTGCTTAATACGATGACTACAAATCATAATTCACAAAATCGACTTTTAATTTCGTGTATTGTGATGTAGTACTTTACACGTGGCCTACGATAGTTAGACAGATTTTGTGGTCCCCGTAGAAAGTCCATGCAAAACGGAGTTGCCCATTCCATCCTTCGCGGGTAAAAGGCTTTTTTTTTCTTTTTCTTTTTCTTTTTTTTGGGGTTGGGGGCGGGGGGGAGGGAGAAGAAGAAATCAAGTTCATTGTTTGAGATTATTGAAAGCTTTCCCGTCCAAATTTATTACCCGTTCGTGGCGGTAGCTTTAAAGGGAAGTTAAAGATTTAAATATAAGTTTCTTTAAAAATAAATAACTAAATGTCTTCAATATTAATAATAATACAATTAGGTGAATTCTACCTAGTAGGGGAATTTCGAATGCAGCTCCCAAAATGGTACGCCATCATTGGGCGATTTAGTGGCCCAACTTTTCCACTAACCAATACCTAATCCTTGTCCTAAATGCAGCAATCCGTGGGCTCATTAGATCGAATTTTCATTTTCTTTTTTTTTTTTGAACTTAACATTTGTAACATTATTTTATGCTTTCAATGAATTTATTCTTTCTAAGCCAAGATCACTCTACGTAACCGACGGGAGGGGACACATGCACTTCGTATTTCCATACCCATGTAAAGACTGATACTTGTAACCAAGCGTTCCTCTTTTTTTTTTTTTGGTTTAATAATATTTTACTTAAGTAAAAAATTTCTTATTATATTCGTGGTAGGGTTAAATTTAGCCGCTCGTTTAGGTCACCTCATGAAAATCACACCCCCACGCAGAAAATGGTGGGGCGCACCTCTTAGACTTTGAAAATTCCGAAAGGTTAGATTCAACTCAATTGCGTTTGGCACCGACCTGGCTGCTGCTGTGTTGTCTAAAGTTTCATATGACTTTTTAATTGCATAGTCTAATTTTACAATTTTCAGTTAGATTATGGGTACATTTAGGATTGAGAACTTATAATATTAAAGTATTTATTAAACATTAATATTGTAATTTAAAAATTATATTGATATAATTTTTTAATTATATGATAAAAAATTTATTTTATCTTTAATAATTTTATTAAAATTATTTTTTTAAATTTATATGTATATATATTACTAATTTTTATTTTATAATTATAGTTTTTTTTTACAACAGATGTAGTTTAAAAGATATAGCACCTTAATTCCAAAAGCATCATATAACTCCTTGTTAATTAATTTACTTAAAAAAAATGTACATGTGATTTTGGATTAGAATCAAACTCTGAGCTAAATAATGAGACACTTTGTATTTATTTATCCTTGCCACTATACTAACAAAGTGATAAGACATACATGTACAAAAATTAACTAAAAGAAAATACAGTATTTTTTCTTTTTCTTTATTTGATCTTTTATATTTTATGCACGAGTGATTCTATGCTTATTCAATTGAAATACTTAATTTATATTTTAATTAATTTGCCACCAATATAATTTTACCAATTAGGTTATAAATAATAAAACTTAATAATTAATTATCAATTAAACCAATTAAATAATGACATATCATTTTGTCACATAATAAGCATCATATCTAAATAACCATAAAATTAATATTTCTCGACTCATTTCAATAGAAACATCATCATTACTTTTAAAAGTGACAATCAATATTAATTATGTTGCATTCGTGTTGTGCCGTGTCAGATTTAAGTAAATGTATATATAAAACTTATGTAATAATAGTGTAAAAAAAATTAAAACATGGATACCATCCACTTAATAAATGGTTGGCACGAGCAATATAACATGTTTGACATAATTATAATAACACATTAATTATAATCCATTTTACCGCCTCCACTTGCTGCTACATTAACGATAAATTCAAATTCCCCGGAAAATGCATCATTTCTGGAATCCGTGACACATCCAAAACATGCCCCTAGCGACAGCTAGTAACACGTGTAACAAGTTATTCCGTTGCAGCAAGTAAAATCGGAAATTGACTGCGGGCATTATTGTTAAAAATACCATTGTCTCGAATCTTGATTTGCTTGGGTTGGGTCCGCTTCGCGTGTAATCCAAAAAAAAAAAGGAGCGGAAAAAGAACCTGAACAGAAAATTTGGAGACGGTGAGTGGGGTGAAGGCGAACGCAGGTAGGGTGATCTGAGGGGCGTGGGCTCCTCGTGGACAGGACTTACATTGCACGTCGTATAAGGATTCGCTCTGAAGCGACATCGACTCTTCTCCTTACACGTGGGGTTTAAAAAGATTTTGTCACGTTCCTCCAGTCTTTCACTTCGTTGTTTTGCTTTGCCTTGGCCCTTGACTGGGTTTCATTAGTTGCCAACCACCGGTTGTGCCATGATGAAAGCAAAACACCAACAAGTACCAGAGTCATTACTTACGCGCTTTTTGCTTTTCTTTAAATGTTTTTCATTTTATTAACCGTCATCCAACCTTTCTCTTTTAAAAGTTTACACGAAAAGGTGCAATTTCATTGTTGTGTTACCCCATGCCAGGGGCAAATTACCGCGCGAAAACCCGCTTTTATTTTAAAGTTATGAAATGAAAGATTAGATTAAACAAAATAAAAAAAAAATGATAATAAAATCGGCATATCAGCGGACTATAACACCTAATTCATGCCAAACATTATATTATGTCATTTTAAAGATTACAATACAAATTTACAGATAACCATGACAAAGGTTTTTTTTTTTTTTTTTTTTTTTACCTTGGTCAATAAATTGGCGAGTGACTTACCCTACAGAACAGTGATGGGTTTTTCTACGCTGCGTATGGTCCCCAATAAACGGTGATTGGTCTGTCTGGAATCTTGATCCATCAGCCTGCAAGTTTTGTGGACAACAGGATTGCGTTTTCTGCGCTTTTTTTTTTTTCTTCCACTAACAGTAATAGTACAAAAAGGGTTTACTTTTTGGAGGCAAAGTCTCGACTAGTTGAACAGCTAGGAAATAAAAAGGAAAAATTGCGGACATGCAACATCGATGACGTACAAATAACAAACGACCACGATCGGGCGAAGCTTATTACAAATTTGCTTTTCAAAACGATAAGGGTAAATCTTGACGAAGGAGCAAAGCAACCCGTGCATGGTTCCGTCAAATTTCTCAATCAGAAAATGACTAGGACGAAAGCCCATTCTCTAAAATTGATCCAAAAATGGCGCTTTTTAACTTTTTCATGGTCAAGTTTAGCGACAGATGGCAAGAGCAAAGCGGATTAATCCACCGATGACTTTTATTGATTGAAATGAAATTGATTCCCACTTCTTTGAAACTTGACCTCCATCATCTTTTCAAAGCAAAGGCGTGCTAAATATTTCTAATGCGATATTGCATAGCTAACAAAGAAGAATATAGAAGGAACGACGAAATTAATTGGAACATGGGTAAACGTGATCCCTTTATTGTATTGTGGAAATTATTATTGTTAATTTGCTGCAGAGGATGATAAAATGTGTGGAGTAAATAAATTGCCCGGCCTGCACCATATGCAGCCAAAATGATAAACATAACATATGCCTCTGCCAACTAGAGGTGCATTCGATTTTTTAAGTAGTTAAATATGAGGAATGATAGAGAAGCGGCCGAATGCTCAAGGATCCCCACGGGCTGTTACGCACAAGGAACTGTGATCAGTCGGCCTTTTCAGATGGACCTAGATTTGATGAATGCCGAACAAGTTCGATCCAAGTCAACGAAGTAGCCTAACCTTAGTATCGCATTGTCGTTTCCACAGTGCTATCATCAGTTTGCACCGTAAAATGCATGTGAGGCCCTTAAATTCAAATTTTATTTGTTGCATTTCTATTCTCATTTAAATTTGAGATTGGGTTGAGTGTTGGTTACTACATTCTCAACTTATTATTATTATTTTTTTTAGCTTGAAACCAATTAGAGTCTTTCTCCAAATATAATATTGGATAAATAAAATTTATCTTTCTTTACAAACGAATCTCTCCATTGATTATTAGCCTAAATATAAATGAAATGTGTAGAAGTTCCCTCCTGTTGTCTTGTGGGAACAGAATTTATGCTTCTTTGCAAATAAGTCTGTCCATTTTCAGAACAGATGTGGAAAGTGCGTTTTTAAATGAGAATGAAAATGAAGATGAGAGAGTGTTGCGGAATATTGTTTGGCGCATCGCTCGTATTTGTTTTTCTTATATCATAACTTTATCGAATTGGGTCCTCAACAAGCAAAATTGGATTTAAAGTAGAGGCCCAAGGGGTGCTTAAATGGGTCAATTTACTGTTTTAGCTTTTGATAGATCCATGCACGCGCCCAAGGCGAGGACAAGAATCTCTCACACTCCAAAAGAAAAAAAGATCACAATTTTGGAAGAAGGAAGCTCGAATAATCTACAGTTGTTGTGCCACTGCTGGGCTTCGATTTTTCTTGGAAGTGGAATCCACATTGGTTCATGAAACCTGAAATTTATTCGTTATACAACAGACATACACATAAGGAAGATTAAATTAAAGCTAGTTGAGCACACACTATAACTAAAGAAAGAGAAACAAGTAGCCCGATCTCTCCTAGTTTTATTGTTTCATGCCGTGAACTCTGCCTCTCAGCGCGCAGCTTAATTAAAGAGCGTTATTATGTTAATTATAAGGGCTGGTGACATAGAAAAGGATGCATGCATTATGGATCGGCAAGGGCAAGGCTTTCGGAAGCCGTGGTAGCAAGTTTGTTAATAAGAGCCAGCGCATTACTCGTTAAATAAGTTGTTTTCAAAACTCGATTTTTAAGCAAATTTACTTGCCTTGCCTTTTGCCCTTCAAAACCATCCAAGCAAGTGTCCTCGTAGGTCAGTGCAGCGCTCACAAAGGTTGTGAGATCAGCCATTTGCCTCTCAAACTCTCTCGCACTCAGACTCCTCAGTATGCCAAGCGACTTGTGAAGTTCGTCGATGGTGTCTTGAAAGCACTCGATGCAATCTAAAAGAGCCAATCGATTTCTCCCTCCCATTAAATGGCTTCTCTTCAATTCGCGCAGGAATTGAGTTACACTCTTGACCTCACCTATCGTCACCGAGACGCCAGCACGTGCCCACTTCCCGGGACTATTCCTAGCAGTGTTAGAAAATGGTGCTAGTGAGTGGATGCAGAGATCTCGATATGTTGTCACACTACATGCATGTCGGACAAAATTATTCTTATTCCCGGATGCCGATTGGCCAGATTTTGCTAGCCAAGCAAGGAGCATGAACAACATGAAGATGTTCGGTCCTGCCATTTCTCTTATTTCTAGGATTTAAAATGGGTGAAGAAAGAAACCATATCTATCGAATGTGAAGTCTGAGTTAACAAAGCTTTTGATGGGAAACTTCATGTGAAGTTTTTGGGCGCTTTTTTAGTTGTTACGAAGGCAAGAGGCCGGTGAGTGTAATAAATAAAGAAGGGGAAAGGGTGGAACGGGCTGGTTCAGAAAGTAAAAGAGCATGTGAATGGACTGGCGAGTTTTCACATGAAATTTGGGATAAGGGTGATGATATAGATCCTGAGAGGGAAGATCTGTTTGCTAAATGTTGACTGATGATACTGAAAATCTTGATACAACAACATTCATATATTATTGTCCCGAGCACTGTTGCAGTTGAATACCAAGCATCCAATGAATTATGTCACACCATTAAATGAAAATGCTGTGCTCATCATCATTTTCATACCGATTGCATTAAAGATTAACAGTCGTAACTGTCGAGAACACATCGTATGATATCACAGACTACTGTTTTTGGTATAGCATTTATTTTCTTCTGCTCAACAAAATTTCTTGACGAGGTGTTATCTGCATATATATAATTTCTGTTACATCAAGGATGCAGTTCACACCTCACGTGACGTTGATAAAAACACTCTACCAACCCAACACATCATGTATCGTTCGGGGAAAAAAAAAAAGAAAAAAAGAAAAAAAGAGAGGGGGAGAGATATTGGTACAGCAGTTGTCGCACCTCTTGACAAATTAGTGGAGGGGCACACTAGGAGCATATGAATGGAACTTCCACGTAAATCAAACCACACGTTTAATTTCCTTCTGTGGCTTCGTCTTTACCGAGAGATTAATATATTTGAATGAAAGTCCAGATATGTATCAAACGTCACCTTTTTTTTTTTTTCAGAACTTGTATTTTCTCTATTAAAAAAAAAACATTAGTCGTATATATTCTCATTTACCTCTGCCAATGGATCATTTTGGGAGCGTTTCATGTTGTGTTAAATTATATATATATATATATATATATTCAAACTCATTCATTATTATTATTATACTATCCGAACCGAACGATTTTACCTAATCTTTTTGATAAATTTAAAATGAATTTTCAAAATAATTATTACATACTTTTGGATTGAAACACGTAACAATTCACAAAACAAGCCTTTTTTTTCTTTTTAAAAATATATATAATACCAAGCAAAAAATTCTTACTGTTTAATATGATCTAATAATATAGTCCAAAAATAGTCAATAATTTAATTATAGGCACCAATATTAGTTATTAAAGTTTTAAGAGTAAAAAAATCATAGAAAGAAATTTCAAATTTGTGTTTCCTAGAAAAATCTTACAACTGAGTCAATTTAAAGTCAATTTTTCAACATTTTTTTAGGTAGAGTCTGACATGGCCACAGTTATTTCTTGAGCCAATTCTTATGGCAATGTGCGGTGGAATCTTCTTTATCTCCTTAATTATGTTCGGGCTTTGATTTCTGGCCCCTTAGTCCTTATTAGACATGTTTTGTGGGACGCTACATTTGCTACTATTTTTATGATCATTTGGGCATGGTCTCATCATACTCATCCGCGGTTTTTTGGTTATCAAAACCCTGCAGCTGATCTGCTAGTATTCTTCGTTTGGATGATTCTGAGACTCCGCATATTAGGCGATGCTATTTTGTTTTTGAATTGTTCTTTTGGGCCCATTTTATGCTTTGTATACGTTTTCCTTTGCATTAGAGGTTTTGGTCTTATTTCTCTCCTTCTTCTGTATCTCGGTTTTTTTTTATTTATATTACAGGTAAAGATTTACTTTATCCCCCACCATCTTGATAGCTTTTTTAAAAATTAATTTACTTTTTTTTTTAAATCTATAATTTCAATTATTGAAATTTGTTAAACTATTAATAGTAAATGTTAATGAGTTTGAGTGAAATGATTTTGATGCTTAGACACAAATTTGAATTCTTATGCAATGGATTTTAATGGTTTGACCCATTAACCACCCAAACCGATAAAGACCAAACTGACAACTATTTTTATTGCATGAATTCATATCATGTTTGCAGGTCATATGAAATTTTATCAAGCCTATTCTCATTAAATACACAAAATGAAGAAGAACGTTTATTTAAGAGTGGAGCTATTAGCACCTCTTTAAAATCCTTATAAAACCCCTTTGTTAAATGTATCCTATTGAAATTATGTACTTATGATACCACTTCTAAACACACTCATTTTCAATTTCACAACTAACTATTCATTTGTATTTTGGATCAGACCTATGAATAAGATACTTTCTTTATAAATTCAGAAATAACTATTAATGATTCACGTATATTTGACTAATATTCTCAAAACATTAGTGGAATTATAACTCATTGTTCTTTAATTATAAATCCTCCTTCTATTTCATCATTAATAAACTTTTCATTTTACCATAAATATCACTTTCTTATGTAACATTAAAAATTATCATTCTTAACTTTTACTCTAGAACACTTACAATTTTTTTTTACCCTACACTAAAGTTGGAATTTTGGTCTTCGATTTTCATATTGGTGGCTTTTTGAAAGCTGGAATTTTGTTTTTGTTATTTCCAAATAAAAAAAAAACGAACCGATGATAAATGAAATAGTAAAGGTTATTTCTGTAATTATAGGCAAGGGGATTTTATCAGGAATTTTGTGGGGTGCACTTAATTAAGTAGGCTCAGTCCAGTCCAAACATTCTATCAAAACCCTATTGCAGAAGCTAAAACCTCTCTCTCCTAATTCGAGGAGAAGGACGTGTACGAACGACGAAGAACACTCTGCGCAGCAACAACCGTAAGTGGTAATTACAAGCTAATTCTATAAAAGGCTGCTGTATTTTAGAATTTTTTTATTGGAAATTAAATTAGGCAAAATAGAAAAAACCCAATCGTGCTCTTTACTTGCTTATTGTGTCCGTGTTTATTACTCGTAGATCATCTTTCTGAGCTAATTCCTTATAGATTTCAAGAAGTGAAACAATTGATCAGGAAAGTTTGAAGTTGGGCCTTCAAAGCCATGGCTCGGTTCCGAAACGTAAGTGGAATTTACTGTATCTTGATTTGCTTAGCCTTAATGCAAAAAGTATGATTGTAACATTCCTCGAGTTGATTGTATTTTTTAATTTTTCTTAGCAACTAAATGAATTAGGATGATTGCCAATTTTAGTGGGAATTTTTCTTATTGCTATCTTAATTAAAACAGAGTAAGAAGAAGGGATTTGTGAAGTCATTTGTGAAGAAGAAGCAGCCGACTGTGGATCATATCACTGGGGATAAGATTCCAAAGAGTTTTGTGTTTTCGAGAGGAAAGTTGCCTGGTCCTCTTAGGCAGCTTGAAATGGATTTAAGAAAGTTGATGCTCCCACACACTGCTCTCAACCTTAAGGTATAGTTCGTTTGAAATACTTATGGTTTAACTTTATGATGGTGAGATTTTGTGAATTTCTATAGGTTTGTCTTCTTTTTTGTTCATTCTTTGGTCAACTTCAATAAAAAAGTTGATGCACTGCTAGGATAGGTAAGAATTACACCACATATCAAGAAACCTTAATTAGAGAGGGTATTATGGTAAACAAGATGTCAAAAGTTGAGTCAGTGGTGTGGAAAATTTTGAAGAAAAACCTTGTCGGATCGTTAATTATCTTAGTTGCCTGATTCTTAGAGTCCATGAATTTCAGTTGTATGCTTGGTCAGTCATAGTCTACAAGTATAGAAAGCAGTCTCATAGCAGTCACTAATTTGTGTTCCTACATGAACTCCATTTAGTTCTAATCTGTACATTATTTTTTCTGAATCAAATGTTTCTTATTCTTTGTCATATGTTTGCAGGAGAAGAAACGGAATAATCTCAAGGACTTTTTGAATGTTGCAGGGCCAATGGGTGTTACACATTTCCTCATATTATCAAAGACTGAATCTGCAGCCTACTTGAGGGTCGCAAGGACCCCTCAGGGCCCAACTCTTTCGTTTAAGATACATGAGTACTCTTTAGCTGTTGATGTTGCTCAATCTCAATTGCGTCCTAGATGTCCTCAAGATCTTTTCAAAAATTCTCCTTTGGTAATATTTCTCACAACTATATTCTCATTGTTGCTTCTATTTGTCTTGCTTTATTTCTTCAATATCAATTGGACATCTGTCTAGAACTTATAGTTTGACCACATAAATCTTTGCCTCTTAATAGTTAATATATGCTTTACATTATTTTCCCCAACTTATGATGGCTATTTTGAGTTCTTCTCAAGGTACAATAGACCAAAGTAACATATTTGAGCAAAAAATTTTGTAATTAGAGAACTTGAAGTTTAATCCTGCTGTCTTCTGCTAAGTGTGGGTATGTTTTTGACAGATTGTTCTTTCTGGTTTTGGAACTGGAGATCAACATCTAAAACTGACAACTATTATGTTTCAGAACATCTTTCCGGCTATTGATATCAACACTGTGAGTGACCAAACAATAATAATTTAAAATGCTAGAACCAGCTGAACATTCTCATATGTTCTTTTTATATGATATCTCAGGTCAAGCTTTCGACTTGCCAGAGGATTGTGTTGCTTAATTACAACAAAGACACAAAACTCATTGATTTTAGGCATTATTCTATTAGACTACAACCTGTGGGTGTTTCCCGTAGACTAAGAAAATTTGTTCAGAACCATCAAGTTCCAGATCTCAGGAGTCTCCAAGACGTGAGTGATTTTGTCACCAAGTAAGTATCCATTCCCCATTTTATATATATATATATATATCAAATTTCCACTGTATTCTAGTCAATCTTGTCAGCGTGATAGAAGAATTTTATTCCATCAATTGATGTCGTAAGTTGTAACACTTTGGGAGCTGTGGCTGCAAAGCAGATCTGTTGTTTTATAGGCAGAGGACTATCAATTGCGCGTCACAAATATGGAACACTAGTTATTATGTTATTTGAGCTTATTATTGAAAATTTAGAGATGCAACTTATGAATGTTTATGATCTGCCTTTATACTCAATTGGTTGTGAAATTTCTAGCATGAATTTTTGGTCAACTTTAGCAATTTCTCATATTTTATTCATACTTTATTCCATGTCTTTGCTAGTATCATCATTCAGTTGGGAATAAGGATACAAAGCTAGTATGTATTTATCAAATTGTCTGAGGGAACAATAAAATGCTTTTTTTAAATTGTGTCCCTTCATTGGTAGTGAGGATTCAATAAGGGTATTCTTTTCTACTTTTTAGCTTGCTGCACCACTATTCTCCATGTTCAAACAGAAATTAAACTGGATTTTCCCCTCTCCCCAAGATTGGTGTGCCACACTAGTGTAGGATATTCAGTATTTACTTTGCTTCTCGTTGTTAATTTCCTTTGATTTCTCAAGGGCTGGTTATGGGTCAGAAAGTGAAGCTGATGATGAAGCAGCAACAGTGACACTGGCAAGTGATATTGGTAGAGTTAATCGAGCTTCTACAAAAAGTGCTGTAAAACTTCAAGAGATTGGACCTAGAATGACTTTACAACTCATCAAGGTTGAGGAAGGATTGTGTTCTGGTAGTGTCATCTTCAGTGAATATGGTATGTGTATCTTCTACATGTTTTTGTTTTCTTTTCTGTATCAGAGAAGGCTTCTGATCTTTATGAATAAAAGCAACACAGTGAGAAGAAGTCATCTCTAATATGACCATTCTCTTCTCTTCTCTTTCCTATAAAACCTACCTTACCAGGCTCAGAACATGTATTCATTTTTCATTGTTCTTTCAACTTGGTTTTCCCTAGGACCTGTTGGTGACAAGAAAAAACAGGAAGGAAGCAAGTGGGAGAACCAGGAAGATGCTGGAGAAAGTGAGGAAGATGTTAATGGCAGCGAGGAAGATTAGTACCTTTCCAAGTTGCTTTTGAGGGATATCATAGTGTTGGTACTTCGTGAAGATGCCTATATGCAGAGATTTGATTATCAATTACTGTATATTGGCAGCATTGGCACCAGTAATCTAATGCCCATGCTCTCTCATTTTTGTTTTCTGTTGTAAAAGTTACATTTAATATTATGAAGGAGATTCAGCATTCAGTTGCATCATCTTCTTGTTGCCATAACAGCAGAAAGTATTTAATCACTGTAAGAAATATGCATGTTTAAGGACATGATTGGTGTTGAGGTATTAGCTGTTGTAAAAGAAAAGATTAAAAAAAATTCCCAGAGCTGTGATATAAATGTACACTATTTCAGTAAACACCAGACATGATTTACAACCAATATTTTGTTATAAAAATATTAATAGCGTGATAATTCTTCCTTTAAGCTACCATTGGATAAATTCAATTTGGTTTAAAAGTTATAGTTGCCCGACAGCAATACCAAATAGGCCCCAAGACCAGGGGATGAAACACACTATCCTTGAGCATTTGATTTTGAATTTCCCATTAGATTCATAAACAGGTCTGAGTCAAGAAAGTATAAAGCAGCCAGTGCATGACTCGCATGGAACCCTAAACTTGCATTCAGAAGGATTGTGAAATGTTCCATGGACAGAAATTCCATATATATTGATTTAAAATTGGAGCTTTTAAGGCCAATAGTTTCTTGCAAAGCCAAAATAAATCACAAAATAATGCAGGAATCAGACCAAAATAAACATGAATGCAAACCTATCAAAAGTGATTGTTCTCAGTTGCTAATTGTTTAGTAGAATTTTGAGCAACCAAACAAAAATACAAACAGAATGCAATTGCAGGAGCTCACGTGGATGTACTGGTAGAAGAACACATGACCTAGATATTAAAGCAATGTGAATATGTAATGCATCCTAGTCCCATCCTCCTAGATGATGAAGCCTAGCCCAGTCTAGTCTTTCCCTCCTTGTGCGGACTTTCCGAGGATCTCTTCGGAAGGAATCTCAAGCGTTGCTCCAGCGTGTTCTTGAGTAGGCTTCACCTCTGCACCAACAGATATTTAAATTAGTTATGCGAAACTTGTTTGAAAAGGGCTCATTAACCCTTATTAAATAACATTCAATCTCACAGTAGTTTGCAAACTGAAATCAAAGAACCCCTGGGGCCTGGCAGACAATTCAACAAACACATGGACTACATAATAAATCCTATGAAAAGACGAGTTGTCCTCCGGTAAGTACCGTAACCGCCGCGTTCATTGAGTTTGGCTTGGACAATCATGGTGGAAATGAAATGGGAAGCTTCGCGTGCCTCGTCTAGGAGTCTCTGAATCTCCGTGGGAGAGGTCACGTGACGATTCTCCTCAAATTTCTTACGAATTTCTTTGGCAGATTCCTTCAGCATCACTGTATCTCCTGCGAATGATTTCCGCGTCGCTCTAATCAGGGATCTATACGCCATCATCGCTTCTCCGGCCATCGCCATCCCTCACTGCGTCTCTTTTTTGCCTCTGTATCTCTAATAAAACTAGCAGTAACAAACTACTAATCAACCGACAAGAGAAGGACAGAACCCTCCCTTCAAATTAATTTCATGCTCCAGTCCTGCAAAACACATCATTACCACCCGATGCCTGTAACTACAATGAAATTACCGAAATACCCAACTACATATTGTTTAATCTTTACACCGAGCCACCAATGACCAAACAAGACCGTATTACGCGCTCGCTTTGTTTTGTTTTTATTTTTTCCCCCAATTTTCCGTGTAGATTTCTTTCATGCCAGTGATTCGGTGAACTCACTTGCGGTTTCTGCACTTTGAAGCTCTTACAAAGCATTCTCCCAATAACACGAAGTCACCGAATTTATAAAGTAAATGATAAATAATCGTTAGCTCATCATCAATGGACATGATGCAACTTTCTTTTGTACGGATATTTGACTGGTGCTGGATGCGTAAGAACGTAGTGATGATAATCATATTATATACATTGACTGCTTTGTACGAAGAGTTTCAAAATAACAAACAATACATACTTTATAAAGCTTCCCTGTAGTAATAGTATAAGCAAATCCAAAATCCTTCAGGGATGAAGAATAATGACCGCCATCCATAATGTACCTACACAATTGGAGAACTCTCAACAAAATATGGAAATGAATGCATTAGCATTACTTCTTGTTTTATCAAGTATCCGCCATAATCCAAGAAGCCATAAACATCTCCAGTAGAACACCAAAACACTCTGGCGATGAAGGTATTTGTCGTGTTGGTTCACAAGATCAGTTACCTCAGTGCATCAACCATTCTACAATCATGTTTCTTACGACGGCATCTGTGATGAGATTTTTGATCAGTGAATGTATTCTCACCAACCATCTCCATTTTAGAATCTACATCTGTTGCAAGCAAGCAGCACATCAGTAAATAACTATCTTAATGACGGCAGGAGATACCTGGCCAATCAAATATCGCTCTCATATTTGTATAAATACACAAAGACTGCTAGATAATGAAGACTTAGGAATAAAGAATCTTCAATATGCGTATAATTGCCTCATTTCGCCATGTTTCATGTACGGTCACCAACTGGTAACTGATCAATTGAATATAGAATTAGATGATGAGAAACGCAAAACTTCCTCCAACAATATGTATCTGGAAGAGAAACAGATGAGCACTACATATAAGGGGCTGATATTTATCCTATTATTGTACTCTTAAGAATTCATGGAATAAGGACAAACATATGAAATCATCTCCACCATCAATACATAGTGAACAATAGTACAGCAACATCCAATAAAAATGAAAAGAAATAAAACCATGAAAATTGGAAACCAAGACAACACTGGTTTTAGACAGGGCAAAATGGTTCAACAACTAATAATAACAACAGTAGACCCACGACAAAAAAAGGCTCATCTGTTTGAACACCCTAAGTTGCATTTATTGATTACAAAACTAAGCAAATGAATCAAGTGTGTGTGTGTGTGGATATAAACCTTGTCAGAAGCTAATTTATTGAAAATAAAGAGAGAGAACTATAATAAAAAAACATAAACAAATTAAATCTAGCTCTTTATATCTTGCTCTAACTACAGGTTCCGGTGAACTGTCCCTCTCAGTCATTAATTCTAGAGTTGGATAAAATCTACTACCAGATTGAAAGCCTCAGGAAAGTGGGCAGAAGGGAGTTCCGCAACGGAAGGAGGCCACTATCCAAGAAATTGTCAATTATAAAATATACAATATGCTCTAGTAGCTAATTTATGTCCACAAATCTACAATGGCGGAACAAAAAAAATACCAAGTAAAAAACTTTACTAATAGTAAATTCTGAAACATGCAGGATCAATGGCTTCAAAACACAAAACACAAGACCCTCAGCCTCAAAGATTGTGACCATTCCAGCCAGGTAACATACAAGAAGCTTTACTGAAGCAGCAAAATGGAACACAAGAAGAATCTGATCCTACGGGAAGTCGTCATGGTTCCAGCAACTAGAGTTCAACTTATTCATAATCTCCAAATGAAAGCATTATATGTTGCAGGTTAATGAGGAATTGGACACTATATTACCTGCTGTATTTTCAGAGGAATCAGACAAGGTGGACTTCCTGATGGGATGCCTTAAAGTGTTAAGAAGCCGCATCTTAGTCAACGATCCAATTAGATGAATAATTGGAATGATTGTATCGACCTTCTTCATAGAATTGCCTATTAGAAATGAATTTTCTAGCATTTGACTCTATAACAATAAAGAATTTAGTCACACACATGGAAAGATATCCCAGAAAGTTGATGGCAAACTAGCCTAAGTGGTTTGGGCCCCCTTGTGGTGGGCCTGGAAGAGGGGGAACTGTCAAGTATCAGCTTGGATCATGTCTTCTTAGGACTAATTTGGATGTGCAATGCAATTTTGTAGTAACATTGCATTTCGGTTGGAAATGCAGTCAGATGTTTGACGTAGTATGAGCGATCAGGAGGCAGCAAGCTTCTCAGTGAAAACACTTGAAATTATGTACTAAATTTACAAAGTAGTCATTCAACTGCCAATCAGAATTAAGCACCCAACACACTCAGGTCCATAAACAGAAGAGCAAGAAGGCCAAAAAGCTAGAGAAGACAAGATTTCAGAAATGTAACACGATAAGCAAAAGAATCCCAATTAAGTTGTCTAATTAAAGTCATAAGAATTGTCAGTACCTCCAAAACGGTTCCCCCAAAACAACAACTTTGCATCTTCCTCCTCCTCATCAAGCTCGTCCCCATATCCGAATTCGGCATCCCCACGATACCCAGGTTCACTTCCGTAACCAGATTCATTTCCTAGACCCTGAGCTTCCAAACACCCCAATTGCCCCCCAAACCCAGCACCTGAATTCTCCTTCTCTCCACTCCCATTCCCATTATCCCTCTCTCTCCTCGAATTCTTAGCTTCACTGACATCGGACGCCCAATTCGCCTCCCCATTCCCAAATAGCTCTCCACTCGAATCCGTCCCCACCGCCACAGGAAAATCCGAGCATGTCCCATACGCCGCCGATGCTCCCACGGAACAGCAACGCCTTGTCCCGCTACGGTCGCTGCTCCGACCAGACACCGACCTCGACCCTCGGCGGCGTCGTTTTCTGGCGATTAGTCTGTAACTTCCTCGGTTTTGGGGAGCTGTCGCAGCGGTCATGGGTTTAATAACGTTATCGTCGTCGAACAGGCTAAGTTTGGAGACGTCAATGGCGGCTGCGTCGATGATGGAGAATGAGGTGGCGCGGTCGGAGAGGCAGGGGCGCTTGGTGTGGACCCCATTGGAGGGAGAGTAGGAGGGTTTTGTGGAATCGGAGGAGTCGAGGGGGTTTTGGAGATGAAAAGGCCTCCAGTTGTGGAGCTGGAATGCGCATGAGTCTATGGAGTGCCGCGAATCTATAGGCTTGTGCGGGTGTGACATGTGAGAGTGATTATCTGATATTAGGGTTTCAGTTGCTGTTCAAGTGCAGCTAGTATTAGGCATTGATGCCTGGCTTATGAGTTCTGAGCATCTCCTAATTTTCAAGTCGAATTCCAGGTACCAGTAGAATGACAGGTTACAGTTGGCCGTTCAGCTGGTACGTGCTTTCAGTTCCAGATTCTTGAAGATGAGGTAATCGAGGATATACTAATAAGAAGCTTTGTTAGAAGAGTGCGAACTTGCTTTTGCTTTTATCTGCCAACACGTGTCCACATTTAGACATTGGGATATTTATGCCAATGGAAGATTTTGATACTATAAAGCTTTTGTGATTTTAAAAATCAACCCCTCTAACTTTTAATATCATCATAACTGACCAAAAATACACTTTTTAGACCACTATACCCTCACCACTCTCAACAAATTACCAAATCATCCAAAATCCGTTAAACTCCAACATTTAACTACACACTCAACCGTATTTCGCATCATCTCTTTCACATGCATCATATGGCAACGGCGGTAACAGCAAGAGAAAGAGGGAGAAATAACGGTGTTGCAAGATACAGAGAAATTGATAAAACTTGGCAAGTTGATTTCTTAATCTTGAATGGTTTTTGCTTGTAGATAATTGTCTATGTTTATAGGGTTGTATTGACTCAAAAAATAAATAATTATTTTTTAAATGATCAATCGCAAAGATGGCATATCACATGTTTGATGAAATGTTTCTTACACCATTTTTCTTTTTTTTTTTTCCCGAAATTTTGGCACCTTAAATATTGCTAGTTATGACTTTGTGTTGAAATAATTGATGGGTGTCTGTTGTGTTTGATATTTGAGCAAGGGAGCAATGACATGAATTTCAACGAAGGTGTTTGAACAGTTATTACCAAAAAAAAAAATGCACAAGGCTTGGGAGGCAGCACCATCACCGGCCATTGCCCAAATAAAATGGCTTAGGGCACGCCATCTCCCTAAACTATACTATTTGGGAGATAGCAAGCATGTGCGACGGTGGGATGATGGTGGCATTGAAGCCTATATTACGAGGACCTTTGTAATATAGGGCCTGTCGCACAAACCAAAGGCGAAGTCCGCTTTAAAACTTGTGCGACAAGTGAAGAAGCATGAAAATTTTGGGCACTTATGTTTGTGTTACACTGTGATAGGTCGTGTTTCACCAAACGCTATTGGGACAACTTTTTGTTGCACTAAATAGGGGTGTTAAGAATTCAATTTGATCTGTCCAATGTATTTGATCTGTAGACATTTGATTCGTCAAAATTTAATATGTAGATTGGTGGATTGAATTAGATTGAAAATTTAAAAATCCACAATCAATGGATTAGATATGGATTTACTTCTATAAATTCATAAAAATTCATGAATCCGTAAAAAAAATTATTTAATTAAAAAATTAAACTTATAAATATAATATTAGTACTTACTAATAAATAAATAAGTTAAAATATAGTTACATTAATAATATATTATATCTTATTGATAATAATATAAAATAAAAAAATAATTAAATAAATAAATATAACTTCTTAAACAGTTAATTTTCACGTACTCATTTAAACAAATGAGATTTTTTTTTTCTTTTAGTGTGTTATATTTTAAAACTTTAAATGCATTTTCTAGTTTTATTCAAACAATTAATTTATTTAAATATTATTTAATTTTAAATTAGATTGGTAGTAAAGTTATTTTTATATTAATTTTTTTATTTAGTTAGTTCATAGATTAAAAATAATTAAAAAATTTTAATCCATAAAAAATGGGTAAAATGGTGGATTGAATATAGATTAGGTCAAATCCGCATCCGATTTATAGATGTATGGATTAGATTTGAATTAAATTTCACCGATATGTGGATTGGATTGGATTAAAAATTTATAATCCACAAAATCGTGGATCAGATATGAATTTATACCCAATCTACGAACTTCCTTAGCACTAAAACACAAAAGTTCCAATGTGGTGCAACAGACACCGATTGCCCACAGCTAATGCTCTAGAACACGTGCCACAAGTATCTATTGCACATTTTCTACATTCGCCTTCTACTTTATTTTTACTCAGAAATTTATTTGTTTCAAATGTTTCTTATCTATTAATTGAATCGAAGTATTTCGTAAACCATATTATTGAAAAAAAAAAAAAAGCTAGCATTTACAATAACACCCACATCAATTTATTAAGAATGGTGAAATTTAGTGATTTATTACAAGTGATGAATATAGATTAGAAATAATTAAAAAAATTTAATTCATAAAAAAATGGGTAAAATGATGGATTAAATATAAATTGGGTCAAATCTGCATCTGATTTATAGATGTATGGATTGGATTTGAATTAAATTTCACCGATATTTAGATTAGATTGGATTAAAAATTTATAACCCGCAAAATCGTAAATCAAATATGAATTTATGCCCAATCCATGAATTTCCTTAGCACTAAAACACAAAAGTTCCAATGTGGTGCGACAGACACCGATTGCCCAGAGCTAATGCTCTAGAACACACGCCACAAGTATCTATTGCACATTTTCTACATTCGCCTTCTACTTTATTTTTACTCAGAAATTTATTTGTTTCAAATGTTTCTTATCTATTAATTAATTGAATCGAAGTACTTTGTAAACCCATATTATTGAAAAAAAAAAAAAAGCTAGCATTTACAATAACACCCACATCAATTTATTAAGAATGGTGAAATTTAGTGATTTATTAAGAGTGATGATAGTATTTTCGTTCAAAAATTAAATGTTTTCCTCGTTATGGTTAAAGAGTTAAAGAGGAACCAATTTAAAAATCCAAAATTTTTTGGGCTGATTATGTAAATTTCCCTTCATATTTCCCCGCGGTATACAAAAGGGTCCGGAAATAAAATATTAGAAATAAAGAAAAACACGTGCTTAAGGACTCGTGGACGCTTCCTATATATGCACTATACGATAAACGAGAGACATCTAACAACTATACAAAATAAAATGCACATGTAACGTGTAACAGACTTGCAGAACCTACCATTATGTAAAATTATTTTCACCAAGGTGGCAGACAACGAGGCTGGTCTTATACCATAAGCATATACACACACGCACACACCGCAAGCCTCTTATACCACAAGCATACACACACATTCTCATTGTAAGTTCGAAGGATCTCTATGCACAAGGCAGACCTATTAATAGAAACTTCCAAAACCTGAAAATCAATATTTGTATCTCCATGCCAGAAACCAGTAATGTCTGAGCTCTAAATTCTAATATCAAATTTCGGAAACCACACACGAACTGATACGAATAAAGGCACTGGAAATTGTCTTTCTATTTTCTAATTGTCATGCAGGCATCTGTGTAGGACGGCTCCATAGTCACCAAACTGAATATCAGTTGGTGGATGCAAGTCAAAGACATAGGAGATTGCCCTTGAAACCAACATTGGCCTCTTGGTATTGACTGTATCAGACAACTCGCCAAAGCTCATTTCGTCAAATGGGAACGACTCAGACAGGAAGAAGAAGCTATCTCTTGCCAACTTTTCCACCTGAAACAACAGCAGAAAGCTAAAATCTGGAACTTCTCGTCTTCCTTATATTCAACACAACATATAGGCAACTATCAGTACATGAAACAGAACTTGATCTCAGAGTCTGAACCAGTACTGCCAGTGCTACTTGAACAAATTAACATACATAAATAAACCATAAAGGTGACAACTGACAACATTGCAAACTAAAAACTGATTTGCTGTTAAGTAAATGAATATATTCCTTCTCAATGTCATTAGTTCTTCAGGCAGTTGTAAAAGCAGAACAGATTTATTTAACAGCAACAAAAATTACCTGTAATTGTGCAAATTTGATATTGTTCATGGTGACGATAACTTGCGTGTTGTACAAGGCATCAGCCAACATTCTGATGGCTAGATGCTCAAAAAAGTTCTGCACGAGAGTTTTCTGACTCTCCAAATTTTCACTATAGCTTTCCAGGCTAGGAAACCATAGCACGCACTTCACTTCTTTCCACGGGATTGGATTATCACCAGCTTCGGAAATGACAGTCTTGAGCGAGTGACGAAGGCCCCATAGAATTCTAATGCCTGCCAAAGATGGCTCACATATAGCAGAGTCTGACAAACATGTTGTGGAAATTATTCTTGATGGATCATAAAGGCAAGCAAGATTCGCTGAGAAATGCATGTCTGTGTCGTCCAATAAAAGAATGGATCCATCTGAAGATGTGGGAAACAATTGTAGAAGGGATGCAGCATTGGCAACTCCATCTTCTGGCAGGCAAGTAAATGAGCTAGAAGGCAACACTGGTTGTCCAAAATCATGAGAAAAGACGCATGAATCTCCATTTCGACAACCCTGCAAATCCCATTTCAGAATCAAGAAGATATACAATCTAAACCAAGGACAAAATCAAACAGAGTGCATAACTTCAACTACATAATTGAAAACATTCGAACTAGTATCATGGAAACTAAATTCTGCTCATGAAAAGGTATTTTAAGACTTTCATTGGTCTCATACAATTAAATTATCCAAAATTTTTGTAGTTGTTTATTGGTATAAAAGAATATAACAGTCTTTTGAAGCATTATTCGAAAATCTGAAGACATCAATCAAAGAGGTAAAGTACATGAGAATTCTTATTATACTGCAAAGTATAAAACCATTATGCAAAATGTTCCCCATTATTGCCAATCACGCCTCAGCAAAGGCAAAGACTGTTTGATAAAACATGGACTGCCAACCCTCCAACACAGGTCTTAGATCAGATTCCAGACATGATGTGTTTTCAGTTTTAAGTGATCCAGAAAATTCATAACATATATCAAGCACTGCTTCGAAAAGAAAAATAAATAAACACCTTTAGAGAATAAATTCAAGACGCCAAGAAAGAATCCTGTAGAGAGGATCTAACCAAACAAAAGATACCTGTAAAGAATAAAAGAATCGGCATGCAGGCCTTTTTGCTTGAAGTGAGTGAGAAAAAGGACACCCACTACCCCTATTGCAAGATCCATTGATGAAATAGACACATAAAGGAGCTTCCCCAGGGATTTGAGAGCCATTAACAGCTTTATCCTGATTACCAGATACATCTTCCACATACTGAACTCTTATCTGTTGCATATTATAAGAAAAGATCAACACCATATCAACAATACTGCAGACAAGGTATCAAAAATCTGTACCTCTTTAATAATGCTAGCCAACTTTTCAGCTACGTTATTGGACTGAAACTGATTGGAAGCGACAAATGGTACAGCCACACAGTTCTTTGCTTCAAAAGATGGCCCAAGGTGCTCATTGTCAGCAGTGAGTGGAGGTGGGTCACACTTGAGAAGGCATGTATGTTCAAATTCATAAGGATCATAATAGGTTGGAAGACCATTAGATGTACCCAAGAATTTAGGCCGAAACCTGTGCACTTCATTAAGTATATCCTCATCTGAAATGGGAGATAATTGAACTTGTTAATATACCACAGGAAAAAGAAAAGAATACTACGCGTTAATTTTTTTTTTAAAGGTTTTCATAAACATGACCTTATTACTTCAACCAAAATATAAAAGAGCAAGAATAACATTATAAATCCATACACAACTCAGAGACATGATGTAGTGAAGAGTGCACAAGATAATGGAGAGAACACCATTCTTCTTCAATCTTGGGAAGTAATGATGCTGTAACTTTCGTTTCATCAAACTTTAGAACTTGTTTCAGGTGGTCAAGACGCTGTTTATCCTTCAGGAAAGAGAATACCTTTAAATTATGAATTCAACTAAAAGGGCAATCCCCAAACATCAAAGAGAAAACATGCTATTTTACCTTGAAAACATGTTGCCAAAACTGAAATGCACACAAGTTTCCCATGATCACCATTTCCTTACGACCGGCTAGGATTCTGTTATTACCATCTCCACCAAAGTAGCAGCATGTGTACTCTGCAAACTGAAGTAAAATAGTAGTTTAACTTAGAGAGATAATAGTGCAAACAGCTAAGTGCTTAGGCAAACTGTAGAGGTGATTTACTAAATAAGCAAAATACCAAAGCGTCATCCCCAAAAGGATGAAGGATGGGTAGAGGCTGTGTATCCATCAATATACCAAGTAGAATGCCTTCGCGCAACATTCCAATTTCCCCAAACTTGAGTACAAGCATGGAAGCATCAAAAGATAAGGAGAAGCTGGCCAGCAACCGTCCATAAAATGTGGGCTCATACCGAGCCCTTGGTGATGTTTTCTGCAGTGCGCGCATATGAACAAGCAAATCCAGTGCATCCCCGACAACTTCAGGATTTGGTGGATCCAGAGCCTTCTGCAACAAGACTAATTACAAACAATCATCAGTCCACTCAGTATCCATCAGGTTAAAATTGGTTCTTAACAAAAAAATCAATTTATTTGTTATAGATTTTTTTGGTACCTAGATAATCAATTTGTTTTTAGATTAAAATCTAAGGTTCTTTAAAGAGTAAAATTTATTTTGTTATATATGGACCAATCATTTTAATTATTTAAAGAAAGAAGGTTTTTTAACTCATTTATAGGAAAAATTTTAATGGGGGCTTATTGAAATTAAATACTGGGGGCTTAAACAAATGTATTTGATATGAAGTTTACAGGGCTAAAGAAAGTGAGTACATTAAGGAGAATTTTTTTTTACCAGGTACTTTGACCCCCTGCGGTCATTAGCTGGGTCTGTCATTGAGAGGTGAAATTCATCAATTTGATAGTCAATTTTATACGTTGTAAAATTACCATCTCATCATCAAATAAATAAATGTCAGCGCATTTGGTGTGGACAATATTAGAATACTACTTGGGAAGCATAGTATTATTCCAAATTTAACTTATCTGATGAAGTTAGAAAGGACATATGACCAGCAACAAAATAAGCAGTGAAATTTTCGTAAAACCAGAATCCTACAACCATACCCTTGGGGTCACTGATGGCTTTAGATTCAGCACAGGAAATAAGAAGTACTTGTAGCCTCAATGACAGCCTCAATATTGCAGGACACTCATAATCCTCAAGCTTGCCAAAAAAAGATTTCGTAACCAATCGATAAACCTGGCCATCACATGTTCGACCAGTTCTTCCCCTACGCTGTTCTGCCTACAGTATTATTTTAATTAACGAACTAAATAGGGAATGTGAAAAAAAAAAAGAGTTGATCCAGAAAATATTTTATTACCTGAGATTTAGAGACCCAAACAAGCTCTGCAGAGTCTATTTTCCGATTAACATCCCAAAACACTTGTAAAGATCGGCATGAATCAATGACATATGCAACTTTGGGTATTGTAACAGATGATTCCGCAATGTTTGTGGCCAATATTACCTGTGCAAGGTAATATTTACTTGATGAACAAACAATGACATGAAATCAAAAATCTTAAACTTGAGTAATGAAAAATGCATGCACGCTGTGGGACACTTGGTAAAAGGTAAAGAGGTCAAACTTAGTAACATATCCTTTTAATCCAGCTGCAGAATTATTTATCAGTGCAGCATGATCATATCATGCGGAGAAACAACTGCAATAAAGCAGCCTCTTGTATTTTTATGACAAAAGGAGCAAATCAAACAATAAAATGCCATTCAAACGGCCACCCACAGATCTCTCCTTCAATTCATATATGCATCCAAATGAACTTCCCTCCCTCCATTTATCGGTTAAAAAAAATCTTAAGCAATTTTAAGAAAAAGAACCGATTTTCTCCCCCCCCCCCCCCCTCTCCCCAATAAAAAAAAAAAGGAAAGAAAGAAAAAGAACTGATGTATACCTTACGATGGGACTTGCAGATTTTCATGGCCATGAGAGCCTGTTCTGTATCAACACTACTATGCAAAATATGAACCTTGAAGAATGAACTGAGTGGCTCCATAAGGTACCATTGTTGTTCCAGGGCATAGTATGTTGGAAGGAAAACCAAAATGCTCTTTTCAATATCGGACTCATTTTTATGAATGTGCAGCACTAAATCATGAATAAGTTTGTGTACTTCAGGCTTAATTTCAGCATTAGCCATAGAAGGACTTGGACCGGAACAATATCTTAAAGATGATAATTCTGACGTCATTCCATCATCTACTCCAAGCAATTCAGTAACCTATGCACAAAGTAGTTGCATAATCATCAGATACAGGAAGAGAATGTCCTATGCCATAGAATCATCTGAAGCAACCTCTCAGCCTTCCTTTTTCCATTAAGTTCAAATCTCACATATCATAACAATTCATAAAATCACCTGAAAATTTTCAAATCTTACATATCACAGCAATGCATGATATCACATGAAACAAGTTAAATGATATCACCAACACAAATCCAACACAATAACTTCCTTAAATTCTATCTTGACTTACTTACTACGCCCTTCTGCTAATTTCCATACAAAAACAACAAACAAACGCTTTCTTCAATTAAATTTTTCAAGTGTGATAATTAAGGAATCTCAAAGACTTGTTATGTGAAAGTGTTTTGAGCAGCGTATTGCAGAATACATCAATGTAAAGCCAGAAAATTGGAGCACTGCAACCTAACATTCATTAGTCACTACTTTTTCCACAGCAGAAGCTTGTGGAGGAAGTAAATGAATGTAAATAAAGAAGAATACTTAATAAAATGCTGAAGCAAAAGCACGCATTCATGTAATAATAACACCGGTCATGTAGCGGAAAGACAAAGGGATGCAGTAATAGCACTTGCCTGTTCAAGATAAGAAACTCTTCGCTGAAAAATGGTCCTCTGATTGGTGCTAGGGATTGCAAGCACTTCCACTCTTTCACCTCTACCAAGGTCCCTGAAGTAATCTCTATATCTTGTAATATCAGCAGTTGCAGACATCAAGACAACCCTGGAAAGGATGTCAATTCCATCAAATCCTCCCAAGTGGAAAGTTCAGCTCAGATGTAATACAAATGCAAGAGATGAAGTATCACTTTCCTAATAGATAACCAAAAACATGAAAACATAACCACATATGCCAACTTTGCCAAGTCAGTCTAAGCTAAAGAAGAAAAATCACAATATAAGAAAAAGACATGAGAAAGAAGGATGTCAACCTCAGGTCATTCTTCTTCAACAGCAGTTGCTTAACACAGACAAGAACAAGGTCGGATTCTACTGATCTTTCATGCACTTCATCAAGAACTATAACCTTGTACTTGAGTGCATTCAAGCCTCTGTCTCGCATTTCATCCAACAAAACTCCAGCAGTTTTGAAAACAATCTTTGATCTGCAAAACAATTTGAAGAAGATGACTGCCAATTGTAAAGTATAAACCTCAGAGAAAATAAAGAGTATAATGTAATTAAAAAAAAATTAAAAGCATTAGGCAGTAAATGTCCCTCATATTTATTTTGACCGTTAAAATTAAAAAAAAAATGTTTTATAATCAACTCTGTGCAAAATTTAACCAAAAGCACCTATACATGTGACCAAAGGAATCAAAGTATTGGGAGGCAAAATCCTAAAATGACATCTTCTAACTGAATTTGTTTGGAGGTTTTTTATTTAACTTTTTTCTATTTACAACCGAGTGCTCTGTCTCAGAAGTAATTTGACCATCATTTTGTAAAAAGCTAAAGTCTCTGGTGACAAAGAAAAACAAGATAAGACAAGCGACAAGAAAAAAAGAAAGTAGAAAAAACAAATGGTTCAACCTCCGAAGGATAGATTGTGTAAATTAGAAAATTAAATACAAACTACCCTTCAGATAAGTGCTTTGAATGACCAATGTGATATCCAACTTCTCCACCCAATTCGCAGTTACGACCTTTGGCAACCATTTTAGCAACGGCTACAACAGCAAATCGTCTCGGTTGCGTACATAAAATGGGTTCCATGTTTTCCTCCAAAAGGAATTGCGGAACTTGAGAGCTCTTCCCTACGCAGCGGGTAAAAAAAAACACATCAACGGTCAAAATCCATTGATCAAAAGATACAAATTCACCACGCGAAACTATTATGCTTTGGCCTAGGCTTCAAAGGTAAGCAAACAGCATTACAATTAGTAACGAGAAACAATGTAAGTACCACAGCCAGTTTCACCGACGATGAGAGTGACGCGATTTTCAACGACTTTCTCGACGATTTTTTCTCTGAGCGACATGACGGGAAGGGACGAGAATTCCGGTGACGTAAACGGCGACGAATAAGAAGAACTACAAGACGATGTCGGAGACGATGACCCCATTGTTATTTTTTAAAACTTAGAATTTGAAATCCTCTCTATCTCTCTCTCTCGTGCGCGCTCACCACTCAGGTCACGGTACTCTGCCCTTTGCTTTGCGCTTCAAGTTGTAACTGCTGAAATAGAAGAACTGATGTTGCCTGCTGCTAATGCATAGACGCCAAGCCAGGTCAGTCACTCTTCCTTCTTCGAGCCTCTGAGGAATGATCGGGGATGGCCGAGTGTATCTGGGCTCTAAGATTAGTCAGCTCACAGTCAATGTGTTTTGCTACTTGTTGTTGACTTATTTTTTATTGCGGCCAATGACGTGCTTGCTTAGTGGAGTCACCAGAGTATCTTAAGACGGACACATGAAACGCGGAAGGCAAAACGTGTAACTTCTCCTCCTTCTCGCGCAAGTTTAGTCTGAAGATGGGTCCGCTCTCGCATCAGGAATCCATTGGCTGATTGACGTGTAAACCGTACATGCTGACGACGCAATTGGAAAGGGCGAAAAAGGCCCATCGACGAAGATAAGTGTTGTTCTCCGTAATGGGCTTAGATTCCTTTGGATTGTTGTTGGGATGATATAATTAATTTATTTTTTTAATTTTGATAAAAATAATATTTTATTAATTTTTAAAAAATTATTTATCTTATAATTTTTTTTGTTTTAACAGTAATTTTTAAAAATATGTTAAGGTTATATTTTTTAAGTAACTTATTAAATAAGTTACCACACTTTTTTAAAATTTTTATAATAATCTTAATATTTCAACAAGAAAATTATTTTCTTATTTTTCATAAACTCTAACATACAAGTAAAAGACAATTCAAAGTTATATTTTCATCATTATATAATAAGATAATATTTTTGTAATAAAATTTACCAAACACGTAGATTTTACTTTTGAAACTCATAACAACAAAAACAATAAAAATTTACCAAATATCGAAGTATTCTTTTAATTAATAACTTATTTTATCCATAAAAAAATAACAACTTATCTAATCAACCACCACAATTCCAGACTAACACTTAACTATTTGCAAATATAATTGTGCTTTAATTTATTAGTAAATTACATATGATTTTATGCACAAACTCCTTATTTAATGCAGTGCTTTTAGTTTTAACGAACACACGTGCATGGTATGTGTGATAAAATAATTACTAATTACAAATTTTAAAACTCGAATCTTGACCCCTCTAAATATCACTTAGTTTGGTTTTTCTCGCCTTTTATATTACTTATGTTATATTTACCATAAAAAAAATCTTAAATATTGTCATTTTGATGTCGTGAGTTGTTCGAAATATATGGACAATGGACTATTTATTTTATTGTACAAATTATGAATTTCAGTATATCCTTATATAAATATTTTAACACCATACATTTTTAAGTGAAGTAGTGCTATACATATCAAATTTTTTATTTCAAATAATGTGTCGTTCATCAATTAGTTTGCGAGATAATATAATAAACTTATTTAAATTTTATCAAAAATTACTAACCATTCAATAAAAGACATGTTATTTAGGATAAAATTTGAAATGCCTAGAAAATAATAAATTTATCTACCTTAAAAAAGATTTATGGAAATGATATTAATCATCCTTCCTTAAAACTCTTTCTTTAGTTTTTCAAATTTATTTTTATATCTTATAATTCCCTTTTAAAATTCCTTCTCTTTCAAGAGACCTATTTTAATTTCTAAAGTATCATTCTCTACTTTTTCAATGAATAATGATATTTGTCTCCCTTATATTATTTTAATAGCCTCCACTTTTCAATTTATTTTATTATTTTCTAAAGTTATCCTTATTCAAAATAAAAATTATTATTTTTTATTTTATTTTATTCTCTCTTTCCCACCCCTTGTCTTCTCTCCCTTTGGCATAACTATCACAAAACTATCAATCCGGCAATCCGCCACCTATTTTTATCGACAACAAGTGCATCAATTCATCACCTTCACTAACACATAATGAGTTTCAATGTCGGGTTTTGTTAGATTTTATGAATAAATGGTGGGTTTTGTTGTTATTGATGACATTTGTTTTACTTCATGTAATTGTCTAAAATTTTGTTTAATTTTAATTTACTATTTGATTACTTGTTAATATTTAATTCAAATTGTGAATCAATTGAGGGGAAAAAAAAGATGAGAGAGATTTAAGTGATGAGAAGTTAATACATTGAGAGCTTGGAGAGGAGGAAAAATATTTATTTTGCAATAAGGGCAGTTTTGAAATAGATAATATTTGTTGAAAAATGGGGGTTGATGAAATAAATTGAGAGGGTTAAATATCATCACTTTTTTACAATCTATTTCACTCAACTTCAATTATGGTCTTCTTGTACAAATTTTTTAATGATTAAATCACACACACTCACATATGCATATATATATATAGACACACACACACACGTGCACACACTCAAAGAAAAATTATCTTTAGTGATTTGAAAATAGTGTCACTAGGAACTTTCAATGATACTTGCTAATTTTGTTACTAAAATGATAGTTAGAATCTATTAACACTAATTTATAATTTCTCGATTATAGAGTTCATGATTACTATTATTATGGTATCAATGTTTGATTTAATATCTAAAAAATATAAAATATAAAATAATATATTTAGTATTGATTAAATTAAAAGGCACTACAAAATAATAATAATTTCATTTATATTACAAAATTTTTTATTACATATCATTAGTACATGTCACACCTGCAGATTTGTCACGTTCACCTTCGGATATCCATATTTACAGCAAGAGTAAAAGAAACTGGAAAAAAAAAAAAAACAATGTCATTTCTTGGAAGCTAACGAAGTAAATCTCCAAAATGGAACAATAATTCGCAGGGGAAAAAAAAGAAAGGAAATTATTTGTACACAAAAAGCCAGACGCTTTGACAAACACATGGTGAGCAAAATGGCGTAACTGTTCCAAACCATGACTAACGTAACAATGAAACCATTCCAAACTATCACTCAACAAACAAGATTACATGCTCTTCATCAGTTCATTTTCTTAAATTTCTTGCAAGTGCATTTGAAATTATATCACTAATTTATTCATTTAAGACAAAAGTGAAAGACCAAAGAGCGGGGAATAAAAAGTGGCTAGCAAAAGCTACTTTCTTCTTCAACTCGTCAATCTCAGAACACGAAACAATTGTGCTCTCACCCTCAAATGTAACACATCCTTGCCAACAAAGTTCACCATGTACTTGTTGCAAGCGATACGAACAGCTTCAAATGCCTCGCTTGACACGTTCTCTTTTCCCCAGTTGATGAGGTGAACGCAGAAGAGGGACTCGTCGACTTCTTTCTTCTTCATCCCGACATCGTAGATTCTCAGTTCTATCCTACTGTACTCGGTCCCGCCGGCGAAGATCGTATCAGAAATTGAATGACACAAGAAGAAGAAATTGATATGAGAAATATTAAATTCTTGGATGAGAAACAAAGAAATTGGCGTGACAAAGGTTAAAATAATAGATGAGAGACAAAGAGACTCGAGATTGGGTCTGGCCCTCTGGCGTTTCAAAATGTTACGGTGAAGAGCGGAAGAGATTGAGCGTTGGCATTTTGTTTTTGGGCGCTACTTCAGCCGCCAATATGATAGTAAAAAGCTCATACAATTATTTAATTGTTTATCACAATGATTAATGATAGTACTTTCGCGCGAAAATAAATTTCCACGTAACTTTAATCACTTGTTGTTAAATTAATATTATATTATAACTATATTTTTAATTAGCAAATTTATTAAAAATAACAAAACTTCACTAAACTATATTGAATGAAAGATAAAATTTAATATTTCGTTTTATTGTTATAAATTTTTCATTTTCGACTTATACACTTAAAAAAATTTAAAATGAATAGTTATTCATGTAAAATAAAAAAAAACTCAATGAATTAAAAAAAAAATTAAAAGAAAGAAACGATAAAAAAAATGTGTAATTTAAAAAAATGAAAAATGCTTAGCCTAGTGGTCCTTTGGGTCAACACGAGGCTTCATTCTTCAAAATCTCGGATTCTAAATTCAAACTAAGACAAAACTTAATAATATATATATATTTTTATTATTGATACCTTGGTTTCACTTACCTTTAATCCTTATTGTACATGCACTGTAATATTAATAATTTGTGATATTTGTCTGGTAAATATAAAAAATATTTCATAAGTATGTATATACTTATATTTTTTAATAAAGGATCACAAGTGACACTAAAAACTATTTTCTATAATAATAATAATTATAATAATAATATCGTGTACATATTTGAATCAACTAGAGGTTGAAAGTGATTTCCAATAACTAAGCTTCAATTTTTTTTTGTTAACATAAAAAAGATATGCTAGGAAACAAATAGAAAAAGACGTTCATTGATTAAGTTTATACACACGAAATTGAAAATGGATGAGGAGGAGATTGATAAGAGTGAGATTTTATTAGTAGAATCACATTGACTATAGTGTAAAGTGCTTTTGAGCGAAAAAAATGATAGGAGGTTACGTGGTGTAAAGAGTTTGAGAGAGAAACTTATGAAGAGAGAAAATGCGGGGGATTAATTAGATTTATTGTATCCTTTAATGTAGTTGTAATAGGAAAGGGGTTTTATAAGGATTATAGAGAGGTGCAAAAGGGTAGTTTTTGTCCAACTCGTCTCATCTTCACGACCCAAATAAACTTGATGGGCTAAGCCCATTTATTTCCTGCGCTGCACAAATGTAGAATCGTAATATTAGACCCTTTGTTTTATTTCATTATTCTCTGCTATTCAATCAACCCACTGAAAATTTTAAAATAATCTCTATTTTTCATTACACCTCATTTAATCCTTATTTTACTCTTATTATAATTTTTATGCTTTTTCTACGCACCCCATCGATTAAAAAAAAACTGATTAAAAAAAAAAAACTATAATATCTTATAATCTCTGTCTTTCTTATTAAGGTTTATCTATCGTTAGCAACTATAAAAAATTTTCATTATTAAAATAATATAAAGTTAATGATTCCCACCAAGAATCAATATCAGCATAGATGCAACCATCATCATTCTTTTTTCTTTTTAAAACCATCACAGCCATGGGTTCTGTCTTATAAACACTTGATAGGCACTTGCCCTCTATTTCATTCGTTTTTGCTGCAAATACCCGCTGGATCTGCATGACCTTTTCCGTTACGATGTGGGTTGGTGTCAACAAAAATTGGAATTTATGGATTTGGGCACAGTTGTTTACAGTGTTTATTCTTTTTACTCAATGAATAAAATTCTTTGATTTGAAACGTCAAAGTCGTTTAATCTGGTTAATAATACAGTTTGAAATTGTATATAGTTCTTTAATATTTAAATGGAATATTAAATTATTAATGAGTTTATTGAGTATAAATATTAAAAAATAAGCTCGAATAAAGCTCCTACCAAAGTGTTTAGCATCTTTACGGTATCGATTCTGTACCATGCATTCATACCCCCATCACCACCATGAGGTCCATAATCCATGATGTAAGAGAAAATTCTATTAATTAGATCACCAACTGTAAAATGGTTTCTTAAGCTTCTACAAATTATAGGAATCGTCTACGATTATAAAAGTAAATTGCATAATATTTGAGATGAGATGAGATGATGATTCAGTTTAAAAAAATTAGGGTTTATAAAATTAAATTATTTAAATTAAATTACTATGTGAGAGTATTTTAAAATTATTTATCATTTTAGGTAATTTTAAATCAGGATAATATGGATGTTAATACAAAAGTGATTAACGAGGGTCGGTCAAATAAAATAAAGAAGTCAAGTGTTACTACTCGTGTAACTGTTGTTAGCAACCAAGACCCAAGCTGAGTTTGAAGTCTGAATAAGCTGAATTGAAAGGGCAGCGATCGTTATCGAAACCATCCACCAATTGATCAACAATTAATCGATAGAGAGCAAAGAAAGTAAGGGCACCAAGACAGGGAATCAACGGGAACAAAAGGACAGACTGCGATTTCTGAATTGAGTTCAGCATTGAAAAGAGCCTAAGGACTGCTCTCTCGTTGGTGAGGATTATCTCGGTCCTCGAGTGCCTCCACCATTCCAATTTCCAAAGGACTCTGCGAAATGGCTTATATATATAAAAGAGTGCAAACTTATAAACAAAATGGAAATTCTTTGTACCTAGAAATAATTCATTGCATATTGAAGGCAAGAGAGCACAATGAGATGGTTTTCCTCAGTCCATAATTTATGTTGCCGCCGGTACGAAGTATGTTTAACCGCCAAATATTGCCAAAGAGCTGCACTATGAACTGAAAAACGTGTTAAATAACTCGATTCCTTCTTTTTTATTTGTCCTTCAGATCCTTGAATTCCCAGTTTATCTACTTGACCGTGGCAATAATTGCTAATAGTGCCAGTGCGAATTAGAGTTGTCATTATTGCTGCATCATTATTAGCTTGTCAACCGTTTTTGGTACTCCTCCCTTTACCATACTTAGTTGGTCCTGCTAAAACAAGCCTTTGGGAGGGCTATTTCAACCCATATTAGTCCAACGCTTTATGTAATCCTCTATTGTCTTCTTCTTTTTCTCCCTTCTCATCATTTAAGTTATCTTCTCATGATCCTTTAATCTCACGTGGAGATGTTGTGTTTTTGTCTATTCTGGTTCTCTAATGTGTCCAAGTTACGTGGTTTTGTTATTTTACCCGGAATTGATCACTTGTGCTTCCCTTCGTTTTTTTTTTTTTTTTTTTCTCATTTTATGCAATAAGGGCAACATTTTTATGCCACTCCGCCTTTAGCTAAGTGAATGATTGAGTGATCTCAACTTTCTCCTTTAATAAAAAATAATTGAGTAGAGGTCATTATAATCTTTCTCCCTTAAAAAAATGTATGAGTGGAATAAACATCTCTAAAATATTAGAGAGAGCAGACAATCTGGGCAGTGTTTTATAAAGATTTAATGTAATCTAATGGTCCAAAATAGTTCTCTGGTTGCAGTGAGACCCTTATCACTTGTAGGTAGTTTTAGGAAAGTTTATTTTGAAATGGATACCTAGATGCCAATTGTGCCCCGTAATAATCTATCTTCTAGAGCATACAATGATTCTTTCGCTGCCTTAGGCATTAATTTACATACTAAAATATCGCAGTCTCTACCCATGATCCCAGCATCACAATTCCATTTTTGTCTAAATTGCGAAATAATTGGACTTTCAGATATGGTATTTTTATTAATGATCATTTTAAGACATCTCTCAAATATTAGAGAAGATAAACAATATATACAATAATTCATAAGTACTTAATGTAAACTAATGATTCCAACTAGTTGTCTAATTACAATGCCAATAGTTGTGTATGGTAATGATAATGTGTAAATATCTGATGTAATATCAAATTGCCTAATTATATTATCAGCATAAAAAAAAGGGGACAATTTTACTTTTATTTGCAATTGGATTGATATGTTTGATGAATCAAGTACCGTGGTAGGGCACACGTTCACACCTTATTTACATGATATTGGAAAGTCCGTTGAAGCCTTGCTGTCGTGATCATCTATTGTCTCTTTTATTTGGAATATTAGTCTGAGCTGATATCCTAACATGTCCCCCAGGCGTTGAATTTACGACCTATTTTTAACAAAAAGGTATATCCAGTAAATTTTTGGAATGTATTTGTGTCGAAAATTTTGTACATAAATTTTACTGGAAAAAATTTATGTGTGGTTGGTTACGCTTTTTTTTTAAAAAAAAAATTTAAGTCAAGCAATCGCACAAATTCATATTCGGAGAACCTGCCTACCACGCGACGGTATACGTGGTGCACTCTCATTGGAGAATTGAGTCTCACAAGCAAGCTCCACCAATGAAAGCATGTTACGCGTGCCGCCGCGCACTAAATTAAACATCATCGTATACATAGATAATATCATAATTGTCTTCTTCTAACGAGGTATCTTTCATAAAAACGATGATCCGGTAAAAAGATAGAAAAACACGAAATCAATGCTTTAAAGTATATTAATTAACAATAAAGTTATATAGATGCATTATCCAACCAATAATTGATTGTCAAATTAGTTTTTGTATTAAAACGCAACAAGATGCCAATCACTAGGCCAAATAATGATTATTATTATTTTGCCTGTTTGTACACGGATATGTGTTTGTGGCTTTAGCATTAATATTAATTATATGGTTATCAACCCCCCCGGCCCCTTACTATGAGTTGTGACCGTAGTTTAAATTAAGGTGGCATTTATTTATTTACTGAATATTTAATATATTTAATTTTTATTATGGTTTACATTGATCTAAACACAGATGTAATGATATGTTTATTTTTTCTTTTCAACATAGATATAAACGTACGAAAGTTAGTAGTTTGACAATAATGCCCTTAAATTTGAATCTAAAATACATTAGAAAGCTATTGCTATTGAATAACTTATACTTATGTGCCATACATTTTCAAGTTAAATATTTTTAAGAAAATAATAATTTGAATTTGGTAAAATTAATAGAGTTTATTGAACATATAATTTTGCTATTTTTAATTTAATCAGTCATGAAATTTATTCAAAATAACAATAATATTCTGCATGTGTTTTATTTTACCTAAATAAGCTATAAAGTTTTTTTTTTCACAGTAGTACGTGATTTACAATTATGATGATTAATCTTTATAATTTTATAAAAAAAAATAACTAAGCTTTTTACATTGTAGGAAATAGATTAATTGTGGAAGGGTAATTTTGAGAGTTAAAGTTAAATAATTAATTCAAAGCATTATTTATGTGTTAATTTAACTTTTTGAACTCAATTTTATTTCAATATACGTATTTGATGAATTTTCATTGTTAAGTTGAAAAATAAAACATTTAAAACAACTGATTGACTAAAATTCTTGGAGTATAATTGTAGATATGCATTTAAAAATAAAATATGAGAAATAGAGAGACTGGGCTATGTTTGGGAGCTAAGATTAATGTAGGACTGAATTATTTTTTGGGACAAAATATTAATCCCTTGTTTGGAATGCTTACTTTGATTGGACTGATGAAGTAAGTTCAAATTTTAATCCTAAATTCATGGATTAATAATTCCAATTTTTATTTTTGTTTATTTAAGATTAGACAATGAGAAGAAAACTGTCTATCTATTTATGGTATCTTTTATAATTTCTTATTTTTATTTATAACTTAAACAACTATTTATTATTTATTTTTATTAATTAAATAATTTATTTTTTATTCATAATTTAATTAAAAAATATTAATTAATTTATTATTTGAATAGTTTTATTTATTTTATTTAATGAAATGATATACCTTATATGAATCAATTTATAATTTAAATAATTTATATTTCTTTATTATAATCATGACTACCATATAACCAATTGAATACATCTATACATATATATATATATATAATTTTATTATTGATTTTATTTTTAATTAATTATAATACTTCTTATTAAATATCTATAAATGGTTGATATTTAAATTCAAATATTAGCTTAAATACTATTTAACTTTAATTTAATATAATTTAATCTAATACTATATCAAACATAAATTCATATTTTATTTATTTATTTATTTATTTTTGGTTCAAAAGGTAGCCTTAGACCTTGGTAATAAAGAGACATTCTCAACCACTTGGCCTTTAGTTAAGTGGTGAACCCATGATCTTACAATTATGAGAGCATGATTTTTAATTCCTACGGACTCAAACTCGTAATTAAACACAATTATAAATTAAATTTATAAAAAAATCTTTTTTTCTTACTAAATGTTTCTTCATAAAATATATATAATATTATAAATTTTAATTATAAATATCAGTATATATATTAATTTCATAAAATAAATAAATAAATAAATATATATATATATATATAAAATATTATAAGTCTCAATTCTAAATATCAGTATATATATCTCCTCTCTCGGCGCGCAGAGCGTATGTAACCAATATTTTAAGAAAAAAAAAAGGCCGTTCTCGTTCAGCTGAATCTGAGCTGTTCGAGTTCCCGTGGGGCCCAAGTGGGAGGGCCACTAACAAGTACCGATACGTGTTGTGTCTATATAGAATGCTGACAAGTAGGCCACTGGATTTTTACACTGTGAAGAGCGTAGGATTCAATATCGTACGCCGGGTAACACGTAATCCCCTTACGGCCTTAAATAAATACTCATTCTTCCCTCGCCCAATTTCAAAACCCTAATCTTCGAAGCTCTTTGTCTCTGCGCACAACTATCGTTTAATCATCATTACAGGTAAGGTCTCATCTCTGCTTTCAATGTTCAAATAAAAATATTCCCGCATGAATCTTTAGTTTCACTTAAAAATAATGTTTTCCCTTTACAAATTCCAAACACGATCAGATTTCTGGTTCGGTTATATTGTTCGCAAATCAAGATTTTAGCAAACTCCAATATCTGTTCTTGTTGAACCCTAATTATCTTAAAATCCTTCCCTCTTAAAAAAATAAAAAGAAACTAGAGCCTCTTCAACCAAGAAACCCTAGGAATCAAGAGACCGTAGAGCCAAGAAATCAAGAAACGATAAAAATTTACCAAGATTTTGACAGCTCTCCCTCTCTTGTGGCACACAATTTCCTACACCAAGGCCTCAGATTCGCCAGTTTAGGATAAACATTGTTCCGCTATCTCCTGTACTAAGGTCTCAGTATTTTGCCTAAAATAAACGTTAGTGGCTAATTCTGTCTTTTGGATATATTTGCTGTGACACCTCTGTCTGTGCTTGATTATACCATTGATAATTCAATGTGGCATCCGAATTTAGGGGATTGAATTGTTGTTATTGATGCATTGTCTTTATTTCATGGTTCGTTTGCCATATTTCCTCAAATGAATTGGGAGTAGAGTGGTTACTGTTAGAAGGAGAAATGGTTTTAAGAAACATTACCGGATAGGCCCTAAGTGCCCTCAGCTTTTCTTTCTGAGTAAATGGAGCAGGTGAACAGCATCAGATTTTGAATTGTCTGTTTCCTTATTTATTTTTTTCCTGTTTGATTCTGTTGGTATTTTTTTTTTCAATTTTTTATTTTTATTTTTTGATATTCCATAATTTGTTTACACATGGAAGGTTTCATACTTTTGATTTTGAATTGTGTTGTTTGTTGCAGAAAAAAATGAGCAGCCGTGCGAGCAGAACTCTCTATGTTGGGAACCTGCCTGGTGATATTCGGGAGAGAGAAGTGGAAGATCTGTTTTACAAGGTGATGGTTTGCTTTTCATATTTTCAAGTCAATTGAACAAGAATTTTAGGAACATCTACCAGTATATTGTTGAGTTCTTACCTTTGGGTTATTATGAATTTCAATGTATTTGTTGACCATATATGTATAACATACTCTGCTGTTTCATATTTACTTGTGAGTGTACAATATAAGCTGTATATTGTGGGACCAAGCGTGAGTGGTCATTCAGTAATTTACTTAGCGTAAAATCTGAAGTTCGTTGTGTTTCATATAGTGTTTTTGTAGGATGATAGAAGTCACTCATTGTTGTGTTTCATTATATTCATTATGTGTCTGATTTTGAAAAGATTTATTGTGCTTTATGTTAAATTTTGTTTTAGCTTTGTGATCTTATTATTTATTTCCCTTTTGATCACAGTATGGACCTATAGCCCACATTGACCTGAAGATCCCCCCAAGGCCTCCTGGTTATGCATTTGTTGAGGTGAGCTTAAAGATGCTTACCTTCCACTCATTTTCTTTCTTTTCTCCTTTTTCATTTTTTTTGGAAAAAAATCAGTAGTCCATTCTAATCAGTCAATTCTCCATCATAGTTTGAAGAGGCTCGTGATGCTGAGGATGCAATTCGTGGTCGTGATGGCTATGATTTTGATGGGCATCGGTTACGGGTATCTATTGTTTAATGTTAGTATATGTTGCATGTGTTGAATGGATGTTGTGTATGTTCATTTTCTATCATGTGCATCTCTCAGGTGGAACTTGCACATGGTGGGCGGGGCCGTTCATCATCTGATCGTCATAGTAGTTACAGCAGTGGCCGAGGACGTGGAGTATCCAGGCGATCTGAATATCGTGGTGTGTACTCCATTTCATGCACTTGTTTATGCTTTGTGTTATATAATATGGTGCAGACAATATGACCGAAATTTTCATACGTGTAGTGTTAGTCACTGGATTACCCTCTTCTGCTTCATGGCAAGACCTTAAGGTGAAATTTTTGTCTTCTAGTATCATTCGTTTTTTATGGTTGGTTTGTATCATAGACATTCCTTTTTTCTCCTCCTTATTTGATTATCCCTACCCCTCTGCATTCTGGCGTGTGCCTGGTTTGTGTAGGGGGTTTCTTCAGGTTTGTTTCCTTTGTATCTAATGAGTTTTGAACTCATGCAATTTATGCAGGATCACATGCGTCGAGCAGGAGATGTTTGTTTCTCACAAGTTTTTCGTGATGGCAGTGGTAGGTGACATTGGAATAGTCTTTGCTTGTAATTTTTTCCTTATTAGTATTGTCAGAGTTGTAAAAATTTCCTAAGTTATCCATGTTGGAATTTAATATATATTTTTTTTATGGTCTTATCATCCTCTTTATCTTGTCCCTACATTGGAGGGCACTTGACAGAATTATAATGTTCTGTTTGTCTTCGCTCATTATTCCTGTGAATATGAGGTTACTCTTGTTATCATTACTCACTCAGTATTGTTATGTCAATTCTCAAAAGTTGTGAGTCATTTAGTTTATTCTTTTGGAAGCCACTGGTTGCCATGTCTTTATTTAGTTTTGTGCTTTATGAATTATATTCACTTTTGGAAAGATGCCTACGTTTTTTTCTCTTTAATCTATTTTCTTTTTGTTTGCAGGCACAACTGGTATTGTGGACTACACAAACTATGATGATATGAAGCATGCAGTAAGTCATCCTCCTTTAATTATGGAGTAATCAGCAGTGACATTCGTCCATGGTTTTTTGATGATTACTTGTGTATTCTGTGTTTTCATCTGCAGATCAAAAAACTTGATGACTCTGAGTTTAGGAATGCATTTTCTCGGGCTTATGTTCGGGTGAGTTTCTCACTGAATATTCTGAAATTAATGTACTTTGGTGATGCATTATACTTGCTAAGTTATGGGCAATTAGGTGAGGGAGTATGATCATAGACGTGATGGATCCCGAAGTCCTAGTCGTGGCCGATCTTATTCAAGAGGCCGGAGTGAGAGCCGAAGCCGCAGTCGCAGTCGTGGCCGAAGTTACAGTCGAAGTCGTAGTCAGAGGTAAGTTCATGTTAATCTTTTAGACAAGCTATAGTTATTATGTGCATTGCTGTTGTTTGTTTTTGTGGTGGACATATTGCAGCAAGTCGAAATTGTGTTGTTCAGTTGAAGAATATGAGCTCTGTTTGTTAACATTTTTAACACAATGCAGCAAGTCTCCAAAAGCCAAATCTTCACGCCATTCTCCCGATAGATCCAGATCAAGGTCTGCTTCTCGCTCACGCTCTGGATCAAAGCCTCACTCTTTGTCAAGGTATGCTTTGTTATTATCCTTTATTATGCATGTTGGGATTGTACGTGAAACTTAATACTTTCTTATGGTAATCTTGATTTGACAGATAGAAGCTTTACTTTAAAATTGCTTTAAGTTCTGCATAGTTTATTTCATTTGATTTGAAATTATTGGTTCTTCTCAAAGCTGCTCAAGTAGTTTTAATATACCTTCTCCTTTGAAACATGTAATGCTCATGTAAGGGAAACATGTGCATGCAAACATTGGTTGGAGTAATTCTATCAAATCAATTTACCTTCGGGTAAATTATATCAGATCTGATCTGGGTTGATTTGGAAGGATTGTGGCGAAGACATTCCTGCACACTTGTAATTTTCTGTGACATTTTCCTGAGATATGAAGAGTAAATAATTTCCAAGTGTGTTTAGAATTTTTAATTTTGACTTCTATGCCTTATCCCCATGGGATGGGGTTGCTGAAAAAGAAATCCTGGTGTCAAAACAGTCTTCATTTTCTCTTTACTGTATGAACATTGGCTTTTTGTGTTTTTAGATAATGGATATGTGCTGCAAACTGGGAATTGGATATTAGGATCTTGATGGGATATTGTTCAATTGCTTGCAACTCTTATGGGTGTAGAGGTATGCTCTTTCCAGATGGGCAACTTTGGAAACCTTCATGGTATCTCTGTTCTAATGCATTTAGCATCACCAATGTCCATGGTGCTAGATTTGGAACAAAGGAGACAATGGATTGCAATAATAAAGCTGGATTTCAGTGAATTTAGTGCCATTTGGATCTGGAAGTCTCGATCAATGGGCGGTTGAAACAATTTCTTTGCCATTTTCTGCTTCAACAACTGCCAAGCTATTAGGACATGCCATCTGGATTCTCTTGGATATTTGGTGGTACAGTAGGGAAGCATGGTTCTCTAATGTCCACTGGTGTCTTAAAAATGCAGTATTCTTTAATAAGGTTTATTTTTCCGAAGTTAGGTATTATCTGTGGATGGAAATTTATCAATTAACTCTGATATTTTGTTTTGTGTTGAGCTGCTAAAGTTTTTTTTCCCCCCCTCTTTATTCCCTTTTAAATATGGTAAAATCTTGACGTGGAAGAGGCACAAGGCTCTTGGATGAAAGTTCTTAAAAGGAACGAGTGGATTTTAAATTTGGGTTGTTTGTGGAACTTTTGCAGATCACGATCAAGATCCAAATCTCCGTTGCCTCCTGTAAGTGATTTCTGATGTTATTCGAGTTTCTTCAGCTATATTATTGGATCCTGACCAAACTGATATGGCTACTCATCCAGCAGGTTTTAGATATAAAATAATTATCCTTCACCCCAAAAAAATAACACAAAATAAAATAAAATAATGAACTGTAGAATGTAAGAAAGTTATAAACAGAAATAATGAACTGGAGAGTGTAAAAAAGGTTATAAACCAAAATTTGTTTAGTGATTAACATGTTTACGAAGTTTTGCTGATATGCTTCTTGGATAAGTATCAATGCTGTTAATGGTTTTATTTGCCAAATCTCTTATTCTTTGGTGGGGGGTAGGGGATCGGGAGGCATAGAGTTTGCTTGCCCCCATAATTGACTTGTACCCTTTATTGGTCATTGGCTGCCTTACAAAAACTATGATTGACTGCACAGAAACGAATGAGTAAAAGCCCCAAAAAGCGAAGTGTTAGCAGGAGCCCGAGTGGGAGCAGAAGCAGGAGCAGGAGTTTATCCAGGTCTCATTCTTCTCTACTATGTTTTTCCTTCATTCTTTGTTCACAAAGTTTTAGGCTTTGATTATGTACCTTTTTCTTTCCCCCCTATTGCTTTGTGTTTGGCACAAGTTATGATTTGATTCCTGATTGCAAACTGTCTGGACAGGTGAGGTTTGGTTGTTTCTTTGGATGCCCTGGACGATGGCGAAATTCCATGTTGCCTTATCTATTGTATGCTTTGCAAATTTGGAATTCTTGATAGATGCGGATTTATGGTACTAGGGTGGTTAATGGAATTGAACGGTTTGTGCACCTTTAATTTTAATTGGATCAAGACAATTACTTGGCTGGATTGAGATAACTAGTTAACTACTAGACCTGGTTCCACATGATGTTTGGTCCAAATAAATTAGTAGCCGGAGGCATTATTATTGTTCAGTCCTGTAACTGGAAATTTCTATATTTATGTGGCTTTCCACTTTCTAGTTTCATATGCGCGTTAGATGAGGACAGGTGAAGTGGTTCAGTTGGCGTTGTTCCGCCAATAATTTGAATGTTCCCAGGAAGTAATGCCCTCATCGTATCTTATCGCGGGATAAGCTGGGCACATGAGATGCCAATATCTGAAAAGGCCGGGGGGGGGGGGGGGGGTGGGGGGTGAGACAAAAATCGTAATGGTTCCAACTCTGACGTATGGTGCTCGTTGGGTTCACCATCGATCCAGTCGAAATTTCCACCATCGTTCATAAATGGAGAAGACTGATTCGATAATTCTTTAATTCCTACGTCTCTCAAATGGGTCAGCGCCGTCATAAAGATGAACTTGCCTGTGCTGCTTTCTAACCCGAACAGGAAGAGGGTTCGAATTTTCTGAGCCAATTGGTACCGGTAGTTGATAGTTATCTTGGCAAAAGCATTTACGTGCAGCAGTGAATGTCCACTCGACTGGACCATACTAAGTGCATTGCATCTCGACAGAAAAATACACAACTTAACGGAAGCTCAAATGAAGAAAATAAGTAGTTGAGGAAAGTCAACAAAGCTAATTATCATAATCAGCCAAAGCATAAGTTTGACAGGAGTGACGGACTCCAGCCGCCGTCTGATCCAAAACTAAAACGATTGGCTGCGAAGCAGTTTCACTGTTTCTGTCTCTCTGTCTCTCTCTTCACTAAGAATCAAGACCACCAAAAAAGAGACCGGAGAGAACAAACAATTCTTTCTCAAATTCGCCTGATTTGATTCTTTCTTAAAATGACAGAAACCGTATTCTCAAAGCTCTCTGACGACGTCGTGCTGAACATCTTCTTCAAACTGGAAGATGATCCCAGAAACTGGGCCCGCTTAGCTTGCGTCTGCGTCAAATTCTCGTCTCTCGTTCGCAACATCTGCTGGAAGATCAAATGCTCCAAGTCCATTCCTGCCGTTGTCGCTGATCTCGTCTCCCCGAATTCTGGAGTTCCGCCTGGTGGCTGGTCATCCCTCCACAAGCTCTCCGTCTGCTGCCCCGGCCTCCTTCACGCTGGCGTTCTCTTGGAGAATTCGGATTTCGGTCTCGAGCGCGAGCTGGGCCCCGACTCTGATTATCAAAGCTGCAGCACGAGCGCCATTCAACCGACGTCGACAACGACAATGACCGAAGCTTGCTCCAGCAATCTAAATTCTGTTACTGATAGTTCTTGGTCACTTTTTGATGATCTTTATTACGATACTGTTTATAATAAATCCGAGTCACATGATGATGATGGTGGTGATGGTAGCTTAGTTGTTGAGGATGTCAACAAGTGTGAGGTTAAAGTGGGTCGTGAATCCGCAACTTGTAAGAAGAGGAAGATATGTAAATCATTTAGGTCTCATTTGGCGTCTGGGGCTTGGAATTTGTGTCGTGAGCAGGGGAATAAATTGCTTGCGAGTAGATTCAGAGGGGATTGTTTATACATTTGTGATTGGCCTGGGTGTGTTCACATTGAAGAGAAGCGAAATTACATGCTTTTTAGAGGGATTTTTAAGAACTTTAAGCGATCTCGTGTTTGGAGAACCATCAATGATGGCAACCGGAGTAGGATTGACATCAATTGTGCATTTTGTAACTGTAAAGAGACTTGGGACTTACATTCTGCTTTTTGTTTGAGAAGGGTTTTTGGGTACCATGATGATGGTGAGCCTGTTGTCAGAGCTTATGTGTGTGAAAATGGACATGTTTCTGGAGCCTGGACTGATTTACCATTATACACTTGATGGTATTTTTGGACTGTTTGGTATTGTAATAGTTTCCAACTTCTTTTGTTGTTGATTATTTCTATTTCTTTGCTTGCCTGCCCCTCTTATTATCTCTTTTAAGTTTGTCATTTTCATGACCAATCAGTTATATTATTTTGAGTTTTATTAAATAAAAGTGAGGTTTGTGTTTTTATAGTGTTTCGAAGGTTTCTATCAGTTATTTCTTTCCCCTGCTAATAAGTTGTTGCTGGAAAATAGTTTGGAGTATGACAATTGATAGTTTAATCTGTTAACTAGTTTTCTCTATTTATATATAATATTCAATACTGGTATTAGATTTTTAGATTAGTTGGTGAGCTTCCATGAAGGGGGTGCAGAAATTTTTGAAAGAGATGATTTTTCACATGTGAATGCTCTGAAGTTCAGTTGCCACAAGTTGTAGCTTAACAAATGCAGATTGAAAAGCTGAATCAAGCAGATTATAAAATGGCACACACAACTCTTGATGCATTGAATTAGATGAATGTCATAGGATGGTGGTGTTGAATAGGAAACACAATATCTCATGCAATATTGTGGCTTTATTTCTTTAGTTCTTCTTTCCTTTCTTGTTTTAATTGGATATTTGGTTTATGCATGGTAGAAAATCTTCTTAACATAGTAAATCAGATGGGGTTTTGCTCAATTTTGATATGAGGTTCCCAAAGATTATAATTTATAAATTCTCTTTCCCTCAAGTCAGACTAGCAAATTTCGTTTTGCTTTTAAACTTGTCTCCTTGTTTCCTTCTTTTGATAGTAATAGTATATGATTGTTAGGACTTATGTTTTCTGGTTGTTGAGTGTAAAATGAATCATAGTTCCAGTAAATGGCAGGGATGGAAGATGGTTCATGGAATATGTCAGAGGATTGAATTGAGTAGATATCTATTAGAAACTGAAAGAGGTCTGAACTTGATACCAGTGGCGTAGTTATAGACTTATAGTGTACAATATTAGATCTCCAAGTTTATAGAATCTCTTGAATATTGAGAATTTATCTGCTATTGTGTGATCAACCACGAGATATTTTGATGACCTTGATTTCAAATTACTAGGCTTTACCACCTACCAAGTAAATAGAGCCATTTCTACAGTAGGTTATCATGTCATTATCAGTTTTCTTGCCTTGTGTTATTGATCGGGATCCGACTAATTAGTGTACATAATTTGAGTTTGGACCAAGCACTTCATATATTGTGAATATGCTCATATCACCACATTAACTTCACTGCAACATGGACTGAGTCGCTTATAGTTTTGCTTAACCATGACTTTTGTCTGGCTTCCTCTAAGGAGTGGGAAAATGTCCTTGGCTCTTCTGATTGGATTTGGACCCTTTACAATGCTCACAGCGAACTGTTAAATTTGACCAGCCAGTGCAAATCCTAGTGGAAGCATCTTCATGGAAGTACATTAAAGGAAAAATAAATATGTGTGCTTATTACAGATAGTCCCTTTCTTTTGAGTCCGAGGCAAAACTGGCAAGAAACGTTTTCTCATCTGCAACTGTAGCTGTGAACCAACTTTGCAAGTATGTGTGTGTGTGTCTCTCTCTCTCTCTGTGTATATATATTCTTGGTGTGATGGGAGAATTTAGAACAGCGGGAGCTTGTGTAAACATATTTAGACCGAATTTTTAAACATAATTTTAGACAAAAATTTTAAGCGCTTGGATTAAAACAAATTTTCGACCATGGTGCAGATGGTAACGCAAGCAACCTACTTGGCCTCTGAATAGTATTTCATGGTCGTCTAGCATCCACACGCCAGAAGAATCACATGGTAGGTTTTTTTTGTTTTTTTGAGAAGAAATGGCAGTTGAACTATCAAAATCAGTTTTCTTATACAGCAAGAAAATAAAATTAGGTAAACCAAGAGCTTGATGCGATGGGAGTACTTAGAATATTGGTGATTAAGCCCTATTAATAAAATCATGGTCTGCAAAATCTGGGATTTTAGTTTCCACTCTTGACGATAATCATTGAAAATAAAATTTGATAGTTGCTAATTAGATTAAAAAAATAAAAATTATTGGCTTCTCCCTGGTTAAAAATAGAAGACCTAGTCTAAGCTTTAGATTTTTATGGAAAATTGAACAACATATAATAACATACACTTATTCAAGTGAAACTATTCTTTTGGAGAGAGAGAGGTGAGAGATAAAATATTAACTTAAAAAATATTGTTTTGGCCCTTTATTCCAAGAGCGTAACATCTGTTTAATAATTGTGTCTCTTGAAGCTACATGTTTATGGGATGATTCAATAATGTTGAAATGGAGAGGGAGAAAATGAATTAAAAAAAAAAAATCAATAATCATCAATATCTAAGATGAGAAATCAATCCTGAACTGTTTGTAGAATCATATCAACACATAAATTACAAAAGAGGGAAAAGAGAACTCAAGGCAAGTGCCATTTGGGAAAAGCCGCAACAACGCTCCCTCAGCCGTAATGTGTTAAGGCTCGCCTGGGTATCTCTGTACTTGAGGAATCTACACTGCAGCTGAACCGTAAATAAACCCATATTTTTGCATGCATAAAGCTTGTGTGAACATGCTGCGACAAAGGACCCTGGAAACAGAGGCATTCCTGCAGATGAACTTGTGGGTACTCAAAATGAAACTAGACATTTTGAAATTAAAAAGAGAAAAAAACAAAAAAAAAAACAAAACTAGTAACAGCACAAAAGACCAGCCATTCTGTGCTCGGTTATGTGTAAATATCATTATTGCAAGCAATGGATAACATCAAATAATGAGGGGAGTCTGAATCCTGTTTTTGCACTCCAAACAAAAAGATGCGGTAAAATCCCATTTTTAAAGGCGGTGGATTGTAGCCCACTGAATTTATCCATAATCAAATACAACTTGTCCGGATTCTCAATGACAGGTGGACGACAGATGAGGGGGCTGGATCGATCTGCTGGTCCCAGTACTCATCAAAAAGTAAAAGAGAAAGACAGGTTCGGTTGGGTGATTGGTCAGACGCCTGTTTGTCATTGTGCGTACAATTTTCATCAGCAGCAGCTTCCATTTCGGGCTCCCCGGTGTCGTAAAGAAGCAGCACAGAACCGCGTACTCCGTTGACACGATGTTGAGACTCCTTTTCCTGTTAATAAATCTGCTTAATTTATCAACATCAGGCCTAGCACTAGCAGCTGATGAATATAGCAAACATGACTTCCCATCTGGCTTCGTTTTTGGTTCTGGCACCTCAGCCTATCAGGTACACCGATTCTACTTCTTTTACTTAGCTATCTGATCTATTTCGAGTTTACACGCGTGGCATGTTAAACTGAAAATGCGTCTTGTATCTCTTATTATTATATTAGTTATGAAATGAAGAGAGATAGATAAGATTCTCATGACAATAGGTGGAGGGAGCGGCAAACGAAGATGGAAGGACTCCTAGCATTTGGGATACGTTTACACACGCCGGTCAGTTTTCTTCACTTTCATGTTACACATTGGGTGTGTGGTGTTTACATTCTTGTTAAACCCATTAGCTTGACTTTTTGGTATATGGAGGGTGCCCCCATTTATGTATCTACTCTTGAATTTGTTGTTTCTTTTTCAATTTTACCTGTTAAGGTTGTAGTTGAAATTATGGAGAACAGGAGAGAAGATGCCTGTCTTTGTCTGTCAAATAACTCCTTATAATTTTGTCGTTTTTTTTTTTAATTTTTATCTATATCTATTGAATGTATATCCTACCAGTTGAGTTTTCCTCAAAATTTTCAGGGAATGCACATGACAATGGAGATGTAGCAAGCGATGGGTATCATAAGTACAAGGTGGATACATCGCACTTAATCATGATGACTCTTCACATATAACTTTTAAGTCAAACTCAATCACAGTTCATTCTCGTTTTTGTCTATTGATACTAATAATAACAACATAACGAACCAACTGAGTTAATGTGATTCCTTTGTAGCTAAGTTCATGTGCTTTTTTGCAGGAAGATGTGAAACTCATGGCAAACACAGGCTTAGACGCCTATAGATTTTCTATCTCATGGTCAAGACTAATTCCAAGTATGATCAAATATCGTGGCTTTTGTCAACCAAACAAGAATATGCAGTTTCTGACCCTTTTCTCACAGATTATCCTGATGGATTATTTATCACTTTTTTTTTAAATCCCTCTTCTCTTTCTAATCAGATGGAAGGGGACCTGTCAATCCAAAGGGTTTACAATATTACAACAACCTCATAAATGAATTAATCAGCCATGGTTAGGACCACTTTTTCATCATTAATGTTAGTAATATAATTTGAATGATATGGTTCGCATATATTAAAAAGAAAAAAATATTAAGAACTTCCACTTTCCCTTTTTTTCTGCAATTCATCACTTTGTTTTGATCAAGCAGGAATTCAACCACATGTTACATTACACCATTATGATCTTCCTCAGGCACTGGAAGATGAGTATGAAGGATGGATCAATCGAACGATTGTGTATATGTTTAACTCTTTTTTGGTTTTAGTTTCCCTTTTACGCTTGGTTGAATAACCAAGTCGAAAGGGAGTTAATGATGACTCTTTCTGTGTAGGCAAGACTTCACAGCTTATGCAGATGTATGCTTTAGAGAGTTCGGAGATAGGGTTTCATATTGGACTACCGTGAATGAGCCAAATGCATTTGCATTGTTAGGTTATGACATAGGAATTGCACCACCTAAACGATGTTCTCCACCATTCAAAAACTGCTGTAGGGGCAACTCATCCTCTGAGCCATACATGGCAGTTCATCATGTTTTGTTAGCACATGCATCAGTTGCAAGATTGTATAAAACAAATTATCAGGTAATAGCCAAATTTTGCTCCATCATGTGCTTCATTATTCCATCTAGAGAGTATGAATCAGTTAATCACTTGCTCTTTTAGTTATTTATAGTGAGTTCAACAACAAGTATTTGACTCCAGCATCAAACATTTATAACAGTTGTCTTTGTGATGAGATTTCAAATCTTGTGGCTACACACTACTTCTTAGGTGTCAATTTCTGCCTAGTCTAAGAAAAACAAATATTAACAGCAATGCCTGGTGATGCAGGACAAGCAACATGGCCATATAGGAATGAGTATCTATACATATGGGCTTCTTCCTCTAACAAACTCAACAGAAGATGCAATTGCAACTCAAAGATATAATGATTTCCTAGTTGGTTGGTATGATAAGAATAGAACACAACATTTGTCTCTATCAAGTATTTCCCTGTGGTATTCATATGCCTTGAGTTCTAGGTCTTTTTTTTTTGGGTGGGGGGGGGTTGGGTTGGCTTCTATCCAGTTTATGTCACTCCCACTGGTATAAAGCTAATCAGCTTTTGTCAATTCTTACGGATTTTTTTTCCTGTCCATTCCTAAACAGTACTTAAGATCTCTCTGCCAGTCTTCTCATAGTCTTCTGCATTTCTTTTCTCCCTCCAATTCTTTTGCACCTCAATTAATTACTTTGTTGACATTTCAGTGGGAATTTGTTGTGTGTTAAACATCTCAACTTAGTTTCCACTAAATTGACAATATATTTCACTAGTGATCAATATTTGTCTCTGTACTGAATTTCAGGATTGTAAATCCGTTAGTGTATGGAGACTATCCCAATACAATGAAGAAAAATGTGGGCTCGAGACTTCCACTCTTCACCTACCTTGAATCAAAACAGGTTAAAGGTTCAGCTGACTTTCTAGGAGTTAACCACTACAACTCTGGTTACATCAAGGACAATCCTAGCAGTCTGAAGCAGGCACTCAGAGACTGGAATGCAGACACAGCAGCAGAGATTTTCTGTATGTTATCTACATAACATTCTCTTTGCTTTGCTGAGCAGTGGCGGAATTTACCTAAAGTGATTACCCATTGACAAGATTTAGGCTTTGTTCGATATTGTAGTACTTTGCCTTACCACTGTAGCTTTGAAATGGAAGCTCTAGTTGTGACATAAAAGTAGATGGTGTTTAAATAATATGACTCTTAAATAACATTTTTGACAAAAATAGTAAAAACAAAATAAGTTTTTCATCAAATAGTATTGGGTAAAATCACCTTAACTTCCAAGTTATATTGTAAGCGGTTGCCCAGCACTTCAAAGCTATTAGAAAAGCAATACCGAACTGAGCTTCAGTTTTCGGACTCACGTGCATTCATGGCTTATTTTCAATTTCCACATGTTTCTCTTCATGTAGTTACTCTCTTGCTACATAGTTTTCATTGCCAGGACTGGACAACTCATTTTTATCAAGTAGGTAAGTCATTTTTTAATTCATCTTTTTGGCTTAATTTAGAGACTAAAACATTTGACTGATTGTGGCAGTAAATCTGGATACTACATCCGCAAATGAGGTGGGACTGAAGCACATAATTAAAGCATTTATTTAGCTGGAACTATAGTTCATTATATTCGTAATTGGCTTTGTTTGACTTAGTTTCCTATAGAGCCCTGGGGTCTGCAACAAGTGCTGGAGTATTTTAAGCAAGTTTATGGCAATCCCCCTATTTACATTCAAGAAAATGGTCTCTCTCTCTCTCTCTCTCTCATCTATCTGTTATTTCAAAGATGACAAAATAACTATAATCATCACATACACATGAGCCTGCCGGAGCTAGCTTTTGCTATTAAGAATGGAGGGGGAAAAAAAAAATTAACAAAATGGTTGTAAATCATCATTGTAAAATAAAATAATGACTCCAAATAGTTACAAGCTCATTTTTTGCTGGAGTTATTGATAAGGCATTTACAAGGTAACAGTTAAACCAGCAAACAGCTGAAATGACTGAACACCACATTTTATTGATCATTAATTGTGCTAGTGACCATCTTTCATATAAGCATGCAACAGGATGTTGTAGTAGCTAATTTTACATGAAAACGTGCATTTGAACTGCATGGAGCTAGCCTAAGAAATGATCAAAAGTCGAACTAATAACCTTCAACAGGCACTATTCTCATGAACCATTTGTAGTTTTTGCCCCAATAAGATTTGTGCTGTGAATGCGGCATTAATACGAGATGGTCAAATACTTGTTTAATTCAATTTTTATTTCCTTTCTTTTTTCTAGCTCATTTTGTTTGATCATTAAATGATTTTTACCAGGTCAGGTAACCCCTAGCGGTTCATCATTGGAAGATGTAGCCAGGGTTAAATATTTGCAAGCATATATTGGAAGTATGCTCGATGCTGTGAGGTATGCCTACTAAGTGCCGATGTAGAGATTTTACTGTCATTGTGGTACATGATCGAGGGGGCATAAAGGAGCTTACATGCATTTGACTCAAAATACTTTAACCGAGAAGTAGTGTATTTTGACTGTTGCTGTTTTGTTAATATATGTTGAGCTTTTACAAAGTTCAAAATTTTCACCTGTTTACATTTTTCCTTGAATTATCTAACTACTTTACTTTTTGTTTTTTATTGAAATGCTTAAAGAAATGAATCAAATACAAGAGGGTACTTTACATGGTCCTTCTTGGACGTGTTTGAGTTGCTTGGTGGCTATGAATGGAGCTACGGCCTCTACTATGTGGATCGGGGTGACCTGGATTTGAAGAGATACGCTAAGCTCTCTGCGCATTGGTATTCACGGTTCCTGAAGGGAAGAAGTGTGCGATCAGTAGATGAAGCTTTCCAACTTGGAAAAAATTTATCAAGTCTTTCTTATGGCCAATACTTTCAGTAGGCTAGTAATTAAGATGTACGTAAATTAAGAAAGGATTGTACTGTTTTCATTATTTTTCTTTTAATTCGGTTCTTGGAGGAGTAACCTTATCTTCTTAAAAGAACCAAAGTGAATAATAACTACAGCATCATGATCCATAAAAGTTAGTAATAATTATTCAATGATTACTGATGGTTTCTTTTGTAACAATATGTTGTTACAAATTTTCTGCTGAAAAGAACTGATAGTGTCTTTAGAAAACGGAGAGAGCCTGCAATTACAGCCTGCTGTTAAGAAGGCCGGGCCAGGATTGTTATCTTCAACCGGGTCCACAATTAATGGTTGGTAGTGTTATGCGGTTGTATCTCCTCCGGAGAATACACATTGCACAAAAGTCAAAAGAGGACAGCCTAGTAGGATCGATCTTCTCTTCTTATCTCCTCTGGATCTCTGAGATACGTCACAAGAGACTTCGACAATTCGAACGCATTGTTCTAGGGTATCAGAATCACAAATCACAAATCACAAATCACAAATCACAAATCACAAATCACAAATCACAATCACGTGTAAAACCCAATCCCACAGTGAAAGTGAAACATCTTCAGGCCCACTGAAATTTTCGATGCCTTGACAAACAAAACAGACACGTCAAAAGAAGCTCGCGCAATTATAAATTTTAATATGGATGAGTGTTCCATATGAGGATTAAGGAGAGCTGTATACTCCTAAACTCAAAAGCATCTCCCACCTCCCCGGTCTCGTAAATAAAATGAACAACATCATAAATCGTTCGCTTACTTCAGTCTGTTCACAACTTCACAAGACGTTGAGGCTCTCTTTCTTGCTAATTTGTCTGCTTAATTTGGCAACATCAGCACTTACTGCTGTTGAATATAGCAAAAGTGACTTCCCACCTGACTTCATTTTTGGTTCTGGCACTTCAGCTTATCAGGTCAACAACTACTTCTTCTACTTAGCTATCCGATCTATTTTGACTTTAAACTTTAGTTTGTTATTATTATTATTATTATTATTGAAAGCCTAACTAGACGATCATAACCAGATGATCGTGTATCTATCATCATAAAGTTATCAATAAAAGAAAAAAAAAAGAAAAAAAAACAGAGACATCATATTTCTCATGATATGCTGTACTATGTAATAGGTAGAGGGGGCAGCAAATGAGGATGGAAGGACTCCTAGCATTTGGGATACGTTTGCACATGGAGGTAAGTTTTGTTCTTTCAGATTAAATATGGGGTGTGCTTACGATTTTGCCAAACACCTCAGTTTGCCACATATAGTTTGACTTTTGAGTAATAATTTTGTTCTTTTTTTTTTTTAATGTTTTTATCCTTTTATGCAAGAACACAATCTACCTTAGTGCATCTGAATGATCAATCCTTGCTGTGCTCATGATTATATATGCTGAGCGCAGAAGTTGGCATTGAAATTAAAGAGAGTTCATGGAAGAGATGCTTGTTTATGAGATATTAGATATCATAGCTTCATCCCTAATAATTTTTCATTGAGTTAATATATCTTCGTCGTCTAACAGCTGTGTTGGGTTTCTCCTCTCTTCAAAATTTTCAGGGAACGTATTTGGCACTGGAGACATAGCGTGCGATGGGTATCATAAATACAAGGTGGATACATCGTGCCTTAATCGTGATACAACTTAAGTAAAATTCAATTACAGCTCACCCTCAATTTTGTCCGTTGATACTAATTGAAACGGTTATATAACAATAACCAACCAACCGTCGGTTGATTTTGCTGTACGTGCAAAACATAGCATCTTGTAGCTCGATGACACCTGTGCGGTCCCATGTACTTTTTTGCAGGAAGACGTGAAGCTCATGGCGGAGACAGGGCTGGATGCCTATAGATTTTCCATCTCGTGGTCAAGACTAATTCCTAGTATGATAAGATTCTGTGACTTTAATGAACCTTATAAGAATTATGCAATTTCTGACTCGTTCTCACAGATTATCCTTATTTTCTTTCATCTTCTCTGTTCAGATGGAAGAGGGCCTGTCAATCCAAAGGGTTTAGAGTACTACAACAACCTCATAAATGAGCTAATCAGCTATGGTCAGTTCCGGTTTTTCATCACTGCTGACAATAATTCAATTTCTTTGCGTATATCTAAGGAAAGCACTTTCACTTTCCCTTTTTTCACCAATATACCACTTTTGTCTTCATCAAGCAGGAATCCAACCGCATGTTACATTACACCATTTTGATCTTCCTCAGGCACTGGAAGATGAGTATGGCGGATGGATCAATAGAACCATTGTGTATATTCTCAACTCTCTGTGGTTTTAGCTTGCCCTTGTGCTCGGTTGAAAAACTAAGTCTATAAAACCAACTCATCGACTAAGAAGGTTATTAAATAAATTATAATTCCAATTGAAGCGATCGAAAATGGTATATGTGCTAATATACGCTCTAAAGCTGTATAACACTTTTTTTTATATATTTTTTTTTAAAGATGCTATGTTATCAATTGGACTCGAACTGAGATGTTGTAGCACTGCTTCCTAAGAGCAACGTGTCTACAAATTTCACCATAGCAGCTTGCTCAAAATCTTAATAACCTATTATTAGTCAATCGTTGAGATTGAAAGAGTTGATTTCGATGAACTTTTATTCATTAATTTTATCTATACTTGAACTCAGGAAAGACTTCACAGCTTATGCAGATGTATGCTTCATACAATTCGGTGATAGGGTTTCATATTGGACTACTGTGAATGAGCCAAATGGATTTGCAAATTTAGGTTATGACATAGGAATTTCACCACCTAAACGATGTTCTTCTCAATTTAACAACTGCGCTCGAGGCAACTCATCCATTGAGCCATACTTAGTAGTTCATCATATCTTGTTAGCACATGCATCGGTTGCCAGATTGTATAAAAAGAAATATCAGGTAATATCTAAAAAAATTTTCAATCATGTGTTTCAATATTCCATCTAGACTATGATTCAGTTAATCATTTGTTCTTTCAGTTATTTACATTGAGCTCAACAAGAAGTATTTGGCTTTCAACATCAAACATTTATATCGTCTTTGCAGTTAAATTTGAAATTTTGTATCTACGCATTACTTTCTTAGGCGTCAATTTCTGTTCTTGTGGTGTCCCACGTTTCTTGGGTACGGGAGAAGCCTAGTATCAATAAGGGGTGATCCCCCAATTGGGTTTGTCATAGGTATTTTGAGAGTGTATGGGGCGTTGAAAAAGTAAGTTTTTGAAGCCTTAAGAGGAGGGATATATTTTGTCACACATGCATTAAAATATTGATGCAATGCTTAGTTACTAGCGTGAGGAGTATGGCTCCTCCTACCCACATATTTTGATGGAGGGGTGGTAATTTTACTTCGTGAGCTCTGTTTACTTTTAAAGTGGAAAATAGAAATTTACTCTTTTTTTTATCTTTATTTTATTAAATATAATATAATAAATAATAATATTATATTATTTTATAAATTATATTTATTAAAAATAATAATACACTTATTTTAAGTATAATATTATTTATTTATTATTTATTTTTTTTAAAAGAAGGTATTTTCGAATACCTCATTTAAGTTGGAATGTTGGATATGATGATGAAGGGGGGATCATATTGGAGTTCGACTGAATTTAGCTACCAATCTTCTCGAACTTAAGACCAAGTCGTAAAGTACTCCGAGCACCATACCACTGAGTTCATAAGAAGATTGGTAATATTATTGTATTTAGTTAAAAATAATAATTTATATTGATTCTAATCTAAAATTACTTAAAAATAATACTATTATTATATTCATAAATAATTAATAATATTATTACATACTATTTTTATTTAAAAATATAATATTATTATATTTATTTAATATTAATAATAATAATAAATAGTTTATTCTAGGAATATATTAATTTTGTACTATGTTACGAATAATAATGTTTCATTTGTGTTGCTCTTATCAATAATTTTTAATTTATAAAATTAAAATCAAAATTAATAAAAAAATTGTGATTTACATAATTGAGAATATTATTAATTTACAAATATAGTCAAATAAATATTTTACTTTTTAAATGTATTTTTTATTAATTTTGTCATTAAAAACTATAATTCTTTAAATAAGGGTAAAACTGTAATTTAAAATTATTTACCCTCAATATAAGACAAAGTAAATACATAAATTGGATTTTAATTCCGACTCCATACTTCGATTCCAATGTAAGCAAACAAACAACTCTTCCTCTTCCTCTATCCTCCTAATTTCAGGATTCTCACTTCAATTTAAAATGTAAACACTAACTAAATTTTGAGAGATGGGAGTGTAAATTAAATAATTAACAATAGCGCTATATATACAAAAGTTCAGGAGAAAATTTTGTATAGGACTCCAAGATGGTACTAATAAATGTATATCACATGTTTGAAATGATTTTTTCTCTCTATTATGTATGATTGATCAACTCTAAATTAAGTATATATGTGACAAAGTATTGCTAGATGGATATAAAAATAACTATGATATGCTTTTTTTCCCCCTCTTGAAATTGAGATACATATGTATTATTTGTTTTTCTCATAATACATATCAATTATTAATTTTTAAAAAGTCAAATACACACATGGTGTGATGCAGGACAAACAACGTGGCTATGTAGGTATTACCATCTTTACATTTGGGCTTCTTCCTCTAACAAACTCAACGGAGGATGCAATTGCAACTCAAAGACATTGTGATTTCTTAGTTGGTTGGTATGACAAGAATCTATATGTCTTGGGTTCTGTGTTCGGCTTCTCATCCATATAATATATTGTCACTTTTTCCCTTAATCTAATTAGTTTAAATTTCAGCTGTAATTAATATTTGTATATTCACCGAATTGCAGGATTGCAAATCCATTAGTGTATGGAGACTATCCTAAAATAATGAAACAAAATGTGGGGTCAAGACTTCCAGCCTTTACTGATCATGAATCCAAACAGGTTAAAGGTTCAGCTAACTTCCTTGGATTGATATACTACTACATAGTTTACATCAAGGACAACCCCAGTAGTCTGAATAAAAAAATCAGAGATTGGAATGCTGACTCAGCAACAGAGATGTTTTGTATGTTCTCTATATAACATTAGTCTTGCTTTGCTGATAATTGGCTGAATTTTACTTAATTATACGTCTTTAACTCGATCAAGTTCACTTAATCAAACACATCTGTGGCTTAGTTTCCATCTTGAATTTCGAGATTGTGGTCCTTATATTCTTACTGCCTTGTTATATAGTCACTGAGCCAAGATTGGGTAAACTCATTTTACCAAGTTGGCAAGTCATTTTGTTAAGGTCATTTTCTGCCTAATTAAGAAACTAAAACAATTGACTGATTTTGGCAGTTAACCCGGATACTGCATCATCAAATGAGGTGGGACTTCAAGTATGTAATTGAAAAATTTGTTTAATTTACTTGATTTAGTTCACAACATTCCTAATTTTCTTTATTTGACTCAGCTTCCGATACAGCCCTTAGGCTTGCAAAGAGTGCTGGAGTATTTTAAACAAGTCTATGGCAATCCTCCTATGTACATTCATGAAAATGGTTTTCTCTATCTCTTACACTCTCTTTCCTTATCTACTGGTGGTCTTGATGACTAACTAAAATAAGTAAACTCGCTTACGCCAGTCTTTTTCTTTGAGTGATAAAGTATATTAAAATGTAATAAATGAAGAATTAAATAGCTGAAATCACTAATCACACTCATTTCATTGACCATTTTAATAAATCATCTAATTTGAGTATGCAGCTGGATATAGCAGTGGCTAATTGCATAAAAAAACATGGCTTACTATGGTATGTGTCAAGGTAGAGAATGGGGAAGAAGTGGGGGAGGGGGAGGAGGTGTTGGTGTTGGGGGAATTAAGCAGACGCGGCATTAATATGATATGGTCAATACTTGTTTCATTCGTTTTCTTATTTTCTAATTTATTTTGTTTTATCATCACATGATTTTTAACAGGTCAGAGCACCCCACGTCGTTCATCATTGAAAGATATATCCAGGGTTAAATATTTGCATGCATATATTGGAAGTGTCCTTGATGCTGTGAGGTATGCCTATTTTGTGCCAATGTAGACAGCTTAGTGTCTTTGTGGATGTTGCAAAGGGTGAGAAAGAACTCATGCGCATTTGATTCAAAATATTTTGATACAAAATTATCGTGTTATGGAATGATTTTGACTGTTGGTGTTATGTAAATGCTGAGCTTTTAAAAAGTCCATGATTTCATATCTTTTTCATTTTTCTTGAAATGAAGTCATGTAATTGGTGTGTATGATCTAACTTTTTACTGTTGCTTTTTATTCTTGAAAAAATTGGAAGAAATGGATCAAATACAAGAGGTTACTTTATGTGGTCCTTCTTGGACGTATTCGAGTTGCTGGACGGCTATTTATCAAGCTACGGCCTATACTATGTTGACCGAGATGATCCAAACTTGAAGAGATACGCTAAGCTCTCTGCGCATTGGTATTCACAGTTCTTGAAGGGGAGAAGTGTAAGTTCAGACAAAGTCTTCACACTCGAGCAAAATTTTTCAGGTCCTTTTTATGGTCATGATAGCCAGTAGGCTAAGATCCATTTACAGAAAGGATTGCATTTTTCTTTCTGAATTAGATTCCTTATCTTCTTACAATCTTCTCGACAATGAGAACCAAACTTTACAATTATAGTATCATGATCAATAATGTTCATAAGATTTCTTTTTAATTGTCTATTGATTTCTGTAATTTTCTTAAGAACAATGTCCATTTGTCTATTGAAAAGAATTTGTAATATTTACAAATTTTTATCATTTGGGCAAATATTTATTGGTCAATCAATGTTTTGCACTATATAAAAAATGCACCAAAATGTTCAGGATATGTTCAGTATTATTTTATAGAACAAAACTATGGTGCCTCGGGTGCACCATGTTTTTAGCTATTTATCGTGCAGTCCCTTTTATTTGCTAAAAATTAAAAAATTAGAGGCTTTAAAATTTTTAACATATAAATCCAATATACTTCTCTTATTTACACTAGGATCCTAGATCATAGCTTACCATTATGAAATTTTGACATTATTATAAATTTTGACATTATTATTTGTTCATATATTAATATTACTGTTAAATAGTAAAATTTTATTACATATTTACATTATTAAATAGATATTACATTTTTTCTAGAAAAAATATATTTCGTATTATAATTCTTTTACATGTTATTATTCTTACATCATTGTTAATTTTAATAGTCAAATTAAGTCAATCGATCAAGTCTAAAAGTTTTAAACAATTCCAAATTATGTGTGAAATTTTAAAATTTTTGACTTTTTATTTTTCTAAAAAATAATAGCAACATCAATGTTAAAAACCAATCAAAATACATCCTTACCACCGAAACAACTTCCATCTTAGATCTAATGGCCAACTTATGTACGGATAAAATGGGGTGACATGAGGTAGACCTTGTTTTACAACACCTGTTTTCATTTTTGTTATCGAACTTATGATGCAATACACTGTTGATGGGTCGTTTAATAAATATGAATTATAGAACATGTAAACTAGAGTACACCCGACGATCATAACTGAGAAAATATTTTTTTTTGATAAAAAAATAAATTGAGAAAACAAGTTAATAAACGTATTCTACAAAATAAATTACTAAATATTTTATAAAATAAGTTCATCCACATTTTCCAAGAAATAATTGCACTACCCACTTTCTTCCTTCTCTCTTCAGCTTTTTTTCTTTATTTATCATTTGGTTCTCTCACTTGCAGACATTCATTGTTTATTTTTTATTCTCTTGAAATTTCTTCCAAGTGAGAAAATTGGATCAAAATCTCAAGTCCTAAATATTATTCGAATATTTCTATTTTATTTTCTTTAGAGCATGTGGGTGGGTGCTATGGGGTATTTTTGTTTGGAAGTATGTCTTACCGTATTGTGCTACAAACCAAAGGAATAGTATATGGTCATGTTAAAAATGGTGGCTTGCAAACGTTAATCCAAACAATTACAAGTGATGATCAATTTGAATGAATCTGAAAAAGATTCAATATAGGGCAATTTTACTCAAATTATGACATTTTTATTATGCTAACTTGTTGAAGATATACTACCTATTTTAGAATTTCATGCTAACTAGTTTACGATAAATATGTTTTTACCTAAAAATTTAATATCTTATTTAAGGATATTAAACAAATCAATTTTATATTAATTTTCCTTATATCACCCTTTTAATGATAATTATAACTTCTATGTTTAGTAAAGAATCGTTTCTGAAAATAAAATTATCGAATACACAATCACTGTATTTATGAAGTACAAGATACAAAAAATAATATCAAATATTGAAATTCAAAATACAACAATTGCAAAATATTATTTTCCTTCTCATTTTTGTATTATTAAAACACAAATTGAAAAACAATACTAAGCGAGCCCTTATCTTTTGCAGTTTTTCACTTGAAGATTATAAAGTATATTACTATTTCGCTTTTCTATTAACATTATAAAAGGATTTAACAAAATATGATAAAATAACTACTTTGATCCTGAATGGGAAAAAAAAAGATATTTATTAGTTGTTTTTATGGATACTTTTGGAATGCATTTTTTGGATTGATGGAAATAAATTGTAAACTCTAAGTTTTCCATAATCGATTTTATAGTTTTTTTTAATGTATTTCAGGTAATTTTGACTTTTCTTTTTATTTATTATTGTTGTTGAGAAGATGTTATTCAGAATAGATTATATGTGCAGAGATTTTTTATTTAAATTGTAAATGAGCTCCAAATTAATTAGAGTGCTTATTTTGGTGATTTTATATCTTTAAATTTGTAGGTTTGATGAGTTTACATAAAGAATTTTGTTGTCCTAATTGATTTCCATTGCTACAAAATGTACTTAATTTTTTTTTTGACATTTGGCTAGGATTAAACAATCTTTTTGCGTTCAAGGACTAAATAATTTTATCAATATTAGTATGTGAAGTACTTATCAAAAAGTAAAAGAGAAAGACAGGTTCGGTTGGGTGATTGGTCAGACGCCTGTTTGTCATTGTGCGTACAATTTTCATCAGCAGCAGCAGCTTCCATTTCGGGCTCCTCGGTGTCGTAAAGAAGCAGAACAGAACCGCGTACTCCGTTGACATGATGTTGGGACTCGTTTTCCTGTTAATAAATCTGCTTAATTTGGCAACATCAGGCCTAGCACTAACAGCTGATGAATATAGCAAACATGACTTCCCATCTGGCTTCATTTTTTGTTGTGGCACCTCAGCCTATCAGGTACACCGATTCTACTTCTTTTACTTAGCTATCTGATCTATTTCGAGTTTACACGCGTGGCATGTTAAACTGAAAATGCGTCTTGTGTCTCTTATTATTATATTAGTTATGAAATGAAGAGAGATAGATAAGATTCTCATGACAATAGGTGGAGGGAGCGGCAAACCAAGATGGAAAGACTCCTAGCATTTGGGATACGTTTACACACGCCGGTCAGTTTTCTTCACTTTCATGTTACACATTGGGTGTGTGGTGTTTACATTCTTGTTAAACCCATTAGCTTGACTTTTTGGTATATGGAGGGTGCCCCCATTTATGTATCTACTCTTGAATTTGGTGTTTCTTTTTCACTTTTACCTGTTAAGGTTGTAGTTGAAATTATAGAGAACAGGAGAGAAGATGCCTGTCTTTGTCTGCCAAATAACTCCTTATAATTTTGTCATTATTATTATTTTTTTTAATTTTTATCTATACCTATTGAATGTATATCCTACCAGTTGAGTTTTCCTCAAAATTTTCAGGGAATGTACATGACAATGGAGATGTAGCAAGCGATGGGTATCATAAGTACAAGGTGGATACATCGCACTTAATCATGATGACTCTTCACATATAACTTTTAAGTCAAACTCAATCACAGTTCATTCTCGTTTTTGTCTATTGACACTAATTCAAATGATTATATAACAACATAACGAACCAACAAAGTTCATGTCATTTCCATCTCATGGTCAAGACTAAGTCGAAGTATGATAAAATATCGTGGCTTTTGTCAACCAAACAAGTTTCTGACCCTTTTCTCACAGATTATCCTGATGGATTATTTATTACTTTTTTTTTAGAAATCCCTCTTCTCTTTCTAATCAGATGGAAGGGGACCTGTCAATCCAAAGGGTTTACAATATTACAACAACCTCATAAATGAATTAATCAGTCATGGTTAGGACCACTTTTTCATCACTAATGTTAGTAATATAATTTGAATGATATGGTTCGCATATATTAAAAAGAAGAAATATTAAGAACTTCCACTTTCCCTTTTTTTCTCCACTTCATCACTTTGATTTGATCAAGCAAGAATTCAACCACAAGTTACAGTACACCATTATGATCTTCCTCAGGCACTGGAAGGTGAGTACGGAGGATGGATCAATTGAACGATTGTGTATATGTTTAACTCTTTTTTGGTTTTAGTTTTCCTTTTACGCTTGGTTGAATAACCAAGTCAAAAGGGAGTTAATGATGACTCTTTCTGTGTAGGCAAGACTTCACAGCTTATGCAGATGTATGCTTTAGAGAGTTCGGAGATTGGGTTTCATATTGGACTACCGTGAATGAGCCAAATGCGTTTGCATTGTTAGGTTATGACATAGGAATTGCACCACCTAAACGATGTTCTCCTCCATTCAAAAACTGCTGTAGGGGCAACCCATCCACTGAGTCATACATGGTAGTTCATCATGTTTTGTTAGCACATGCATCAGTTGCAAGATTGTATAAAACGAATTATCAGGTAATAGCCAAATTTTGCTCCATCATGTGCTTCATTATTCCATCTAGAAAGTATGACTCAGTCAATCACTTGTTCTTTTAGTTATTTATAGTGAGTTCAACAACAAGTATTTGACTCCAGCATCAAACATTTATAACAGTTGTCTTTGTGATGAGATTTCAAATCTTGTGGCTACACACTACTTCTTAGGTGTCAATTTCTGCCTAGTCTAAGAAAAACAAATATTAACAGCAATGCCTGGTGATGCAGGACAAGCAACATGGCTATGTAGGAATGAGTATCTATACATACGGGCTTCTTCCTCTAACAAACTCAACAGAAGATGCAATTGCAACTCAAAAATATAATGATTTCCTAGTTGGTTGGTATGATAAGAATAGAACACAACGTTTGTCTCTATCAAGTATTTTACTGTGGTATTCAATGCCTTGAGTTCTAGGTGTTTTTTTTTGGGTTGGCTTCTATCCAGTGTATGTCACTCCCGCTGGTATAAAGCTAATCAGCTTTTGCCAATTCTTATGGATTTTTTTTCCTCTCCATTCCTAAACAGAACTTAAGATCTCTCTGTCAGTATTCTCATAGTCTTCTGCATTTCTTTTCTCCCTCCAATTCTTTTGCACCTCAATTAATTACTTTGATGACATTTCAGTGGGAATTTGTTGTGTGTTAAACATCTCAACTTAGTTTCCACTAAATTGACAATATATTTCACTAGTGATCAATATTTGTCTCTGTACTGAATTTCAGGATTGTAAATCCATTAGTGTATGGAGACTATCCCAATACAATGAAGAAAAATGTGGGCTCGAGACTTCCACTCTTCACCTACCTTGAATCGAAACCGGTTAAAGGTTCAGCCGACTTTCTAGGAGTTAACAACTACAACTCTGGTTACATCAAGGGCAATCCTAGCAGTCTGAAGCAGGAACTCAGAGACTGGAATGCAGACACAGCAGCAGAGATTTTCTGTATGTTATCTACATAACATTAATCTTTGCTTTACTGAGCAGTGGCTGAATTTACCTAAAGTGATTACCCATTGACAAGATTAGGCTCTGTTTGATATTGTAGTACTTTGCCTTACCACCATAACTTTGAAATGGAAGCTCTAGTTGTGACATAAAAATAGATGGTGTTTGGTAAATATGACTCCTAAATAACATTTTTGACAAAAATAGTAAAAACAAAATAAGTTTTTCATCAAATAGCATTGGGTAAAATCACCTTAACTTCAAAGTTACATTGTAATTGGTTACCCAACACTTTAAAGCTATTAGAAAAGCAATGCTGAACTGAGCTTCAGTTTTCTGACTCACATGCATTCATGGCTTATTTTCAATTTCCACATGTTTCTCTTCACGTAGTTACTCTCTTGCTACATATTGTTCATTGCCAGGACTGGACAACTCATTTTTATCAAGTAGGTAAGTCATTTTTTAATTCATCTTTTTGGCTTAATTTAGAGACTAAAACATTTGACTGATTGTGGCAGTAAATCTGGATACTATGTCGGCAAAGATGTGGGACTGAAACACATAATTAAAGCATTTATTAGCTGGAGTTAGTTCATTATATTCGTAATTGGCTTTGTTTGACTTAGTTTCCTATAGAGCCCTGGGGTCTGCAACAAGTGCTGGAGTATTTTAAGCAAGTTTATGGCAATAGCCCTATTTACATTCATGAAAATGGTCTGTCTCTCTCTCTCTGGTCTATCTGTTATTTCAAAGATGACGAAATAACTATAATCATTACATACGCATATGAGCCTGCTGGAGCTAGCTTTTGTTATTAAGAATGGATGAAAAAAAAAAAATTAACAAAATGGTCATAAATCATCATATTAAAATAAAATAATGACTCCAAATAGTTACAAGCTCATTTTTTGCTGGAGTTATTGATAGGGCATTTACAAGGTAACAGTTAAACCAGCAAACAGCTGAAATCACTGAACACCACATTTTATTGATCATTAATTGTGCTAGTGACCATCTTTCATATAAGCATGCAACAGGATGTTGTAGTGGCTAATTTTACATGAAAACGTGCATTTGATCTGCATGGAGCTAGCGTAAGAAATTATCAAAAATCGAACTAATAACCTTTCAACAGACACTATTCTCAAGAACCATTTGTAGTTTTTGGCCCGATAAGATTTGTGCTGTGAATGCGGCATTAATATGAGATGCTCAAATACTTGTTTAATTCAATTTTTATTTCCTTTCTTTTTTCTAACTCATTTTGTTTGATCATCAAATGATTTTTACCAGGTCAGGTAACCCCAAGCAGTTCATCATTGGAAGATGTAGCCAGGGTTAAAGCAAGCATATATTTTAAGTATGCTCGATGCTGTGTGGTATGCCTACTATGTGCCAAAGCAGAGATTTTAATGTCATTGTAGTAGATGTTCAAGGGGGCATAAAGGAGCTTACATGCATTTGACTCAAAATACTTTAACAGAGAAGTAGTGTATTTTGACTGTTGGTGTTTGGTTAATATATGTTGAGCTTTTACAAAGTCCAAAATTTTCACCTGTTTACATTTTTCCTTGAATTATCTAACTACTTCACTTTTTGTTTTTTATTGAAATGCTTAAAGAAATGAATCAAATACAGGAGGGTACTTTACATGGTCCTTCTTGGATGTGTTTGAGTTGCTTGGTGGCTATGAATGGAGCTACGGCCTCTACTATGTGGATCGGGGTGACCTGGATTTGAAGAGATACGCTAAGCTCTCTGCGCATTGGTATTCACGGTTCCTGAAGGGAAGAAGTGTGCGATCAGTAGATACGCTAAGCTCTCTGCGCATTGGTATTCACGGTTCCTGAAGGGAAGAAGTGTGCGATCAGTAGATGAAGCTTTTCAACTTGGAAAAAATTCTTCAAGTCTTTCTTGTGGCCAATACTTTCAGTAGGCTAATAATTAAGATGTACGTAAATTTAGAAAGGAGTGTACTGTTTTCATTATTTTTCTTTTAATTCGGTTCTTGGAGGAGTAACCTTATCTTCTTAAAAGAACCAAAGTGAATAATAACTACAGCATCATGATCCATAAAAGTTAGTAATAATTATTCAATGATTACCGATGGTTTCTTTTGCAACAATGTTACAAATTTTCTGCCGAATAGAATTGATAGTGTCTCTAAATGGAGTCTGTATCAATGACACGACTGAGCATGCTCGACACAGTAGCAAGTCTCGCAGGAAACAGGTTCTCGTTGGTCGGCGAGACGGCTGACAGCAACCACAGATGTCGAATGAGTGGTACGGTTAATTTTAAAGCCAATGTTGTGAATGTCTAATACCGATTGTTATTGATGACGAGCACATTCGGTACAAGTCTTTAGAAAACGGAGAGAGACTGCAATTACAGCCTGCTGTTAAGAAGGCCAGGTTAGTATTGTTCCCTTCAGACGGGTCCACAATTAATGGTTGGTAGTGTTATGTGGTTGCATCAACTCCGGACAATACACATTGCACAAAAGTCAGAAGGAGACGGCCTAGTAGGATCGATCTTCTCTTTTTGTCTCCTCTGGACCTCTGAGATACGTCACAAGAGGCTTCGACAAATCGAACGCATTGTTCTGGGGAGTCAGAATCACAAATCACAATGACGTATAAATCCAAGACGACAGTGAAAGCGAAACATCTTCAGGCCCACAGAAATTTTCGATGCCTTGACAAACAAAACAGACACGTCAAAAGAAGCTCGCGCAATTCTAAATTTTAATATTGATGATCGGTCGTGCACGGCTTTGGGACTGGGACACGTTTAGAGGTTAGTCAGCTTGAGTGTTCTATATAAGGATTAAGGAGAGCATCTCCCATCTCGCCGGTCTCATAAGTAAAATGAACAATATCAACAATCGCTCGCTTCACACGATGCTGAGGCTCTCTTTCTTGCTAATTTATCTGCTTAATCTGGCAACATCAGCACTTACTGCTGTTGAATATAGCAAAAATGACTTCCCACCTGGCTTCATTTTTGGTTCTAGCACTTCAGCTTATCAGGTCAACATCAGCACTTACTTCTATTTCTTCTACTTAGCTATCCGATCTATTTTGAGTTTACACTTTAGTTTGTTATTATTTATTTATTTTTTAAAAGCCTAACTAGATGATCATGTATCTATCATCATAAAGTTATCAATAAAAGAAAAAACAAAAATAAACAGAGACATCATATTTCTCATGATATACTGTGCCATGTAATAGGTAGAGGGGGCAGCAAATGAAGATGGACGGACTCCTAGCATTTGGGATACGTTTGCACGCGAAGGTTAGTTTTGTTCTTTCAGATTAACTATGGGGTGTGCTTACGATTTCTCCAAACACCTCAGTTTGCCGCATATAGTTTGACTTTTGATTAATGATTTTGTTCTTTTGTTTTATTTTATTTTGTTTTTATCCTTTTATGCAAGAACACAATCTACCTTAGTGCATCTGAATGATCAATCCTTGCTGTGCTCATGATTATATATGCTGAGCGCAATTACCCAGAAGTTGGCATTGAAATTAAAGAGAGTTCATGGAAGAGATGCTTGTTTATGAGATATTAGATATCATAGCTTCATCCCTAATAATTTTTCATTGAGTTAATATATCTTCGTCGTCTAACAGCTGTGTTGGGTTTCTCTCTTCAAAATTTTCAGGGAACGTATTTGGCACTGGAGACATAGCATGCGATGGGTATCATAAATACAAGGTGGATACATCGTGCCTTAATCGTGATACAACTTAAGTAAAATTCAATTATAGCTCACCCTCAATTTTGTCCGTTGATACTAATTGAAACGGTTATATAACAATAACCAACCAACCGTCGGTTGATTTTGCTGTACGTGCAAAACATAGCATCTTGTAGCTCGATGACACCTGTGCGGTCCCATGTACTTTTTTGCAGGAAGACGTGAAGCTCATGGCGGAGACAGGGCTGGATGCCTATAGGTTTTCCATCTCGTGGTCAAGACTAATTCCTAGTATGATAAGATTCTGTGACTTTAATGAACCTTATAAGAATTATGCAATTTCTGACTCGTTCTCACAGATTATCCTTATTTTCTTTCATCTTCTCTGTTCAGATGGAAGAGGGCCTGTCAATCCAAAGGGTTTAGAGTACTACAACAACCTCATAAATGAGCTAATCAGCTATGGTCAGTTCCGGTTTTTCATCACTGCTGACAATAATTCAATTTCTTTGCGTATATCTAAGGAAAGTACTTCCACTTTCCCTCTTTTCACCAATATACCACTTTTGTCTTCATCAAGCAGGAATCCAACCGCACATTACATTACACCATTTTGATCTTCCTCAAGCACTGGAAGATGAGTATGGCGGATGGATCAATAGAACCATTGTGTATATTCTCAACTCTCTGTGGTTTTAGCTTGCCCTTGTGCTCGGTTGAAAAACTAAGTCTATAAAACCAACTCATCGACTAAGAAGGTTATTAAATAAATTATAATTCCAATTGAAGCGATCGAAAATGGTATATGTGCTAATATATGCTCTAAAGCTGTATAACACTTTTTTTTATATATATTTTTTTAAAGATGCTATGTTATCAATTGGACTCGAACTGAGATGTTGTAGCACTGCTTCCTAAGAGCAACGTGTCTACGGATTTCACCATAGCAGCTTGCTCAAAATCTTAATAACCTATTCTTAGTCAATCGTTGAGATTGAAGGAGTTGATTTCGATGAACTTTTATTCATTAATTTTATCTATACTTTAATTCAGGAAAGACTTCACAGCTTATGCAGATGTATGCTTCAGACAATTCGGTGATAGGGTTTCATATTGGACTACTGTGAATGAGCCAAATGCATTTGCAAATTTAGGTTATGACATAGGAATTTCACCACCTAAACGATGTTCTTCTCCATTTAACAACTGCGCTCGAGGCAACTCATCCACTGAGCCATACTTAGTAGTTCATCATATCTTGTTAGCACATGCATCGGTTGCCAGATTGTATAAAAAGAAATATCAGGTAATATCCGAAAAAATTTTCAATCATGTGTTTCAGTATTCCATCTAAAGTATGATTTAGTCAATCATTTGTTCTTTTAGTTATTTACATCGAGCTCAACAAGAAGTTTTTGGCTTTTAGCATCAAACATTTATATCGTCTTTGCTGTTAAATTTGAAATTTTGTATTTACACATTACTTTCTTAGGCGTCAGTTTCTGTCATTGTGGTGTCTCACATTGCTTGGGTACGGGAGAAGCCTAATGCTTATAAGGGGTGATCCCCCATTTAGGCCTGTCATAGGTATTTCGAGAGTGTATGGAGACCTTGTAAGGACAAGTTTTTGAAGCCTTAGGAGGAGGGATATATTTTGTCTCGCACATGCATTAAAAATTTGATGCAATGTTTAGTTACTAGCATGAGGAGTCCTACTTGCATATTTTGAAAGAGGAGTGGTAATTTTACTTCATGAGCTCTATTTATTTTTAAAGTGGAAAATAGGAATCTACTCTCTCTTATTCTTTTTTTTTTTATCTTTATTTTATTAAATATAATATAATAAAATAAATAATGTTATATTTATTTAAATAATATTATTATATTATTTTATAAATAATAATAATAATACACTTATTAAGTATAATATTATTATATTCATAAATAAGTAATAATATTATTACATACTGATTTTTATTTAAAAATGTAATATTATTATATTTATTTAATATTAATAATAATAAATAGTTTATTCTAAGGTATTATTAATTTTGTAATATATTATGAATAATATTGTTTCATTTGTATTGCTCATATCAATAATTTTTAATTTACATAATTAAAATCAAAATTAATAAAAAATTATGATTTACATAATTAAGAATATTAATATTATTATTAATTTACAAATATAATAAAATAAATATTTTACTTTTTAAATATATATTTTTATTAATTTTGTAATTAAAAACTATAATTCTTTAAATAAGGGTAAAATTTTAATTTGAAACTATTTACTCTTAATCTAAGACAAAGTAAATACATAAATTGAATTTTAATTTCGATTCCATACTCCGATTTTAGTATAAACAAACAAACAACTCTTACTTTTACTCTTACTCTCACTCTACTCTCCCAATTTCAAGATTCTCACTTTAATTTAAAATGTAAACACTAACTGAATTTAAAGAGATGGGAGTATAAATTAAATAATTAACAATAACGTCATATATACAAAAGTTTAGGAGAAAATTTTGTATAGGACTCAAGGATGGTACCAATAAATGAATATCATATGTTTGAAATGATTTTTTCTCTCTATTATGTACGATTGATCAACTCTAAATAAAAGTATATATATGACAAAGTATTACTAGATGGATATAAAAATGACATGATGTGCTTTTTTTTCCCCCTCTCAAAATTGAGATACATTTGTATTATTTGTTTTTCTCAAAATACACATCAATTATTAATTTTTAAAAAGTCAAATACACGCATGGTGTGATGCAGGACAAGCAACATGGCTATGTAGGTATGACCATCTTTACATTTGGGCTTCTCCCTCTAACAAACTCGACGGAGGATGCAATTGCAACTCAAAGACAATGTGATTTCTTAGTTGGTTGGTATGACAAGAATCTATATGTTTTGGGTTCTCTGTTTGGCTTCTCATCCATATAATATATTGTCACTTTTTCCCTTAATCTAATTATTTTAAATTTTAGCTGTAACTAATATTTGTATATTCATCGAATTGCAGGATTGCAAATCCATTAGTGTATGGAGACTATCCCAAAATAATGAAAAAAAATGTTGGGTCAAGACTTCCAGCCTTTACTGATCATGAATCCAAACAGGTTAAAGGTTCAGCTGACTTCCTTGGACTGATATACTACTATATAGTTTACGTCAAGGACAGTCCTAGTAGTCTGAATAAGAAACCCAGAGACTGGAATGCAGACTCAGCAACGGAGGTCTTTACTTGTATGTTCTCTACATCACATTAGTCTTGCTTTGCTGCTAATTGGCTGAATTTTACTTGATTATACCTCTTTGACCCGATCAAGTTCACTTAATCAAACACATTTGTGGCTTTGTTTCAATATTGAATTTCCAAATAGTGGTCCTTATATTCTTATTGCCTTGTTATATAGTCACTAAGCCAGGATTGGGTAAACTCATTTTACCAAGTTGACAAGTCATTTTGTTTAGGTCATTTTCTGCCTAATTAAGAAACTAAAACAATTGACTGATTGTGGCAGCTAAACCGTTTACTGCATCATCAAATGAGGTAGGACTTCAAGTACGTAATTGAAGAATTTGTTTAATTTACTTGATTTAGTTCACAACATTCCTAATTTTCTTTGTTTGACTCAGTTTCCGATACAGCCCTTGGGCCTGCAAAGAGTGCTAGAGTATTTTAAGCAAGTTTATGGCAATCCTCCTATGTACATTCATGAAAATGGTTCTCTCTCTCTCTCTCTCTCTCTCTCTCTCTTTCCCTCTTTGCTGGTGGTCTTGATGACTAACTAAATAGCTGAAATCACTAATCATGCTCATTTCATTGACCATTTCAATAAATCATCTAATTTGAGTATGCAATTGGATATAGTGGTGGCTAATTGAATATGAAAACATGGCTTACTATAGTATGTGTCAAGGAAGAGAATGGGGAAGGAGTGTGGGAGGGGGAGGAGGTGTTGGTGTGGGGAATTAAGCATACGTGACATTAATATGATATAACCAATACTTGTTTCATTCATTTTCTTATTTTCTAATTTATTTTGTTTTATCATCACATGATTTTTAACAGGACAGAGCACTCTACGCAGTTCATTATTGAAAGATAAATCCAGGGTTAAATATTTGCATGCATATATTGGAAGTGTCCTTGATGCTGTGAGGTATGCCTATTTTGTGCCAATATAGACAGCTTAGTGTCTTTGTGGATGTTGCAGAGGGCAAGAAAGAGCTCATGCACATTTGATTCAAAATATTTTGTTAGAAAATCAGTGTGTTATGGAATGATTTTGATTGTTGGGGTTATATAAATACTGAGCTTTTACAAAGTCCACGATTTCATCTCTTTTTCATTTTTCTTGAAATGAAGTCATGTAATTGGTGTGTATGATCTAACTTTTTACTGTTGCTTTTTATTCTTGAAAAAAATGGAAGAAATGGATCAAATACAAGAGGTTACTTTATGTGGTCCTTTTTGGACTTATTCGAGTTGGTAGGCGGCTATTTAACAAGCTATGGCTTGTACTATGTTGACCGAAATGATCCAGACTTGAAGAGATACCCTAAGCTCTCTGCGCATTGGTATTCACAGTTCTTGAAGGGGAGAAGCGTAAGTTCAGATGAAGTCTTCACACTCGAGCAAAATTTTTCAGGTCCTTCTTATGGTCGTGACAGCCAGTAGGCTAAGATCTATTTACAAAAAGGATTGTGTTTTTCTTTATGAATTAGATTTCTTATCTTCTTACGATCTACTTCACAGTGAGAACCAAAATTTACAATTACAGTATCATGATCAATAAAGTTCATAAGATTTCTTTTTAATTATCTATTGATTTCCATAATTTTCTTAAGAACAATGTCCATTTGTCTGCTGAAAAGAATTTGTAATATTTGCAAATTTTTATCATTTGGACAAATATTCACTTGTCAATTAATATTTTGCACTTTTTAAAAAATGCGTCAAAATGTTCACAGTATGTTCAGTATTATTTTATAGAACAAAACTATGGTGCCTCGGGTGCACCATGTTTTTAGCTATTTATAGTATAGTCCCTTTTATTTGCTTAAAATTAAAAAATTAGAGGCTTTAAAATTTTTAACATATAAATCCTATATGTTTCTATTATTTACACTTGGATCCTAGATCATAGCTTATCATTATGAAATTTTAACATTATTATTTGTTCATATATTAAAATTACTATTAAATTAAAATTTTATTACATATTTACATTATTAAATAGATATTACATTGTTTCCAAAAAAATATATATTTCGTATTATAATTTTTTTACATGTTGTTATCCTTACATTATCATTAATTTTAACAGTCAAATTAAGTCAATCAATCAAGTCTAAAAATTTTAAACAATTCAAAATTATGAGTGAAATTTTAAAACTATTGACTTTTTGTTGTTCCAAAAAAATAATAAGGACATCAATGTTAAAAACCAATCAAAAGACAACCTTACCCTTGAAACAACTTCCATATTATATCTAATAGCCAACTTATGTACGAATAAAATGGGGTGCCGTGACTTGGACCCTGTTTCACAACACCTGTTTTTATTTTTGTTTTCAAACTTATAATGTGATACACTTTTGATGGGTCATTTACAAAATATGAATTATATAACATGTAAAATAGAGTTCACCTGACAGTCATAACTGAGAAAATATATTTTTTTTTAGAAAAAAAATAAATTGAGAAAATAAGTTAATAAACGTATTCTACAAAACAAATTACTAAATATTTTATAAAATAAATTCATCCACATTTTCCAAGAAATAATTGCACCACCCACCTTCTCCCTTCTCTCTCTAGCTTTTTTGCTTTATTTATCATTTGGCTCTCTCACTTGCAGACATTCTTTGTTTGTTTTTTATTCTCTTGAAATTTTTTCTAAGTGAGAAAATTGGATCTGAATCTCAAGTCTTGAATATTATTTGAATATTCCTATTTTATTTTCTTTAGAACATGTGGATGAGTGCTATGGGGTATTTGTGTTTGGAAGTATGTCTGACCGTATTGTGTTACAAACCAAAGGGATAGTATATGATCATGTTAAAAACGGTGACTTGCAAACATTAATTTAAACAGTTACAAGTGATGATCAATTTGAATGAATCTGAAGAAGATTCAATATAGGGCAATTTTACTCAAATTATGACTTTTTTATTATTGCTAACTTATTGTAGATATACTACCTATTTTAGAATTTCATGCTAACTAGTTTACGATAAATATGTTTTTACCTAAGAATTTAATATTTTATTTAATGATATTAAACAAATCAATCTTATATTAATTTTCCTTATATCATCCTTTTAATGATAATTATAACTGGTATGTTTAGTAAAGAATCGTTTCTGAAAATAAAATTATCGAACACACAATCACTACATTTATTATGTACAAGATAAAAAATATCAAATATATAAAAATTAATTCCATACATGTATTGAAATTCAGAATGCAACAATTGCAAAATATTATTTTCATTCTCATTTTTGTATTATGAAAATAAAAATTGAAAAACAATTCTAAGTGAGCTCTTATCTTTTGCAGTTTTTCACTTGAAGTTTATAAAGTATATTACTATTTCACTTTTCTATTAACATTATAAGAGGATTTAACAAAATATGATAAAATAGCTACTTCACTCCTGAATGGGAAAAAAAAAGTATCTATTAGTTGTTTTTATGGATACTTTTGGAATGTATTTTTTGGATTGATGGAAACACATTGTAAACTCTAAGGGCCTGTTCGGTAGCATTTTACAGGCCCTATTTTCATTTTCCTTTTATGAATCTAAGTTAATACGCGTTCGGTGGCTGAATTTCAAAAAACAAATTATAAAACAAGTAATTTGAGATTCACATTTATAACTATCAAAGTGAGAACATGTTTAACATGTTCTCCACAAATTCCAAAACTAAACTAAAAAATAAATTAAAAAACAAACTCCAGTGACTCTCTTTTCATCCTTATCCCTTCGGCCTTATCTCTTCTCTTTGACTCTCTTTCCTTATCTCGCACAATTTTCTCACAGCGCGTCCTCTCTCTTGGTGTGCCCAAATCAATCATTGTACTCTGTCTGTCTCTCAGAGCCGCCGTGGCTTCATCTGGGGCCGCCACTTACGCTTCTATGTTCGCCGCCGCCATTTTTTACTCTGTCTTTGCCGTTGTTGTTTGCGCTCCTTCTTGACCCTCGACATCGCTTTGCTCTCTCGACATCGTCTCCACTATTGTGAGTTTGTGGATTTTTTTTATCTCTTCTCTTCGACTCTCTTTCCTTATCTCACGCGATTTACTCACAGTGCTTCCTTTCTCTTGGTGTGCCCAAATTAGCTATTGCACTCTATCTCTGCAGCTGTCGTTGCTTCATCTGGGCCATTGCTATTGCTCTGTGTCCACTGCCGCCGTTGCTCCATCTCCACCGCTGTTGTTCCATCTCTGCCGTTACGATTGCTGCTGCTCTCTCGACTCCGTCTCCACTATTGTGAGTTTCTGGATTTTTTTTTTATTTGAGTAAATCTTGATTGAAAGTATGGTGTGAGATTTTAGGTGAGGTAGGGTATGTGTTCTTCCATTTCTTGTATTTTATTTATTTATTTATTTTAATGAATATGTTGTTTGAGCTAAATGATGGCTAAATGCTGCAACTTTTTGTTTTTAACCTCTCGACTTGCAATTTCTCTAAGATGTCTTGTGTTGATATATAATTTTTGCTTTAGAATTTCTTATCCTTGAAACCATTAGCAGCCCTTCCTGATTAATAGAATGTTATTGTATTTCCTTTTGGTTAACCTTAGTTTAGGTTTGGTCTCTGATACTTGGTAATTTTGATTATGTTTTTACCTTGTCATAGATAAATTTGAATGGTCTTTTCATTCAATTGATGGATGATATGGAGTTATGTTCTGTAAAATGCTTGTTAACGAATTTAACTGTGAATTTGCTATTTGAATAGGGTGACTTTCTGGTGTCATGGATGATAGAGGAAGATGCATTTACATCTCACAAGAAGAGATGAAAGCTATAGCCAACTACATTGGGCGCTAGGGAAGAGTTAGCATATTGCATTTAGCTAGTAAGTCCAACCAATTCATTGATTTGGAATCAAAAGCACAGTTTGTTGAGGATCTCAGTGGTGTGGATGAGATTTTTGTTGTTTGACTTCAAGTTTTTCTGTGGAGGAGACACATAGTGCAAGATGCCTATCATGTAATTTTTATAATTATTTTATTTAAATCATATGCATTGTAATATATATCTTAATTATAGTGTAAAAACAATGACAATGTAAAATTTTTTTTATTATTCAGCATTCTCTCTGGAAATTATCGGCAAGCCGTTAACCACAAACGGTTCGCCGTTAACATTCTGTTTGCTCTCTGGAAATTATCGGCAAGCCGTTAACAAAAAACGGTTCGCCGTTATCATTCAGCATGCTCTCTGGAACTTATCGGCAAGCCGTTAACATAAAACAGTTCGCCGTTAACACACAACAGCAATGATATTATTCCAAACTTCAATATTTACAAATATTACAATCTCTTTTACATTAAATGTTTAGTAAAATTTGATTTTGAAAATGGTACTGCCGAACGCATATTCACTGTTTTTATCATTTTTAATTGTGTCTACCGAATGCATATTACTGTTTTCAGTTTCAAAATACAGAATACAGAAAATGATACCAAAAGCATACTTAAATTCAGAATACAGCAACTGCAAAACATCATTTTCATTCTCATTTTTATTTTCAGAATATACAAATTCAAAAACAATACCGAACAGGCCCTAAGTTTCCCATAATTGATTTTATAGTTTTTTTAATGTATTTTGGGTAATTTTGACTTTTTTTTTTATTTATTATTGTTGTTGAGAAGATGTTATTCAGAATGGATTATATGAGCAGGGATTTTTTATTTAAATTGTAAATGAGTTACAAATTAACTGGAGTGTTTATTTTGGTGATTTTATATCTTTAAATTAGCAAGTTTGATGAGTTTATATAACTAATTATGTTGTCCTTATTGATCCCAAAAGCTACAAAATGTACTTAATTTTTTTTTTTTGACATTTAACTAGGATTAAACAATCTTTTTGTGCATTCAAGGATAAAACAATCATTTTATCAATATTCTGTAAAGTCCTTGAATAGTGTTAACAGAAAAGTGCAAAAATAACATATTTTATAAATTTCATGTGAGCAGTGGCAAGAGAAAAAAAAAGTTTAATATACTTTTGACGAATTGTAGAATATCATGTGATCCGTAAATATTTACCCTTATAATCTTTGTTCTCTAGTTTTGGTACAACAAAACTCCTTGGAACACACTCAATATTCAGCTTTCTACGCCATACTTTTAGGCACAAAAAGAAATTTATGAGAGCATACAAGTGCCATTGCACCATCACATGACAGACAAAAAATTCAGTTCCAGGGGCCTCAGGACAGGGCAATTTTCCCAAAATATAAAAAAATTAACACTAGTTTAGGCCAGTATACCAAAATTTACAAAAAAGAGTTTCTAAATTCACGGGTGCAACTTCATGTCCAGTCATGCGTTCAGATACAGTTCGCTAATTTTCTGGCTACCAAATTTTATAGGAATCTCTTAAGATGAGTGCCTATGCCAAAAGCCGCCTAACCCGCTGCCCATATCAGAGCCACTAGTAGTTTGATGAAATGATCCCCAATTTGAGTCCCTAGAGTCGGATGGTAAAGGGGATGACCACTCTCTTTCCCATACATGAAAACGATTTGGCGATGGATTCTCTGCTTCACGTACAGTATGGCTAGGTGAGCTCAGAGGAAGGATATAGTAGCCACTATTTTGATCATGTTGCAGGGGTGCTGGCACCACTGCTGGCAAGCTCCTTGGCCGATCAAGTCTCCTTATACCAGTGACTACAGTTGTTGGCAAGCCTGGTGAATTGCTGGACGACTGGCGGTGATGGAAGGCATGGATCGTTTCATGGTTCAGAGAACCACTTCCTGGACGACGAGGAAAAACTGAGGAGACAAATGAGCTACCAGCTCTAGGACCATACCTACAGAAAGTAGGTAGTAAACCTGATTAGTATTCTAGGTCAACAAGCATTAATGAACCCGGAGGACACTTTTCTGTCAAATTATTGTAATTAATGAGACGAGAATTATGTTCCTAAATTTGTGCAACTGAAGGAAAAACATATGCACCATGTGCAGCTCAGCAATCCTCTGTGGTTAACAAGCGAAGTGTCACATATGATTCTCTCTATTTATTGACACTTTCAAAAGTATAACAACACCTCTGTAATAAACAATGTGTTCTAATATAAGAAATCAAATAATTTAATCAAATTGGTGACTGAAGGAGAATAAAATGTGAGGATCAAAAAAAGGGAGAAATGAAGAAACGAGCAATGTTTCCTAAAGACAGCTGAGGTAAAATAACTTATTTAAAAAAAAGAAAAGAGAGAGAGAAGGCATTCAAGCTCCTCATAGCTTACACCTTACCCATGATCAAAGACAAGTGGGTGGAGGAAAGCTCTTGGAGTTGGCGCAGCATCAGATTCACCATAAGTAGATCTCACTGTTGCATGTGGAATAGAAGTTGGTTCAGCAACATTCATATGGCTACTGGATATGGAGAAAAGTGGGGACTGACGGCCCCAACTGGGATACTGTAGATTAACAGCAGGAAAAGCAAGAGGAGAAAAAATCTCATTTTGCCCCGACAGGACATTCCAGTGAGGATTTATGTGTGGATCATCAACATTATTGCTAGATCTGGAGGTGGTTAGTGGAGCTGGTCCTACATACGCAACATACGAATGAGCCATAGATGATGAGAATATGGCATTGTGTCCCCGTAGGTCATGATCTACAAGGATAAGATGTTTCACTCTAGTGTTACATAGGATGGCTCAAACATTCTTATTAAGAAAACAATATAACAAAAGGTAGCTTACATGCAGTTGATGGAGGTTCCACTTCCCTGAAAGAAATAAAGCATCAACATGTCAGAGATGGCATCAACTGATGTTGTTAAGAAAAGAAGGTCACATGGTTTTGGCAAAATTTTGCATTAGTTTATTGTAATATTTTTGGTAGGTCTCCCTTTGGTTGACTGCTGGTCAACTCAATTTAAAACAAATTTGTTCGGTTTCTTATTTAAAAAAAGTTTTTGGTGACACTAGTTGATGAAGATTCAAGAAACATGTAAAGGCGTCAAGTTTTCTTCTTGAAAACAATCTCAAATAAAAATTAGAAAATCTTATTCTGTAAGAAGCAAGATAAGTTGCTTAATACAAAAGGAAAAGAGTGATACAAAATAAGATAATAAACGAAATCAATCCCAATTGAGAACCATCCCAAAGACAAGCTGCAATAGTTTTATAGATACTACTTAATCCACATTCCAAAATTAAAACTGCTTCCATACTGCAGCTCAATTGTTTTGATTGTACTGTTGTATTCGTCCAAGTTGATAAATGGTCTTGAAAATAACAAAGTATACAACTCAACAACTGTAGCCATAAAAAATCAGGATATAAAAGAAAAGTCATATGGAGGCCTTGCTTACTCAAATGATGAACCAAGTCGTGCAAATTCACCAAAAGGGCACCAGTGAACTCTAAACGGCTGCAAATCAAAATTACAGATTATCTGAGACCTTCACATATATCACTCTGTTTGCATTTTCAAAGTCATAATTAGTGCTTGTTAGTAAATGACATATAGAAATGCATGAAGATAACTAAAGGAAAAATATAAGACAGGAGGATAGGAGTCATGACCAATATAGAAAATCTAATAATTTAGATCTGCTGCACATATGTCAGTGAAAAGAAACACTTCAGAGTTGGGATCAGCCAGTATTGAATGCAAAAGCAGAATAATTCATGTCTTAAACAGAGAACATAAAACTAGTGGAGACGAACAAAGAATTCTCTGAATTGTGGTTACCATTTCTGAGTAACTTAGATCATAGAAATCCTCATCAGGAATCCAGTCCTCCATACTAAGTTCAGGGGGTGAACGTGTAGAACCATTTGCATACAACCATTGACCTTTCTCAATCCTCCGGCAGTTTGGGCATTGCATTGCTCCCTTCACGTTAAATGCTGAACCAATACAATCTGCATAATAGAGGATAGTATACAGCAACAAATGGGCATCACTGATGGTAATAAGTAGGAAATACTAGTTAGATACATATGTACAATAGGGCATATAAATGCGTCATTTGAGGAAAAACTGCAAACATCATGGTGCAATCTAAACAATTTAGCACTTTCGTATACATTGGTCAGTACATTATATGCAAAAGCAGAAATTAAAAGTTAACTATTTCTTTAAACTAAAGGAAAGCTTGTCTGCATGCTGCATCAGAATACACCTTAAGTAAAATTTTATGAATGAAATGGGGCATCACCAATTGTCTTGACAGTGTCACAAGGATCTTTTTCCACCTATAATATCATCTCTACTTCTCTTGACCAACTGCATTTTTTACTTCTGACCTTCAACTCTATCTCAACTACCCATTATCCCTAACCTTATCGCTTCTTGAAGGGGCAGTCAGCAGTCTTTAAGGAATATAACAAAGTAACTGACCTGATATAATAGACACTTCACATGGACCAATTTAATTCTAATCTATTTCTGTTTTCCCAACGGTCTATCCATCTCACCACACTCATTACAAGTAGGATCCTTCCTCACCAGAGATTTTGCCAAAACATTTTATATGTGTAACGCATAAACAACCCTGATTCTGTTTCCCTCAGCTGGAAAAAGGTTTCTTTGAGGCATAAACTTGTACATTAAACGAGGATAAAAATGCACACCAGAATAGTAAACCAATAATCAATCAATTGTGAATCATCCAAAGTCTCAAGAGCACAGAAACACTAATCACACAAATACTTTCACATTCCCAACACAAACAATTGTACATATTTACCATCAATTCATACCATTTGCAGACATGACCAGACCATTTGGAAAAAAAATGGCGTCTCACAACAACACAATAAGCAACTTCAGAAGATCCCAATTTTACTCAAATTAATTCGCACCGATGGATACAACCAAATGCACATAAATAGAACTATTTGACTAAGATTTCATTTCCACCTAATTATACCAGAAGTCAACTGAAACTTCATTCGATGGGCAATCAGAAATGAAAATCTAAGCTTTAAGATACATGCAACCATCACAATAGTTATACAAAAATTACCCAAACGTTTCCAAAATTGAGAAACGAAATAAGATAAACAAGTTCATGACTTACCCAGATGAAATTCATGTCCACATTGAAGTTTAGCTCTGGATCTGCTACCGTTATCAGATACCAAATCAAGGCAAATCGAGCATGCAACCCCCGGAGAATGCTCCATATCATCATCATCATGGCCGTCTTTTTTATGAGGACCATGATCAGTGGCTTTTGACCCCACCATTGTTCCCATCCACCAATCAAAATCCGGAAATTACAATCTAGAGACAACAAATATGAAAAAGATCCTCCCTTTTCCTTGCTCTCTCTATCCCCGTCTTTGTGCGAAGGCAAAATCTATCTACTTTTGTCTCTCCGACCTGTCAGATTACGTGGTTACATTTTTCGGACTGTCTGAAAATTAAATAAAATAATGATATCTGATCTTCATCTCAATAGTTAGTTACCGGACGGTGTGCGCGTCGCGTTTTGATGTATGCAATAATTTTTTTAGTTCATCTAAGGAAACACAATTGTCTATTGACCCACCGATATTGTTAAATTGCATGTATAAACTTTTTGTAATTACGGAAAACCCCCGCTTCGATCTGTTATTTTCGGTTAATGCCAAAAAAATTTCCCCCACGTCTTTTTTAAGAATTAATTTGATAATACTGTAATTTTTAAAATAATTAATATCAATTACGTTATAGAAATAAGAATCAATTAAATATTTAATAAAATTTATTTTTAAAAATAAATTTTAACTGTAACTTTTAAAATAATTGATACTAACTACGTTATAGAAATAAAAATTAGTTAAATATTTAATAAAATTTATTTTTAAAAATACGGTGAGTTTTAAAAATAATTGTATATAAGAATGAAAATCTGGGTAATGATTTATTTATTCGATTGATTCGATGCGAATTAAAGAAGCTTAGATTTTGAACAAATCGATCAGTTTAATAAAATGGTGAATTCTATTCAATTTGCTAATTAAACAAATTGAATCTATGTTTAAGAACATTGATTGTTTATTCATTCATAATTCATTTAATAAATAGATCATAAACGAATCGAATACATTCCGCTCATTTAAAATTTGTTTATTATTCATTTAATTAAATTACTTACTTAGCTTAAATTTGTATGGAAAAAAAAAAAAATTAAAGTTTGAAGGCTAATATGGTTATTATCGATTATAATAGGACAAAATATGTAAGTGAAAAGACATAGCCAGCGTTAATCTCTTCTCCTTGGCTCTCAATCCTCTCACAGTCTATTCTCTTGGTCTCTGCAATTTCTTTTAGCAATTTCTCTTGATCAGTTGATCTCAAGCTATGTTACCGGCTAGTCCATCAGCTTAAAGGCTTGTTCAACCATTATTGTTGTTTGGATCACAACTAAAACTAAGGTAATATCCAAGTCTTCCAGGTAGCACATTTATTTTTGCACAGTCTTGTTTGGGGTGGGGGAGGTGGTGATAAATTAGAGGTATATGAGTGGTTTTTTTAAAGGTTGTGGTTTTGCTCACCTTTGTAAGTGTAAATGAATAATGCCTGGGAAAAGAGAAAAAGGAGTACTGTCACATTTAGGGAAGGGAAAAGAGGGAAAACATCAGGTAAATTTTATAGCATTTTTGGTTTTATGTTTGTTTGTGTTGTCGTGGGTGTGTGCATAAAGATAAATGGTTTCTTGGGGAAGATCTGGCTAGGGATAAGTTTTATAACTGTAGAAATGGTTTTGGATGAACTCTTCACCTAACGTATACAAACCATTCTCAACTCTTGGCATGAGGTGTTGTTGTAATGTGCTCATTGCCCTATAATCATCTCCTGGAATTGGCAATGGCCGTATAAAAAAGCACTGTTGGTGGCTTTTATAATCATCCCTAGGAACCAAAAATGGTACTTAATTTTATCTTGCTTTTTTTTTTGGCTTTATAGATGAATTATTATTTCCTTAACAATACTACAAATTTGCTATATATTTGATATTTTGAGATTTTACAATGACGCTTATCGATGATGTGGCATGTTAATATCATTATATATTTTTTTATTTAGGTGTAGGATTCTTGTTTTCAATGTGACAAAGACAAAATTAGGAGAATTAATGAAATTAACCACTTTGGTTTATAATTTGAATATGAATTATTGTTATTTGTAATTGTTAAGAATTTGTAATTTGGTGTTTGGACGATTGTATATTTTAATCTAAGAATATTGTTTACTTAATTTTTGTTTATTAATTATATTTTTGTAAATGAACTCATATTTAATTCGATTCGCCATTGATTTCTTTATTATAAGATAACTGAATAGTAAACGAATCTAGGTTCAATTCTATTCATTTGTTAATTCTACTAAATAAATTAAATGAATTGAACTGAATATTTATTTAGTAAACAAATCGAATCCGAATCATAAGATTTCAATTCGTTTAATAAATGAATCAAATCTGAATCAGTAGAGTTTTGACCTAATTCGTTTAAGATTCGATTTGAATTCAATTCGATTATTCGTTTTGCCTCCCCTAGTCATATGTAGTAATAAATTTTATTGTTAAACTATTGTCAAAATATGAATGATTGAATAAGTCATAATGTCGAATAAAACTTACTTAGTTATTTATAAACATTTATATAAAATATTTTTTTATTGTGTACATATAATAATTAATAACCCTAATTAATATTTTATATTATTAATTTTATTTTTTATTTTGTTCTCCCAATATAATTGGTAATAATAATAATCTCTTTAAAGTTAATAATTTTATTTCCTAATTATAAGGATAATTTTAAATTTATAAATACATATATATAAGTACATTAAGTATAAAAGTGATTTACAAAATTATATTTTAAAAACTTACTCCTTCCTTACTTTTCAAGATCCAATGTAGGATAATGTGATTTTACCAAAAGTGATTTCTAAAAAAAATTACTAAATACCAAAATTAGTTTTTAACTTTTTGAAATTATTTTTGAACTTTATAAAAGTAATCCCAGACGAACCCTAAATCAATATACATAGAGAGGTTCAGATGTTAAGTTGTTTCAAAAACTTTTGTCTAATTAATTTTACTCAAAAACTTTTATGTTCATTAGAATTATATAATAAAATTTTGAGCATTGTTACGGTGTTTTGAAAATGTGTTTAACGACATCATTTTAATTTTATGCATTCAGACACTCGATTCGAACACATTTTTCAGGCATAATAATTTTTTTTTTTTCATAAATTCTACGTAACAAATAGTACCTTGGCAATGAAGTTTAGTTATTTTTTGTAAAATTACCAAGACGTTGGAAGTTGAAAGAAACAAATTAACAAAGCAGTAGCTTATAAAGTCGGAGAATTTAAATTACCAGAGAAAAAGTTATTCAACATTACAAAGCAGTAGCTTATAAAGTCCATTCTTGATATAAATTTATTGAAATTAAAATCACCATATTCCATTAACCATATTTTGCCCTCCATAACCAACTTAGAAAGGAAGGCAACTTTACAGAGAGAGAGAGAGGGAGAAACAAGGACAACACGAATGTATCAACACGGCTATGGAAAGTATGAAGCATATGAACTTTCAACAAAAAGCTTCGATATTTACACAATTTAAGTTGACCATTGATTACATGATAACGGTCCACATTTCACAGTGATTGTAATAATTTAGAAATCTAATAAAATAGATTTCATACGCTATCCATTCTAGTGGATGTACATATTATTTGACTAGTAAAACGATCTTATGTTATTTGTCTACAAATTCGTAAATGTAGCTCAGTGCTTGATTGATTTTAGGCCTCTTATCATCACTGTGCAATAAGCAGGATGAGCACACTAATCACTTACGCTACCCATCGCCCCGCAAAAGAATTGTTCTCTCGGTTACAAACCGTCATGAATCTCCAATACACACCCAAAAATAAGGGCAAAAAAACACCCCAATTAGCCATCTCATTTAACACAATATCTGTAAATTACTATATTATAGGAGTGAGTTTCTAATTAGGGATCCTTGATCATATTAAACTTATGATATCTTTATTTCTCGAATTAGAGAATCAAAATCATTGACAATATTTATTGCATAAAATAAAAGTAATAATAGTAATAAAAAATCATAAGGCTCACTTCAAATTAGAAATATAGAATGGGAGACTGATTCCCAAGAAGGGGCTGGAAATCAGTCTCTCATTCCTAAGAGTGACAATTTTTCCCTTAGTAACATTTTAAAATAAAAAAAAATGTCCTCCCATAAAAAAAAATTGTAAATTGTGGTCGAATGTGATTTGATTGCAACAGCCAAAACGTCATTGCCAAATCATGTTTGGCATCTTCGCCAATGTTGTCTCCGACGATATCTGTAAATAATCATCATAGATACCGGTGACGAACTCGAATCTACCGGAATTTTGGACGACGATGTCGACAAAGCGCACTTGAGTATACATCTATAATAGTATCTAGTAATATCTCTATTCCAAATCTCAAGGTCTTTAGTCTTGTCTGGGAAGGCTATGATTCTATTTTCAAATGCAAGATTCTTTAAGTTTGTGAAATGAAGTTGAAGTAGAAGGGTGCAAGACAAAGACTTAAATCAGGGGAAATTTTAATAAGGCAACACTGTGAAGAAAAATACCTTGTATAGTTAGCTGATTCAGGTAAAATTACAGGGTGACTCATGCCCTTTTTTTTTTATGAGAAAGTAAAGCTTTCCATTAAAAGAAAATATCAAATAACAACTGAATATTAGCTGGAAAGTTTTCCAACCACAGAGCAGGGTTTTTGAAAATTACAGCTTGTTTGGCTAGAGAATGAGCTAAGCTATTACAGTCTCTTGACACATGTTGGATTCTTGTAAGGTTGTGACTCCTTAAAAACCCTGTATTTTTGCAATTGTCCAAGCTATTTTTGACAAGCTACCTTTCCTGCTTAAAGAGAGATTCACCACCTCTGTTGAATCTGATTCAATTACCATCGGCACACAATTTACTCAATTGGCAGTTTGAATACCGAACAAAACAACTTAAGCCTCTATGTCTGCCACAATATCTCGGTTAGGAATTCTCTGAACTGTTACTACTACAATCCTTCCTCTGAAATCTCTAATCAACACCCCCAAACTCGCTTGTTGAAATGAGATGCTGATTGCAGCATCCACATTCACTTTAAAACACCCCTCTGAGGGGGGGGGGGGAGTCCAAGACTGATGCTTATTCTTGTGAAGCTTTCAGTCATATTGATCTTTTGGCAACTGAATTCTCTTATAAGAATTTACTATAGCTACTGCTCTTATAACTGATAATTAGGAATCTTCTTGCTTACTCTCAAAGATGAAAATATTCCTTGAATACCAAATTGCCCAACAAATTGCAATTAGCAGCTCCCTTTCTTCCTTTTTCCGTTTCGTAGCTACTTATTGGATCACATCTAACATGTCAGGTTGAGCCATTAGTTTTACATCTCCATAGAACTCTGTCTGTTTCTAGATTTTTTGAGCAGCCCTACACTCTATCAAAGCATGGATCACATCTTCACGTTTACACCCACATCTTTGACAAGTTAGTTCCTTGACAATTGTCCTCTTCCAAACATTTCTTACTGTTGGCAAGAGGTTTTTTGCAGCCCTCCACAAAAAAATTTCACCTTTTTCAGAATATCAGTTGACCAAATAACATCCTATTGAGATTTTGAACTATCTGAGCAGCTTGGAGCATCTTTGAATTTTTCCTTCACAGCTAATTGGTATCCACTCTTGGCTGAGTATTTCCCATGCTTATCAAAACACCAAATTAGAGTATCTTGCTGAGGAGTTATCGAGAGAGCAGTATTCAAAATGCTTGCTGCAACATCTTTTGAGAAGTTTTGAATTATTGTTTCTTTTTTCCATTGTTGACTTTCATCTATGAGATCGGCCATGAGAGAATTAGCATGCGAATTTGGGCAGGGGGAAGGTCTGGACCATACTTGATTCTGAATCCAGTTGTTGCTGTGAACTGATATTTTCCTTCCATTCCCAATCCTCCATCTCAGCCCCACATGTAGAAGTTGTCTTCCCCAAATGATACTTCGCCAAACAAAAGAAGGATTCGATCCCATCTTAGCATCCATAAACTCAGAATTTTTAAAATACCTAGCTTTTAAAACTTTTGCCATTAAAGAATTAGGGTTGTGCAGGATTCTTCATCCTTGTTTAGCCACAAGAGCTTGATTAAAGCAGGCCATATCCCAGAACCCCAACCCTTTCTTTTTCTTGGCATGGCAGAGCCTATCCCATCTCAGCCAATGTATACTTCTCTGAGCTCCATCCGATCCCCACCAAAATCTTGCTATAGCTTTATCTATATCTTCACATAGCGTTTGAGGGATTTTAAAAACACTCATTGCATACGCATGCACTGCTTGTGCTACAGCTTTAATGAGAATCTCATTTCCTCCATTGGAAAAGCATTTTCTCTGCCAGCTTGACAATTTGCTCAGGACTCGCAGCCTCATATAATTGAAAAAACTGATTTTTGCTCTCCTCACCATAAATGGTAATCCAAGGTACTTCTCAAGTTTTGGCACAACATTCAACTCAATGATACTCTTTATTTCCTCATTCTGCCTCTGGCTTGTGCTTGCACTGAAAAAAAAAAGAAGATTTTTTATAATTGAAGATCTGCCCTGAAGCTGTTGTGTAGCAATCGAAGATTTTCTTCAACTCTCTGCAATTAGAATTGAAGGCTCTTATGAAGACCAGGCTGTCATTCGCGAAGAGAAGATGATTGACTGAGACCTCTTTGCTAAACCTCAGGACATGAATAAGGTCTTGGTCCTCCGCTCTCAACAACAAATTTGAGAAAACTTCTGCACAGATAATAAAAAGATATGGGGAAAGAAGGCAACCTTGTCTCAAGCCTTTTTGGGGTTGGATGAGACCTTTTGCCACTCCATTAATCAAAACCAAAAAGCTAGCTGTGGATACACAATTCATAACCAATTGCACCCATTTCTGAAAATTCTAGCTTTTGTAGATTTCCCCTTATAAAGCTCTATTCCACCTTATCGTAGGCTTTGCTAATGTCTAGTTTCAAAGTTATAATCCCCTTTTTCCTTTCTTTGCTCTGCCTAATTTTGTTCAAACACTCATATCTTATAATTATTTTATTTGTTATAAGCCTATTCGGAATAAAAGCACTTTGATAAGGTCAGATAATGTCATTTAGAATTTGTTTGAGTCTGTTTGCCATTGGTTTTGCAATAATTTTATAGATAACATTACAAAGACTAATAAGCCTAAACTCTGAGACTTTCCTAGGCTTCGTCACTTTCGGGATTAGGGCAATGAAAGTATGATTCAAGGGTGCAAGATTACCTCCCCCATTGAGGATATACAAACAGGTTGTTACCACTTCCTTCTTAACCGAGCTCCAATACTTTTAGAAGAAAATGGCTGGGAGACCATCAGGGCCTAGAGCCTTTATGGGGCACATTTGGGTAAGAGCATCTGCGATTTCCTCCTTTGTGAAAGGTTGATCTAAGAGGCTATTCATTTCCCCTATAACCTTTGCTGGCACATTGGCAAGAGCTGCATTTAGCTAATGCTGTGATGGGCTTGATGTGGTAAAGATGTTTGTGAAGTATTCACAGAAACTCCTCTCCACCTCTTCAGCATCTTCAGCCCATACTCCATTTTCATCTTCTATGCCACAAATTTTATTATTTTGCTTTTTTAAGGAAGATTTTGAATGAAAAAAATTTGTATTCCAATCACCCTCCCTCAACCAATCTGCCCTTGATCTTTACTTCCAAAAAATCTCCTCTTCAAGAAAAATGTTATCAATTTGGTTTTCTATTCTTTTTATCTCATCCCCACTGTCAAAATGGCAATATTGGTTTTTCATATCCTGCAGTTTTTTAACTAGGATCTCTAGCTTTTTTTTTCCTTCCATTGAACTTGCTATTGCTCCAAAGTTTCAAATCGGCCAAAGACTCCTTTGCTTTTCTGGTAAACATTTATATCGGGTTATCCTGATTCTAGAGGCTCAACTCTTTCCACTCAAGCTTCACTATTTCCTTGCACTTTTCATATGGACTCCAAATATCTTCATAGTGAAGTCTAGGAAAGGTTCTCTTTATGTATCTGGTCCCTTTGCCTTTCTCTAGCACTTTCATTAATATTGGATTATGGTCAAAACTCTAAGAAACCAGATTCAAAGTTGTTTTTTCTTAGAAAACAATGCCCTAACTGTTGTTGCACAAAAACCTGTCAAGCTTCTCTTTAATTTTATGAGGTCCGAATCTTCTATTAGACCATGTAAAAGGGTACCCTCCATTCCCCATGTCCCTCAAATCACAATCCTTGATAGTTTTCCTGAACTCATTCACCATGTTTACCATTTTTTCCTTCCCCCCTATATTCTCGTTCAAATTCAGAACTTCATTGAAATCCCTGAAACACAGCCACAGAAGTGTAGATAAATGAGCTAACCTTCTCAATAATTCCCAAGTATGCATTTTTTGTTCTGATTCAGGATGGCCATAAATTTTTGTGCACCTCCAGTAGCTTCCAGACTCACTATGCACCACCGCATCAATATGATGTTTACTAAAGGATTTGAGGTCAACAGTAATCTCAGCACTCCAAAGCAACGCTAAACCACCTTCTAATCCCTCTCTATCTACTACAAAACAGTTTTGGAATTGTAATCTTTTAGCTCTCTCTTGCCTTTATTTAGCTATCATTTTTGTTTCATAGAGGAAACAAACTTCAGGCCTATGCACACGCAAGAGTTGTTGGGCTTCTCAGAACGTTCGGCCATTCCCCAACCCCTAAATGTTCCAACTTAAGAGTTTTATGGCAGTCGGCGGGGTTGTTTACCAACCATCGCCGATATCTCATTTCCAACATTCCGTATTTCTTCCCCATCTGTATCTTTTTCGGTATCACAGCTGGGTTTCTTCTTTATAGCAAAGCCTTTTTCAAGCTATTGTATGCTTCCCTGTTTCTGTGGGCTACTGACTTTGCTCTTCTTTGATTTTGGGTTCTCTCAGTTCATGGAACTACTCAACCTTTTTTAACCCGTTACCTCTTTATTTGTGACCATGTTTCTTTCCACGTTCCAGGCTTGAAATTTCCATTTCTATTTCTTGGGCTTTTTTTTATCCTCACTGAGCCCCCTACCCATTCTAATTTCCTTATCTCCACCTGCCACTTCAGTTTTCATTTGGGGGGAAACACAATCGTGTTTTATTGTGGTGTTTTCCATTGATGTCCTTATTGCTTACCTTTTCTTTCCACTTAATTTTTCCCCCTCTGTCTAATCCAGGGATTTGTTGTTGTTTAGATTTGTTGTTTTAGAGATTCAAATCCCTTTCTTTTTTTCTTTGCCGTCCGTAATTCCCGCACTTACTTCCATATCTCGAGGCACTGTACCTTCCACATTCTGATGTTCAATCAAGTTTCTTCTACCAACTATCTCTTCAGCCTTTTTTGCCTCTTGCATTAATTGTTTCCCGACCCCGTCTGATTCTTACTCTTTGTCACATTTTGGCTACCCGTACCCGGATCCAATTTAGACCAATTGGGTCTATTTTCTATTTCAGACTCCACTCCCTTGTGTTGCCTTTCCCCTGGCATTCTTCTAGCAACATCCATTGTTGTTGGTATTGCTGAGTTTGTGTGGTTTCTGACATCCGAATCCCATCTATCTCTCATTTTACTTTGTTTCAATTTCTCAGAGATCGTTACTGCTTTGAGCCATGGACCATAAGGCATTTCATCCTTACTCTGAGTTTATAATGGGCACATTCTCTGTATTGATGGCCTATGCTCCCACAGCATAAGCAAAAATCAGGCAATCGTTCGTACATAACCCGCATAGGAATGTCTTCTTCATCTTCCCCTTCCTGTTCTAATTAAATTATCTTCTTCAAAGGCTTTGTGACATCTATTGAAATTCTCAGCTGTAAGACTGGCCAAAACACTCCCTTGTAGCATCAGTTTCAACTTCTTCGACTTGTCCAATGACCTTCCCTAGTTCTACTGCCATCGCCTTTGACATGCACATTATAGGAACATCATGTATCTACACCCAAAAGGATACATGGCTAAAATCATGCTTCTTGACATCTCCTATCCCAACTGGTTCAATGAGCACAATGAGAGCCCTGTCAAAGTGCCAAGGGCCACCCATTAATATGCTTCTTTTATCCACCTCAGAGCCAAACTTGAACATGAAGACATTATTGCCCAGACATTCTATCTTAACCTCCCATGACGTCCTCCACACCCTTTGTAGAGCAGTCTTCAACCCCTCAAAACTAACTCCTCTTGTGTGTCACACTTTCCCGATTAAGCGCCCTACTACTATTTGTTCCCCCTTAGCCTTCATTTTACTTTTAAAGGACACTCTGCCCTCTTCCTCATCACTTAATCTTATTGCTCTGCATCATCTAATGAGTTCTTTTGGATCCATCTGCTGTTTTCTAAGGACACACAGGGCTGAAAGATTTAAGCGAAAAAGGGCTGAAAGATTTAAGCGAAAAAACAGCTACCTTGAGAAACTCTGTGAAATAAAATAAGCTTCCACTCTTTTAATCACTTTTTTAATCTATAAGTCCTGAACTACGAAGATTATGATGAAAAAAAAAAAAAAAAAAAAAGGAACCCCCTACTGTGGGAGGAATCATAAGTGAGCTTACAAAGAGATTACGTTGCTTGCCACATCGCACAAATTTTGCACGCAATATTTTTAAATATTGCACATGTTATAACATGATTTATTCAAGTCATTTCTTGCTGAATACCTACATCAAACCATTCGTGAAAAAAAAGAAATTAATACCCTGGCACTAATATGAGAAAAGCATCCTAAAATTTTCAACTTAAATCACTTTAGAAGAGTTCCTTTTAGGATCAAATGCTCCGAAAATGATAAAGAGTCTTTCTTAAGATTTAAGTTATTGGGTGCCTTAAATAAATAAATAAATAATAATAATAATAATAATAATAATGAGAAAAGAATCCTAAAATTTTCAACTTAAATTTTTTTCAATCTGGCAATGATTTCCATTAGAGCCCGCAATAAATAACACTCGGTCCCAAGCCCAATTATTTGTAATTAAAAGTAGATTTTTTCCTTTTTTTTTTTTTTAAATAGCCCACAAATCTATAATAGAACAAATATACTATCATCAATAATTTTTAACCAAGTACTTCTATTCTGTCTTCTTCAACCTGTCCTTTAATTCTAACGTGAAATACTGAAAATCCATAACCCTTGGTTCTGCACAACCGAGTGAGTAGCGACGAAAATTTTTAGAAACCTCCATGCAGGCCTCTTCTATCGGCATAGCCAAAACACAAGTTAAATATACGCCAGTTCGTTTTCAGTTTTTGTTCTTTTTCTGGTGTTTCTTAGTAATTGCTTCTAAGACTCTGCTTTTCATTTTTTTTTCCCTTCTAACATCTTCGAATGACCTAAGCGAAAATTCATTTGCTTGTACCCATGCAATTATTATTTTATTCTAAAAAATTTTACCTTTGAATAATGAATTCAGATGTTTGATTTCCAATAAAATGTCATGAATTAATAATGTGAATAATTGAGACTAGAGGACAATTGTAAGTGTGTGTTTGTGTGTGTATGTATGTATGTTAAATCTTTTGAACTTATATGTTTGTTATTTCGAAAATTGTTTATTTTTAATTTAATAAAGCTTGTTGATAAAAACAGCCATTGTCAATCAAGCAGACTCAGCCCCTGTTTCTAATTATGTAATGGTTTGGATTTTCTTTTTCTTTTTTTTTGAAAGAAAACTTTGTGCATCATCATGCATTCATTCATGCAGTCAACAAATTATAAGCACAATTTCCGAATTGAATTTGGACCGTAAAATCATTAACTGACAAAGTTAGTATTGCCAAATGGCGAGGAGCAACATCAATAAATAACAAGGAATAACAACGTGAAAATCAAGATATGGGTATTAACTAAATTGTGAAAAATAAAATAACATATTGGCTAAGTTCAGATTTTCCTGATCCCCCGATGTTTCCACATTTTTAATCATTATTATTATCACTTAACAAAGATTAAAATATATATATATCAGTTCTTCCAATCTTTAATCCTTCGGTCATCGAGTGAAGAAAAATATTCCACACGAACAAGACGTAAATTTGAAGCCGACAATGTGTAGTGGCTTTTCCACTCACAAATCTGCTGCTTGTGATTTTCAAAAGCTGATGTATACGAGATAATTGGTTTACGTCTTGTATACGATCTTTGAATGAATTTACAACCATCCATAGTAGCTTAGTACTCTGTCCTGCAATTGTGATTGTGAGGGCATGAGTTCAAGCCCTCACAACACATTATGGGAGTTTAATTTTTTTTAAAAAAAAATTTAAGTGAAAACTCTTAAATATTAGAGGATAAAAAATTTTAGACAATGTTTATTCCTTTCAAAATGTTAGTGGAATAGACTTGAAACGAAATGTTAATAAAGTAGATGTTTCTTAAATATTAGAGAGGATAGTGCTATCCCTTTCAATCACCTTTATAAACGATAGTGAAATAGACGTAAAACGAAACGTTAGTAAAATATACGTCTCTCGAATATTAGAGAAGATAGTGTTATCTCTTTCAAAATATTAGTAGAATTGACATAAAATGTGAGTGCATGAGTAGAGTAGACGTCATCAAATATTAAAAAAGGTAAAAATATAAGTCGTATTATATAAAATTTATAAATTTAGTCTCAGTAATTACATGATTATAAATATAAGTATAATAACCGTAATCTAAGCAATAATCTTATGTAATTCAAAAAAAAAAAAACCATCCATAGTACTTAATTGAATTATTGGAGAATGCTATTTTACAGTCAAACGACATACACGACACTGAATCATTTCATAGATCGCCCAACAATTTTATTTTATATATTTGCACTTGTAAGCAAAACCACTCACGCCTTCAATGTTAATTAATTCCTATTCCTTGTGCTTCAGAAAATTATTCCAAAGCCAAGCATTATGATAATGATTATTTTTACTTTATACTTCAACCGTTGTCTATTTAATTCTAAACAAATTTTGCTTTTGGTGGATTGTGGTCCGTGTTTGTTGAATCAAAATGTCTAACGCTTACAAGTGTTTTCATTTTATATTTACTCTTTAGTCTTTATCATTATTATCACCTATTTAAATTAAATTACGCCACTTTTGTTAAAGCTAACTGATTCAGGTAACGTATCGCAAATCGTTGGACCCTGTAATTACCTCAAAATGCAAAGCGAAAAAAGACTATACTTTCCTAGCTGAAACGAGCCAAAATTACGAATGGGCACAGTCTCTAAAGGTCGATTTTCCAGTAAACTTTACGTTGATTTCCCCAACGCTTATTCCGCTTAAAAAATTGAGGCGTATTTTTGTACTTGCGGAGCATTTAATTTCCGTGTTAACCCCCTCGCATCCGTCGATTATTCTATTGCTTCGCTGTGACGCACTTGAAAAAAAATAAAAATAAAAAAAAAATAAAAAGAAAGCGGCTCCATTCACCCACCCGAATCATTCAGTGTGTCATGAAGAATCACTTTCCAGTTTCCACGTGGCGATATCTTAGGCGCTGTTGTTCTCTTCGTAGTTTGCGTGCTTAATTTCTCGTATCGCGAGATGATAACAAGGAAAATGATTCGGAGCCAAAACTCAACAGCTGAGACGGACGGCATTATTTGTTGTAATTAAATTAATTATTCAACCAGCTGAACGTGTGGGTTCAGTAATTTTAACTCCCCTCGACATGAAGTTTATTTTTAAGACGGAATTTTTTTTATTTTAATATGTTATAATTAAGTTAAAAAAAGAAGAAGAAAAAATACAAATAAAATAATTCCCTTTGAAATACATGCTTATTAATTTTTGTGTTATGACTGAGTTTTTGATGAAAAGCAAAAAATATTTTATTGAAGAATTAAATTATTCGACCTTCATCTATTTATGGGTAAAAATTATTTTTTATATCGAAACGACTGCAATTTTTATACTACGAGATCAAAGTTAATATTATTACTGCGTACGTAATGTGTATACAACTGTAAAAGTTGCGATGATCTTCGTATTGGAAAACACGTTAGCATTGCGTATGTATAATCATTCATTCATTCGGCATTCAAGCTAATTAATTAAGTCATGATATTGGTTATCTTTCAATTGTGTCCGCAAGTAGTGGCATGCCGCTATTCTTTACTGCATTACGAGTATTGATGATTTGCGGATTTACTAGCAATGTCTCTTTTTTTTATTATTATTATTATTTTTTTTTTTTTGAAAAGATGGACTTACCATGTACATATAGAATCTACCTACCGAACAGTGGCGAAGCTCCTCAGAGAGTACAACTACTGAGTTTGGCCGTAGTCCGCCCTAACACTTCTCTCGTAAAAAAATATTTTATCTAATCATTTTTATTAAAATTTATATAAGAACTTCTTGTATTAATTAATTATGTTATTCCTTTAACGATCGGTCAAATTCTTGTTCGAGTTCATCATTTGAGGAGCAGACGTACGTGTTATTAAAATAATCTCAAATAATGATTAACACGTATACTTTGAGAATGAAATGCTTATGTAATCTTAACTTATAATAAATGGTTCTTACTAGTAATATATATATTTTTGTAATAAGTTTTTATTAATATTAAAATATTTAGAAAATTTTTTAGAGTGTAAATGACCACACTCTATTATCTATATACTGTATATTCAGGAATGATAACTCAAAATGGTAATTAGTGGCAGACTCAAAGTGACTATATAATATACGGGAAGGCCAACACAAAGAAGAAAGAGGGGACCCACGAAAGTCTTTGATGAATATGGTTGGAAAATACAACTTTGCAACAAATATTTCACATGATTTTGGTTTCTACACCTTTTATTGATTTTTCACCAAATATCTTAATTTTGTGAGCCTCAAATTTAATATTTTATGTTAAATAAGCCGTGATAAAGTAACAAACGCTCACCATTCAAAGAAATGACTCACACTTGGTGTTGGTGCTTATCCATTGAAGAATCTTGGAAAAAAAGAAAAAAAAGGTCGTCAGTTGTATATTTCTCCACTCTTTTCCAAAACTGCGTACAAATCGCAGCCACTAAGCTATTTGGGCACAAATTTTGCAGTAACAAGTTAATTAGTTAGCATTTGAACAAAAAGTAACACCATTTTTATGATTTTAATTTAGAGAGACATAATATGAGAAGTTCTTTGGTACCAAAGCTTAAACAAAAGAACAGGCTGGTGATTGTTGAATAAATAATAAATAACAAATAAAACTTGCCGTTTTTGGAAAGTAAACAACAATTTCACATTTGTCAATGATGGGACGGGGTTAAGGAGACAGGTGTCAGGAGAAGAGCTGGACAAATTCGGTAACAGGCATGTAACTCTTGAGTTTCTTGTTAGCTCAGTGATTATCGACCGGGTCTGTTTTAAGTTATCGAGAAATATCCGAGAAATTGACTCTCTTTTTTTAAAAAAAAAAAAAATTTCAGTGTGTCAATTTGCCCTTTAAATACGTCTCAAGTAGCCCGGACCGTTATTATTTTCATTTCACATGAAACAGAGAGACAGAGCCATTGAGATAGATAGATCCTAGAGAAGCAACGCAACATCATCATAATTCATCAGGTTTTGATAAACACTAAGAATCATTTTCTTGCGTTAGATTTTATTTTATTTTTATTACAGTTTTATAGTTTCATTGTATGAGAATTGAGAAATGAAGTTCTGCAAGAAATACCAAGAGTACATGCAAGGCCAAGAGAAAAAATTACCTGGGGTTGGTTTCAAGAAGCTTAAGAAGATTTTGAAGACGTGCAGGAAAGACTTTCAGTCCCGGAAAGAGATTAACAAAGGAGTCGTTGACACTCAAACCTGCCCTCACCAATGTCCTGGTATCCTCCATTAAAGTTGGTTCATTCTTCATTAGATTCTTAATATTTATTTATTTGATTTTACAGGATTTTTTTTTAAAATTTAAATTCGAGAAAATTTTTAACAATTAAGTGATTTTATGATTTTGAGAATATTTGTCTCAATAAGCCTTGAATTTCTTATACTTTTTTTTTTGTTTGGTTTTAATTAACTCTGTTATACAATCTCCTTAATGTGTAGTTTGTGATGGAACCTTCTTCCCCTCGCTTCTTAATGAAATGTCAGCTATTGTGGGTTGCTTTAACGAGCGTGCACAGAAACTGCTTGAGCTTCATCTGGCTTCCGGGTTTTCAAAGTGCTTAATTTGGTTTAAAGGCAAATTGCACGGCACCCACGGTGCCTTAATTCAAGAAGGCAAGGACTTGGTTACCTATGCACTAATCAATGCAATTGCAATCCGAAAAATACTTAAGAAATATGATAAGGTATGTTTCTGTTTCGTGTTCATGCCACTTTGTCAAGTACAAAACCCATTAGTAAACATATGTTCTGTTTTTCAATTTGATAGTTATTACTCTTTAATTTTTGGTACCGTGGTGCAGGTTCATTATTCAAAGCAAGGGCAGGCCTTCAAGTCACAAGCACAGAGTATGCACGTTGAAATCTTACAGTCTCCGTGGCTGTGTGAGCTCATGGCTTTCCATATCAATTTGAGGGACACAAAAGTCAACACAAGGAAGGCCCCTGCTTTCTTTGAAGGGTGCTACCTTAAATTTAATGACGGCAAGCCATCGCTCTCTTGTGAGCTCTTTGATTCCGTCAAGCTTGATATTGACTTGACCTGTTCCATATGCTTGGTAAGTCAATCATTCATTTTGTTTCTCCAACTAGTAAATTATGCTTAATTTGCGCTAAAAAATCATGAGAAAATTGTGTGGCACTCAAACTTTAACTAAGCAAAATAGGAAAAAATCAAAATCATACTACAAGCCTGCAATGTCTGCATTGTCTGAGCATATGGTGAGTCCTTGAAGCCTGGCTAATATATAATATATGTTGTCACTGTTATTGTTTGAGGTCTAAATCTTTGAATGGTATGTAAGTTTAAAGCCGGAAAAACTAAGGTTTCATTACCTAACATTGAGCTTTGTTCTTCATACGTGCAATGTGGCATTCAGGGTATATAGGGGTGGTCCTGCTTCATGATGGAAATTATTAACGATACCATGTGCTCTAGGGTGGCCGTTACCAAATTTGTGTGCTTTTCTTGTAACAGGACACAGTTTTTGATCCAGTTTCCCTGACATGTGGTCATATATTCTGCTACATGTGTGCTTGCTCTGCTGCATCAGTGACCATTGTTGATGGACTAAAGACAGCAGAACCTAAAGAAAAATGCCCTCTGTGCAGAGAGGTAACGTTTTATCACTGTATTCAGCAATCTTTTTCAGCCAATTTCTTGATTTTTGAATAAATGAGTTTGCAGCCGGTAATCATTGCCTGGTCTTGTCTCATAACTTGAAGACATGGAGTGACCATCTGTAATTAGACTGATGACTCGAATGTAATTTAGCTATATTATAAATTAAGGATTCATTTGAAATTTTCTCAGGAGCATAACATGAGACATAACCTATCAAATTTCAACAAACCAATGCTTCGCCAGAAAAATATAAAATTATGATGTATGTATGGAATAGCTCCTTGATCATCAAATTAGGTGATCAACTCTCTGTTTGCTAATCTATATTGTAATTTGATTTCAGGCAGGAGTATACGAAGGTGCTGTACACTTGGACGAGCTTCATCTTCTATTAAGTCGAAGGTTTGTGCTCTTTTAAAATTGTTTCCACCCATCACGCATTCGCCTTAATTAAGATAAGTTAAGCTCGATGCATGTCGCTACTCCTATGTTCTTTTGTTTCTAATATCTTATTGCTTAAGGGGAGCAGAGCTGAATAATTGAATTGATTGATATGCGATGCTGGTGTTTTATAATGAATGCACCCACAAGAAGTTTCGTCATTTACTTTTCTTTGACCATGCTTATTTTTGAACAGCTGCCAGGAGTACTGGGAGGAGCGGCTTAAGATGGAAAGAGTGGAGAGGGTTCGGCAAGCAAAGGAGCATTGGGAGTCCCAGTGCCGAGCATTCATGGGCGTCTAGTTATTATTTATTTATGCACTAATTTTCTCTTTTCTAATTGCTGTTTAGGTAAAAGTTAACATGGAAATCTTTGGCTTCAGCTTTTGTTTATGTTGGTCGTCATGGGGCAGATAAATTCTGTATATATATAAAATATTATGCGTGTACAATTGCTTCAGCGTGCTGCGTGCGTGTAATTAGGATGGTAATGTTTGAATATATATAACTGTGACAATCAACAGACATGATCATAAATTTGGTATTTGAATACCCAGAATATATATTGTGTCGACGAACAAATTAATAACATGAAAACCTTAAATTGAATTGAAGAATCAATTGAGAAGATCACACATGCATGCATGCATAATCTGTATTGACTGAATGTGGATGATCAGCTGTCGACTTATTAGACGATGCGAGATTGAGTATCCACTCGAACATCAAAGGGGAGCAAGGTAACACAATTGGATTTGGTCCATCAACTTTGTCTTGAGCGTCGAACTGATTCAACAGTGCTCGAAACATCAGAGACGACAAACATTCGATGGGAACCACGAACTTGTGACGTGCTTCACCAATGTACATCACCCTGAATCCTTTAGGCACTTTTCTCCTCTTTAACTTCAGTTTTGTCACGAGGGAGATGAGCCTTTCTCGAATTTTTAGCCTAGCCATTATTGATCTGATGAGCAAAGGGAGAAAAATCAGATTAAGCCAGCAATTCACTTAATACGGATCAATAGTACTAATTAAATTAGGATTTCCCTTTGCTTGTAGGTCAAGTACATATTTTAATTAATTGTCCAATTTTGGCAACGAAATAAATCATATATAAGCAAACGTTAATTAATTGGCATGTAATTAAGTTGTCAAAACCTCATTGGATATTAACTATTCCATGCAAACGGGAGCCGTGCCGTAATATAACATATACGCAAATTAAATATATCTCCTGATCGAGTTAGGAAGCTTCTAAAAACGAAAACCCAATAACCATGGAAATCCTGATTGCTCGAGGACAGCAGTCACGTCAACACAATTTTACCTCTATGTATATATACAACTCCTCGAGAGCGATAGCTTCTTCTTTTTAGCTTGCTAGTTACTACTGGAGTCCATTTTACTGCTCGTTCATTCTTGTTTAACCCACAAACCCTCCCTTTTAATTAAAATAATTTAATCATGCTCTCGACAAGAACTGTTCGCAGAAACATTACAGCAGTCATGAAGGAGTTGAGTGACCCCAAGTCCAAGGCATGCTATGGAAGGCTTGCAATTGTTGAACGTTCCGCGATAAAAGCTCCGACTCCGAGTGGCCACATACCCATGTACGTCGGTGAGAGGTGCAAGAGATACGATGTTCCGGTGGAGTATCTTAAATTCCCCAAGCTTAAAGAATTGATGCTGCAATCACAAGAAGATGATTTTCTCGACTTCAAGATTGACGGTCCCATCACGCTTCCGTGCACAACTGACACATTCGATCAGTTTTTGAACCAAGCCAAGACAAGAAGCATCAAGTCCGAACAATGATTCTCCTCATCAGATATCTGCGCTGAAGAAGGCTCCAAGGCGTCCCTTCTGTCTCGCGGCAAACTTCGCAATCTTAGTTTTGTAATTTTTCAAAAAATTCTCCAGGTCAAAGGAAGAGACCTACTGCATCTACGTTATCGTTTTTGTTTAGTTCATCCCATGTCCAAACAATAAAACAACAACAAAGAATTCTTCTCATATGTTCTTGATTTGCCAAATTCTCTCTCCCAGATTGATTTCTTGCACGACTAAAAATCAACAGTTTCCGGATTGATTTCTTGCACGACTAAAAATCAACAGTTTCCGGTGCCCGTTAACCTGAATAGCAAAACCAATGTCCCAGAAATTGTCATATTGTTCGATGTTGACTCACTCCGTCATCAGCACATTCTTACCGTTCCAGATAATGTATCTACGTAAAAAATGAAATAAAAATTCACATCATCCAAGTAAATGGCATCACGGAGATGACTGGAACTTTTCCGTTGGTCCACCGCTTCCGCAACTGCCATATTTCAGACCTCAGACTTTACTGTTACATCAGAAAAATACCAAGACTGACATTGTCTTTGATGAATGGAGCTACTTTACAGGGCAGGGGCAGGGTTTTGCACATAAAACTTTCTGTCCAACTAAATTTAGAAAATGTATCTTGGAAGCAAACCTAACGAGTTCACTCACATACCAACGATGTCACACATACAATGATGACCATTATTACGTTACTTCAAATAGTATCAGATGCTTCTAGCCATAAAAAAATCTAATCATTTTTCAGGATTAAATTTGCAGCAATAAAACAGAACATCTAAGTCTATTGAAAACAGGAAGATATTAGTTTACATTCATTGCAAACAAACAACGGAGATGAAGGATGTTCACATTTTACTTCTATAATATCCTTGAAATTCCAAGCAAATCTGGGCTGCTCTCAAGTAGACAATATCAAAGGATTTTTATCTTTACATATGTCATATCTTTTGCATAATTTCTCCAAAGAGGCAACAGAATGCTGCATTGCATTTAGTTTTGTATCCCTAAACATTGCCTGCAATGCAAGGGAAGGAAGTTAAGGTAGCCAGACTGTACCAAGAACTGTAATTATAACTCCATAAACATGAATAAGAAGTTGAAATATACCTGATAGTCATCTCCATATCTCTCAACCAGTCGGCCGATATAGACTCGCTGATTGGTGGTCAAAGGCTGTAATGGTGCTGTCTTTCCATCTTTCCGCTTCTTTCCTAGCGCAGATTTCACATCTATTTAACAAAAGAAACAGCATTGAAGTCAGGCACAGAAGAACCCTGGAAGTCCAATTTCATATAACTCTGAATGATGAGAAGGTTCCAATAATTTACAATGCCGACAGAAACCCAATAACTGAACAGAACAACTCAATCTCATGCTGACAAAACAAGGCAATAAAAATATTCACTTCGAAATATTTGCATGAGCAACCAAACTTGATTTACCAAAGACCAAAAACACAGCCTCAATAACTGACCAGAACAACTGGCGCGCTCAGCATCTTCTAAAATATCCAGTTGGAATTGCTACAAATCTTAGAACGCCATTTAATTAGGACTTAGCAATATCAAGTAAATTAGGATCATATTTATCAAGCAAGCAAACATACCGGCAACAATGTGAAACCACTGGCACATTAGTGTTTCCAATTCAACGAAACTTGTAAATTTTAAAAAAGAAACTAATTCATCATCATATCAAAATAGTGAACACTTGATATCAAACACTAAGACGAGCAATCTTGAGTCATTTGAGCAGCTAACACCAAAGGATATGCAAGATTTTCAATAACTAGGGAATTAAACATTTCTTGGTTTAAAAACACAGTAACTCAACAGCAACACAAAGGTTTAATTGAGTACAACCGCAGACAGAATAAAGGTAATTAAATCCAAATTAAACCTAAGATTGAAAAGTTAAGAGAGGGAGAGAGAGATGGCGGGAAACTGACCGTCTTCTTCGAGATCGCTGCCGGAATCAATGGGCTCAAATTCGTCAGCCGGTTCATTGGAGGGCTGAGACACCTGGAGAGACTCGCTTTCGACGATGTGAGAAGTGCGAGATCGCACGCCGAGCAAGTTGGGGTTGGAGACGAGACCGAACGACTTGTAGTTCTGAATGACGCTGGCCTTATCGTCCCACTGGGGAAGTTCGTCAACAAGCGAGCGAAGCTTTGGAGGGAGAGAGAAGGCTGGCTTGAACAAGTGTGGGTTCTTCTTTGGGAGGCCCACTCGAACCTTTGTCCTCGATCTCTTGTACTTCCTTCTTGACCTTCCCATCGCTCTCTGTCTCTCGCTGGCGTTTAGGGTGTCTTCTGTAGGGCTTTGTGTTGTGGGGGGTACGGTTACGGTTGCAAGCGAGTGCGATGTGAATGTGGATGAATATGCACCGAATATGACTCACCCATGTGTCCAAATGCCAAGCATATGACTGGATACTTGAATGAGGCGTTTCTATTAGGTAATCACAGTGGATTGGAATCAAATATACTGTGAATGGAGACTAAGGTGGCGTTTGTTTTTCCGTCTGAAATCTGAATAGATCTGAATTAGTCTGAATTCTGAATGGATCTGAATGTCTGAATCTGAATAATGTATTTATTTTTTTTATCTGAATCTTTGAAAATAAGTATTAAGTTGTTTATTTTTTAAACTTAAAAATCTGAAAATATATATTTTTACATTTGTACCCTTATTAAATTTAAATGTCAAATAAATAATACACTAAATATCATAATATTTTAATATTTATAAGTAAAACTATATTCAAGTGAATACATAATGATTTTGGAATTATAATATATAAAATATCATAAATTTTAAATTTTATCACTAATTCTCAATAATAATACATAATATAAGAAAAAAAAACTAACAAAATGATTGAAATAGTTGATTTGTTATTTCATCTCAAAGTTATCTCATGTAAAGATGAGATTATGTAGGATAAACATTTATGGGTGAGTTTTGGAATATATATGAAAAATAAATTATAAAATAGGGATATTTTTGACATTAGAAATTAATTGACTTAATTCAGATTCTTCTATTCAGCAAAAAGCTAAAAAAATTGGCTTTTTTTATTAAGTCAAAATTATCTGAAAAGTCCTATTAAGTTATAAAAACAAACACATCTAATTAACTTAATTAATTAAGTTAAGTCACTTTAAGTTATTAAGTTAAAAAACAAATGCCACCTAAGAATTGAAAATAAATTATTTACTTTATCTGAAATGAATTGTGTTATTATTAATGTGTGTATTTTATTTTACAATTAGAGTGAATTATTTTAAATTATTAAAATGATTTTAATTGATTATTGTCATTATTTATTATAATAATTGTGATTGTGATTATTATTATTCAAAATAATTATTTTAATAATAATAATAATAATAATAATAAATAAATAAATTTTAATAAGAATACTATTAATAATATTATTCATAATCACATTAATGACAATGATGATGATGATTATAACTATTCCATAATGAAGGACCTATTTACAAATATTACAAAATTTCTACACATACTAAAATGCAAAAGTGGCAAAACTCAATTGAGGATAATTTAGAAATTATAAAAATTCAATTGTGGTAAAATATGAAGCTTAAGGAATGAGAACTTGATTCGAGATCGCCATGAAAATCAAGTTCCTATTCCTTAATCCCAAAAACATATGGTCCCCATATTTCATTTGCATTCATCTATTTTAACAAATAAATATGATTAATTATTGTCATTTTAAAGTCAGATTTCTTAATCCTACAAGTAAACACACTATAAATGCCAAGAATATAACATTTTCGTATAATTACATTCTATTTAATTCTTTATTGTGGTATCAATAAATGACTACAGAGATTAAATGTGAAATTGTATACATTTTAATTTTAAAACTTATAGTTCTATATTTATTGAAATTTCAAACCTTTCCACTTGTGACTAGTCCAAAGTTTTAAAAAGTCAAGAAGTCTAAATTATGATCTAGAACAAATATTTTAACACTAAACTCATTTATCATCAGTGAACACAATAAATCCCACAAAAAAAATGATATATTGCTTGTACATTTAAATATACTTCATTATATTTTATAAGAAAAAATTACTAAATAAAAAAAATCAACACTTATAAATTTAACACTTCTATCCATATAGTTGTAAGTAAACAAAATAAAACTTTAACTCCAAAAACAAAAAATCTTATGCCAAATATTAAAGAAAAATGTAGTTTGTTGGAAGTGACTGTGATTTTTAAGTTGTTTGGGGATATGTTTGTTCAAGAAGTATTCAATTTTATGTAAAGTTCAATAGAGAGATGTTGAAATTTTTATAGAAAGAGAAATTATTCTTGATATAGATGAGATTAGTATCTTGGATAAAATACCACTAGACTGTCATAAATATTACATTTTAAAAACATTGTTATACTTAGGCAAAACGAAAATTATTTTGCCATATACAAATAAAAACCTATGAAAGTGATGGTATAAAACGGCGAGAGAGAGGAACGTAACGTATTGGGAGATAACCAAACGGTGGGGGATGCTAATGTGTGTATCCATAGCATTAACATGAAAATAAATTAATGGGTAAATACTCGTTTAATCACTATATTTTGATTTAAATTTTTGTTTAGTCACTCTATTAAATATATTACATTCATGCCCTTACTTTTTTTTTTTTTACTTTTACAATAATTTGCAATAATATTCTTAAGAATATTAATTAACTTACCTAAAAAATAATTAATTAACATATTAAATGTAAAAGTAGAATAAAAATATGTCCTTTTTATTATTTTAATCTACAAATTAATTTAGTAAATTAATCTTTTATAGATAATTATTAGTAAGGTTATAATTATAAGGGTATTAAACATTGCTGTAAGTTAACTAGCATTAATCTATTTTAAATAATTAGCAAATTGTTGTAAGGGCATTCAAAGTACCAATTCATTCGTACTAATAATTATTGGTTAATTTGCTAATAAATAACTATGGGTTAATTTGTTAATTAACTTTTTCCATAAATTAATTAGTTAATGTCTCCAAAATTGAAGTAAAGGTATTATTGTAAAATATAAGAAAAAATAAGGGTCAGAGTGCCATATATTTAATAACAAAAGTGTCTTAAGATATTTTTTAAAATATAGAGACTAATAAGTACTTAACCTAAAATATAGGAATTATTCGAGCATTTACTATAAATCAAATAATGATTGGATCAAAGTCATTCACCAATTTCCTACTTCTCACAGTAGAATTGCAATGGTTTAATTAATTACTAGTTATTATGATAACTTTTTTTCACATAGTCCATAATGTATATTATGAGTGATTCTAAAATACCTTTATTGTACTACATCTACTTAATATACCTAGGGTAGTTGTACATTTGTTTTGATAAATCATCATTTAATTGGTAGTTAAAATCATCAAATAATTAATAGTTATATTTAATTCATTCACACATGTTACACATGCATTAACTAAATGTAATACAATAGAGGTATTTTAAAATCTCTACCGTATCACTACTGATATGTGTATATGTTCATACATACATACATACATACATACAAACATATCTATGTATATATGCATGTATGTGTGTGTGAATAGTGGAAGCTGTGTTATGAGTTTGATGTAGTAATTGTTATATATGTCTATGTTTATGTTTAACAAAAAATAAAATATTATAAAAACACCAACGGTGTTAAAAGAGAGAAATGCTGCCACTTTTTCAAATATTATGTGAATTATGAGATAGTAAGATCAATTACTTCAAAATGTGTCAAGAATTTGGGGACACCAATAACTGAACGCCAGTGAATGTTTAATCACATAGAATTAGCTTACACTTCTGACGAGGCTTGCTGACCAAATTGAAAAGATGGATCATTTGTTATGTGCTGTTTAAGCCATCATGCGTGTCAAGCTAATAAGGAAAACTATAAATGCACTAGTGATTTTCCGTTATCTTATGCGCCGACAGTGAATCATTTGATGCTTACAAAAACATCCAGCAAAGCAGAGAAACTTTCAGAAGAACGTCTTGCTAATGGAGTTATTCATTACAGATTCCACATAGAAAACCTTTATCTCCCCCGGAAAGGCAGAGGAGGGTGCTTAAATTACAGTTCCACTGACCGTTCCTAACATCACAATATTTTCTATTCTTCATTTGTCGACTACAACATCAAAATTGCAAATATGCCAAAGAGTTATTAATTAAAACTTCCATGGCATTATTCGGAGGAAGTTTCTTTGCTGCAACTTTTGAGTGAGTGAATGCCAGTCTTTCATGGCAGTCACAGGTGGTGCTTAAAGTAAACTCATAGGCATTCCATAACAGAAAACTCTTTTCAACCAACATCAAGTGCAAAGGATTTGTTCTTACAGTTCTGCTGATCGGTTGGCATACTCCTGCACCAATGCCCCAAAGAGTGATGGCCTCTCAAGCAAACTGGATGGCTTGTCAAATTCTTTTGCCCACCCTGTTATGAAGAAAAGAAAAGGGAATTACTCATTAGCAGTGAACTTCATGTGGTACGCAAAGTCATGCTCGTTATTTGACGAGTGACAACATGTGGTCTGAAGCAGTTTGCTTCAAAATTTTAGTTGACACAGTTTTAAGTAGTAGACAGATAAAACTATCATCTTGAAGCCTCTCAATAGGCTGAGAAGGGGATTAGCAAAAAGTTCCTTTTGATCCACATTACTTGGGGTGCTTATGTTGACCTGTTAAGGGATAGGGAGAAAATGAATCACGAACCTGCATCAACAACTAAAACTCTATCACAATCCATGACTGTGGGTATCCTGTGAGCAATGCTGATAATTGTACAGGTAGCAAACTCCTCTCGAATGATCCTTTGAATTACAGCATCAGTTTGTGAATCAACAGAAGCTGTTGCCTCATCCATAAACAAGAGCCGGCTGTGCTTTAGCATAACCCTTCCCAGACAAAGAAGCTGCCTTTGTCCCACACTCCAGTTGTCACCATTATCGACCACTACAAAGTTCAATCATTTTGGCATGTTTTAGCTTCTAAAAAGATACATATGACTTCATTAAATCAAACTGAAAATTCAAGGAAAAGGGAGGAAGTGAAGTTACCTAAAGAATTGAGTTTATCAGGCTTTGCAGCTACCACATCTTTAAGTTGGCAACGTTCGAGGCTCTACAAAAATAATAATAAGTTAGCTAATGCAGCAAACAGACCCAAAAACTTTGATCATAAATGTACGAGACACATATCAGGAAAAAGGAATGGCATACCTTCCAGATTTCTCCATCTGAATACTGACCAATTGGATCAATGTTGCTTCTCACAGTTCCTTCAAAAAGGACAGGTTCTTGAGGAATGATCCCAAAGCGAGACCTTAGGTCATGAAGCCCCAACAATGAAATGTCGATTCCATCAACAATGATTCTCCCTCCTGAAGGCTCCACCAGCCTAAAGAAAACTTGAACTAAAGTTGACTTCCCACTTCCTGTACGACCAACTACACCAATCTTCTCTCCCCCGTGAATGCTGAGTGTAATACCTTTGAGAACCAGAGGAGTGTTGGAGCGATATCTGACCTGTTTGCCAAAGTTTTTAACATGTTGTGGTAAATAATCAATAATTTATCCCAAGCAATATCAATTGAAGAGGCCTGGATCAGTTGTAATTTAACAGTTGGTACTGAACATGATCTGTGGCTTCTCAAACAAATATATTTATATCATTTTTCAAGAAACCGTAATAAGGAATAACCTAAGAAAAGCTACCTGCAAGTCTATGAGGTCAACATCGCCATGAGCAGGCCAATTTGGAGGAGGAAGACGATCTTCCATCTCCCATGCTGCTTCTGATGGAATTTGTGTAAACTGCTTTACCCTTTCAACAGAGACCATCCGGTTTTCCACAAAGCAACTCATGTATATGGCCCAGAATAGCACACCATTGAGGGACAACCCGTACGAGAGTGACAACCCAACATTCTCTACATTTTTTTAGATCTAGTCAGATTTTTGCAATAAAAAATGTAAAAAATTCAAAGAAGCATCATTGATTTACTGTAAAAGCCTCAATTACAGGGTTTTGATTATTTAACTTCCATTCTGTCTGAAGATTAAGCTTCATACATCTTTATCCTTTATACATCTTTACCACATTGTAAGAACAAAACATTAATAAGTACATAAGATAAAAGGATAAATATTTATGAATATAATTTGATTAGTAATGATAGAGCTTCAAACAGTTTTGTACAAACTGATGTAACACAGAGAGATTAGCTGAAAAGTGATAATAGGCATAATGGATAGATTATGGCATCCAATGAAATAGTTTCAACAGTCAGAATCTTTTGCTAGGGACATTTTGAATGATTAAGTTTCGATGACTCTCATTGTCAAGAGACGTGAATTAAGAGCTTGACATAGCAAATCTTCAAGAGACGAGGTGTTGCTCAATTAAAATAACAGTCAGCCTATGTACATATAATTACCTGGTTTTATGATACTGCTGGGTAACAGAATCATAAACAAAGTGGCGAGACAGAAAGTAAAGCTACCAAGTAGCTCCAGACGGAAACCCAACCACTCATTGGATCCATTGTTGTGGAAATCCATGCGCAAATTGCCATTAACTCTATTAACATTTTCCTGACAAAATGTAGTTTGCTTTCCAAAAGCACGGATTGTCATAACACCAGATATGCTTTCTGAAAAATGATGAATAACAGGTGCTTTGGTGATTGAGTCAAGCCGGGTTAATTCTCTTGATGTTGAAAGATAGTATCCCTGCAACCCAAAAGAGAAAAATGTTACAAATAGGAAGATCATGCAGCTTTTTTTTACTCGGGAATTTCCTAGCCAAAACATTTTCGCTTATAGATACTGGCAAAACTCTGAGGACCTTGACCACTTGTTCCAAGCAAGATTTGATGCTAATTCCAAAATTAAAAATTTCACAATGGTTAAAAAGAATGGTTATTGAGAGTTAGACCATTCTGAACAAGGGATATCAGAGATATCTGCCTGGTTAGGCTCATTCAATCTGGATAGTTTACAGCATCATACCAAATTGTTAAATTACCCCCACCACCATTGGGCCCAACCATTGGGCCCCACCCCCACACTACCCCACCCTACACATAGAAAAAGGTAACGAAAAACAGGTCAAATTGGCCTCCATGTAGTCATATGAACTATGGGTATTGCGTATTGAACTTTTCTGGAGGCAAAAGTGATTAATGTTCACAACACAAGTTAGAAAGAGAGCTCGTACCCGGTACCAGTAATTTGCCCAAGCAAGTGGCACTAATAAGAAAATTGTTGGCCAAGCATATTGACATGTTATGATGAAGATGCTCAGCAGTGTGAAGTACATGGCAACAGTAATGCCAACAAAGAATGGGAGAAAGAGATCAATGTTGGTTTGATCAGTTGACGCCTGAAATAGAAATAAATCATCAGTGTAAACACCAACCATCTAATTTTTCTCAGAAGTTGGATGATTGTACCACAGAAGGGTTAGATTCCGCTAGATACTAATGAAACTAGCATTTGCAAAATTAGGAATCCTACTTTCAGTTTTTTGTTCTTACCCGACTTAAAATTCTGCCTGAAGGTGTGGTGTCAAAAAATGACATGGGGGCGTGCAAGATGCTTCGAAGAATTTGGCTGAAAAAAATTTGGGCTGTCTTAAGTCCCACATGTGTAACAAAAAAGGCTCTCATCACTAGTATTACCATTGACAGGACTGCAGTACAAGCATAGACACTAATGAACAGAGAAGGATTAAATGACATAGAGCGATCTTCTGAAGTTTCGTATGACAGCCAATAATCACCAGCCATTTGAGACCCTTGCCATGCAACAGACAATAGCAGCACCGCCACTACACCCCACCACCCATATGCCTCTGTGCAGTATATTTTGTAAACATGGAAGCCAACTTTACCAGTTTCTCTTTCCTCTTCTTTAATGAGCTTAGAATTTCCTTTATCAGGATTTGATTGCTCCACAGACTTATTTTCCCCATTTGCTTCCTGAAGGTTGGAAGTGATTTGAGGAGATTTTGATGTTTTAGGGGAATTTCCTCCAGGCATGGTTTTGCCAAGTTCTACAAGTTCCATCGATGTTTCATGGGCAGCTACTAATGCTCCAAAATCCATTCCCGAATTTAGTAAAGCATTATACCTTCCTGATTGTACTATCATCCCCTCTCGCATGACCTGTAATTGAACACAAATTTGTTTAAAGATGCAGGCCTTCGTACGTAAATCAGAATTTGTGTCAAAATTTCATCAGCCAAGCATGAACATGAAGATTGAAATAAGAAGACCGTACTTACCAAGATAAGATCAACATTATGCAAGAAGTCAACTTGGTGAGTTACCAGTAAAATGGTCTTGCCGTTGAGAGCTCCTCTGACACATTCCTACAAGAGGGCATTCAAAAGGTTTAGCTAGCTTTTACCAATTGCTTTTTCATTTATTATTCTTGCATGCACTTTATAGAACTACTGATATAGCCAGTTAAACATAAATAAGTGAAATAACTTAACAGATTACAATACAAAAGTATAGCCTTCTGATACAAAATTCATACGAAGGTAGTGAAGTCACTACAATTTTATTCATTGAACAATTCAAAACATATCCAGTAACACCACCTGCAAACACAACAACTAGCATTCATTTGCAATAAAAAGTTGCATATAGTTTTGTGCTTAACAAGCAGGGACAATTCCAACACAAGTAAGAGACAATCTTGATTGTTTGTGCAGTCCATGACACATAACTATGTTGCTTTCAGAAGAATCTAGTAGATTTTTCACCATCTCACATTTAGGGACTGGATACCAATATAAATAATTTGGTGTTTTGCTTATCATTCAAGTAAGTTTTCTCTGAACAACTTTCTGATTATGATTTCCACGGTAAACCAAAATGATTCTGATTAAAACAGCAAGTCAGCAAGAAAATTGAGTTATTTCTTTAAGTGAGTTTCCCAAAGTTGAAAAATTGCAAATAATTATGTCACCTTAAATATATCTGATCCAGTATGAGCATCAACAGCACTAAAGACATCATCGAGAAGGTAAATATCACAATCCTGATACACAGCTCTAGCAAGTTGTATCCGCTGCTTCTGTCCACCACTGAGATTGATGCCACGCTCTCCAATTTCAGTTTGATCTCCATATTCCATCATTTCCAAGTCTTTCTCTAAGCAACAAACCCTGACAACTTCCCCATACTTCTCCCTGTTCATTGGCAAACCAAAGAGAATGTTTTCTTCAATGGTCCCATTTTGAATCCATGATGTTTGAGCCACATAGGCAGTTGTCCCGCATACTTTAACCTGTTTAAGAAGAGGCATTTATCGATCAATCAACTTTTACTAGATTCCATGCTCTTAATAGGATTTTGGTGTTTGAGGTATGCAGACATGTATTCCTATTAGACTTGCAATCAGTACCTTCAATTAAGGGAAACTTAACAAATTGCACATCAGAATTCTTACCTTTCCAGATGTTTTGTGCATCTCACCAAGGATGGAGGCAAGGAGAGAGGACTTTCCAGATCCCACAGTCCCAACAATAGCAGTGAGGTCTCCTTTCTTTATTTCCAAATTTATATTTTTCAAACACTCTTCTCCATTTTCATCATCCCAGCTAAACACCCCATCTGTAACCTCCACAGCAATATTACCATCACAGCCCTCCACTCTTTCCACCGACTCATTCACCAATTCCCTACTTAACATGTACTTATCCAATCTTGCAAGAGATATCATTGCTTGTGAAAGTGAGATCATTGATTGAGGGAAGGTTCTTATAGGCTCCTGTAAGATCTTAAAGATTGTTGTTGTAGTAAACACCGTCCCAGCATCAAGTGGAACTCCGAATAAAAGCGCAGTAGCAAATGTAAGAGTTGATACGAGCACTGGTGTGCTCCACATGACAATAATATTCCCAGAGATTGAGTACATGAACTTGGTTAGCCAACCAAATTCTGATTCGCGGAAGGATAGGATTCTCTTATTGAAATGATCTTCCCATGCCTGGAACTTAATTACACGCATATAATTAAGCATCTCATTTGTCGCCTTCATTCTTGAATCTCTATTTTTCATCACATTGAACTGGAATCTGTTATTTCTTTTTGTGCCCATCACAACAAATATCAATATACCAATAATTCCAATGACTGTTGTGACGACTGAGGCACCGAGGCAGTTATATAGGAGAATCAACGCAACAGAAGTTTGTAATGGCATTAACCATATGGCATGTAGCTGTAACATCATATCAGAGAGCTGCTGTGCATCAACAGCCATATAATTCACTATTTGCCCAACTCCATGAGCCTGCCGAGCAGAGCAAGATAGCCTGAGCCCTTTCCTGTATAAGGATGTTATAAGAGTAGACCTAATGAGCATTCCAAGTTTCTGTGAATTGAAGTTGAACTGGTGAGTGGAAAAAACTTCTACAAATTTTGAAACAAGGAGAATCAATACGAGGTAGTATCCTTCATAAAAAGAGCTGCTTTTCCCAGAAGTGAAATCGACAAATCTTTGAATAAGAACTGGTCCGACGTACATTACGCAGAGCCTAACAATTGCAAGGAATGCAGTGAATGCAACTTCCTTCCAAAAGCACCGCAACAATGTGGTTCGAACTGGGTGCTTGCATTTTTCATGTGGTTTAGGCCATTTTGATTCAAAGAGCTCCGACATTCTTTCAGCTCTATGTTGTGGTGAGAGTGATGGGATTTCATCAATCTTAAGAGGGGATTTGTAGCCTTTAATCAACAGGGGATTCATCCAAATCCAGAAAGCCTTAGATAGTATAGACGCTGAAGCAAATCCGCTCACAACATCTGATTTGCCCAAAAGAGGTTCATATAATTTGGTTTTTTCATCCATTCCAGGTTCAGAATCATTGTTCGCAGCAATCCCAGTTGATCCTCTTATTGCAACAAACAAAAGGAAAGTTGACAAAGGGAAAGACACTATGGAAACTATGTCATCCAGATTCAAACTGCAAAATTGGGCTGTTTCAAAAGAGACCAAACGAATGATCCCGGAAGTTGTAAATAAGGAAACAATGATGAAATTTGCAACCCAATAAATTCTAAGAGACAAAGGATGGGTAACAGCTTCAAACTTCTTCTCATGAACGATTAAGATAGCAATCACTGCATGAGTTATGGCATGAACCAACCAAAAGAGTGCATCAACCAGCTTCCATGGCCACTGGGTGCTCCCACTGAATGTTAAAATGCAAATAACAGTAAAACAAAGAGCTAAAAGAGCAGTAACAATAAGAGAGAGCTTGAACCACAATGTAGTTCTGACAGGAGCTCTATTGTTCCTGATCAAGGGCTTGCTGATATCAGAGGTGGAGAGACCGCTGGCTGTAAACTTAGAATAAAGCTTTTGAATCGCAAACACAATGAGGGCGAGCAAGAACAAGAGATCCACAAATGATAACAGAGCTCTTTGAGGACACGGGGAGAGGAAAATGAATCTCAGCCAATGCAATATCAGTGAAACAGATGTGTCCTCAGATGATTGAACCACAGAACTTGAACATGAAAGGGATGTGATCCAACCAGATGCAGAAGACATGTTTAAAGTTTAAACAACTTTCACGTGAATACTGCTGTATAATCCTTCTATATATATGTGTGTCACTCCCTGAAAATATATTAGCAAAAAAAAAAAAGAGCTTTTAGAGAAACAAGCAAAAGATTCTAGCAGAAAGGAACCGAAAATCAATCGAGAAACAGAAAAGCACAGTGTGCAAATATGATTGCTAGTTACAAGCATAAAATTAACAACTAATAATTGTGCTAAAAAAGGAAAGTGATAATGATTTGAAAAAAAAATGACATAAGCAAAATAATGGCGACAGCAAAGGAGACATCAAATCTCCTTCTGCAGGTGCCAGCTGCAACTAACTTGCACTGGGATGGCGAAGTACCCTTTGAGTTTTGACTATTGACCTTGAGCCTTCAGCATTTTTAGTCTTGTTTAAATCACGTGAAAGTGAAGCCAGCAAAGCTACTGGCAAACTTTTTACTGATATTATTACCAGTTTTTTTTTTTTTGCCCTTGTTATTTGTTTAAATAATAAAAAAGATAGTTTCATGGTTCAACTTCAAAGGAGTAGGAATTTATCCTCCTCAAAATATAGAAGGAAATAATAATAATAATAACAATAATATATAAAAAATCCTGACCATGCGCATATAAAGAAAAGAAAATCAGAGATCACGAGTTCAAAGAAAATCATGCTGCTCTTTTATTCCCTTTTGTTTTTTTTTATTTATTTTTGAAAGAGAAAAGTTGAATCATGCAAATCAAATGAGCGAAAAAAGACGACATAAAACAAAGCCTCGCAGAAAACGAAGCAAACGAAAAGTAAGGTTGCTTTTGAGTGAATACCAGCTTGGAAAACTGAAACCAAAAGCCAAAAGTGCAGGCATCTCTCTATCACGAGTTACCTTACCTAAATGAATGAAATCAGAACCAGAAACAGAAGCTCCAAGACAAAGAACTCACTTGAGCGCTTTTGGCTCTTTGCCTTGGAGAATCACTAACCACGGTGTCTGAATTCTATATGCGTTTCTAGAAGAAGAGCGTTGTCCAGTCCAGCCAGCTGCTGAAATTATGAAACTGCCAGGGCAGACAAAATAACAAAAACAGAATTAACGAGTCTAAAAAGACTTGAGAGAAAGAGAAGTGCAACACGATTCAGACGACTTGGTTGACGATCTTTACGTAAACTCTTGGACTGGAATCGACCAAACCATGCTGCTGTGTCTCCGAAAATAACACCTCGCGATTTGGCTTTTTTTTTATTATTTTAAGTTTACAGCTAACTCCTACATATATTATATATATAAAAAAAGAAAAAAAAAGAGTTTGCAGCTAATTGACCCACCGTTGATCAATAAATGTTGTTTACTCAACTAAGCAAGTCTAAGTTGTGATTACAATGAATTTGATCGGAGCACCAACTTATACAACTAAGAAGACCCCATTGCCTTCAGAGTTCGCGCGCGTGGAAGCACTCTCCAGTATTTGACAGAGTGAACAGCTCAAAGGGAGAGGAGATCAGGAGACCGCTACGTTTTACTAATTCACTAAATGTTTTGTTTTTTGTGGTGGTTATTTAGTGTTTCAATATGTACATAATCATCATTTGCAGATAGGGAGACCGGTACCGGGTTTTAATTTAAAAACGTTTGGCCGATAATGCCCACTCACTTCGGTATGAAATTGATATGCACAAATTTTCGCCCTTGAATATCAATTTTATATGATTCGTACAATGACTAAATTTATATGGTATTATATTAACAAAAAAAAAATGGTATAAGTTATAAATTCATCGTTCAATAAACAAGTCAAATTTAAGTTAAAATTCAAGGTAACACATCTACTAATATCGGTCATATTTAGTAAATAATGACAAGACATACTTTTTGAGCTGTGAATTTTTCAAATTTACCGAGCGTTGCATGTTGTGTCAGTATTACCCTTGGAAAACTTTGGTACCTCCAGCTTTGAACTGTTGTGGTTGGTCAATCTCGATGTAACCGCCTTTATTGACAATTGTACAACCGTCGGAGAAAAAATTCTACGTACATTATTTTTCGTTTGAACTTAAAAGAGTTTTGCGGAGACGAATCGAAAATAACTTTTGCATTTGCCTTGAAAATGCACACACCGAGTCCGTTTATGCAAGGGAATGCATGTGGGGTTTACATCAGCTCGGGTGATGGAGAACGACTTGAAAGCGGCTTTTATGTTTAGCTTTATTAGTGTAATTATTGTGTGATCAAATGTTGAAGTTTAGTTAGGTTCCAAAGTTTGTTTGGTTCATAACAACTGATCTACGTATGCGTTTGTGCTTTATTTTAATTTATAACTCCAAATTGCAGTCTTGGTGATAACTAAAGATTTTTTTAACAAAAGATTAATCGAAACAAACAGGCGCTCGGACCACCACAGCAAAACACACATCTTAATGAAAACGAAATAATAAGAAGAGAAGGATTCTCAATCTCATGCAACAAGATACGGCCAAGGCGTAAGAGTATGCAACAGTCACTTCAGCCTCTCCATTAATTAACTATTCCTCATGCAATTTGATTGTCTTATGTTGCTGTATTCAAATTCGTTCGTAATTTTCAAATTTAAAGCGGCCGTAGTAGTGTATAAATTAATCTGTCGATTCGCAGCTGTTATTATTTTAATTTTTTAGTCACGCGGCGGGCATGTATCTAAGCCAAAAAAAAGTCCATCAAGGGGATTAATTAAATAATGTAAAAAAAAAGGATCAACACGCAAACAAATTAAAAAAAAAAAAATTTATCTGAGAACAAACGGAGTCACTTTGTGAGAAAACAAAAGGAACACGTATGACTGAACCAAACTTGTGCATTTGCTCTTCTCGTTCGTGGACATTTTCTATTGCGGACCCAATTGCAGCTTATCCTCGTCTATTTGTTTTCCTGCTTTTATTGTTAGCGTAATCATTTGTGTTGTCTTTAGTGTGCAATTCGAATAACTTTTTTATTTTTTCCTTTACGTTTGAATGTGATCTTTGTCAACAATAATGGAGGTGGGTTAATTAGAAGTGTCAAGGTTTAAACAATATCAAAACTGAATTAGATTTGAAAAGTTACATTTCTTACAAGTTACAACCATTAAATCCGTATGTTGAAATAGTTTTTCTTTTTACATTAAGAAAATACTTTAGTGGATAGAATTTAATTTGTCGAACACCGCTATTAACATCAATAAAATAGTAAAAAGATAAAATGAAAAAAGGATACTTAATTATGCCTAAGATTTGGAGAAATTATCATAAAAACTTTAAATTATAGAAAAGGGGCACTAAAATTTCTTTTTAACCATAATAATATTTGAATATAGCAATTAAAAAATTGACTTTAAAGGTTTTTAAGTAGTACAATTTTAATAAAAATAATATAATATGTCTAGTAGACTAACAATACTAATTTCTTTTTAACATTTAAGAATTTAAATTTTAAATTATTATATTTATTTTAATAATATATTTTTATTTATTATAAAGATTTTAAATAAATCTTTGAGTTAAATAGATTTTACAATTAACAGAATATCTCCGCATTGATAATATTGAAATTAACTTTTTACATTATATTCAAAATAATCTTAATTTTAACTTATTTATTTTAATATTATGTTTTTATTTATTATTAACAATTACTTTAATATAATAAAATAGGTCTGATAGATTGTAAAATATAAAAATACTTTTATATATTAAAATTATTTTAAAATGTATATATTATTACATTTATTTTAATATCATATTTTTATTTATTATAATTTTTTTTGAATTTATAGTGTTATAAAGAGGTTATGATCAATACGAGCTCTCTTATTAAAAATTTTAAGTCTTTGTGACTATTTTTTTTAAATCTTAGAGATTGAGGTGTCATTTTTCCAAGATAAAATACAAGCATTTTTCGTGATTAATAATGACAATACCATTTATGATATAATACTATCATTTCTACCTTAATACTTTTTCACTATAATTCAAACAACATTTTCGTGATTTCTTTGTTCAAGTTAGAAGCCTTAGTTTAATTTTACAGTACATTGAGATGTTTGTCCAAATTCATCTTTTGGAGCTATCTTATTGTACGCGCCCATGTCGCATAGTGATCATGGCCATTCTAGTCTTATTGGCATTCAATGCTAAATTGCCCCACCCACACACACCCATAGGACCACTTATGATGTATGGGCAATAACCAATTGTCAGGCTCCATTAATTTCCTCGGCGTTTCAAACAAAATTCGACGACTGTCGTGCACTCATAGTCTGTTACTCTTGCCAATTTTGTATTATTCACGTCCATCACTATCCTTTAAGAAAGTAAATGTGACAAAAAAAAAATAAAGTAAAAAATAAAAAACAAAAGAAAAAGGAAATAGAATCGTCACACGTGACCTCAGAACGATTGCAATATATGTAGGAAGTTGCCAAAAAAACCCAATAATTATTTGATCATCCGCAATTTTCCGGCCCCCTTAAAGATTAAAAGAGCCTAAAAAGACAATTAAAAAACAAAAGTATTGATTAATGTTTTGTTTTTTTGCAACCTTTCTTCCTTTCCGGTTTTTACTACAATCAGTTGATGGGGTTGCAGTGGCCAGGTTGCTGTGAGGCTTCCAAAGGTGTGATTTATAATGCATGCATCGGGAAACAAACAATGAACTTACCAAGGAGTATTGTAGGTGAAATGTTACAAAAGCATTGCGTGGCTAATTTGGAATCACAAACTGAGCTATCCCGCGATTCAGATTAGGTGCAACAAGATTATTTTTCTTTTTTTAATTGAAGTGTAAGAAATAATTTGAAAATGACTCTGTTTTGTAAAGCCCCTTATGTACGTGCGTATGTCACATGTGCAAGCAATAATAATTTATATTCGTATTTTTTATTGATCCGACGACAGTTTACAAACGTGTTCAATTTAACCATGTACGTGTCCTCGCTTTTTATTAATTTGCATAATTAGTCGCCGCATTAACTTTACATAATTGCGATACGGATATTTCTCTTACAAATATAAGCAACACACACGTATATGTGAACGTACGTATGTATATGTATGTATATACGTAGATACACTGAACTTAAACTATATTATAATATAATATAATATAATTTAAGTTAATCTTAATTGATACTTATTGTAAATATCCATAAATTTTTAATAATATTAGCTGCTGTTGTTGTACTAGATAGTCAAAGCATGCACTGCAAACATAATACGTGCACGGTTCGTATGGTCATAAACGGTGGCGGAGTTGATTGCTCCTTCCATTTTAATCAACAGAAGAATTAAGAAATAACTTATAAAGATGTAAACATGTCACCATTTGAAGCAACTTTTTTTCATTGTTTGTCTGCTTGTCAGTGATGGTATGCGCACAAAATATTTGTCCACCAAAGAAAGGAAAAGATCAAAAGAAAATGATTTGGGACGCACCGGACCGAAAAGGACGCGCCTCAGCACGGGATGTAACGAAGTTCTCTGCTTTATTTTTATAATTCCGCCGGATTTGTGCTTTACATAGACATTTCCTCCACTAGACACGTTCCAGTGAATCCCACAAGATCATTTAGTGCATTATTAAAACTTTAAAAACCAAATTTAAATATTATCAATTACTCAAATCAATCTTATAACATCACCCACTCGCCAATAAAGCCATTAAATATCATTTCCACGAACTATTATCACGCGACAAGATGGCAATGTGTGCGTAAGCAGTGTGCGCGGGTGTGTGAAAAATATGGCGAATAAATAATAAACAGGTTGGGGGAAGGGGCGAGTGAAGGACTGAAGCCGGAGCCTAACAATAGCGGCTTGGTATCCGCATCTGTGATTGAAAAATAACGTAATATAATAATAATAATAATAATAATAATAATATATTTTTTGATAGGTTGGTGGTTAGCCCTGTTTTGAGTAAGCGAAAATAACGCATTTTATTTGAGGGATACTTATAGGTGAACTGTGAACATCATCAACATATTTTTAAAGACAGAAAATCAAATATTATTGATATTATAATATTATTATAACACACAAAACAACCATATTGTTCGTATGATGATATTATTATTTTCGTCGTGGTGTTATTCTATTGACTTTAAAGCTTATTAAAATATTTTATTTTGGTGGCCAAACTTCATTTGTCCTTTTCAATTCATAGACCAAGTACACAAGACACAACCAAAGGAAGCCCTTGCTTCTTGTACTGCCATGTGAATACGGTGGGTCGGTGGTCCCCTTGTCGGCATCTATAAGCCCTCACTTCCACAAATTGTAAGCTTCTCTTGGTCCAAATACCTGTTATAAATTTTTTACCGACAAAAAATGTGCCGATATTCTCCTCTCACATTCGGTGAAGAAAGTAATGATGGGCTTATTTTTTAGACTAAGAAATCTGAGCCTAAAATGGGAATTATTGACAATATTTATTTGTAAAATTGAGATTTGTAATCGGAAATTAAAATCACGTGAAGCTCACAAATTTAGAAATCATTCTTATAAATCTGATTTTCAAGAGGGGTTTGGGCATTAGAATCTAATTTCTTGAATTATCTCTTTTATCCCATTAAAATTTTATAATATCTAAATTGTCCTCATTTAATTTTTTGTTATTTATTGTTATTATTAGTAGTAATAGTAGTAGTAACAATAATAGTAGTACTATATATTCACATGTTATCATTCATATTTTCAAAAGTTGAGACATTTTAGCATGAAATTGCTCAGTACAAAATGTATACTGTTTTTTTTTTTTTAATTTCTCTTATTTTAAAAATTAATTCTACTATGGCATGTTGCTCTTTAATCTTTTTATTTGAATTAATTATTTTATTCTTAATAATAATTTGGGTGTAATATTTTCTATTAATCAAGTTGGTTACACTAATGGACCAATCAAATAATTAGGAAGTAGAAGAACTCATCAAAATAAGGATAAAACCTAATTCCTATTAGAGGTGGGCAAACTCAACCAACTTAATGGACTCTGTTTAATCCAACTTAACCTAATTAAATTTAGATAGGTTGATTGCCTTATAATGAGTTTGATTGGATCATTTTTTTTAACTTAATTAATGATTGGGTCATATTGAATTCACTTTTATGAGCTCATATAACCAAACCCTACACAAGAATAATAAAAATCATAGAAAAGTTAGTGTCAATTGCCAACTGTTAAACCTTAAAAGACTAATCATAATTTTGAATCCTTTTTATTGTTTTATAAAAGATGGTTTTTTTTAGTTTCTCTCTATTAAACCAGGTATTGATTGAATTCTCTATACTAAAATTTATAAATCAAACTGAATTTTCATTAAAAGTAAGTAGATAAATATTCAAACACTTATGTCACCTTGTCTATTGATATATGTTGGGTACAATTGATAACATTTCATATTATGATGGAGAGTTAATGGGTTTTCTTCTTATTTAAATTTTATTTTAAGTAACAAATAGTTTTTCTTTAATTATATTTGGATTTCTTTAAATTTTTATCAACTTAATCAACCCAACCCAACTTGGTGATCTAGGAATTAGATTGGTTTGGGTTGGATATGTTTATTGGGTAGGTTTGATTAATTTTTTCTCAATATAATAAATAGTAGGTTGAATTGAATTTTAACAAATACCATCCAACCCCATTCATACCTATCCCTGATTTTAATCAAGAAACTTATAATTTATACAATAATTATGCTTCGAGAAAAGATTTTAGTATCTATAGGTGGAAAACTCGAAGTGATACATCAAATAATATTCAACAACATAAATTTGTTTGCTCAAAATAAGGATTTCAATTAGATAGGACTTATATGAGGCGACGAAGGTAAATAACTTGAAAAACAAGAATGGGGTGGGTAAAGGTATGTTTTGATATACTGTAAATGATAGAGTGTGGTTAAATTTATAATGTTGCAATTGGTACAAGAATCTTTGGTCACCACAAAATTGTGCTTATTGTTGGATTCTCTCTTTTTTTAATTCAAAAAGCACTACTACTTAGATTTTATATAATTGAGGAGGTTGTGAGTTTTTAGTTTACTTTTAGCACTAGTACCTACATTTTGTAATTTAATGAAAAATATAATATTAGGAATTTATTATTTTATAAAAAATATTTTCGAGTGTATCAATTAATTTTGAGCAGCACTGGAAAACTATTTTATGGTTTATTCAAATTTTTTAAAATTTCGTTATTTTTTCAGCTAATGTTTGTTATCAATAGTTGGGTAAACTTTAATTCACCCATAGTTAAAAAGACATATTTAATTTGTTCTAAAAAATGTGAAAACTTTAATTTATCCCAAAAAAAAAAAGGTCTGTTAAATTTAATAGTTGATTGGTATTAACTTTATAAACTACTACAATATCCTTGCTAATTATAAAATGGGTCAATTAAAAGAATTATCATTATACTTATTGTCGGAGACATATGTTTTTATCCCCCTACTATTTCTGAAATAAAAGTAAATCAAACTTTACATGCATTACTAACAAAAATCACTCTTTTGTAATTTTTTTTTAAAAAAAAAATCTCAATAATAATTGAATAAATAGAAGTTTCTCCATTTTTTTTCTTTTTTTTTTTTAATCTCTTCGTTTCTTCTTCTCTCTTCTCTTTATTTTTATCTTTTTCTTCTACTTGTCTTCTTCATCACTCCCCTTTTTTTTCTTTTCTTCTTCGTACGTTTGAGTGTATACTAAAATTTGTTGAATCATTTGGGTGTGAAAAAAATTAGTCTAAAAAAAAAAAGGTAGAGTTTTGACTTTCTTAGCTTGTTAACTGTTAGAGCATCTCCAAAATGTTTTATTAATTTTATGTTTTAAATATCTATTTGTTTACTTATGGGACAAAAAAAAGAATAAAAAAATATATTATTCTTCAAAAGGCTCTTCATTTATTATTTTAATTAAATAACTATTTTTTTAAATAAAAAATAAATGGTAATTAAAGCATTTATCTCTCTTTCTCCAATAAAAGTTAATAAAATATAAATTAAAATGGGAGAAAACAACTCTATAAATTTGAAGAGAGAGAATTATTTTTTATTTGAAAAATTTTAATTGGAGTGTTTTTTAGAGTTTTAAATGTTAATGTGGCTCTTCAAAAAAGTGTTTCAAATAAGTAGTAAAATCTCATTTGAAGAATTTTTTGAAGATGCTCTTACTACATTTGTTCAATTATAATTTTACCCTTTTTAACTGTTAAAAACAAAGGCAAGATAATAGTATTAGGAGATAAATTGAAGTTTTCAGATTTGGGGAATAATTTAAATATTATCAGGGTGAATTCAAGTTTACATAAATGATTCTCCTCCAAATGACTTTCCTGCAATGTTAAAAATATTTAAAACATATTGTTCTATTAATAGGGCATATTTACTACAGGATAAGATATGCATTAAGATATTACTTGCAATAGTTTCAAAATTTACGCATAATTTATATAATCTTGATATACGTTTGTCCATCAAGAAACAATCAATCAAACAATCACGAAGTAAATTATTCAGCACCAATATCTCAACTTGTTTCACATCGTAAGCGGCTAAGAGCACAATCAACCTTAGCCAAATAATACTTGCATTATTCTATCCCATCACAGCATATTAAATAAACAGATAGTGGGCAAAAGAAAATTTGTTAGATGGTCTTGATTCACTTTGCAAGTATTATAACCTTTGAATAGTCTTAATTCATCAAAATATATATTCAAAATATGAATTAAAATAACTAAACTATTTTCAGAGAGCATCCAGTTGCAAATGAATTTGGTAATTAAATCAACCACACAATAAGAATTTAAAAAAAAAATAGTTTTCCAATAAGCTTCAAGCCTGTTCATATAACAAGACATATACAGCCTCCTCACAGAATGTGAATTAAAATAACAAATAATCCCGCCTCTTCACAGTAGCACCCATTTCTAAAACTGCTTCAAGCACTTTACATTCGTAACTCCTGTTTCGCCACTCCTTGCTCCTCTCCTTGGTTCATCACAAACCAGAATGGTGTCTTGATTCTTTTCCCACTCTCATAATCTTGGATAAGGATTAGGCGCTTGCTGATAAGGACTGAAAGGCAACAATCGAAACTTATTAAAATAAATGAACTTTGCAAATAGGTTTAAGATTGAAAAAAAAAATAGAAATAACATGGTAAGTCATATGTAGAATGCAAATGATAATTATTGGCCAAAAAAAATGATGATTTTTTTGTCAACAACGATAGTGGATGGTTTTTACAAAAAAACTTTAGGACTCATATGGTCTTAACTCAAATTTACAAACAGTGTCAAAGCTTAATTTTAATTTATGATTATTGAGTTATATCTCACATTGGTTAGTACAGGTGAGTTATTTTGACTTATAAATAGGATATGTCACTCCACCAAAAAAATTAGTCTTTTGGGTTAGATACCTAAAAGTCTTATGATAGACTCTAGTAGTTAAAATTTCTTGATAGAACAATTTAGGTAGTTTTGTACGAGAGAAGATTGTTGAGTTATATTCTATATTGGCTAGTAAATGGAGTCACTTCACTAAATAGACTACTCTTCTAAGTTAAATATTTAAAAATCTTAAACCAACCCTCCCCCCTCCCGCTGATAATGATTTACTTCTAGAAGCTTGGTTGTTTACTAATTATTCTCTACCTCAGAAAAAAATTTAATTTTTTTTTCTTTCAATTAGATTTTTTTATTAATAATGATAAATCAACTCTATATTTTCTTAAAATATTTACCGTATATTAACTTGAAAAGTCAATGATAAAGTCGAGTTCAACTTAATTCAAATTATCATTGAGCATGAGACTTTTATAAGTTTCAACTAGAATTATACCTCAAATCATGGAAAAGAAAGAGTTTTGAGAACATGGATGATGAAGTACATTAAACAGTTAGTGATCGCGAGAAGAGAGAAAAGGGGGTGGGAAAAGAGAGAGAGAGAGAGAGAAAGAGATAAAATAAAGAGAGGAAATAGAAAAATATTAATGAAATTAGGACATAAAGGACACCCATATCTCTAATATTTGGAGAAATAAACATGTAAATCTCTAAATTTTTAATAAGGTACAATAAAACTTTATTTTAATTATAATACCTTTTGTAGATAGTAATTAAAAACATTGACTTTAAATTTTTTTTATTAATTACATATATAATTTAAATATACTAATTTTTCTAGTAAGGTAATAATATTAGAATATTTTTAATATATAAAATGATTTTTAGAATGTAAATTATTATATTTATTTTAAATTAATCTTAGGGTTAAATAGATTTTACAATTAAAAAAATATATTTCATGTATTAGAAATATTAAAATTATTTTATATAATATTAAAAATAATTAAATTTCATATATTTATTTTAATATTATGTTTTTGTTTATTATAAAATTTGGTTAAATATAATATAAGATTGTAAAGTATTAAAATATTTTTTTAAATATTGAGATTATTTTAAAATTTATTTAATATTATATTTCATTTATTATAAAATATTGGAGTTAATTTTTTTGAGTTAATACAACTAAAAGATATTATAGTCAAAAGATAGTTTTCGTATCCCTTATTAAAAGTTTAAGAGTCTATGTGATAATTTTCTCAAACCGTGAGGATGTAGATATCATTTTTCCATGAAACTAGTAATTTCATATTATCTAATCTTCACCTTCTGTTTATCTCTAATCTCTCTCTATATATATATATAAAACAAATCCTAAAATCTTGAATTAATTCCTTCCCACTGTACAATTCATTCATCTAGTACTTTAAACTTTTATACATACATTTATAAAAGCCAAAAGATTATTGTGGTTTAAAAGAAATAGGTGATATAAATACCAACAGAAAAAATAAACAAATAAATACCAAAACAATTTCACTAGTTCTTTAGGGCGGTGCAACTAGCAATTCTAACTCGTGTCAGCAAGTAACTAACCTGGGCCTGTAAAAGCCCAAATATCTCAGCCAGCTTCGTCATTGATTGGAAGAGTTACTAGCACCCTCTAATCTCCTCTTAAAACCCCTATTTCATGTTTCTCAAAAAAAAAAAAAAAAATCATTGCACCATTGCTCTAATAGCATTGCTAACCGTTTAAATTGTTTAATCAGTGAGTCATTTCATAAGAACATCGACACCTCATATGTGCACAAGTTATTTCTTCTTTCAAGTCATGGACCTAAAAACTGTCAAGCTAAACTCATGAGAAATTTGAACAATTGACAAATTTCAACAAAGCAGCAACTAAAAGAAAATGAGCAGGGAAACAAAAATATAGAGAAAGATAAGATACTTGAGATTTGAGAATTGAGAAGAAAGAGATAAGTACGACTAAAATAAAAGATATGGACATCGAGATGGGATTTCTGGCAAAATAACAAATAGTGTTATTTGTGGAAATTGATAGGTGTTAACAGAAATATTACGAATTTTAAATTATTTCATTGGGTATGTTCAAAGGAGGGGTTTGAAGATAATAATAAGGGGTGCCAATAGTTCCACTCTTCGCCGCTGCTGCCAGGCAGTGGGTAATGCAGGCTCGCCTCTTATTGGGCTGAATCATATGGTAAAGTATTCAGCCCATCTTAAACTACAAAATTAGACCGCGCACCAAAACTACTGTACACAATCATTTAACACCGTCCGATTTCATCCTCCCATGTATCTCCAAACCTTCGATTCAAAATCCACCAATCAAAACCCACACACGCACAATAACAACTGCCACCAATGGTCCAAGTGAGCGTTACTATATGAAATAGAAATATCTAGAAGTGACGCTTTACACTTAACATAACATTAACACGCTTGCTTTCTCGTTACTTTATAAAAACCACAGGCTCTCGCAACTCTCTGTCTCTAGGGTTTTACTGTTTTCTTTCCATTTCCAGACAATATGAGGTAAGCCCTCTTCTCTCTCGTTGGTTGTATTCGATTTCTGATCATCCGTCATTCGATTCCACTGATTCACGCTCACGTCATGTCATACTCTTTAATGTACTGCCTAAGCAATCTCTTTATTGTTTATTTAACTAATACTTAGTTTGGTTTATGGGTTTATGGTGAAATGATACAGTAAAACTTTTTGTCTTACTTTCCGGTAACAATGTCTTTTGTACAAGATCCTACTCCAGTTAGGGTTTTTTGATTATCAGTTTAACATAAGTATTTTTGTTATTGTTTCTATTTGCGAAGTAAATATTGATGCAAAAGGCAAGGTTTAAGAGATAATAGCATTAATTTGGTGAAAGATTTCATATCTTCATAATTTTTTCTCTTCTTTTGTTCTTTAAAGTTTCATGTTTCATCCGCTCAGGACAGAAATTTCTGTTAGTTTTGAAGCTATTTATCTATATGATTAACCCTAGCATGACTGGATCTTTACCCACCAATGTGGGTCTTGTAATACCCCCAATGATATATTGCCTCGCCTGCCAAACTAGCTGGTATCTATAGTTTTAGACTCTTTTTTACCCTAATGAAAATGAAAAAGACAACAAATATTGGCTTCAGTTAAGACAACCTATTGCCATGTAGTATGTTGATTAATTAAACATCACATCTGTTATGTGTATTGAAACACAAATAATTTTTTAAGATGGTTGGAGCTGTGGTGTTAGGCTGTCCCGGGGAATATGATGGATCTGGTAATTGCTTACACTGCCAATTGGTTGATATAAAAATGAAAACTCTGGAGAACTTAGGCTGAAATAATTTTTGGTAGCATTCCAAAAATTACAGAGCTAGGTGTATATGTATGGACTTTCTGAATTTACTCATAGTTTTGTGGTTGTCTGCAAATCCATCATTATATTTTGTTGCTGCTGTTGTGTCACCTAATGCCATTGAGTTATTTTATGCTGGAGGCCAAACCTTGTATTTGGACAGGATTTTGTTAAGGGTGTTTATACGGTGGTATCTCCGGATTTTCACATTTGTTTTAGTTCATTTTCTCAAAATTTGGTTTAAATTTTGTAGCCGTGTTCCTGAGGTGAAGTGGGCCCAGAGGCAAGATAAGGTATTTATAACTGTGCAATTACCTGACGCAAAAAATGCCAAGGTAAATCTTGAGCCAGAGGGAGTCTTCTCCTTCTCTGCTAGTGCTGGTGCTGAAAACCACCTTTATGAGCTCAAGCTGGAGCTTTTTGATAAGGTCAATGTGGAGGTAAGATGCTGCACCTTTTATGCATTAATGCTTATGTGTGTGGGTGTGTGAATGGTTGGTTGATGACAGTTGAGCATTTTGCTCACGCAAGGAAAAACTTAGTAACTTGTATTAACACAACTAGATTTGTAACCTTAGTCTGATAATTCATTGGATTGAGGTGTATAGTTAATTTGATAATGATTCATCCTTTGTTTCTACTTGTTGGTCCCGGGTAATTGGTCGGTATGGATCAGTTTCATCTTTACTAAGCCATGTGTCTGTTCATGCATCCTATTGCTTGGATTTATTATGATCCTGAAAGTAGATTTTCAAGGTCTTTGATGATATTTATTTTAAAAGTAAGGAAGGTGGACAGAGCTCAAATATAATTTTTAATCCCTATCTCCTGAGGAGTCAGACCTGGTGACTATCCCAAAAAAGAGCTAAAAGCCATTCAGCGACATCCCTGGGAGCGTTTTGAAGGTCTTATGATATTGTATTTAATCCTTTTATTTCCTTTTGCTTTAGGAAAGCAAAATTAATGTAGGTGTTAGGAGCATATTCTGCGTCGTGGAGAAGGCGGAAAAGGGATGGTGGAAGAAACTACTGCGTGGAGATGGCAAGACACCACATTATGTCAAAGTTGATTGGGACAAATGGGTAGACGAAGACGAGGATAATGGTATTATGAACTTTCTGTTTTGTTGATGAGTTATCCTTGTTTCAGGTTTTTGAATACATTTATGCTTTTGAAAGAAAAATTCATCAATTTTGGTTCTTTGATCAGGTGCAGGTGACTTGGATCTTGGGGGGATGGACTTTTCGGTATGATTATGATGGCTCGTAGACAGGTTCTTCTGAAAATTTTGCTTGTAATCTTTGCTTTTACTGATTCTTGATGCTGTTTGCAGAATTTTGGTGGCATGGGAGGTGACGAAGGTATGGGTGACTTTGAAGACAGTGATGATGAAGGTGAAATGCCACAAACCTTTTGTTACTTATCTGCCATATTCTCCCTCATTTTCTATGAGGGATATTGAGTTGCAATTTGTTTCTTTCATTAACCACCTCATTAATTATGGACTCTTTTTAATGATAGTGACAATTGGGCCGTTAAAAAGTATATCATATGCCACCGATTTGAGAGTAAATTACAATTATGGCGTGTTTTTGATGCTCATAATTTTCATCAGCAACTGAATATATATATATATATATATATATATAACTGAAGATGTTTATTGAATGTCAATGGCCTTTGGAATTATGATTATTTAATTTGCCCAATGATGGCTTTTATTTTTCCAACTTAGCTTTCTTGTACATTTCTGGATTTGATGTAAGTAGTCTGCTTAGTGTTAAATGTTTTGTTGACTTCCTGGTTTTATCAGCATTTAATTTGGCTATATCTTTGCCTTTTTCTTTTTTCTGTTTTCTGTGGATATAGAAGTGGCAAAGCCGCAACAAGAAGCTCACAAGGCAGGAGATTCTAAGCAAGAAGAGGAAGGTGCAGACAAGAATGATGCTGGCGATGCCGAAGGGAAGACAGAAGCTGCTCAAAGCACATAATAATATAATATTGTAGTTGTTCCAAATGCCAAATTCACTCGAGCTACAATTTCAGGATGGGATAAATCTTTTCAGTTTTTGTGACAGGATTGATGTGTGTGTTTCCTTGCCTAACCAAGTGAAGTTAAAAAATTTCTTATAGGTGTGACAATATAGCCGAAGAACTCTTTTAACTTGGATTAGGATGTTGTATTGTTTGTCTGTTTCATGCGGGATAATTTGGAAAGTGAGCTTTGTGAGCTCCTTTATCTAGTGGTTGAGAGCAGTCATCAGTTTGTCTTGTAGACAGAACTGTCATTGTTAATGGTGGCATCCATCTTTCAAATTTAAATTACTGTTTAGTTGAGCTTGCTTATCAGCATGAATTTGGATGTTGTGTAAATGTGGTCTGCAAGTTTCTTATATGGTTGTGGTGTTATGGTATTAGAACATTCTGGAGCTTTCTTGTTTCTTTGTGGAAATGTCGATATGGTCGAATGTGCTGATTTGCAAGAACTGGATCATTTGTCATTAACCGAAGTGATTCAAAGTGTAACCCGGCGGAAATCAGCCTTTACTGCCTGTGGTCTCTGCTTCTGCGCGAAGCGTGTCCAGGCTTACAAAACGCAGGAGAGCTTCCTTGACAAATGTGTCCGAAGTTAAGGATGGCAATTGGCTGTGCTCAAATTTTGGCCCGATTGATCCGATCTGAATTTATCGGGTTTTGATATAAATTTTCAGACTTTAGGTGGGGTTCAGGTCAAAATTTTTTGGCCCGATTAAATTTTGGGTTGGGTTGGTTTTAAGTCCGGACCCGATCGTATGCTAAATTAAAAAAAAAAAACTATACAAATAACTAATTAATTGTATTATGTATTTTTAATATTGGATTTTACAATTGAATTGTATGTGGGGTTGAAATGATTGTGGAATTAGACGGTGTGTTTTTAATTTAATTTAATTGTATGTTTTTAATGTTGGATTGTGGAATTGAATTGTAAAAAATTATTTCTATTAATTGGTTGTTTTGTGAATTACTTTATGATTAATTATATTGTATATTTTTTCTTGTGTTGTTAATTATTTTAAATTAGAAAAATTATTTTTTTGTTTTATATTCAATTTATTTATGGTATTATAACTAATAAAAAAAGAACAAAAATTAAATTAAAAATTAATTTCGGTCGGGTCAGGCCGAATCACAAATGATCGTGCTTTGGTCAGGTCAGGCTCGGGCTTGGCAATTGCCATTCCTATTCGGAATGAGTGACTTTGGTTCTGATTGGAATTGAGATTAGACCGTACTAGTTTTTAAGTTATAATATTAAAGTGTTTAGTTAATCTTGATCTTGTTTGTTTTGCTTAACAGGGAATATTTTTTTCTTTTTTTTAATTCCTTTTCCTTTTCTTCATCTTCTTGCTTCTCAATTTCTTTTATTTCTTTATACTAAACTTCTCGTTAGACTTCAGTCTATGGACAGAAGTCAAAATATTATGATGTACATATAAAATGTTCAGATTTAAATATTATTCAAAACAATAACTTTCTTCCCTAAACAAGGTTTTGAGAGAAGAGAATCAAGGTTTTTCTTATTCAGCTAAACTCGCATTATTTCTATAAATTAAGGGTGCTTTTGGAATTGAGATTGAACAATTATAATTTTAAAGTGTTTGGTAAACAATAACTGTTGTAGTTTCGAAGTTATATTGATATGATTTTTTACTTATATGATGAAAAATCTATTATATCTTTAATAATTTTGTCAAAATTATTATTTAAAATTTATATTTATTATGTATTACTAATTTTTGTTTCATATTTACATTTTTTTTCCATAGCAACTATATCTTTTAAGATGCAACACTTTAATTCCAAACGCATCCTAATTTATGGTAAATTATTATGCATATTATGAATATGAAAAAAATTATTTTATGCTGTTAAGATAAATTAGTAAATATTGCACAATCTTTGTAATCTGGTTAACATTAGTTCATATGATTAACAATCATGTTGTGTCAACCATTTAAATAGTTTTGTTTTTATTTTCATTGGATCACCTTTGTCATCTTATTGTATCAACATATTTACTAATTTATGAAGTTATTTATGACCCATTTATCAATATATTGTGTCTAATTGTGTTAATTGTGTCATATTTTCCTACCATGTCATTTTTTCTCATTAATTGTGTTGTTTTCTTGTTGTGTTAATCTAGTATGATGATTGTTTTATAAAATAAGTATCCTCATTTGTATTCAATATTTTGACATAAATTATTAAATAGAGGCCTTAAATAGATAGTATATATCCATTTGTATTCAAAGATTTTGACTAAATAAATCCCATTTGTATTTTCTTAAATTTGACATGATATAACATAACTCAATAACTCGAATTGATATCTAAAATAATAGAAATATCGTTTTCCTATACGATTCCGGGGTTTTTTTTTTTTTTTAAATATTTACCACATGTTAAACATACTGTATCCTATGAGGTCACTTTTCAAAATTTGGGATAATCTGACAACAATGTCACCTAAAAATTTAGTTCAATAAAACCATAACAAAATGCTAACGCCTCTTCTGCTAGAAATCTTGCTCATTGACAGAAAAGTACATGAAAATTTTACAGGTCATGGAAAATCGAGAGACTACATAATTTCAGCAACTCTGGCTCAACAAAACCAAGCAAAGAGTATAAACAACAAACTTCTACCCGTCTGCATCAAGTGATGGAGCATCTTCTCCCATCTGGCCGGCTAACTGTTCCAAAACTGAATATACATCATCTCTCACTGGATGCAAGCTATCTGATACAGAGAAAGCATGTACTTTATTTTCAATTTCTATCCAACTAACTGCTTGTTCTTTCTTGAACTGTCTCTCATTTATAAGTTGTCTCACTTTCTCCACCAATCTTCCTTTCCCAAGAGCAGAATATATACTTGAAAGCAGCCCATAGGTTGCGGAGGACAGAGGATCCCGATCAATAAGTTGATCAACTACTTTCCTTCCCATATCTATATTTCCATGGATTCTACATAAACCATGTAAGGCATTCCAAAGATAACTGTCATGCTTATAAGGCATCTTCTCAAGCTGATTCATCAACTGATCTGAATATCCAGCTTGGGCCAATAGTTCAATTAAGCACGCATAATGTTCTTGATTGGGAACGATGCCAAGATCATGTGTCATGGACTCAAAATACATAAGCCCTTCCTGCATTAGACCCGAATGTGTACATGCATTAAGAATTACAGCCAAAGTGATCTTATCTGGCTTCACACTTGATCTAACCATGTCATGAAATAACCGTATTGCTTGTTCATCATAACCATGCTGTGTTAAAGCAGAAATCATTGTGTTCCACAGTATTGGAATTTCCTTTTTATCAGTAAGATCAAACACCTGCCTGCCATCATTTAGACTCCCACATTTCGAATACATGTCAATGAGAGAACCCATCACTATTGTATTGGATCTAAAATTTGTTCTTATCAAAAAACCGTGCACTTGTTTCCCATGCTTAAGTGAAACTATACTGGCACAAGCACAAAGACAACTACTAAATGTATGTTGATTAGGCCTAATGCGAAGAACCATCATCCTTGAAAATAATTCAAGCGCTTTTTGACCTAAACCATTTCTAGTGTACCCTGCAATCAAAGTTGTCCATGAAACCGGGTTCTTCTCGGGCATCTCATTGAATAACTTACTAGCTGATTCCATATCCCCCAATTTAGCATAACCTGAAACCAAAGTTGTCCAAGTAAGAACGTCCCTCACTTCGATCTCGTCAAACAGCCTCCTAGCATCACTCAACTCTCCACACTTGGCATATGCATCAACAATTGAACTTGAAATCACCACATTTGACAAAAACCCAGTAACCAAAACCTGCCCATGAACCTGCCTAATGAGCTTTAACTCCGCCAGTTTCACACAAATAGTCAAAATACCAGCAAAACTGAACTCATTGCACCTAATCGAAAACCTCCTCAGTTCTTTAAAAAACTTTAAACCCTCCTCAACAGCCCCGCTTTGTGCATACCCTACAATCATCGTATTCCATGAAACAACATCCCTCTCCGCCATTTTATCAAACAACTTTCTAGCAGGCTTCATCATGCCTAAATTAGCATACCCAGAAAGCATATTATTATAACTGAATAAATTTTTAACATGAATTTTATCGAACACCTTGCGCGCATCCACATCACTGCCACATTTGAAGTACATATTGATCAAATGGTTTGATAAAAATGTTGTGGGTGTTTTGCGTCGGGTTAGCTTCAAATGGAGATGGACCCGTTTGCCTAATTTTAGATATTTTGATTTAGCACACTCTTGTAAGATAAAAGCTAGTGTTTCTGCGGGCAAGCGAATGCCTTTTTGAGCTAATAAATCAAGTGAAGAGATGGCCTCAGAGAGCTGGCCTTTAGAGATGAGACTGAGAAAGGATGGAATGAGGCAGTTATTGGGCACATTCTTCCTATTTATGCCACGTGGCGAGAAATTAGAGGGCATTGGCAGCTCCGGCGAGCATCGCCGCCAGGTAGTGAAGATCAGTGACTGTAATGTGTGTATAATTTAAACAGAAAGAGAACGAACAATAAATACATGTGAAGTGAAAGCAGTTATTTGTTTTTATTTATTTTTTTTGGTTGGCTGACGTGGGAAAAAAAGGGAAAAAAAATTGCCATTAGACTTGGTTGTACAAAACCCTAAGAAAACCCTAAAACCTCACACACGAAAGAAAAGGCAGGAGCAACAAATGGAAGAAGAAGGCATAGAGATGGATATGGAAGCGGAAGAATCTCAATCTCAAGCTCAATCCCAGAGCTGTGATAGTGTAAACTCAGTCAAGAGATTTGGGCTTAAAAACTCAATTCAAACCAACTTCGGCGACGACTATGTTTTTGAAATCGTTCCTAAGTAATGCTTCTCACTTTCCCTGTCTTCTTGTCAAAGATCCTTTCTTATTACAAAAAAAAAGAAAAATTGATTTGTTCATAAACTTTCATTTCTCAATTGCTTGGAATTTGATGTCTATTATTGATTCTTGGTCAAGGAATGACTGGTCATTAATGGCGGTGTCGCTGTCAACAAATGTAGTGAAACTGTACTCACCAGTGACCGGTCAGTACTCTGGAGAGTGCAAGGGTCATTCTTCAACTATAAACCAAATATCTTTCTTAGGTCCATCAACCCCACATGTTCTGCATTCCTGCTCTTCTGATGGCACCATCAGAGCTTGGGACACCAGATCATTCCAGGAGGTTCTGTGTGCTCACAAATATGCTGTTTTAATGTTCTACTTATTTTGTGCTTCTTTTCTTTTTTATTTTCCCCCTTTTTTTTAGTATTTTTTTAATCTATTACAAATCTTGCAGGTGTGGAATGTAACTGCTGGCTCTGAGGAGATCTTCTGTTTTTCTTTTGGAGGATCAACCGATTATCTTCTTGCTGCTGGATGTGGTTCACAGGTTTGAGCACATTGAAGTTTAAACTAGAGAGTCCTTGATGGGCTACCAAGTTTATATGATTTCACAATTCTTTCTTCTTATTCATTTATCTAAATATATTTAAATAATTTGATCCAGATACATTTCTGGGACTGGAGGAACAAGAAGCAAGTTGCTTGTTTGGAGGAGTCTCATGTTGAAGATGTCACTCAGGTTTTGTTATGATGTCCAACATTTATTTATTTATTTATTTTGTTTATTTTCATGTTTATCCATGTGTGAAGTCTGATGTTTAACTTTGGCCAAATTAGATACTTAAAATTATAAAATTTATTCATGTGACAACACCTTGAAGTTTTAGTGGATTGAGATGGGGCTGCAAATCTCATACAGATGTCATTAAATATTAGATTATAAGTTGAGGCATTCATGAGTAATTTTATGATAAGGGAATTCCTTATTTTAATAAAGTAAAGGGTAAGCTAAAAGGGGGGAAAAAAACACACACACACTCCAATGCTATGTATTTCATTCGTGTACTGAAATCTATGTTTTTTCACAGTATTAACAGTCAAGAACAAGCTAAAAAACAAAAAAAAGAAGCATAAATTTCATTACACTACAGGACAAAATACACTACATTAGAGCCGGTACTTTTTTGTCTTTTAACTTATCTTTGGTTTTAATATAGTTAAGAATCCCTAATTAAATAATCGTCATATATATAATACTACATTTCAACTTTAGATGTTTACCATTAGATTTAGTGGATCCAAAATTAAGTCAACCTTTTAACTCAAAATTTTAAGTTAGGGGAAACCCACCCCGTATATATACACGTTCTTTCAAATGTACTTTATGCTAAACTCTAGAAAATGAGTACAGCTCAGAAATGCAGTAGCTTTCTGTGTGCAAATGAAACAAAGCAATGGTCATGTTCTTTTATGGTGGACAAGTTGGTATCACATACCCAAGCTTTAAGCCAGTGAATACTGTTGGGTTTTTTATTTAATGATGTCCTTAATGTTTTATGCTGTCTGTTTATGAATTGATATCACTGCAGAAATTTATTGCTTCCTTCTCGTATTCATTATAGAAGCATTCTTTTTCTTCTTATTTTAATAATGCCGTGATTGATTACAGGTTCACTTTGTGCCTAACCATCAAAATCAGTTTGTTTCTGCTTCTGTGGATGGATTGATATGTATATTTGATACTGGTGGAGATATCAATGATGATGATCATCTGGAATCTGTGAGTGAAGTATATTAAGAGAATGAAGAATTCATAATTAAATATTCTATGTGGTAGCACTTGTGTAGTGTAATTGGTATTTTTTCTTTTCTGTGGGTGGGGTGGGGGGTGTTAATTAAAGAAGGGTGGATTGATTGATGGAAACAATCCAATTCTTTATCGTAGTCCATCAAACTAACTGGCCATTATTTGGTGCAAAGAGAAATTGTCATGTCATTGAAGGTAGTTACTTTCCACTAATTCATATTATGAGCTTCTGAGGCATATTGTTCTGTTGGAAATACTTGGAATCATTTCTTGATTCAATAGGTAAGATTATAGGTGCATGTTAGAGCAATTAGTATTTACCTGTGGCTGTCTAAGAGACCCAAGATGGGATTTCCATGTTTCTCTGAAGTGACTTTGAATTATTGGCTGTGTATCAGGGATGAACTTCTGGTTCTGTTGGTGTGATTTTCTACTATTGTGTATACTACCCAACTTGCTTCAACACCTGTGCTAATTGCCTTTTAGAATGTGCTCAGGCACTTCTCACATTAATTGCTTTTGATGTATGTTAGTGGTGTTTCTCTTCCTTTTGCATTCTGCTTACAGAAGAGTGAATGTTATGCCCACTGTATCTTGTTCAACAAGACCTACCACGTAGAAGTTTTGTTAGACTTAATTGTTTTAATCGTAGGTAATCAATGTGGGAACTTCCGTTGGAAAAGTGGGCTTCTTTGGAGAAACAAATAAGCATCTCTGGTGTTTGACACAAATCGAAACCTTGAGGTATCATTCTTCTTAAGTAACTGTTTTAAAGTTTGTTCACCCTATTACTGTCCTGTATGACCAAATTTGACCCTAAAGTGTGTGAACTTTGCTAATATTCCACCTACACATATCTTACACTTGAATTTGCTAATACTTGTAGTATTTGGGACTGGAAGGACGGGCAGAATGTAGCTAGCTTTGAGAATGCTCGTTCATTAGCCTCTGACAGTTGGACACTGGATGATGTAAGTCTTATCCACTAAAGAGATTCTACTCATCTTGCTAGATCAGTGAAAGAAAAGAATTGTTCATGCACAGAAACTTTTTGTTTTTCTTCAGTTACCATGCACCTGATCCAATCCCGTCCCAAATTAATCCCTTACCAAAGTTGGTGCAAGGGTGATTTGAACCTAATCTTCTTGCTTCTTACCACTATAACAGGTCAAACCAACCGTGATGTCTTCATGGCAGATGCACAGAAATTTGTTTTTCTTATAATGTCATCACTCAGGTGCATTGTGCTTGATTCTGGGCCTATGTCATCTATTCCGTACCTAAGTGCTCTCTTATGACCTTTGGCGCGGTTTCTTCAAACCTCAGAATCCGGAATTAGAATGAGTTTTTCCGTTTTCAATTACTTCTGTAGGTTCTTGAGAATTTTCATCTTGAGTGTTATTCCTCCGGAATAAATTTGAAAGTTATTTCCATTCCGGGCTAGTTTCTCTCTTATTTTTAAATGAACATATAGCGTAGTTTGGTGCCTCTAAGATATGACACCCACAGAAAGTAACAATATTTTGCAGTTTGCACTGCAATATCAATTTCTCTTTACCAATTACCTAATTTTGGCAGGTTGATTATTTTGTTGATTGCCACTATCCAGGCGAGGGTGAGAATTTGTGGGTTATTGGAGGCACTGGTGCTGGTACAGTGGGCTATTTCCCTGTAAAGTATACCGGTGCGGCAACAATAGGACCTCCAGAAGCAGTTCTTGGGGGTGGCCACACAGCCGTTGTTCGTAGTGTGTTGCCCCTGCCAAGCGTGCAGGGAAAGCCTGCCCAAAGCCATGGAATTTTTGGTTGGACAGGTGGTGAGGATGGCCGCTTGTGCTGTTGGTTGTCTGATGATTCTTCCGAGATAAATCGCTCGTGGATCTCTAATGCAATGGTTATGAGATCACCGAAGACACACAAGAAGAATAGGCATAATCCATACTGACGACCCAAAATTTATGGAAAGATTGTCCAATTTTGATTCCTTTTCCTGGTTTAAAAGATAAAATCCTGCACCGCGTGTTGTATGAATCATTTGTACCAGTATATCCTCAGACTTTTTGTTTTTCAAAAAAGGAAAGAAAAACAAGAAGGAATGAAAACCGTACCTTATAACACGGACTTCACAAAACAAACGGTTAACTTTGAATGTAAAAGTGGTAGAAGATACAAACATACATAAAAGTGACCTCTACTGGTAACTTGTTAATTATTTATTATTTATACTTTTCTTTGTAAAAAGGTAGAGGGGAATGTAAAGCCTAGAGATTTTCTAATCCCCTACCTCCTCCCACTACAGGTAATTACACTCACTGACTACCCGTAAAGTCAGGTTTAAGGACAATTGGACTCTGTAATTGCTGTTGCATCTGAATTTTGCAAGGTGATTGAAGGTGCATTCAAGATGGAGAGAAGTCACAACCTGCCAACAGCTTTAATATTATTGGCAAACAGGGCCTCTTCACCAAATAACTGAATAACCAAAGATATGGCAGAGTTTTCTAAAATTAACTGGATGAACAGGTCTTGGCAGTTTCAAATGACAATGAAAAACCAATGATTGAAAAAGACATGAAAAACAAAACTACAAGCTTTAATTTAGCTCTGAGATACAACCCAACATACATTTGGCAATGAAAATCAACAAATTCAGCTTCAATACTCCAAAGGTATTAACTTATGCGAATTGAAACCAGAATATTCACATAGAAGATGGGCACAAAATGCCTTAGAAAGTAACAGACTATCCTCGACCTCGCCCTCCACCTGCCATTAAATTTGAAAATGTAAGCTGGCAATAACTGTAGATTTACTGCAACCTAGAGTGTCTACAAAATGGAAACAAAATATAATTTGTTGAAACACAGTACTCTAGCAGTCTTGGTAATTGTGAACCCATAAAGACAAGGAACTGTTCTTAAATTTTTAAGTCGTGCATCAAAATCATACTATAAACTCCTCACTCTTTCAACATTGTAGCGAAGTGTTACCTCTGCTACCACCAGGCTTTCCACCAGACCCACCCCTGCCTCGGCCTCCACCAGCTCCCTTAGCACCACCATCATCCAGACCACGCCCAATGCCTTTTGCTTGCCTTCCACCAGCACCATCCTCTCTGCCTCTTCCTCTGCCACGACCGACCCCAGGTGGCCTACGATCTGAATAAGCCCAAAGTTTCCAAATTTACTTGGTTGTAGAGCTCAAAGAGATTATGCAAAGTGCAAATGAATTGCTTAGGTGCACATAATAAATAAGACAAAAAGGGAGGCTGAGTACTTGAGTAGCAACAAGTGATAGAATTCAACTTAATTCTTACAAGTTCCTGGAGCACAATAATTGGAAGTAAATTTTCCTACTAGATAACCACTAAACATTATCCCCTCCCCTCCCCTGCTTAAACAAAACAGAGAGAAGAGGAAAAGTGATAGTAAAGCGTACCTGAACGACTCTTGGTTTCTTCCTGAACTTTGTCAATCACCTGAACTCGAAGCAACAGTACATAATTAATAAAATATACCAAAACCAAAGCAATCAATAAGAAGATGAAAGTCCAGAATATTTGAATCCAGTTCCCTGCCAAAAGAATTCATGAAAATTTTGTGAAACAACAGTACTAGTTCTGGAGAGCTGCGAACTAAGAGAATTATTTATTCAGGCACCAGTTAACTGTGTTTTATGCTGATCTTAAGACAATTGCACCATGTTTTATTTCATATTTTGGTCAAATATTGGGAAGGTATTTTTGGGCAGATCGAACACATTTCAACAGGAAAATAAAGATAATGTATCAACCCATCATCTAGATAGAACAATAATTTCATTACTGGGTGATTTTTTAGTACATGAACTTAACCAACTTGCTTCAGAGAAAAGAAGCCTCTGTTGAATGAACCAAAAAGAAAAGGAGCATCCACCAAAGCAAAGACAAACAACAAAATGAATGGATATACCATATACCTCGTCGGGAACTCGAAGATACTTGATTGTGTTCCCACGGATATAGCATTCAGGCATTCTCCAAAATCTATCTCCATCCTACATAACATTCCAATTAAACCTACTCGTGAACTTGTAGGCCAATAATCTTTAGATAATCAAACAAAACACACTCTAAAATATAGAAGTATAGTTAGAAAATAAAAGAGCTAAATATAAGCATATGGTACCTTAGATGTACAGATGACTTCACGAAGATGGATGTTCATCCAAGTATCACAATTGACCAAATGTCCATTGTAAGTCTCCCCATTTTTCAGTTCTACTAACTATAACAACACAAAATCAACAAAAATTATGATTGTAACCCCCCCAAAAAATAAAATAAATAAATAAAAGTGACGTAATTTTCATTGGAAAGAATATGGACCAAAGAAGCTTTTTGAGAAAATGTAAAAAACCAGGATGAATCCCTTACCATAGGATGGCCTTGTGCAGTTTTAAGCAGAGAAAGGGGAAGCTGCAAAGAGGGATAGCAACAAAAGTCAATTAGATAGTTAAAAAGGATAGTCGTCAGAAATTCATGAATAGAATATAAACCAGAAACAACCTCAATACCTCAATGGTTGCCCGACAAAATATAACTTTGCCTTTGAGACTTTCATTGCATTGATAATATTTAGGTTTTGCAAAGCCCACACAACACAAAAAGAGAAGCCAAAACACGCCCCTCCCACTCCCCCCCAACCCCCCCCAAAATAAATAAAAAATAAAATAAATAAAATATATATATACATACAATACAATGAATTAATAATATATAGTTTTCGTTTTATATTTTCTGGGCAACCAAACAGCGGGGCAAGAATAGTTGAAGTAACTTACCATGTCTTCTAAGGCACGAGAAAACTAAACCCCGCAAAGAAAAAGAAACCTGCAAGCAAAGTCAAAAGTCAGAACGATTACGAAACGGCTTCAACAAAGCTTTCGAATATCACATAAAAGTAAGTGTATTACAATTTCAGCTACTCGAGTTCAAAACCCTAGCAACTACAATTCAATCACTTCGAGGCGAGAAGAAGAAGGCTTCGCTAATTCGATCTCTCCCCCTCGCTTAAAACGGATCGAGCGGGTTTTTGCAGAACACGGTAGTCACTGCGTTACTATGCCACCGTCACCGCCAAAACATACTAATCTATAATTATGTTCGTACCCCGCATTTTTTACATAATGTTAATTGGCAACATATCTTTTTTAGCCACGATAATATGCAACGCCCAAGTTAAAATATGTAAAGTTAGTTTTCATTTTACTTTGGGAAAAAAAAAATTACATCTCTTTTAATTAAAACTTTTATTATTAAATTTACTTTACTTAAATAATCATGTTTTATTTCTTCTACGTACTTTAGTTTTCCTTCCCTCTTCAGTGTATTACTACCATCGGAAAATAAAAGCGCAAATGGATTTAATGTGTATTTATTTTCAAAATTTTTTAATTTCACTACTGTTTTGACCTATCAAAACATAAGTGAAAAATAATTCAACATCAAAAAGTGCAAATAAAAAAAAAATCTTGTGCCGCCTATTAAATCTACGAGATTTTTCACCATTGCATCTTTAAAACAAAAGCTGACAGTTCCAGAAGTGAAATATTTAGAATTATTATAATAGACAAAAACATGAAAAGATAATTTATGCTAAAAAACAAAAGATGGCCGAGATAAAAGAAAAAGTTAAACTGTTGGAGACTTAAAATGATTATACAATCGAAAGATGAAATAAATAAAATATTCTAATAATAAATATTTAAAAAAAAAAAAGAGTGCAAAAGAAATTACTGAATTTAAATAATCTCGTCCTTCCAAAATTAACTCCTTTACTTGCTCCGAATAAAAAAAAAAAAACACTCCGGTTTAACGTCCAAACTGTTGTTTTGTAATTCCTTTAAAGAGACCTCATAAAAGTTATAGTTTACTTAATTATAGACCTTAGATCTCTTAATTGTCATTTTGTTAACCAGTTACATAATTACATATTTCATATGTACACCAAATGGAGAAAATTCATGATCAGATGAGAGTTTGAGGCAGTATTTCCCTGTTCAATGAAATGCCCTGCCAGCATATTTCTATTCTCATCAATTCTGAATCATAAGCAACAGCTCTCCCAATATTCTAATTTTCCCAAAAAAAATAAAAATAAAAATAAATGTGCTATTGACAAAGGTAGCTGCACCTTAGAAACATAACAATACACACTGCATTCTTAAATCACAAGGGTTCCAAAAAATCTCCAAAAAATGCAAATATCAATTACCAAACCTCGAAAAAAGGCAAGAGAGGCTCCAATCCTGGACCTTGGTCCTCCTCCAGCAAATAAGCTTAACTGCCAAAAGTACTGTGACTGTTTACAGCAATGTCTCCAGCCCAAACCATCAGCACAAGTTTGCTATGACTTTGCAATATTCACTGAGCTTACCCATGAAGGAACATCTTATGTACATGAACTGCATGTATCTGGACAGATACATTGCTATAAAGAATCAGTACCTAGTAAGGATTCCTTAAAATATGCACTGGAAAAGGAAAAGGTTTATTAATAAATAAGTCAAGTCTGCAACTCCGCATCAGCTCCTAAAGAAATAACCGAAAGGTCCTTCTAAATCTAACAGCCTGCACCATTTTCATCAATATTTTTTCGAATGGTTGTCAAGTCAACCAAATGACGCATGGTTGGTCGGCCGTGTGGGCAATTCCATGGAGAATTCAGGTCTGCCAGATGCTCAAGTATCTGAAAAATACAAGTGGGAAAAAAAAAATTATGTAACCTTTTTTACTCTTCAATTATGTGTTCTCACTATTGATAGCTCACTCAGAAGTGGGAAGATCAAGCATGACTTTAGATTCCACAAAGAAAAACAGGTAATAGACTAGAATATATAGTGTGAGAGAGGTTTGAACCTCAAACCTCTGTTACCACCCCATGAGATTTAAATAGCTGAACACCCACAAATTCAAAAGATAGTTCAAATATTTAACAAAAGCTCAAAGAGAAACATATAACTATTCATGAAATATAATCATATTCCATTAAGTACTAGAAGATATCTAAGTTGGTTTCTCATAGTTTATATCATAGAATAGAAGTTACCTTCTGCATCTCATTTCTTCCAAGCGCATCACCAATCATTACAGATGATCGGCATGCACGTGATGCCAACATAGCACGAACTCTTGATGGGCAAACAGAATCTGCAGTGTCCATTTTGTAACTACTGATAATTGAGCATTCCCCTTGATTATCAGCAAGAGTAGAAATCAGGTCCTTAACATCTGTTAAAGAAATGCAAATTAAAGTCTTGGCCACACCGTGTAACAACTATGAATTCATTTTCAGTAAAAGAGAAATAGCTTAAGTTTTACATCTGCAAGACTGCATATAACACAAATGTGCATATTGATTGATGCTCAAGAGAGTCTCCTGAAGCAACTGCTTTCAAGTATCAACTGACCAAAGTATTTTTTGACATTCATCTAGCAACACTATACATGTAGAATGAATGAAGCACCAGGCCTGCACACAGAGAAGCAAAAGGCCAGCTTGAAGGTTTATGGAGAAGTGAGTCTATGATACTGGCACTAAATGTCTTTAGCCCGGATTCAAGTGCAGAGATTTATGGTTGTGTATGCATCAGAATTTATGTAAGCTTTCTTCGCATTTTGAGAGCTTCCTACACCATTTCTAACTGAAGTAGGAAAAAGGTTCTGCACTTTTCGTGTTCTCTTTGGCAAGTAAATCCTACACAACTTTCATGTCCACTGTACTCTTGGACCAGAAGCAATGGCTTCATAAAACCCAGTGAACTGCGGAGGAACAGCTTAAACTTGGTTTATTTGAAAGTTATAAGCCAGCTTCAACTTGGCTACTCGAACAAACCGGGGTTGAGGTGTTGAGCAGCTCCTAGCATGGATCAGTTCACAATCACATATCAATTGAAAATTTTCAAGGAGTTGATCTATATGCAGGAGCAGTCTCCTCAAGCTTTAGAGGGGTGCCAAACATAACCGTGGAATCAGTTAATCTAAGAAACATCAATAATAAGTACCTGCCACTAATTACTTTATCTACCCACCTTCTCCAAGCCACTCAAGGAGATCAAAAACCAAAAAATGCTGTTCTGGTAAATCATAAATCCATTTTGTTCTCGTGCAAATATAGACAAGCTGTGAAATAATCACTCATTTTGTTGGTCAGTTGCTCCTAAAAGAACTCTCGTGTTGAGCTTCACGAGAGTTGATCTATTTACATATACGACAAACACCGTTAAATTTACTCATATAGAACAAAGAGAAACCAAGAAACTGCTAAAATACTGGACAAAGAAAATGATAACAAAGACTACCTTCGACTCCAAAAGTTATCTTTTTACTGAAGGGAACGGCTTTCAATCTAAAGCGTAGCCCTGCTGGAGCATGTGGGTCCTCTTCCAAAGAAAACCCATTTTTCCTGGCAATTAAATATTCAGAATGCAAGTGAAAATCATTAAACTGAAAGAAAATTTCATTTTGGGGGGAAAAAAAGAAAAGAAAAATTTATGAAAATCACAAAAAAGATGAATAATACCTAAATAGCATAAATTCTGCTGCCACTTGACATCGAAACTTTCATTCAGTTATAATCAAAAAGTGCAAAATAAATATGACATATACTAGAAACACGACAAAATCAGAATAGCGCATTTGTTTCAAGAACTTATTTTGTTAGTATTATGGCAATCACATCTATAAGGCGGTATGATCAAGGCAGCATCAACAGAATCAACAACTCCAAGTACAATAGCAGGGATTTAAAAAATTACTCAGTAATTAACAGCAAGGATAATAAAAAAAAATTCTTCCAAAACGAGATCCAGGCTGAAGAATATTGAAGTCACTCAACTAAATCTTTATTTGGTATTGAGGTGCTATAAGCCATAGCTACTGTGGAAAAGAATGTTGTACTTATGAAATAAAAATTGATCTTGTGTGGTAAATATGACTATCAAATAGTAATTTTGACAAAAACAATAAAGATATAAGTTTTTCATTATACAAGTGTGGCACAAAATCAACTTAACTTCCAAACCATAGCAGCAAGTATTTACCAAAAACTTTAGCGCTGCAGTTTTTAAGCTACAGCTACCCAATATCAATACCAAACAGGGCCTAATACAAGCATACAGATTAGCCTAATCTAGACAAATATAGCTAAGTTCAGGAAAAATGTTTCAGTTTTAAAGATTTCAGAAGAAATTTACCAGTATCATCAAAAGGTTTTGGAGAAAACAATAAAGTGAATAGAAGGAAAGAAGTCTAAAATTAAGTGAGCACCTGATTATGTCCATATGCATTGAAGCAACAACTTCTTCTTCTGGAGTTAAATCCAACTTCAATGGCCTGCAAAGAAAATAAGAGACAGGGTTTGAAATTGAGATCACAAAGAATGATTCCATAATCAGAGTATAATAACAAAAGCATGTGGAAAAAAGAAATCACTGCATAAAGAAACCACTCTAGCACTTTTACTAGTGCCAACAAGTAGAACCAGTTAAACATATTCTCTAAATAAACAATGCTGAAGTGAAGTGGGTTTTGTGTCAGAGATTAAAGTCAGGGCTAAGAATGATAAAAGTTCTTGATCCACATTTGGTAAACACATATTAGAAGAGGCTATGCACATAATTAGACATTCTATGAAATGCAAAGTTGTTCATTTTCAAAATACACAATTAGATAAGATGTAATTTCTCACCGAAGCAAAGGTTGCTGGTTCAAGATGGTTGATTGAGACAGACGCTCAAAATTGTATTTCTCATCAGCAGCATGCTAAAAGCGAATGAAAAAAAAAATGTATCAAGAATTCTAGACAAAGGAGAAGCTTGTAATTGCGAGAGAAACTTGTGAACACAAAAGCAACCTTATCATTTGACAATAATACTACGAAACACAAAAATATTGGAAAAGAGTAGTTCAGAAGCTGGCTGAGAGTGTACCTGATCCACAATGAATAAGTCCTGGTCAAACTTCCCAATGATAAATCCAAGATTGAACTGCCCAATGACCTACGAAATGGAAACTGCTTCTAATGACCACTAAATCGCTAAAAACTTAATCCCTGAAGGAATGGGTACAGAAAAGTCAAGAATGCTGGGATGGGTACAGAAAACCATTAGGACCATCAGCAGGAGACCACTCATTTTATTTGAAACTTCATTTGTAAATGCTTCTACGGAAAACCATTTTGCTTTTTGATGTACTAAAACCCAACCCAACAACTAGACCAACTTATTTCTGCCACGACAACAAGGTCATAGTTGAATTTAAGATGCTCCACCAAAACATGTGGATGTCCTTAAGAAGGATAGATTCCCAATATAGATTTTCTCTCCAGGCAACAGGCTTTTCAGCATCAAAAAGCAAAATGTACCCAAAAAAAAAAAAGAGACCAAGTCACGCAAAAATGGGATAAACGAAGTCAAGCTTCAAACTTGTGCAGATAAACGAAGTCAAGCTTCAAACTTGTGCAGATACAGAAGCAGATATACGATCAATAAATCACCTTCATTCTACCAAAGTCCTCTTTTCTAAAGAGCCTTTCCAACTCAGTGGTTGCTGCAGCTAAAGCCCTTGCTTTACGCTCCTCATTTTCTGGTTGAGAAAGGTCCAGTGTCGCAGCAGCAAAGCACCTACACAAGAACGTAAGTTAATTAGAGTAAGAGCAGAATCAAGTTCTGGTGCCAGCCAAAAGAAACCTGCAACATTGTTGACCTTCTCATCTTTACACTTCCAGATGTATGACAACTAGATTGCATTATGGACAGCCTCTGCTGCCTCCTTTTCCTCAAATCTTGAATGCTAAATTGCAAGGTGGAACAAATATCTAGAGAAGAAGAAGGCACTGGAGCATCTAATATTGAACCAGAAAATTGCAAATGAGAAGCTGCAACTGAAAGGTCTTCTGAATTTTTTTTGAGATCATTGCTAGATGAAACAATTGATGGCACATTAAAAAGAGGCGTGGCTTTTTCTTGAGTGACTAATTCCTGTAGATGAATAATCAGACAAAGAGATGTAAACATTTTGGGTAGAATTGAGACTAACAAATCAATGATAAGCACATAAAGGTTTACTTTCTTGCTCTGCACGCAAGGGATACAAAGAAGCACAGAATCATAAATAAACCCAAGTCAACTTGCAAGGTTTTTTAGTATCTATCCGAAGAGAGAGAGTGTGTGAGTGTGAGTGTGAGTGTGTGTGTGTTTTACAAAGAAACAATAGATTATATATAAAATTATAAATTTATTAAATGCTCAATTGTAAATTCCAGTGCTGGTGATGTGTATGGACCCAACTTTTTATTTTCTAAATTCATGAAATGAAACAGCAAATTGTATGATATCCTTGTGATGATATTAATTGCAGAAGACCAGCACGGACCAAAGTCCCCAGGGAAATGAAATTCTCCTTGTAGTCACTGTAAAATGTCATTTAGGCCCCTAATAAAACTTTAATTAAGCCCCTAGTGCTTTAATTTTTTTTCCTTTGAGTTAAATAAGAGAATTTTTTAGAGATAAAACCTAGAAAATAATATAGCCAATACTTTTAAAATTAATTTTAAAAAAAGGTCAAGTAATCAATACTCTTTAATTTGTTTTCCTTTTTATTCCCTTTTTAGTGTTAAACCTTTCTCAATAAAAGCTACTATATCACTCTTCCACTGGAAAATATGGATCTAGCTATGGTGCAACAGGTACACCATACCCCTCTTTTTGTCCTTTTGTACCGCCATCATTGGATCTGACACAAGAGTAGTTTCAAGGACAAGGACATATTTATTTGTCTATTAATAATACAGTCCTTGTTGTTTGCTGAAAATTTAGAAAAGCCAAACTTCAAAAAATTTTGCTCCAACATCTTCCATCCCAAATTCTTGAAGCAGGACTCACTACTTTTCATCATTATGTTACAATACCCACTTTTAGAAGTTATAATCAAGAGACCAAAACATGCAGAAGCATCAACGAAGACAATAGAAACTAAGATGGATTTTGAACTTTGTTAAAGCTCTTCCTTTTGATCATTTGCTAAACTGTTTTTTTACCTAAAAACAAAACCTATTGACATAATAGAGAGGAGTTTTACTATTAATGATTATAATAATAAATCAATTATTGAAAAGCCCTAAAGTTAGATCGTTCAAGGAAGAGATGCATGGAGGAGAAGAGGGGAAGAAGACACATAATAAAAGATGAGAAGAAAAAAAATCAGTTTACTTGCACCTAAATTTATTGTAGATGATAAATAAAGTGTGGATACACAAACATATCTCCGTGATTTTCTTTTATATGAAAAGTTCAATTAATTATTGCTTTTGTGATATAAAGCAAATGAATCTTAAGACAACAAAGAAGTAGCTTCAATGAAAATGTCGAGTTGTCTCTTATTGATTGTAATTGGTCGATTACGGTTTTAATTTAAAATGAAAAAAAAAGAGGGAAGAATGCAAAGGTGAGGGGTTGAAGAAAGAGGAAAAATAAATCAGTTCAATAAACAGTAATTACAGAAGAGATTAAGAGGTGCAGTCAAAAAAACAAAAAAAAAAAAGAGGGGTATGGTGCACCCGTTGCACTATAGTTGGACCTGTAAAACATATTCTTAATTTTATAAAAAGAATGAAATTACTTTAATCCGTCCATACATGTGAATTCAATAATCTCAAATATTTTATATATTATTGGTGTTATTAAAGGGAGCCCCCTCCAAATGACATGTCTGGGTCTGTCGCTAAGCACACCGTTAATGTAAAAAACAAGACAACAAAGATGAAAAACGCGCTCTTTTAGTTGATACTTGGATGAGATAATTTTAGCCTTAACTATAATTGGTGAAAGAAAAGGTGATGATGCAAGATGCCTTCTAAATTGATGGTAACAGTTATACTGGCTGGTACCAGGGGCATGTGCAAACTGCCAACCTTAAATACATAATAATGCAGGAATATGCATCAAAATACAGAACAAACAGAGATAACCAAGCATTGACATACCTCTCCAGGTCTTTCATTAGTATTGTCTTCAGAAGAAAGTATGTTTTCAATTTCCATGGAGACCTTGTCTGCTTTATTACACTTGAATGGCTCAATCTTGTTCAGCTTGGCGATATCATCAACCAGGTGATGCCTAACTGGGGATCTTGTGTCCACAGCATCCATTTCAGAATTACTTTTCTTCATTTGACAATGAAGGCTCTGATTTCTCAGGAGAGGCATTTCCGTCAGCGGAGTAGCAATAGACTCATACTTTCGCTTACTTACAGTTACAAATTTGTTAAGTGATGACTGAATACATCTTGATCGACTATCCGACTCACCATCTTCAGTAATGTTTTTGCCCATCACTCTTGAAGGGGATGGACAATTTTCCTCTGTTGGAATATTGTGGGGACCAAGCAATTTCGTACAATTGAACTTTGAAAATCTATCTGCCCTTTTATCATCATGTGTTTTCAAAGTGAAGTTCCCTTTTCCATTTTCATTACTGCTATGGACCAATTGTTCTAAAGTATCTGAGTGCTGAGTGTCGACCTCAACTGTTTTTGGAGTATTGCCCTCAGAAATTTGCTGCTCACTCAGAATTTCAATAGATCCATTCCCATCTGGAGATAACTGTTCTGAAAACATGCAAGATTTGGCACTAGGAGAACTAGGACCAGACTTTTCTGGTTCTATCACTTGCTCAACTTTATTAACAGAATAACTGGCATTATTTGAGGAATAGATTTCCTGTAAACCCTCCCTTAGAGCATGCAAAATGGAGCATTCATCAGAAAAGAAAATTTTTCTTTTATCAGGAGTTACATTAACATCACATGCTCTAGCTGGGACAATAAAATTCATAATTGCAATGGGATATTGTCGTGAGTTTGCACCTTTATATAACTCATTCACTAGCTTGCTGACCTTAGGCATATCAACAGGTCGATCATTTACAAAAAAATATTGTCTATCCCCCAAATTCCGTCCACTACCCTGTCCAGGCTTCGAAAGGAAACCTTCAACTTTGCAACTGTCTGATTTACATATAACCACAGGCTCTAAGCAGTTGAAAGTATTAATGCCAAACACTGTTATGATATTATCTTTCAGGGAACTACTCCCTTGTGTTTTAAGTACCACAGACTTCACATTTTTTCCAGTTGTGTTGGTGCAGACAAACCGAACTCCTTTTGCAATAAGCGCATAGGCCTGACATAAGAAAACAGCTCTAACCTCTAAGTGATATGGGCTACCAATGGAACTTCAAAATCAAAGAAGAAAATTATACCACAAAAATAGAGATGTTATCTTTAACAATTTGTATATATCACCACTCTTTTACAGGAAAACCACATCTCCATCAAAGTCATTACTCCACCTCCCAGTTGCCAACCCCACATTCACTAACCAGTACTCCATTTCAAATTGAAGTCATGATATATACAAATTGTTAAAGATAACACTAGGCACTGCTATAAGTTTTTACAGAAAGATAGACTCACATTCAACAAAGAAATTAACTTTCCATATTCTTTTCGAATGTTACGGCTGAATTCTTTGCTTCGCACTGGTAAATTGCAGAATAATTTCTTCACAGTGACTGTGGTACCAACTTGACGTGCTGTTTTCTTTTCAGCTGTTAGCAAACCCGAATGGTCAAAAGTCAAGTGCGTAGCAACTGACTCGTTTTTGGTTCTCGTTTCAACTGTCAGCTTTGCTAATGCACAAAGTGAACTCAGCGCCTCTCCCCTAAATCCAAAAGTGGTCAGAGACTGTAAATCTGGAAAATCTGACAACTTAGAAGTATGATGCTTAAGTGCAAGAACCTGCAGCAAACAAAATAACAGGATAAATTTAGACTAAATGACAATGTCAGCTACTTCTACAAGTTTCCCTGAGAGCAATGAACTACACAGGAACAGATACAGGTCCTCCAGAATTTAAAAATTTTTTATATCAATTAATTGACCTAATTCTAATAATAATAATAATAGAAAACAAAACCTTGAAACAGAGATAAAAAGTTAATGGCTATACACATATCCACAATTACATTGAACATCAAAGAAACACTAAATATTAATCACCTTGAAATTGTTGGGCGAAATGCCACAGCCATTATCGACTACCTGGAACCACTCTTCGCCATACTCTTTCAAAGCGATTTCGATGCTGGTTGCACCCGCATCCAAGCTGTTTTCAACTAACTCCTTGACCGCCGATGATAGGTCCAAAATAACTTGGCCGGCACAGATTCTGTGAACGACGCCTTTATTTATAGGCCTAATGGTTGGGGAATTAGTTGGGGTCTCTTCGTCCATTGAAGCCCTAACTCAATGAACATGATCACACCACCAATTATGAATGGATGGACTTCATACTCTGACGCAATGTTATCACCGGAATCTTGCGACAAACCCTAAGAAATTACAGACCCGGAAAAAGGTATGAGAACGGGATGTGAAGGCGAGGTTAATTCGAAGGTTCGAAAGGACAATTAGGGGTTAGGTTTTAGGGATGAACAGATGGGGTTCTAGTTCGCCAACCGTAAAGATTTTGCCGCCAAAAATTGAAGCGAAGCCGACCGGCTTACGGTGCCGCCTTTTAACTTCAAGAAATTACTGTCTTACATTTTTTTTTATAAAGTAGCACCCGAGTTTTATATATTTATATATGTTTCCTCTATTTCTAGTTTTCGATTCTTAAGGACTTAAGGTAGCTTTTTCGTTAGCGTTGTGATAACATCAAAATTTATGTAACTGCAACCAGCCGCAATAACACTAATTTTTTTTTTTTTTAAAGATCAAAATCTCTCTGAAACAAACATTACTCCGATTTCAGAGATAATTAGTAATTAAGGGTTGTAATAATACCTAATTATATTATAATATTAAAAATCGATTCAGAAATTCGATTGCCTTTCGATATGCCGTAGGAATTGAGTAGGCTAAAAACTGAAAGTCAAAAACAATTCTGAACTCGTAATATGATAAATGGTACAATACAATTGGAGTATGATTGGCGCAGGGGTTTAGGTGGAAATTTATTTGCACCGTGTTTGGCAAACATGGGCATGCACAAAGCTGCTTTGGGTGGCGTAGAGAGACCCTCGTTTGGGCCAACCGCGCCACATTTTTTTTAATTATTTATTAAATATAAATATCCAAATAACAGCCGACAGCCATAAACTACCGTTGGCCGCCTCTTGCCGCCACTTTTCGGTAACCTTTGACGTCACAATTAATAACAATGGAATCCTTGTCAGATCCTCTCCACAACAGTATTAATAGTTCCGACTTTAAAACTTTGACAGTTGATTTACAGTGAATAAAATTTCGTAGCTATAAATATTAGTAACGATCTATATACTCCGTAACAAGAATTTCAATACTACTAATTAATACATTAATAAACCATATCTATAAAATGCTAACAAAGGTCAATGGTGACACCAATTATTTTTTTAATTAATAAATTATTTAAATATAGATTATCACTCAAACTATTAACAGATATAATACAATCCACGCAACACCGAACATAATATTACATTAAATATACTACACGCAAATAATACGTTACAACCTAATCCAATTCAATCTAACAAAATAAGCGGACCAAACGTACCACACTTTTAGTCTCTTCCATGCTTGGCTTTTGAAGAATCTTCATACGTCCATCCTAATCCTTATGCAAGTGCCTCCATAGAATATAGATTCATGTTTAACGACATTTGATCGTTTCGCAGCCTTTGATTTTCCGAATCAACCCGAAGACAAATGTTTTGAGTGACCATAGAGGAGATGGCAGTCAGTAAGAGAAAAATAATTTTTTTTATTATATCTTGGAGATCGTTAGAAACAATGCTTCATTTTTTTATTTTTTTATTTTTTGAGAAAGAGAAACGATGTTCTATAATGCTTTATTTCATAGTTTATTTTTAGAAAATGAAGAAAACAAGTGAAAGTTGTACAGTAAGTATAACGACACTTGCTAAATTTAAATTCTAAAAACAAAATTGAAAACATCAGTTACAAAACAATACCAAACAGCCCCTAAAATTATCAGGGTCCTCCAAAAGACAAAAAAAAAAGAGAATATACTTGAATAAAACAAAAATATAGATGTGCTAAGTGTTAACCACCAATTTCATATATCTATTTAACTTAACAACTACTCAATCTCCACTGACATGAGTAGAATTGGCTTTTTATTTTCAACACCAGATTTTAACAACTCAACTAATTGGCACCATGACTTCATGCATGACCTAATGAATAGCTATTTGCAAAGAAATTCAACAATATTATCATTCACATTGGGGGGAAAAGGCTTCTGCTAATATGAAATGAGTTCACAAAATACAATACAAAGCAAATTTTACGAGGAAATGAGGGAGAGCTGCATCTCTCCAAATAATTACTATACTATGTAATCCCGCAATAACAGAGTAAAATATTCAAAATTTAATACAGACTTTGACAACATATCACCTTCAAATATTTTTAATTGCAAGAGGACATTAATGTAGGTCAAAGAAAGCTTGAATGTTTGCTAACTTTACATCTCATCTTGAAAGCAATTTCTTTTACTGATTTTTATGGATATTGTCCAAAGAAGATCTGAGTCGGATCTCACGGTTACTTTCTCACCTTTAACAATATTTGATGTACTTACTAAACCGCCAAACCTAGTCTCTGTGTCATCTGGAATAGAAAATAATCCATAGGGACAACACATTAGATTCCAATAGCGAATGGCAAATGATAGAAATAATCAGAGGAAGTTAAACATGAGCAAGTGGAACCATCACCAAATTTTTGTCGCATGAAACTTAACCACACCCATTAAGATAAAAAGAATCAACTTAACCACACCCCGTTAAGACAGAAAGAATCGGAAAAAAGAAGCACAAAAGGTAATCAACAAAGGATTAACACTAATTCACAGTCCAATACAAATGAGATTCCAGGTGCCATGCTATTCATAATCCTACAGTTGGTTGGCCAAGGATTGTTGTGGCCATACCAAGTCAGAACACTACAAAATGGATAGTCACTCAAAACCTTCCTCCCTGACCCTCCCATTTCATTCAAATAAATACAAGCTGGTATATAAGGTATCTCATGCAGTGGTAATCAATAAACAGAGCTATCATAATTTGAGCTAGTCAAAATATAAAGAGCACCATTATGAGGTAATGAGATCACTAATGACTTACCAAGATCCCACTGGAGCCCAGTTGTTGAAGTGCTCCCTGATGGCATCCCAATAGGGATGAGTCCACAATGTGGACCCTCTACAGAAGATTGTATGTAGATATCGTGGCGGTGAGTTTTTGGGAGAAGTCGGATATGGCAATCATCAGATAAAAGTATTATCCGCATGTCTGAGAAGCGATATAAAACATTTATGTTTCCAGCCTCATGGTCAAACCGTCCACCAAGTGCCCCAGCAACAAGAATGCAAAGCTGCCAATAGATGAGGGAAACAAACCCATAATAATGCTATTTAAGCATGCATATGATGAATGTCTCAGTAATTCAAGATACATATGGTATAGACTAATCTATAAGTTACAAGATGAAACAACAATATTCTTTTGATGACTAACATACAAGCAACTAAGTGATTTTATATAATCGAACATTGCAATACAGATCTCATCACCCAAAAGAACACAGAAATTAACTTACATTAGACTTCTCTAGGTTTGGTGTGCAGTCCCGAATATATGCTACACATTTATGTAGGTCCGTGGTGTCCTGATCATGCGATTCATCTACCACTTTGGTTCCCTGCATTAAGACAGCAAGCATAAACATCTAAGAATGGTCCTAGAGCAATGTATATATACAAACCACAACACCACAACAATGTCACACAGTGAAACATGAATTGAGTGATGCATATATATAGAAGCTCACGCCCATCAAACTAAAATATTTTAATTTTCACATTAACTTGATGGTATAATATCATTTTGTGTTTTGTCTACATTTAAATAACCTTAACAAAAGTTCTAGCATGAATGAAAATCATACTTAGAAATCATAAAGAAAATCATAATCAAGAAAGCACTTGATAGATTCTGCAGAAACAACATAGTTAGCTTACCAAGGTTGCATAAAAATCCATTACTTCTTTTCGGATTGAATCCATGTCTCCTTTAATGAGGTCTGGCTTGTACCTAATGAAAATTACAGATTTAATTGGTTACAAAATGATCTTCTTAACAAAAGAAATGATGCAAGAAATTTGCAGTCACAAGGTAACAAGATAGCTCATATCTACATGGCACTAAAATCCAAGCTACTAAGTATAGTGGTTAAAACTTTAAAACATTTGCTCTAATATAGAGGGTTCAAGCTCCAAATAGGAACTAATACTGTCTGATACCAAAAAACGAACAAAATTATAAAATCACTCTACCATGATTGTTATAGAAGTAGGTTATCATATTGATTAATTTCGAAGAAAGATCAAATTGCAAATCGTCCTCCATATTAGACATAATAAACAAATGTCATCACAGCAATAAATGAAATAGAAGATAATAATCATTTCCAAGGTATGGAATGCATTTAATATTACTCCTTAGACCACTCCAACAGCAATATAGCATAAAAATGAATAGCAATAGCTTTTTTCTTTATTTTACTTTTGATTTAAGTTTAAAACACAATTCACAGGAAAACTGCATGTCTTATCTCTTCCCTGTTCTTTCTCCTATATTTCCTTGATTGAATCCTTTCTAGGATCCTCTCATTCTTCATTTATTTCTTTCTTTGGAATTTCTTTCAAGCTTTTCTTTACCCAATTAGTTCTCCCTTGGCAGTCATTCAAAAAGATCAAGCTTTCTCAAAATTTGTCCCTTTGTTCAGCTCTGGGCATATGGCAAATCTACACTGCCGTCACCGAAAAGTTTCACCATTTTGGGGTTGAATTAAGCTTTATTATATATGGAAATCCACTGTGCTTTTAGATTGATTGCGTGCTTTAATTTGAACTATACACAGTTACAATTCTCCAAATTCCCAAATAGAGACACAATTAAGACACTATGTGGTGTTAATAATCTCAAGGAAAACCTTTGGATATAGCAGTACAAGTACTGGCCATTTTACCAAAAGCTACTAGTTCCACTAAGCTGCTATTTATCTCAACAGGTGTCATGACTCCTCTGGCCTTAGGTCAATTATTCTCATTATGCACCCTCATTTCCCCTTAGCATCGGTTTTCAGCTTTTAAGATTCTCTACATCACTACTTTGAAAAACCTCCACAAAAAATATTCCCAGAGAATCAATTCTTTTATGCTACAGCATTATATTAGCGTGCAAATCTTGTACGTAAAAATCTATAATCTTCTCCATTATATAAGTTTAAAAAAAAAAACATATATTCCACTTTGCAGGAAAAAGAATCAGAAAATTATTGCCGAATAATACAAAAGCTTGGCAAAAATTAATTCGAAACGAAATATTCTTAAAAAAAAAAAAAAAAATCTCAGGATATCACAGCAAACATAAAACTGCAGGGGGGAAAAAAGCTTGTTAAATAAAACCTGCGGCGAATATCAGAAGGATCTTCATGAGGAAAAAGTTGAGGCAATTCATCATAGACACGATTAGCGCCTCCATCAGCACACAAACGTAGTTTTGCTGTTCTACACAAAAACACGCGACAAATTAAACCCTCCTCCTTCCAACATAAAAATAAAATAAATGAAAGTAAATTACGGTGAAGGAAAAGTACCGTGCTGCCAAAGCAGAGGAGCGAATCTCGGGAGGCGTTGGTTAAGGACGACGAGAGCGTACGTTAAAGAAGGCCGGGTGTCGGTGGGGATTGAAGGAAGGAGGAACGAAGAAGAATGAGTCATCAACTCCATAACTAACATAATAATATGCGAGCGAGCCAGCGAGAGTTCCCTTCTTTCTTTTCTGTTCTAGGCCACGCCGCTGTCTATTTATTTAAAGAGTGACCGCTGTCTATTTATTTAAAGCGTGACGTCAAATAAATAATTAATTAATTATAAACGGAGCGTAGATCGGGGTTCACTAATTCAATCAGCTAATGTCAACGGGCGGACCCCCCCCCCCCCCTTGCTTTCTGTTTTCTTCAAAATTCAAACTCACACACGCCGTTACTGAGGGTCATATTGGACATTTCATCAGCCTACGGTTTACAGATTTGTCGTTTTGCCCCTGAGTTTGCTCTCATTTCCCAAAATTGCAATATCTCACTGCCACTCTAACACATTCCTCCCAATTTAGGGGTAGTTAGCAAAATATCAGATTCGGATCCAATCCGGTTATTAACAAAACCCGATTTAATGCCTTTGTGCCAACCCACAAGGATCGTGTTCACCCGATCATGTTGCCTTTAAAATAAAAAAAAAAAATCAAGGAATTGAAAATGAAAAATCGAAAATAAGTACAGGAAACAAATTAATCTAAACACTTGCCATACGCCACAGACCCTCCATTCAAATACATGTATGTGTTTCATACATAAAAATAATAGATCAATAAATATAAAATACTTATTATTAAATATAAAATATCTATCATTAAATTTAATATTAGAGATTATTAAATTTAAAATTATTAATTTTAATTTTAATTTTAAATTTAATAAAATATATTTCATATTTAACTGTAGATGTTTCATATTTATTAATTCAATTTTATTTTTTGTATACAATACATACATGCATGGTACCTTAAGCCCCCTCCACCCACACAAACAATTACAAGCAAACGCATTAATAACACACGCAGGCTGCAATCCGCTGCCGACAACTACACGGCCACACCCACCATCCATGGTCTCCTTTGCTCGCAGCCCACTGCCAACAGCCATAACCACAGCCTCCCTTGACAACTCCCCATCTCAACTTTTCATCCCAAACAAACGAAACACAAATACAAAAAACTGTCAAACACACACAGAGTTCACAAAGCAAACTGCAGCCGCCCACCAGACACAGCAACCGCCTAAGCGCCGACACCAACCGAATCTGCTCTGCAAGGAAACGGACCGGATTTGCTGATCTGCTGCTCCACCTCCGCGACTCCAATCCTCCACCATCACCCGATCTGATTCAAGTTCAGTTCGAACCCGAAAGCAACAACCCGAGTTTTGGTCCTTTTGGAAGCTTTGTGATTGAGCCTTTTTATAGTGATGGTATATACTATTATACGATACATAATATTTTATATATTATATGTGAAAGTGAAATTGTAATTGGTATTTGTAATTATGTTTTGGTAATTTATATATTATTGCTGTTAATAATATGTAATTATGTATTGTTAAGTTTTAATAATAAAATGAAGAAAACTCATGTATTGATTTTTTTGGTTAATTGTTAATAATTGATTTTTTTGTATGAATAGATTAGATAGATTAAATATTAAAATTAAACATTCTGTTATAATATATATGTCATATGATATGTGCAGTAGATTCAACTCAACAAAAAATTAACTAATTTGATTAAATGATTTGATAAGAATAAGCATATGTTAAGTGGTTAGGTAGTAAATACATGTAATGTGAGTATGAAATTTACGGGTTTATAATAAGAATTAAGATATGCACATGCATATAATATTCTATTATTCTGGCCAATGGATAATTGGATATTACAAATTAATTAATTAAATTGATTTCTTGCTTTTCTCTTTTATGGAGTATGCACAATTTTAAATTTTTATATATACAATTATACACTTAAATCCTAATCATATAGAAATATTACAATGGAAATATCGAATTTAACAAGTTTCATAAAATTTAAATTAATAAATATTTGAATTGATTTATACTACTAATTAGATTATGTTAATAATATTTTTGTGTTTTGACTTTTGAATTAGTGATTAATAATTAATCGACCCAAATCTTATTTGATCTAATTTCACCCGACCCGATTAACCCAAATTGACCCAATTCTAATCATAATCGTATCAATCTGAACCCGAATTCAATATAATTTTTTGACCTAACATGATCTAAATTATATATTCAAATCGTGTTATATGTTCGGATTGAGTTTAGATGAATTTTCATCCAATCCGACCAACTCGAATAATCCAAATCTGATCCGAACTTGATTTTACCAAGTCCTACCTCCCATCCCAAGTTTGAGACTTTGGTCTACCAAGATTGGTGGAGGTTGTTTCCGCTTCTATGGCTTATTTATTTATTTGTTTGTTTGTTTGTTTGTTGGGAGTTATTGGTGGTGTTTAAGACTTGCGCGATGAGATTTTGAATTTTTTTTTGGTGCATGTGAAATTACTTATTTATCTATGCAACACGTATCAGGTTGGTGGGTGGGAAGGACATAATAATAGAGACCTCCAGAATCTACAATAAAAAGTATCAGCTGCAGTTGTGAGTTTCAAACCCGTGGGCCTTAACCCATCATGATTAACAAGGAAGAATTCACAATTTAGTCATTCTGTTATCTTAATAAAGGAGCTGGCTTGGGTACAGATGCTATACCTTACAGCTGCATCTTAGCCAGCTTCACAAAGGTTGCATTTGGTTAGAAATCTCTCTCTCCCGTGTATGTGTGTGCTCCCCCATTGGGTGTGTACGTCCAGCTTCACACACAGTAATCTCTCTCTCTCAAGCTTCACGCGCAACAATGTCTCTCTCCTGCAGCCTCTCACGGTCACGCCGACGGCCTCATGCACGGTCAACCTCTCACGGTCATGGACCTATCACTCATGGTCTCATTCTTGCCGTTAGCCGCCGCTCATCTCGCCAGCTGTTGCAGGCTCTCTTGTCATTGTTGTCGCACCGGTGAAGGTGAGCGGCACTGAGTTCAATTTCACTCACCGGCTCACCCTTAGCAGCAACTAGTTCAATTTTAATTTAATTCAATTTCACCTCATTTATTCTTTGATTAATTTCTTTTTTGTAAATAAAAAATGAAGTGATCCGTTTGGTTGCCAATTTGAGGCATACGGGTTTGATTTGATTTTTGTTAAATCATGAGGTGGTTTGGTTTGACTTAATCATGCACTGGTTGGTTTGATTTTGTGTAATTTTTAACTGATATTTAAGTTGTAAAACTGTAAATTTAGTAACTGTTGATTCGGAAAACTGTAAAATTCAAGCAATTACCGTCTCTAAACACACAAACCCCAGTAAATTAAAAGAAAAGTTTTTAGTTGTGTGATTGAATCTGAGGCGCAATAGCTATAATGGGAAATACAAGCGCCTGCTTTCTTTCATGCTTTGTAAAACTAGTTTCCGTCAAGGCTTCTAGAAGCAGAACAATTCACCAAAGAGCTTTGTTCTATTGGTTCCTTGAAGCCCAAAATGGCGTTTCTAATAAGCCTCTTCATCTTCGGCTTAATGGAGGTTCGATTCTTTTCTTTCACTAAAAACCGAATGGTTCTTAAGAAATAGAATCGAACCGTACTGAATTTTAAAACCGAACCGACATATTTTCAGTTGGGTTCGGTTTGGTTCGTTTACTTCTCTGAATCCCCTTAATTTAAATATGAAAGAAAAATATCTTTGTCAACCATGCAGACGCTGCAATAAAATCAAATGTACAAACACGCAGATTTCTATCTTGTCAATATTTAATCAATTTGATTAAACAATTAGTATGTACACAGAAAGCCTCAGCTCTAACGAAGGAAAAGAACACTTTTGAATTAAGTTAACCTGCTTGATGAATATTTAAAAAAATCCCTATCGAAAAGGTAAAAACTTCCAAAACCTATATAGATTACAATGAAAAAGGGACAGCCCAACAGAATTCTCCATAAATACAGGTCCCTGATCTTGGCCATCATTTAGGACGATGAAGAATAAACCACACAAGAATACTATACAGAAGAGATACCACCTCTACATAAAGTAGCTCAGAGATTTCCTTTTCCTCGATCCTCCTTCTCCATATAGTTCATTCCATTGAAGGAGCTCATTCATATTTGTAGACTCTGATGATACACTTGCACACACCTGCAACATAACCATCGATTATTGTAACCTCAAGTGTAAGACATGTTACAGAAATTAATATTTCTTATAACCATGTCCATTCATATGATCCACTTGTAAAGTTCATGCAATACCTGCTCATGTGCATATTTGAAATCGTCCATCTTCAGAGGGCGGACGTCGGCACTGCTGTACAATGGAGGTGAAGGTCTATTCTCTGACAATGCTAAAGCTCTCTCCTAAAATATGTGCCACAAATCAATCTTTTTTGACAGTTTCAATGCTCTCAAAATGCAATTCAGAAACATACCACCATCACATTTGACTAATATTAAGCATGAAAGTGGTCACATATGACTAATATTAAGCATGAAAGTGGTGTGTACACAAAAGCCAGAAAAGACCATGAGTTCACAATAATTACTGTGCCAATAGAATCGTATACTGACCACATGGACGCTTAAGCCACTCCATGTGTGTGTATTCTCATACACAGCAAATGCAATGAACCATAGTAAGATGATTACAACAAACTGACCTTCTTTTCCTTCTCCAAAATTTCTCGAATGGGACAATGTGCAGCAGTCACACACAGGTTCTGCAAAGAATTAAGAGAAATAATTAGAGAAGCCATGAATAGGAAAAGAAGTTTCATTATTAAAATACAGAGATTTCCTGTATAGTCCACCTTGAGATCACTTCCAGAGTACCCATCAGTCATGTTTGCAATTGCTTCCAAATCCACACCAGATGCCAATTCTTCTTTGGCCAAGATAACTCTTATAATCTTTTCTCTGTTTGGGCCATCTGGCAAGTTAACCATCAATCTACACCGTACAAGAATATCAGTCAGAATCATTTCTTGCCAGATCCTTTAAATAAATAAATAAAATAAATCATGGAAATCAACAGCGGATGTTAGGGGTGGCAAAAATACCCGCCCAGTCCGGACCCGGACCGCACTCGGGCGATATGGGCCAGGTATTACCCAGCCCGGGTATGAAGCCGGACCGGCCTTGTGCATCACTTGATAAACCCAAGACTCAGCCCGGAACCCTGATTTTATTAAAAAAATATTATTAAATATATATTATTTTAAATATTTATATTTATTTGATTCATCAATTATACATATATAAGTTTTAAACACTTAAAGTTTATATTTTCATGTCAAATCATATTGATATAAATTTAAAACTTATAAAATTACAAAAAAAATAAAAAAATATTCATATATAATATTAAAAAAATACAAAATCTGGGTACTCGGATTAAAATCCAGCCCAGTGCCGGGCCTTTTAAGTCCGACCCAGTTGTCTAAAAATTGGATCCAGCCCCGGGTTTTGCCAACCCTAGTGGATGTTTACCTCCTTGGAAGCCTCCTAACAACAGCCTCATCAAGGTCAAAAGGCCTATTGGTAGCAGCAAGTACCAAAACCCGTTCTTTATCCTTTGTGCGCAAACCATCCCAGTTAACCATGAATTCATTCTTCATTTTACGCATAGCTTCATGCTCTCCTGGATTTTCCCGTCTTCCTAACATGCTGTCAACCTAAAACCACCAGCCAGATGAACAAAACAGCATTTGAATTGAGAAGCAAAAAGATCACCATAGATTATATCAGAAGGGAAAAGGAATATATGTGTGCAAAACCAATGAGAAAACAAATGTTTCAAACTAACCTCGTCAACAAAAACAACACTAGGAGCAATTTTACTGGCCAGAGAGAAGACTGCTTTAACATACTTCTCTCCTTCACCAAACCACTGCAAGCAAAAAATAGATATCATACAATGTTGACATAAACGATTACTCAAACAAGAAAGCTCCAGCAGATAGATTCTAACAAAGCATATGTACCTTAGAAGTAATGCTTGACATGGATATGTTGATAAAGTTTGCACCAGCTTCAGTTGCAACAGCCTTCGCAAGCATTGTTTTACCAGTACCAGGAGGCCCAAACAGCAAAATTCCCTTGCAAGGCTACATGAAGAGAACATATTGGGATTATAAAATACAAGTTATTTAACAATTAATAAATAGACAGCAACACTTAAACATAGTTAAATAAACGTGGATATACAGAAAAAAGGTATGGAAATACAATGGAAATGAACCTTTGTCAGCTGTCCTTTGCAAAACAACTCCGGCCTTTGAAGAGGAAGCATCACCAATTCCTTCAGGGTATCCTTCACATTTTCTAGGGCTCCAATGTCATCAAATGTAACCCCAATATCGCTTGGTGGAATAACATCCGCAAGAAGTTTTTTCTCAAATTCATTCTCAGTGACAACATCCTGGGGAGAAAATCCCACATCTGGGATGTTATAACCCAATTTGAAAGAAGTGGAAAAGCAGCAATGAGTTTACAACGGCAAACACAAATGTCTATCGATTTTACCTTAAGAGATTTCTTCAAGCTTTTGCTTTCACTTTGAATGCCCTGTAGAATGCTCAACCCATACATAATGCTGCAACATATATGTAAAGTAAATGGTGTCAACATAAGGGAGCGGAGGGTATGTTGTTCATTAATTTAACTCCAATAGTACAGATGTATAGATGACAGCAACTCAAAAATGTATAACAACCTTTCAGTTGATATCTTAAGTTTAGCATCTTTTCCTGGAGCATCTGAACAATGCATAAAGTGGTGACTTAAAGCCCAGCCCACTATTTTCTCCACACCTATCATAATTGAAAAGCATTTAACAATGAACTGAGATGAATAAAATTTGCATGAAAGACTCACAAGTACACAGAGTTCAAGAATACTGACTTTCAGTTGTAAGAGTTTGATCTTTAATGCACAGACTTTCAAGATCAAGGCAATCCAAACCATTTCGGCTAAGGACCTGAAAGCATGAATCATATGTAAGTTCCTAAAGCTGCTAACACGAAGTCAACAAATTAAATAACAATAGCCTCATGTACATATACATACATACATGTGTGTGTTTGCGTGTGTGTACAGACAAATGATACATTCGATAGGCACAAGATTGACAAGAAATTAACAAAAAAATAAATACAAGATTCTATAATTCCCAAACCAGAGAAAGAAAAGAGGCGAGCAAAAATTAATGCCTACGATTCCTTAACGAGCAAAGACACACTGTATAAAGAGTAACAACTGTCTATAATATAAACAATGACCAGAAAATCTCCCCTATCACCCAAAAAATTAGATTAATGCCGCTTCCTACACAATTAGTGCTGAAATGCAGCGTATGATTCAGATTGTCCATCTTTTCCACTGCTAAGATGCAGCATCTAAAGAAAGAAGGCCTTATCAGTCTGCAAAGACCTGAATATAAGAGAAAACAGTTTTTTGCCACATGATCGTAAAGGGATCTTAGCGTAAAATGGGGGAGCCAATGACCCCAATTTCTTACGCATCACAGTTCCACCAAAATCAACCTTTCACAGGTACCACCCTTCAATGGTAGAACTTCAGGACCTCTAACCACCAAGGCGGATACCACAAACTATACACTACTCAAAGACCTATACATGAGACCGAACTGCATTTAATGTGTCCTCTTAAGCTTTTACCAAGGATATGTCAACTTATACTATGAATGTACTACATAGACAACAAGTGTTCAGCAGCAAGCTGATATGCAGCAGATAACCAAACGTTGTTATCAGGGTCATCAGGTAATACTCACCGAACAAATGCTGATGATGTTTGACTGCACTTTCAGTGTTTCAACATCACGCTCCAACTGCTGCTTCCAGTCCGAAAGTAAAGCTTCATCCTGCCAGGAATCTCAACATTAGACTCGCCATTCAGATAATCTTGCAGAGCACTACTTAACCATAAATCTACTAGGGGCTCAGCACCTGAGGCAGTTGAATCGTCACTTTGTTAGGGAAAAGTCTAGAAATTTGCTTCAATGCTTTGGGTGTTTCTTTGATCCTATCATGCAGTCTACCAAAATTATCCTGCACGTGAATCAATCCACGAGAATTTTAAATCTATTAAATGACTGACTCAAATAAGCATCAATATATCTTAACAACATTACAATAGTTCTAATTCAACTGCAAAGAAAATACAATCTATTACTGCTAAGATTACTAAAACCCAGGATGCATACAAATGGGATAACACAGTTAAAAGTCAACTAAACAGGCCCAAAAGAAACTCAGATCAAGGCTGACTGCACATCAAATATATGGATGAAAATTAGCAAATTTCAGTAAAGAAATTACAGTGCATGTATAAATATTAAATGACTAAATGTACAATCAATCAAACGCAGAAGCAGAGAAACAGCAAGCAGAAAAAACCTCAGTTAAATGATAGCTACCTAACCTATACAGGTAGCAAGCAGAAAGGCAGTCAATGGCAAGAAAGGCAACAAATTCAGGAGCAAAGCAAGAAATATATCAAATTTAGTCATAATATTAAACATGATATGAGAGTTTATGGTACCGGAAAAGCTAGATCAAGTAAAGCCGTTTGATTGCTGCCAAACTTCGTAAATAAAAGACCACCAGGATGAGACTGAAAAATAAGACCAATTGAAACAGTTCACATTTACTAATCAAGAATTACCACAACGCAAAAAGATTCAAATGAACAATAAAACAGATTGCTTGTCACCTTCTCTTTGCGACTGTCCAACTGAGTATGGGAGCCAATTACAACAACATTACTGGGTAAATTTTCGAGTTTACTCTTTAAGGCTCCATATGCATCATTATTCCCCGTGAGAGACTTTTCTATGTCTTTCACAAACACTATTAAGGGACTGCTTTTGCTTTCATTCAATGCAACCTACACAGGAAAGGATCCAGAGCTTGGACCTAAATTTCAAAAGCACTAAAACAGCAAAAAATATCAATCTCACCCCAGTGTAGCACAGCAAGTACCTCAAAGAGTTCATTAATAGCAAGCTTGTCAACTTCATCACCTAGAGAACTATCTAAACGGAGTGAACTCGCTGCAAAGTAAAGATGTGACAAGAACATTAGATAACTCAGATAAACTGCAAAAAGTTTCTACAAAGATTAAAGAATGGTGGAGCACAAAAGCCAATGGAATAAGGGAAATGAAAACCGAACAGATCAAGATGATCACCAGCGCAAAAGAAACCATGATCATCTTCACAAAAGCCACCTAGATTATTGCCTTCTGGGATTGATCTATCAAACCTAACCCCAATTTTCGAAAAATCGTTATCTTCAAAAGGAAGGATTACTCTGCCTCGAAAACCAATGCCTGGTCCTCTGCAAATAGTTATAAAGAAAAACATGACAGGAGCAGTGAAATTTTTTGCTCAATTAAAAGGAGAGAAAAAAAAAGGGACAATAATTGTAAAGCAAATTTTTATTCTATTTTTCTTAATAGTAAGAAAATCAAATAAATAATCTAACTACAAAGATTAGGAACCATATTAAAACTTGAATGCAGGCACAAAAGATCCATACGCGAATAAAGAGATTGCTTCACATAAACTATCATACGGAAATTGCAGACACAGGGGCACAATCCCATGAATCTTTATGCTAAAAGATTACACAACATATTTCCATGAATGATGCAAAGCAGGAGAATTATTGAGATATATGATTAAATATAATTCTTAGTTTTCAAAATTGCAGAATTATATACCTTAAAGTCGGCTGCACAGTAGTTCCAGAAGTTACATTACCAACAAACTTTACTCGATCACCTGAAAACAAAACTTACAATCATCAAAAATCTTAAAAAGATCATAGCAGTGAACCATTATCATTCCCATTCTTGGACCCACCCGGTGGGGGGGGGGGGGGGGGGGGGGTTTTGGGGGGGTTGGACAAAAAAAGACAATACATGCCTTTTTTGAATGTGTAGTTCTTAGATGATGCAGTAGATATCTCCGGCTTAGGCAAAGCCTGAGCACCTACTGCAGTCCCACCCGTTATATCAGCCTCAACACTGGAAGTTGGTTTCCTGTGCTGTAAAAGAGCAGCTCTTTTAGCAAACATAGATGCTTTTTCTGTCCTTGAACTTTCTTTTACAGAATCAGCTTCTTTAGATGATCCCTGTAGCATCAACATGTAAAATTTGACCGGTGTAGAGTAAAACAATAGCATAAACCTAGCCTATTACATGAAAAAATCTTCAAATGTGGCAAAAACCTCACTGAGCAAGTTGTAATTTCATAGTCAGTCCCTTATAAATCAAAATAGCCTTTTTTTTGGGAGAAATTACAAGAATATCACTAGTCATCCACCTGGTTATTGTATGCAAAATAAAGATAAATTCACTAGAAGAAATGGAAGGAATAGAGAAATCAAAGCAACTTACACCAGGCAAGAGGAGAGAATCAACAATAAGAAGCCTAGCACTAAAATGTTTGGCAAGTGCCTTTGCCAATGTCTCTTGATATATTTCAGAACCTAAAGGGAAAATGCAATGTCCGTCATGGTCTAAAAATCAGAAAAGAAATTAAAAAGCACAAACTTAGGAGAATATAATACCTGCAGGACCGGATAACAATATACGAGGACACATGGTAGGAAGATCTGAGGCATACTTCGCAAAATTATTACACTTCAAATGTACATATGTGGAAGCTACTAGAACATTCTTTGTTGTATCACTGCAGAAAGCAGATTATCACATGATTACCCAAACCCAGCAAGACAATCACAAGAAAAGATCTACAACACCAGGCCAGTATTGAATTAAGTTTTTATGCGTGAAAAAGCATAATGAATGGGTGGGAAAAAGCATACCCAACAAACATATAACCTTAAATAAAAATTTAAAAGTGAAGATATGGCACCTTAAATAATAAGGAAAACTTTCAAATGAGACTTCAATGTTTTCAGGACCAAGAATTCCTTCTTGTAAGCTATCTTTAAATGCCTGCCTTCTAGCAGATATCAGAACTGTTGGACGATCAGAATCCTTCAAGAGTTCCCTAATTTCTCTTTGCTCATCAAGTATTTTGGAAATGCCACCACTTATATCAAAGTCAGGAGATGATGATCCAGCAAGCATCCGCAGGAGTGGCCTCAATTCAAAAGTTGCCCCAGGGATCTTTCCTATTTCAGCATCCACACAAGCATCCAATCCAATGCTATCAACGTTTGGGTTTTCATTGGCAGCATCAGACTGTGGAACAACAGTTTTCCCCCTTGAAGAAGAGCCAGCATCATCATTGTTACTAGTAGCATCCTTTATGTCAACATCTGGAATACGGTCTTCTGGCCCATCACAGCCGGAAGCCAGAGATGCAATCTCAGAATTTTGAGCATCCACACCAGCTTTAGTGGGTGGTGGAATAAGGGACAAATCTTTCTGGATATTTGACAAAGATGCTAATATCGAAGCTCCTGCAACAGCAGACGGGTCTCCTGATCTTGCCTCTATATGCATTGTTTTCAGTGGAGCACTCCGCGCCTCCAAAATGCTCACTGGAGAATGTATGCCAGGTGCAGCTAAAGTGTCGTCACTAAGCTGCTGAAAAATCTAACCCCTTGTCAAGGAATTAATTTTTTTTTTTTTGCTAAGAAACAAAATATTATAAAACTCAAAGAAACAAGTACAAGGAACGGTAGGACTACAAATTGACAGAAAAAGGACAAGAAGTCCTAAACTAAAAAAAACACTAAAAAAATGCACAAATCAAAATATCCCAATACCCCAAAACACTAGCTTACTAAGAACGCAACCCTCTTAAGATACAGAAGCTACCCTTGTCAAGGAATTAATTATTCAACAGGAATGATGATTGTTGATATAAGGTTGCACCAAAGCATCCAAACCAAAAAATTTATTATTTGGGGGATAAATAAATAGAAACGAAGTACCAAAAAAGTTATAAATACACCATAATCTCAGTGGAAGGCTACAACAGTAATATTTAGAGGAAAAAAAGGATACATAAGAATGTTTGCCGGAAGGACTGAAAACCAACTCATCTCCTCCTCTTAACATTACATGTGAATCTTTATGGTGAACATTTCCATTCACTTCAACTTCACCTTTGCCCCCTGTAATTTCCAGTAATGCACCAGATGGACCTCCATTCTACATTGTAATCACAAGAAGGGAGAATAATCAAGCTCAAACTGAAATTAATCATGAGCCAAATTTTTGCCTTTCAGCATCTATTCAGTAGTGATATCTTAAGTGTTTGTAGTAACTTCTAAGAATCATACCTCCATGCGCCTCACTCTACACAAATTTTTACTAACAGATGGATCTTTAAGATATAAATCGCATTGACGGTTATGACCAACAGTGAAAACAGCACCAGTCATGGACAGATGAGAGTTCTGATAAGAATGCAATACTTGAAAGCATTAGAACAAGAAGCAATTAGCCAGGAAAAAAAAAATTAAATATCTGATTCATCTAAAGAATCCATGAATCCATGCTACTTAACATACAGAAGCAATTCCTACTAGGTAAGTACAAAAATATGCTTCTAAGTTTCAGGAATAGAACACAAGAGGGTCATGATCTAACTGTTGGACTGTATTCATCTTGCTTTCTTAACATTTACAGACAATAATCACTGGTGCCAGTTACAATTCCCAAGTAACTAGAAGTGCAACTTATAAACCGGTCACTACTAAAAAAGAAATTACAAACCTTACTAGAGACATAATCCAGACACAAACGTCACCAAAAACATTGACAGCATTGCATTTCTCAAATGTTTTCATGCAGATATCCCTGACAACAGAACTGAAACATCATCTAAACACTAATGAGGCCTAGTAGGACAGCATTTAAAGGCATAATTCGAATAAAAAGTTTTCAAACCTTATTTGTATTGGTATTACAAATGCTGGATGAGAAATGCTATTCTTGCTTGTCTCCTAAAGCCAGTCTTCTAATAAGCTCTCTCCCATTGTAACAACAAATCAAACCAAGATATTACTACATACATTCCTGCCTGCCAATTTTTCCTTAATATAACACCTACTTGTCAACTAAAAGGAAGGTGTAACCAGCCAATAAACTAAAAAATTTGAAAGAAAATAATCCTAATTTTCTGTTCAATTGACATGAATAACTACAAACAGAGAGAGAGAGAGAGAGAGAGAAGATAAAATATTGTGGATGTTTAAAACGCATTTAGGTATAATTTTCAACCTTTACACCAGAAAGAACCAAACAGATCAAAAATCTAGAGAATGTTAAGGAACACACACCTGTGAACACTGTGAAATAAGTCTTGCCCATGGAATTCTAGAACCAACTTTTCCCAATTTTGTTGTCCGCTTCTTCACCCGCCCATTAAAAACAACACCAACTGCCTTTGATTTCTCTGCATCCACTGCAGCTTCACCTAAAACCCCAACCAAATTTCACGGACCAAACCAGATTAGCATTCATAAACCCTCCAAAAACCCAATCATGAAAGAACAATACAGAATTATGGATTAAAGCAAAATGCAAAGAAAACAAAACAAGATCGCACCAGGAGTCGGAGGAGACACCAAGGCATCAGCTTCCACGTCAGCATCCACAGATTTGTCAACGTCAGCACGCTTGGCATCATCGGTGAGGTCCGGATCGGAAGATCGGAGCTCCGGGTCTCGAGATTCACACCCCGACTTCGAGGCCGCCTCTGACGGTGGCGCTACAGGCATGTCACCGGTCGACAGAGCCGCGTCAGTAGCCTAGGGTTTCGTCACAGTTCAATCCAGACAAGAACACACACGCACAAAAATCAGACCACCCAAGATTAAACCCCTAAATTTATCAAAAACAAAAGAATAATAACAATAAATTAAAAAGAAAGAACCTTGGATCGTTTATTGGAAGGAGGCGGGGATGGTTGAGAAGAAGGAAGGGCGCGTTTAGAAGAAGAAGAGCTGCGTCGAGTTTCGACCATGTCGTTGTAGTTTGGCCTTCTTCTTCTTCTTCTTCTTCTTCTTCTCTCTTGTCCTTAATAATTTTGTTTGTAAGATCGATGCGATGATCCAACCAACAAGGGGGACGAAAGGTTTGTTGAGAGAGAATAAGAGAACCGTGAGACAAATGGGGTATATATCAATATGATTGCGGGAGTCGGTTACGTTTAATTGTTTATGTTATGTTATCAAAGGTTTAGTGTATTTATTATATTTTTTTTATATTTTCTTTATAACCCCAAAAAATAGAAATTAAAAATAAAATCGGAGAGAGGTAGAGAGGTGGCGGTGGTGGGAAGTAGGGAAAATCCAGAGAGATTGGATTGTTTGTCTTGTATTGTATTGTAATGTAATGCTATTTGCACGGCTAATGCCCGTTCTGTTGCATTTGCGTGAAAATTTATATGATTATCAAATTGCATGTGGTGGGGGATTTCCGTTTTATGGCGCTCAATGAGTCGATGTCCCAGTTGAGTTCGGAATTTTTCAATTTACTTTTTTACCGTTTTGGCGGGGGTTGGCGGAGAATCATGGTTGGTAAAATTCTATGAATTTCAATCAAGATTCGGGATCTCAATTCGTTCGAAACAGGATTGGAGATAAATTTTTATCTCAATTTATTGTTAGGGTTGGGATTTAAGATGTTTGAAAACTATAATGGAGAACTCGAATGTGTTGAAATCTGAATTCCTTAAAAATATATGATAAGTCGGTTTACTAAATTATACATATATGAAATGTCGATCATTATTATATAGCATGTTATATGTGACAGAATTTGTTGCGTATAACAGAAAACTCTTGTCATATGAGACAATTCAAGATCCCGATTAAAATAAAATCAAGATACATTTTTATCCTAATTTATTGTTCAAAATAACGTCAGGATTGGCAATCCCAATTGGTCCCATCCTATTGCCAACCCTAAGAAGAATAAAAACACTTTGATTTTATTGGAAAACATAGTTGGTACACATGAAAGGACTGCCGTTTTGACAAGCCGTCGGAATTTTATGAAATTAATTACTTTTACCTAATTTCATACAAGCAATTACTTTTAATCATAAGTACTTATTTTTATTCAATTCCACTTCATTCTTTTTTCTGTTTATAATTATAATTCGATATTATATGTACGGTATAAATGATTGGAAAATTTTACACACAAAAAAAAAACTAGGGCATGTTATAGTTGATACTGATATTTATAAAAATAAATTCATATTTATGATATAATTTAAAAAGGTTGGATTATATAAATATTTTGAGTTTTTTTTGTTGGGGGAATACCATATATAACATAATATATTACAAGTTGATTAATAGTTGCATAAAATATGTCGAGACCCATTGAATGCTTTGTGAAGGAGAGTATTGGAGAAAACTAAAATATCCACACACACAAAATAATAATAATAAATGGAAAAACAAGACCACAAAACTGAGTGTGAATTAATCACTGTTGTATGTAACTAAAACAATAAAGTCAATGTCGTTAGTAAATTAAATAATGCGTGAATAATCACGGAAGGACAAGTGGGACAGTTCACTCAGCTGCTAGCAGCTTGTTGCTTACTTGCCACTTGCCACTTGCCACTTGCCACTTGCTACTTGGTAGGCAATATAAAATTAGAAAGTTCAACTTTCGCAACCACCTTGGTGCCAGGTCCCGCTGCTGCTTGCAGCTCATGCACCTCACAATTTGCCGACCACCTCATATAACATAATAACCCCCGGCAACGTTTTGCCAGTAGGAGGTGAAAAGTTCCGGTGACACGATTAATTGACATTATAGGAACGGTAAACACACCCATGTCGGGCCGGGTTTCGGGTTTTTCTATAATCTGTATTGAGTGTCAAGTTTCCACGTACCAAGATGGGTGATATCATGACCTGATATTATTTGCTTAACTCATAATTTTACCAATATTCCCACTGTTTTATGGCATTCTTACCAATTTTTTTTGTTATATTGTCAAAACAGTATTACAATATATTTATAGTAAAAATTTGCAGTTTACATAATTTGTTGTTCATTTTGAGTGAATACAAGAATTACGATGTGTATGCTGTGATGGCATGCAGAAAGTACGATGAAAAGAATCATGTACTGAATGAATAGTTGATATTGGGGTTTTCTATTACTTAGAGTTGATATTGCAATTCTCACATTTTTTTTTTAATTAGAAAAAAGGGTAGCCAAAGCCATGAATCTCCTGGCAGAAATTTTAGTTCCATACCAAGAACATGAATAAGTAAAAAGTAGGATCATTAGTGCTACATCAGAGCACTTAAAAATCTACAGGGCCCGTTAGTCCTGCAAAATAACCATGAGTCCAGTAGAATAATAATATTTTTACCCTTTTTAATTTCTCTCATTAGCCCCCAATTTTTTTTTTTTTGATATAGTGATATATTGCAATTAAAGTCAACTCTTATTCAAACTTTAATCTATCCTAAATATGAGAAAACGGATAAATTATTATTTAATAAGAATGGTTGGAACTCGAACCCATAAGTATAAGGTTATGGGGCATGTGGGACTACTAATAGGCCACCAGCCCATTCTCATTAATCCCCACTTTTTTGTTTTAACTTAAAATGACTAAATTATCTATCACAACAAATAGATTCTTTAAGTTATGTTTATGAAGTAGGATTAGATTAATTTTCGGACTAATTATTTATTTTATATTTGGCAAGCTCCACTTGAGATTAGATCATGGGACTAGATTTGAATTTAATCCTAAGATCACGGGATTAGCAATCTTAATAAAAACATGGGTTTAGTTGGGATTAATTTAAAAATAATTGTCTATTTAATTAATTATTACTTGAATATCTCATAAATATTTAATTTAATAATCACTATATTAAAATTGATCATGAAAATTAATAATACCAGTAATTGGTTGTTTTTATATAATTTGCTAACTTTTTGATAAAAATAAAATATATTTAAAATTTTTAATAAAAATTAAATAATATGTTTAAATAATTTTTAATTTAATTTAATGCAATCTAACTTATATTTGTTTATTATAATTATGATTACCCAATAACTAATTTTCAGTATATTTTATCTTAATTAACTGTCTTTAAATTAATATTAATAATTATTTTATTAGTAAATATTCACAAATAATTCATATTTATATTTAAATGCCAACTTAAATGCTATTTAATTTTATTCAAAAATAATTTAGTATAATCCAATTCAATATTGTACTGAACATAAGATAATATTTATAATCCAATTAAATTAATCCAGTCCAATTATAATAATTAGTCCAATTCAATCCTGCGTGTCAAACGTAGCCTTAAATTAAAGATTAAAGATTAGCATATTTTCCATCATTTTCTTTCTTGTCAACAACAACGCCAACACCAATAATCCGACACTCATTTAACTTTGGAATTGGAATTTGAACATTTATTGACATAGCAAATGGTAAAGATTCATCAAGGCATTTTGGTTCTTCCTCAAAATGTTCGCTTCAATTTGGGGTTGAATTTGATTGCTCCTCCTCCTATTGTTGTTGTAAATAATTATAATTGATATGTGTAAATAATTAATAGTGCTCTTAAAAAATATTTTTTGTGATTTGATTGCTTTTTTTTATTAATAGACTGAATATGAGACAAAAAATAAAATTAAAAAAATAATACTTATTGTTTGGATAATGAAATAGAGTGATCAGATCTCCTCTAAGTAAAAAATAAGCAGGTAGCTGATAGGTTTTTAGGAGGTAGTTTTTGATACTATGAGCATATACCCTCGAGCAGGAAATAGTTATGGAGATCATAAGCAGATTGTCTCGACCAAGTGCTTATTTAGTCACCTCGATTACATCACTTTGATTAAGAGATTATTTGATGATCTCGACCAAGAGGTCACCACGAGGCAAGACTCAGCCAAAATGAACCTCAACCAAGCTCAAACTGATAAGCTCATTTTGGAAATTCAGTCATAACATCTACGCACACTCAAGTATAATAACTACAAATCAATAACTACTCTATAATAGTCTAATAACTACTGTGTAACGGTCTAATAACTAATTTGTAACGGTCTTATTAACTCGTGATTTGAATGAGCATTTGATTTAATAACAACCACATATGAGTGCTTAGAAAAAGCCCTAAGAAATCTAAAATTGAGGGACTATCTTCCTCTTATAATTTCTTTCTATTTAAGATTTATTATTTGTTTTTCCTTTAAATTGGTTGGTTGTTGACTTGAGCGTCGGAGGATTCACGTCGGAAAAACTTTCGGCGCCTCTTATAGTCTTCTGTGATTTCATGAGCACATTGAAATACAGCTCACGGTCAGAGGATTTTTTTGGAGATTGACAAGTTGTTTCACCATTTCATAAATTCAATACTGATGCAAAAAGTTTGGTATCAAACCACAAACCAACCTAATTAGATTTTTGCATCAACACTTATTATTATCATTATTATTAAGGATAATTTTGAAAATAAATGAGATTAATTGAAAAGTAGGGTTCAGATAATCAAATGCAGGAGGAGTCAAATATTAATACCGGATCACGGACTATGCAGCAGATGATGCAGAAAAGTTCAAATTCAATCACCACGAGCCCACGTGATGGCATGGTTCGGATGCTTAGTTAAAGCTTACTCTAGCTCTAGACGTGGAAAAAACTAGAAACCTGCACCAAAGAAGTATGGATATAAATAATTTATGGTATCATCCATATCATCCATAAAGAAAAAGTCATAGAGTATCTGAATTTTAAGTGATATACGGGACAAAGAAAAGTTTCAATTCAAATTATATGCTATCAGTAGAAGGATATAAATAGAATGCCTCTCCTCGTACCAAAGAGGACAGGATACAATAACAATAAAATACTTATTTATGTTTAATATAAAAGCATTATATTCATCTCCGGAGATATAAGTCAAGTATTGAATTATTTCAAATTTTGTGTCTTAATTATTATATCATCCCCACTTATTTATTTATTTTTGCATCAGCAAAATTAATTGAAAATAATTGCATGCCCTTTATAAAAGCCGTAAGGTGTACACATTTTGGACTAGCGATCATTTGGAAAATGCTTGGTGGTCACGTAAAATTATTCCAGTTACCGTAATGGACATTTATATGATACAGTCGACATTGCATGATATGATTTTTCTTTTTTCTTTTTTCTTTTTTTCTGTGGTCACAAATCTAGCACACCGATCCGTTGGTCGCGCCGCCGCCCACCAATCCACGGCTCCACGCAATGTTGATTGGGAAATGGATAATTCTTGAACCCGAGCCCAGCTCCCCCCCCCTCCCCCCCCCCAAAAAAAAAAAAAAAAGCAAGAAAAATAAAAGTTGAACACATTCACATCACATGGACCTTACAAAGTGTACAAGGAATCGCGCAGACTTATGAATTATGCATTGGTTCTTTTGCGATTAGTGTCGTCATTGCCCCGCTTACGTGGAGTTAATAATCAAGTCAAACAAATTAATCAAACCAATGGCCGCGAGTTTGACCAAGAAGCTATTAAATTCATAGAATATATAAATATCGGCTGAATAAATTGTGTTAAATATACTAAAAAAGACGAAGACGTATATATTCACACGTTTTTTCAATTCAGCAGTTAATGCAAAGTCGTAAATCTAGTTCATCACCGGCCTGTTAAAAGCAAAGTACATGATGAGGCCATTTTTGGGCCACATATGGAGGAAGCTCTCTGCAGGCCGACAGTTTGTTTCAAAGATCTTGGCCCAATGGACCCTGGGACTGTCATTTAAAGTGTCAAAACAATGTTAATGTTTTTTTTTTAATTTTAAAAAAATTCTTTTAGATCTATATTTAGAGGAATTCTAAAACATATAGTAATACAATTAATTAAATAAATAAATACATGTATGACTTGTGTAATTAAATTTAATATAAATATTACTTTTATGATGGTATTTTAAATAAATACACGCATGTTATTGCTTTTTGTATGACTAACATAATATCGATAATGTATTTTAAAATTTCTCATATGTTTGAATCTTAAGAAAGAGAAGGTGTTTAGTGCTTGTAAAATATTTCTTTTTAATTATTCGCTGCTTTTTCTATGTATATATAAATTATCACTATTAGTTGAAATATATACACGATAAAATAATTAATGGTTGAAAGACTAATTTTTCAAAAGCATCTAAGGCTTTTTCCTTAGGTAAAGCGGCTCCTTATTATTGAAGTTAGAGCTGGCCTCAAAATATGTTTTCATCTTGTTGCCATTCTGAATAGAAAACTTGTTTTGAATATTTAATCGGATAAATTTGGTTAATTTTTTTTTTTTTTGGAATATAACTTTGAAAAGAAAATTATTAGTTTTAGTGTAACTCCAATTTTCAATCAAACAAGTGATCATTTCTCGTGGCTAATAGATAGAAATGAACTAAACTTGCTAAGTTAAAACCACAAGTAGTGCCGTAGTAAATGAATGGAGGAGACGTTTCCTGAGCAATAGCAAGCATTGCAGAAATTGCAAAATTGGAACGGAGGATGCTTCGGAAGTTGGGTTTTCAGTTAAGGGTTTTGGGCTCATTGAAGGTGGAAGATAATTGCAGCAGGTGCTGGTCGCAGCAATTAGTGGCCAACCATTTGTGGATGAGGAACAAGAGGGGATGACCATTAACACGTGCCTCACCACCAGACAACAACAACGAATCTGTACAAAAGCCTCCGCAACCAAACAAACTCTCCTTTGATTTCAACCGAACAAGACAAAGCTTTCATTTCAGTAACGCTCAACAAAACCCTAATCGTCACAGCGTAGACGTTTCAGTTCAGCCTTTGGATCGTTTTGACTGTACAATGTTGTTATTATTTTCTCTTTTTTTTTTGCCTTTTTCTTTTTTGATTTTAGAGACTAGAAAATTTGAAATACTGGGAAAAAAAAAAAAATAGGCGTACGTCAATGCTACAGTTCTGTTGGTTATGGGGGTTTGCTACAGTCATGTATTTTTTTTTTTTTTGAGTACTACTAAATAGAATTCTTAATTTTTTTTTTTATTGCAAAACATTCATTAAATTTTAAATACGGTTCTCTTTAGTGATTCGCTTTGAATTTAGTTTAGTGGACAGCCTCTCACCATATTTATATTTTGGCACTTAACTGTTTTTTTTTTTAAATTTCTTATCAATCCATATTTATTTCTACTGATTTTAGCATGTAAATTGATAAGTTATTTTCGTTCCAGTTACGATCCAATCCGTGTGGGGATATAATGGATCGCTTCATTAGTCATTACAGTGAGTTAGGGGTGGTAAAAATACTTATCCGGTCCAGATTCAGACTGTACTCACTCGGCTCGGTGATGTGTGCAGGATATAAAGATTGGCAGGTCTTTATCATTACTAGATGAATTTGGGGTCCGGTTGAGAACTTAAATTTTATTAAAAAAATATTATAAAATATATATTACTTTAAACATTTATATTTATTTGACTCATCTGTTATATAATATAAATTTTTTAATATTTATAATTTATAATTTATTATAAATTTTATTGAAATAAATTTAAAACTTATAAAATTATAAAAAAATAAAAAAATATATATTATAATATTAAAAATATAAAATTTGAGTACTCCAATTAAAACTCAATTTGGTATTGGGCTTAAAAAATCCGACCCAATATCAAAAAATTACTTTTGGATTGAATTCAAGTATTGCCATATCCACACCCAAATTTTACCAACCCTACAGTGAGTTAATAATTAATGGAGTAGATGCCCATGGTATCGAACATAGATACACATATTATCTTGTCATGGTATAAACTAATATAGGAAGTTTTGGTACGGTTTGATACAAAATATTAGTAGATTTATAATATAAAATAATTATGAAGTTGACGGGTTAAATTGTTTTTTTCTTTTAGCTTGAAACGAATCTTAAGCAACCACACAAAAATTAACATGTTTCCAGAAATTCAATGAAAGAACTAGAACTAATTTTCCCAAAAAAAAATCTGCCCAAAATATCATACCGTTCGCGTTAAACATAAAAACTGCCCCACTTTAAAAAAAAAACAGAAAAATCAGTGGGGTAATTACGTCATTACATGATCCACACAAGCATCGAAACCTCCGACTAAAGACTAAAGCCGCCCCCCGGCCCAAGACTCATCCGTGCGGTTATATTAAAAGCCCTGACGCGAGGGGGGAAAAAGGGCAAAAAAAAAAAAAAAAAAACCCAACGCAAACGACGTAACCTTATCTTCGACTTTCTCCATCATCTCACAGCAAGCTTCCCTCCCCACAACTTTGCTTCTCTTCACACCCAACCCAATCCCTCATACGCCAACCAATTTAGAAATAAATAAATAAATAAAAGATAAAACCCACCAAACATAACAGAAACCCTAAACCAACACAACAACAATCAGCTAACCTTTACTTCAATGGACCCTTACAAGACTTCTGCTCCGGAAACGATGTCGTGTCAGTCAGGTTTTTCATCTTCTCCTCTTTCCTACGATAGTAATAATAGCAATAGTAACTACGATAATTCAGTTAAGAATTTGGGATTAGAGGGTGATAATAATAGCAAAATTAACGGTACTGGTGGTGGTGGTGGTGTTAGTGATGGTGAGTCTGAGAATGGGGAGTTTGTGAGTGGAGATGAGGGGTTTGAAACGGCATCGGAGAAGCCTGTTGTAGCTGAGGAAACCGTAGAGGAACCTGCTGAAGAGGATTTTAATGATGCCCCTTCTGTGGATTCTTCGGAGTTTTCGATGCCTGACAGTGCTTTGCCAGTTGAGAACGTGCATAAGAATGATAATGATGAAAAAGACGTCATATGGGATTCGGAAGTTAGGGTTTTGAAGGAGGAGCAGGGGGAGGGGAAGGAGCCGCTTGGTGATGGTGATAAGGGTTTGAAGGTCATTTTGGGTGAGGGATCTGTGAAGCAGCTTGAAATTGAGGGTGTGGATGGTTCTGGTGAAAATGAGGTTTTAAGAGAGGATACAAATTCAAGTGAGTTAGTGTCTGTTGAGGGTGGAAAAAGTGAGGTTCTTTACGGTGAAAAGTCTATGGAAAATAAGGAAGACAGTGTGGCAGCTGAATTTGAAGCTGAGGGTGTGAAACTTACTGGTGGGGGGGGCTCGGTAGTGGAAGCTGTTAATGTTGATACATTGAATTCTGGAGTAGCTGTGGTTGGGGGTTTAGAGGGAATTAGGGACATTGAGATTAAAGGGATGGAGGTCCCTGATCAGCAGAATGTGAGGTTGGAAAATGGTTTTGATAAAATTAATCATGTTAACAAAGTGGTGGAATCAGAATCAGTTCCACTGGAAAGTAAGTTGGAGAAGAATTTCGAATCTCCAACAAGTGATGATGCTAGAACATCAGAAGTGCAGCCTGGGGAGCTGGACGTTGATGTTGCTGTTGTGTCTAAAGATGAGAGTTCAGTCACCAGTAATGTTGTTGTTGACAATGAGGTAAAAGCAGTTTCAATAAGTGAGCCAACTAGTGAGACAAAGTCTGAATTTGATGCCAAGCAGACAGTGTTTGACTTGGATGGAGCTGCTGATGTAGTTGAAAATGGGTCCAGTGCCATGGTAGATGAGGGGCTTGCAGAAGGAACTCAGGTTGCTAACTTTGCTGCTGAATCTACGCAGACTAAAGCAGCTTCGGAAGCTGAACATTTAGAAAATGAGCAGACCATTGTGAGTGCTCACAGTGAGAAACTGGAAGATGAGAAGTCAGGCAAATTGCATGCACCTGAATCTGCAGAAGTGACTAAAATTTCAAATGCCGAAGTTACTCTGGAAGCTGAGGAAGGAAACCGGCATCAAGATGAGGAGGATGAGATTGAAGGCTCAGATTCTGATGGTATGATATTTGGAAGCTCTGAAGCAGCAAAACAATTCCTGGAAGAACTGGAACAAGCATCGGGTGTTGGTTCTCAATCAGGTGCTGAGAGTTCTCGTGATCATTCACAGAGAATTGACGGGCAGATTATCAGTGATTCGGATGAAGAAGTAGACACTGATGAGGAAGGGGAGGGGAAACAGTTATTTGATTCTGCTGCATTGGCAGCTTTATTGAAAGCAGCAGCAGGTGCAGACTCCGATGGTGGTAATATCACTATAACCTCACAAGATGGATCAAAGCTCTTCTCTGTTGAACGTCCTGCTGGTTTGGGGACCTCACTCCGTACTTTGAAGCCTGCTCCACGACCGAATCGTACGAATCTTTTCACTCCTTCCAGACTTGAAACTGGGGGGGAGACTGAGACCAACTTGAGTGAAGAAGAGAAAACAAAGCTGGAAAAGTTACAGCATTTAAGGGTGAAATTTCTGAGGCTTGTTCACAGACTAGGTCACTCTCCAGAAGATTCAATTGCTGGGCAGGTTCTGCACCGCTTGTCACTTATTGCAGGGAGGCAAACTGGTCGATTGTTTAGCCTTGATGCTGCTAAGAGAACAGCACTGCAGCTTGAAGCAGAGGGGAAAGATGATTTGAATTTTGCCTTGAACATACTGGTCCTTGGGAAAACTGGTGTGGGCAAAAGTGCTACAATAAATTCTATTTTTGGGGAGGACAAAACTTTCATCCATGCTTTTGAACCTGGCACAACTTCTGTGAAGGAGATAGTTGGAACAGTTGATGGGGTTAAGATCAGGGTCATTGACACTCCAGGCTTGAAATCTTCTGGTGTTGAACAAGGTGCCAATAGAAAAGTTTTGGCTTCTATTAAGAAGTTCACCAAGAAATGTGCCCCAGATATTGTTCTCTATGTGGATCGTCTGGACAGCCAGACCAGAGATCTTAATGATCTGCCATTGTTAAGATCAATTACTAACGCTCTTGGTACTTCAATTTGGCGTAGTGCCATAGTCACTCTGACCCACGCTGCTTCTGCACCTCCTGATGGGCCGTCAGGATCCCCCTTGAGTTATGAGGTCTTTGTGGCCCAACGTTCCCATGTTGTTCAACAATCCATTGGGCAAGCTGTTGGTGATCTGCGTCTGATGAACCCAAGTTTGATGAATCCGGTATCTCTTGTTGAGAATCATCCTGCCTGTCGAAAGAATAGAGATGGCCAGAAGGTACTTCCAAATGGTCAAACTTGGAGACCTCAGTTACTGTTGTTATGCTATTCAATGAAGATCTTATCCGAAGCAAGTTCTCTTGCAAAACCTCAAGAGTCATTTGACCATCGAAAACTGTTTGGCTTTCGTGTTCGTTCACCTCCACTTCCATACTTGTTGTCTTGGCTGTTGCAATCTCGTACACACCCAAAACTCCCTACTGATCAGGGGGGTGATAATGGTGATTCTGATATTGACTTGGCTGACTTGTCAGATTCTGATCAAGAAGAAGAAGAGGATGAATATGATCTGCTCCCACCATTCAAACCTCTGCGGAAAGCTCAAATTGCTAAGCTTAGTAAGGAACAGAAGAAGGCATATTTTGAGGAGTATGATTATCGGGTGAAACTCCTTCAGAAAAAGCAGTGGAGAGAGGAGTTGAGAAGAATGAGAGAGATGAAGAAGAAAGGAAATACTGCTACTGAAGATTATGGTTATGCGGGGGAAGATGTTGATCAGGAGAATGGAAGTTCAGCTGCCGTGCCAGTGCCATTGCTTGATATGGTCTTGCCTCACTCCTTCGATGGTGATAATCCAGCTTACAGGTACCGGTTCTTGGAACCAAATTCACAGTTTTTGGTAAGGCCAGTGTTGGACAGCCATGGTTGGGACCATGATTTTGGGTATGATGGTGTCAACGTTGAACACAGTTTGGCAATTGCTAGTCGATTTCCAGCAGCTGTTACTGTTCAAGTTACAAAGGATAAGAAAGAGTTCAACCTTCATTTGGATTCTTCAATTGCTGCGAAGCTAGGTGAGTATGGATCTAGTATGGCTGGCTTTGACATCCAAAATGTTGGAAAGCAACTTGCTTACATCCTCAGAGGGGAGACCAAATTCAAAAATTTCAAAAGGAACAAGACTTCTCTTGGAGCCTCTGTTACATTCTTAGGTGAAAATGTGGCTACTGGTTTGAAACTTGAGGATCAGATTGCCCTTGGAAAACGCCTAATGCTGGTGGGTAGTACTGGGACCATCCGATCTCAGGGTGATTCTGCATATGGAGCAAATCTAGAAGTGAAGCTCAGGGAAGCAGACTTTCCGATTGGCCAGGATCAATCCTCATTGGGGCTGTCTTTAGTGAAATGGAGAGGGGACTTGGCCTTGGGTGCCAACCTTCAGTCACAATTTTCCATTGGACGAAGTTCTAAGATGGCTATTCGTGCAGGATTGAACAACAAACTCAGCGGCCAAATTTCTGTCCGAACTAGCAGCTCAGATCAACTTCAGATTGCACTTCTGGGTATCCTTCCGGTTGCCATGACAATTTATAAAAGCATTCGACCTGGGGCTAGTGAGAATTACTCGATGTACTAGGTTCCCTCTCAATTTTTGTTGCTGCCTTTAGACTACTCTGAAAGTGCGTCATAAATTAGGTTGTCTCTTAAGCATAATTGAGTTGTATTTTGCATTTTCTTGAATAATGGTTATATATTTATTTGGTCTGGAGCATATTGCCATTAGAGGTTCGTGTTAATTTTGCGTAACGGATTGTATTGAATTCACGAGATAATCTGAATAAATACATTGTTTATTTAGCAGATTTTCCCTGGTTTACGATGGTGTTAAAACTGTACTATATCTATTGAGAAAAAGTGCCTTCTGGGGTTTGGATTCTCTGATATTTCTGTTAGGAAATTGTTTACTAGCTATGTATTTCATAATTATGCTGAATCAGAGCGAGTTCTAGCTTTGGTAGTGGGCCTTCTCCTTTTTATTGTCATTGATACTGAAGAAGGAGCTAAGAAGCCATTCGAGTATGTTCTTCTAGTTGTTTTCGAATTTCGACGGCAAGAAAGTTACATGTGATATTTTATTTTTCATGAAGCTGGAAACCCCCACGTACAACAAACACCGTACAACCACTGCTTGTCAATTTTCTAGACTCTCCGCAATCTCTGCTTGTGATTAGCAAGTGAGAGAAGAGAATTGCAAAATCTAATAATTTTCTTTTACTATTGTAGTATACTGACTGTGGATGTCAAAATGGATGTGACAACAAGATATCCCCTCACTGCTATCATTTTTTATTTTTTTTTTCTTATATTTACGATGAAACCTAATTAAGTTTATCTGATGCATTGCCCTTCCATTCCCTTGCACGGAAAGCATCGTCATATGTTGCCTGGTTTCTCAGTCTGTACGGACTATTCTAGCTTTCTTATCTTCGAATTGATTATTTGCCGTATGGATGCGGCACTATTTCCTACTTTTGCAATCTTCCCACCCAATTTCGATCCGAGGAAGTGTCATGCTGAATCAACCACCTCTTACCTGATATATCCACGAATCAATGTTAGGTTTGAGAGTTTCTGAATTTCCTTGGCAGAGACTGAGCACAACCGATTGGTTCGCGTAAGAGAAATTAGCTTGACGTAAAGAAGAGATTTTTTCACCAACAGTTTTGTACATGTGTGTGTATAATATATATAGTAACCATTTAGTAAGAATTATGTTGCATTAGAGTATATATTTGTTATTATCTTTTGGCTTATTCTTTTTAAAATAAGAGATATTTTATTTAAAAAATTCTTATTAAAATACACATATATTTATATTTTTATAATTAAAATTTAGCAAATGAGTGATTATCTCTCCACTTATCTCGCCCTCCCTATTTTTTAGTTTATATTATTTATTCCATAATTCTCGTCATTGAAAAATAAATAAATTAATTAAAAAATAAATATTTGTTCTTCCCTTGCAATCTTTCGATAGGTTAACTATTCATCTCTTTCATTTTCTTAAGTGATTCTGAATTTAATTCAAATATTGACACATAATCAAATTTTTAATTAAAATTAAATAAAATTACCACAGAAAGCAATGCCAATATAACAAGATTATCAACGACAATAAAATCTATTATTCACTCATAAAGTTTAATAAAAGCTAATATTGAAACTCATCGCAAATTGGTGCAAGTTAGTAAAAGTGAGGATAGATGAATTAATAATTTTTTATTTTTAATAATAATTTTAAAAAATAGTAAAGATAAATTAAAAGTGATAATTTAAGAGGGAGAAATATCATATCTTCACCCTTGCCTAAGTTCAAGTGAATCAAGTCCAACAATCGTCACATCAAAAATGCGGGAAAAACCAAAACCATGAAATACGCTTATTAAAAAAAAAACAAAAACAAAACAAACAAACAAACAGCACTTCAGTACAGGCAAAGCACAATCCAAAATCGAACGGCTATCACTGTGCCGAAACTGTCTCTGTTTCCCCATTGATCGGAACAGTAGGCGTGGGTCCCTCGTCAAACACTTTAGCGATCCTCTCTATTGGAATCAACGGTAGATAAGTTGCGATTGGATATCCCCTCTCTTCCGTACAACGAACCAGTTGATTATACTTCTCAGACCAGCAAGCAGCCGTCGGTATCACGATCTGAGCCACTTGCGGAAAAACCGGAAGCCGATTCAGCCAGCACCAAACGGACAAAACGTACTGCTCGGCCACCGGCTCGTACCTACCGTACAGCTCCTTAGCCGTCGGCTCGTACTTGCTATACATGCCGTTCATAATCGTTTTCGCAGCGTCAACCACACCGACGCGCTGAACTTCAGAAGCTATGGCTCGTGCCTGGCTCGATGCCTGCTTCACTAGTGAAGGCACGTGCCTCTCTAATTCTCGCAGAGATTCTTCCACCTGCAATGCATGTGACCACAAATTGAATCCCCAGACCAAAAAGAAAAAGAAAAGAAAAAAAAATCCTGTAACCGGACCTTGCGATCGACGAACTTGAGAAGTTCAAACGGAACGTCGTGGAGCTTCTCATAAAGGGGACCGAGAACGGTTTTCACTGTGCCCTCGACGGTTTGGACGCCCAGTTTAAGTGGGCCGGAGCTTTCTTTGGCGTACTCGTATACAGTTGAAAAGCACAGTATAATATAAATCGCTGCTACTTGTACGAAATCCAAATACTTCAATCTTTTCTCATTGTCTTCAGTCCTCTGCCAATAATCATCATCCTTTCGCTACGTAAATAGATATTAAGAAAAGCAAATGAAAAAGCATTTGAGTATAGACAAACGAACGTACCGTCTCTGTAAGCTGATTGGCTTCTGAATCCGACATTTTCCACAGAGCCCTCTCTTTGGAAATCTTTTTTGCTATCTTTCTCGGAAGATATTAAACCCGAAAGGAGATTCTACGAATATAACGAAAAGGCTGAAATGGAGCGTTGAAACGACTCCATTTTTATAGAGATCACAACGATCCCTCTGCGGGAAATCTACGGCTACTTTCACTATACTCGCCACGTGGCTGATAATGAGACGGTTGGATGAGGTCAAAGTAGTCAACCTCTTAGTGTCTTGTGTTTTGGGGGATTAGATCAACTCGACGGCTCTCACTAAGCGTTGGAACAACGCGTGTCCTGAGGCTGGCACGTGGACTCTGCCGCGGATTTTAGTGATACAATAATATGGGGTTTACACGGGCACCAATCAAGTAGCACTGATGCCGGTACGTGTCGACATCTGGGTGAGGAAGATAAATGTCTTATGCCTGGTAGTGGCACGGATGGCTATGCACCTCGTTTGGCACGAGAATCAAGATGGTTAGCCTGACAATCACGTCCTTGTCTCTTGATCCTCATGGTCTGGCGAACGTTTTTTGGACAAGGAAAGAACCAGCTGCAACGAGATGCACACGATAGGATGGTATACATGATTGTTTTTGAAAAAAGAAAAAGATTTATAATAAACAAATTTCAAGTGTTAATTTCCCCCAACCTTCTGTTAATTAACCAGATTCAGTTGACGTAGCGAAAGCAAAATCTTTTTTTTTTTTTTTAATTGTAATTGAACGACAGTCGCAATTGATCATCGTTAATCACAACATTCATTCAGAGCTACTGCATCATCTGTTGATAAATTCATGGAAATTTAGATATTTGACAGGAGAGAAATAAGAAAACGAATTGATTGCTGAAGTATAATTTCAGTTATTGAGAAGTGCACACCATCCAATACAGTGGATTGGGTAGTCACCTCTATTTCTAATGATATTGTAATGCCACGCATTACGCACCTTCTATTGGTTTTGTGAAGAATAAACTTGAATATGAAGGAACAAATACATGCGGCCCGGCCAAAATTCAAATGTAAAGCTGCTACTCGACATGGCAAAGTTTTCGCAGGGTTATGGAAGTTCGCTTTTTCTGATTTAGCTCTTCCCCTTCCCACATCTGAAAACCCTGCTTGCGGTTTATCTCGTGCTTCCAAAGGTAGCGAGCTTCTCTGGACATTATAACTAAAGATCCTGGAGTCAAGTAAACTGGAATCTTTACTGCGTCTGGGTTATCTATTCTTCCATCTCCAGTTGCAGAGGCTTCTTTGACTTGGGTGAAATGCATCACGCATGATGACTCCAGTGAGACAATGGCAATTCCATCTTCGAACCGCATTAGGTCAACATGCGGACAAATGCCCTAATCATGGAAGAGTATCAGCATAAAACACTCATACATTTTAACCTCTCAGGCATTGGAAGTGCACAAAAGATATGCTAATTGCCCAAATGAAAAGTTGTAAATAGATAATAACTGAATAAAAAAAAAAGTGACATCTTGATTTAAAGAATTAAAATAAGTTATGCAGTATTCACAATCTCGAAGGTTTGTAGATATATGTTTTATTCCAAAATTAAATTGAGACCTTGAAAATATTATCTGCATGGTGAACCTGTATTCTGAACAAGATGAACAAATCAGAGAGTCATATCGTACCTCACCTGGTTGGTAAACATTTACAATTAATTGATCAAATAGTGGCTCTCTCCATAACAAATCGGATGGCAAAATGCAGATGTCCTTGTCCCCATCATTTATAGGCAAGTCATCACCGAGAAGAACTTCCTCACGGATAGAATCAGAAAGTTTGGTTCCCCACAAAGGAAGGTCCCCAAACCTCATAACCTACAAAGAACAGGGAAAAAAAAATGATCTCTTAAAGCAATGGCATCATATAAATATATATTATTTCATTAATGCATTTTCAGAAATCAGAAATCATGCTCTGTTGGAAAATGTTTTAGCCTCCAAATAGATGACACTACAAACTATAGCTAATTAAAGTTGAAAATGGAAATAGGTCAAACCAATCTAAGAAAAGGGTTTAATTTCATCACTCCAAGAACAGCTGGACATGTACAATGCTAATTGAACATCTTTTGTTTTTGTTCATTTTTGCCCTAGATAAACAAAAAAGAGTGAGCTAAAATTTTCAAATCCAGAAGAAAAAAGTCAGAATCTGGAATAAACTGCGACTGAAACCACAAACAAAAGAATATTGGATGTTGAATGAGACAACTGACAGAACAATAATCGACAGAAATTTCGATAAATATAAATAAAAGGAGATTTCTTCGACTTCATTAACATACATAGCTTGAAAAATGGAGACATTTACAGCCCTATCTCCGAACAGCCTAATTATGAATTATAAAATTACCAAGCACGGGCAGAAGAGCACATAATTGGGCAGCATCACCAGTTGTCTCTAACTAATCGCAGATGTGCCTTCAGACCCATGTAAAATCAATATCTAACAATGTTATGAAAACAAACCTTTATGCCTACTGGCTACTTCTCCCCCAACACTATTATTGCAGCAGAACACTAACCAGTAACAGCACTAGAGATATACAGGACATTATGCTCTCTAAAACCAACCGTTTAAACAACAACCAACCAACGGAATCAGCAGATTTAAAGATAAAGACAACCCCAATTTGTGCTAGCATTTCCTAATTTTAAATCCATCAGGTCCAAAAATAAAACTAATGGAATAACAGAAATGCTAGCTATCTACGCACCTGATTGTGAGAAGTATCGGTGAACCATCCTTCTGCAATCACAAATCACATGCCACGTGGTCGTCAGATGAGCATGATCGAAACAAAAAGCACACAGCCATCACTATCACTCATCACCATGCATGATGCATCAACGACGGACATACTGTATAAAATTAGAAACAAGCTAAGCGATTTAATTCATTCATATTTCATATAGCCGGATTGGGAAAAAGTAAAAACTAAAGGACAAGGAAGGAAACGCACCGTTTTGGATTGCGGAGAGCAGATGTGATTGTTGTCGAAGGGAGAGAAAATCTCTGCATAAACATAATCCTTTGATTTCCTCAAATCGTTGCCAGCTGGATTTTTTACTGACATTTGTCTGAGATCCATCCTCATCCGACGGGAATAGATCTTCTTCCAAATGCTGCTGCTGTTGTTCACCATCTTCGGTGTCTGAGTCTGATGATTCCCCAAACACTTCTTTTAGGACTGTCTCCTGATCACTCATTTCTTCAGGGAAAGAAGGAGAGGATCTTCGAAAAACGATCTCAACGAAGCCTTCCAATTTCTCAGTTTCCAATCTTATTCTCTGTTTGACATGACCTTATAATTTCATAAAATTTTATTAAAATTTGTGTTATTGTTTAATTTTGTTATTAGAGTTTTTAAAAATTAATTTTTTTATTAAAAAAATTAAATTTTAAACATTTGAGGGAAGAAATTGAAAAATTTTTAATGTTAAAATATTTATTTATTTAATTATTTTATTTTATTTTTTATAATATTATTTTTAAAAATTTATCTATTAAAATAATTTTATAATTTTTAATAAAAATATATTTTAATAGTAAAAAATATCTTTTACAAAACTGTCATAAGCAAATCATATGTGTTTAATTTTAAATTAGTTAATTTATTAATTTATGTATTAATTGAGTTCTATAAAAAGGTATTTAAAAAAAATTTATTATCTAATAAATTTATTAATTTATCACATTTACCTTAATCAAGATCAATAAAAATTATTATTTAATTATGATTATTAATTTATTGAGTATAAAATTAACAAATTTCTACTTTTTTCATTTATTTATTTTTGTCAAAGCTCAAAATTTTGTTTTTCGTTTTTTTTTTTCAATTTAGGTCAATGTCAGATTTGACTAATAAATTATGCTTTATCACGCGTGAAAGAATTCTCAAATCCCCATCGTTGATAAATATTATATGCATATTGTAACTTCAGGATTATAACCAATCGGTAAGTTAGCATTACCAGCTTTATCTCTTCAAAATCAGAATGTCATGGCATGAAAGTAACTTTCATACCAAACATTTTTCTCCTTTGATTACCAGAGATAACCTAATTTAAATTCGTGTCACAATTGCAAATGTCAAGCAATTTTTCTTTTTCCACTTCGTAAGTTAAAAACACAATTTCTCTTGTTTGGCTGTGGCGGAGAAGAATTGAAAAGCCATCCATACATTTTCTTGCTTCCCTTAACCTGTGACATGACTTACCCAACAGATTCTCCTCTCAACAAAAAATGAAAAAATAATACTTCAGACTCAATTATTAAGATCCCTAACATTATTATTGATTGACTAACCGGCCTAATTCATAAGCAACATAAAATTTGTGACACAAGTGAAGTCTGTTTACATACAAAATACAACAACGAAGTTGGAGCTCAAGGGATCGTCTAACGTGAAGTTGGCAAAAGTAAGTCGGAATAGCTTCACCAGATTACTGAACCATATATAATACAGGGGACTTGGGTTTTGACATACTGCTGCCCTAGCCAAGACAAGTATTTCAGATAACAATTACACGACCTTTTGTGCACAACGCTCCAGATAGATAGCTGGAATGAAAGTTTGCCTCAAATAAATAAATTCCTTCCAACCAACACAGATCAGGCAGTATCCATGGTTCTTGCTTGAGACTGAGCTGGCTCAAAATTCTGTAAGAGACAATTGATATAATTGATGTTAACAATCAATACTTGAACTGCAATGGAAGCAGAAAGGGACTTCTTCACATTTCAATAGAATTCTAAAATATCGATTCTAAAATGGCTTTTAAATTCTGGATGGATAAAAACAGCTGAAAATCCCCAATGGAATAGCTCAATTGATTCCCCTCGCCCCAACTCTTAGGAGAATTAATTTAATACGTATTTTGTGCTTGGGGTGGGATGGGGGTGGGGTGTTAGATAGAAAAAGAATATTATAAATCCAAAAGACACATACATCAGAGAAGCAACAAACCTAACACATATCATACGAAGGAAAGAGCCCAGCAGTAATTCTTCTATTATTTGATGAATGCTTGCATACTTAAAACAAACCAAAAGGCAAAAGGCAAAAAAAACAGGGCTGCAGAAAGTTAGTGACACACAACTTGATGCTCCTAATATGAGAAACAATGCAAGTTCATTATTGACCAGAGGGGATTGCTTATTGCACTACTGTGTCGGTCAACAAGTTCTGGATAAATAAGCGTGTCCATCCAATTCATCACAAATCCATAACTACTGCATCTGAGCATCAGAACCTTGGCCCAGATGGTAAAGGGTCAGGTTGGCAAAGTGATTAACTTTTAGCTTTGACTCTTAAATCAAAGGGAAATAAAAATCGGTTCATCAACCGGGAGTGCCAAATTAATTTATCCTATTAATGTTTGTTGGGAGTGGAATACAGAACGTCCAAAGATGAGCGTGAACGAGCAAACATCTGTTCTCCTCATTTGTAGTTTATCATTTTTATTTTTATTTTTGAAGGGATTATCCGAGGATGTTGGCTTATGAGCACAATCCTCGTGGCTTTTATTCTCGTTCCTAGTTGTTGTTTGTCGAGAAGAGATCTTGGTCAAATTATTCATTAGATTTTGTTGATCAATAGCATTTCCTAAGACGGGATTTCCTCCTAATAGTTCGGGCACGAAGCCCACTTTGACAGTGATCGCGTCTCTAACCACCCACGACAAAACAAACCGTCCCAGTTATAAACGTGGGAGGAGCAAACCGAATACTCCACATAGGTATAAAATCTACATCAAACAAAGGTAAAAGAGTTGGACAAAAATTCTCATAAACTGATATAGCAACCTTATTGTTTTTTGATTCTTCTCTTTAATTCTTATATTGCATTCTTTTTGTAAATAAAATTATTTATTTTTATAGAAAACAAGGATAAGGCCCTCGAGCGGTAGCCTAAGTTTTTCCAAGCGAAATAACCCGAATACTGACTTTAGCGTCGGAGGATTTTCGTTAGAAAAACATCTAGTGCCCTTTAACTAAGTTGTGGGTGCAAATATACATGTGCTAGCTTGGTCGCAGTCGAACTGTCTGTTAGTTCGAGTAGGAGCAGAGCAGAATTACTTTTAGAGTGCATGAGATTGGAGTACATGAAAAGCATTTTTGCAGATTCAAGGTCATCACCAGATTTCAGCATCAACAATGTTATCCCTAAAACTTCCACAACGGTGGCATCCAATCAAGTGGATGACCAGTAACTGCCTAGAGACAAAACAGAGCAATCCAGCTTTTCTCAATAGCTATTCCATAACTACCATCCAGATACCCATTACCCACAAAGAGCACCAATGAATCAAGTGTTTTGCACCGTGAAATAGACAAATACAGACCAGCAAACAACAGTTTATCAAAGCTTCTACTAGAGAATTTTAACAAGAGGATCTACAGAAATCAGTTTAAAGATTACTTAGTATAGGAGAGGAGGACATTTGCGGTTGTCACTCCAACATCAATGCTTAACTAAATGAGATTAACTTGTTCAAGATAAGTTGCAAAGTGAAATGCAGGTGCACAACATCTCAAATAAATTGTATATAAACCATATTACAAAATGCATCCTTGCACGAAATGGACCATACCCATGAATGAACTATATCATTTCCTTCAGATTGAGATCATCTAATCATCCTAAATAACAAGTATCACCACAGCTGTAGTCCGTGACCATAATTAGACAATTGATGTCAGTCATTTGAACATTTAGGCAGCTGACTCGAAGAAAATGTCACCATCTTTTCACCATTAATCTATGAGATATCTGTACCACCACATTACATTATGAAAACACACCAATTTCATAATAACCTACAAAATTGAATTACAAAATTTTCATTAGCTTGTTTTGCTTAGGGAAGCATTACATTTTCACAAATCAAACATTCATAATGAACAAAAGAATAGTATCTACAGATCTGACACATTACAATGATAGCAACTGCTACAACACAACACATGCGACTTTACCGCAAGTAGCAAAATAAGAACCAGATCAAGAAGAGGGTACCTTGACAGCTTTATATGTTGGGGAAAGCAATCGAACCTTATCTTTAACCTCAAGTGGATTTCTTGTCTCATTCCCAACCCTCTTAACTCGTCCACTGGCCAATGACTTATGAGTGAAGCCATAAGTTTGAAGTATCTGATTATCACCAAAATTAAAGGCTCGATCCATCTGCCTCAAGCACCTCTCAGCCACGTTATCACCAAACTTGGCACAAGGCTTGCAACCTACAAAATGAGTCACTAGAGGCCACCTATGATCACCTAATCCTGGATGATACTTCTCAATCATTTCCTCATACCTATCAACTAAAATCCCCCAATAACCATGCAAATAGTATTCACTCTCAAGATAAACCTTATCACCCCACTTATCCCTCTCAGTTGCCAGCAAGTAAACCATTGCGGACTGATCGTCTGCTTCAAAAGACGGCCTATCCTTAAGCTCCTTTGTCAATTTCTTCCCTGCCTCATCCCTAATTTTCCCCTTTGGTCCCATTGGAGCCCATGCATCAAGAATATCCAACGACCACTGACAGTTCCGCAACAGAAAACTCCCAGTATTCAATCCAATCCAGTTCTTTTGATCATAAACCATCTCATTCCATCCGTGCATAACTAAATTGTAATCTTTATACCTCTCCCACGGCACCTCAAATGTCATATCAGTAAACATAGCATCACTGTCCATCCACCACAAAAGCTCCACCTCCGGATGACCCAATAACAAGTTTCTTATCAACGGAAGCTTCGCCCAAAAGCCTGCCATTTCAGCATCCAGAAGAGCCATATTGTAGAATATCTCTAATCCATGTACTCTACAGTAATCAATCTTGTTTTTAATTGATTTCAACAAATAATGATCACCTACCGGATTCTCACACGCTTTCGGCGACGATCCCGTCACCAGTAGCACACGTGGCTTCTTGTTTATGAAATTGGCGAAATTAGGGTTTTCATTTAGCCACTGTGTTCTTTGCGAGTCCCAATTTGAGATTTTCGGCCCGAGAGAGTAGGACTTATTTGGGTCCGGTTTTTCGTCATCTTCTCCCTTATCCTCCATGAACATTTTGATATTAAATTCGTTGTAATTGTTTTTGTTGTCATTGCGATCGTGCGTGGCGAAGGAAGACGACGTCGTCCGGCGTTCTTCGAGGAATCGGTGTGGGTCCCCTCCGCGCTTTCTGGAGGGGAAATAGAGGCGGTCACGTATTTCGTAAAAGTCCTTCTCAGGAGTACCGAATTCACCGGCTCCGATGATGCCACGAAGGACGACGACAGTGAGGACAAGGCAGAGAACTGTGACCTTGCACTGGCGCAAAGCTCTGTGGAACTTTCTAGACCTTTGAGCTCCTAAACATCTCTCTATCATTTTCTGATTTTTGCTGGAAACCTAAAAATTTGATTCGAGTTCGGAATCAAAGGAAAGCGCGCGCTCCCATTACCCAAACACCGTCATGGTTGCTAGACCATTTGATTTTTTGTGTTTTCCGACACGTCACGCCGGCCGTGCCTGGCCTGACACCACTGAGTTCTATGAGGTAAATGCAAATTTCTTTTTCGAAGCAACATAAATTAGAGGAAAATGATTTTATGTAACCGAGTGCAGTGAAAATCAGTTTGCACCAACAATAAGATAGTTCGTGTGTTTGTTAATCGCCTGTGCTAAATTGCTAACGATAATGATAATTGTCACCGTCTAACAGTTGTTCTAAGTTATAATTATCACAATATATTTATTTATTGGATAATAAATTTTATAATTAATAAAAAAAAAAGTTATTTGACTAATTTTAATTATTAAGTTTATTTTCTCAATGAACTATTATTAAAATTTAGATATTAAATTTTAACTCTATGAACTCTATAAAATTTCAAAAATAGTCTTAACTAAAATATTGTTGTTTTCATTTTTTTTTACATATATTTTTAACTTCTCTGTATTTACTCATTCAACCTCAATCTCTCTAGTCTCTCCCATACATGTAATTCCTTTTCTAATTTCATACAGAATCCAACTTTTTTATTAATTGACAAGAGATTATAGCCTAAACAGTGGTCGTCTTATTAAAACCAAGAATAATTTGATTTTTTTCCCCCTCTTTCCTTGCCCTTGTGGTTTTGCTTCACATATAATGCAACTGGCGCAATTGTTCTTTGCTTTATTTCTTGATTACCAGAATTTGAAGATTATGTAAAGAAGAAGAGAAGCAAAGAAAGCAACGTCGAGTTCTTTCCCAAACAAAAACTTAAGAGATAATCATATTTCTTTGTTTTGGGAATTCTTCTCTAAAATATTTTACATTTTTTTTAATTTTATTTCTGGAATTCTCTAAAATATTTTATATTTTATATTTTTATTTCTGAATTTTTTTGTGGGCATTTAATTTTTGATCAAATGTAAAAATATGGGAACTTGAACACGAATCAATCAAGGCTCCATTTACTATAATTTTTTAAATAGAACTTATTCAAATAGAGTTTTTGCTAATAGAGATTTTATCAAAAAAAATTTAATTATTTTGTTATCAATGAGAGTTTTTATTAAAAATTATAAAATTACTTTGATAGGCATATGTTATGAGAGAAATAAAATATAATTGTCAAACAAACAAATAATATTTTAGACATTTAAACATTTTTAAAAAGCTTTTCAACATCTATTTTTAAAAGCCCAAGATTTGAGTTTTTTTAGTAGAGGCAAAATAATTTATTTAATCTTTAAAATCCTACTTAAAAAATAACCAACCAATAACAAAAAAATTTAAAAGAGCTTATAAGATTAAATAAATATTTATGACCATTAAATAAGTCATACCAAACAGACATTAAGTAATGAATCAATACATATGAGAGAAAAAATAGGCATGGTTTATCAAAAAATAGGTGTAATGAAATTATAGTTTTTATTTTTTTAATTTGTTTAAATTTTATTGTTCTTATATGTAATTTTAGTTAAGGATAGATTAGTAATCAAAAATTATATTGAGTGATGGGTTTAAAAAGTAAATTAATGGGTTCAAATAATCTAGCTTTTATTAAAATTAATCTACAATCTAGTTACTCAATTGCTTAATCATTAATTTTCTTCTTTTCTCTTTGAGATCTTTTAATAATTATAATAAAGCCTTTCTATAGTCATAATTTAAGGGCAAAATTTAAAACTTGTCTATAGTTATATTGTTAGGACCAAATTAATTTTACTATTATGAGGAAGTTATAACTTAATGAACTTTTAGGTGCTGCTTATTTTTTAGTATGAGGTCTGAATTTAATTTTTTTTAAGACATTTATATATTTTAGGTTGTTTATTTTTTTAACTTATCACTTATTGTCAGACAATCTTATCTGCATAAAAAAAGTAGAAAAAATTCACTTTTATCTTAAGTCTAAAGTCTAAATGAAAAATTTTAATTTCAAATATAAAAAATATTATTAACAATTCATGTATTTCCAATATTATGTATAAACCTAATATTTTTGTACTATTATTGAAGTTAGTTTTTTAATTGCTTTAAATTTTTATTCACATGATAACATTAACTAAATTGAAATATTAAACAAATCAAATTATGTCCATTGTGATAAATCAAAAATAAAACAGCAGTGTTGACTTTATAATAAATGTTGATGTTATAATTACATCTTTTATTACAAAATTAAATTAAAATCAACAATGATAGTATTTTTTTTTAATGCTACCAAACTAATCAAACTGTGAAAATAAAAAATTGTGAACAACAAATATATGCACCACTTAAAATGATATTTATATCAAACTACTAACTTTTAAATTTTTCTCTTCAGATGTTGAAAAAGAAAAAAACAAACATGTTATTTAGATATTTCCATTCAGGATTATTCAGGCTTAAGCTAAATTCAGATCCATTTAGATTTTAGATAAAAAAATAAAAGCAACCTTAGTGATAAAAGTATTGTATTAACTTAATTATACTTGTTGCAAATGATATGTAGTAAAGTATTCGCTATATTGATAATTAATAATTAATTAATTGAGCATGTCAAATTTAACGCATAGATATTGATAAAAAAAGATAGATGTAATTTTAAAAAACTAATATATAATTATTTTACAAAATTAGATAATTACTATTATGTAAAGACAAATTCCTAATTATAGGGTCAAAAAAAATTATAACTTATTAAAATGAAAAAACTATACTTATTTATAACTAGTTCACAATAGGATCATAATTTTTCATGACTATATGAAAATTATATATGTTGTAATATTATATATTTTCTTATCAGTTATTACTAAAATAGAAGAACTAATAATCAATTGAAGAAAAATGTTAGTTTTAAGTGAACCTTTTATTAGGAGTAGGTTATTATTAGAAAATATGTCTCCAATTTTCAAGAAGAATTTCCTAGATTATTTTCTTATTTATGGAATTTTTTTCAAGAAAAAAGTAATTTCAGCTTTACAACATATTCAAAAAGGAATACAATTTATGTAAAAAAAAGGACACTTATCTTATAAGAAATAACAACTACATATAAAAAGATTAAACTCTCTATGAATAGACAATTTATAATGTGAAAGAAATGATAAATCTACTAAGATATTAAGTATGATTAAAATTTTACCTGCAAAAAAAATTAGAATAATTATAATAAATTTCTACAAAGTAAATTTTTGTATGTTCTTAATTTATCTCAATTTTCATTCATTATATATTTAATATTAGGAACTTAAAATCCCCAACAGTTATTCAAAACAAACAATTTTACGATAATGTGCCAAATAGTAATTGTAAGTGTCAATTGATTATGAAAATGTAACTAAAAGAATGATACGTCTTACCGCCTGAATATCTGATAAAGAATGACCAAAGGCGGCAAATTTTGTACCGGTCATCAAAAAGACAAAACAACCGAAGAAAATCAATTGTGTCTATTTTTTATTAGGAATAAGTTATTGAGTGAATTACCCTGGTAAAAAAGAAATATTTATTTTTCTACGTACGCCGACAGTTACATTACTTCACTCTGATTTTATTATATACGGGGAGCACCGCTGATCTTTGTCTAATGTAGCGACCAACAAACAATGTTGGATGTAAGGGTAACTGTTCAGGGTACAAATCAAATCGAACGAGAAAATTGAAAATTGATACAAGTTTCAGTAGCGCGTTATCTATACATACTTGCTAATTATTAACCGTGGATTTTAATTTGGTCATTGTTCACAACGGAAAGTACATAACAGCATATTAATTAACCGCCAAAATTCAACTAAAGACAAGCTTCAGAGTCACGAGGGACAAAAGCGCAACCCAGGCCACACAAGGTTTAGGGTCTGTTTGAGAGTGTGGTGTGGTAGCTGGGCTGTCAAAGCTCAGCTGCTAAAGTGTTTGGTAACCCTTTATAGTTGTGCTTTGGTAGCTCACTAGATTTTTTTTCTCAGCTGTACATTAAATTACAAAATTAACCTTATTATCTTTCTCATTTTTTAACTTAATTTCAGACCTATTTCTTTTCATAAAACGATCCCTAAATGCCTGTACTCATCAGCACGATTCCAACTCCGGCAATTCTAATCGACATGATTCCGTCACCGGAAATTCTCATCGACGCGATTCCGACACTGGCTATTCTCATACGCCTCTATTAGTGGTGCGTTTTCCTTCACCCATTGTTCATTTTTTGTGTTTTCCTTTACTCCAATTTTTCATTTTCTTCTTTTTTGTTGATAATGTGCTGGGGCTTTAGTTTAGAATAAATTGATAGGTGATGGGTCATGCATGATTAATTTACTTTTAATCAATATTTTTATTATATTTTTTTTATAGTTGCTTTTTGTAGACATGCGCAGCCCCTGTTTGATGAAATTCCCCTGATAAAATCATTCTCAAAGTTATTTGAGCTAACGAGTTTCAATTTTGTTAGAATTTTAACACCTTGGTATAATGTTATTTAAAATTAATTATTACAAATATTTATCCACTCCACAGCTATTAAAATTTACCAAACACCATCAACAGCTGTAGCTTAAAAGCTACAATACTTTTACCAAACACCATCAACAGCTGTAGCTTAAAAGCTACAATACTTTTACCAAACACCATCAACAGCTGTAGCTTAAAAGCTACAACACTTTTACCAAACACCATCAGCTTTTACTCCACAGCTATAACTTTTATTTCACAGCAGCTGTAACTTAAAAGCTACAGAACCTCACTTCCAAACGCACCCTTAATCAAATCACCAGCGATTGGATTCGCCTCCTTGACCATTCGACAGTACCAAACCAAAGACCCAGACAAAGCCGTAGAAACAACCAACCCAGCCCAGTAGGCTCCCAAACGGAACACAATAAGATCCCAAGCCAAGCTCAAGCCGAGCTGAGCCAAGCAAAGATACAAAGCCGTGGGTTTCTTGTGCAAGCCGCCTTCAGCCCAAACAAGCCAAGACGAGAGACCCATCAAGAGAGTCGAAGCCATGCAGGCCGTCTGCAGCACCAACAAAGAAGGGAACCATAAGGGCTTTTGTTGCTTGGCGTAGCGGTCACTTGACCCGTTGAAGTAAATGTTTAAGAGAGTGAGAGAAAGAAGGAGAGCCACTGCCACAGATAGTGATTTGAGGCCGCGTTTGGCCATGTCCATTTTCTTCTTATCATTTCATTCGCCACCTTTGATGACCTCGTTGTCCTTGTACGCGTTGGCAGTGTCGTCTGAGTCATTACGATCATCCCTAGTACGCTGCTTGAGGTTTTTGGTGGCCATGAAATATGATCGGATCTTTGCTTTGGAAAGATGAATTAATTAAGCAATTGAAATTTCGTGCTATAAGAGAATCCCAGGATGACCCTTTATGGGGAGGAGAGTGCGCGTGTTGTGGTCTTATTAATATATCGATGAGACGATAAAACCGGGGAGAGACATGTGGGCAGAGGAGGCGGTGTGAAGTGGACAAGACGGTAACACGTGGCTAGCACTACAGTGCCGGAGGGTGATTTGATCATTTGGCTTTATATATGTCCGTTTCATTTTTATTCATAGCCGACGTTGAAGTTTGGGGTGGCAAAAAAGTCCAACCGGTCAGGATCTGGCCCGGACCCGGTTAATGCAGTTCAGATTTTATCTGGCCCGCAAGTGTAGAAAAAATGGGTCTAGGTATTGGTTTTTAATACCCAGATGTTTTCGGGCACGGGTCTGGTCACAGCACTAAAGACCCGAAATCCAGCACGTGCCCGGTTTTTAATTAAGTAAAAAATATATATATAAAAATGGATTAACGAAATAAACATTTTTTTTGCCAAATATTGCTCAACCCTAACATTTCATTCCCATTCACAATTCACACACATTGAAACAAAAAAGCCACCGCCCCTCTCGGCAGTCAATCGGCCCACTCACCGCCGCACGATCCGTGATCCTCTCGGCCTTTGTCTCTTTGGTAGCAAACAATCACCACGACACCACCGTGAGCAGTCGCAACCAGCCATCATCTCCTGTCCTGCCGCCACCGTTTTGTCATCTTCTTAGCTGCAGCAGCTGGCCCACCACGCGACAGTCTTCGTCATCCTCTCAGCCACTGTTTCGTCATCTTCTCAGCTGCCATCATAACCAATTTGACTGTCTCACTCCTCTAGAATCTAGATCACAGCCACGAGATACTCATTCTTTAATTCTTTCCGAGCTTTCAATTTGAGGATTGCTTTTCCTATGAATATTTTTTTATTAAATTTTGAATCTTTTGTGTGTTTACATTCATGTTTGATAGAAATTTGGTGGTTAAGTGAGGATGTTGATTAATTTTAATTTTAGTGAGTGTTTGTGGGGACTTTTAATCGGTTGCTAAAAGTGAAGGAGAAAATAAATAGAAATGAGAATAGAATTAGTAACCAGACCTAAGATTGTTTACTGCCTCTGTAATTATGAAATGGTTTGGGAAAATGAGAGTTAATGATGTAATTAATTGAGTGGTTTTAAGGGTTTTATATTTCCATGGCACTGGCCAGCTTGTTTTTTCTATTGCATTTAGTTTGTTGATTGGTGGAAGCATAAGGAGATATATTACTGAATTTGAAATTTTTCTTTACTTTTTAAGAAATGATTCATGTTAAATGATGTTACCAAGAAAGGTTAGGAAAAGATTGAAAAACAAAAGGCTTTATGATGTTTTCAATCCAATTGTCTCCTTGATCAGATATTGAAGTTTCCAAAGTTTTATTCTTTTGTTCTTATATAATAAAATTGAAACTTCTTGGTTTCTTACATGAATAGTTGAGCTCTTTTGTTAACTTCTTGTTGGATTTAAATGAACTTATGAAGTCTCCTTGTGATGGTAGAATGGGCACAGAGAATTTTGAGTTGTGGGTAAGATTGTCATGTTAAAAAAATGATTATCTCAATGTGGTCATATGTAGGTAGAGAAAGCTTGGATGAAAAACCCGTGTCCGGGTAGTTCCGGGCTTAACCCGGCCCACATATGAAAAATTTGGGCTGCGGGCGGGGTCCGGGCAGTTATGTTTTTCATCCGAGCCGGTCTCGGACAGCCCCAAACCCGGCCTGAACCTGGACTTTTGCCAACCCTAGTTGAAGTCGGTTTGTGGAAGCTCGGTTTTCTAACCCGTGCGCATGCGGTTTTGATTACTATTAGTTTCTAAAGATAATAGTGGCTACATATAGGATTTGACGAACATTCTTGAATCTTGATTAATTATCACTACGAGTTGAGAATTTTGGGCTGATATTTTTGTCTGTTAATTGTTGTCTCTAACCAACGTAGTCAATTTTAAATCCATCGGGACAAATTTTATTGAAAAAATAATATGTGTTTTATCGATAAATTTCGCCTGAATTTCATTGACACAAATTTTTTAGACAAATTTATTATTTATTTCAAAAATTTACTTTATTTTTTATTTTTATTTAATTTAATTTTAATTATGAGATATAAAAAGATTTCTAAAAGAATTAGTGGCTACTGGCTACGCCAGTGCCGACGGGCTTCGGGTGGGTCCCGCAGACACGCTGAAATAGTGCAAATGCGGGCGTCTAATTGCGCGCGGAACAACGTTAACTATAAAAGCAACTCTCGGAAAGCGGGATAATGTGTCCACTTCACCCCTCTCCTAATGAAGGTCTTCGAATTTAATGTATATATGATGCACATCTAATTTATCTTTTTACACACGCCGATTACTCGAATGGCCCGTACAATTTTCATGTGACATTTATAATTAATTCACATTTGCCGATTGCCGATTGCCGATTGCCTCTTGCGGCATGAGCTGTTGGCCGTTTAAGCTCACTCCGGTTACAGGAACTCCGGTTACCCTGTAAAGCGTAAACCCAACGTCAAGCGATCAGCCTGTTGGGTCGGAACTATAGGCTGAGGTTATGGGGCTCCCTTCATTTGGGCCTGAGTGAGCTCATTATTTTACGCATTTTGTCGGGCTTCTGTTGTACTCTTACCCACGACCCGACAATCTAAACTCACCGTTTTGATGCTCTCCAAAAATTCATTGATATGTCAGAGATGGTTTTAGCTTCAGCAAAATTCGAGGCAAAACAAAATTGAGAAGCCGGGACCATGGCGCGACGATCGGCGACTCATGTCAAACACGAAGCTTCATTTCTCGAAATTTTTAAAAATTCAAAAGTTGCCTTTGCTTTTGGTCTAATTGTCATGGATGCTCTGCTCGTCGCTCTTATTATCACCTTCGTCCCTTGTAAGATCTCTGCATCTTTCTTATTTACTGATACTGATGGTTTCCTGAATAAATGTTTTATTGTAATGGCTCTATTATACTATTTTCAGATACCAAGATTGACTGGGACGCTTACATGTCACAGGTTTTTACTACGTCATTCCTTTTATTAATTATCAGATTTTGAGTTAAACGAATTAACAATATTAGCTAGACGATAAAAACAATTTGACATTGATTCTCAGTTTGGATGAGTATTGATATGAAATAGTCTGATTATTGATCAGGTAGGTGGGTTTCTTGAAGGGGAAAGAGATTACAGCAACTTGAAAGGGGACACTGGGCCGCTTGTATATCCAGCTGGGTTTCTTTATGTTTATTCTGCTATTCAATATATTACAGGAGGGGAGGTCTATTCAGCTCAGGTGAGTGATGGGGTTTTTCCTTGCATTTTGTTTACCTAATATTTCATTTTCAGAGACATTGCTTTTGGTGGACATTTGAAGTTTAAAGTTGTAAACCATTTCTGGATTGTGTATTTTGAGTTCAAAAATTGGCTTGCAATATTGAAATGGATTGTGAACGGTCAGTAAGTCTTTGTGTCAATACATCTTGATAAACAATTTGGTAGGATCGACACATACTTATCGGTTTTCTCTTGCATGCTCATACCAATTTTCACATGTTTCTTTTCTCTTTTTCTGTGGTGCAGATATTGTTTGGCTTTTTATACCTTATTAATCTGGGAATCGTCTTATTCATATATGTGAAGACAGACATGGTATGAGAACTAATGTTTTAAAGCTGAAGTTCTAGCCTTTCTCTTTTCTAGACACCTGCATGTCACTGGTGTGGCTTCAGCAGTATGCATATCAAATTTCTCTATGTCAGGCCATAATCAAATTCTGCATGAAAAGGCTCAAGGGTAAATTGTTTTACAGGGAAACTAGAGTACCTATTTTGTGAGCAGCATTAGAGATTTAGGGGTCTAAGTTCTGAGAGCATTTGGAGGCTGCATTATAAATTGAAGGTATTTTGCCTTCACAGATGCTGGTAAAATGTTTCTAACTTAAAGGCTTCTATAGGACACTGTAGATAGTGGAATGAGCTTTATTAGGCATAGTTCAGATGGTTGTCTATTTTCTAGGTACTATAATTAGCTTGGTGCCTGCTAATTTTTCTATTATGGATGAGCCAACGAGACGTTTCTCTATTACAGTTCTTTGGCAATCTAGAGTTCCCCCTTTGTCCTCCCTTAGGCAGTTGAAGGTTCCTTTACCCTCTTTTCCACTGACGTATTAAACTTTGACCTTTCAACTTGTATGTCTCTAAAGTTATTGTCCGCTTAAAAAAAGTTGCTTTTAATTCATTATATATATTATCTCTTGGACCCATGGAGTGCGTAATCTACAATTTTTTTTCTTTTTAATTTTATTACTTGACTGAATGCTGATATCACTTTTGTTGTTCTTAATATGTATTTCAGCTTCCATGGTGGGCTCTTAGTTTGCTTTGTCTCTCAAAAAGAGTACACTCGATATTTGTGCTTCGTCTGTTTAATGACTGTTTCGCCATGACATTCCTCCATGCTGCATTGGCCTTCCTTCTTTATCAGAGGTGGCACTTGGGCTTGATTATTTTCAGGTAGTGTTCATACTTACATTGCACATTTCAAATATTAAACAAAGTTAATTTAACTTCCAGCACCCAACCCCTCTCCCTTCTTTTATTTTTTATTTTTGGTCAGTGTGGCAGTTTCAATCAAGATGAATGTGCTCCTATATGCTCCACCATTATTTCTTCTCTTGTTAAAGGTATATTAACCTCGAGTAAGGACTGATTACATTCATTGGAGTTTTTACTTGGATCTCCTACTAGAATTACTCAAATAATTACTCCAATTACTCCATGTTTCGGAATTCTCTTTCTGTAGGCTTTGAGCATCTTTGGTGTGATATCAACATTAGCTAGCGCTGCATTAGTGCAGGTACCTACCCTATTGCTTTGTGGTTCTTGGAGACTAATCATCATATTGGCATTCTTGATTACACACTTGGCTATTTTCAAATTCCGATTCTAAAGTTTTATTCTAAAGAAAAGCACTTTAATAGAATAATATTTTTACATGTGAAGTAGGCTACCTGCGGTATTTGATCTAATCTTCAACTTTTTTAGGTGAGTTGAGCTGCTGCTGCAACTTGATGCTGAGGTAGGGGGCATTATGTGTTCAATATGATCAAATCTTTCCATGTATTTGGTAAATGGTTCTGCAGATTCTTTTCGGGTTTCCTTTTCTCATATCGCATCCAATCGCGTATGTGTCAAGAGCCTTCAATCTTGGGCGTGTCTTCATCCACTTCTGGTACTTGTTGCTTGGCTTTATGGTTGGGATTATTGTTATAGACCTTTGTATGGATGTTTGTCATTCACTGTTTAGCATTCCAAAAGCAAATTCTTCTTCTTCCTTTTTTTTTTGGGGGGGGGGGGGGTGGGGGGTGGTTGTGGTAGGGGTATGATAGAAAAGCATCTTGGCTTGTGTTTTTTGTTGTAGTCTTGTAGATTCTGTTAACATAAATTTTTCTCAAATGTATTTGGATTTATGACATTGATGTCTGCTACCAGCAATAACATATTCATAATTGTGGTTATCAAGCACTCTGAAGTATCTTGTTTTTCTACAGTTATGCTCCTCATGAAGAATTAACTAGATATGTTGCGGCCTGCAAACCATACATGTGAATGTTCCAATTAGATTAGCATTTTAAAAATTCTTAAATCTGATTATGTTTTTCTGGTGGATAGCTTTCCATTAAATGTTAGTTCCGGTTGGTGGCATTTTGAAGATCTATATCTTTTGTAGATTAGATGAATCTGAGTCTCTGGCTAGTCATACTAAGAGGCACAGTTATTGCAAGTCCTCTATCTTTCTTAGAAATTATCCAACTTACTGTATACCCTCATAACACTACCGCCGCCGCCCCTTGCTGCTCCCCTTTCCCTTCTGTTCCTCTTTCTCTTCTTTGTGAGATTGCAAATTCCTGCGGGTGTACTTGTCTGCTGAATTCATGGCTATGATACAACTGTGCTTTAAATTAGTCACTTTCAGAAACTGTGGGGTATCCAAATATTGTAGATTTTGTTCATCTAATCTATTTTTCTGTAGGTTTTGTTTAAGCATTAAAGGTTGACAATATTATAGCGTGGAGGTTCACTGATTTTCATCATCATGATTTTGAGCTGCATTACCATAATTGTACTAATACATACAATGTTTACTTGTTCCATTTTCAATCTTTTTTTACTTTTTACCATTTTCAATCTTTTATTTTAGGTCAGTTAACTTCAAGTTCGTTCCTGAACCAGTTTTCATATCAAAGGAGTTTGCAATCTCTTTGCTGACCGCTCATCTTGTGGTACTTGCGGCTTTTGCTCATTATAGATGGTGCAAGTAAGTAAAACTGGCTCTTTTTTCGCTTAACAAGTATAAAGGAAGCTTTTATGTGCATGCAGGGGAACATACTTAAGTTACAAAATTGAGGAAATGCAAAGCTTAAGAAAACTTTTTCATCTATTCTTCATCTACGTTGCATGTGGCTGCTTATTGATGGACCTACATAAAAGACACTTGATTTAGTATATGGCGGTTACTTTTTGTTTGGTTGTGTGCAGGCATGAAGGTGGACTTCTCAATTTTTTACACACTATATATGTCACTATGAAGTTGAGGTTTGCTGGTTTGAGTTCTAGCAATTCATCATCCAAGATCCTGAAGAAAGAACGTAAGTTTTTAATATTCCAACATGAAAATTAATTAGTATGTTCAGAGATATTATTTCCTTTTGATTGATTTTGTTTTATTAAATCATCTCTTGAATACTAAATGTGGCAATGTCTGTCCACTTTTCAGATATTGTAACGACTATGTTTGCTGGGAATTTTATTGGCATTGTATGTGCTCGCTCTTTGCATTATCAGTTCTACTTGTGGTATGTATGCTGGACAAAATATCTTTTTATATATTTGGATTGCTTTTATACTTGATCCTAGTTCAGCAGGCCCAGCTGTATTCTCAATTGGAAGAGCAAAAATATTTAAAGCTTGGACTAAACGTAAATCAATTTTGTGATGTTGTATAATAAAAATTCTGGACTTAAATATTAGTGTAGTACGAACTGTTTCTTAACATGTCTTACTTTTTTCCTTGAGTGGACAGTTACTGTATGCTTTGGTAGTACTTATCAAGTTTTTGTTCCAATGTCTGGTGATGAAGCTTTTCTCATTCTTTGAAATTACTATTTCTTCCAGCCATTAGCTTTCACGGCACATGCTGTTGTCATACTGTAACTTACACAATTAGCCATTGAAAGTTACTGATCTTTATCTTAACTGGAACTGGATGCTCCTCATGCAGGTATTTCTATAGCTTGCCCTATCTACTCTGGAGAACATCTTTTCCAACGTTGCTTCGGTAACTTGCGTAGTTTGGTCATTGATTAATGTTGCATCAGTATTTCTATAACTTTTGTTAACTCTGCTGTTCTCGTGTTTGAGTCACGTTTGTGCAGATTGATTTTGTTTATAGGGGTGGAGTTATGCTGGAATGTCTATCCTTCAAACGTTTATTCATCTCTTCTCCTTCTGTGTCTCCACTTAGTCGTACTGTATGGATTGTGGTCCGCCCCAACGGAATATGCCTATGTAGACGATAAGCCAAAAACTAAGAAGAACAAATGAAACACAAGAGGATTTGTTGATTGATTTTTCACTCTTCTTTAACATGGAATTTTCTTCGGATCAAGTCATTAGTCCGAATATAAACTGCTGATTTGCTAACATCAAATGGTGTGATCCTTAGCCCTTTTCAATTTTGGCACATTGCGACTTTATTTTATTGACAAATTATTTTAAGTTTCATGTAATCACTTCAGCAATTAATATGTGATTTTGTGATTTTGAGGCTAGTCTGAACCGCCTGAACATTTTGTAATGCTATATTTGTGATTGAATGGGATATTTTTATGGTTTAGTAGAATTAATATTAGTGGCTGAACTAGGGATTTGGTCTGCCTTATTATTTATTGAATGTCATTATTTATCAGGTTAATAATTGAATTTCGACATAATGAGGTTGTGAGAGATCAAGATATTGATTTTCCAGGGCAACGATCTGAAATTCTGAATTAAACAGCGCTCCTCTAGTTCTGCTTTCAACGTCGGCATTTTAGAAATTCAAATGAGCAGAGTGTAGCTTGTACTAATAATTTTGTAAGTCTGGGAAAAATTTTAAATTGACGAAACTGCCCATCTTTCCGCAACGCCAAGCGCACGACAAAGCTGCCTTAGTAACGGTCTGATTAAGTAATGAGTAATAGGCATCCTCGTTGCCCAAGGCCATTCGACATTTAATATTTTTTCTTCTTAATGGTATATTGGTAACTTCAGCTCAGAACCTGAGGCCGAGGGGTAAACTTTTTTTGTGTGGCGCTAGCATCTTTGTCTTTAGATTAGGAATAGGCGATCGTTTATCGGCATTTTAACTCTTGGCAGTCTGTCTACTGTACGGCAGAGACCAGTAAAGATCCGCTAGCGTAGCGAGCAATGGTAATACTTGCTTCTCTTGAATCAACTCCTGTACTGGTGGCCGATGTCAACGATTATTTTCTTCGTATTTGGTTAGAGTAATCGTAGTGCATAATTAGGGTTTCAAGAATTGTTTGATTTAAAATGTACTTACGAAATGATTCAGATCTGTTTTCACTCTGCAATCAGTGATTTTTTTTTTAGAAGATAAGTGTATAGAACTCAAAATTAGGCTTCGATATTTTTTATTTACATCTTCAGATATGGTGTTGCATGTAATTCATATTTTACAGTCAAAATAATTTGTGTTTCAAAGTTTCAGCCTTAAAAGTTCGTGAGCTTGTGTTGATTTTCAGTTATATTTGTTAAACTGTTTCAGTTTTCTAATTGTTGTCCAGTTTGCTCCGTTAGATTTGAAGAGGCTGTGATGCTATCTTGATCTTGTTAGAATGTTTTGTCTGATATGCTCTAACTGGTTACTTTTTTGGCAGGACGGACATGATTCGGAAGATCCCAAGCAAAGTACTGCAGATATGACTGTTTTTGTGAGTCCTCTAATATTTTCAGTTTAGTAGTGATATGTGTGAAACTATAATTTGGAATATTACGGTATTAATTTGTAACCAATTTATTTAGACATAGATGTAGGTTTAGATTGCAAAATCGTTTTGGCTGAAACAAGACAGCAATAGTTCACTTATGGAGTGTTTGAAGCTAATACAAGGAATATGCAGGAGTTATATGATTGTTTTTGTGGTTTTCTTTGTGTAGGGCCTTATTGACATTTTTGCTTCACTGATTTGTAGGTGCAAAATCTTCTTCAACAGATGCAGTCCAGGTTTCAGACAATGTCTGACTCCATTGTGACAAAGAATATCCTTTTTTTTTTCCCTTTCCACTCTTTGAGTTTTATGGTACTGACTTCTCTGGGATCATTAAATGCAGAAACAGAACTTTTGCATTGTACACTATGATTGAAAATAATTTTTTTCCCCTAAATTATTGGTTTTGTGAAATATTTGTCTTGGCTAAGCTTTTGTATTTGTGCTGCTTATGTATCTTTCTCAAAATTGATGAAAGTCTGAACATTAAACCAGTTGTTACACTAGAAGATCCTGTATTTTTGTGCTAACAAACAGTTCTTACACTTGGGATCTTTATAGTGTCATAGAACATTCTTTATGCTCTTATTTAAAATAAAAAATAAAAAACAACATTCTTTATGCTACTGTAATATGATAAAAATATGAATCTGACTCCATTTCTGATTTTGGCTGATACATATTTGATCAGCAGGTTCGAATAAATTTGAAAATACACTCTTAATTCACTCTGTTGTGTCTGTTCAACAGAGATGTTTTTGCTTCTCTTTCGCTGTGTTTATGTTAAATGTGTGATCCTTGTTGCTTCCTTAACTTCAATGCACTTGATGAGATGGGAAGCCGAATAAATGAGTTGGAGCAGAGCATCAATGATCTAAAAGCAGAGATGGGAGTGGAGGGTTCACCATCTCCATTGACCCCATCCAAGACAAACTCGGGTGAAGGGAAGCCAGAGGAAGGATCAGCATAGAAAGTAAAAGGGTGTGCTTGTGCAGTGAATGCTGGCTATGGTTTCTATGCTAGCTTTTTGTTTGTGTTTTCGGTTGAGAGAGGTCATACTGATATGAGTGGGCTCAGATGTTTCTGCATTTGATATTTTCTGGTTTTCTGTGTATTTACAACTGAGGGCAGCTACTTCGTATTTGTGATTAAATACTTTCTTGCAGACAGATAGATCAGTTTCACCTATTTTCGACCGTCTCAGTTATATAGAAATGCCTAGTATTGTCAGTATTTTTCCTACATCTATATTGATGTATGACCAAGCTGAATTTAATGAATCAGTTATTGCTACCTTGGTTCTTTAGTGCAATGTCATCAAAGTCAGAAATGCTATGCTTTTCCATGGAAAAGGGTGGAAACATGCCTATAATTGAATGCTAAACTCTTTTTTCAGCTAATGGCTTGCTACTTGAATTTTGGTGCTTTTGCTAAACTTGAGGAAGTCTTGGACCATCCAATGGAATTAGGTTGCAGGTTCTAAATTTTCTGTCTTGTCCTAACCGCCGCCTTGATTGTTTGATTTTAAAATGTGTGTATGGTAAGATTTCATTTGATGGTTCCATAAATGGACGACAGCTTGTGCCAAAACCCTTTTATGAAACATACTTGTTCAACCAGAGATCAACTCTTCTCGGACAAGAAAACGAGATGCTTATTTTACTTAATAGCAATTTTCATCCCCTAGCTCCACGGTTGATTTCCTTGTTTGCTACCCGCCTCCCGAATTGGTTTTGAATTTTGATTACCTGGAAACTGCAGTTTTGTCCCTTTATCTTTAGCATTATGAATCAAAAACAGCAGCAAATTGTTTCCTTTATAGTGAGAGACCCAAAATATTTTTGCATCATTCTCCTTCAAGTCTGTGTAACATGAAATGAAATAAGAGGTATAACAAACAGAGCGAAAAATCAAGTGCAGCAGTCATAGTATACATCCGCGACAATCGACATTATTAGTTTTTGCAAAGAAAACGAAAACCGATCCACCCATCTCGGTAGGGGATTCAAATTTAATATCGTGACTAATCCCCTTAATCATTATTATTGCATTTGTTTTTTTTTGGTCTTGCAAATGAGAAGGGAATGAAGGAAATTAAGGACAAACTTAGCTGCGGCACCGAGTAATTGCGCTGCAGCCACGACTGTAAGGGTTTGCTTCTGGACCTTCTTTGCAGTTGTAGTAGGACGCACCCCTTAGAGAACATGGCACAGAGTCCCTCTGCAGCGCTCCGTAGCTTATGTACCGTGTAGTAGCCAATATGCGCCGGTTGATCTCACTATCCATCTCAAATTCGTCCTCGGCCATGCACTCAGCCATGGAGCCTTGGCAACGGGCCTTGGCCGGAACCCAGCTCAATCCCTGGTCGACACCCGCGTCAACGACAGTTGATGAGGGCATCATCAGAGCAGCGAGGAACACGTGAACGAACGGGAGAAAAGTAAGAGTTTTGGCCATTGTTGTTGCTTTTGCCTCTCGTAAGTTTCTTGCTTTCTATATAGCTATTGTTGTTTTGCACGTATAGTATATATAATAAATGTGATAACCGAACACAAGACAAGGATAAAGCCGGCTGGCAATTCGGCTTGAATTAATCTTTGAGCTAACACAATGACATCGGTTTTCTTTATATCTACAAAATATGCCATGTTAGCTGACTGTTGACTTTACCACCTTGTAGTTGGTATGCATGAATTGTAGGGCAATTTTGTAATCAAAACTTATGCAGACAAATTAATAGAAGAGGTATCAGGAGGATGGGTGTTTATTCCTCAAAGTCGTGCCCAACAACCTTCAACAGTTTGTAGCTGTACTAGTTGAAGCTCAATACAGTAATAAAGAATCAACGAGAGACATAATAATATTATTAACAGTGACATGAAAACCTAAGCCAAGAATTGGAGGAAGTAAAATAATAATTTAAGTCATAATAATGGGTGCTCATACTCCTGTCAATTCTAGATAAATGTGATTAGTTTGACGACTTCTCCCGGTTCAAATGCCCTTCTGATTGCTAAATGGAAAGTTGGACGCATTCTTGAATGTATATCATCATCTGACCTCTTCGAAACCTACTATGAAAGCGATACAAATCATTAAAAATTGGAAGCATGACCTGAATGATGATCGTTCTATGTTCATATTCAAAAGATTTAATAGGCCCCAATGTTACATGTATATTAAAATCAACGGACATGCTACAGTAATGGGATGAGGATATGCATATGCATATGCATGCTTGTTGCTGAATAGAAAGGTGTGCTTTAGCTTAGGAATATGGTTGGTTAGGTGGTCCTATCGTAATTATAGAAGCAAATTCATGTGCCTCAAGATCCAAGCCGTTCTATTCACCATCTTGGCTCCTTCAATTCTCAATATCTCACTATTTTTCACGTAGGATCCAGCTATTCATATTTTTATTCGTATATCATATATCCTACAAATATGCTCAGATTAAGCCAGTTTTGGTATCTCACGTTGATAGCATAGGTTGTATAAATCATTGTGATACAGAAAGCTACAAAAAAATAACTGGGGTTATGACTTTAATTGCATTATTAGTCTATAGCCTTATTCCCTGCCTTCCTCAGCTTCAGGCTTCAGCTGGTGTGGCTGTCGCCTTACTCCAATGCCGATAACACATAAAATAAGTCATTTTCTTTCTTTATTCTACAGATTGTATGACCCTGTATGAAAATAGCTAGAGAAACTGAGTTAAATTCCCAAAACGGTATATCCTTCAAGGAACGAAATAAATGATTAAAAAAATGCGGTGTGGCGGTTTGGTCATCACAGGCTAACAGCATAATGAACGGTTAAAAAACCGGTTTGATGCAATAGTCCATTGTATCTTTATTTTTTAAGTAATAACTCATTTTGTCACTGATTTTTAAATAACAATCCAAAATGCTCTTACTTAATTTATAGTTTGTTTACTGTATAATTCATTCAGGTAAAATAAAATTTTTAATTAAATAAATGCAAACCATTTTAATATAAAAATCTCAAAGGCAATTAAATAATATTTGAATTTCTGCATAAATTTAAAACTTAAGGATAACTTAATAAAAAGAAAATCATGTTAAATAATAAGTAAAATCTGTGAGCGCGCGCGCTCTCGTTAAATTTTTTTAAATGAAGTCAACTAAATTTCATAATAATTATAATAATTTAATCAGGAATTATTAATCATATTAAAGTTAGGAATAAACTAAAAGATAAAAAAAACAGTGTATTTTTTTTTTCTATAATATACTAAATCTGTATTGTTATATCTTTAGTTCGTGTTTTTTTAAGTAAATGAAACTATATTTAGTTTTCATAAAATAACAATATTGATTTAGTTTTCATAAAATAACAATATTGATTGATTATTTAATTACTTATGTGGATTATATTAAAGTTAGTGACAAACTAAAAGACAAAAAAAAAAAAAAAACTCAATCTAATGTGTTTTTTTTTCTCTTTCGTTTGTCCTAAATATATGTAAATTTATGAAAAAAGTAATGTTATTTGATTGCATTTGAAAGTTATATTTTAAAATAGTAATGTTCATCGCTGTTAGTTATTTATATTGTGAAAAATGATTTTTTTACTTTTGGGTTTGATGTAAAAGGCTATTTCATTCTTATTATTTAAATAATAATTTATTTTATTTTTATTTGTTAAACAATAGTTCAAAACACTTTTTCATTAATTTACTGTGAGTCAGTCACACCATTGCATTTCAAATTTAAACAGACATTTTTCACAATATAAGTAACCTTTGCCCGAGGGTTCAAAAAAAAAAAAATGAATCGGCAGATTTGTTTAAACGTTTTCTCGAAATACAGCTAGAAAACGATCATTCATTTCAAATTTCAAATTTCAAATTTTAAATGCCACCCCATTCATTTCATTTTCTATTCAAAAATTTACAAAGCAAAGATGCATCTTCAAATAATGAATGAAGAATCTTCAAGAGTGTATAGGGGTAAGAGGACGATCTATCTTCTCACGGGGTCAGTTTTATACAAAGAAGAAGACCCTTTGGAGCACGAACAGGGATGGTATTGAGATCATAAAACAACTAAAGATATTTAAAGCGAATGAATGGCGCTGGGTTTCATTCATAATTCTCTCAGGTTGGTGAATAAAGAGCTCTTATCTTTCTAGCTTGCTTAGCAATGCTTCCACTGGTGGCAGCTCCTGCACAATTTGTTGCCAGTCGGGCATGCCCTACACAAATACGAGAGGTCATTACACCAACTTCATATAGAAAAATGTATAAGACCTCATCAAAATCACATTTTAGAAGTCTCTTGTGTTGGATGTAAAGTTTGTCACATACCATATCTGTCACTTTAGATGCACATTGTAGATAGAACAAGCTAAGCACTTTTTGTTTTCAACTTAAACCCTTATGAAGAAACAGAGCAGAATGCTGAGATGTTTTTTTCTCATGTGTGCAGGTTTAAACCCTAGACCTCTTGTACCACCACAGTAGGTTTTACTAGTTGAATTAACAAACACCCAAGAACACAGAGATACCGATTACTGATAAGTGACAACAAAGAATCATAGAATGTGGGTTCAATCAACAGCTTCTATGAAAATCAAATGAACAGAATTGGTGACTGGTAACTGAAACAGGAAAAGGAACCCTCAACTGATCAGGATTTTGCTAGTGTTACATTGGAAATCCAAAATCTCAATCTGTACATTTTTTTCCACAAACCACAACAAAAATTGGTGGGTTATTGTACTAAACCTTTTAACTACCAAAAATTCCCCAAGCACTTGCTAATCAAAGCCATTTCCGTTAAATTATAAGAAAGCACAAAATCTTTACCATATCCACTTACTTTTCCAGATCTCCGAACACGACCATCTAAACGCAATATTATGTAGACATCTTCTCCGGGGGTAACTCCTTCAGACTTTTGCTGATCTCTTATCCATCTGAATAAGTACAGAGATTTCATCCAGAAGATATCAGAGCTCAAATGAGGAATAATAATAGCAGAATCCATTCGCACATTTGAGTCATTAAAAACCTAAAAGGGAGATAAATAGTTCACAACAATTGTCATAGACTGAATGTGATGTTTCTTTCCACTAAAGGCAAATCAAGGCCAAACAAAAGATGAAAATTTATGTTTAATATAATATAGAGATGTAACTTTACCAACTATATGGAAACAAACTTCTGAACAAGTATAAGTGGCATCTAACCTTTCCCATTCAGTGGGTGATACCACCTCTGATTTAAATCGAATTTCGGATTTCAACTTTGATTTGGCAGTAATAGATTGAGCTCGTTTCTCAAAATCTTCCTACCAAAATGTCATTGGATACAGTGTCAAGGAGGGCAACTATAATAGTGCTCACAAGATAATTGCTGATAGCAGCCTTTGTATTCATACCCCAATAGAAGGAAGAGCAGCTGCTGCTTTTGGAGCCACACCAAAGCCTTTCTTCTCTACTTGTGGTGCCCTACCTTCACCCCAAATGACAGGAATTAGAAGAACACCTCGTCTAAGGAGCTCAGTTCGGAACCTTTCTGCCTGCTGTATAGCCAAGGAAATGGTCTCCTTTCGCCCTGCCAAGATAACCTAGTCCAAACCTCAAAGTTACATAAAAGATGCAGTTTTATGAAACTTAACAAAGAGACGGAAAGAAAACAAATAGAATATTGTAGGTAACTGTTATAAAAAAATTATATTTGTTTCTGAGATATGCAGCAGTCTACTGAGATGCTTTCAAATTGCCAGAGGAACAATAGAAGCTGCTGGTAAAAGAAGTCTGATTCTAATTAAATTTGCTGACCAGCATTTAGAAATTTTTCTCAGAAAATCACACGTCCGTTGTTCATAGAAGAGCATGTGTCCACAAACAAAAGAATGGATGCATGTGCAATCATCACATTGCATAAGTGATTATTCCCTTACTGTAAATGGATAATGAAGCAACATTCTGAATAGCTGGAAACTCTGTAATTAGGTGGTGTTTCTGTGACAAAAATGCAAACATGCTAATTTACAGTGTCAACATTTAAGATTTCCAATTATAGAGCCGGAGCATTTAATAACAACAATATGAGCTGAAAAAAATATGTTTGCACTAACCGGCCTAACTGTGTCTCGCAACTGCACCAGCTCAACAATCCGATTGGTGGAGAGGCGCAGTGGCAACCTCGAAAGAGTTTCATCTCGGGATATTTGAGCAAGTTGTTCCTCCTCTTTCTTCTTGTCCCATAAGAATAATGCGATAAAAACAATGATACCTGCAGATTGCTGATTCAAAAGCTTAGTCACTCACAATAGACATTTATAAAGTTCTGATGTATCATTGAAGTCTCACTCATCATAAAGGGAAAATGCCACTTCCAAAATATATGAAAGATCAAGTTGAATGTCTTGGGTTACCTCCGATATTAATGGCTAAATTTTCAGCAGTTTCTATGAGATCAGGGGCATCGTCACCACCTTCAATTGCACGAAGTAACCTGGGTACAGTAAAGAATAAGGATATTCCTGCCGCAGCTGAGAGTGCCACAGAAAAGAATCTCCGTACGCCACGAAATGGTGCCTGGACTTCGCTGATGAGTTTCAGATCTCTTCGGAAACTGTAGCCTATGTCTTCCCCACCCAGCCGGGCCTGTAGGCACAGCAAATAGTTTTGAGTTAAAATATTTATCAGCAGAAAGTGAAAGAAATGACCTTTCACCGATCCTGCCACTTTCATGTTATGAGAGCTTAAAAGAACGACACAAATGAGAAGCAACATTTAACTCTACAGAGAAAGTTGCACTCTATAGCTAACTTAGCTTGTGAAGTGGAAAATTGATGTAAAACAGCCTAATAGAGAGACAAACCTCTTCCTGCAATTCCTTGAATTCAGGCAAAGCTCTAAAGGAGGCCAAGTCAGGATCATTAAGAATTGTGCCGAATTTAAGATTGTAATCTCTCAAAGCAGTACGAAGACAATCAGCAGCTTTCTTTCCTTCCCCACTTCAAAAAAATTAAGACTGAAATTAAAATTCCTCATCTAGACAGCAGTAGGGATAAAATTACTGAACAAGCTTCGCTCATGTAAAATAAACAAAGAGAAGGAAGCAAAATTTAACTAACCTATCGGCAATTTACTACTGAAACTTGGAAGATTTATCGGCTTTAAATCAGATCGTAAAATTCTTTTATTTTGAATATGAGATAAAATTTGTATGGACACTTGTGCAATTTTTGATTCATTGAATGCCTTTCTTGAAATAAAATATCTATGTTTGAGTTCTAAAAAAACACTCTGTTTAAAGGAAGCACTAGTTTTGACAGACTTTTATGCTCACAGTCACATGTGTGTGTAGAGAGCAACCTCTGTAACTCATTTTACCATGAAGAGATTTTATCAGTCAGTTTGCAGCAATTGAGTCGTTTTAAGATAAAAAGAGACAATAAATTCAATGGCAATCTATCATTACACAAAGGGGGAAAATAAGAAATTGGAAACTGAAAAGCCTGGAGTTTGGACTTCCTACCAGTACGCATGACAACAAGCTTTGTTATATAGGGCAGCTTGGGCCTCCACAGGGTTGGGATCTAAACTGAGTGCTGTTTCAAATTGAACTAAGGCATCTTTAACCTGAAAAATTCAAGCGCAGGATAATAAGCTTATATAAATGATACGATAAACATTACATGTGATTCATAAAAAAATAGTAACAAAAGTTTTACACACAATGATGCAAGACAAGACGTTGCTGACACTACAGAATGTTGCGAAGTTGAATACTATGATCGGACAAATGTAACAACTGCGACTGAAAATTCGGCTTAAGAACCAAATATTAGTTTGGCTAGTAATTGTGCCATTATAATTTGATTATACATTAATGATTATTGATTACCTTAGGTCATTCACATCTTAAATCTGGCTACAAAAGATATAATTGTACTTTACAGCGAGTGGTGATGCTGTAAAGTGACAATGAAACTAACTTTAATTTTATCTTTTGCCTGTATGACAATGAAGCATAGTGGTGATGCTAAAGGGAAAAGGACCATCGATTCAATCATGAAAAAGATGGCCTACAATTTTATCTTTCCAACTAGGTGAAAAAAAAACAAAACTGTTTGCTCCTACAATTCAATTTACAATATTTCCGTCGTGTAAAGATAAAAATGACCGTTTCTCTAACATTCATTTCACTCTGCAAATATAATTAAATTGAGCAACAAAAATAAAAATAATAAGTAAAATTAAATTAAACAAAAGACAAAAGCACGATCACAACCCAAAATTTATGAAATTACACAAAAGACAGCAGCTCCAGTGATCGCAAAAGTAAGAGATGGATATTAAAAAAAAAAAATACCCGTCCTTTGGAGAATAGTGAGAGGCCCAGATTGACACAAGACTCTGCTGTCTCTGCATTGGTTTCTGGAGACTGAGAAGTAGAAGAAGAAGAAGAAGAAGAGCAGGAGATGGGATAGAGATGAGCCTTCTTTTCAGGATTTAAAACGGTAATTTTTGTGGGGCGCCATGGTTTGTGGCTAGTTCTTCTTGTTGCTGTTGAATTTGAGAAGCATAGCGGTTGCTGGCTTACCAGAGCAGCCACAGCCATTCAGATAGATTCCCACGTATTTCTTTCCCAAAATACGCACGGTTTCGTTTATCCCGTCTCGATAATCCCATCTCTGCCAAACGACGCCGTGGCCTATCCTGACGGTTAATGCAGTTTTTAAAGCTATACAAATCCAAACGCGTGAATTTCAGCAATGGGCTCTTCGCAGCCCATGGTAGAATGCGAGACTGTTACTGAGTGACCTGCGTGGCTAAGTCCCATCCGATGAGCCAATCCACACACTAGGACACTACCACACCTCATCATATCCTATGTATTTTCCAAGGCATAATTTTTTTTAAAAAAATAAAAATAATACAAAAGAAATTATTAACAGTCTATCGAAGATGACTCGATTATAAAAAAATACTAAAAAAATTTAAATTTTGATTTTACACCTAATGCATAAATTGTATCATCTATCTATTTTGTTGTTAATTGATGTGAACATTTGATGATGTAGAAGCGTAATATTATCATTTAATAAACTCCAGATCCATAAAAAAAAATAAAAATTCATTTTTCACTTGATAATTGTAAATGGTATCAAATTTTCATATAGTAATTGTAAATCGTATCAATTTTCCATCAAATAATTGCAAAGTAGCAAATTTCTGCTCTTGACTAAATAGTATGACCCATTTTTTTTTATTTTTGTTTTAAATTACAGATACAATTGCATAAAAACAAAGGGTAAAACTACTTCACAGTATTATATATTGAATTTTCATTTTCCAAGAATAAATGTATCTTTTAATGGGCAAAATGAAAGGAATAGAAGACTCATACTCTTCTCAAAGAAAACATTTTATTATTAATAATAAAAATAGGAATATTCAAGTTAGTTTTATATAATCAAATGATGATTACTGAAATAAAAAAGGCAAAAAATTTTTTTTTTAAAAGCATTTAAAATTGACTTTCCAAAAAAAAATATCCAACAATTTTATCTTAATATTTGATGATGTCACTAGAGTAATATTATCATTAATATAATGACTCCATATCTATTGCCAAAAAAAAAATCCATTTTTTTTTCCTAACAATTGCAAACAGTATCATTTTTCACCCAATAGTTATAAACCGTATCAGTTTTCCACCAAAAATAGTGCAAAAAGTATAAATTTTCTACTCTTGACTAAATAATATGACCCATTTTATTTTTTTCTTCAAATCTTTTGTTTCAAATTACAGGTACAATTGCATAAAAACAAAGGGTACAACTACTTCACAATATATGTTGAATATTTTCATTTTTCATGAGTAAATGTATCTTTTAATGGACGAAAAATGAAAGCAATAGAAGACTCATACCCTTCTCAAAGATAATATTTTATTATTAATAATAAAAATAGGCAAACTCATGTTAATTTTATATAATTAAATCATGCTTGCTAAAATAAAAAGAGCAAAAAAAAAAGCATTTAAAACCGACCTCCCAAAAAAAAAAGATAAGAATCAATAAGTTTGTCATCGAGAGCTTGAAAATGATATATATTAATTATATATCTAACTAAATCTAATATTATTTGCTCTATCTAACCCTTGTAGAAAGATGTCCTATACATTAAATTATACTTTAAGGGTAAAATGATACACTTTGCATATAATGGGTGTAAAATCGATAAATTTAATTTTCTGTATCATTTTTTATGGCAGAATAATCTTAGAGGGGATGATTGATAATTACTTAATGTTATTTGGAGTTAACTGACGATGTCATATTTTGCTGTGTAGGCAAACTGAAGCACTGGGTAGACCGTTCTGAAGCATTTAAGAAAAGAAATGCTGCTTTTAGTTACATTCATAAACTCAAGCTTACCAAGGGGAGAGAAATGGTCAGCTAAATTGAAACTTTTATACATTATTTCTTAGAGCTGACGTACAATGGATTGATCGGTTTTCAAAGAAACTATCCCAGTCCCACCATCATAATCAGTTATAACATATCAAATTCAACGTAAATAGACCACTTGAATCATATATTTCAGAAAGAAACAAGAATGTGCTTGTGTTAACCACATAATTAACCCAGATGTGAAACGCCTCCAGACAATGCAATTAAGCCAGATGTGAAATGCCTCCGGACAATGCAATTAAACTGTCTTCGCAAACGCTTGTCAAGGCACGTATTTAGAGCAACCCATAAATGGTTGCCTAATTCAAGAATATGACAGCCTGTAAAATACTTAAAAGCTACGATGTGACTATATTTAGGTTTGATATAAGTTATTGGTGATGGTGTATAAAATATTTCAGTAAAGATTTCCTTCTGAAGATCACCCATTAAGAGCTCGTCAAATAAAATTTACTCATATGCGACCAATAGCATCTCAGTACACTAGGACAGTTCAAGGAGAAAAACTTTACTACACTGCGCTTGCTGAATCTTGGTAAAAATGCATACAGAAGCGGCTTCAGCATTGAATTAGCTCGTAGCGTCTGTCGTCGTAAAAGATATGCATCAACCATTACCTTCTGGGACAAGTTGTCTATGTATCAATTGTAGTACGGCAATATGTCATATTTTATATAAGTAATTAGACGAAATGTCCCTCAAATATGTAACTTCATTAAAATTTTGTGAATCTATTTTTTATAAGATTAAAAAAAAAATCCAAACTACATGCTTCTTGAGACTCTAATGTCGATTTGCATTAGCAAACGCAAAATAAATGGGCATTGAAAAGTAAAAATTAATTCATTATGAAATCTAACGTATTACATAAATTAAAGAACAACCAATATGCTTCTTTCACTAAGCATATCAAATAGGGAAATTCCCCACCACAAGGTGAGAGGACGTCTGTTCAAAGCTTCCGCAAAATTAATTTTCTTAAATTATTATAGGAGTAGATATCTTCTCTTCTCTTCATGAGAGTAAAATTTCGTGATAGATTTTTCCTTTAAATATTCATTAGAGTAGATTTTTCTGAACTAATTCTCAAAATACTTCTTAACTACATTTTTAATTGTATGTATATAACAATCTTTTTTTTTTTTTTTCCAAAAAGCAAAAGGAATTGTGGATAAGATATTAGAGAAAAGATGATAGAACGACAGAGCTTTAAAGATTGTAAAGCTGATGATGAGTGCATATATACCGTACGGGGGATACCTCCAAGTAAATGTTGGAGGACACCATGATTTGAGTGATGATTTGAGTGATTGATGGCACGCAGCTTGCAAGTTATGCGCTGCATCTAGTCATGTAAAAATTATTGAATTCCCCAGAAGTATAACTTTATTACCCACTATCACATTATTCCCAGCTATGGTTAAATGGTTATATCGCACTAGCGCCATTGTTTCGCTAAATTTGCCATATGATGAAGAGGAAGAGAGCGTCGGCAGCAGCATTCCAACGTGTCACTCACCAGCTTCAAAAAAGTAAAAGGAAAGGTCGAAATTGGGCGCGGCAGAATCGACCTAGTTGATCGATCAATACATGTGTGAAGATGTCGATCATGACAATCAATATATTGAATGAGCATTTCTATCGCACTCATCATTTAATGGTTGGGATTATCTCATTTGGTGCTAAAGAACAACTTTTATTAATTAAAGGGAATAAACTCTGATCAAACCGAATGACTAATCATGCTGCAACTTGATTCGGTATTCTAAAATATTTATCTAATTGATCTATATACCTGAAAGTTCTTTAATTTTGATCTTTAATTCAGCGTACGTAGCCACTCAAATTAAGAAATGAAGTATGGACTTCTTTTTGGTGTTTTGCACGTTATATACTTACTTGAACAGAGAGAGCGAGCGACTCTATAAATAAGCAAAGATTTGATTTTCTTGCGATTTTGCACTACACTTCTTTTTTCTTGACAAAGAAATAGTGACTAAATAGCACTCTAAAAGTATATATGATACATGTATATAATCATTGATATGGAACCAAATACTACCAAAGTGTCAATTTAATATCAGAGAACTAACTCTAATTCTATTTTAAATTCATACAAAAGCAAATAAAAGTTGAAATATTTTAATAAATACTCTTAAAATTTGAATTAACAATAAATTTACGGCATAAAATTATCTTGGTAGGGTTGAGGTGTGATTCATTAATAAGATGTGTTAATATTTATTTTACTTATCTAATTAAGCTAATTTTGTTATCTAGAGCTCTTGGGTGCTCCAAGAACACTACTAATTATTTTTTTGATGACTTGCCATATGTGTAAGTAATGAGTGAATAATGAAAAAGAATGGTCCGAGAATATTTCTTCGAAATAGTATGTTATTGTTTTCTTTTCCTTTTATTTTTCAAGTAAGAGAATCAATGAGGTCCAAATTAATTTTCTAGTCCCTTACCTCCTTCATAATTCGAACTCCAGTGCCAAATACTTTGAAAATCGCCAGGGGAAGTCCTAGAAGTATGTGGCATCAATTCATGGCACAACATCCATGTAAATGCCGGTCGCTTTCTTCAAATAAAGCTTGTGAGTGCCCACATTAATTGTAGATGGAATCTAGGCCAAATTGCCAATCGATCGGTTAGCAATAATGCGGGGATAAAACTAGAAGCATGTTTTCAAGAACCACACATAATCTAACTTGCAAATTTTCTTATATAAAGAACTTGCGGGTCATAAAAACCTATAATCAGCGAACAGGGTGAGAAGATCCTTCAACCTTCTTTGCTTCTCATTTGTTAATTTCCACCAAAACAATGCATTACGGGAAGAAACTGGAGTATAAAGGTGAGGAGGCATTGAAGGAGATTGAAAAGCTAACAGCAAAAGCTGATGAAGTGCAAAATAATCTTTTGAGAGAGATCTTAACACGAAATGGAGAAACTGAATATTTGCGAAAGTATTTGAGAGGTTCAAAAGATGTTTCTGATTTCAAGCGATGCGTTCCTGTTATTACCTACAAGAATATTTATCCTTATATCCAAAGAATTGCTATTAGTGGTGAAGACTCTTCACTTATTTCCGGACACCCCGTAACTGAAATGTTATGCAGGTCTCTCTATATCTTCCTCCTGCATGTTTTATCGCTTTTGCCAATAACTCGTTAAACAAGTTTTCATCATGTTCATTAATTTAGTTGTGTTTCGGTGTTTTGCAGTTCGGGGACTTCTGCTGGAGAGCCAAAACTGATGCCATCGATAGCAGAAGATCTTGACCGTCGAACCTTCCTCTATAATCTCATCATGCCAATCATGAACCAGTTATATTATATTATATCCAAATTTCCTATGTTTCCCTTATTTGTTCTTTTTGTTTCCATTTTCAGAGAAGGTGAACTTATTCTAGTTCATTAGGTCTAGGTGTACTGTACAGAATGCTGTGCAAGTGACGTGTAACGCATGATTAGAATTTGCATTTATCATGAATATAAATTATTCGATCGTTCATTTCATAACCATTAATACGGCAATATACATTATCCATTCGCAATCTTTTATTGTGATTCTCAAACACTAAACTAACTTTATATCAGACTTGTGCACTTTCATGGATCGATTCTATGATGCTTATGTTGACATTAGTTTCACTTACAGGTACATTTGTGGATTAGATGAAGGCAAGGCCATGTACTTTTACTTTGTCAAGGCCGAAATGTCCACACCCTGTGGCTTGCCTGCTCGTACTGTACTCACCAGCTACTACAAAAGCAAGCATTTCAAGTGCCGAACACGAGACCCGTATAACGACTTCACTAGCCCAGACCCGGCCATCTTGTGCAATGACAGCAACCAGAGCATGTACTGCCAGTTGCTAGCTGGTCTCATCCATCGTCACCAAGTCCTGCGGCTAGGTGCCGTGTTTGCATCTGCTCTTCTTCGAGCTATATCTTTTCTCGAGCGTAATTGGTTCCAGTTATGCAATGATATCCGCTCAGGTCGGCTTGATCTTACGATCACTGACCCCGGATGCCGTTCGTCAATGTTGTCCCTACTAACATCGCCAAACCCCACTCTCGCCGACGAGATTGAGGAAATTTGTAGCCGTCCATCATGGAAAGGAATCTTGTGTCAACTTTGGCCCAGGGCTAAGTACATTGAGGCTGTAGTCACTGGCTCCATGGCACAATATATACCATCCCTGGAGTATTATAGTGCGGGGAAGTTGCCTTTGGTGGGCACCATGTATGCTTCATCAGAGTGTTACTTTGGTGTCAATTTGAAACCCTTGAGTAATCCTGCTGACGTCTCGTTTACCCTCTTGCCTAACATGTGTTATTTTGAATTTTTACCATTGGGAGGTGAGAATGGCACGCTGTTTTCAATGGAAGTTGATGAAGAAGAGGAGGTGCCAAACGATAAGCTTGTCGATTTGGGGCATGTTAGAGTCGGCCATTACTATGAATTGGTTGTCACCACTTTTGCCGGTGAGATTTTAATTTGCCTCATTAGATGTTCTTAACTAAGAAAAGTGATGGAAAAAAAAAACATATTGTTGTAATAAATTATTCATTTTCTCCTCATGTTTCAAAACTCCCGTGCATGTTAAAAAAAGATATTGATTTTCATTTTTTTATACATTTTAAATTATTTCACCCTTAAGAAATATAATTTGTAAAATTTTTCAGGAGTAGAATAGTAAAAGCACAAAAAATTTGAAAGTTATCGTAATTTTTTTTAATGGAAGGGGATTTTAATGGGTTCTGAAACTTGGGGTTGAGGAGCAAATGATTAATTTCAATAAAAATAATAGGAGAATTTTGATAAATTTCTGTTATCAATTATTCGGAAATTATTGTTAAGATATATGATGTGTTGTTTAGGACTAAATCGATATCGAATTGGCGATGTACTCCAAGTGACTGGATTCCACAACCGGGCGCCACAATTTCGATTCATATGCAGGAGAAATGTTGTTTTGAGCATAGACAATGACAAAACCAACGAAGAAGATTTGCACAAAAGCGTGACTAGTGCTAAAAAGTTATTAGAACCTTACAGTGCTCTGCTTGTAGAATACACAAGCTATGCTGACACATCGACTGTGCCTGGCCATTATGTATTGTACTGGGAGATTCAAATGGTGGACACGTCGGCAATCCCGCTTGATCTTCAGAAGATACTTGAAGAGTGTTGCATTGCTGTGGAAGAACAACTTGATTATGTGTACAGGCGCTGCCGTTCGCACGATAAGTCTGTTGGACCGCTCGAGATACGTGTCGTGGAACCTGGCACGTTTGAGACGCTGATGGATTTGCTTATTAGCCAAGGCGGATCCATCAATCAGTATAAGACTCCACGGTGCATCAAGTCTGATAATGCTGCGCTTATGTTGCTTGATTCTCGTGTCAAGGATTCATTCTTTAGCCCTAGGGATCCCAAATGGATCCCTTAATGTTAAGTTAGAATGGAATCTGATCTTCAGTTTCAGGATTATCAAATCTCTCCGTACGACTCCTTCTTTTGTGCTACCTACATGTATGCAAGATAGAGAGCCAGAGTTTTGTATTCGATGTCTCTCCCTGAACTTTAATAAGTATGTGAATTCCTTTCTGAAAATTTGAACAAGTGCATGAATGCATAATTAGATAAAAAGTATTATATATTCAAGCCGTCATGAAAATATATCCTTATAATTAAATACGCGACATGAAATTTTTAACTGTTCGACGCGCATAGTTGATCATATTAGATTTTATTTCGTTCGGTGGGATAATATATTTACAACTACTTTAATTAGGAGTACGGTATTCCTTTCTGTTGTCAAAAAGAACATCAATATCAAGCGAATGATATTTTCCAAATATTTTTTTTTTAAAAAAAAAACGATGAGATTTCATAACAGCGTTAATCAGCTAGCTCATGATTTTTTTTTTCTCTCTTTCTAAAACAACAACTAGCTCATTATCTAAATTCCGAAGAGTGATTAAATGAACTGCCAACTGAAGTTTCGGGCAATTATTCTGAAAAGCCAACTTATATACGGCCAGCTTACGTAAATAATTACGTTTATTACCTCGAGGAAAAAGCATCCAAATCCACATGCAGGATGATATATTATAACAACATAATTACGTTAATTAATATCCTCCAATCTCTACATTATCCTCAAACATTTAGAGAACATGCACTTTTTGTAATCATTATATCCAAGTCTTAAAAAGGGAGATTCTCACTTTCTCCCTATTAAAATTAATATGTACTACTTATTCCCTTATTATTTTTTATAACAGTCAATAATTTCTTGGTATAAAAAATTTAAGAGAAACAAGGAATAAATGGGTTATTTGTTTGTTATTTTAATCTTGAAAATATAAAATATATATTCATTATACAAAAAAGTAAAAAAAAAAATTAAGAAATATCTTACTATTAATTTTTTTATTTGCATTGAAATCTACATATTTCTTTTTTTATTTTTATTTCAATTTATATGATTTATTTATTTAATTAATAATAAATATAAATAAAAGTGTATTTAAAAATAAGGGTAATACTATAAAATTATGGTATTAGGGGGGTTATTGATCATTATAAGAACATTAAAAGGTACATAAGTGGTATATATTCATTCCGGTAGAGAGGAAACTGGCAATCTCCATTTTTAAATGAGATCTTTTAAATAACAATATGAAGAAGGCAGATTTTATCATGAGCGTAAAGGTTCAATTTGTATAATTATGTAAAAAATATGAAAAAAAGGTTATAATTAAGAAAATTGGGAATTTAATTAATTTATAAAGATCAATGTTAATACTGATTGACAATCACTCTTTGAAATAATTGAGAGTCAATCAATAATTGTCTTGTAAATCTTTATCAACATTTTCCTTCATTCTTGTCAAATATGAGTTATGTGTATAGCCACGCAATTTCCGGAAATTAATGTCGTCCCTTAATTACTAGTCGCACGCAGTGCAAATGTGCAATCAAGTGACCACGGCACTCGATCGTCACTCATCAGGACAATTTTGAAGAGTGGCCCACGGCTCCCACCCGTTTGAAATTTTGTGCAGCATACAACGAACCATTTTAACCATAAAGTGGACTTGCTGGACAAAATGTTCAAGCGTGCCCAACATGCGCACGCATTTTCTTTTTTACTTGAAACTTTCAACAGAAATATGATGAGTTGAGAAAGACTCTATCCGTAGCAAATCTAACCGAGATGACTCTATACGTCAACCTAGCTATGGTGTCCTCATGATCCGCCACAACGGAGAATTTTTCTATTAGCCAATGCTTGGTGCGAGTAATCCTTTGGTTAATTTTGTATGGTAGAATGAGATTGTGTTTAGTACTCACTAATGGCTGCTGTACATGGATAAGATACATCTGCTCCAAAAGACACGGGGGCACTTCCAAACATTCTCATAGGAAGCTTAATTATTCATGAAAATAATTGACGTAACTTTTAAAGTGCTTTAGAGGATTTTGCAGGCGAAATTCTATCTTATAATTTCAAAAAGAAACATAATTATTACAAAAATGAATGACATATCATCAACATAAATGTGGTGGAATCCTATCTTTTGCTTTTCCTGTTTGTGTACATTTATTTTGCATTTAATTTTTAATTAAATATGACTAAAAAATTATTCAATTAATTAAATAATTAAAGTTATCATATTCCCAACATCAAACAATCACTAAAATTAAAATGATAAGATCAACAAAAAAATTTATGCGTAGCGACTAGTATTGGATGTGTTTTAAAATATTAGGGGGATCTCAGATTAATTTAGTCAAACAATAGAAGAGTTTTGTTCTTTTTTCTATTTTGAGGGTGGATTATTTGACTCTATAAATTACTTTGAATATCTAATTTTAACATAAATTTTATTACAAAATATCCATCATGCGAATTACTAGTAAGAACAATTTATTATAAGTCACCATTACATAATTATTTTGAACACCCACATATGTGTGTGTACACACAGACACACACAATCATTACTCAATTTATAATTTTTGTGCCTTAAACCTTAAAATTTTTATTTTCATCATCTTAATAAATGTTTAGATGAACGAGGAAATTAATATTTTGAAAATATTTTGACCGTTAAGTATGTATGATACTTTTAATTTCTTCAAAAATAAAATAAAGTAAAAGTATTGTAAAGTTTTTTTTTTTTTTACTCCTTGTTCTTCTTCTTCGTCTTCTTCTCCTTCTTTAGTTTTTTTGGTAGTATCTATAAAATTTATTATTATTATTATTATTATTATTATTATTATTATTATTATTATTATTATTATTATTATTATTATTATTATTATTATTATTATTATTATTATTATTATTATTATTATTATTATGTTCTCAATGCAAATTACTTTGGATGCAAAATCTAATGTTGAACAAAAATGAACAAAAAATTAATTACTAAAATTATGTTAACTAAGTTTTTTACAACTTTTGATTATAACAGTATGTATTGACATCAAGTGTGCTAAAGAGTTTTATTGAAGTTTTAAGTAAATTAAGTTAATTAATTTAGATAATTTAAGTAAATTTTTGTTAATTTAAAAAAATGTATAATACAAAAATTAATTTTTTAATTAATATATAAGTGTACAGAATAATAGAGTATTTAAAATAATTTTTAGGGTATAAAAAATCACATCTTTTTTTTATTGGGACCGGAATATGGGAATTGAGACTCGTGGGTTTTATTAGCCAGTCTATGTTTGGACTGTTTGAGTCTCTTACGGAATCATTTAATATAATTAAAGACTCCAGGTAAATGACGAAAGACAATCAAATTATAAATAATTATTTAATTATTGTCATGCAAGGAAAAATATAAAATTAAGAGCAATATTATTTAAATAGAAAAATTAAACAGAAGGAAGACATAATTAACTATTCATCAATACGGTGTAAAAAAAGAGATAAAATAATTAATCAAAACTAAAATATTGTATGGTATTGCAGTTCATTATGTTTTCTTTTTATTTTCCTGTAGTATTTTTAACTTTTTTTTAATAAAAAGATGAAAATGCTTCATTATCCGGGCAAAATTTCGGCAATTCACTCCCCCAATCAGAAAAGCAAAGCCCAAAATAATAAAAAAAGACACAAAACATAAGACATTCTTTTTAAGATTAGGATTTAAGATGCATTTACTAATAGGTAATTAAAATAAGTTAGAATCAAAATGGACTATAATCGAAATGATGGATGAGAATCATAATAAAATGTTTGCTTTACCTGTCGGAATCGAAATCATAATTAATTGTATTGTCATTGATGTGATTACTTTATTTTGGAATCGAAATAAAAATGAGTTAAATTGTTTCAAATTAATAAGAAGCCCGTAATTAACTATTATCATAATTATTATTTTTATTTTAATTATTGTTGTTGTTATTATTATTCAAATATAATAATAATTATTAATTATTTTTAATATTATTATTATTATCATTAATATTAATCTATTATAATACTTGTTTATTGTTAATAATAATAATAATAATCATCATCATCAGCACCACCACCACCAAAATCATCAGCGTCATCAACAACAACAGCAACAATGGCAATAGGGGTGGGCAAATGACTCGACCCGAATCAATCTGATCCGAAAAACTAAAAAAATTATAATTAAAACAAGCAAAAATCATTAATCCTATTCGATTTGAATATGTTCAGATGGCATCGAATCACATGGTTGGGTTGAGTTCGGATTACATTTTTCTCAACCTGATTAACTTGAAATTCGATTGGATTTATTCGAATCTGATCCGAACCCGAATTTGCCCACCCCTAAATGTCAACAACAAATCATCATCATTAGAAGATCAAAATTGGTGGATCTATGACGGCTGCTGCTGTTAGTTCAACCTCCTCGACAGCTGTTACTACTAGTGGTTTGACTTCCGTAACGCTGCGGTTGTTGTTGTTCTTAGTTTGTTATCACAGCTACTACTGGTTTAATGCGACGACTGATGGTGGCGGCTCGATGCCATAAATACTGCAAGTTGGAAGAGTTGAAGAGATGAATATGCATTTCGTTTGATCTTCATCAAAATTTTATTTTTTAATTATTATTTAAATAAAGAATAAAATGAGTATTAAGAAATTTAGTTGGGGGTAACAAAGTCACTCCAAGAAATGAGGTTCTGATTCCCCATTGGGGATCAGAATTAGAGGGTAAAAAAGTCACTCCCACGAATAAGGTTCTGATTCTCCCTTGGAATCAGAATTATGGAAATTATTCTCAAATTTATTAGTCCTACACTGATTTCATTCGATTTCAACCCTTCATTTTGCAAATGGACGCGTCATTGATTTTGATTTCACAATTATCATTCTGATTGCTAGTAAGCGAACAAACCAATAGGTTGATCAATTGGCCTTTGGTTAAAAACACCATCTTGAGCGATCGGTCATACAATTAGAACCACATACGTGTCGTAGTACAAAGTTCGTGTTAATGAGTGGGGCTAAAATGTTTTCTTTCTTGTCCATTTTTTATTTTTTATTTGCATTCTGAGGTCAGGTAACATGTAATGTGCGGATTTAGCAAATAATAATTAACTTTTTTACGCAAATTTTTAGAAATTTTACATATTATTCTATGATCCACGGCGAATCGAGTAAACAAATTTTGGTATAGCTTGGTCTGGGATATATTTATCAGACTTTGTCTAAGAAGTATGAGATTTGATATAGCAGGAGACTATTTAAGCTTGTGAGTTGATATTAATCTAGCTAAATGGCCGATGAATCCTCGGCATTTCCTTTGACCGCTAGCAAAACACTTTTCAAGCTATGTGACCATCATACACACGATTGCTTGACACTAAATTCAAATAAGTGATGATACAGTTACAAATTTTTATACAAATTGATTTGATATTAATTTGTTGGTTGAATAAAAATATAAAATAATAAAAATAAATCATGCAAACTCATAAATATTTAATCCAATCAATTAAATCATATTATATCAGTTTATAAAAAAAAAATTGTACAAAAATTTATAACTATATTATTACTCAGTTCAATTTATTCTATATGCATCCACACATCATGGGTGATAGTAAGAGTTGACAAGCAAACTATTAAGGCTCAAAGTATTCTGAGCTTTAAAGTTTTTTCTAAGCTTAATTTTGAATCACACAATGGAATTTGAATTAACCATTGAAGGTTGAGATCCTAAAAGCTCTCTTGCAATCCTCCCATTGCGACCGTACAGGAAAAATCCACCGGCCTCGCGTTAACTGCCCGTTCCATAAACAATCCTTAAAATCTCCGGCGAGTTCGAGCATACGATAGGGAATTTAGTATCTGCCGACAGGATGTTACTTTCTGTTCAGTTTTCCGCGCCGAGTTGTGGCGGCACTATTGGGCCTTCGTCTCTGATGCCAAACATGGCAACCCGGTTCCTAGGCTCAGAGATATAAATGGTGAACTCAGCCACTTTTATATTATAAGGTAGCACATTCTCATAAGCTCTCTTGTATGGTAACGTTGGTAACACTGCGTCTTGTCCCGACTCAACTCCTAAGAGCTCTGCAACTAACAGCAAGTATATATCAAGAAAATCAATGCGTATGTATACATAGTCATTTTTTAGTGCGGAACTCTCATTTTTTTTTAATACAAACACGTTATTAAGTCATGTAGTTTAAGAGAGTTAAAAAGCTCGCACCGTAGAATGTCATGATTAATTCCTATGAATATAATAAAAAAATAAATATTTCTTTAGTCTCTTTGATTAATTTGAGCCAATTTCTCAGGTTATTAATCTCTGTATTTTCAAGAATTAATTATTTTCTTTTAAGTTTTTGCCTGGTTGCATTCATGTTACAATTGTTGGGCATAAATGTACATTTGGGTAATTACTATAAATACAGAAATAATTAGTTATATAATTATCCCAAACTTAGAGACTAAAGAAGAATTTACCTTGCAGTGAGAAAAAGAGATAGGGTTTCAAATTTTACTCGTAGAGAACTGTAGTTGGCGAGATATGGTATAGCGCCGACATAACATACAAGTCCAACGTAAGGTATGGCGTAGGATGCTAAGCGATAGTTGCTGGTATTCACATGCGGATCAAACGGAGATTCCAATTCGTAGCCAACCGCTTTGTTAAATGTTGTGGCGAAATTTTGGGTGCTGATATACAGCAGCGGCCTTTGCAACCCACCAATTGTTGCTACGGTAGCCCTGGAATCCCAGTAAGAAATTGATTTTATATATATATATATTGATGGTTGGGACCGGGAAAAAAATTATTTTATTGAAGTTATTTGTTTATCGATAAATAAATAATTTATTAATTTATTAATAAATAAATATTTATTAATTTATAAAGAGTTTTCTTGGTTAATGTATTATTCTTTTAACTAATATTCATGTATGGGACAAAACTACGTTGTTCCCATTGTACCAAACACTTAATTTTGACATTTTCTTTAGTAGCCCTATTGTTTTCTATAAATAATAAAAATTATAAGTTTAAAAATCTTACACAATAAGCTCCAACTAAAATATAATGAGTTTAAAATTCTAAAAAATTTATTTGACATTATCTTCAGCAGTTGTTACTGTTTTCTATAAATAATAAAAACTATAAGTTTCAATAATTTTACATAATAAACCTCAATTAACATATAATAATTTTAAAATTCTTAAAAAATTTATAATCTCTCTCTCTCCTCCTCAATCAATTTGTTCTTCTTTAAATGTTAATTTATTCATTTTCAAACATATAATTCTTCTAAAATATCCAAAAAAAAAATAGAGAGACTTCTAACTACATAAATTAGATTAATTTCTTGAACACGAAACTTCATAAAAATAATGCTTGCATTCTCTTAAAAAAAAAATCTATTGTGTTTATGTTTTCTTCTTTACTATTGTAATAAAAAAAAGGAGTTATATCTTACTTTTTATAATAAGATCTAAATAATTAGGGCCTGCTCAATGTGGTTAAAGATGATGGGATAAATTTATTTTACTAAAATTTAATCCTAATATAGTGTTTAGCATAAATAAGTAAACTAAAAATAACACAGCTTGCACCTACTAAATTATTATGTGATAATGATGTTTTTACCTTAAAGAGACCCTTAGGATAAAGTTTTTATAGTAAAATTTTTATTTTATGTTAACAACACGAGATAAAAAAATTATGTTAGAAGCCTTAGTTAATCTTAATTTTTTTAAAAAAAGATAATTCTCTTGTAATAAATTAATTTAAGTTATTATTAATTTTTTTATAATTTTAAATTTAAGTTTCATTCTTCACAACTTTAAATTTAAGTAATAAAATAAATGTTATACAATTTGTTTATTTTCACATTAAGTAAATAATTGAGGTTATATTTTTCTAAATATTATCTCAGCTCCACATATGTGATGAGGTATAAGTAATTTTACATCATTTTAAATATGCATATAGAAAATTTATTATTTTGAAAATATTATTTATAAACTCTATAATGAAATTCAAATTATTGTCCAAGTACTCAGTTGATATTTATTTATTTTTCATTTTAATATTGTCAAAATTTATATAAAATTTTATCCAATCCTGTGTCACACTAAACATAAGATAACAATATTGCAATCCAATTGATATTTTAAGTAAACAGATGTAAAGAGTATTTTTGTAAATTAAAATAATCCATTTATATTTTTTATATTTAAATATGTTCATTTACTAAATTACCCTTAATCCATATAAAAATAATGAAATATTCTAATTAATTTATGTGTCAAATTTTGAAAACTAACCTTTCCTTATATTTTTAGAAAACAGAAGGGTTGAAATGTTAATAACCAAGTAATTAAATCCTTGCCGTTGAAATAGCTTTTGCAACTCCTGTATTGAATCTAATGGTTGGATCACAAAAAGACAAAAAATGAGTATCAAATCACGGTTGCATAGTAACTGGACCCTCATATATGAGTTATAAATATATTTACATGTACATAGAGGTCAAAAAGTTAATGGAAATACATTTTAATTATCATGTACTTACAAATGATATTATGACTTAATACAAGTACATGTACATAGAAGCCAATAAGTTAATGTAAATACATTGCTACATAGAAGCCCAAAAATTAATACAAGTACATTGTACACAATACATAGAACATAGATCACAAAACACAAACATATAAATACATAATCCATTATCTTTAATTTTAGACTCAAATTATTGAATCATGGCTTCTCATTTAAAAGAAGTAAAAAAATCTACATTGATTGATGAGATGAGGAAAGTATTGTGCAAATATAAAAATAAGCATCTCTTCTCAAGTCAAAAAGATTTATAACAATGAGTTTAACAAAAATTTCACTTCTCTATAAGCTAGTCAATAATAACAAATACTCTTAAAAGGTCAGCTAAATATTTATCAAATGAGATGAAGAATAAGAATGTTAAGAATTAAATTGAGAAATGTAAATTATCAAAAAAAAAATCCTTAATAATATGAAATTTATATGTTGCTTATTATTAATATTGTTTTATATTTGATCAATTATTACTTTATATTGTCATTGGGCTCTAAAGGATTCAAAAAAAAATCTTATACATTTAATGAAATTATTATTTTAGTACAATGGCCCAATTAAGCGAGGTTATTAATTTATCAAACATTCATTTATTAAGGTTTTATTATATATATATATATAAAGCTTGGAAAAATCATTGCAATAACAAGTGCGTAGCTATATATCGCAGTATATTAAAGGGCTACCTGAGACGACCACGTTCCCGATAACCAAATTCCTCGATGATACGATTTGTGAGGTCGTCAAGTGCACCATACAAGAAAAACTAATTCTGCTTCTAAAAATTCCAAGTTCAGAGCAAATTGAATACGATTACCATCATCGGCTTCAATAATTGTTCCCCAGTAAGTCGAACCAATTATTACGTGAAAATTCAGTGTGAGAAGAAGTAAGGCAAATAGAAAAGATGGGCTATCCATTTGTTTTTCTTAATTTCTAATAGATAGCAAAGCAGCTTTGTACGTACGTAACATGCACGAGCAAACCTCAAAAAGCTTTTTATATAGATGCATCATGCACAAGGGACGAGTCCATCCGCAGAGAGAAGACGAGAAAATTAATTTATCACTTGCACTTACGTGTTTGCTAGATGTAAGATAACTATTTAATTGCGGCTTGTTAAGATTTAGTAAAACTTGTTGATGCCGCCGACTGATCATATGCAAGTAACTGTGTGAAGATGATATATTTATATATGTAGTACTTATGGAAGATCTAATCCTTGTCTAATTAAATTTTGCTATAATGATACAAGTTTCAGTTTTACATGAAAATATATAAGCTGACCAATGTAACACATTAATCAGTACTAGAATGTTTTACTTGGACTGATTAGAGCCCTTTAAACAGACATCCACTTACTGTAGAATATCAAGGTGTTGGTATACTAAACCCAACGAATTCACAACTAACTAGTACATGATTTGAGCCCTTTCCACGTAACTTTTATTTTATACACAATTTATAAGCAAAAATGAGGATTATAATGTTGTTTGAAGAAAACAAGTTAGATTTCACTCGTGGTTTAAAATAGGTTGAAATCTCTGCAGTTATAACAGTGTTAACTTTATATATTATTTTATTTTTTTACCCCTAATATGTTGGCGGTAAAATTTAAATATTTTAAAATTATAAGATATACTTTTAATGATTAAATTAATTTAATAATTAATTATACATTATGGAGAAAAATTATAAGTAGCTAAGAGAAATATTATAAATATTCCTAATAGCTGTATAAAATATTCATTTAAATTGCAATAACAATTGACTATATGTGAACACTAGAGCTCCTTCTGAAAAATAGTAGTACTACTATATAAAGGGGAGACAAATATAATATGCATGTATGTCAAATCACAATAACATTTGGTCATATTTATCAATGGCAATATATATGTTTGAACATTACAAAAGATTATTAAATGGTTCCAAAAAAATTATGGCTTCATTGTTGTGGTGGGTATTAACTTGTTGCATTGGCTATTAACTTTGTACTTGATGTTATGTCAGCTAAATTTTTTATATAATTTATAACTAATTATTAAATTAATTCAATCATTAAGGGTATATCTCAATTTGCTTGATTTATAAATTTTCAAATATTTAAATTTCATGGCTAACATCAAGACTATGTGTAAAACAATAAAATAATTATACAAAGTTAACACCATTATAATTGTAAAAGGATTTGAACCTATTTTAAAATATGAGGGTGGCGGTTTGTTCAATTTCTTCAAACAACAAAGGTAATCCTCATTTTTCCCAATTTATAAAAAAAAAAAAAAAAGGAAAGAGACAATGATTCATAGTATGCGTATGTGCACCGAGATATTCTCCCTAATCTAAGCTTCTTCAAAATAAATTAATTAACTATAAATAATTTATATGTAATGTAGTTATTAAATAAGAATTATTAGTCACTCCCTCTTATTCATCTATGATAAGCTATACGTGACTTTTCTACACTTACTCATTTCAAACGGCTCCGAGGCCCACCTTATACGAAAAACAATTACAACGAAAATAATAATAATCGAAGTACCATAAATTGAAATTCTATGTGTATATTTACAATTCAACCTGGAAATGTATTCGGGACCTCGTAATCTCGTATGGGATTATTTTCCTCAAATGCTAGGGAAAATTTATGTATTATCCTGAACTTGTGCATCTGATTTATTTATGCTTTTCAAAGACATGCAAATAATACAATAGAGGAAGTAGGTTTTCGGACAGTTCGTTGGTTAGCGCAGCTGTTCGGAGAATCTGAAGAGATGCTCATCTGCCAGTGAATGCTTTCGGTTAAGTTGGGTGTAACTGATCTACTCGGACTCAGTATTTACCGTGCCGGATCAATGATTAATTTCGTGTACTGATATTTATCTTCCCATTCGAAATCTAAAATCTAAAATTTTTAATTTGAGTTGATATCAGCACAAATCTAGAAGCATCTCATCCGGTGTGGCTAATTCTATATATTTCGTGTACCTTTTGTTAGGGATTGCGTTAACTTCCCAAATAATCAATTCTCAAACAAATTAACGATGACATGTTACAATTTACAACCCCAGATACAAAAGAAAGTTAATTAAGACACGTCAAATAAATTCAGCAGACGAAATTAAGCCACGCGTAGGATATTGCCAGCTATCAAGCTAATTGGGATTGAGATTTGATGTCGTCATGGATTTTGGATGTTGCGACAAGTATAAAATACAATTAGGATTGTCTCAATTGACACGAATTCGAGTCAACATCTAACAGCTTAATGAAGTCAACGATACTCGAATTATCTTTGGTTCAGCCGAAGCTGTACGTATCTAAAATTACATGCGCCAAAACTAGCGAGTTTAAATACAAATTTCTTAAGTGCTGATGTTTTCTTACTTCTTTCTATGCAGACTAAAATAAAATCATTATATAAATTAATGAAAATACCTAGGTATAAATGTCTGCATTTTGATAACATTTATAATCATACGTGTGATTTTTTACACAAAAAGTTATTCTTTTAGAAATTCACAATGATCATGATCATAGCAAGTTTTTAAACAAAGAAAACTTCATTGAACGCAAGGCTCCCTAAATGCGATCACCAAATCAGAATAATAACAATAATAATAATAATATTGCTAACATACTAGCTTATATTATAATTAATAAGCTAAAATTATTTGTGGTTCTCAGACAATTTTGTCAATCGTAAATTAGGTCATAGGTTTGGGCTTCCATTTATTCTAATTAATCCTGTGAATCAATCACAGTAGACAGCCGTGAAACATGTACGTAAACGTATCTGAAATTTCATACTAATGAGCAATGATTAAAGTGCAGCAAGAAACCTCTTGGCAATTGCTCCGTTGCCACCATTGGGAAAAAATCCTCCTGGCTTATTTTCACTGCCAGTTCCGTACACAATCCTTAAAATCTCCGGCGGAGTTCGAGAGTAGGATAGGGAATTAGCATTGGCTGATAGAATGTTACTATCTGTCCTGTTCTCAGCACCAAGTTTCCGTGGCACTCTTAGGCCTTCATCTTTGTTTCCGCACATGGCTAGCCGGTTCCTGAGGGCGGAGATACGGTCTGTGAACTCAGCTACTGTCACTGCATAAGGAACCACCATCTGGTCAGCCCTCTCGTATAGTAACGTCCGTATTACTGCATCTTGTCCAGACTCCACTCCTAAGAGCCCTGCAACTAACTGCAAATTAAATGGACAGCAAAAGAATTAATGCACAAATATATAACACAAGTGAAGTGACTATAATTGCTTCCCCTCCCCCACACCCCCCTGGCCCCTCCCAAAAAAAAAAAAAATTAAGCTTCTTCAATGGCCACAAATCAACTGCTAGAAATTAATTAATTAATAAAGATGGACTGGATCGAGGTTTCTTACACTACGAGAGGTGGACTTGACAAGGTTGGGAATGGTGCCAACATAACCGACGAGTCCCACGTAAGGGATGACATAGCTTGCTAAGAGATAATTGACAGTGTTGGAATAAGGGTCGAATGGAGGAGTGAGTTTGTAACCAACTGCTTGGTCGAATATATTGGCGAAATTTTGAGGGCCGAGATCTATCTGAGGCCTTGCAAATCCACCAACTGTTGTTACGATAGCCCTGCTAATATATGCATTAATTAATTAATAGTCAACACACACGCACATACATGTAACGGAGCACCTATCAGATTAATTTTCATCAATTGCTATCTAGCTAGACAGCCAATTAATTAGTAACTAAATAGTTGGGGCCGGGAATTAAAGGATCACCTGAGATGACCAATCTCCTGATAACCGAATTCCTCAATGATCCGATACGTAGTATGGTCAAGGTTGGCCTTTCTGGCGCCAGTCGGAGGAGGACCACCCGCCGCCATCTCTGGCTCTATACTGTCAAGTCCTCTGCCTAGTGCACCATTTAAGAAGAATTCAGTTTCTAAGAACTCCAAATTCAGAGCTACTTGAATAAGATCCCTATCGTTGGCTTCGATTGGTCCATGGGAAGCTGGAGCTGCAGCACCCACGACCATGCCAAGAAGAATTTTCATCAATGTAAGATGCAAAGCTAGAAAGAAAGAATAATATTGGGTTGCCATTTTTTAATTTTTTTTTTTTTATGGCAAGTCATAAACAAAACCAGCTAATATACTTATTCATCAGATACAATAGCAGGCTGCATGCATGAAGGAGCCGCATATATATATATATATATATACAAGAGTTAGGCAGGAATGGTATAAGACAACCTCTCCTTCCAAGATTTAGTAATTAACGTAACGTTGACAAATGAGGAAATCTTGATGTTTGCTAATGGCGCAAGTAACTTAATTGAAAATGATGTATCAGACTCCTTGTTTACAATATTTTACCATGATATATTACTACTATTACAACTAATGATGGAGCATATAAATCTTCTACTGTGAATTTTACCCTAGCGATATTACTAATTACCTATCTATCTAAATTGATTTGAACATAAAAAGTGTTTTGGGATCCTATGGAGATCATGAACAGTAGATTCATATTAAATTAATACTCAATAAATTGATAACTTCTTTTAAAAAAAAAGTTCTTGTTAGTCCCAATTTAGGGCCAACATCATAAGTTAATAATTCAAGAAAATCTTTTTTTTTTTTGGTAGGACTCAATTAGTAAATTAGGTAATAATTAACTAATGTCAAACTAAATACATACTATATCTCTTTGATTTCCTTTGTTGTAGTAGCACAATGTTTTATGCATTTCGTCGTTCATTATTATTTTTTTCACATCTTTCATATGAGAGATATTGTTGTATTATATGTGCTATATTAAAGGAAATAAAAGAAAGATCGGTTTAATATATTGCCTCCAAAAAGTCTTCTCTAGATGTGTTACCGTGTAATTTTGATTCGGCCTTACAATCTAGCCAAAGGATTATTAAGTGACTAATTCACTCAATCAAAATTAATTAGAATTGTGTCAGATAACTTGACAAAATCACTATATTCTTTAGTTATAGTATTTCTATATTTCATAAAAATTCTTATTACGAATTGATATTATCTTTATAAATTAATAATTAATTTACTAATATATTAATATTCACTGAATTAATATTTTTCATAGTCTAAAACTATTAGTTTATTCAGATTTTACTGTATATTTTAGCCTTTAGGATCATCCTGAATTAAATCCTTTATGAATTTTTTTTTAAGAAAAGCCAAAGGAAAAAAAGAAAAAAAAGAACGTAGGGGGTGGGCGGTTTATGAAATATTGTTTTGTTTGGACAATATTAACAAAAACTGTGCAGTTTTGACGAATATACATTCAAAGCGACTGAAGTAATTATCATAAAGGACAGACATTAGAAAAGTGGTCGAAAACATATAGTATTTGTAATCCCCTTTTATTAATCGCTGTGTATATCTCGTATTTTGTTGACATCAAATGCTAGAAAATTTTATATTTGTTATTGATGTACTTTGATTTTTTTAAAAAATCAAATCACCTCCACTCCTGAAGGTTTATTAAATGAGGATACTTTTCGTAGATGACGGTGAGTTGGTGGTAGGGCTGAAATGCAATTATTTACAATTTTTGGCAACATTTCGAAATTGCAAGCGTCTTATTTTATGACCGACCTTAGTATCGGGTCAAGTGTATACAGGAATAATTAAAGGGGAAATTAAAATGAGAATGAACATTACATTTACAAGCATTTTGGTTTGGTCCACTATGGTCAATAACATCGCGTGTGCAATTTCTTTGTCACCTATTTTGTAAAACCAACCAGTTAGATAGGTTTGAAAAAATAAACTTTGACAATATATTAATGTCCCTGAGTAAATGAAAGATAGAGCAAATTATGGGCTATTTGTTGATGCAAAAATTTGGTAAAGACCCTGACCCTACAACAACGCTTCTCTTGTCATTCAATCTCGTGCTCAGCAAGAACAACTCCTGCTCTATTTTTGCTCAAACTAGCAGAATGGCTCAATCACGATCAGGGAACTTGCACCCACGACAACTAGTTACAGGGCGTCGGAAGTTTTTCCGATGAAACTCCTCTAACGCTCAAGTCAGTAATCATGCTCTTTTTTTAGGAAAAACTCAGAACAACCTTCAATGGCTTTATAGACAATTTAACTCGAAAGAAAATGATTATGATTCAGTGAGAGAGAGTTTTTTTTTTTTCCCCTTTATCTTTGTTCTTTCCTCCTTTTATAGAATATCCCCCACCCTCGGCCCTCTTTATTTCCCCTTATTTTCGGCCTATTCTATCTGTAAGAGGATAGAAATCTATTAATGAAGAGGAATAGGAGTTGAAAGTCGAAAGAGAATATGAGTTCATTATGTCCGTACTTATAGGAAGATACACGTGGTTGTGACTGTGTTGCACACATTTCTGGGATTACTTATGACCAAAATACTTAGTAATCACACGACGAGGTTGTCTGCTCGTAATTACCTTATTAAACTTCTAGTCAAAGTGGTCTTTGTATGACGACCACGATGACCTCTTTGCTGAACAGGTTTGCTTATAGTATCAATAATACTTTAAAAAGTCTTTCAACTAATGACTTACCCTTTATTTAAAGAGTATATGATCGTCCAATTTCATTCTTCAAATACTATTCATAAATTTAGACAACTTCCCATTTTCTTTTTTTTTTAAAATAACACAAAAGCCTTTTGTGGACAAAAATGCCCTTAAACGAGTGTGATCCAAATTTTTCTCTCAAAAGCTTTTGCACTTTCTTGTTGAGCAGCGGCCAGCGAGCACGAAATATCTATCGAGCAATAACATGCGCAAGGTATTGGACTCAAAAACAAGCTCCGTTGTCAAATGTGCTAGCTTTAGCTCGTCGACACGCTAGACAAAGCATTAAATGCACTAAAAACATGTCCTGTGTGCTGCGCAGCTATCTAGCACGCTAAACTAGACAATTCGGAACAATGCCATTTATGTGTATCTTATTACTATAAAAATAAGAGAAAATATAGCAGGCCCACTTTATAAATAGCTCCCAAATTTTGGCTATTAATAAAATCAATAAAAATAATAATATTAATTTATTTTCGTAGCACTTTTCAGATACCGCCATATGTGTTGTTTATTTATCTATTTGATGGTTGGTTATCGCAATTGTATAATCTGTAGTCCAACCTAGCTTTGAAATGACCTTTATGCTCTTACTTTTGGAATGACCTAGTGTTAAGTCATATTTAAAAGAATATCCAAAAAAAATTAAAAATAAATAAAAGATATGCGTTAGTGGAAAATTGCGCGTTAGATGAAATTAGTTGTTGCACGTTAAAGTACGTTCGGTCTAATGCCTGTAAATTTATTGGGAGAGATATCTCTACCCCCCACAAATGGTCTAAACCCACCCTTTTTTTAAAAAGTTATTTAAAACAATTCACTTTATTCCTTAAAAATTTTATTAGAGGAAAAATTTCACCAATTAATTAATTAGATCCCTTTTTTCTTTTTTACCAAATCTCTTGACCATTGTTAATTATTGTGGACCTGCGTCCGTTGCGATCAATAAACCTTTTCTTTTGGATCTTATTAACTAAAAATATATAATTTTACACTATAATTAGCTTAGTACCAATCAAGAATCCCTAGGGAATCCCAATAATTCTTGTTATACTTGCGTTCCAACCCTTAACTCTCTTTTCTAGGTTTATCAATATTGAATCAAATGGACTCACTTCTAACACTTGGTCTATTTTTGGAAGACCCTGTGTTATATCATCAAATCTCGATTTTTTATATATAAATGTAACAAATGTATCCCCTTTGTAAGGGATTACTCTATAATGCCCATGAATTGTTGTTCCAAGAGTAGCCAAATAAGACTTAGCTGATCATATTACTACATTTGACTATTTTACCCTTAATAATCATATTAATAAAATAGTATTGATAAGTCATTTTGAAAAGAGTATAAATTTTTATGTAAAAAATGATGAAGTTAAAATAATTTGTAGGTATTCTGGTACTTTTACCACATAAGGGTAAAATAATCAAATTCAATTTGTCAAAAACACCTTAATAGTTAAAGTTAGTCAAGAACCAAAATTACAAAAAAAAAAAATGAGGATTTAATTGATTCATTGTAATTCAATGAGGATTTAATTGGTTGATTGTTAAAAATTCTTCTTTATTTGAAATTGTTAAGATATTGTGAACTTTTATGTTAATTTTTCTAAAATAGGTTGATTTTACACAATTTGAAGGGTGAAAATAGCACCACCCAAACTTACAAATTTATAGTGTAAATTTCATATTACCCTTTTGTAAAATGATAACATTTAAAATGCTCTCAAACTTTTAAAAACTTCAATTTAGCCCAATTGTTATTCAAAAGATAAAGGAATAATATGATGAGTTGATGAAAAATTATTTGTCTTATTAACATAACGGGGATAAGTTGAGTTTACAAAAATTTAGAAATATTTTGATGATTATTATTTCTGGGGGTATTCTGAAATTAATGACTTATTTTTATTAATTAATTTTTTTGAGGGAAAATTTTTATTTTTCCACAAAAAAATATAAAAAGAAAATGAGCTGAACTATTAGTACCCCTCCAAAGACTTCTCAAAACTCATTTTCATTTTTTACCCATTCAAATATTTTAAAATAATATAAATTTTTAATTACTAGTAACACCCCTTAATGACAGTACTAACCTTAATAAAAAATTGCACGTCTTTCAACTTTCTTTTAATTGTTGTAATACCACCATATAATCGGATTTTTTTGTCCTACGTGTTCCTAGATTTTTGGTGAAAAAAAAAATCTCTATTTTTTTAAGTTCCAGTGATACAAGAATTTATTGACTTTTAATAAATGTTTCCAATTCTTTCGCCAAAGTCCTTTTTTTTTTTTTAAAGAAAAAAATTATTAAAGCTATAGCTCTCAATATATGAATTGAAACCTCCAAAAATTTTTGTGATCTTCAGTGTATAGTTATTAATTGTTTATTATTCATAGATTTCAAATTCAATTACCATATCAGCAGAAAGTATCGAAGAAACGGAAGAAAAAGATAGGGAAGAGAGTGGAGAAGAATCACCAAAAGGTGATAGCAATGAACAAAATGAGGCCACTGTTGGAGCATTTACTTGAGTAAATGAGGATATTTTAATATTGTTTGATTGTTGTAAAGATAAGCATGAAGTGCTAATGATGTTCAATGATGAGAATCCGAATGCCGATTGGAATTAACATGAAATTATTAATCTAGTTATATGTATAAATTTACATCTTCTCTAATATTAAATTACCATGAAGGACAGAAACTGTGCTGTATTTACTTTTCAATCAAATTCAATAATTCAGCATCTCTTCTCTTCTGTATTCTCACTTGCATGTTACAAGCGTTAAGTGCCTTCATTTTTTGAAATAAAATATTGCATTCATTCTATAGCCATGGGCCAATAGTCCAACTCAAAGAAAATTTGGGCTAACGCTGACGGCCCGCAGGTTAATCATGTCCAATGCAGAATGAGCCGCGGTCGTGCAAATCAAATCAAGCCCAAGCTCACCATCAAGGATGAACCCAACCGACGAACTGTTTTTTCATTGGCAAACTCATGAACCCATCTTCACTGTATTATAAATTATTAAGCATGACAAATAAAAACGTTTTTGAACGAAACCAAAAGAGAATGAGTACAGTCTCATGAATTACAATACAGTGAATAACAAAGACCTTGAGGAAGAGAGGGGGGGGGGGGGGGGGGGGAAGGCCCCTTTACAGCTCGATCACACGCTTTGCACCATCGAGGGTATTCCTGAGTAGCATAGCAACAGTCATTGGACCCACACCACCTGGAACAGGAGTTACACATCCAGCTACATTGCATGCTTCACGGAAATCTACATCTCCCACTAACCTATAGCCTGACTTCTTAGTTGAGTCATCAACAGCATTTGTTCCAACATCAACAACAGCAGCACCAGGTTTGATCCAACTTCCCTTTATCTGCAAGTTAAGAAAACAAGTTTAAAACATAAAACCTAGCACATTCCACCAAACACATCCACATACTTTCAACCAACAAAGAGCCGTAAGAGAGGGAAAAAAATTAATGTCATTTGGTTGGAAGATAAGCTTTTATAAGATTTAAGCAATTTGATTAAATTAGTTACTGAATATTCATAAGACCTGTTAATCCATCCTTTCTACGATACAAGTTTATGAAGAAACATGAGGTCAGAATCTAAATATACAAAAGATATACAGAAGAATCCACCTTCAGCTAATCAGCATTTAAGAGAAAACAAAAACAAAATAGAAAAAGTAAGATTTAGAGAAGGGGTAGATGCAAAGAAGTCCATTGATAGGAGATTCAGTGGCTGAGGATTTTGACCGTCTATGAAATTAAAGTCCTCCAAGAAGAGGAAGTAGATCTCAACTATTTCCCAAAATGCTGAAATTTGACTTGATTAATTTGCATCATGTCAACAGATCCATAATAAGCTTGTATGAGACACTTAACTGAGGTTCATAGGTGATCCCTCACAATGTTCAGAGTATCTGAACGAGTTTATCATATGTCTATTCAAGAACATAGAGACCTCAACCAACAAAAAGTTTCTTTTACATTGTTATAGTAATTCGGTTCCAAGCACCTCAGTAAGCAAAATTAAGCCAAGATAAATGGAAATGTTAGATGATTTAAGATGAGACAAAGAGGTATTAAAAAGATAAGATATGAGTGAAAAAATATTTGTACAGTCTCATTCTAATTACGAATGCAACAACTATCGTGTGCCTATAGTTACCATCATTGCTTGTCCTGCTGCAGCAATAACAATGTCAGCTTCACGAATGATACTTTCAGGATCAGGGGTATGTGAATGGACTATGGTTACAGTGGCATCAGCTTTCAGCAGCAGCAATGAAACTGGGAGTCCAACAATGTTACTTCGACCCACAACAACAGCCCTTTTACCCTTTATAATAACACCACTTCGTTTCAGAAGTTCAAGACATCCCTGCAGAGAAAAAACCAACCCCAGAAAAAAGAAAGATAAATAGGATGATCAAAGCAAATAGTAGGCATCTACATGTTATATCTTGAATAACAAAGGAAAGGTTGCTACAATTAATAAGGCAAGAGTAGCGTATTGTTGCCTTGGGGGTGCAAGGAAGGAAAAGAGGGTCTCTGCCTTTCATTGCAAGCTTGCCGATGTTCAAAGGATGAAAGCCATCAACATCCTTCTGAAGGCTTATCTCACCTAAAACTTTCTCTTCATTTATATGCTTCGGCAATGGAAGTTGAACCAATATACCTGTCAATCACAAACGAACAGTTTGCATTTCTACACACCAGTTTGTTCAAATTAAAATTGTATCACATATACATTAACGACTAACGAACCATGTACATCAGGCATTGCGTTAAGCTCGTGAACCTTGCTGATAAGCTCGGCCTCGGAGACTTGCTCGGGGAGGTCTATGTCAAAAGACTTAATCCCAACTTCAGCACAAGCCTTTCTCTTCATACTCACATAGCTTTGAGAGTCTTTTCTGGTACCCACTATTACTACTGCCAGTCCAGGCACCTGACGAAATCACGCGCCAAAAATATTAACAACTGTCATAATCACAAATCACAAAGACAAGAAAATTTCAGTTTGATAAATCAATGGATTGGAGGAGTAAGTACCTTGCCGTATTTTTCAGAAAGCAGGCGGACTTCTTCTGCGATTTCAGATCGGATGGTCTGAGCGACGGCTTTGCCGTCGATTATGGTGGCCTTCCGATCTGACGGTGCCGCCATTATCCTAGAACTAGAGATTTGATAACTCTAATTAATTGCTCCTCACCCTCGTCATAGGTGCAGCCGCAGCCGCAGACATGCTGTATGAGTTATCTCATCCGGGCCCGTTGTGCGGGGCGGGCTTGTTGCGGGGTAAAACCCGGAGGCTCCAGGATTTCTTCCGACCCTTGGAAGCAGCGGCACTTGAATCTTGAACATGAACCAGCATTGGGCCTGAACTTCAATTTTAACGGGCCTGGAATCAAGTTGTAACACTCGTAGCGATGAATCTGGGCCAGGCTTAGGGCTTGACAAACCCTGATTTTGTTTTATTTATTATTATTAATATTATTTTTTCCTTGGATGAAATAAATGCTTTAATCTCTAACCATAACAGTATAATTTAAGGAATTTGCGGTGAGGGATGCTTGATTTCTTAGTTCACGAACTAATTCTTATACAAGGGAATAGGGATGGTGCGTTAGTTACTTATCAGAAGTCTTGGGATTGATTCCTATTGTTTCTTATATTATAACTGCTCCATCATTCGCATATAAGTAGTTGAACGATAATAAGATACTTAAGAAAGATGATTATGTCTCCAACTGAAGCCATGAAGCCACGATGTCTGAAAGTAGAAATTTCACTAAAATAAGCCAAAAAGAGCGAGACAAATTAATATTAGGCAAGTCTAATTAATTAATAATTCAATTTGCGGGACACAATATCAACATACTCCATCTCTACGCAACAGTAAATATTTCAAGCAAAGGGTTTATGTTTATTAGAATTAGCTTATCGCAAATGGTGTAAAAAACTTATTTCACAGTGTTCACGTACAGGATTCATAAAAATGGGATTTTTACACAATAAATTGATCGTCATCATCAACATCAGCCCCAGTTTTTACAAATCAATGGATCAAAGTCCATGTCTAAGTGTGACTCCATGACCCCAAAAACATAATAGTTCTGATGGGATCTTCGGCGCGGTAGCTCGGCTTTCGTCTCTCAATTCCTCTATTAATTGAAACGTTGCAAACTCGTTGAACTCCATCTCCTGCCGCAGCCACCATGGCTGCTTCATAGGCCTGCCGGAATTTTTCTCCAATCGTTCTCTTCGAATCGTGAGTTAGAGAACTCTCGGCGGCGACTTGATGATGTTTCATCTTAACTAGCACAAAGATATAAACATGAATATCTTTGTTTTCAGGCTAAGATATTAGAGCTGGTGTGGGGGCTTGCATGGCATTTTATAGAGAAATGAAAGATGAAACTATTTTGAGAGCTGACATGGCAATATTCTTTAATAGTGCGTGGGCCCTCGTTTCTTGTCGGGATTGGTTAGATTCTTCCTGGTTGTGGATGACAGATCAGCTTGATGTTTTACACTACTTGATTGCTGCTTGTCCGAACTGGTATGGTCCATATTTAACTTTATATCATATCGCATTATTAATTTAATTTTTAATTTTATCTGTTATGTGGCTATTAATTGTAATTTGGATAAATTAAAGGACTTTTGATCCGATGGAAAAGTTCTTGTAATTACAATAATAAAAATAAAGATTTGAGCCTTGATAAAAAATTTTAAAATTAGTTTCAATTTTCTCTTAATTATTAGTTAATTGAGTGAGTGAGTGAGTGAATATATAACAGAATTAAAAAAAAAGTCAAACTAATACACAAATCAAACGGGAAAGGGTTTTGTGTGAATCACGTGTATTTAAATAACGTTCATATCCAGATTTATACCGTTAGCTTGGTGATAAATTTTGATATTTAAGATAATTGCTGCTGACATTTCCTTATAATTGAGAAATCTGAAAAATGCGTTATGGTGCCTGTGTATGTGGAGTAAAGTCTGCTCTATATAATATATGCTTCCAATTTTGTGAGGTGCCGCTTTTAAATTCGAATTTGCTTTTTAAAAGACTCGGATTCGTCGTGTTGATAATGTGTTTGGCGATAGGGCATCTATCTATCGTGTTTGAAAAGAACTTCTGGTATAAGCATATCAATATGAAGTTTGTATTTTCACTCCCATCAAATTCGATTCAGGATGCCAGCAACTACAAGGTGTAATACACCACTTGTTCATGGCTGATACGCCGGCACTGGGGCCAGGCCACCCAGCTCCTTGCAATTTTCAAATGACGAAGATGATTCGTGAGAAACGATAATGACAAAAACGTGTAAGCGACTCTACTGAGCTTGAATGGCCACCATTTGTCCATAGCGAAAGAGACAAGAGCTAAGACTAAAAAGCCATGCTCAAGGTTTCCTCATAATTTCATCTAGGGTGGGCAACCTCGAATTTGGATCCATCCAATCTGACTTTGAATTGTTCGGGGTGAAACAAAAATCATCTGAATATAATCCGAACTTTAAATCCAATCTAATCTGATCCAGTTAAGTTTGGATCGAATGAATGTTTTGAATTAATTTGGGTTACGATCGGATCGGATTAAATTCGTATCACAAAAATCAGTTGAACTTGGGGACGACGTTGATATGGTTGCCAATTGCCAAAGAAGGCTAAAATTGTCAAGCCAAATTGTGTGCGGAAGCAGAATAATAAGAGCAATAATGGCAACAAAGCATTGATTTCCACCAAGTGTCAATCCTTCAAGTTCAATTGCCATACTTGGAAAAAGATTCTTCACGTTATCCCCTTCGAAGATCAAGAAGCAATTAGTAGAGCTTGTGTTCATGAAAACTGAAACAATTGGTCTCCCCTTCATCCCAAAGGCTCAGTGCTGGCTGGTTCATGGGTTGATGTGTATTTGTGGCTGCCGGCTAGGTTTGGTTGCAGGTTCGTCGATTTGGCCAGCGATGCCAATGCCGCTGGGTTCGGATCGTGGCTATTGGCTAAGTTCGTGGCTCGTGGGTTTGGCTAGATTCGTGAACTTCATCAGTCAAGTTGACAAGTTCTTTCTTCGATCGTGAATATTGAAAAGTGTGCATAGTTTATATTTTAGGTATGATTTCTTCGGGTTTGTGAACTTCGTGAGACGCTGTTGAAATTAAGAACATGGAATTTAGTGATTTTCTAATTCAGTTTTGTACTTTATTTTTTTTTTATTTTAAGTTTTATCCAATCCAATTGTTTGGATTACATAAATATTATCTAATGTGATATTTAGTAATATCTAAGGAGCAATAATAGACATTTCAAATCTTTTTATTTTAAATTTGCTATGTGTATCGCTATTCATTTCTGAATTCAATCGATGCCAAGCCCTAATTTCGTCACCGAAGCTGACAAAAGCCTGAGCGGTTAGAATTGAAACCTTGCATGCTAAGAGCCTCGAGCCTAGGAAAGCCCAATAAAGGGGACTATAGCCCAAGACTGGTGCTTGGCCCATGAACTCATTTCATACTCATTAAATGAACACGGCCAATGTATAGAAGTTGGACAATTTGCACCTGTTTTTACAATTACAATAAGCGTGGGCTATATGTATTTCAAAAAATATTCTAATTTTAATAAAAAAAATTATTAAAAAATATCTATCATGTGAATTATTAATTGGAAAATTAACTATAAATCAATGTTATGTAATTATTTTAAACATTCATATATTACACTCATTATATAATATGTCTTAAATCCTAAACTTTTATTTTTAATATTTTAATCAATACTTAGATGAACAATAAAGAAATCAATGCTTTGAAAGAATTTTGACTAGAAAATATGTAAAATGCTTTTTATTTTTCAAAAATAAAATAAATATGCCCCTTTTTTTAGCTGTTGTCCCTTCTTCTTCTTCTTCCTCTTCCATTTTTTTATTTTGGTGGTATTTATAGAATATTTATTATTATTTTGGCCTCATTGTAAGTTTTTTTGAGTGCAAATTCTAGTATTGAGCATAAATAAATAAAATTAACAACTAAAATTGTGTTAAATAATTTGTTTGCAGTTTAACTTGATTATATTGTTAGGGGTATGTGTTAAATCTCTTAAACATTGAGGGAAATTGTTATTTAAAAGAAGAATATTTTTATAATTAAAGTGAATGTTGATAGCAAAAATAAATTTTGCAGTATTAATCAATGGGGTTTACTTATAAAGATGGAGTCTCAAGTAGATATTTGAGGGGTGACAATTCTACACAAGAGAGATCTGCCATATGCCTGGATCTGGGTTCCAGTTTGCTCATCCAAAATGCTAAATGATTTACATCTCGATGTTAATTTCCATCAAGTTTACCGCAACAGCCTTGAAAAGTTCGTAAGCAATGGTTTAGCATTGCTGAGCTAATGCCGATCTCTTCGAACTTTGAAAATTTGTCTTAAAAGTACCCAAAGCAATAAAATGATTTTGCGTAAAATGATGCCAAACGACAATTTGCTTCCACTTGATTCGTGACCCTAAATTTCCTCCAAGCAATATTCGGAAACAAAGGTGCACCCGAGAGCAACATCTTATAGTTGTCTCTTTGTATTACCTTGTGTAGTCACATGTATAAGTAGAAGATTTCCTCCGACCTAAAAGTCTGTTGAGCCGTTGATTCTCCGGAATTAACCCAACAAAAAACAAAAAAGGGTAGTGTAAATACAGTTTCTAATATACGTGTGTCTGTCTGTCTGTCGGTGTGTATACAACGAGATGGATCTCTACGTATTTAAAAGCTAGTACATCGGAGGCCCGCCGCCAGGGGCGGGTCTTTAGATCATTATCAAATAGATGACGTGGCAGGAGGTTATTTGCTTGTAACCTTGCGTAGCTGGGTCAGGGGTCGCCATCTGCGGATTTAAAGTAAAACGAGATTTGACATAGGATTTTACCTAAAAACAAGAGGAGTTTGGTAGCTAATAAGCCAATGCTTTAAATTCACCACCTTTCTCAACCACATCTACTTATGTTTCATTTTAATTCGCTGTTGTTGATAATCATTGTCGAGTAAATGTGTATTGTTGCACTATCACGGCATCACGCCCATCGTCTTTATTTTCCACCAACATTCGTAATTATTGCAGTAAAGACCCCGATTCTTTTACTTTCTTAAAGGATGGGCATGTGGTTCCTCTCTGTAAAATTGATACGCCCGGCCCGGGTAATCAAATTTTGTAATAAAATATTAGTTATTATTACTATTATTATTTTTAAATTAAAAACCACCAATGAGATGAGGGTTAGATGCGACTTAGAGATGACAAAAAAATTTGAGATCAGAATACTAAAAATAAAGATTCGTACAAATTCAAATTTGAATGCAAGTCCATCCAAAAAATTGAATATTTAGATTCATATTTTTTTAGTTAAATTAGTTATTAAATTAAAATTAAACTAATAAATATGCAAGTTAAATAAAAAAAAATCAAACATATGTGAATTTGTAGTGGTTTTAAATAAAATTCATGTGGATTTGTGGTGTTTTTATTTGTGGATTTGTAGTGGTGTTGGACTTGGATTTATGTTACTCTTGATGTTTAATTTATGTTGTAGTACTTTTATTTGCGGAATTATAGTGTTGTTGTATGTTATTTTAAGTGTTGAATTGTTAATTGTTGAATTATGATAGAATTTTATTTGGTAAATTTGTTGAATTTTAAATTATATTTGAATTTAGCATTAAGTGGATCCAGATGTCCAGAAAATATGCTTGCAATCCACATGGATATTACCGCATCCGGATACACTTTTTTTTTTTTTTTATGGATTTTGATCTTAAAATATCAATGGAAATATGGATTTGGATGCCTCTATATTTGGATCGAGATCTAGACCTAGATTTTGCCATCCGTGGGTGAGACACTTACTTATAAAGTTAAATAAAGAATAGAAGTAAATTCTGGAAGAGAGATGAACCAAAACTCTAGACAAGAGAAAAACAAAAAATCAACAAAACAAAAAAAATAACAAAAGCATCAAGAAAAAATAAAAAGCCAAAGAAACAAAACTAAGACTAAGCCTAGAGGTGGCCAATGGGCCTTATGACATGCGGCAAGGCATGGGCATGGCACAAGCATGTTTTGGTATGGCACATGGCACGACATGGCACTCACATAGAGTGGGCCAGGCTGAGTTTAGAATTTTAGGCACGTGGATCTTAAAAGCACGACATGATTAACGATTAATTAAAACACTAAAACAAAAACTACACGAAAAAAAGACGCTTTATTGGTGAAGGGCTAGCGTGTGGTTGATGATGGTATTAATAAGCATAGGCTCGTATATCAAAGTAAATTTTTTTAATGAAAAGGAAAAATAAAATGTTATAAACTTATGACTTTACAAATATTTTAAAATTAAAAATTTTTAATTTTAAAAAAAAAATATATATTTATGAAAAATTTGATGATAAATCATTTGTTTTTAATAAAATTCTTAATTAAATATTTAAATATATATTTAATAAAAATTATTATTGTTATTATTATTATTAATTAATTTACTTATTATTATTATTATTATTATTATTATTATTATTATTATTATTATTATTATTATTATTATTATTGATGAGTTTGAAAAAGCACATGGGCCTGAGGGAAAAAAAAAGCTGATGTACCTTTTTTGGGTATAGCTTGAGCAAGGCATGAGTGGGCTTGTGCCATGGGCAGTGCTAGGCTTAAAAAGAAATTTGGACATGGCACGGCACGACCTACCAATTTGGTGGGTTGTGCCATGTTGGCATGTGGGTCCTATTGGGCCTTCATTTCACAGGCAGCATGGCCTGTTGGCTATCATTAACTAAGCCTAAAAAAAATTCTCATAAAAAAGGAAGCTAAATCTTGTATTAAGACCAATTATCATTAGTTTGAACAACAAGATCCCAAAAAAATCAAATCATCATTATGCTCAGCAACCAAATCAAATTTAGCCTGGACCTCAATATTCTGCACCTTGTCAACTAGGAACACAACAAGAGAAACAACATGGCTCATAGGCCAATTATCAGCAATAATATTATTACCTTGCATATATGTATCAAGACTTTAATCATTAACCAAAGAAGCTTGGGTAGAAGCATCTAAATCAGTAGAGGATAAAAAAAATTAGGCCATCAGGGCTGATTATTAGCAATGACAAATTAAGGGGCAAAAGCCACCCTAGGTTGAACATCAGCAACGAACACAAGCCTTTTCCTATTATCCCAAACAACTGTATCCCGAGTCGCTCCTACAAGCTATTAGGGCTTATAAAGCTTAAGATTGGCCACATAGTATACAATATTATAATGGCTCGGGTGCCTGAAGAAAGCACAATGCATCAAAACCCCCTCAAACATAATATCTTGCTAAAAACTAGAATCTTCTTTACTAATTCAATACATAGTAACAATAGTGATGATACATCATACTTCATTAAAATTCTAGCAACTAAAGGTTTATTAACAGAGGCTATAACATGGTCTACTCTTAGGAGTTTATTAAAGGTATCAATAATAGAAAATAAAGCTTGTTTGCAATCAACAAAATGAATAAGTAACTTTAATATACAATGATTGTCTAATCTAATTATGAGAATAATCATCTTCCATCTCAAGCTTAATTAAAACATGTCTATTATCAAGAAATGACACTTGAGAGTACCCCTTAACCTAAGACACATAAAAGAACTTCTAAATTACATCCATAAGAGGACAACCAAAAGAAAAATTATCAACCAAAGACAATTTGAAGAGCTCAACTGTGGTCTAAACTTCTTTAGTAGACAAGTGAATAACATGTTCCCTTATATGCATCAATATTGGCTTAACCAACATCGAGGGAGTTAAGGAGTTAGAAGCAACATCAACAAATGATTTACAAGGCCCAAGGGTAGCATCAAGGTTTAGAATTGTTGTAGAGCTAACTATTGATGCATAAGACAGCTTGAAGGAGAATATAATGTTGCGGTGTTCAGGGTTAGATGTAATGGATTAGTTTTAAGGTGACTGAGGGTTTTGAAAGGAATTAAAGTTAATGTTTTTACTAATGATAGTGATCTAGTTTTAAGTAAGATGGACGTGGAACATTGTTAAGAGAATGTGGGGTGTTATCATGGTTGGTGATAAGTTGGTTTTATACTAACTTATTGAGTGCTTTAGACTTCATAATTTGTTAGTTTAAAAGTATTTTTGTTACTTTTGCTGCATTTTGTGTGTTATTTGTAAATGTAGGTGTATTAAGGCCATATGATGGTATGATTGTGTAAAGTGGGCATAAAAAAAAATCAAAATTCATGCAAGCGACACTTTTAGCACCGTGACGCAGTGCCACAGCTTGGGCTTAATAATTTTGGCAGAAACTTAGAGCCATAGTGCCAAGATTTTCAGTTCTGCGGTGCTAGATTGATATAATGCCACGTGATTTAGCTCACGTTGAAGAGTATAAAAGGAAAAGAAATCTAGGTTAAGAGGGACATTTTGACCTAAAGGTTTTGAGATATTAAAAGGACAGAAATAACATGGTTTAAGGGAGATAAAAAGACATAAAGACGCAGATACACAAGGATTTAATCATTCTATTTCTCAATTTTGTTATCATGTTTATGTAATTGTTAGGTTCTTTTGCGTTTATCATGAACTAGACTTTTCATTTTAAGGTTATGATGTAGCCAAATTATGAACATGTGAATTTTTATTTATATCAATCATATTGAGGTCTATTTATTCATGTTGTATTGAGCATTGCAATATGTGTTAACGCTTGTGATTGCTTGATCAACAATTGCATGATTGGGTATTTGATTTGAGACTAAGAAGTGAAAATTGAATAAGCTTTGTTATTGCAATACCATGAGATTATCATAGGATATCCAATGAAACTTGTGCAGATATGACAGAGCTCTTGAACGAGATTAATTGAAACATGTTAGAACTTTTATAGAAATATAAAAAGGCTACTTATTGGAATAAATTATTAACTCTTGAGAGATATTACAAGTATTTTAGGGAACTCTATTGTCAATACAAGAATGAGTAAAAATTGATTGAATTTAAGAATTCATATGAGATTAATCTTGGTGAATCGAAAACCCTAGAGTTTTAAATTATTCATTGTTCTTTGTTATAATCTCCATAGTGTCATTAAGTTCAGTTGTGTTATTTTAGTTTTAACTTCATTTTAAAAATTTCAATTCTTGTTTCAACTAATTCAAATTAAATTAAAGTTAGATTAATTTTGGTAGTTAATACAGAAATCCTTGTGGGAACGATACTTTATTTATCACTTTATTACTTGTTAACGATACGTGCACTTGCATTATGTTTTCACACACAATCAGCAAGGGGAAGATTAGTGAGTGTTTGATCAGCATGGGCAAGATATTGTGGTAACATGGCGGTTGCATGAAGACATGACGAAGGTTGGGCGACATTATGTAATGTCGGGTTTCATGTGGGTGACAAGGATTTAGACTATAAACCAAGTGGTGGTTGCAGTGAAGATAGCTCACTATAGTGAAATGAAGAAGCAAGGTCAATCTGGTGTTAAGTCACATGTTGATAATGCCATATCAGTAAAGGTAATTGTTATAAGTGCCAAGTCAGAAAAGCCAACTTAGAAATACCAATCATGGCTTAATTAATTATGTTATGCATATTCGGCTTGTGTGCATTATGTTAGATGAGTTAGAATTGGCTTTTAATAATTGATTAGTTAGCTCTACTTGTAATATATATATATATAGACAACTTGTATTTTGGATTGTTCCATTATAACAACTTGTATTTTTTTATTGTTCTATTATAAATAAGAGATTACAATTTTTGAAGAAATAATTTTTTCTTAATTTCTTAGGTGTTAGACAGTAGCTTCTTCAATCAATTTACATTTCTTTCAGTATAGCGGATTGGTGGGAGGGATACAATAGTGTAACACTGTTGGCGGTGGCTATGAGGGCTAGTTCATGCACTTGCTTAAAAAATGAGCAAATGTATGCTTGATCACTTCACCCACATGCTTCACCACTTTATTGACATTCTTGTCTCATCAATTTCATTTGCTAGCTTCTCTTGATTCATGTATAACATTTAAGAAATTTGAAAGCACTTTTACGTACTTCATTTTAGAACGTTGAGATAAAAACATAGAGTAAAGAATGAGAGAAGTGTTGAAGAGGGAGAAGAAAAACAAGAATTAAAATAAAATAGGGAAGCTGAGGGTAAGGGAAAAAAGGAAAGGGAAGAAAAGATAAAAGAAATTAAGAAGTTGAGAGTGAAAAAGAAGTTAGAAAGAGGAATTGAGCGAAACTTTATAGAAAATGGAATTAGGCAATTAAATTTATATTCAATGAACAAGTGAATAATAGATTTATGAAATTTGAGTAATTATATTGCAATTTTCATGATACATATAAGTTTTTATATAAAATTTAACAGTTAATTTTTAATTCTAATTCTTATGAGAAATCCACATTCCTAATAATGAATAGGAGGCCAAATAAAACAGTAACTGAGTATAAATTTGTTAGTGGATTCCTATTATGTATTTCATGAAGCATTTATGTTTGATAGTATGTTTAATTTAGTATTATGTTATGATTTTATATATGCACATTATATGATTTATTAAGTCATAAGATATGATTGCCAGTTACCATATATGTACGTTTCCTATTAAGTACTCTATGCATGCGTATTAAAAGTTGCATTGCTTTGCTTGTACGATGATGTTAATTCCACTGAGTATGAGAAGTACTTTCCCGCTCTGCTTGTTTAATAATGATCCTTATGAGTATTAACAGATATTTCCTTGGGTACTATTTAGCATAGTTTGTTATATATGCTTTTTGTGTGTGCATGTACGTTTGTGTGTGTGCGTGTGTATGCTCTTTCGAACCAGTATGAGGCTCACTATCCTATCTAGTGGCTGCTTTCTAAGATTAAGAAATAAAGACAAAGATAGCTATTCAGAAAAAAAGACTACTCACTCTACTTCTGAGCTCATGTGCATGTGTGTTTGTGTTTCTCACAAGATTTCATGCAGCATCATTTTTTTTTCAGTTGAAGGTGGGCCATGACATGCATTACTGCATGACCTAATTTTGTGCACGTTTATTTTTGTATGTATATATTTAAGATGCATGTTTGTTGTTGTGAAAATTTTATTTAACTCGCAAGCGCACGAATCTATTGTAGAATAGATTAACGGTGACGAGTGTCGATCCCACGAGAAGGTGAATTTTAATTATATGTAGAATTGATTTTCTGAGTTGGTGGTTGGATTTATAATGGAAGTGACGTAAGCTATCTTATGATTTAAATTAGAGCGACGAGAATAAACTATTAAAATGAAGTGCTTGGATCTTCAGATCTGTACTCAACATGCACTATATACTTAACATTCCTTATTAGTGCCAATTAAATTATGAAAGGAGATTTTCCACTCCTCATGAACCTTACTCTAATAGATATGGTGCGAAGTGCTTCCCGTGCCAAATAGTAATAACCTTGCCTAAGGAGACGGTTATACCAGCCAATATCTAAACAAGATTATTACTATCTAGACAAGATTATTACTTTCTGTCAATGAAAATTCAAAACATCCACATAAATTAGAGGGCAAGAAAAAGTAAATTTACCAATTAAGCTAATAGAGCATGTTGAGATTTCACTTTCAACCCAAGCTTGAAAGAAAATTAACTACTCATAATTGAATTAGGGGTAAAATAGAAATTTTATTAAAATACATAGAAAATACAAGATGGAGATGGAATTACAGAAAATGGAGCTCAAAAATAAATTCAGGGGTGTCAAATTAGAAGGGGGGAGCCCCATTTTTATAGATATAATGAGTAAATCATGGCCATCGGATTAAAACAATTTGGACGCTCAGGATTGCGCCACGCGGCAAGTTCTTATTCGATTGAACACATCATCAGGGCTGTCATTCTGTGTAGATGCATGTACCGTACGCACATTTTTTCGGTCCACTAACATACTGCCACTTCGTCGGTCAACGCCACATAAGCATTTTAGTCCAATAAGATCGTAACATGTCATCAGTCAACACTATATCATCAGTCAATGCCACACGCACACGTACACGCGTGTGTGCGTGTGAGTGTGTGTGTGTGCGTGTGTGTGTAATATGGTTTTTGTTTTAGTGCTTGTGTACGTGCGCGCATGCATGTAGTATAGTTTTTTTTTCAATGCGTGCATATGTGTGTGCGTGTGAATGTGTGTGCGTCCGTACGTGTGTGTGCGTTTGCGTGTGTGTGTGCGTTTGCGTGTGTGTGTATTATAGTTTTTTTTTTAGTTGAAGGTGGGCCATGACATGCATTACTGCATGACCTAATTTTGCGCACGTTTATTTTTATATGTATATATTTAAGATGCATGTTCGTATAGTTAGATATAAAATATGCACATTTTAAATATGTTTTAAAGATGAGGCCCTAAGCCTCTTTGTGTGCTTCTGTGTGTCTGTGCGTGTGTGCGTGTACATCTGCGCATGTGTGGACGCACGTGCGTGTACATCTGCGCATGTGTGGACGCACGTGCGTGTGTGCATGAGTGTGTGTGTGTGTGTGTATGTGTGTGTGTGTGTGTGTGTGTGTGTGCGTGCGTGCGTGCGTGAAGTAGGTTTTTTTTCAGTGCTTGCGTGTGTGGGCGCGCACGCGCATGCATACAATAAAGTTTTTCTTTTCAATGCATGCATACGTGCGTGCGTGTGAATGTGCATGTGTACGTGTGCGTGTGCGTGTGCATGTACGTGTGCGTATGCATGTAGTATAGTTTTTTTTTCAGTTGAAGGTGGGCCATGACATGCATTACTGCATGACCTAATTTTGCGCACGTTTATTTTTATATGTATATATTTAAGATGCATGTTCATATAGTCAGATGTAAAATAACTATAGTTAGATGTATATATTTATAGTGTAGGCCTAAGGCCAATTTTTATATATGTTAAGTCATGTTATGAGCTTTAGATATAAGTATGAAACATGTAATATAATAACTATAGCACGATTCGCCTAAGATCACAATAGAAGGTTTGAGGCAGGTTTGGCTGGGTTAGGGGCTGCCGTCCGATGGAAAGGTAATAGGCATTCAAGGGAGGGTCTAGTGGTTGTGGGTTACCACCACTGGCGACTTATGTAGCCATAATAGGCCGGTCAAAGTGTGGTCAAGGTAAGTAAAAATTGAGATCCATCAGCAGCTGCGGGGATAGCTTATTCAGTTGCATAATGTTAAAGAATATCATCATGCTTGCTATACAGTAAGTAAAGCAGAAGACAAAGCAGAGGATTATAACAGTCACAACATACAGGTGAAGATTGATGACTTGGATATCCAACAGGCACCCGGTGGTTATGTGGTTACCAGCACGCGTGAAGTTTAGCTCAATTAGTTATAGTTAGCAAATTAGAGTAGTAGTTAATTATACGATCAAGCAGCTGTATATATAAACAAAAATGTATTTTTTCATTTGATGAGTTTTCCAGATGATTGAATAAAAGTTCTAGAATTCTCTTTTATTTTCCTCTACTCTTCTTCTTCATTTTCTCAACTGCCAAACACTGAACAAAGAATTTTAACTTGGTATCAGAGCCAGCAATGGCATCAGTACATCTTGCTTCATCTTCAAATTTAGCTTATAATGCTACTGTTAATTCAAATACAGCTACTTTTACGTTTAATACACCTGTTAAGCTAGATCAATCAAATTACTTGATCTGGCGATCTCAAGTTCTAGCCTCAATTCGTGGAAATAGACTTGAGAAATTCATTGATGATTCAGCCACTCCTCCACCTTCTCACATTACTCAGAGAGTTGGTGATGATCTCAGATCTATGGAAAGTCCAGAGTATGTCACTTGGAAGTCACAAGATCATATGCTGCTTGGATGGTTGCTTTCTTCAATGAGTGAGGGCATCATAAGCCTAGTCTTTAGTCTGAAAACTTCACGTGAGGTATGGAAGGCTATTGAGGTGCAGTTTGGTTCACAATCTAAATCTAAACTCTTGCATCTGAGATATATGATGAATTCAACTAGGAAAGATGACATGAAAGTTACTGATTATTTCATTAAGATAAAGAACATAACAGATAATATGGCAGCAGCTGGAAGTGCTTTAAGTGATGATGATTTGATTTTACATGTACTTTCTGGCTTGGGACCTGAATATAATTCTGTTGCTACGTACATAACTGGTCAAGTAGGTGTTGGGAAAATGAATGTAAATGAGGCCTATGCAATACTTTTAATTCAAGAAGCTAGAATAGAACAATAAGCACACATGCTTGCTGGTATGGATGTGAAACAGAATTTTGAGGCAAATCTTATTCAAAACAGAGGATTTAAAAAAGGAAATGTATCAGGAGGTAAGAATTTTGGTGGCTATGGATATAACTCTAGTTATGGATATAATCCTGGTTTTGGTAACAATAGAAGTTTTGGATACAATGGCTATAAAGGAAGTTTTGGTGGAAATTAGCTAATAGAGGAAATCTTTCAGGTATAAATTTCCAGCAGAGACCTTATTTAGGTGATAATTAAAGGAATGAAGGAGGAAACTGGAATCAGAATCCTGGTGGAATTGGTAACAAATCATTTGGAAATATTAGACCACAATGGAATATCTCCAAACCTACCAGTCAAATTTGCCTCAAAACAGGTCATACTGCTAATATTTGCTGGAAGCTTGAGGAGTTTATTGCTTCAGGTGCCTATAAGCCACCACCAAACAGGAATCCAAAGGCTGCTTATCTAGCAAATATGGATGGTCCTTCTGATACTAACTGGTATCTTGATAGTGGGGCAACTCATCACCTTACCAATAACATGAACAACATGCAGATTGCTGAATCCTTTGCAGTTATATTTAAACTTGTAGTTGGAAATGGTGCTAGTCTGTGCATTACACACATTGGTCATGCCATTTTAAAGCTGTATAATTGCAATTCCAATGCTTCAACTACCTTTAAGCTTAAAAATATACTAATGGTTCTTTAAATTACAAAATATCTCATTAGCATATCCCAATTAACCAAAGATAATAATGTGGCAGTTGAGTTTACTGACAAATTTTGCTTTGTGAAGGACAAAATGAAGAACTTGATCATATTGCAAGGCAAGGCTGACAAAGGTTTATATAGATTGCTGTTGGTGTCACCAAACAAAACCTTATCTCAAAATCATGTTGCCAATATTAAGTTTGTTACTCTAAATGTTCCTCTTTCCATGTTTTCAGCTGTTTCTTCTGATTTACAAAATAAAACCTCATGTTTACAGACTGTTTCAAATCCATGTATAAGCTCTACATGCTTATTGAGTACTTCTGTGTTACATCAAAGGCTAGGACATCCAAGTTCCAAAATCTTAGATCATGTACTCAAAACAAATCCAACTTTAAAAGCAGTCAATGGAAATAAAATTGTTGAATCTTGTGATGTATGTATGATAGGAAAACTGCACAGATTACATTTTCCAGTTAACTACACCAAAACCAAAAACCCTTTAGAAATTTTACACACTGATCTACGGGGACCGGCTCCTGTACTTTCTTCTCAAGGGTATAGATATTATGTGAGTTTTGTTGATGACTTTACAAGGTTCACTTGGATTTTTCCTCTGAAAACTAAAAGTGAAACCCTTTCTGTTTTCAAAATCTTTAAAACTCAAGTAGAAAAACAATTAGATAGATCCATTAAATGCTTACAATCTGATTGAGGTGGTGAATTTAGATCATTTGTTACTTATCTTCATGAGGAAGGCATCATATTCAGGCATCCTTGTCCTTACACTCATAATCAAAATGGAAGAGTAGAAAGAAAACATAGACACATCACTGAACTTGGTCTAACCTTGCTTGCACAAGCTACTTTACCTATTAAGTTTTGGTGGGACTCTTTTCATACAGCTAGTTATATCATCAATAGATTACCTTCTCCTGTATTGTCCATGAAATCACCTTATAAAACCATATTTCATTTGAAACCAGATTATAAGTTTCTAAGAACTTTTGGTTGTTCTTGTTTTCCTTTCCTTAGAGATTTCAACAAACATAAATTTTCTTTTCACACTTTCAAATGTGTCTTTATCGGTTATAGTCCCCTTTATAAGGGTTACAAGTGTCTGCACCCATCTGGAAAAATATACATATCCAGTCAGGTTCTGTTTGATGAAAATTCATTCCCATATTCATCACTTTTCCATTTGCCCTCTTCACAACAGACAACTTTAGATTTTCAATATAATCTTCTTCAGTCCTACTTCATACCAACTACCAATAGCATTCTTAACACTTTTGAAGCTGATGCAGCAAATAATGATCATGTTTCTCATTGTCTGGATACATATGATTCACCAAATTCACCTCTTTACCAAAATACACCCAACTGCCCATCTTCAGCAACTCAAAACACTGCACATAAATCATCCAATGTGTAAAAGTCATCATCAGAACATTTAATACCTTTATCACAACCTCCATCTAATCCATCATCACCCACTCCAGTCCTGAATCCTCAGTCCAAATCAATAACCTTAACTCACTCTATGATCACCAGAGCAAAGGTTGGTATTTTCAAACCTAAAGCTTTTTTAACATCACATAATAGCCTGGAACCATATACCCCTTCTGAAGCATTGTCAGATGCAAACTAGAAAGCTGCAATGCAAGCTGAATATGATGCACTCATTAGCAATAACACTTGGAGTCTTGTACCAATGTCTTCAGCTTTCAAAGTTGTTGGCTGTAAATAGGTATTCAGGACCAAGTACAACACAGATGGATCAATCTGTAAATATAAAGCTCGCTTAGTAGCCAAGGGATTTCATCAAACTGCAGGAGTTGATTATTCAGAAACCTTCAACCTTGTAATCAAGTCTTCAACTGTTAGAGTCATACTAAGTTTGGCTGTAATGCAAGGCTGAAAGTTTAGGCAAATTGATATTAATAATGTCTTTCTTAATGGAGATTTAACAGAAGAAGTATATATGACTCAACCGGAGGGCTTTACTATAAAAGAAGGTTTTGTGTGCAAGCTAAACAAAGCTCTTTATGGACTGAAACAGGCTCTAAGAGCTTGGTATGACAAACTCAAACATTGTCTTACAACTTGGCAATTCTTTAACTCTAAAGCATATACCCCTTTATTTATTAAGCATGATACTAAAGGGTTGATCATAGTTCTGATTTATGTTGATGATATCTTAGTCACAGGACCTGATTCTATTTTATTAGAAGATTTTGTTGCAAAATTGAGCAAGGTTTTTGCTCTAAAAGATTTAGGATTGGTTGCTTATTTTCTTGGTGTGGAAGTTTGCTATACAGATCATAGGATGCATCTTTCCCAAACCAAATATATCAAAGATCTGTTAACTAGAGCTTCAATGCAAGATTGTAAAGGATCTGACACACCTTTCAGTACAAGTCTTAAGCTGGAAAGAAAAGTTAAAGGATCTTTGGGGCAGGAATTTGAAAATCCAACACTCTATAGGAGTATAGTTGGAGGTCTTCAATATTTGGTTTTAACAAGGCCTGATATTGCTTACTCCGTGCATAAACTTAGTCAGTATCTAAGTTCTCCTACACTACAACAATGGATAGCTTGTAAAAAGGTCCTCAGATATCTTCAAGCTACTATCACTCATGGTCTTTATCTGCAGCAGGGGGGATCACTTGAAGTTACTGGTTTAAATGGTTATTCAAATGCAGATTGGGCATGTGATGTTGATGACAAAAAGTCTATTGGTACATACTGCATTTATCTTAGCAATAATTTGATCTCTTGGTCCTCTAAAAAGCAAGAAGTAGTAGCTAAATCCAGCACTGAAAGTGAATATAGGGCACTATCATCAGCATGTTAAGAACTTTCTTGGCTTCAATCTCTATTTTTTGAATTGAATATAGCTAAGCTACCTACTTCAGTTCTTTGGTGTGATAATCAGAGTGCTGGTGACCTGGCTCGGAATCCAGTCTTTCACTCCAAATCCAAACATATTGAATTAGATGTGCATTACATTAGAGATAAGGTATTTAGCAAAGAACTAGAAATCAGATACATTCCCACTGAAGAGCGTGTAGCTGACATTCTCACCAAGCCTTTATCTTTACCTAAGTTCAGTTATTTTAAATCCAAGCTCAATGTCATTAGCAGACCATTGAGCTTGAGAGGGGGTGTTAAGGAATCTCATCATGCTTGCTATACAGTAAGTAAAGTAGAAGACAAAGCAGAGGATTATAACAGCCACAGCATACAAGTGAAGATTGGTGACTTGGATATCCAGCTGGCACCTGGTGGTTATGTGGTTACCAGCACGTGTGAAGTTTAGCTCAATTAGTTATAGTTAGCAAATTGGAGTAGTAGTTAGTTATACGATTAAGCAGCTGTATATATAAACAAAAATGTATTTTTTCATTTGATGAGTTTTCCAGATGATTGAATAAAAGTTCTAGAATTCTCTTTTATTTTCTTCAGCTCTTCTTCTTCATTTTCTCAACTGCCAAACACTGAACAAAGAATTTTAACTCATAATATTAGTTATTTACGTTCAATGTTTCATTGATTCATTCCATACAATATAATGTCTTTTTTTTTTTTAATCTCATTTTTTCCCTGGTTAATTTCTTTAGCCACTCAGCTATTTTCCCTTCATGAGAATTAATAACATGAATAATATTAAACGTACGTACTTGTGGCGAATGAACCCTTTGTCAACTTGGAGACAGATATGTATGAAGAAAATGAAAAAAAAAAAAAAAAGGACGAACACAAACAAGAAAAGTACTCTTCGGTCGGTCACATGCTGAACATATGATCAGAATGGGAATGCTTTAGGACTAAGATTCTCTTTTCAATCTTTTCTTTGCTATGAATAGTTGAACATTTATTGTCCTTGTACATCTGAATTTCACATCACAAATCTCATAATATCTTATTGTACGTACTATATATTTGGCATTTATGCAACGCAAAAAAAAAAAAAAAAAGAGAGAGAGAGAAAGATAAGCAATGGTAGATAATTTTGTTCACAAGCTCATCTCCCTGCATTACATATACTGATTTACAGAACGCATGCAGAATAAATCATAATCCCTGTTTGCTTTTCTTAATTTCATTTAAAGTTGAAATCCAAGATTAAATTGTTGTTTTGGTCTTGGATTTGAACTGAAGGAATTATATATGTAGGTCAATTTGATTTTTTACAAAGGAATATTATTTCAATATTAAACGATAATTAAGGGGGGGAGTATTTTAGCAGAGACAAACATTTACGTTTGTAGATTCCGTTAATCATTAATTATTCCATTGGAGAGGGCCCGGAAACACTCTATATGATATCCTTCCTCACTTGTAAAAGATGATAGGAAGCTGTTCTATGTTGTTAATTCTAATAAAGTTATATAATTTCATCTATCATCAAAATTAGTAACTGGTTGGGTTGTATAGGAGAATAATGATATTCTCTCTTTCACCAATCTAAGAATGAGCTTTTCGGAATCTTAAAAAGATATAATGTGCTGTGCGCGCTTGCGCTTGCGCTTGTTTTATTACATAGGATGAAGTTTCTGCATACTGAGATGATACAAACGTATGAAGGAAGGATATTAGATAAGTATATGCAAATCTTTTGCAAGGCCCATAGCTGGTATAATCCTTTGTGAATATTCGGCTCTGTATTTAAAAAAGTTAAGGTTGTGGATGGGAAGAACAGCTTGCCTTCAAAAGCACTTTTTGATATGATTATGATCTCATTGTGATGCCAATTTGGCATTGAGGGTTATTCTATATATTTTCGGTACATATATATAATTATGGGCTCATTTTTCAACTAGCTAGCTAGCTAGCTAGTTAATGTTTGTGAACGTGCAAGCTTTAACATCAGTCAAAGCATTTGTGGATTTAACTCAAATAAGAACACAATGATAAGTATCACAATTTTATGTATAAGCAGGAATCAATATACAAATATTGGTGGGCATGCAAAATCTTTTCTAAATTATATGACTAGATATTTCAACAACCATAAAGGACTGGGGATGGAAATTCTTACGGGCAAAACCGGACCCATTTGTCAATGTGGTGACTTAAAAATAAAAAGGAGATGAAATCAAAGCGCACCGAGCTGGCTGCCTGTTGAAAGCGGGAGCTAGCCCCACTGATATCGTCTCGCATTTTTATTTGAAAGCAAAAGACATCTACAGAGTACAAAAGATATTTTAACCAAATTAAAGAAAGAGATTGCTTTGTAAAAAAGATAGATTTTGAGCTTCAAACACCCCCCCCCCCCCAACCCCCCTCCACACAGAAAAAAAAAATTGGCAACACAATTATTGTTCAGCCTATATATTAAACATATATAGCTTCGATGCATTAATTTCTAGGAACAATGCATGTACGTAAATTATTTCTACTTGTATACGATAGATACAATATGTGGAAAAAGGGAAATTTTTTTATGACCTACAAAAGGGAAATTTTTTTATGACCTACAAATTTATATATATAAGCTTACAAAATACAAGTCTACGGATTGACCTGCCGCTTATGCGAACTCGACCAACTAAGCAAGCTAAATAAACGCAGTCTATTAAAACCCTCAAAATTAAAGCACACAACGAAACCTTCTTATTAATTTTACAAAACTAGCAAGTTCTTGCTTCCACCACAACGCGTAATAATGTTTGTGTACATATATAGAATAGAGTTGTGCATGATGAGATCACTCAGTATATAAGATCACATAATTGAACATCCAGCAGTTCCTTCATCGTCGTCATAGTAACCATGATCATGGTCAGTGAACTTATGGATAGGATCAGGCGGTATGTAGCTGCCTGGCTGGTGATAGAAGGAATTATAAAAGGCATGCCTGGAAGGGGCGTAATGCGATGTGCTAGCACTAGGATACGTCGTATTGTAACTTGCTTCATACAATGGCGCTGGTGGATAAGGTGGATAATACATGGGCCGGTATTCCTGTGGCATAGATGGCGGGAAGGGGTATTGCTGCTGATGAGGTGGAATGGGGGCCGCCTCCGATGGAATGGGATCTAGAGCTGCCGCAGGCGCAGGAGAACCAGCAATGCCCGCTGCGGGTTCATTGCCAACATTTTCGCCTCCGCCGCCATTACCGGAGGACTTACCCTTCTTTTTCTTCTTTTTCTTGCCTCCACTGCCATTCCCGCCCTGACCTTCTATGCCGGTTTCCGGTGGGTTGTCACCGGATTTTTCATCAGACTTCTCTGCTGTATCCTTATGACGATCATCAAGTACTTCTTGGCCATCCTTACTAAGTTCTTTTTGCTTGTCATTGTTTTTTGACTTTCCAGATGTTTTGTCCTTCTTCTCCGGCCAGAGCTCGGCGTGTTTTCCTGATCTCAGAAGCTTCTTAATGAGAGTCTCTGCGTCAACGTTGCCAGTCACCGTAACCTTATGCTGCTGTGAATCTATAACCGTGGTATAAACACCTGAGTACATATATCATCAAGAATCATATAATTGTAAATTTAAATTCAATAAATATAGAAACATGAACCTAGCTAGCTACTTGAAAATTGAAATATTAAAAAAGAGTACGTATTATATAGTAGAATTGTTATCTAATACCTTCAATCCCTTTGAGAATTTTCTTGACTTTTTTCTTGCAGCCTTCGCAGTGGATTAACACTTTCAGCTCCCATGTCTGTACGTAATTAAAACAGTGGAAAGATTAAGAAAAAAAAATTGATTAACGTTTTTTATGAGAAATGAAAATTAATTTATTAACCTGGTATTGAAGCGGATGCGGATGTGGAGGCTGATCATCAGCTAGTTTGGCTTCCATTTCAGAGAGTGAAAGAGAGCGCCTAACTGAAGAGGAAGGAAAGGGAAGCTACCTAATTTGAGTTTGTGGGCGGAGGTTTTCGAGGAATTGAGTTAAATAAATCAATAAAGCCAATGAGAAAGAATTTGGTGTGTGGCTGCCATGTCATCTTGTCCCCTTGCAACTTGTTTGGATTTATTTCTACCCCATGAAATCTAACTAAATTTTTATGGTTTACTCGAATTGAAAAATATAAATAAAAGCATTAACAAAAAGTTTTAATTTCTTCAATCTTTAACGAAAAAAAAATGATATTATCTCCATTTAAACAATGTAATGTATTTAGAATTATTGAGTTGTGTTCCACGTCGACTAATAAAAAAAAGATACTTAAATTTATAAAGATAAAATACTTGAATTTATTATGTCACTTCATTTAATAAACTAGTCTTTTTTGTTAGTACCAACTGTTTCGCCTGAGGGGATTGGAAGATTTTTTCGTTCAGAGAAATTGTTAAGTTGTGTCCTAGCTATTTTGTCTGAGGGGATCTAATGGAGGCTAGTAAAGGGAACTTTAAGTTCTTCCCCTCTGTAGATAAATTAGGTCGTCATCCAATTGGCTATTATTTTTTGTTGTAGAAAAAATTTGAGAACTTTTGAAAATACTTTCTCCCATTAAATTTTCTCTTTACATGCTAAACAAGAATCTATCAAATGAGAATAAATAAATAAATATATATATACACTAATAGAAAATAGAAAGCATCTATAACCTTTGCAACTCAAATTCGCCAGGGCTACGTGTGTTGTGACGACGGTAGCTCTCAATGCCTCAATACAATGTTGATACAAACCCCATTAAAACTTTTGAGCCATACACTTAGAAAGTGAGAACTTTTTTTTTTTCCTTCCTAAAAAGATCATCGTTTAGTACCTAATAGCAAGAGAATAGAGCATTTACATAGCACTCAATCAATACACACACACACACAGTCATAAATGATCATAACCCCTTAATCACTTCAGTTATTGGGGCTACTAACTTACTAGCTCAAGCTGGCTTTGACAGTTCAGCTTTTATCGGACGGTCCTTATTAAAACTTTTATGGCTTTATAGCTAATCAAGCTAGCTAGTTTAAAAGTTAGTACTTTTTTGTTATCAGCGAAAATGATAAACTTAGCTCGTCCTATTGTCGGTAATAATATGGAATTGGGGCAGGGGAATCGTACGTGCTTGGAAAAATTGTGATTGGGAATTGAGAAAGATTAAGAAAAGACGACTGGGGCATCTTCGTGCAATTACTTTTGCTTCACTTTTTTCAGAGTTTAGTGGAATTACGGACTGGGCAAATAATGATTGGAGAAAATAAATATTTAGCAGATGAAGAGTAACTAAGCATGGACAAGTCCTTGCTCTAATCATCTCGCTTCGGCATTTTGCCCTCCAAAGCGTAGCTACCTCCCTTTTTATTAATTTACCGTAATTGGGAAGCAGTTTGTGCTTATTTGATCACAAATCTTTGGCATGTATTTTCGACAGAGTTAAATTTCAGTTTAGCCTGAGCACTGTATAAGTTGTAAAACATTCATATATAAAAGAGTTGAATATCCCACCTCCATTAACTTAAAGGAGCTAGCCATCTAATTTGTGGACATTATCGTATCAATTCAATTCAGTCCAATTAATTGGTTCAGAAATTTAATCTTCCAACAATTCAATTCATGTTTGAAATTAATGATGATTGGAAAATTAACCAAGCGCGCATTACACAATTAATTTTGCTAAACCACAACCTAGTTCCATGATAATATTGCTTGCTACACTGTGGTTTAATTTTTTCCAAGGAACTTGATTACTAATTGACCATACTCACCCCATTACGCAGTTCTACTATGATGTTGTTGAAGCCAGAAGTTTAAATGACCAAATTAAAGTATGAAGTTGATAATATGTGAGGGGAAAAAAAATTACCTGTAGCTTCTTTATCTGTTATAGAATAAAATCTAAGGTCAATAACGGAGAACCTCCTGAACTCTACAACTTGCCTGAACTACTCTCACATCAAACCACAAAGTCAAGTAGACATACAAAACGGCTTTAAAAACAAGTGCATTAATTTGTTGTATTATTCCTCACATATTGTGGATAAGTATAAACGACTCTAATTATTTTATGTTTTTAACCAGATTAGTACATAAATAATGTCAAATATCAAAGAACAATTTTATAAACATATTTATTAAGTGATCAAATATTTTTCAAGAAAGCTGGGAAATTCTAGAAGTAACAAAATTTGAAGCTGCAATGCTCGAAGAAGAAAAGAAAAAAAAAAAGAGCTGAAATCTTTGAAAAAAATTAATAATAAAATAACACTATTATTATTTTAATTGGAAAAAAGTGAGGAAATGAAGCCTATAAATAGAAGGCTTCATTTCCTCACTTAGTATTTTATAGTATTTTATAGGCTTCATTTCCTCACTTAGTATCTAATTTTCTTTCTTCTCCTTGTGTCCCAGTTTTCTCTTCTTTAAATTCATTTTAAGAGTAAAAGAAAATAATGAGAGTAGAGTAATTAGTGAGTGAGAGATTGAGTATATTAGAGTTCTGAGTAGTAGTCAAAATATTACAATAATTATAATCCTCATTTTACTAGTAAAATTTTTTCTTTTGTCTTCGCCTGTGGACGTAGGCTAAAAGCTGAACCACGTAAATTTCTGTGTCCTTCTTGTGTGCTTGTTCTTCATTTTTCTTTCAATTTCATCTTAATTGTGACCCTGCTTCACTCATAAATTTCCTAACAATATTATGTTAATGTGTCTAATATTGTTATACCCTATATAATAATATATTATGAACAAGCATAACTTTTAATTGCATTATTTTATCTTATAATAAGATGGACAATTTTATACAAACACAAGAAGGATCCCTATATTCAACCATTATATAAGTGATTATGGCGCATTGGGAGTTATTGTTCACTAATTCATAACCTTGGAAAGTGTGTGGCATTCCCTCTTCTCTCTTATTCTTGGTTTGTGCGTGTGTGTGCGCGTGCAATTTTTGGAGACTTGAAGCTGCAAACTGTGGTAGATCGGATCAAGGCAGCAACAACTGATAGAAGCCTTCGCAGCAACAACTACTAGAAGCTTTCGCAGCAATAACTAGTAGAAGCTTTCACAGCAACCTTGAAAGCTTTTCCACGGCTAGATGTGGCAATATTAGTTAGAATTTCTTTATTCTATTTGAATTAAATGGATTTGGGTTTAAAAAAGTTAATTTGTTTAATAAATTGGTCGAATTTCTCCGCTATATATAAACGAATCAAATATGATTTTAAATTGACTGATTCATTTATTAGTTTATGATTTGTTTAGTGATTGATGCAATGAAAATTTTAAATTATGCAAAGAAGTCACTTTGTTTCACACTATTTTGTTTGAAGATTTTAATTCTTACTATAGTTTATTTTGCTTTATTTTTTTTGTTTATAAATTACTATTTGATATATAAATGTTGTAATTATAGATAAATGTATTTAAACAAATTTAAATTTGATTCAATTTAAATAGTGATTTTTGTTAAATAAATTAACTTAATATTCGTTTATGATTTTTTTAATAAATGAATCAAATCTAAAGCTTGAGGTGAGGATTTGTTCGAATTCAAATCCACAGAACTTGACAAAATTTGTTTAGGATTCGTGAAAATTCGATTCGTAAAATTGTATTGCCACTCCTAGCCATGGCTTAAGCATGTCTTAAGCATGTGTTTGTTTAGAAATACAAGATTAATGGATTAAAACTTAAGATTTTTTTTTCAGGATAATACATATATCTGGAGAATAAATTATTATAGCCTCCACAATGCTTGCCAACTTCAGGCTGATGGTGGACACGGCTTTATTGACTGAAGCAGCAATTGCTTGCTATTTATCTGTTAATACTTTCCAACAGAAAGCCTCCATGTAACAACGAAGTGGAAAAGCAGGATTAGACAAAAGATGACAATGAAAATTTTCAAGCAAATGCGAAGACAACAAAAATTTAGCACTGAACTTGCAAGCTTATCTCCCACTTTTGCATAAACCAATGGTTTTGGTTTTGCCAAGCTTTTAGGCTAGAGTGAGATATGACAACACTTGGCACTTTGTATAATTATTAATTTATTTTCTTTCTAAATCAGTGAAAATACAAGACGGTATCCACATCTTAAAAAGAAAAAGAAAAAAAAAGTTAATATCTGATTGCTGCTCTGATCTTAATGCGGTACACAAGTAACACAGCCTTGTTTGAAATGGACTTGATTGACAAGCAAGTGCGAACTGGAACAATCCTGGAGAATCAACTGCGAAGGAAACGGTTCAAAATCAGAGAGGTGAATATCGAAAGTAAGGTTTAACTTTGAATTGACAACCAATGCACACAAGCAATTGCTTTGAATATAACCTGTATAGTGTCAAGCACAAATGAAGTAATAATTCATTTCAATGAAAAAGGCTGCGTGCGGATTAGTATTCAGTAGTAATTATAGAATGCAAACACCAAGGTATACTGAACTAGCATTGATTTAACAACAAAATCAATCATAAAACCTGTATTGAGCTATACATCTGTTTTTCATGAGTTATTGGCAAATACAAACAATTAGTGGAGAATTATGTTAGTGACTAAAAGCAAAAGAACCTCACTTCTCTTCATTGAAGAAAGCATAGAAGAGATTCTATTCAATTCTGTTCAATCTACTCCTCATTGAAAAGAATGAATAGAAGTTCTCTACAATGATAAAAACTTTTTTCTTCATTAGACTTGCGTTAAAACAGATACAATGGCCTTTCATCTTGTGTTACTCAAGAAAGGGGCAGATCATTAAACAGGTGTTTCACATGCACCAAATTTCTCACAATCACCTTAGTTTTAGCCAGCTGAAGTTCTTCCTCATCAATACCCTCCTCCCCACCCCCTCCCCCCAACCACAACTTCAGAGTCACTCAGCTTCATTAGTCATACACAATCTGGTTTGGAACTTAAATTAAACGTCCAACGAAAGGGAACTAAAAGAGATTTCAGTAGTAAGAGCCATATAATTGAACAAACAGAAGCATTTTAATTTATTCAAGTGAACAAAAGAAGCACAAATCATAAGCCAAGACGAAAGATAAACCCTGTTGGAATGAAATACAAACAAAATACAATGGTAAGTGTCAACCACTATAAGTTTGAGATGATCATCAATGGCGTAAAATATTACCATGAAACTTTTCTGAAAATAACAACACCTACAATGACAGAAACAAGAGCTGATAAGGCTCCCTGCCTCGAAAGCCAGAATTCAGTCCAAGTCAGAGGCCTCTTGATCTCAAATAATACCTTCCGGACCTGTTCATTCAAGTCATCAAGTGTTCCAGTGTTATTGATAACTATGTCCGCGTTGTTCCTTTTTACATCTAGTGGCATCTGAGCATTCATCCTATTTCTAGCATCCTCCTCACTTGTTCTATCCCTGGCCATAAGTCGCTGAAGCTGCGTATCAGGATCAACCCATACAACAACAATCGGCTTTGTCCACTTATCTATCTTGGCCTCAAATAGCAAAGGTACATCAAGGACGATTACCTTACAACCCTTAATCCAGAGCTTCAGAACTTCCATGAAAATACCCGATGATATATAAGGAGCCAACAACCTACAAATATGATGACAACCAAATTTCAAAACTAAGGCAGTTTTTCAATTCTGACAAATTGTTCAATGCAATTCCCAAACAGTACAGTACCTAGTGTACTTTGCCATAGAAAGAGTGAAGTAATGAAAGAGGAAGTTGTTGCTACTAGTAATGACTTGTTACAATCTACTGGTTCATATAGAATCCATGTCCTAGGTGTATCAAAAAAACGAAAATTCTTTTCTAAGCATATATAATAAAATACAGTGAAACGGTCCACCCCGAAACCAAGGGGATACTAACTAAGAGCTGAGTCCACCTTGAAAAGGGATTCTACGGCACCTTACATTATATAATGCATGAATCCTTAAATTTAACCAGTACAGTTCAGAAGAAAAGGCATTCGAAATTTAAGGGATATGGCTTCATGATTATAAGGAAACTTCAAATAATGGCCCCAAGTTTAATGCCGTCAACACCTGGTGATTATGAATTGAACTCAACATAGCTCCATAATGAAAATGAATCCTAAACAGATGCTGCTTTAATATAAATTCTAATACCAAAAGCAGCCGAGTGATTGATGCAGTGCAGACTGAAACTAGTATCCAGGTCGAAGCCACCAATTGGAAACTAAAACCAGTTTAACATGTAGAGAGAGAACTGCTTCAAACTAGACATACAGATTAAAACCAGTTGAACACCTTTTTGCAGAATGAAAATCCATACCTATTAAGAAGCTGGCGTTTGGAAGAATCAGAGAATACAATTTGACCGAGTTTTGACCTATCAACTTCTCCATTAGGCAACAAAATATCCTCTCCGAAAGCTGCAACAACCTTTTTCCAGCCACCAGAGCCTTTCTTTAACACATCCTGTCAACAAATGATTTGTACATTCAACAATCAAATCAACTCCAACCAAAAATTTTTCATAACTCTCAGAAAAGAAAACAAAGTACCAAACGAATAGAACCCCCTCTCCTCAGAAAAGATAAAAAACTTAAATTAGTTGCAGAAAAGTGAGAGGGAAAAAAAATTACGCGAGCGATGATGTCGGCGTCGACGACGGGCACATCATTGGCCTTGAAGAGGTTAGAAACTGTACTCTTGCCAGATGAGATTCCTCCAGTAAGTCCCACTATCCTCATTTCTGTCTCCTGCTCGCCAATCTCTTGATGCCTCCTCTGGTTTAGACAGTGGGCGTTAAGTTAATCACTTTACAAATATAAAATATTTGTTCTCGGGACAAGCGGCGCATCTGGTGTAGTGGTATCATAGTACCCTCCCACGGTACTGACCGGGGTTCGATTCCCCGGATGCGCATTTTATTTGATGTTAATATTTTTTGTCTCTGAAATCTACAAGTTCTATATATTCCTGCGTGATCCAGCCTATTATTATTATTTATTATTTGCTTAAACATTCCGTTGTAATCAACGTTCATCAATGAGAGTAACAATTCCACAGCTTAACAGCCCAGCTGCTGAAAGAATCGTCTATTTTTTAACCACCTGCAATTCCCCAAGTCACATTCACCAAATCCAAGCTCAGGTTATCCTCCAAAACTTCCATTACAACACAACTGTGACCTCCCACTTTATAACAGCTTGCCAATCTCTAAACCTCTTAAACACAGCACGCTTGCTCTTCCACCAGCTGCACGTACCCCATGTCTTCACTTGCAACTCTCTCATTAAAGCCTTCTCTCACTCCCAAATCCCTCACATTCCTTATTCTATATACACCCACATGCTTAGAAATTCTGTTTTGCCTAATAACTACACCTTCCCTGTCGTGCTTAAGTCTTCGTCTGACTTTATGGAGTTTAAGCAAGGGCAGGCAATTCATACCCATGTTGTAAAATTTGGTCATTTTAATGATATTTATGTTCAAAATTCGCTATTGAATTTTTACGCGTCGTGTTATGATATGGAGCAGTGTCGTAAGGTGTTCGATGAAATGACTCAGAGAGATGTTGTCTCATGGACTGTATTGATTATGGGATATAGGAGCGTTAAAATGTATGATGATGCGCTGATTTCTTTTGAGCAAATGCAATATGCTGGCGTGGAGCCTAATCGTGTTACGATGGTGAATGCATTGGCTGCATGTGCCAGTTTTGGTACTGCTGAAATGGGTGTGTGGATACATGATTCTATCAGGAGAAAAGATTGGGAAGTGGATGTGATTTTGGGGACTGCTTTGATTGATATGTATGGAAAATGCGGGAGGATTGATCAAGGGATAAACGTTTTTCAAGGCATGAAACAGAAGAATGTATTTACATGGAATGCAGTTATTAAAGGGCTAGCTCTTGCCAAGAGTGGGCATGAGGCAATTTTGTGGCTTAATAAAATGGAGCAAGAAGGGTTTAAGCCTGATGAAGTGACTCTGGTTTCTGTCCTTTGTGCTTGTGGCCACTCTGGTTTGGTGGATGTTGGCCAAGAGATTTTTAGCTCAATGATTCATGGGAAGTATGGTTTTTCACCTGGTAAAAATCATTACGCATGTATGATTGACCTATTTGCACGAGCTGGATATATTGAAAATGCTTTCAAGTTAATAAACGAAATGCCTTTCGAGCCTACAAAGACTATGTGGGGATCATTGCTGGTTGGTTGTAGAGACCAGAGAATTTTGGAATTGAGTGAGTTTGTTGCAAAGAAGCTTTTGGAACTGGAGCCAGATAATAGTTCTTACTATGTCATGTTATCTAATTTATATGCAGAAGTCGGAAGATGGAGTGATGTTGAAAAAGTGAGGGAATCAATGAAAGAGAGGGGACTAAAGAAGGACCTGGGCTCCAGTTCTGTAGAACCGGGACCACAAGAACATGTTTATGAACTATTAGCGCAGTAAGTCCCCATTCCATTTGCATGTACGGAGATAATAAACCTTTGGGTGGAGCTGTTTGTATAGATTTTATTATCGTCAATCAATGGTACCGATCTTGAAGCTATTATGAAAGGGGCTTAGTTTCTGTTTGCCTTCTTACACCCCACAGATCGGTTACTCTTTGTAGCACAATACTGATGGACTGATAAAATTTTCTAATTTACTTTCATCATTTTGCATCAGTGGACCTTCGGCTGCCTTTTGTTACTGTATAGAGGAGGGCAGTGCAGTATGCCCGCATCTTCTCGGCCGAAGAAGCCGTAAGATTTAAGAAACTTCCATCGAAGTACAAAATCGTGAGGTTGCCTTTGGTAGGAACATATGTGAAAAGTTTGACAGGAACTTTATTCTTTTCCTGATATAATACCATAGCATTTCCATGACGCGACAGACCAATCCAACAGAATGATCAAGTTTTGATTAGCAAACAATTTTTTCCCCCCACAAGCACTCAAAACAGTTATTTGTGTAATATGCAGGATGTTGGCTTTTGGATGTCCTGATGGAATACTTAATTACACTTGAAGCACAAGAGCCGCAGTAAGAGCCATCTGGTCAAGTTTCATCATCATACATCAATGGCCTAACTTGCTGATTTCAACGGGCATCCTCAGCTAAGAGGTTTTTAACGCTCCTATGTCAAAACATGCACTTCAATGAAATGTCTTTTAACCCAGTTTCGTATTCATGTTCCGTAACAAAGAAAATCTTAGCGGCTGTTGAGATTGAAGAATTCTTATTTCTTATCTTTTGAAAGGAAGCCATTGCATGGTTAAGATCTTGAAACATAGATTGATAAACCCATTGGGACAAACGTTCATTGAATACTAAATTTTACACAGCGCCATAGGCTGAACATCTCGAGCTTCGTTTTATTAAGGAACACAGATAAAATAAAAACCTCAAGCCATCAACATCAAAGTTGAAGATGAGACAGTGCTGTTGAAATACAAAAGCGATGGTACAAAGCATCAATATTCAGCAGAATATTGATGACAAACGCCAAACAAGAGCATACGAACTCGAAAACCAGCCTATTAGGTATGACAAAAGATAAGTGACCACCAAGTAGCCACTAACGTCTAGTGGGCAGCGGGCAGAGTGTTCAGTGTTTGAGCAAGGCAAGGACCTTAGCCCAAGCCGGTCTGGAAGTGATATCAGCTGCCCATGCGCTAACATGGGGGCGTGCATCAAACAGCTTCTTGACAGGCGTCCCCATCAACAAAGTAATATTGGGGAGATGATGCAAATCGACCAAGGTGAAGCAGTCGCACGCCAAGTATTTGGACTGAGACAAACGAGCCTCATAGACATCTAAAACTTTGGCAAGCTTAGCTTCATTTTCTTCAACCACAGCTGGATCAGTGGTCATTCCAAACTTCGGCTTGAAGACAAGCTCCCAGTTGAGCTTTGATGATGGTGGGTCGAACTGGAGTGCCTCCACCTCCTTCCATACCAATATCGGGGCGATGGGCTTGCCTGGGCATGTTAACTTGGTGCCTCTGTCTGGAAACTCCTGGGCAATGTATTGGGTGATTGCCCTTGATTCTGCGCATCATCCAGAAGAACTTTTAGTGCTGTGTAATCTAAGTACCCACTAATTAAGCAGAAAATAATAATAATAATGATAAGAATTATGAGTGAGTGGGTGTATATATATATATATGAATGAACTTTACCGAAGAGCTTCTGGTCCCCGTGTTCAAACGCCGGAACTTGACCAAATGGCTGCATCAATCAAAGTAACGAAACTAATGATTATAAATTGGTTGTGCTCCCAAATCCAATTAAAAGGAGGATCCGAGTTAGTGTCAGTGTTAACACAACTTACGTTCAAAGAAATGAAGGGCTCCTTCTTGTGTTCACCAGCCTTCATGTCTATCGGAACAAGCTCGTATTCGAGCTCCTTTTCGTAAAGGCATGCGAACACTCGCTGCGTAGCAGTTGAGAAAACAAAGCCGTGTACCTTGATGCCTGCCATCTTTGGATCTTCCTTCCCTTCCTGGTTACTGTGACTTGCGACTTGCGACTTGTGAGAGGTTCCCGAAGCCAGAATGTCTTCAACGATATATATAACGAAATGTAGTCTTCTCAATTCTAGAATGCTCTAATTGATAAATAATAAATAAATACTAGTGGCCGGCAAGGACTCTGTAGGTTCCCTACTGTTCCTTCTCAATCGTTTATTTAATCAAAAGTTGTGCATTCTTTTGATATTAATCATACAATATACTAAGGGGAGGTTGTTAACTTGCTATGCTTATCCATTAATCACTAATTTTTCTCTTCTTTTCTTTTCTTTTGTCTATAATAAATTTTTCATTAAAAATAATATGTAATAAATTCTCGTAAACATTTATTTCGCAAAAAATTAAGTTGTATATACTACAATTAATTAAACTAATGGCACAAATAATTTAACTAACGAAAATTTATTTATATACTAACAACCACCCATAATTTCTGGAATACGCTGATTTGAGTGATATTACGTGAAGTCTTACGTCATCCGCTTGTGGATCTCAAGATTTATGACAAACTCTTCGTTCCGTCATAAATGTCACGAGATATTTCTCCATTTTCTAGAATAATAAAATAATACACATTCCACCGGATTTAAGATGAGGGTTAGTGGAAAAGTCAAAGAAGAGTAGCTACCGATCTCGTCGGTGTGTCGGTCGAAAGTCTGCCTTAGTCATCGCTCATCGCAATCTGTATGCCCGCGCACTTCGTTAACATTTTACACGTGTTGGTGTTAGATTGGTCAACGAAGTTTTGCAAACGGGTTGTTGCGTATAGATAATTTAATCAAATTGTTCTCTGATAAACAGATGATCGTTCGTCGCGGTTCCCTCTCCTTTGATTTAGGTCAGCTTACGTAATCGTCATCGTATGCAAGTTCGCAATAGACTTTAAAAAGACCCAGTCTTTGTTTAATGAAATATTTATTATCGTAAATAAATGAACAACTTAGCATTGGTTTACACATAATTTCAAAAGATAGATGTCTAGGTGACGATGCACGAGTTGTAATTATGTGATGGTTAAAGTAGGGTTGTTTATTTAATATTTACGTCACCAGTGTTACTGAACATGTTAATATTTATTTAATATTAAATACAATGGCGGTGCATGTTACTGAACATTATTCACGGCCACTTTTGAGTCGCCAACACGAGCCAGTCCCAATTTTTTATGATGAAAATGAAATAGATTTTTTAATTGGCAATTGAAAATAGACCTTTTAAAACCATAAAAATAAAAAAAAATTAAAGGGGATATATAAATTTGCTAGATTAATTTAATGACATAATTTCAGTAAAATTCAAACTTAGTTATTTTTTTGTTTGTTTGTCTTGCTGTATTCATTTTCTTTAATTCCTCTGTTCATCCGCCGCACCGCCTCATTGAGGCTGCTGAACAACATGGATAATTGGATAACTGTGCATGACAGGATCAAAGAATTTCAAGAAATTAATCATACAGGCCTGCTAGTTAAATGATAGAGTTTTGCAATTGCGTTAGGTGCACATCACCATTTACTACTACTTTCTCCTCCTAAAGTGGATTGGTAGTGACACCTCATTATTCATTCTCTTAGACTGACATTGACCTTCTAATTTTCCACTTTATTACCTCACTTAACAATTTTCTTCCTACCCAAAATTATCCTTCAAGCTAAATGTGAAATTTACCTATGCAATCAATTTTAAAAATTTATTATAAAAACTAACCATACAACAAAATTTCTTACATTCTTAAACATGTATTCTCATTTGGAGCCAAAATATCCTTAAACCAAAACAATGGCTCACATCTTCCATTCCCAAGTCAAATGCGGATGATGGCACCCATCAACCGAGCGATGCCATCTCGCTACAGTAGCTTGAGCAATGGCACCCATGCACCCGACAATGGTTCCATCTCCCGGTACCATCACTTGGGTAATGGCACCCGTCTATCAAACAATGTGGTGCCATCGTCCGTTAACATCACTTGGGTAATGGCACCCGTCTATCAAACAATGTGGTGCCATCGTCCGTTAACATCACTTGGGCAATGGCACCATCATCGTAGTGCTGGCAATGGTAACAAATTGAATAAAAATGATATCTGCAAACTTCCTTGCAAATAATCTTAGATTGAATATCGTAGAGAATGGCAGCAAATTAAACCAAAAAAAAAAAAAAAAATCTTAGAGACACTTTAACAAACATTTGTTGTGTCATATTTAACAAACACGAATCTTATAAAATAATTATAAATTCTCAAGTACAAAACAAATCTATTGCTCATCTGTCAAAAAAAAAAAATCTCCAACAAGCAATTAAACAAGATTTAATCTAAAGAAAACAATAAAGTATGAAGAAAATCGAATGCTTTGTTCATCAATTGGACATTGGGCGAGGGAGATGACTGGATGAAGGAGTTTCTGAGGGAAGGGGATGGGATTGATCATCGAAGGAGATATTGTTATGGGCAATAAAATTTACGTGAATGGAAATTTTTGTGTTCATTAATATTGTTTTAAAGATATTCTATGGTGCGTTTGGGATTGAGATTAGGTAACTGTACCTTAAAAATTATTGCACTACAATGTTTAATAAACATTAGCTACTATAACTTGAAAATTATGGTTATATGATTTTTCATTTGTATAATATAAAATCTATTATATTTTTAAAATTTTGTTAAAATTATTATTTAAAATTTATATTTACTGCATGTTACTGATTTTTATTTCATAATTACCGTTTTTTTTCCACAATAATTATAACTTAAAAGTTACAGCACTTCAATTATAAACGCACTCTTACTAAAAAATAGATGTAAGTGATTAAGAATGTAAAAAATTATATTGTATGATAAATTTTAATAATGAATTTTTTATATTGGTTACACAAGTAAATTTACAAAACTAGCCCCACAAGAGTGTGGTCGAGTTGGTTGACAGTGTAGCTGTCACCCCTCACACTCCTGTGGACTCGGGTTCAATCATTGGAAGTAATAAGAGAAATAAAAATTGATTTGATTTTACCCACCTCTTATCTTTAAAAAAAATTTGTAAAACTAAACCCCTCACTTGCCCTCTAGTGCTTTTTCTTTTCTTTTTTTCCTTTTTACTCTTTTTTCGCTAAATCATGAACCACATATCTCTTTTCCTCTACCAGTCTTTATCTATTTTGATTCATCTTAGAATTTTTATAATAAAGAGTTGACTTTAAAAAATTTATTTAAATGTGTCTCATATTGGTGGCACAAAAATTAACAATTTTTCTTTCGACACAATAGTTTTTTCTTTTTTTTCTTTTTTTCTTTGTGTGATATATATTACACAACATTGAATGTGTCAAATTATAAGACAGTTTTATTTTGAAATTGCAATTTATCATTTACAGACGATGTGATTTTGAGGGCAAAAACTGAAATGGGGTTAAATAAGATTATTTTGACAATAAAACAATTAACTAATAAAATGGGTACAGAGTGTATCTTTTAAAGGGTAAAAAAATTAAAATAAATTTTGAATGTATCTTTTAAAGGGTAAAAAAAATAAAATAAATTTTTCTCCTGATCATGTACTGAGCAAATACCTATCAAAATGATGATTTTAAAAATTTGAAATTTGATATGAATACGACAACCGTTCTACGTTGGAGTTGTTCAACTAAATCAACTATTTTTCTTTTTTCTTTCTAAAGGACTAGACCAAATATATATTTAAAAATTCACACATTTGATGTAACTTTTATCTTCGGAGTGGGACTATTCATGCTCTAAAAAAATATTTGTACACTCTTTTACTTAATAAATTCTATAAAAAAAATTAAAATTAAATAATTAGTCAACACACTCTTAAAAGTTGTAAAATAACCCTATATTAAATCATCGCGCGCCATATTTTTATTTTCTTTTTACACCCACATTAAAATCCAAATCTTTTTCTCTTCAATACTTTATCAACAAGTACAAGAACATGCTCTTCATTTTGGTTGGTTTGTAAGTTTTATATATAATCAGAATGATAAAAAGCCAATAACATAATCTATAAGCCATAACCAAAGCTAGTTAATCAACGAATATCCAGGATCTTAATTGCATGAAAAATTATCGATAGGATCAGAAAAACTAGAAACATCAAATTTCTACACTTCCAATCATAATCAATGAAATCAAATTGCTCACCACGAACAAGTGTGTGTAAATGTTAATTAAATATCTTTGTGGATTAAAAAATTGGTAGTGAATTCAAGAAATTTATTTTTACTCCAGCGATTAAATATATGATTTCTTACCTAAGGTGGTAAGTACTCTTCTAATACTTCGAATAAACTATAAAAAAGAAAAGGAAAAAAAAAAAAAAAGAAATCTGGGATGCAAATTGAATAGAGTTTATTTATAAATTGTTGATGAGTGTAATGAGTGGAGGTCAAAAGTATAAATTTCATTTAGTTATTATAAGTTTTTTTAATAGTAAATTATCATGTGGGTATTTTTAGCGATATAAAATTTTATCTGAATATGAGTATACAAAGTATATTTTAGAGTGTAGATAGCCCTATCATTTATCTATTTAAATGCATCCTTTTTTTATCCTTATTCAATTTACTTTATTTTCTCTATTATTGCTTATTGCTTGTATTTGGTTAGGGGAATAGGATTATGCTTTTATTTTTTCTATTTTTTTTACTTCATTTTTTAAGAAATAATATGTATATTACTTAGTCATCGTAAAATGAAATTTATGTTGATGATCAAGTATAGTTGGAAAGTGTCCTATCGTTACGAGCTGTGGCAAATGCACAAGTTGAAAATGCACTTTTTCCAACTATCGTCTCAAATACAAATATTTGAAATGAAATTGGCCATCATAAATAGATGAATGAGGATAAAAATTTGGTACACGACTGATGAATGATATTTATGATCATTTTGAGCCGTTAAAAGTGTTAATTTTTATATGCTTTAGTTGTTATTTTTTATACGCTTTAGTGATTATTCTTGCAATATAGATTTCAACCAACTAACAATCATTGGAAACATTTCAGGTTTGATAAGCAAACATAGTCCAGAAAACAATAAATAAATAAATTTTAGTTGGACGAAAAAATATTGGTTCTAATTCATTGCATTCGACGATACTATATGTTAGCCCAAGATTATGTTATCACAAATAATGAAATCCTACGGACCGACGATGGATACCTTTTAAAACATGTTAATGGGCCGAAACTTCATTGAGCTCAGCAGGACCAACATCTTGGTTAAATACTATCAAAGGTGAGAAACAATTTTGTGCATCGTAATAGCAAATAGTAGGTTAAAAGGTGGGAACAAATACTTGGTTAGCAACCTGATTAACATATTTTTGTTCCTAATTAATTATCAAAGCACCTTATTTAATTGGAAATCACAATTCTTCACTAAACGGTAGAAACTGCTATTTTATCGTGTAACTGCAAGAGCAAATTATTTCTTTCCTTTCACTGATGAATCCCTCAAAACTCTAATTTCAACTACTCAAATCACGTAAAAGGTTAAAACTGCATGAGATTGACTCTAAAAAAAAGAAAATTTTTAAATAACAACTCAGCCCCAAAGAACAAATACAAAGTGTTCTTGGGCTTGAATGTAGCCTCCTCCTATGTGACTATTTGAAATTTAAGATAACAACAATGATCACAAAAATAAATGATGGAAGCACCGCAAACACAAAAAGAAGGAACCAATGCTTCGGGCAACATTATATGATGGACTCTTAATCTGAATGTGGTGCTATAGGGTTGTCTTCTTTCTCGGAAAATTGCTCTGGCATCCACAAACTTTAATTTATCTGAAGCAAGATCATCTGGTGATGCTAGGAAGCATTTTACAGGCCCTTCATGGTCAGTAATGACTAATGACCCAAACTCCACAAAGCTTACCCTAAATGTCTCTCTCTTCCATATCCCAATACTATTATCGGCTGATCCACTTCCCATCATCAGAAACCACCATTGAATTCAATGAAACATCCTTATGACTCTCCAAAATTTCCTTCAGCGAATGACACTTACCTGTCTGTTGCTCATAATTCCGTTCAAAAATTTGTATGGAACTGTGTTTATCAAATGTAGTACAAGAGTGAACCATAATCATTGAGATTGTTTTTTATTTTTTTTTCCCGTGTATTATAATCATGTAGAGGTTTAGTTTTAAGTCCATACAATTAAATGCATCGCTCGAAGAACAAATAGTATCTTTTTTCTCATTTCCCCACATGATTACAGTTTTTTAAGTTCGCTCGTCAACGTCCTCACCGCGCACATCACTATTTGTCGAAAACTATCTGCAAAATTCCTTGGGCTCCTTTTCAATTCATCATACGACTGCCGAAAACCCTCACAGTTTTCAAAATGAGCAGAGGTATCGTGGAACCCTTATTTATGGCTCAGACGATAGGCCACACCTAAATGTTTACCAAAACAAGTTACATTTCTAATTGAATTTAACCGTTACAGTTTGCTGGAAGTCACAAAAATAATTTTTTTAGATCGTCCCTTGAAAATTACGGTAATTTTTAGTTCCCTTCCCTGAGCTTTGGGTTATTTGTGCTTAGATGCCGAGGATTCGTTTATTGGTAAAAATTCCCTCACCGCTAGTTAAGTTTGTGCCCGACTATTGGTTGAAGTAAAAAAGACTAAAATACCCCTGATTGGATTTTGAAGAACTTACGCGTATCAACGTTTGGCGCCAATATTATAACTACCATAATATTACCATCATACCTTTTAAATTTGGGTTCATTTACAATTGCATGGAAAAAATAAAAAAGATAATTGTAACCCTAATAATAATTTACATTAACCAAAATACTCACATAAAATGTCAAAAATTCAAATCAAATTGCAATTTATTTGTTGAATCCCAGTGGTGACATTGCGACAAATTTGCCCTATTTAAAAGGCTAAAATACAGAACTTGGTTTACAAGCTTCACCGCCTCTTCTTAACACTTTGCAAATTCAACTACATTTCTCTCAATATTTCAATCCTAACAGCATGGATTTAGAGGGGTCAAGTGCAATAACCAACAAGAGGAATGGATATAATACAAGCAAATACTTTGCCATCAATTACTACTTTAACATTTTAAAACACACCACTGCAATGCAATAAAACAACATAAGTAAATACTATTAATATTAAAGAAAAAGCTAAAATGTATTAAATACAAAATGCAGAGAGTAGGTTACTGGCAATAAAATAAAAATGCAAGATATCAATTATTGGATGCCAACAAATTCAATACATAATAGAACCAATAGATTTAACAATATCTAATTAACTTGAAGAGACTGATCATTCTACTTGATAACAATTCAAGTTGTTGAAATAGACATTTTATTACTTATCTAACTTAAGGTCATGTAATAGAAAACAATAATCATTGATCAACAACAAAATTCATTAAATTTTTCAACATGTATTTGCTTCACTAAGTGCTTTTAAATTATACTTTTTAAGAACTATATGCTTCATTAAGTGCTTTAAAATTCAATTTTTCAAAATGTACAACCTTCACTAAGACCTAAAAAATTTAAACTCACTTAAAAAAAAGTACGTCATGGGCATCACACAGCATAAATCAAATGCAGAAACTACCACAATATAAACTGAAACCATATGCTTGCAAAATACTTAAAATAAAACATATTTTATTTTGTAAAATTTTTTCTCAATGGACAAACCTTCTCAAAGCTGCGTCAATGAACAAAAAATCAAGTATATCGACTCGACGTTTTCCACTCACAATAGTATCAATAAACTCAAAATAAAGCCAAAAAAGAAAAGTTTTGTTCAAAACTAACCTATTATTGGCTTCAACATACTGATTCTGGTCTCTAGAGCATCGGCAAAATTCATGACGAACATGAAGCAAATATGATGTTTCTTCTCACTTCACACAAGTAATGGATACTAATTGGTTAACGATGAAGATTTTTTTGGCTTCTACCTGAGAGCTTTCATCTGAGCTTCATAAAAGAGAAGAATTCAATTTGAGAAGAAAGAGACAAATATAACACGATTTTTCATATACTTTTTACAAATTTTAATGCTTTGAATACTTTCAAAAATTCTATTTTATATATTTGACATAGTTTTTTAGAATAACTTGACAAGTCATATGTTCATGTCAACCAAAATATTCAAAACTATTGTTTGTTAAATTAAATAACCAAATTATCCATAATTGACCAACAAAATCCTCATATTTGAATTTTGTAGAGGGTTTCACTAATAAATGGGTATTCACTATCGAAGTGCAAATAGTCCAAAGCTAAATGAAGGAACTAAAATTACTTTGACAATTATTATTATTATTATTATTATTATTATTATTATTATTATTATTATTATTATTATTATTATTATTATTATTATTATTATTATTATTATTGTTGTTATTGTTATTATAATTTTTTTAAAGGAAAAAGTATCGACCTTCAAACACACAATTTCTAACAAAATATAATATTGAAAATATATTTATATAATTCGATTGAAAAACAATTCGAATTGTCCAACAACATTTCACCCTAAAAAATAAAACGACATTATATTATTTTGAATATAAATTATAAAAAGATCAAACATCATTAAAGCCTTTTGAATCAACCATCGTCTTCTGAACTAGAATTACCATCGCCTTTTGATTTTGCATCCTCATCCCCATCTGATTTTGCATCATCGTCGCCTTCTGATTTTGCATCACCTTCTGATTTTGCATCGCCTTCTGATTTTGCATCACCATCACCTTCTGATTTTGCATCACCATCACTTTCTGATTTTGAATCACCGTCACCTTCTGATTTTGCATCACCCTCACCTTCTGATTTTGCATCACCATCGCTATCTGATTTTGCATCACTATCGCTATCTGATTTTGCATCACCATCGCTATCTGATTTTGCATCACCATCGCCATCTGATTTTGCGTCACCATCGCCATCTGATTTTTCATGATCACCATCGTCATTTGATTTTTCATTAGTATCATCCTCTGATTTTACATGATCACCATCGTTATATGATTTTGGACCACCTTTTTCATTAAAATTTGCACCACCACCGTCATTAGAATTTGCACAATCTTTGTCATTTGAATTTGTACCAGTATTGTCATTAAAATTTAAAATTGATCTACTAGTCTGATCCTGCAAGGAAAAGTTAAATAAATGAGAATTATTTTCAAATTAAGAAAAGAATGAGTTATAAATTATCTAAAAGCAAAGATTAAAGGTAAACACTATTACCATTAAAGGTGATGCTGCCACAACAGGCTGAGAATGAGATTGCTTAGCTTCCAAATATTCCAATTTTTTTTGTGAAGTGCTCAATTGTTCCTGCATAACTTGGAATTTACTCGACCAAAATTGCTCACGTTGTATGCAAGTTTGTTTGTCACAAGGTTGGCTTGAAAGAGATTCATGTACATTCTTAACATCTCTATGTACATTAAGAGATATATCTCTTTCTTTTCTCAATGAGACTTCATCAGTTAACTCATGCAATTCTTTTGTCTTTGATATCATTTGTGCCTTAACAAAAAAAGAACAAAATAATTATATAGAGATAAAAATATGCAACAATGATGATACGAACTTTTCAGTTCATAACATATAAAATAACATTCACTTCCTCTATCTTTTATGACAAATAAAAGTTTAATAAGAGCTAGTCTTTATAAGAGCTTGCGTTATTTATGTAACACACACAAAAAAAAAAGTTCTATTTGTATCTATATTGTGTATATAAGTACTTGTTCCCATTTTCTTCTTGTTCTATTTTAAATTAAAAGCCAATCTAATTGTGGAAGAAAAAAAAAACTTTGTGAGGTATCTTGCTGTGTCACTCTGCAAACAATAGAAATATAATGATTAGTATATTGCAAACCAACAATTGATTTTCTCATACCCTAAATCCCACCCCACATCCCTATATTCAAGAACTTTTTTTTTTTTTTAAAAAAAGAGATGCAATCATGCTATTCAACTCATAATGATAAGGGGATAAAAATTTACTTTGTGCATGGCAAGGACCTTAGCCCAAGCTGGTCTGGCAGTAATTTCTGCTACCCAGGCACTAACTTGGGGGCGTGCATCAAACAACTGCTTGACTTGTGTCCTCATCAATAAATTAATAGTTGGAAGATGATGCATATCAACCAAGGTGAAGGAGTCAGATGCCAAGTATTTAGACTTGGTCAAACGAGCTTCATAAATGTCTAAAACTTTGGCAAGCTTGGCTTCATATTCCTCGACCACAACTGGATCAGTTATCATCCCAAACATTGGCTTTAACACAATCTCCCAAGTTAGCTTCGATGCTACAGGGTCGAATTGGTGTGCCTCTACCTCTTTCCATATTAGAAACGAGGAGCTGGGTTTGTCTGCACTTGCTAACCTAGTGCCCTTGTCTGGATATTCCATAACAATATATTGGGTCATTGCCCTTGATTCTACACACATGAACACACACATCAATTGTTAGATATATAGTTATATAAACATATCACCAATTAAACAAGTTAACATTTCGAACTATCATTAATTGTGGGGTATGACTTTCTTTACCAAATATCTTCTGGTCTTTGTGTTCAAGAGCTGGAACTTGACCAAATGGCTGCATCAACAAATTAATTAACTTTTAATATATGTATATATATAAATGCTAACTAATTGCATTCTATATATCTAATTACTCTTATATCACTTACATTGAGGGAGAGGTATGACTCCTTTTTGTGTTCACCAGACGCCATGTCCACGGGAACAAACTCAAAATCGAGATCTTTCTCATAAAGGCAAGTGAAAACCCGCTGAGTAGCTATTGACATAGCAGTGCCATGGACCTTCATGACTCCTGTTTTTTGGTCCTTTTCTTTGGACTGTTGTGATCGAAATCTAGAGAACATCGCGAAGATAGATTGACTTATATATATATATATATATGTAAATACTGCTCATACCCAATTACCTAGGCACGTAGGAATTTATAAGCTTGAATAACTTTTCTCACATGTCTAGAATTAATGCTCTAATTGAACCTTTGTTTTAAACTTTGTGGTGGCGAAAGCATCGGTAGATTATTACGCTATTTACATAAAGTTTTTGCTAAAATTAAAGCAACCCTGTCAAGACTTGTGCCTACAACAAAATTCGACCGCATTGCAAGGGGAGACTTGGTTGAAAGTTTCTTCTCTATATGATTGCCATTTCCAACGCATTATTTATGGATTAATCCACCTCAACCTTCGCAATTTGAGGTTAAATTTCATTTTCGTGGATATTAACTATTTCATTTTCAATTAACTCAGTCTTTTTTTTTTAAGTTTAATTATCTAATTATTTATTAACTAAAACTAATATCATCAATCAATAATGTTACACTTTCAATATACTATTTCATGAAATTTATCCTATCAAGTGTTTCATTTTAATTAAACTTACGACATGAAATTAAGACGTAAGCATAAACGGGTAATTATTATTAGCAAGAATGACTACTTATTTAGATTCGAGGCCTAGTATTTGGCAACAATTTGGATGACCTTAACGCCAACAGGTCGAGCCGTTACAGCACTGTAGTCGGCACTGACACATGGTTGGTCGTCGACAAGGCGCTTCACCTATTTGCTGCTGATATATTACAAGTTAGCGAGGTGAACTCATCACCACCCAATTACTTAGAAATTGTTTGAGATTGCTTTATATTGTCAAATAACGGCTTATTTAATAATCTAACATTTAGAAAACATTTTTAAAAGGGATTATTTCAAAAATTTGATTCTTAAATAATTTATTTTTATATTAAATATGACGGTTTTATTTGGAATTGAAGTTGAAACTCAATAAGCGGCTTATTTTATAATTTTTTTTACAACAATAATATTTGGTAAATTTTGTTAAAGCTACTTATTGAAATTCTATATAGGCTACCCAAGAGGGGGGGTGAATTGGGTTTTAAAAACTAAGCCAATAAAAATGCACAATATTAAAACTAATGTCTTAATCAAAATCAAAAGCAATAAATTCAACAATGCTCAAATTAAAAAGGATAAGGGAAGAGAAATCAAACACGTGATTTTTACGTGGTTCGGCCAACCGTGCCGTGCCTTCCCACGCCTCCAAGCTCACCGGGCTTGAGGATTCCACTAAGCAAGCCTCCAAGGCTTCAATACACTTACACTTGACTTCAAGGTGTCAATGGACCTTTACAATCAAGAGATTATTCCCAATCTCTTAACCCAAGTGTATCCCAACACTTACAATTGACTTCCAAGGTGTCAATGGACCTTTACAATAAGAGATTAAACCCAATCTCTTAACCCAAGTGTTTCCCAACACTTACAATCACTCAATGATAGAGATTTAATAACAAATAATCTCTCACACACTCCAAATGATTACAATTGAAATTTTAATGTGTGAGGGAATGAAATGAAACACAATTGAAGCTCAAAGAAGATTGTTTCTCAGTAGTAAGCTCAAATATCAAATGTTGGATCACTCTTGTTTGAATTTGATTGAGCCTTTTTATAGTTGGAGCTGAAAACTAGCCGTTATTGACTTTCTGAGAATAATCGGATCGCCGTTTGCCTCTATCGGTTAGCCGTTTTGAATTTCCAACTAGCCGTTATCCTTTGACCTCAAATAAACGGTTTGCCGTTAACTTTATCGGATCACCGTTTCTTTCCAGTAACCTGCAAAACAGAACTCGGCTCTCCGTTTTTGATAAACGGTTCAAGACTAGAGAACTTCTACTCACTGGAAGTTATCGGTTAGCCGTTTTAAATAAACGGTTCAAGGCTAAAACATTTTTACTCACTGGAATTGTTCGGTTAGCCGTTTTAATTAACGGTTCACCGTTAATTTCAAGTAAGTGACACAAAACTTTGCTAACCGTTTGGGCTAATCGGTTCAAGGCTAAAACATTTTTTACTTACTAGAATGTATCGGTTAGCCGTTTTAAATAAACGGTTCACCGTTATTTTCCGAAACATGTGAAATGTTCATCATCAGAAATTATCGGTTCACCGTTTTCCAGTAAACGGTTCACCGTTAATTTCCAGTTTCATCATTTTTGAATTTAAAACAAGTGTATTGCTTTTAGAAAATTCTTTTTAATAGCCCCAACACTTTAATCATGAACATATAATTTTTGTTATCATCAAAATCATTATTATAAGATTAACACTTATTTCATAATTTTTTCCACTTTGATAGGAGCTTTTATAAACGAGTAGAGGATTGCTTTTCGTAAGTAATTTATTAAATTAGGCACCACACATTTTTAAAATTTTTATTATAACCTTAATATTTTAGGAAAAAATAATTATGTTATATTTTTCTATAATCCCTAATATATAAATTGTTGTATATCATAATACCATCATAATCAAATTACATTAATAAGAATTATGTCATTGCAACTACGACATTACACAATTATATAAAGAGGCATGCACAATATGATCTTCAATCTTTGATGAAAGAGTAGGAAGAGAACAACAACACTTAAAATGATCATCACAATACTATTAACTTTGGATAACAAAAATCATAATTTTAAAGAATATTATGCAATAAGTTTAATGTGAATGTAATGTATGTTACTTTTTATTTTATTTGATCATGTATTAGTATGAGTTTTTATTGTATTTTTTCTATAACAAATTATGAAATACATAAGATTTTATTTAATTGAGTTTTTTTCTGTTTTTTTAATTTATATAATTTTACGTGTTAAAGGAAAGAAGTTTAATAATTTATTAAACATACTTAAAAAATAAAAGACAATTTAAACTTATGTATATTTTAGTTATTATATAATAAAACCGTAATTTAGTAGTAAAATTTACCAAATGTATGTACTCTTCTTTTTAAACTCAAAGCAATCAAAATGACATAGTTCACCAAACACTAAGTTGCATTTCAAATCAATAGTTTATCTCATTCGTACTATGTAGAAGCAACTCATTGCCTCTAAATCTAACCCTAAAAGTTATTAGAAATAGCACAATACCAAATTGATCTTTATTTTAACAACATATTTCTTAAAATACCTTTACTATAAAATAAGATAATTTATTAATACTTAAAATTTCAAATTTTTAAAAATTACTAAAGCAACAAAAATCGTCACCGATAACGATAATATCTCCAACGTCATCGTCGATAACCGATCAAATCACTCCTAGTAAAACACCTCTAGTATTATTAGATTTGAAATTACATGACCTACACAATGATGGTGTTGTCGTCGACAGACGAGATCTAGTGGCAATATATGCACTACCAAAATAATGGCGACCACCACAACGTTGCCATTAAATGAAGGTAAACGGAGGTGAACTACCACTTCCTTTGGCTTGATCAATAACTAACGACTGAGAATCAAATGGTTACCTACCATTTACCGTCACCATTGAACGATTGCGTAATGGTTTCCTCTAACACTTGAGGGTAGGTGCTTTTCCTCAAAACCTTCGATGCCAATATATATGCCACCATTAAGAAGATCAGATAATTTTAAATTTTAAATTTTTAAAAATTACTAAAGCAACAAAAATCATCCCCGATAACGGCAATATCTCCAACGTCATCGTTGGTAGCTGATGAAATTACTCCTAGTAAAACACCTCCAATACTACTAAGCTCGAAATTGCATGATCTACACAATGATGGTGTCATCGTCGACAGAGGAGATCTGGCCGTGTCAGTACATGCATAGCTAAAATAATGGCGACCATCACAACACCATCATCAAACAAAGGCAAAAATGGAGGTGAATTGCCACTTTCTTTGGCCAAATCAATAACTAACGACCAAGAATCAGATGGTTACCACCATTTACCGTAGTAATTGAACGATTGCATAATGGTTTCCTCTAATACTTGGAAGCGCGTGCTCTTCGTCAAAACCTCTGACGCCAATATATGTGACACCATTAAAGAGATCACATAATTTTTGTTCTGATGGTATCATATTTGTGGATGAAAGTTGATTTCTCCTATCACTGGTGACGGTGATATCTACAATGCCAGTGATGGAACAAATGTTGAAATGCAGTTTTTTCATATTAATATCATATTTATTTTAATATTTTATTTATTTGTTAAATAATTTACTTAACAAATTAAAATATGTTATATTTATAGAAAAAGGTTGTACTTTTAGTAGTTTAAACAAATAATTTGAATTTTTCACTAAAATTACTTTCCTTTATATAAAATAGGGATATATTAGTCATTGTACATTGACATAAAATTTAAGATTAATTTACTAAACACGTTTAGCGATTTATTTTAAACGTAGGCAATGGTTAAGTTACAACATATGTAACTTATACCAACCTCTAATTAATTTTTTATAACCCCTCATGTTTGACTAATAATAATTGAGCCATAAAAAAAAAGATTATAGATTAATATAATTTCATATGTAACTTAGCAAGACCCAAGTAGGAATTGATAAAATGATTTTTTGAAAATCTAAATTTACCAAACATGTTAAGAAATTATTCAAAAAATTGATTATTTCAAAATCTAATTAGGAAGTGATTATTCAGTAATCCAATGCGATGTCAAACATACCCTTACAATCATTAAACCTTGCTCATACACATCCAAAACCTTTGCCAGCTCAGCTTTCTTGTTCCACAACCACTATTTCATCTCCTATTTTTGGCTTGTACAAAAACCCTTAGAACATCACCAGAAGACTATTTTAATTTAACAATTTAAATACTTATTTACTTATTTATGAGAAAATTAATGAGTGAAAAAATAAGTCATTTTTTAAAAACCCGTTCAAATAAAAATAAATTTATAGTATTTTAATAAAAAAAATTTCTCTATAACAATTATTACACTTATCTTTCATCGACAATAATGAGATAAAAATAATATAGTACTAAATTAAAGACTTTTGAAGAAAAAGAAGCAATCTTATTTGAAGAATCTTATTTAAACAGTTTTTTGAGACTCTTTAAATTGATATGGCTCTTCAAATAAACAATAAAAATCTCATTTGAAGAGATTTTTAGTAATGCTCATGTATAAGTTTTGAAACTTTTGGTCCAAATTCATGATCTTCAATGTTGTTCCAGGCTATCACTATGCCTGGATTAAATGTTGCATATGGACCTGAACTTTAAAGTTGTTTAACACCCCTTTTGAATTTTATTTTTAAAATATCCCTAATCTAATTTATAAAATACTAAACACATATATTAAAATTAACCATTTTGTCTTAAAATATTAAAAATTCACCTTAAAAAGAATATTTCTTTCAAGTTTTTATCTATAAAATGCATAAAATTCTTAAAATCTTAGATTTTTTTTCATTATATAGTTTATCTTCATAACTCAAAACTCTTAAAAGTATCTCAAAAAAATTATAATTTAAAATATAAATATAAATATTTATAAAATGCAATAGGTGTAAAAGTGTAATTAAAAGAATAATTTATTTCAGTGTCTAATTGAATTTTCATTTAAAACAAAAAATTAATTAATTTATCTATAATTATTTAGATAATATCAAATACAAATGAATTTTACGAGGAGTTATTTGTCCAAAACATACTCTTTCATAGAATCGGGTCATAGAACTTCCATAACCTTTTTCTTGCATAGTATTAAACTTCATCCAATTATTTCTTACGGTATTTGGTCATCAACCATCTATCCGGATCGGATGTGATCCGGTCACTGGTTCCACTCAGTTTTCCAGTAGCCCATGTGTGTGGCATTTTAGTTTTGTGATGACCCAAAAGCACCAACATGGTCGTGGGTGCATCTCGCATGCTCCTGTTCGAGGTGGTTTTTTGGGAAACTTTTGGACATATTAGACGTCTATGTTTTATTTACTATGTTCTAAATTTTTGGTATTTTGGTACAATTGCCGTCTAAAGTCTAATCCCAGAGATTGCTTGTACGTTGCTATTTTGCATTGTGTTCATGGAAACTCAAAGCTTGCAACAAATTAAATCATGAATGGATTAATATATAGGGAGGGACATTGAACAAAGCACCACAATTTTTCTAATTTAAATATTCCATTACATCAAAGTAAAATCATCGCACAACCAATTTGTAGATATTACACTACTGTGGTACCCCATTTTTTTCACTTTTCACCAAAATTCATACCCTTGGACACTTTCTTGAAAGCAGGCTTAGAAGAAATATCCTCCCACCAAGCCTTGACATGGGCACATTTACTTATGATTAAAGCACAAGGAGTCTTCATAAAATAATAAGTGTTAGGAAGATGGTGCAAATCAGCCAAGCTGTAAAAATCACCAGCAAGATACTTTATGCTGCAAAGGTTGGCTTCATACACATCAAGCACTTTGCTTAGCTTTTCTAAGTTGGCATCAATGACACTTTGGTCAGGTGATTTGCCTTGAATAGGTACCACAAAGTATTCATAAACAATTGGAGCGATTGCTGGGTGGAATTGCTATGCTTCTATTTCAATCCATATCTTCACCAATGCAGCTTCCTTCAGGTCGTGGTGCCTAATTAGATCCGTGCCTGCTTCTTTGAATTTTTCAGCCACTTATGCTGTGATCGCTCTAGATTCTGGTAATATTTACATATACAACAAATACGGTCATCTTTTTCTTTTTCTTTTTTTGTTTTAAAAAGGAATCATTTAGAAAAAATAGATGCAGGGCAACAACGATGCAAGAAATTGAAAGGGTTACCAAATAAAGGAAGATCGTCATCTTTTAAAACTGGAATCTGACCGAAGGGCTGCAATTACAAATGAAGCTATATCAAATTGCTATCTACTAATATGCTGAAAAAGACAAATGTACGTGTGAACAGAAATGAGAGGTAGAGGTTAAAGATGCATTAATTAACATGGATATGGTAGGGTGATTTTTACATTCTTAGAAATAAAAGGAGGTTGCTTATGCTCGCAGGAGGAAAGATCAATCAGGACGAGCTTGAAATGGACGGCTTTCTCATGGAGACATGTCATCACACACGCGGTGCATGTGGACGCGGGAGCTCCATACAGCTTGATCAGTGTCGTCATTATTAGCGAGAAAGAGAGGAAATTTATTAAACGTTTTAAGAATATTAAGTATTGTTGAAAGAGACCGAGGTCTTTTTATAGAGCTGTCCGACTAGAGTTATTGTTGTTGCTGTGTCCTATAATTAACTAAGCTTCCTGCTTGTATTAAGGTTAAGCAATTATAATAACATTAAAATATTTGATAAATATTAATTGTTGTATTAAAAATTTAAGTTAAATACTTAAAATCAACTGCGGGATAAATACATTTAACTTAATTTCTTTGATATTACAGTAGTAGCATCTGAATCGATAAATTTCTGTAGTAGTTGATTTTGTACAACAATATATGTACGATGAAAAACTTATAATGCGTTTATTTTTTTTTATCAAATTATTTATTTAAAAATTTAAAATTATTACTCACTATTAATTTTTTATTCAAACTTTTGTGTGTGTGACCACTGTGGTGAGGTGGACAACTTATAAATATTGTAGTTTTGCTTTAATTTTGTGCATTTATGTTTTTATACATGCAGGTTTTCTTATTCATGGGGAAAGTAAACTTGCAGGTTTCTTAAGAATCTTGATGACTTGGTGACATAGGTTAGGCATATATTGACTTGGTCTTTGCACTCATGAGTTTCAATTTCTTAGGACTACTCATTTTACCGAATCGCATCCCAGTGGCAGAGATACTGATGACTTTATCTCTCTATGTATCGATTAATATATTTAATTTGACTACCTCTGGTAGGTACAACTTGACGAAGAGTACTCTCGATTTCATCCCTCATCGCTGCTTGAAGCTTAGGCCCCAGAGGATGTATGGTGGAAGTGCAAATGCAGTATACCCTCCTCATAATGATAAGCCGTGTAATCCAAAGCTAGAGGCAGGCCTTTTGATGTCAAAAGAAAATGGCTTTAATTGAAATAATAATTATTATTACATGATTCACAAGGCTGAAGCCCTAAGAGGGTTTCGGTGTTTTTAAACTGGTGGCGTGGCCTTGTAGGTCCTAGGTTGGGGTTAGGCAAATCATATGATGACGTCACCACCACATGATGGGCAGAGATATGCATGGACCCTTGTTTGTCCCAACCACATGGGTGGTGGAGCCAAATTGGTCATAAAACAATACTTACAGCCCATGTATTCATTTACATTTCAGATATGATCCAGTCAAATCACAATTCCAGGTACATCTATGTGTTTCTAGGCTGATTGAAAATGTTTTTGTCTTGAGATTTATTCTTCTTAATCATTTAACATCAATGTAAACGACCACTAGCAATTTAATAAGAGTCAAATCTCCAATAACCAAGTTGCAAAAATGAAAAATACAAGCGACGGATTCTTCCACGAGAACTTGTTGTGATCAAGAATAGGAGATGTCACACCATTCGACGATTCATTATTCTTTGATTAATTGATTCCCATTTGCCACATTCAGATGCAAGTTTTAAGTTCACAAAATCTGATTAAGCATGTTTTATCATATACATTATTGTACGGGATAGTCCAATCAATAAAATCTTAACACGTAATTCATTGTGTAGATGATGGTTCACTCTTATTACGACTCTTGGAACCTGTTTGGTTTTAGTTATATATTATGGGATTAGATAATCTTAGTGTTAAATAATACTTATATCACATTTAATGCAAAAGAAGTAGAGGCAAGATAACAATAATGGGCCTGCCACTTAATCCCTAACAGTGGCATAATTCTATCCTGGGGGAACCCTAGGATTACATTTTCTAAGCTAAAATTTTATCAACTGTTTATAGGATTAAAGAGAGAAACTCTCAGCGCTAACACTTCCCAAAATCTCTCTTGCTCATCGCCATAATTTTCTCTATTTATGTGGTAAAACTTCTTAAATCTTGACACAAAAAATCAATTTTTGTTAAATATTTTTTTTATCTCTTTATTTTTTTGTCATTTTTTTTATTTAATAGAATGAATTTTTCAATTTTATATGATAGTTGAGTGTTTCTTAGTTTCTATTGATTTTCATGTGTATAAATCAATTTTTAAGGGATAGTGTTTTCTAGAAATTGTAGAAATTGTTTCTTGACTACTGTGAATTTACTTTACCACTTGCTATCTAATCATAGAACTTTATTTTTATGTTTTTTTTTTATTGAAGTTGTATCTTGTCATTTTGTTTTTTAGTGAAATTTCTTCTATTTAAAATAAAGGATAATAATTCTAGAAATTGTTTCTTGAGCAATTTCGAAATTTGTTTGTGCCTATAGTGAATTTACTTTACTGCTTACTATCTAATAATAGAATTTTATCTTTATAATTATTTATCATTCAATCCAATATTGCACCAAACATAATGTATATATAATCCAATGTTATCTAATCTAATTCTATCTTATCTAATCCAATCCAATCTGACATATCAAAGGAGCCCTTGAGATTGTAATTTCAATGTGGCAAATTGATAACAAGGAAAATGATATTTAAATCGTGTCAAATCCCTACCTCTCAAAACACATTGTTTAACTCGAGTAATATCAAACTAAAAAAAAAATTCTTCTTGTTTAATTGAAATCTCAACCACAGCCACACAACATCAAGCACTCTCCTAGAACCGACCACATCACAACCGCCACCGCTACTCGTAGGTTGGGCAGTAAGGGTTGGAGAAGGGCAATTACTCATTCTTAAAACCAGCATTCTTAAGAGTAAAGAGTGAGGGCAGAAAGGGGGAGAAAGCTTTCCGTTCCTGGTTCTCCTGTAGTTGGATCCTACGAAAATGCTCCAAGATCAACTAGAAAACCCACAGCCATTACAACTCACAAAATGGCACCCTAAAATAAACCGAAACAGATTGTGACCCGCTGTTACACCTATTGCCACCGGCTGGCAGCTACCATCACCTAAGATTCCGTGACCTAGCCAGAACACAGGGACTCTTCAATGAACGGATAGCACAAGTTGCGTCATCACTATGGCTTGGATATACGACGATGTAGCTGGTTTTCAGGAATTTGTCCCAACTATACTCTTAAAATACAATATTTACCCAAATACACCCTCATACCTCAAAAATTTTGATATATACCTTTTTCAATGAACAGAGAACAAGAGTTGCTTCGTCGTTATAGCAGGTTTTCGGGAATTTGTCCTAACTATACTCTTAAAAGATAATATTTACCCAAATACACTCTCATACCTCAAAATTTCCGATATATACCTTTTTTTCATGTGTAATTATTGAGTTATCCTAATTGAAAACTTAATTCCTCAAAATCACTCACGACCCAGTTGAATAGATAGCGCTCAATTCATCATTCACGACTAGCATACACAACACCCAAGTTCCCCCAATTCATAGCAGGTTGTTGAAAGAGCTCTCCTAAATGAGAAAGGAAAAGTTTTTGTAACAAGTGCTGGTAGGTTTCTTGCCTCGTGGGTTGTCAAGCTTCTGCTTTCCAAAGACTGTTCATGGAATCTCGAGAGAACTCAATAAGCATCCTTTTTCTCTTGTGCTCTTCTTTTCAATTATGGGCTATTCCAATGCTTTGGATTTGCATGTGGCTTAAATTTGAGTTTTCATCTATTAAGGTTTTTATTTTGAATTTGATTTCGTTTCTTTTCTGTTAAAGAGCATTACCAATGGCCCAGGCAACTAGCCATTACCCTCGGGCAGCTAGCCACTAACTTTCTGCATTTCCAGAGCCATAGTTTTAATATTTATAATTTAGCCTCAAAACTTTTGTAAATTATACTATAGCCAAAAATATTTTAAAAATTTTCAAATAGGTCCACTTTTAGAATTTAAAATAATACTCATTGATATCAAACATTTCAAAACTCTTTTATTTTGGTCCATAATTTGAAAAATTACCAATTTCATGAAATTAATTATCTTATAGTTATAAAATCTTTAGGTTAAGAAAAAATGATGATTTATTAAATACAATTTGAGCTTTTCAAGTGTTAAATTATGCATATATTAAATCAATGCATTAAAGGCATTATTTATTTTCTAAGCTTAAAGTTGCATTTTCTTTGTATTGTGCATCGAAGCAAAGGTTATGAAGATTTTTTTTTCCTCAAATCATTATACATAAGTTGAATATTTTATTTATTATATATCCAGTTGTAGTCATGTAGTGAATTATTTACCTGATTGTAGTCGTGTATTTAATTCTTTAACCGACTGTGGTTGTGTAATGAAAATTGTACTGAATTGGTATATTGTGTAATTTTTCTGATTAGTTTAGATGGTTTGCAATTTTTTAATTGTATTTATGTTATAATTAAGATATTTTTGTGATTATGCAGATGGAATTGACAATTAAGGAATCTGATTATTTCAAAGCAAAAATTCTAATCGATCATCACTAGATGCAATTGAAGACATCAAAACAACATTATCTGATGAATAGATCAATTTATTCAGACGTTCTTGTTTCAGTCATTTTTTGGATGTTAAAAAGTTGAAGTTTTCTGCTTAGTTACTCCACAACATATTATTGAGGGAAGTGAAATCAGACAAGAATGCAACATGGTTTAGAATTGGATAGAAAAATATTCGATTCTCAATGAAAGATTTTGCCTTGGTAATAGGATTGCATTGCAATTCATTGTACGAGCCCAATACCGAAATTATTGATAATGGTGAGAGAATTGTTGATGAATTCTTAGATGAAAATTGTGCGATCACAACAAAACAACTTTGTGAAAAGTTCATGAATGTTGATTCAAATGATGACATGAAAATGGTTAAGCTTGCCATGTTATACTTTGAAGAGTCGGTATTACTTGGAAAAGAAAATAGAAACTACATAAATGAAACTAATGTACTCCTTGTAGACAATTTTAATGGGTTTAATGAATATCCATGGGGACGCACTTCTTTCAAGATGACCATTAAGAGTTTAAGAAAAGGCGTTGCAGACCGTGTGGTTAAGCATAAAAACAAGCCGAAAATAGATTGTAAATATCAATGAGCAACATATAGTATCTATGGGTTTCTTCACGGCTTTCTGGTAACAAAATAAAACTAATTAGTATTACTTAGAAAGCCTACTTTAGTTACTTGATATAATTTATCATCTTTTTATCTATATAATTTATAAATCATGCTATTTTGATAAATATACAGGTGTAGGCATATGAAGCTGTTTCCATCATTGGTGATAAAATGTGCAAAACATTGTGGTGAATTATTTCCTCAAATTTTGAGATGGAAATTGACAAAACCTAAGGATTTTAGTGAGATTCAAAAGAAAATCTTCAATAGAAAAACCTCAAGGATGATTTTCATAAAAAGGTTGCATGCTATTGGATATGTGGAGGAAAATAAATATTACGTGTAGTATTTTAGTGAAGATGAATGGCTTAAAAAGATCAATGAAGAGGAGAGTAGTGGTAGTGAGTCAGATAGTCACCCAGAGGGGAACAATTCACGCAATGATAATAAATCAGATGATAATAAGTGAAATAGCTCTGAGAACTCTCATGATGATAGTGAATGAGATGGTCTACCCACCTCTAATGCTTCAAAAGCATTACCTGCGGTGGGTAATAGGGTAGTCTATATCGACACACCTTTTGTATTTTTCATGGTTCTGTTACTAAGGAGAAGATTAATCATCTTAGTTGTACATTCAAAACATTAAAGAAAATATCACCAAGATGGAAAATATAATGAAGACTATAGACACTAAGATTGATAACATAGATGGAAAAATTAGTCATATCGACTTGAGGAGCCCTTAGCTATAGAGCGTCAAGCATTTAATTATGAGGTTTGATATATAAAACTATCAATATTTGTTCATTGAATATATATATTTGTTAAATTCTCAAACAATTTCGTTGTTGTATTTGTAGCCTATAAACGATCCTATACATGTCACATTTGTCTCACCGATGCAACAACCATTGGACACGCTTGTCAATCTTTGAAAAAGCCGCGAGAAACAATGAATGTTGAGATGTGCTCTTAAGAGGCAGTGGAATACTGTAGTTGCAGCGATGGATGGATATTGCCAATGATAAAAAAGAACCGTAAGTTATCTCATATTATTGTATTAAATTTTTATTTATTTTGATTATTATAATATATGTTTATTTAACGCTCTAGTCATTTTATAAACTATTTTATGCAGGGAATTTATTGATTTGACTCTTATAGAGGTTAACTGAGATTTTTTTCTTAAATTATATACAATGGACGTGTGACTATCTTATATCGTAAGTTGTTTAGCACAACATCTTTTCTGAATTATTTTGATAAATAGTTATAATTTATGTGCTAGTTTCACACTTTATGTTCAACACATCGACATTTTATGCTATTATTTACATAAAGAAATGTTCAAGACTACGCTTTTAAACAGACAAGCTTATGCGATTATGGACTGCAATTTTTTGGTATGGCTAATTTTCATAACATATTCTATAACATCTAAAAATAATAATTGATGGTATATGACTACTTAAATTTTGTAGAATAATCTCAAGGACAGACATAAGGTGTACATGCAAGACCCAAATAGGGTGTGGGAAAAAGATAGTTACTGCATTCATTATGTTAATGGTGCAAAATTAGATTGTGCCACTCTTTGGAACACTGTTTCGATGGTAAGTTTCAAATTGAATATTTAGTTTTTTACATTACGTGGCATTTGGTTATTAAAAATATTGTCCAAATTTCATAGGTATATTGTTTATATTCATGAATGAGCATTGGATTCTCAGTGTGGTCGATATACTTGCGAGCAAGATTTGTATTTATGACTCAATGATAGACCTAACAAAAAATTCAATTATGGTTAGACAATTGCTGCCTGTTGCGGACATAATACCACTACTACTTCAGAAGATAGCTTATGCCGAAACACATCCAAATTGTGCTGCAGTCATATCAAATATTTCTTGGCCTATCATACGAGTTCGTGACATCCTGCTACAAAAATCAGGGTATGCAATTGAGTATATTATATATATATTAACAATACAAATATTAATTTTATTATCGATTTATATGAATTTTTTTAGTGGTGATTGTGGAGCATTTTTGTTGCGGTACTTGGAGGTCCTAACCTATGGCCTTGACGTCAATACATATTGCCAACATGATGATGTTACACAATTTTGAAAAGCATTGGCTGTCAAATTGTTCGGACATAGGTCATGGAAAAAAAATTACATAGTGTCACATCTTTAAAAACTTTATTGTTGTGATTTTGCCATTTTTTGGATTATTTATCATGAGATGTAATAGTTATAATGAAGATGTTGTTGACACTTGATATCATTAAATATAATTCGATTCATATATGCACTTTAAATTTTTGTTAATTTTCATTAATGAAAAAGAAGATAGTTTTGTATAATATATTTGATATAACAAGTCATAAACAGTTAAAGAATGTTCAGTCCAAATACACGACTGCAATTGGGTATTTTTAAAGACACACGACTGTAGTCAAGTATTTTCAAAGATACATGATTATAGTTGGGTATTTACACACATGATTAGCTGGGTATTTGCATAGATACATGGCTATAGTCGAGTATTTACATGTATACACGTCTATTGTTAGGTATTATCATATTTACACGACTATAGTTGGGTATTTACACACATGACTGGGGTTGGGTATTTGCATACATACATGACTTTAGTATTTCTATCTCTTAATAAATAATGCTAGTAAAGTATAATTAGATATACACAATAATAGTTGGATAAATTTATAAATACATGACTGTAATCGAGTACGTGGACATAAAATAAAAAATCACATAAAACAATCATCATATCGATAACACAATCAACATAAACTTTAACATATCAAACTTCAATGTCAACAAATAACAAAAGCTATTTAACATCAAATAACTTAAGTTCAAAACATGTTTAAATCGTAAATAAGTTTTAATATCATAGAAATTGCTACACAATCACCATAATTATTAAAATACTTAGATGAAACACTCGGCCCATGTATTATAAACCCTTGGCCGCCTCTATTTGAAAACAACATAAGCCACATAAACACAATTATCAACCTCCGAAACAAAGAAAGTTAAGATTTATCAACTAGCTATTACAAATATTAAAGAAATTAAAACAACAATGTATGGAAAGTACGTAAGGTTCAAATTAGTACATGTGCTTGTTTCTGTTTCATTCTACCCAACTACGGGCTCACTGTTAGACAGTGGAATTGATACACTACAAATTAGTCAATTGTATCCCTGAGAACCACACCTACCACACTTATGATGTAACTTCTCTTTGCCTTATGATGTTATCCTAATTTCTTTTGGTCGACCCTTTTTATGCTTTTTCATAGGGAGCAAAACCTAATTACTCTGCACATCCTTGGAAATCTCTCATTCTTCTTGTGTGCCAACAGGATAGATTGTTTCTACGTGTGCTGTAACCCATGCTTCACTGGAATAGTAATAAGAACACATATCGTATACATACAGTGTTTCTTGATACTTACAAACAGCTAATGCATATTCACAAGGTAGTTGATCAAGTTAAAATTCTAAAAAATTATATGTCTTCTCAAGAATGTTGATATGACCATCAAGGCCACCGTCTTTAACAATAAACTCATACATATTTAGTGCTACTACTTTTTATGTACGGGAATTCTCTGATTTTTTTAACAACTCCTTTTCAGCCCATTTTGTAAGTCACATGTGACAATTAAATGCCTTCTCTTACCTATCACAAAACCACTATCATAGCTTATCAATGATCGAATCTAATAACTTATGAATGGGAAACTTTCAGGGATTTTTAAGAATGAAATTCATGGATTCTGTTATGTTCATTGTCATAATACTATAATGTAACCCATCAAAATGAGAACAAGCCCATTTGTCATACCCTGCATCTTGAAGATATTTTACAACTTTTTCATCAACCTTTTGTATCTCATTCATAAAGTAGTTAAAATATTGTGGTCGATAAACTTTTGCAGGCAATTCAACAATTACACCTACCTCAATTTCTTTAAACTTAACAAGTAAGTTTTGCTTCAAATGGTGCGTACAAATACCATGTGCAGGATCTAGGAATGCGATGTTAACATTTTTCTTTATACTTGGGTGTCGGTAAAAAATGAAAACTAAATTACGAACTTCACCTATTTCTTCCTTTAACTTTATTAGAAACCACCCCTATGAGGCATCGTTCTCATTATCACCAATGCCAAATGCAACAGGAAAAAGTTGATTGTTATTATCAAGTGTTGTTGTAATGAATAAAGTTCCTGTAAATTTTGCTTTCAAGAACGTACCATCAATTGCAATGATTAGCCTTATTAATGACATAAATTCATGTATACAACCCCTAATTGCCATAAAGAAATACTTAAAGTTATTTGCATTATCAACTTCAAGAAATGTGTAGGTACGGTACCCGAATTTTTCCTCTCTAACATTACCATGTATGAAGGGAGTAACCTGAATGAATCCTCAGGCATGCCTCTAACTTTCTCCATTGCAGATTCTCTTGTTTTCCATATTTTGTGGTAATTTATTTCACACCCAAATTGTTTCTAGAAATCTTTTCTGATATCACCAAGCCTATATAAGGATGAATCACCATCAAACTTGTGATAAATCTTTTGTCTGATAAGCTTGAATGACGCATGATGATGATCTCTCTTACGGACATTGAGTGCACAACTATGGACACGATAATACTTTCTTATTTTAAACATATTCGAACTTCCAAGCTTGGTAGTACGGAGTCGCCACTTACAATTATCGTCAATACATATAACAACAATTATGTTCTTTCCTAACTTGAAGGTTTTAAACTCATAATTCTTCTTCAAGGCTTCCATAAAAAGCATTTCTTGCAACTCCTCTTTTGAACTAAATAATTTTTTCTCCATTAACCAATCACTATCACCAATAACTTCCATGGATGGCAAATTATTATTATTACAATGCAAGTTGTCATTATTGAATGCTCTATTACATGCAAACAAATTGACTCTAAGCATATATCTACTATTGGGGCTCGGGAAACTCATATTGCAAGGCTCTACATTCCCCACTGTTGGATCACTAAGTGTCATCCTATCAAAATCATCATGAACAATAAAATTTACATTTTCTCAATTCAGACCCTTTTCTATTATTAGGTTGTGTTTCAAGAAAAAATTCAGATATTGACTAATCTTCAACAGCAAAATTGTTTGGCTTAAACCTTCACCTCCAACATATGCCTCAACAAGTTCTTGTGAACAGTTATCCGGCATGAAGTTAAGGTCAACATCAGCAATAGGGGTTACCAAAATCTATTTTTGCTTGTAGGTATTATAAAAAGGAATCTTCAACTCAGCTCCACTAATTGTTTTCTCTAGAAAATAATCTAAATCATTATCACTCATAATTAGGACGGGCGGCATTGGTTCAAATATTTTAAGCTTGAACTTCATTTCAATGTCAAATTTAGAAATATCAATGCAAACAACTCGAGATACTCTTTCTATCAATTGTGCATACGTTGTAGAATGGGGTACCATGATCGCTCTTGCCTCTGTACCATTAAATTTATAATGGTCATTTTGCTCAACCCATTCACCACAAAACATAATAGGCACACGTACTGAAGTCATTTCTTGCAATAACACAACACATGATTATACAATAAATAAAAAATAAAATCAAACAAGGTATATAACGAAGTGTAGAACCGTCTGCTTATTTACACGACTGTCGTTGTGTAATTGCTAGTTTACACGACAATAGTCTTGTAACTTGCTAAAATACACAACTATAGTCCAGTGAACAGTCAAAGAATATATTTAGTGAAAAAAATATATTCTTTACAATAATAGAATGATAGGTGTCATAACAATTATCATATTTTTCACATTTGCATAATTGCCGTCGTGTAAATTCATACATACACGACAAAAGTTGTGTAAGTTGTAAAAATACATGACTTAGTAAATAGTCAAAGGACATATTTCTTTTCTAAAAAATATTTTTCTTGTACTAATAAAATGCTAAAATCTCATAACAGTTGGAACATTTTACATATTTGCTCAAATTATAGTGTGTAAGTTTATATATATACGATAATAGTCATGTAACTTATTAAAACATACGACTATAGTCCAGTAGTAGTTAGAGGACATATCTAGTGAAAAAAAATATATTTTTTTGCACTAATAAAATGCTAGAGTGTCATAATAATTGGAACATTTTGCATACGTGCAGGACTACAGTCGTGTAAATTCATACATACATGACTGTTGTCGTGTATGTTGGGTGCATAACTAAATTTTGGCAACAAATTCAAGTTTCAACAAATGTAGTTATAAAATCCATCAAATAGTAGTGATATAATTCAAATGTTATGAAAATGTGAGTTGCTTTATTGTTTATCACAAACCAAACAAAACTCTAGAAATAATATAATGTCAACAAAATGAATAAATAACACAAAATAAATGTAAAGTTTCAAATACCTTATTCATTGGATGAATAATGCACCTAGTTGCAAAACAAAATCTCAATACATTGGCTGTTCTTGAGTGATTTTGAGAGTCTGGAGTGAGTTTTTGTTTGAAGTTAAAAAATGTGAAAACTAAAGAGTGTTGAAAGTGAGTAGTGTTTGTTTTATATTTTTTTGGGGGGCATTTTAGATAATATATCATAAAAAAAATACATACTTACATAATTTTCAAGCATGTGGTATATTTAACTAAATACCTTATTTTTAGGGTATCTATAATTAAGTACCCTATTGGTTTTGATCATGAGTTTGAAGATGGTTTTTGATCGTGTGGATTCTATTGCCATAGAATCTCGTGGTTAAAGGAGAATGGATTCTTCTTTTTGTTTTTCCATTTTTTAAATTATCAATCACTATGTCGTATTTGTGGTTTTATTTTCCAAATCAAAACCATGTCATCTTAAGACTTGGTCGGTGTTCGACTCCGTGAGCGGATCAGCACTCATGGTTACCATCGTATATCGGAGAAATGAAAACTACATAAATTGGGCAACTACTGAAACTACACTTGGAAAAGTTATACTCATAGAAGCAGTACTTCAACAAGCAAATGCCAACTGCCAAAAGTCTATAGGAGGGTTAAAAAAACAAAGGAAAAGGACATGGCATTGGAATCCCATATAACGATGAGGTCTCTCACAATTACAGGGAAGACCCTAATCTAAAATTGCAAGATTTGCCACTCCCTAAGTTGGCAATTTTCATCAATCCCAAAAGTCCACATATTTGGCATGTACAACATCTGCTAACTCCAAATTCAAGATCTGAGGCGGTGCGTAAGCTTTTACATATTCAGTTAAAACTTCTAGGAAACTAAGAAACATCCAGTTCACGAGGAAGTGTAAGGATTTCTCAGGACATGCGAAACCAATTTTCCTACTCAATAGTCCTCTCAGATTTTAAACACATTTCTCGAAATAAGATGAGATGGAATTACATGTACAGATGGAGACCTTCATTACACATCCCCTCCCCCCACTTCTCAAGTTATATAAGTCAGTTGGCAACTTTTGCACATATATATACATGTAACATTATATCACAGGCCTAGATTACATGCAACGGAGAAAAGGAGAAAGAGAAAAAGAATAATATATATATTGCCATAATTCAAGATGTATAAACTTCAAAAGGCTGCTTCTGGCTTTAAAAAGTTGTGGTATTCCAGCTGAGTCATCTCTCCACCATTCACTGGGTCAAACTCACATCGATAGAAGCTGCATTCATATCCAATTACATATTAACAATTTAATTGCAGCACAAAACAGAGCAAAGGAAAGCAGGGAAAAAAACAGAAAATTGACACATACACTCTTAAGATCAAACCGTTTTTCAATATAGAAACAATGAGAAGTTGTAAAATGACCTTATTTTTATGTTTGTTGAGTATTTCAATCGTCATATCATAAAAGCCATTTTTAAGATTAGTAGTTCAAGACATGTAGCTTAAATAATAAAATACAAGTCATAAGGAGAACAAGATTAAATGCACATTCAGCTACTTTCATTCCCCATGTTTAAGACATGTTTGTGGTTCATGTAAAAAATTGGTATCTCAATTCTTAAGTGTAGTTCGTTTGCTTAATCAATGTCCTCACTGAAAATTATAAACTTTCTACCCCACAACATTTCATCTTATTACCTTCCATCCATGCCAAGAATGACCACTGTATTCTTTTGATGACCAAAAGCTACAATGTACGGAGAACCCTCAACCAAGCGGAACTGAGCCACAGACCACTCTGAGCTGAAATACTTGGGTAACACTCCTATAACAGTCAAGGAAATTAGATCCAGGCAGCATTGAAAATAGAGTTTTATAAGATTCCTTGCATGCACAATATTCATCAAAGTAGTCGATCAGTGGGCATTTAAATGCGAATTTATATAATCCTCCTAGTTGTAGAAAAATACCTTACAGGAAAGATATTCATCAAATGTGCAATAACATCTTCTAAAACAAAGACATGAGAAAAACAAAAAGGCAACAGGGAAAAATGTAAAAACCAAGAGGAATTGAGAAGAAACTAAAATTATATTACCTATTCTCTCCTTAAAAAGCATGGTTTTGTTTTCTAGGACATCCGTGAAAAATCATCTATGTGACCTCTGGAAAAATGAAAATAGTATCATGCTTGACATGCTGGGTTTGGTGATGGATGATCCATCCATGGAACATCAGAAAATATTCCTCATAACGCATATAATTCATCTACTCAATTCATATGCTGGGGGAACAGTACAAAAATGGTTCAAGTACCACCAAATTTCTCACGTAGCCTCAGTTTTTAACACAATGACAATGAAAGCAAATGATTTCTAACAGTTTAGGGGGAAAAAAAAGGACTCTTCACCTTTGATGAAAGACAGAGATGATGTAGGCAATGTAGGGTCTGATGAGCTTCGTGGCTCACTTCTGGGGGACCCAGAGTTAACCTTAAGGTTGAAAACATGTACAGTGCCCTTATCACTGGAGACCGCTAGCCACTGGGCATTTGAAGAGAAGGCCAGACTGTAGATCTCTGCTCTATCAGCACCCCTTCTCACCTATATTTGGTATTTGTTTAGTACCAACCTTTCTAAAAATTTTGTACCATAAGAAAACATAAAGGTATACATTGAAAGAATTCATAATGAAAAGTCTCAGTGTCCAAAGGGACACGATGAAACCAAAGAAGATGTGAAACTTTATATTTTGCAGACACAAAAAGGAAGGCAACAATTAATAGTTCAACTTAAAATCAGTGACAGGCAGAGAGCAAAGACACAACAAGCCAAGACCAGGCCAGAAAAGAACATAACTGCATTGGCATACAGCATTGGAATTGGCAAGCAATAAAAAGCATGATGGAAACAAAATAAAAGGTAGAAATCTTGTTTAAGCAAGGACCATCTCGCAGTTTCCAGATCTTTAACCATGCTACTTTGCATTTCATTATTGTTAGGACATGCTGAAATAAAAAAAAAAAAAACTCAAAAGCCAATATCGGAAGCAGCTCAACAGATATAAAGGCCGATTGTCATCTCATGATTTTCGTGCAGCAATAGCATAACAACGAACGCCCCACTTTTTCTACAAAGGTTCATTCTGCTTGGCAGAGCTTCTAACTTACCACAAAAGCATTGATAACTCATTTCAGAGAATGAAAAACCAAACATCAAAAGAAAGCGAAACACCAAGAACCGGTAGACTTGAGAGCATTAATCCATATAGCACACATATCAAAACCTCAAAAACAGTCAGCAATAACCCAAAGATAACAAAAATCATGTCACAAGACGAAACACATACCTCTTGCAGCAAGGTACCATCAAGCGTGTTAAAAATACGAACAAGAGTTCCTTTGGTACTAGACGTAGCAAGCAATTGACCATCTTGAGTCAACGCAAAACACGCAATCCTTGAATCATGAGCCATAATAAACTTAGTCCTTTTCGACGCGTAATGCTCGACCCTAACCTGGCCCTTTTGCAACCCGGGGCAGACCAGCACCAGCGACCCCACCCCCTGCGACACCGCGCATAGTCCCTTGGGATTTGCAATCGTTTCAATCTGATGCAACAGCTTCAAGTCCGCGAAATTGTACACGAATATCTTCTGCTCCAAAACGACGACGATTCGGTCGCGCCGAAGCTTGACGGATCGCACCTCTGACCTAAAGGACAGCTCGCCGATGCATCGGCTCTGGTGGTCGTCCCAGATCATCACTTTGTTGAGCGGATACTGCGGGTCGGGCCCGCCGCCAACAAGGGCTAGAATGTTGCATCTGAAAAGCATCTCGACGACTCCGATCCCTCCCCCGCGTTCGAAATCTCGGCGGAATATCTCGCGAAATGGATCGCAGTTGTAGATCCGGAAGCCGTGGTCGGTGCCGGCAGCGAAACAGCCGTGGTCTTGGTTGAAGGAGATGTGGAGAAGGGTTGGTGGCGGGCCGGACGACGTGGATTCAGCGGGTGAAGAAAGCGGCACGTGGTAATTCGGGTTCGACTTCGGAATAGAAGTGGACAATGAGTCGGGCTCGTCCTGAGGCATTGAAGAGAATGACTCGAGCGATTGGAGTTGGTCCGTTTGGTCCTCCGGCGAGACACCACAACTAGTATTAGAATTCGGGTTAGGGTTTGGATTCGGATCTGGAGTAGGGTCCGGCCAAGGAGACGAATAGGCGGAGAGAGTCGCCATGGACGGAAGGGAGAATCTAGAAGGAAGCCTTTTGCAGAAGCTTACAGGAGGTGATACGGTGTCGCTGATATTACGAAACGATAAGAATGCAGGTAAATTACGATGTTCCCCTCCTAATTGAGAGAACAAAAGGGTGGACAGACGTGTCAAGTGGGGAGGCTCTGTCCCTACCTATGAAATTACATTATTCCACTTATTTGAAGACACGTATTGTGTTTAGATGCCTGACGCGTCTCGACAAAGGAGGTATAAATGTTATTGCTTCTTCTCTACGCTAATTTTTATTTTATTGGATGAAAAACGGAAAGTCCTTTTGTTTTTGCTTGAACGAAAAGCGCCTTCCCTTGTTCAATGAAATTACAGCCGAGAATAAACGGAAATAAACGGACATGCAAGTATGTGAGGGGTTGGCAAAAAAATTCGGATCCGGTCCGGATCTGTAAAGATCTGAAAGATCCAGATCTGAACAAATTCGGATCTGTATGTTATAAAATGTGGATTTGGATCTTTAAAGTGAAGATCCGTACGGATCCGGATCCGGATGCAAGTGCATACGAAAAATCGAATATCCGGATCCCCATTATTATATAATTTATTTGTGTATTTAATTAAATTTTAATTAAAAAATATATAAATTAAAATATTTATAAGCATAATTAATTCTATAATCTTCATTGACTATAAAAAATATGTTAAAAAGTTAATAATAATAATAATAATAATTAGAGAATATTATAATGAATTGATTTACTTTAATTTTTTTATTTTTTATATTTTTTATTTATGTTGTGAAATTATCATTTGTAAATTTATGGTGATATTGTATGTTATTTATATTGAATTGATGTTAAATTATTAATTGTTAAATTATAATTGAATTTTATTTGATATTATTAAAGTTAAAATTATATTTAAATTTAAAAATATGCGGATCCGGATATCCGGTAAGATTCACCCAAAACCCGAGCAGATCTTACCCGCATCCGGATCCGCATATTTTTTCCTAGATCCGGATGCGGATGCGGATCCGGATGTAAAAAATCCAATGCAGATCCGGATGCACTACATCCGGATCCGGATCCGGATTTTACCATCCCTATATGTGAAACTACTCAGGCAGTGCTCTCCGACGATGGGGAGGTGGGTTCGTCGTTCCATCATCCCGTTGGCATCCGTCCATAGAATGGGGATTAGCTAGCCTATGTATCACTGCAAAATAAGGTCATTAGAGACAACTAAAACAAATTTTACGGTAAACATTTCACTAGGATATTGAAAGCTTATCGATGAGTGAAAAGAAACACATGGACGAGCGAAAAGAAAAATAGGGTAATCATGATATCTACAACATGTGTTCACATCAACGTGCACATAGTGCATCGTAGCTCCACAAAAAATAATCCTTAATTTTTTTAATAAACTCTGCCTCTAGTCTTAGCTCTATCGACTGATAACGCAACAAATCAATTTTATTTTTTTTTATAAATAAACTCATATCAATTTAAAAGAATAAATTTAAATTTTTTTTTAAAAAAAAAAACTCATGAAACCATCATAAATTTAGATTTAAACGGAAACAAATTGTCATACAACTAAATCTACGGAAATCAGAGACCAAAAAAAAAACTAAAATATGGACATTTTAATAAGAAGTTAAATTAATCATGGACATTTTTTCCTTCTCTATATTTTAAACCAGACAATTAAGGTGAGTTTGGAAGTAAGATGGAGCTGCAATTGGTGTAGAATAAGTAGAGTTAAAACCTTAACTTTTAAGCTTTTGATTTGTCAAAGTTAAGCTATAAAGTGTAACCAAACACTTTGGCAGTCTAATTGTCACACATCACTTCCAAATGCACCTTTAATCAAGTTATACTAAGTTATGCTCCCAAAAGTGTAGCTGGGTTGATTGGCAGTGTAATCTGTTGTCCTTCATTTGTGTGGACTTAGGGTTTGAGTCTTCAGAGTGGGGAGGATGGTAAAAATTGATTTGAACTTACCTACACCCCACTTCCTTTTAAAAAAAAAAAGAAAAAAAAAAGTTATACTAAGTTACATTATATGTAAAACTCATGAATTGCACCTAATGATTAAAGTATTGTTTTAAAGTATTGTTTGATTGGATAAATGATCTGAATTCTTGAGTGCAGCTCTTAGGTTGGATGTAAGTTACATGTAATGTAATTTAGTCGCACCTTAATCATTTAACCATGTGCGACGAGAATATACATAGCCTATCACCGAACTTATGAAGAAAGTTCGGTTCACCTTTTTGTTTACCAGAAGTTTTCTCCAATGACTGGCCAAGTCCAACTAACTGGGAAGGAGCCATGCTTCGCTTTCAGTAGAGTTCTTTGACGGGCACATGGACTTCCACAGAGAATAGTGGGGTTACCTTTGATTTTTTTATTTTTTTTATTTTGTTGAGAGGAGGTAACTTTTGATATTGAATGTGATGATTAGATCATCGATGTTTTAACAGTTGCAGCTGAAGTTTCGTCGGTTTTGAACTTCATGCAATGATTCCACTTTGGGCTGGTGCCACCGTCTTTGTCTATCGGAGTTGTTTGCTCAGTGAATGCGGTGATCGTCGGAGATATATACATACACGCCCATTTTTGGACAGGCTCTTGAATTTTGACGACGACGACATATTATGGTTACCTCCGGCGGTTCATGCTTCATTAACCTTTTGGGTTTCAAATGAAGAGCGACAGATATATGGAGGAGCAGGCACGGTATTTAATTTATTCGAGACGGTGTCCATTGCCGTTACGACTATTGGACATATTTAAACTTTGGGGACTAAAAGAAGTTTATTTTATTTGGCACTTGCAATCAAATGAAAAATGCTAAAGGAAAAGTGTCGACATAACAAAGTTAGAACCCGCACTTGTTTACCTTGTATTTCGATTAAGTTAACTAGTAACTTGGCATTGATTCTACCTTATTTTTAATAGATTATTCTGTTTGAATATCCAAGCAAATATAGAGTAGAGTCCGTCTTTGAAGATGAGATAGAAAGAAAAGTCGATACGAGGGTTTGACAAACAAAAAAAAATAAAATCAACTTGGGAATTTGAAGACTTTGCTGCAGTATTATTGTTGATCACCTATACACAATGAACAAGCTAATGAGTAATATTAGAACTACCAACTCTCAATACGGTTTTTTTTTTAATACAATTGATATAACACAAAAACATTCCTTGGACGAAAATATTTCATTATCTACACAACTTATTATTATTATTTTGATTAATACAGTTGTGTTGCGTTAATTTTTGCAAAGAGTTTATAGATTTATCGTTACTCTTCATTAGTTAGTGCATAGTCAGATCTCGGAATTTTTGTTAAAAGGGAATCGATTGTAATTAAGTAATTTTCTTATGAATGAGTTTGTTTAGGTGGTGTAAAATCTAATGCGTCATAATGTCATAACCCATGTCACTACTTTCAACGCCTTGGATAGTCAAAAGGTCAAAATAACAAGTAGAGATGGCAAAATGCTTGGGTCGGATTTGTGAGACTCGGGCCCTTTAGGTTTGGATTTGCGGATTTGACGTGTTTCTGTGGAACTCAATTAGATTCTTAAATTGTACTCCGCGTTCAATTCTGAAATAAAGAAAGAGATAGATCTTTTTCTTCCCCCCGAAAAATCACATTTGGAGTTTATTTAAATATGGGCTATTTTCCCCATGGATGTGCTGATTAACGTTAGTCCGGATTGATATTTAATTATACTATTAGTAATGTTAGATCAAGAAAAAAAATCAGACACGTGGCAACTATAATAAGTGTGCATGTCGGGCACTTAGCAAAACATATTCGAGCGACAATAAATAAGCATGATCTCAAAATAATTTATCAAGTAGGTAAAATAATGTGCTTAAATCAATGTCAACAGAGATGAATGTTATGCAACATTTAAGTGAGGTGTCATTTTGGTGCCAACGATGCCATCCTTGCACCATCGTCACATTACAAACCACGCACATTCTTGATGCTGCCTCATTGCCGGAGAGGTGTCATCTCGACACCAACGTATTAAGAGAAACGTGTCTTATTTGTGCCACCTCGTTGCCACAAAGTTGGCATTGCGACATAACTTTGTCGTTTCAAGTGTGAGATGTCATATTGACATGTGACTAAGGAAACATCTTAATAAAATAAAATCAACTACCACCCGCATTAGAAATCTATCAACGTTAGTCTCCAAATGCCTAAATGATAGGTGTATAAAGAAAATGAGACCAATGCCTCGATGATATTTGTACTGAGTAGGTAGGAATCTTTTCTCTCCATTCACATATAAATAGAAGAGAAATTGAAGGTAAAAGGGTTCACAATTTTCTCTCTTTCTCATTGCTAAATTTCCCTCTTAAGCGTTCTCCCATTTTTTCTCAATAGAGAGTTGGAGTGTTTTTGCCAATGAACCTCACTGGCAACTCTGACTATGTTTGTTCTGTAGGTGTTATCACTTGATTGTGGGTAGACTTGACCTTCGTCGAAGGTTCCAACCATATCTTTTTGTACTCTATCTCTTTATATATTTCTCTTAGCCAAATAATTAGAATCTTAATGCAGTGCATAATAATTTAAGTTGTTAAATTTTTATATGTATCTTAATGGGTTTCCCTCAAGATAATAAAAATCGTGAATGTTGGACCAAAGCTTCACGGTCATGTTATCGAAATTTTTATATGTATCTTAAGTTTGTCCTTGTATTTAATATTCAAACTATAATGTACTTGTTTCTTACATCCGCTGATGATGATGAACAAAAGTATTTTGTAACTCAAATGGATTAGTGCTTCAGCACACGGAGTTTTACTGTTTAGTATGTATGAAGCAGTACTTCCCAGTCCTCTGCCAATTCATTTACCGACTTAAAGGAAGAACAAATCACATGCATGGTTTTTAAGTTTAGCAAACATACAAGCCTGTTAATAATAGGCTTGTGCCCTAAAACATTCACACTCACGGGGGTTGAGAAGACTTCACTGTAATGTGTGTATTTAAAAGTAGATTTCACATATTGTGAACTAATTTGAAGAAAAAAAAGAAAAAAAGCATGTCTAGGCAGGCTGCCCAATCTGTCCCATAACACCAATGCAATGTAGCTAAGCCTAGAATGTCGATTTAGTTACCAGAAATGCTTTTATCACAATCTTGGTCTTCCATTAGTGGCAGAAAATGACAGAAATAAACAAACAAATATAAAGAAACAAAGATCACGTAATTAGCACATATGAAAGAAATTATAAGAATATTACAGAAAAATATTTATAGGAAATTAGTTCTTACAGGGAAAGATATTTGGTTTTAACTTTTTACTATTTATCGTGTTCATTTATTACATTTTTTTCTTTTTCTTTTTGGGAGCGTATCAGGAAGCCCCATTAATTTTTCTAGTGAATTTATCTTTTTTTATTCTCATGCGCAGAGCTCACAGACCTTTAAAATCATATTTTATTTCCCACTAAAGGGTAAAACTTACATATTACGCAACATAGCGCTATATATAACACCCCACCAATGAATTGCTTAAATCAACAATGAGGACGTCAAATCTGTCTATAATGATGTATCGCATCAACTTGTACGGTGACGATTAAAGACCCAAATGGTTCCTGGCCCCTCTGATTCTTGCAGAGGAAGATTTTGAATCGTCCCGCGCAATTTGAAAAGTATACCCTTTTCAAAATTCCCCAAAAAGAAGACAAAAAATTATATTTTTATATACAAAGCAGAAAATAGAAAGCGGCGGTGAGAGAGGGAGAGGGAGAGGCAGAGGGATTGGTAGATTCATGAAGAGGAATAAGAAAACCCAGAAGAAGAGCGAAAGAGAGGAGAGTCAAATGAAGGGAACTCTAGCGAGACACTTCCAGGTTCAGCTAGGGTATTCTTCTTCTGTCCAGCACCAATCATTCTCTTCCACGTCATCTTCCTCTCGCTTCCAGAACCATCTAGAATCCGTCGCCCAGGACGCCACTCTCTCTGCTGCCGATGTCGACGATAAAGATTTGATCCTCACTCAAGATTTCTTTTGGTAAAATATCATTGTTCTAGAGAAATCGATGCTTAATTCGATCAAGATTTGATTTTACTAGTTGTTTTTATTTTTTTAATTGAAATGAAGATGCATTTGTGAATGCATTTTCTTTACTACTTTTTTTTAATTGAAATGAAGATGCATTTGTGAATACATTTTGACTTTATTTTCCTGTTTTTGGCAATAAATTAAATCGTGGTCCGCAGCACGCCAGATTACATAACCCCGGTTAATCAGAGCTCGGTGAGCGGTTTTGATTGCAACAAGGTATGGTGATAACGTTGATATCAGTATGAACAACAATACATTTTATACGAAAAGATAAAATCTTTTAATTTTAGTTATTTTGTTTCGCAGGAAAACATTCCTTGCCCAAAATCACCCGAGAAGCTAAGTACTGTCAAAAGCAAAAAGCGTCGGCAGGGTAATAGCAGTTCCTTGAGTTAATTGGGTGATGAAGTGGGAAGGGCACTTTTCACCCATGAGATATTGTGCACTATTGAGAATAATGCAGCTTGGTAGGAGAGGATAATTGTTATATCCATAGAAACTGTATAAATGATTGATCGTGCTAAATAAAGATTGTTTGATTGTTGCTATATGCATTTGCCAATTCATGACTATATTGTTGATCTAATTGTACTCTTTTATTTTATTTTATTTTATTTTATTTTTGGGAGAAATTGGGCATGAGAGTATACATTTTCCTCAGTAGTTGTGAGGTATAACAGTAACACTGGATGTAGATTCTTAAATCATTGTCATTTCATGTATGTACATCTCCAAACACGTAATAGTTTTATCCAAAATTTGCATGGCATGTATTTACTGCTTGTGTTTCACACTTTATAATGCTTGTATGTATTTTGTTCACTTTTGCAACTGAATATTTGTTCTTTTTTCAGATGGATTCTTAGTAAATCCTCTCGATCCTACTTCATATGACTACCAAGACATAGTGGATCTAGCAAAAGATTCTTTTAGCACAGATGAAGTTCAGTCGAACAAAACAATAGGATACACAGTGCAGAAGACTCATAATTATGTTCCGCAATCAGCAGTTGCTTTACGCTGCCGAGTTATGCCCCCACCATGCATTAAGAACCCTTATCAAAAAGATATTTCAGAAATGGAAATAGATCGTTTTGGAAATCAATGGGCAAAATGTGCTGGTATGGTTCTAATATTTATGTTGTTTCCAGGAACTTCTGTTTCATTTTTTGCCCTTCTCCTTTTGAGGCAGATGCTGCTGCAAAAAGGTCATAGGCATTCTTCTTCTTGAAGTTTTAATTGGATAGTGTTGAAATCTGCAGGTCTGTTCCCTGCAATTAGTGGAGGTGATGGCCTTTCACGCTATTATACAGATTTTCATGAGATTGAGGTATCTATCCAAAGTCAATGAAAACTTTAGATCACATATTAGACGTTGCTTTTTTCTTTTTGTGATGTGGTAGTAAGCCGTCCCTTTGCAGCAAATTGGTGCTGGAAACTTTAGTCATGTCTTCAAAGTGTTGAAGAGAATTGATGGTTGTTTTTATGCTGTAAAACATAGCAAAAGGCAGTTGCATCATGATGCAGAGAGGTGAGTCCATGCTATTTTTATTTATATCCTTGATGAAGCATCCTGGTCATGCAATAATCTTTGCACTTTGCAGGAGGAAAGCTTTATTGGAAGTTCAAGCTTTGGCAGCTTTAGGTGTGAGTTTGTCTTTATAATTTTTCTTCAAATATGTGAAACTAGAGCTATTTTATTTTCCTCTAAACTTGCCATGTTGCCCTTCGTAGGGTCGCATGAAAACATTGTTGGATACTACTCCTCGTGGTTTGAAAATGAGCAACTCTACATTCAAATGGAGTTATGCGATCACAGCTTGTCTGACAACAAAGCTTCACGATTCTCTGCCGAGGGAGAAGGATTGAAAGCCTTGCATCAGGTGAACATTCTCAAGCCCCTTTTGAGACTCCTGCGCTGTGGTAGCCAAGCTCCCAAACAGGGCTTCATTAGAGCATTGCTTTTACTAATCTAACATTTGCAGCTTCATAACTGGTAGCTATTTGGCATGCAGTGTGTTATATTAGCAGTAGCATCAAGTTGTTGCTCTGTTGACTGCATTGAAGAGCATGTGAATATCCAATTTAGGGTGCTTTTAAATAAATTTGAATATCCAATTTCGGGTGCTTTTAAATAAATTCTGTCATAAATAAAAACAAAAGATACGTGATTATGAATTCAAATTGCATATGGGAAAGAAAGAACTACGCTATGAACCGACCCTTTTGTTCTTATTGCTCTGGGTTTTGATCTATATGAACTCTGGGTGGTAAAAGTACACCTCTTCCATGGAGAAAGGTGGTCTTCAGACTGACTTTAAGAGTCTGTTCAAGGCACTCTTTTATCTATGCATGGAAGGATCTCCCTGTGCGGCATGATAAGGAGTCCCAGGAAAGATCAACTGAGCTGTGAAAGCTTCGGAGCAATTGGATTGGACCTTTCCCAACAGTGCTGGTGACAACATAAAGGGAAAGAAGAGTGTGACTAATGCACTTTATCCTATGTAATGCTAAACTGAGCATCCCATACATGATCAATCAAAATCTGTGCCATAACATCAAAAGATCCTCTGCGTATGTCTTGCAAGTGAACCTTTTTCATTTAGCTTTTGGCAATTCTTTTGTTTCTATATCAACTGAAATCTCCCCTTGTCATGGGCATCACTGCATCAGTGCATCTGGAATGTGATAATTTTCATTTTTCATCTTTTGTTATTTTTTAAGTACTCCAGTGTGAACTAAGAAGTAAAGGCACTTGCTATTGATAGCAAGGCTAGTATTATGATCTTCCATTCTACTAAAAGCTGTGCAAAAACTAACAATTACTTTCATCTGATAATTGAAAAGGAAACCAGGCACTATATATTTAAGGTTCTTGTCTTGTCAAATTTTAGCTTTCATTACCATGTGCCATTTCTGACATTAAAATTTTACAGATTGCAAAGGCCTTGCAGTTTATGCACGAGAAAGGAATAGCTCACCTAGACGTGAAACCTGATAATATTTATGTCAAGAATGCTATTTACAAGCTTGGTGATTTCGGACGTGCAACTCTCCTCGATAAGAGCCTGCCAATTGAAGAGGGTGATGCACGGTATATGCCTCAAGAAATCCTGAATGAAGATTATGATCATCTTGACAAAGTTGATATCTTCTCGTTGGGAGCTACTATGTATGAGCTAATCAAAGGATCACCTTTGCCAGAATCAGGACCTCAGTTTTTGAATCTCAGGGTTGGAAAGCTGCCTCTACTTCCTGGCCATTCATTGCAACTTCAGAACTTGCTAAAGGTATCACCTGTTTCCCATGTCTTTTTTGTTGACTGTAAGGTAGATTTGAAGAATAATTACTACGGAGCATTTCAACAAAATACTAGAGAAAATGCTTTCTCTTTGTGTTCCTGTTTTGTATTTTCTTTCTTGCTCTGTGTCTTGCAATGTTCGTGCCCATGTATTTGGACATGAAAGAAAACTAACTAAAGTGTTGTATGTTAAAATAATCTAATGTATAAATCTTTGATTAATTTCTTTTGTTAATATATCCTTTCAGGTCATGGTGGACCCAGATCCTGTTCAGCGGCCTTCTGCCAAAGAATTAGTAGAAAATCCAATATTTGATAAAATTCAAAAACACAGAAAAACATGTATGAAACCATAATTTGATTTTCACTTGGATTTGGAGATGTTGCATATGCACAAAAGCAGCTGCTTGTAGCTCACCCGGCAAGGCATGGAAGCGAAAGATTACTACTGGGCACGTTTAGGATGATAGTCATTTTTTCAGTTTCTCTAATTTATTGCACTAAATTTTCCCAAGGAATGGTGCAAATTTTGTAAAGTTTAAAGGAAACGGTCTTCAGAAGATTGTATTGTGGACTGGACTGAAGGTATGCTTTGCTAATGGTGAGCTTTTTTGATCTCAGATGTTACAGTGTCATCTTATATGGCCTTGATTATGATCATTGATGATTAAAAATTTGATTAGTGTACGTATTTTGGCTTCAAAATCCCACGTTTACAATTAGTAAGACAAATGAAATGCATATTAACTTAAAGACTTTCAGATGGCTTATGTATCATATTTGCATGGGTTCAAAACCTGGCAATAATAGTGTTGAAGATGTGGATTTTTCTAATGAATTACTGGCTTGAGTTCTTAACCTTTGTAAACATGAGAAGCCTACAGTTTTCCTGTTTGTTGAGTGAAAGGTTGTTGAGTCAGATGTTGGGGGCATGGTTGACTTGGCAACGTGGTTTTTAGTTTCACTGCTTGTCTTGTTGCACAGGGTTGTATGACTTGTTTATAAGACAGTAATTAGTAATTGCACAACTAGAATGATGCAAGGCATAGGGCACTGATTTATTTGGCTCATTAATTCTTTTCATTGTACGGCTTTTCTGTTTGGCGGAAGGAAAAATATAAAAGAAAATTTCCTGTTAGTACTTAGTAGTTGCAGTAGTTGTTTGGCTCTTGGGTGTAGCTCACCTGTGAAACTGTGAATGTGCTCTGTGGCCATGGTTATCTGAGTTTGAATCCTATAGTAGATAAAGGTTAATGCTCAGTGAGTAGGATTTCTCATTTCAGCCCAGACCTTTTTCTTTTTCAAGTCTGAAATTGTGGCCAATGCGAATTTAACATGGGATGCTGTATTATTTCTATATAAGAACAAGGCCGGTGCTAGTATCAGTTCTTTTGAGTTAATAAGGTTTTTCCTAAATTACAAATAAGTCAAAGATTACTTACTTGAATACTCAAGAATCAAATCCGTATCTTCTAAAACCAGAAAATTTCTAAAATTAGGCCGGAGCAGCTGGCTTGAAACATGATGCAGACTGAAGATGTTCTACCGTTAGCATCGTCCCTTCATTATTAACTGACCCTCTGCATTTGGAGTTTTACTAGTTTTTTGAACTTGGTATACAGAAATGGCAAGCAGCACATGCATTGGAAACATTAAGAAACTGCACCAGAAATGCGTTGAAATTGCTGTCCACCTTACGTTTACAGCTCGGTTTGTAGCAGCTTTCGCCATTAACACTATTTTCTCAACTCGCAAACTTATCAATCCAGCTCTCAGATCCCAACATTCTGTGTGCAAGGGCATTAGGGAGAGACCGGTGGAGGATTTTCCAGTTCTGTTTGGTCATCAACATAATTTGGTTATCAGTTTCTGGGTAAGAAAATAAAATAAAATAAAGGAACAAAAAATGTCTGCTAACGATGTAGTAAAAGACCCAGCAAAGGAGAACCATGGAGTAGTCTCTGAAGAGCGCGAAGGAAAGGAAGTATCATGTGAAATGTTGTGCAAATATGACAACGTAGATGCTGAATCCCGCACAGTTTCAAGTCATCACGGCCATGGCGCCAAGGCTGTGAAGTGGTCTGTGATTTTGCAATTAGCATTTCAAAGCCTTGGGGTAGTATATGGAGATATTGGAACATCACCTCTCTACGTGTACGCAAGCACCTTCACAAATGGTATAAAACATGTGGATGACATATTGGGCGTGCTTTCTTTGATCATCTACACTCTCACCTTAATCCCTCTTATCAAGTACGTGTTCATCGTCTTACATGCAAATGACAACGGAGAAGGTGAGGATATGTAACAATTTTTAGTTTTTGCTAGTCCTTAATGTTACATGAAATTTGAAGCATATATCACGTTATTGAACTTGTAAATAAATGCATTTTAAATGTGGCCATTAAATTTTTTGATCAGGAGGAACGTTTGCCCTTTATTCTCTGATTTGTCGACATGCCAAGGTGGGCTTGATCCCGGGTGAAGAAGCTGCGGACTGCAATGTTGAGTTGCCTCGCATTCACAGAAGCCGGGGGACTGCAATGGCATCAAGGGTCAAGTATAAGCTCGAGAACAGCCAATTTGCCAAGCCATTCCTATTGATCACGGCCATGCTTGGCACTTGTATGTTGATCGGTGATGGTGTCCTCACTCCTTGCGTCTCAGGTTCACTCGTTAAATCTAGTTTCTTTCTTAGCTGTTAAATGCTAGCTGCTTTTCATTAATGTTTAACTCATGTTCTTTATTTTATTTTACTTTAAATTGATGTAATTAAACAAGTTAAAAATTTTAATAAGGAGAAATTAATCTCTGAAAAACCAATGTAATTGGCATAATTTGTTAAGTAAGCATAGCATTATTGATGTGTTCACTGCGCTGAAGAATTCCGCATCTCTTACATGTTTTATGTTTGTCCATTTGCAGTTTGTTTCATTGTAATTTTTTGTAGATCCTTGCAGAGGATAAATCCAGAGTTTCTTATCTTATTTTTCTCTCATTATAATTTTAACTTTTTAACCTCCCTTTTATCATTTTTTTTTTTTATAATTTTGGGACAGTTATGTCAGCTGTGGGAGGGATTAAGGAAACTACATCAGCAATGACAGAAGGTACTCAACAACCATTAAACTAGTTAAGTAAGAAGATTTGTTCTTTAATTTGACTACCTGTCAGTAAAGAAATGTATTTGCCTCAGAGTTTACTGAAAAGCGTATTAGGACCAAAAATGACTGAAAAATAGAAGAAAAACACACTAATATGATAAATTACAACGAGCAAGTTGATCATCCTATTGATTCTACTTTCCTATACAGAGAGGATTGCGTGGATCTCAGTAGCCATATTGGTCTGCCTTTTCATGATTCAACAATTTGGAACTGATAAAATTGGCTACATCTTTGCTCCAATAATCTTTGTTTGGTTTGCACTCATTGGTGGCACTGGAATCTACAACTTCTTCAAATTTGATCCAACAGTGATTAAAGCCATAAATCCAATTTACATCATTGAGTATTTCGGAAGGAACAAGAAAGAAGCTTGGGCTTCACTTGGTGGCATTGTCCTTGCAATAACAGGTACTCATCATTTTCTTTCTGCTGCTCCATTGACCATTGTTAACTAATTATCAGTAATCTTGAACAATGAGTTGTAAAATTTAGGATCTGAAGCATTGTTCGCCGATGTTGGTCATTTCACCATTCGGTCTATACAAATAAGCATGTGCACAGTGACCTATCCGACTCTCGTTTTGACATATCTTGGTCAAGCCTCCTTCCTTCGCAAGAACAAAGATCTTGTTAGCGATATCTTCTTCAAGTCGATTCCAGGTAAAACACTGCATAAAGTTTTTGCTATTACTGAATCTATATGCACAGACCAATTGACTTATTTGATTAATGGCGAAACAAAGCAGGTCCTCTGTATTGGCCAACGTTTGTGGTGGCCGTATTAGCAGCAATCATAGCCAGTCAAGCCATAATTTCAGGGGCATTCTCTGTAATCCAACAATCACTTTCATCTGGGTGTTTCCCCTGCGTGAAAATCGTGCACACATCAGCAAAATTTAAAGGACAAATTTACATTCCGGAAGTCAATTATCTACTCATGTTGGCTTGCATAGGAGTTACTCTCGGTTTCAAGAACCCCAAAAAGATTGGCAATGCATATGGTAATTATCCACATTTCAATCACTTTCTTTTAGCATAATCTAAATTTAGTTATGCGAAGAAAATCAAACTGATCAACTGATGAGTCTATCACTTCATACAGGGATTGCTGTTGTGTTTGTAATGATACTAACGTCAGCCTTGCTGGTACTCATTATGATAACGATATGGGAATCCAGCATGTTTTTCATACTCGCCTACGTTCTTACCATTGGCTCTGTGGAGTTACTCTACTTGAGTTCAGTCCTTTACAAATTTGACCAAGGAGGTTACTTACCGTTAGCCTTTGCACTGTTTCTGATCACTGTAATGTACGTTTGGAACTACGTGTTCAGAAGAAAGTACTGTTATGAACTGAAGCACAAGGTTTCTCCTGGGAGGCTCAAGGAGATAGTGGCTGACACGAAAGTTTGTCGATTTCCAGGGCTCGCCATATTCTACTCGGAGCTTGTTCAATGCTTCCCACCCATTTTCGAGCATTACGTGTCAAATGTGCCTGCATTGCATTCTATTGTCGTGCTTGTCTCCGCCAAGTCACTACAAATCAGCAACGTTCCATTGGCAGAGCGGTTCATTTTCTGTAGAGTAGAGCCCGAGGAACTTAATGTGTTTCGTTGTGTTGTGAGATACGGATACAGAGATTCATGCCATGAGGCGGATCACTTTGAAGGAATGTTGATTGAAAAATTGAAGGAGTTTGTTGGAGAGGGTCATTTTTGGCCTTCTCAAAGAATCATGAATGAAGGGGACGTTACTGAAGTTAATGAAGAGAGTGGACATGAGAATGTGAAGTTTGTTCAACAAGACAAGCAAAAGGAGAGGGAGATTGAAACGGTGGATGAAGCATCGCGTGCTGGCGTCGTCCACTTGATTGGCCAAAGCGAGGTCGTTGCGGGGAAGGGAGCTAGTATTGGCAAAAGGATTTTGATAGATTATGGTTACAATTTCTTGAAGAGAAACTTGAGACAAAGCGACCGATTGTTTGATATTCCCCGCGAGAGAATGCTCAAAGTGGGAATGACCTACGACCTCTAAGAGCCTGGCAAGTGGCACCCGGCAATGAGTTACGAGCAGGCAGTTGCTTCCATACAGTACTGAACTAATTCAATAACTCAACTGTTGACTGCCGTATCATTATGGGCCGATTTCCAGCGGGTTTCGGCCTTAATCAAAACATGATTAGGCCCGGAAAACGATTATTTAATTAGCAAAGGCCAATGAATGAAACTTACACTAAACTAAATAAAGACGGATTCCCGTTTTGACATGGTAAAATATTTGCTCATCATCTTTCTTTCAGATTCAGACTCTGAATTCTAGTAATCGTTTGCAATAGAATGGGGATAGGAACGTACTTTTGCGGATAACCACTCTGTCAACTTCATTCCACGCGTTTTCTATCACATATGTAAAATACAATTATGAAAAGCAAAACTTCTACAGCAACCGCTGCTTAATTATGAGAAAAAAGCTAACCATAAAATCCAAAAGGTTCAACACTCGGCATTAGCTTGCATGATGATAATCCAGATTTCCTTGTTTCATCTGTGCGTTCAAGTTTTCGATGCCATACAACATACACGCAGCTTCAATTGTCTTCAAACTGGAATATTCTGAGCATATGACGTTATTGACGTGTGTTATATAAAATATATATAGTAAAATTATTTTCATAATAGTCAATAATCTCAACAGTATAATTTTATATTATTATCTTTATTTTTAAATATAATTTTATTTGTATGTATTGTAAATTAAATAAACCACATAAATGTAAATTAAAATTAAAAAATTAAGAATTAAAAATAAGAAATATATATGTTTCTGTGTCAATAAAAAATTATTAATAATAATAATAATAAATTTTTAACATATTTCTTATAATAAATATATTTTCTATATTCCCAAATAAATCATCAGATAAATAACTCATTTATTTTTCTTTTTCTTTAAATTTTTTTGTAGTAAGAGATTTTTTTATATTATGCAGACGGTAGGGTTGTTTAACTTAGGGAGGTTTGTTGCGATAATCCAAGACCTTACAGAAACGGGCAGTATAAAATGAACAAAAAAATAACGGTCATCAATCAGGTTGCAAATTTATTACATTTCTTTTCTTCATCAACGGATCATGTCAGACAATAGAATGATTAATGAAGCAACACATGCCAAATTAGTATTGCGCCAATAATTCGACTGCTACGATGGCTTAATTTTTGTACTTTCTTGAGTCTGATTCCGGACCAACGAACGCTAGATTCAAAAGATTCGCGGAAACAACTTCGGATTAAATTATTGTAGTTGTGAGTCATCATTTGCAATGTATGGCAAGCTGCCGGTTGTTAGTCCCTGCGGAGAAAATGCAAATTAATAATCTAAAATACCTTGTTAATCAACTCGATTCTCGGAATATTCCTTGCCTTGTGATTCTCTTCCAAAAAAAAAAAAGTCTTTGCTTCAAACCTATGCCCGCCAAAGTTATACACACACACACCAACCCAATGATGATATTGAAACATTAATACTTTGTGTTGGAGTTTTGTTGATAATTCAAAATACTAGTATCTCACATTTGAGGAAAGTGAAAGCAATCGTCTTTTATTTTTTATTTATTTATTTGAGATTTGTTATGCGTTTGATTTAATTATAAATTAGAGTAAAATAAATCAAATTTAAATGTGGTTTGAATTATTTAAATTGAATTAAATTATAAGACACGTATAACTCAAATTAATTACGGAAAGTGGTTGACCAATTCAAGTTGAATTAGAAAAAGAATTATAGAGGATTTATAAAAACAAGGTATAAAAAAACCTTTAAGGCATTTTTACTACCTCTACTTCTATCTCATAATTTCTTCCTCAATTTTCCTTCGTTTTTCTAAACAGCTATGCTTGGAATACAATCTCACAACAGTGTCATTGAATCCAAGCAGGTCAATCTGATTTATTTGAGTTATTTTTGCAATGGGAAAATAGGAGCGGAAATTGGCCTTTAGCTTGATGAATTTATAGTTGTTGCGTCGTAAATAGCATTGGAAAAACAATAAAGTTAACAATGATATAAATAGTAACGGCAACTATTATTCATAGAGTTTTATTATTCGTGTTTTATATTTATCTCAAACTATTGATAGTCAACATTTTATTGATGTTACTTTTCTCCCTCGTAAAAAAAAAATATAAATAAAATTCTTTGACTTACGTTTCCAATACTTTTGCACTGGGCTTCTACGTGTGTTTTTTCGCGTGAACTCTTGCAAGAAGCCAATTCTGAACCGTCTCAACTCAACTTTGAAGTCATCGATGAAATGCAATAAAATGAGGTGGCTTTGTTTGGCAAGCAACGATAACGAGCATTTCCTAATGGAACACGTGGCGGCTCGGTAATGGGTGTTTACAGAACACTTTTGACAATGAAGGGGTAATTTGACAATGAAGGGGTAACTTCCGTGGTCCCATTGGCTTTACCTCAACGATAGAGCCTTCCCGTGATGTTGCAAACGGCATACATATGTGACACGTGACGATGATGCCTAAGCCGTTCGTGATGCTTTTTCTCTCTTCCTCGCAGTCGTAGTGGAAACCATCGACCATCGGCCATTCATCGTACTAAATGACAAAATAACAACAATACGGTGTGGCCAATGGGGGCGTAGTCTAGCATCAAGAGGGTCAAAAACGTCCCAATCAGTGGAAGAAACTTGGCATTAGAATTAATGATACCACGGTCGTTGATCTGATGGAATCAGGATCTGTTTTACTTTCAACCCTCGCGCAGGCTCGAAGAAATACTCTTTCGTCCTACTTTTGAATAAAGAGCACGAGCGAGAGATGACATCTTTGACCTAAACGATGCGAGATATTATTATGGGCATTTTTTAACATTTTGTATTTGTATTAATTATTCACCCTACCATTAACACCGTTGAAACAAAATAAATAATTTTATCCTTTTTTTTTTTTTTGGATTGGCACCACCATAATTCCATGGGATAATAAAATGAAATTAGAAAAAGAAAATATCAAAACAAACAAACTCATACTCCTTTTTTTTCCTGCGCCATCATTACGGCTGCAATACCAGTGGTAAAAAAATAATTTTTTTACCACTGGTATTGCAGCCGTAATGATGGCGCAGGAAGGCAGCAACAAGCAGCAGTACTCGAATGGAGAGCAAAGGATAGAAAGAAAATAATAATAAAGAAAGTTTATTTTCTAATTCATTCTAGATGTTCTGAATGGATAGATAAAAAATAATTTTTTAATTTTTAATTTTAATTTTTATATTTCAAAATATTTAATTTATAAATTTAACACGCTAAATGTCTAAATTACCTTTGTGGTGTCATTGATTATAAATGGATGATAATGATAGGTTGAACGGTATACAAAATATAAATTTCATGTGTAAAATTGAATAAATTTAAATTTTTATAATTTTTTTTATAGTGGATGATGATTTTACTTTTTTTTTTAAATAATACATAGTGTATGTACGATAAGTGCAATTAAACAATAATTAATGAACAACTTATATGCATTTTAGTCACATACGATGTTGTGATTTAAAAGTCTCAATAAGTTAAGAGGTCACTGATCTTAGTTATAGGTCAAGATCTAATCGAAGATTTGATTAAAGAATAAAATCTTAAAAAATAAACAAAACAGAACAAGTGCAGTACACATTTTTGAAGGAAAAATCTGATTTTCATTGATCACAAACATACAAAATTAATATGGAATTACTAAGAAGATTACACTCATCACAGATAAATAAATCTCAAGTAAAATTACTAACTAACGAAGAAGGAATTGGTAATCAGCCCCTTACATACTGATATGTCCGCAAACAAACCAACGACCTCATAACTGACTCCGGCCAGGTCAGCATGCCCTTTTCAAGAAACCCCCTCAACTGAAGTCAATCTGTATGTTTGCCCAGAAACGTCTTCTTGATTGCACTTAAGTCCAAAGACTTAAGCATTTTAGTACGTAACATATGACGCGAGAATAACTGCCAGTACATAATAATTGGCTTTTTAACTGGCCCTATTGTCGTTGATCCAAAATCAAAGAAGCATGCAGCTTCAAAGATCAATGAGCTACCCAATATACATTTAAATTTTCTTTATTAATAAATTGTATAGGAATGGGAATGGGAAATATAGATAATCAATTATAGAAAGTTGATATTTTAATGAAGTTTGGGACGATAATATAGGGAGCTAAATATTTTAATGGGTAAAAGTTTGTTTACTCATTATATTATAAGGTTAGTGCCCATTTATTCTTTATATTTTTAAAAACACCTCAATACATCCCGACTCTTAAATTATTGGCTCTCCTACCATTATTTTTGCTTCTTTTAACTTTCTTTTACAATATTACCCTCTTACAATAATTTTCTTTTTGGAATATTAATAAAAAACTTAAATTATCAAATTAACCAAAAAAATAAAATAAAATAAAAAGAATATATATTTATTTTTGTGGAAGCCCACTTATCTTCAAAAAAAATTAATATTGTAAAAAAATTAAATTATCAATTTTTTTTAGAAAAACTAATATATTAACTTCCCAATATAGCGTTCTGCAAAAATTAATATATATTCTTTTTTATTTTATTTTTTGTGTTAAATTGATAATTTAATTTTTTTTATTAATGTCTTAAAAAAAGAAACATTATTGTAAGAGAATAAACTATAAAAATAAGTCAAAAGAAACAAAAAGTTATGGTAAGAGTGTCCACATCTTAATGACACGAATGTTTTAAAGTACTTTTAAAAATATAGGGAATAGATGGACACTAACTTCAAAATATAAGGATTAAACAAGTTTTTACCCTATTTAAATTAGAGAAAGCATTAATCTACAAAAATAAAAATGTTAAGAAACAGGAATTACTGACATCAATTTATTATAAGTTCCTATAGAGGACCACCAACAGCATTTTAGGCCTTTGGATGTCTCGTTGGGTATTTTACGCGCTTTAGAAAACAAAACAAAAGCTAACCTTTTTGAGAATGTCCAATATTTCATGAGAAAGTATGACATGAGATGATCCGATCCAATAGTCATCTAAATTCTAATTAATTAAACTACTTATTCAAATGTCTTAATATATTTTTTCAGTACTTTATGATTGATAAAATCTTAAAATATACCTATAAATATCAAGATATATGATAACATGGTGCACAAATCTCATGTACGACTTTTTTTTTTATTTTATATTACAGGCAGATTTGTTACTTACAATTAACTCAAAAGTAATTTTCATGACCCCTTAATTATTTGACAAATAACAATTGAGTCATTAAAAAAATTGATTTTGGGTTAATATATCATATATTTCAAAGAACTGGAGGAGTTGCTAGCTTCTCCAATTTCTTCGCATATAAATACTACCCTCCATCAGCACCACAAATTGAAAAGTGGAACCCCTACTCACCCCAGCTTGCATCTCTCTTACCTTTGAATTTACGAGAGTTTTGTGAGCGAGAGTTTGAATTCCAATTAGATTTAGAACCCAAGAAAAGAAAAAGAAAAATGTCGGGGGATGTCGCAATTGAACCAACAAAAGAGAAAGAGGAGGCGGTTTCTGTAGAACTCCAAGGAAAAAAGCTTTCATGGCAAAAATTACGAAGATATGACTCCTTGGACATGGAATCCCGTACAGTTCCCGGTCACTACGGCCGTGACTCCAAGGTGAATTCTTTCTGCTTCCAATAAATAAATAAATAAATAAATAAATATATATATATGTATGTGTGTGTGTGTGTGTATGTAAGTATGTATTCTAATCAATGAGATTTCCGTTTCTTCTTCTTTCTTAATTAATTAATAATTAGCAGGCTGTGAAGTGGTCGATGATCTTGCAACTAGCATTTCAAAGCATTGGCGTAGTGTACGGAGATATTGGTACATCGCCCCTCTACGTCTACGCAAGCACCTTCACTAATGGCATTAATCATATTGATGACATACTGGGGGTGCTTTCTTTGATTTTCTATACTCTCACCTTGATCCCTCTTGTCAAGTACGTGCTCATCGTCTTACGTGCCAACGACAACGGTGACGGTAATATTTTTTTTTCTTTAATCATGTATATATTACTGTTAACTAAATTCAGCTTCGGCCAAACCCTATTTTTACCCAATTTAATTAATGATTTCTTTTCGGAGATCGTGGCTGGGGTTGCTTCCACTGGTGTGCCAAACTCCAAATTATGACGTATGTATGGCGTATAATATTAAACTAGTATATGGAGCAATGAACTGAAAATCATCTGGGGAAGAAAAGAAGAAATTAACTTCATCAGTCGGCCGGTCTTTATTTGTTTATTCGAAATAACTAGGTATCGATATCAGGGCAAAATAATAAAACAATTTTGTTTTTAAAAAAATGCTTGTACTATTATGTATATCAAGTCCACAAAGGAAAACAAAAAAAAAAAAGTCCCTTTCGTTCATCGACTAATTTCCCGAATGATCCCCGTGGTGGTGTCGAAAAGGGATCAATATTGCTTGTGAGTTGTGAAAGAAAAGTAAGAGTAGTGGGTCATCTCATCCCAAGACTTTACTGTAAACTAGTTTATTTACGTATGTGCGGCCAAGCAGGCGTGCGGTCATCTAAGTCAAATTAATTTTAATTTATTTATGTCTTCAATCAATGGGGATAGTAAGTGTATGTCTAGCCAATGGTGAATAAAATAACATGCATAAAATTTCAGGAGGAACGTTCGCTCTTTATTCATTGATATGCCGATATGCAAAGGTGGGATTCATACCAAGCGAACAAGCCGAGGACTGTGATGTATCAAATTTCCAGCTTGAATTGCCAAGCAAACGTCTTAAAAGAGCATCAAGACTCAAGCACAAGCTTGAGAACAGTCAATTTGCTAAATACTTTCTTTTGGTCGCCACCATGCTTGGCACTTCCATGGTCATCGGTGATGGTGTCCTCACTCCCTGCATCTCAGGTTTATATATATAATTTCAAATTTTCAACTATTTTTTTCTGGAATCTTTGTGAATCTCAATAATGCATCCACATGGGCACCGGTCAGGGCCTAGTTGCTTAGAAATTATTAATTAACATAAAAAATGATCATATTCACATTAGTTAAGAAGAGGCTAATTCACTTCACCAATAATACAAGGACTAGGACTGGACTCATTGGTCCACAAGCTACTTGCCATTTGTTTCTTGGCAACAAGGAAAAAAAAAATCATTTGTATGACTTTTGACGGTGTGCAATATTTCTGTCGAATCAAATCAATGGCAGTTTTATCAGCTGTGGGAGGCATCAAGGAAGCCGCAACTGGAATGACAGAAGGTATATACAATAAAATATGTACTTTTCTCATACAAGAATCATAATAATATAATTTTCTCAGTTTTAACTGTTAAATTATAGACAAATTTCTAGAATATATTTTGTCTTTAACCAACAGATTTTGGACATCCCTAGTGACGCACGTTAAATTGGAATCATTCCCCGTCTTTTAGGATGATCAGAATTAAATATATAGAACCAAGACTCGTAGAGAAACAAATGACCATTAAAATATTGATTTTGCAGTTTTGGGTGCCCATAAAAATTAGAATTGATGACTCAATAAATGACGATAGCGTCCTTAGTTCTTGTTGCTCAATTTTAATGGTCAACTATTCGTTAATTATACTATTACAATATAAGTAGACGGTGAATGATAAAATTTGCTATTGATTAATTAATGAATGTTATGTAGTATCGGAAAAGCAAGACATCATTTTTTGTTTGTGTAAAACAGGTAAGGTTGTTTGGGTGTCAGTTGCCATCTTGGTTCTGCTCTTCATGGTTCAGAGATTTGGGACTGATAAAGTGGGCTACAGCTTTGCACCAATTATTTGTGTTTGGTTTTCTCTAATTGGTGGAATTGGTATCTACAACTTCATCAAGTACGATCCATCAGTAATTAAGGCCATAAATCCAAAGTACATCGTTGATTATTTCACAAGGAACAAGAAAGATGCTTGGGTTTCCCTCGGTGGCGTTGTCCTTGCAATTACAGGTAGGACGTAATTAACCTACTCATTGATTGATTACAAGTTAATTACATATATATATATATATATAGACTAACGGCAGTTTTTTTTTCTTTTTTGTAAAAAAATAAAATAAAATTACAGGAACCGAAGCATTATTCGCAGATGTTGGTCACTTCACAGTTCAATCAATACAAATAAGTATGTGCACTGTGACTTATCCAGCTCTCATTCTGGCGTATACCGGGCAGGCCTCGTTCCTGCGCAAACACAAAGAACTTGTTGGCGATACTTTCTACAAGTCCATTCCACGTAATGAATCGATTGATCCATATATGGTTTAATTAATTAATTTTATATTTTGCTTTCTCCCATGCGGGCCACTATTTAGTAATTAATCAAGTTATAATAATGAAACGATGACTCATGGATTGTTTGTATACTGCAGATGGTTTGTATTGGCCAATGTTTATTGTGGCCGTGATGGCAGCAATCATAGCAAGCCAAGCAATGATTTCAGGGACGTTCTCGATAGTCCAACAATCCATTTCATTAGGCTGTTTCCCTCGTGTCAAAGTCGTGCACACATCCGCTAAGTACGAAGGACAAGTTTACATTCCTGAAATCAATTACTTGCTTATGATAGCTTGTGTTTGCGTTACTGCCGGTTTCAAGACCACTGCAAAAATTGGCAACGCATATGGTAATCACTAATAAGTCAATCCTCCGTAACATATATATTCATTAAATTAACTTCTAATTCTAATCGCTTAATTACATACACAAGTCTAGCTAATTGAGGTTTACTTATTTATTGATTATTAAAATATAAAAATGCAGGGATTGCAGTCGTATTTGTGATGACACTAACGTCAACGTTGCTAGTGCTCATCATGATAATGATTTGGAAATCCAACATATTTTTGGTAATCGCTTACGTGCTTGTCATTATGTCAGTGGAGTTTGTGTATTTAAGTTCAGTTCTCTACAAATTTGACGAAGGTGGGTACTTACCATTAGCATTTGCCGCGGTTCTAATGACCAGCATGTACATCTGGAATGATGTGTACCGAAGAAAGTACTATTACGAGCTTGAGCACAAGATTTCTCCTGAGAGAGTCAAAGAGATTGCTGCTGAAACAAATTTTTGTCGAATCCCTGGCCTCGCGATGTTCTACTCAGAGCTTGTTCAGGGTATCCCGCCCATCTTCAAGCACTACGTGGAAAATGTGCCTGCATTGCACTCGGTTCTTGTTTTCGTCTCCTTCAAGTCGTTGCCAATCAGTAAGGTGCCAACTGAGGAGCGATTTCTTTTCCGGAGAGTGGAACCGAGAGAGCTTAATGTGTTTCGATGTGTTGCAAGATACGGGTACACGGATGTACGCAACGAGGAGGAGCCATTCGAGAGAATGTTGGTTGAAAAATTGGAGGAATTTATAAAAGAAGATTTATGGCTATGTCAAACAATCAGCGGTAAAATAGAGATTGCTGAAGGTGATCAAGGCGATGAGTTGGTTGATGGAGAGACCGATCAGCTTGATGAGATCTCAAAGTTAGCTCAACAAGAGAATCAAAAGAAGGCAGAAGTGGAGAAACAGATTGAGACGCTGGATCAAGCGTGGCGGACTGGTGTTGTTCATTTGATTGGTGAGAGTGAGGTGGTTGCGGGAAAGGGAGCTAATATTGGAAAGAGGATTTTGATTGATTATGGTTACAATTTCTTGAAGAGAAATTTGAAACGAAGTGATAAAGTGTTTGATATTCCTCACAAGCGCATGCTCAAGGTGGGAATGACTTACGAGCTTTAATCACTTTGATTAATTATCATCAGGAGATACTAAACAAGTAAGATGGCCTGAATATTTAGATTGACTGCTTTATTTCCAAGTTAAAATGATGCTTTTTCCATTGAAGAGCTAAAGATGTATAGCAGTGAAGGCAGCGAAGTTCAGCCCTCAAGAAAAAAAAAATTCCAAGTAGTAATTAAGGAATGAAGTAGAACCAGCTATGATATATCATATCATATCATAAGAGATGTCTAATTCCATCAGTGAATCATATAATATTTGTTTTTCAATTATGTTATCGATTGTGCAAGTAAAATTATAAAATTATGCACATATTCACTTAGCATAAATTTTTGTTAAATTTGATTTTTCATATATAATTAATAGCTTCATTTTCCTTAAATCGTTTATTTCTAAGATGTTGATTACATCATAATAATCACAAAAAAGAATCAATGACTAAATTAATAAGTACTCGGACGAACTCTGCAAATATGTGGGATCATAATCTAAACCTATAGAAAAATAATACATATGAAATAAAACATATATTTTATATTCGCCCACTTTATCCTCAAATGGATTTTTATTACCAATTAAGGATGATTTATGAAATTGCTAAATGATTGAAAAATGAATAAAAATCTCCGTAGGTACTGGATCATATCAATATCATTAATTCCTGTGAATGTAAGAAAATTATGGTACTACTCATTCACTTCACTTACAGAGAAAAAGAAAAAAGACAACATTTTAAGCTCCGAAAGTATATAACAATTTTATTTATTTATTTCCTTGAATTCAAGTAATTTTCAAAATTGATTAATTAGCTATAGAGTGTTGAGGTGCTTTTGAAATAGTACCTAGATAAATGCTTTTTGATGTAGCATTTGAAGTAATCGTCTAAAATTTTAATTATGTTTTTGAAGAATCTCTAAGTTTTATTGTAAATGATGTGATATTCATAAATTGGATTATGATAATATAATTAAATTATTGGGTCCTGCTACTTTGCAACTAGTGTTCGGTGCCCCTATTTTATCATTTAGTGATTTAACCATTAAATCTAACCAAAGGGTTGTATAACGGACCAGATGTGTTTGCATAGTTATTAACATTGCCATCCTTGATATTTGCTGAAAAATTAGAAAAGGCAAAAGTTTCTAAATGCTGACATATATGTCGGGAATATTTCAAATTTTTTTACACTTAAATCAATTGACCTGGTTTGACTATTAGAAGAAGTATCAGTGTATGGACAATAATGTAATCTCATGTAATAATTTCAAAATGCACGAAATATTAACATGTGTTAATAAATATTTTTATAACATAATATCTATTTGATATACAATAAATTATTTGAATATGTCATTTAAAAAAGAATACATAATAAAATATATTAATTTGTTAATCTTTCCAATAATATTATTAATGAACAAGTTGCGTAATTCCTAAGTTATGTTTAATTAAATATTTTTTTATTTTAACATTAATATCTTCATTTGTACAATACCTAAATTTCATTTATATGCTTTTGTCATTCCTAATTAGTAGTTTAGCACCCATGAACTTTATCCTCTATTTTTTTTTTCTTCCTTTCATGAACTCTAACCTAATAAAATAGTTGATAACGGAATTTTGAGTATTCCTAATTAGGGTTTAGGGATATAATACGAGATATTATTATGGGCACTCAACAGAATTTTGAGTATTGGTCATCACCATGAGATAAATGGAAGTATTATATAATGCATTATATTTGATCATTATTCCCAATACCATATTAAATATGGTGGTTAATTATATGTTTTTTTAAAAAATACTAGTCATCCATTTTAAAATTACCGCGTTAGTAAAAAATATGATAGAAATTTAAATTTATTCGATTTTACACCCATTTTTTACATTTTATATTTGTATTAACTATTCACCCAACCATTAACACCGTTAAAACAAAATAAATATTTTATCATTTTTTTCTTTGCACCACCATAATTCTATGAGATAATAAAATGAAATTAGAAAAAGAAAATATCAAAACAAGCAAACTCATACTTCTTTTTTTTCGCCTTTTTAATAAAGAATCACAAATTTTGCACTTAATTTCTTTTTAAAAAAAAAACCCACTAACCCAATAACAATAAGATGCAGGCTCTAAATTTGCAGCCATCATCCACCAACAGCCTTCGCTACGGTCATACCCAGCCCCAGCAGCCTTTGGCGCGTAACCGCCTCCAGCATAGTCCACAAATCTGTTTGGTTTCTTTGTTTTTGCGGCCAAATCCCAAAGTTGGCGGTTGCGCGAGGTCGCTTTCGGTGGCTGTCATCACGGCGGCTGTACCACTGGTATTGTAGCCGCGATGATGGCGCGGGAAGGCATCAACAAGCAGCAGTACTCGAATGGAGAACCAAAGATAGAAAGAAAATAATAATAAAGAAAGTTCTGAATGGATAGATAAAAAATAATTTTTTTAATTTTAATTTTAATTTTTATATGTTAAAATATTTAATTTATAAATTTAACATATTAAATGCCTAAATTCTCTTTGTGATGTCATTAATTATAAACGGATGCTAATGATCAATTGAACATTATATAAAATATAAATTACATGTGTAAAAATGAATAAATTCAAATTTTTATAATATTTTTTTATAATGGATGATAATTTTCCTTTTCTTTTAATTAATACATAATGCATATACGATAAATGTAATTAAACAACAATTAATGAATAACTTATATGCATTTTAGTCACGTAAGATATTTTGATTTAAAAGTATCAATAAATTAAGAGACTATTAATCTTAGTTATAGATCAATATCTGACCATAGGTTTGATTAAAGAATAAAATCTTGAAAAATAAACAAAACAGAACAAGCACAATAAACATTTTTGAAGGAAAAATCTACTTTTCATTGATCACAAACATACCAAATTAATATGGAATTACTAAGAAGATTATACTGATCACAGACAAATAAATCTGAAGTAAAATTACTAACGAACGAAGAAGGAATTGGTACTGTTAATCAGCCCCTTACATACTGATATGTCCGCAAACAAACCAACGACCTCCTAACTGACTCCGGCCAGGTCAGCAAGCATTTTTCAATAAACCCCCTCAGCTGAAATCAATCTATATGTTTTCCCAGAAACTTCTTCTTGATTGCACTTTAAGTCCAAAGACTTAAGCGACTTAAGCATTTTAGTACTTAACATACGACGCGAGAATAACTGCCAGTACATAATAATTGGCTTTTTAACTGGCCCTACTGTCGTTGATCCAAAATCAAAGATCCTGCATGCAGCTTCAAAGATCAATGAGCTACCCAATATGCATTTAAGAATTTTTTATTAAGAAATTGTATGGGAATGGGCATGGGATATATACATAATCAATTATAGAAAGTTGATATTTTAATGAAGTTTGGGATGATAACATAGGGAGCTAGATATTTTAATGGGTAAAATCTTGTTTAGTCATTATATTATAAAGTTAATGTCCATTTAATTCTTATATTTTTAAAAACACCTCAAAACATCCCGACTCTTAAATTGTTGACACTTCTATCGTTATTTTTATTTTTTTTTACTTTCTTTTACAATATTACCCTCTTACAATAATGTTCTTTTTTGAATATTAATAAAAAACTTAAATTATCAAATTAACGCAAAAAATAAAATAAAAACAAAAAGAATATATATTAATTTTTGTGGAAGCTCACTTATGTTCAAAAAAATAAATTATCCATTTTTTTTTAAGAAAAACTAATATGTTAACTTCTTAATATAGTGTTCCACAAAAAAAAAAAAAAAAAAATATATATATATATATATATATATATATATATATATATATATATTCTTTTTTATTTTATTTTTTGTGTTAAATTGATAAGTTAATTTTTTTTCTTTTTATTAATGTCTTAAAAAAAGAAACATTATTGTAAAAGGATAATATTATAAAAACAAGTTAAAAGAAACAAAAAGTAATAGTAAGGGTTTCAATATTTTAATAACAGGAATGTTTTAAAGTATTTTTAAAAATATAGGGAATAGGCGAACACTAACTTCTAACTTCAAAATATAAGGATTAAATAAGTTTTTACAGAGAAAGCATTAATCTACAAAAATAAAAATGTTAAGAAACAAGAATTACTGACGTCAATTTATGATAAGATCCTATAGAGGACCACCGGCAACATTCTAGGCCTCGATGTCTCGTTGGGCATTTTACGCGCTTTAGAAAACAAAACAAAAGCTAACCTTTTGAGAATGTCCAATATTTCATGAGAAAGTATGACATGAGATGATTCGGTCCAATAGTCGTCTAAATTCTAATTAACTAAACTACATATTCAAATGTCTTAATATATATTTTCAATGCTTTATGATTGATAAAATCTTAAAATATACTGATAAATAACAAAATATACGATAACATGGTGCACAAATCTCATGCATGACCTTTTTTTTCCTTTTATATTACAGGCAAATTTGTTACTAACAATTAAAAAAGTAATTTTTCATGACCCCTTAATTATTTGACAAATAACAATTGAGTCATTAAACAAATTGATTTTGGGTTAATATATGATATATTTCAAACAACTGGGGGAGTTAACCACTGGTCTGAAGGCTGGGCTGGTGCCCTCACAGTTGTTCAAACGCCCACAAAAGCATTATGAGGGCTTTAAATCCTTCCTCAATTATAATTAAGTGGAGGCAATTTACCCCCTTACAAGTGTGAGTGGAGTAGACGTATAGTAGTCCCAATAACAGTCTCATGTAAATATGAGTTATAATCTGATTGTACATATTAGTTACAGTCTCATGTAATATGAGTTATCAAAACCTCGAATATTAGTGAAATATTAGTGAGGGCTAAATATATGTATATTAATTCCAATAATAGTCCCATATAAATATGATTTATAGTCTGATTATATATATTAGTAATAGTCTAATGTAATATAAGTTATAGTTTGATATAATATGGGTTATTAAAAAAAAACAACTGGGGGAGTTGCTTAGCCAATTTCTTTGCATATAAATACTAGCCTCCGTCACCCCCACTAACTAAAAAGTGAAAACCCTCACCCTAGCATGCATCTCTCTTACCTTTGAATTTATGAGAGTTTTGTGAGCGAGAGTTTGAATTCCAATTAGATTTAGAACCCAAGAAAAGAAAAAGAAAAATGTCGGGGGATGTCGCAATTGAACCAACAAAAGAGAAAGAGCAGGCGGTTTCTGTAGAACTCCAAGGAAAAAAGCGTTCATGGCAAAAATTACGAAGATATGACTCCTTGGACATGGAATCCCGTACAGTTCCCGGTCACTACGGCCGTGACGCCAAGGTGAATTCTTCCTGCTTCCAATATATATATTCTAATCAATGAGATTTCCGTTTCTTCTTCTTTCTTAATTAATTAATAATTAGCAGGCTATGAAGTGGTCGGTGATCTTGCAACTAGCATTTCAAAGCATTGGCGTAGTGTACGGAGATATTGGTACATCGCCCCTCTACGTCTACGGAAGCACCTTCACCAATGGCATTAATCATGTTGATGACATACTCGGGGTGCTTTCTTTGATCTTCTATACTCTCACCTTGATCCCTCTCGTCAAGTACGTGCTCATCGTCTTACGTGCCAATGACAACGGTGATGGTAATATATATTTTTTTTCTTAAATTATGTATATATTACTGTTAACTAAATTTGGCTTCGGCCAAATCTTATTTTTAGCCAATTTAGAGTGCATTTAATATTGAGACTGGACAGTTGTATCTTAAAAGTTACAACAATAAAGTGCTTGATAAACACTAGCGCCTGTAACTTAGAAGTTATGTTAATATAATTTTTCACTTGTATGATAAAAAATCAATTATATCTTTAATAATTTTATCAAAATTATTATTTAAAATTTTTATTTATTACATATTTCTAATTTTTATTTCATAATTATAATTTGTTTTACAGTAATTATAATTTAAAAGATGTAACACCTCAATTTCAAATGCACATTTAATTAATAATTTCTTTTCGGAGATCGTAGCTGGGGTTTTTTGCACTGGTGTGCCAAACTCCAAATTATGACGCATGTATGGGGTATAATAATATTAAACTAGTATATGGAGCAATGAACTGAAAATCATCTGGGGAAGAAAAGAAGAAATTAACTTCATCTGTCAGACGGTCTTTATTTGTTTATTGGAAATTACTAGGTATAGATACAAGGACAAAATAATTAAATAATTTTGTTTTTAAAAAACTACTTGTAATAGTATGTATATCTAGTCCAAAAGGCAAACAAAAAAAAAAGTCCCTTTCGTTCATCGACTAATTTCCCGAATGATCCCGGTCGTGGTGACGTAAAGGGTTCAATATTGCTTGAGTTGTGAAAGAAAAGTAAGAGTAGAGGGTCATCTTATCCCAAGACTTTACTGTAAACTAATTTATTTACATATGTGCGGTCAAGCAAGTGTGCGGTCATCTAAGTCAAATTAATTTTAATTTATTTATGGCTTCAACCAATGGGGATAGTAAGTGCATGTCTAGCCAATAGTGAATAAAATAACATGCATAAAATTTCAGGAGGAACGTTCGCTCTTTATTCATTGATAAGCCGATATGCAAAGGTGGGATTGATACCAAGCGAACAAGCCGAGGACTGTGATGTATCAAATTTCCAGCTTGAATTGCCAAGCAAACGTCTTAAAAGAGCATCAAGACTCAAGTACAAGCTTGAGAACAGTCAATTTGCTAAGTACTTTCTTTTGGTCGCCACCATGCTTGGTACTTCCATGGTCATCGGTGATGGTGTCCTCACTCCCTGCATCTCAGGTTTACATATATAATTTCAAAATTTCAACTATTTTTTACTAGAATCTTTGTTAATCTCAATAATGCATCCACATGGGCGCTGGTCAGGGCATAGTTGCTAATTAATTAACATTTAATTATTGCTTAGAAATTATTAATACAAGGACTAGGACTGGACTCATTGGTCCGCAAGTCACTTGCCGTTTGTTTCTTGAAAACAAGGAAAAAAAAAATCATTTGTAAGACTTTTGACGGTGTGCAATTTTTCTGTCGAATCAAATCAATGGCAGTTTTATCAGCTGTGGGAGGCATCAAGGAAGCCGCAACTGGAATGACAGAAGGTATATACAATAACATATGTGCTTTTCTCATACAAGAATCATAATAATATAATTTTCTCAGTTTTAACTGTTAAATTATAGACAAATTTCTAGAATATATTTTGGCTTTAACTAACAGATTTTGGACATCCCTAGTGATGCACGTTAAAGTGGAATCATTCGCCGTCTTTTAGGACGATCAGAATCAAATATACAGAACCAAGACTCGTAGAGAAACAAATGACCATTAAAATATTGATTTTGCAGTTTTGGGCGCCCATAAAAATTAGAATTGATGACTCAATAAATGACGATAGCGTCCTTAGTTCTTGTTGCTCAATTTTAAGGGTCAACTATTCGTTAATTATACAATTACAATATAAGTAGACGGTGAATGATAAAATTTACTATCCATTAATTAATGAATGTTACGTAGTATCTGAAAAGGAAGACATCATTGTTTGTTTGTCTAAAACAGAAAAGGTTGTTTGGGTATCAGTTGCCATCTTGGTTCTGCTCTTCCTGGTTCAGAGATTTGGCACTGATAAAGTAGGCTACAGCTTTGCACCAATTATTTGTGTTTGGTTTTCTCTAATTGGTGGAATTGGTATCTACAACTTCATCAAGTATGATCCATCAGTAATTAAGGCCATAAATCCAAAGTACATCGTTGATTATTTCACAAGGAACAAGAAAGATGCTTGGGTTTCCCTCGGTGGCGTTGTCCTTGCAATTACAGGTAGGACGTAATTAACCTACTCATTGATTGATTACAAGTTAATTACATATATATATATATATATATAGACTAACGGCAGTTTTTTTTTCTTTTTTGTAAAAAAATAAAATAAAATTACAGGAACCGAAGCATTATTCGCAGATGTTGGTCACTTCACAGTTCAATCAATACAAATAAGTATGTGCACTGTGACTTATCCAGCTCTCATTCTGGCGTATACCGGGCAGGCCTCGTTCCTGCGCAAACACAAAGAACTTGTTGGCGATACTTTCTACAAGTCCATTCCACGTAATGAATCGATTGATCAATATATGGTTTAATTAATTAATTTTATAATTTGCTATCATCCATGCCTGCCAGTATTTATTAATTAATCAAGTTATAATAATGAAATGGTGACGCATGCGTTAATTACTGCAGATTGTTTGTATTGGCCGATGTTTATTGTGGCCGTGATGGCAGCAATCATAGCGAGCCAAGCACTGATTTCAGGGACGTTCTCGATAGTCCAACATGCCATCTCCTTAGGCTGTTTCCCTCGTGTCAAAGTAGTGCACACATCTGCTAAGTACGAAGGACAAGTTTACATTCCTGAAATCAATTACTTGCTTATGATAGCTTGCGTTTGCGTTACTGCCGGTTTCAAGACCACTGCAAAAATTGGCAACGCATATGGTAATTACCAATCGGTCTATCGATCGATCAATCAATCAATCCTATCTGACATCTATATTCATTTAATTAACTTTTAATGCTAATCGCTTAATTACTTACACAAGTCTAGCTAATTAAGGTTTACTTATCTATTGATTATTAAAAAATAAATGCAGGGATGGCAGTCGTATTTGTGATGACACTGACGTCAGCGTTGCTAGTAATCATCATGATAATGATTTGGAAATCCAACATATTTTTGGTAATTTCTTACGTGCTTGTCGTTATGTCAGTGGAGTTTGGGTATTTAAGTTCAGTCCTGTTCAAATTTGACGAAGGTGGGTACTTACCATTAGCATTTGCGGCGGTCCTAATGACCATCATGTACATCTGGAATGATGTGCACCGACGAAAGTACTATTACGAGCTTGAGCACAAGATTTCTCCTGAGAGAGTCAAAGAAATTGCTGCAGAAACAAATTTTTGTCGAATCCCTGGCCTCGCGTTGTTCTACTCAGAGCTTGTTCAGGGTATCCCGCCCATCTTCAAGCATTACGTGGAAAATGTGCCTGCATTGCACTCGGTTCTTGTTTTCGTATCCATCAAGTCGTTGCCAATCAGTAAGGTGCCAACTGAGGAGCGATTTCTTTTCCGGAGAGTGGAACCGAGAGAGCTTAATGTGTTTCGATGTGTTGCAAGATACGGGTACACGGATGTACGCAACGAGGAGGAGCCATTCGAGAGAATGTTGGTTGAAAAATTGGAGGAATTTATAAAAGAAGATTTATGGCTATGTCAAACAATCATCGGTGAAATGGAAATTGCTGAAGGTGATCAAGGCGATGAGTTGGTTGATGGAGAGATCGATCAGCTTGATGAGATCTCAAAGTTAGCTCAACAAGAGAATCAGAAGAAGGCAGAAGTGGAGAAACAGATTGAGACGCTGGATCAAGCGTGGCGGACTGGTGTTGTTCATTTGATTGGTGAGAGTGAGGTGGTTGCGCGAGAGGGAGCTAATGTTGGAAAGAGGATTTTGGTTGATTATGGTTACAATTTCTTGAAGAGAAATTTGAAACGAAGTGATAAAGTGTTTGATATTCCTCACAAGCGCATGCTCAAGGTGGGAATGACTTACGAGCTTTAATCACTTTGATTAATTATCATCAGGAGATACTAAACAAGTAAGATGGCCTGGATATTTAGATTGACTGCTTTATTTCGAAGTTAAAATGATGCTTTGTGCATTGAGGAGCTAAAGATGTATACCAGTGAAGGCAGTGAAATTCAGCCCTCAAGAAAAAAAAAATTCCAAGTAGTAATTAAGGAATAAAGTAGAACCAGCTATGATGTATCATATCATATCATAAGAGATGTTTAATTCCATCGGTGAATCATATAATATGTGTTTTTCAAGTATGCTATCTATTGTGCAAGTAAAATTCTAAAATTATGCACATGTTAGACTTAGTATAAATCTTCGTTAAATTTAATTTTTTATGTATAATTAATAGCTTCATTTTCCTTAAACCGTCTATTTCTAAGATGTTCATTACATAATAATAATCATAAAAAGGAGTAAATGACTAAATTAAGGGATACTTGGACGAACACTGCAAGTAGATGGGATCATAATCTAAACCTTTACAAAAATAATACGGATGAAATAAAACATATATTTTATATTTGCCCACTTTATCCTCAAATGGATTTTTATTTCCAATTAAGGATGCTTTATGAAGTTGCTAAATGATTGAAAAATGAATAAAAATCTATGTGGATACTAGATCATATCAATATCATTAATTCCTATCAATGTAAGAAAATTATGGCACTACTCATTCACTTCACCTACAGAGAAAAAGAAAAAGGCAGCATTTTAAACTTCAAAAGTACATAACAATTTTATTTATTTATTTTCCCTAAATTTGAGTAATTTTCAAAATTGATTAATTAGTTGTAGAGTGTTGAAGTGCTTTTGAAGTAGTACCTAGATAAATGCTTTGCAACTAGTGTTCGATGCCCCTATTTAACCATTAAATCTAACCAAAGGGTTGCATAACGGATCAAATGTGTTTGCATGGTTATTAACATTGCTATCCCTAATATTTACTAAAAAATTAAAAAGGCAAAAGTTTCTAAATGTTGACATATATGTCAGGATTGTTTCAAATATTTTTACATTTAAATCCATTGACTTAGTTCGACTATTAGGAGTATCACTATATGGACAATAATGTAATCTCATGTAATAATTTCAAAATGCACGAAATATTAACATGTGTTAATAAATATTTTTATAACATAATATCTATTTGATATACAATAAATTATTTGAATATGTCATTTAAAAAAGAATACATAATAAAAATATATTAATTTGTTGATCTTTCCAATAATATTATTAATGAACAAGTTGCGTAATTCCTAAGGTATGTTTAATTAAATATTTTTTATTTTAACATTAATATCTTCATTTGTACAATACCTGAATTTCATTTATATTCTTTCTTCATTCCTAATTAGCAATTTAGCACCCATGAACTTTATCCTTTATTTTTTTTTTCCTTCTTTTCATAAACTCTAACCTAATAATATAGTTTTAATTAAAACCATCATATTTTATAAATAGATTCTTTCATAAACAATAATCCTACCATTGATTCTTTAGTCTATGTAGTAGTGTGATTTAAAAGTGTTATTATTTTTTCATAGATACCACTGAATAAAGATTTATAGCTCTTAAAATTTTATTATTTATAAACTTACCATTCATATTCTCTAAAATTCTTGAGTTAACCTTTTCTTGGGGTACTTTTTTTTTAAATTGAATTATACAAATGACTATTTTTATGTTAAATAAAAGACAACACAGGTAGAGAATAAATTGCTGTAAATTATAAATGTTTATCCTCTGTCCTTAATAGTAATTTAATAAGGGTATTTTATAATATAAATGATTTAATTATAGTATGAGGTTATTGGAACCCATCAAATTACTCTCTACACCCAATTATTCAAAAAAACCCATAGCCTAAATTTAAAAATTAAAATTTGACTATGTGCATCTCATAATACCAAAAATAACCCGAATTTAATTTATTTTTTGAATAATAAATTATTCTCTTCTACTTTTTTTCATCAAAATTAATTTTTTATGGATTGGATAATCTTACAAATTGTAGACAATCAAGATGAACAAAAAAGAAGTTTAAGTTTTGAAAAATACTACTCTTAATTTGATAGCAATAAACATTGATATATCTCTTTATTATTCTTGTTTTACTTGTAGTGGAAAAAGAATTGCTCTGCAATTTTGTTGTTTGTAGCAAATTTACAACAACCAAATGAGGACTGGTGCTAACTATTAAGTAAGGATGCTTATATCTTGTTTTCATGGTTTTTTTTTATGGGTGCTATTTTGCCATTGGTTTTACTGTTAATTCATGATCATTGTGCAGTTCTTGATATATATACACGTCCAGTGTTTATGCAAATTTTAAATATTCCTCCATTGAAGGATTCCATAAAATCCCAATTCATGCCTTGTGAAATTAATGTTAAAACTTGCTTAAATCAAAGGTCTCCCAACAACAAATGCGGATAGTAATTCAATTTGATTCCTTTGTTTCATTACATTCTTACACCAATTTTCTTTTTTCTTTTTTGAATGAATATTATTTGTTTACGATGAAATTATGTTTAGTTTAAAATAAATTTTGAATTTAAATTAGTATAAGAATAAAGAAAAATATAATTAATTAAGTATATATCTTGTCCTTAATAGTAAAGTATTCCATAGGAATTTTAGTAATTGAAATTTTAATTAAAAAATAGGTGTAAAAAGTATTTTGAAGTCAAATAGCCTAATCTTAATTAAAAGGAGGTATGATGGGTATTTTTATGATTTAAATATCCACAACCCTTAATTTATTTTTTGTAAGGATATAATGGTCAACTTAATGGTATAAGTATAAAAAATTAAAATGAATAGGACTTGATTTTTTTTTTTTTAACAAAACATAGACTTTAGTGCAATTAAATAAAAAAAAAGACAAAGGGGTAAAAAATTAAAATGAATAGGACTTGATTTTTTTTTTATTTTTAACAAAACATAGACGGTAGTGCAATTAAATAAAAAAAAAAAAAAGACAAAGTAAGGGGTTAGTTACCCTATTGGTCATGTAGTCTTGACTGGTTTGATAATGGAAAAGAAAGTAAAAAAAAAAAAGAAAAAGAAATTGGGCTATCCATGAATTTGATAAAGGAAAAAAAAGTAAAAAGAGTTGTACAATATATTTTGGTATTGAGTTCTCAAACTTTGTTTGGGTCTGATGAGCTTTATTCAAAATGTAGCTTTAACAATTTATTATAAATAAATGTCATCTCTCAAATCTAACAGTCTAAAAGTAATGTTAAATGAAGAAAATTGAACTGAGTATGGAGGAAAGGTGAAGAAGAATAGGAAAATAAAATTATCGTTACACTTATAACCAAATTGTAAATAAGAAAGAATGCAAGGGATTCAATAAGAAAGGACAAAAGAGGAGTGCATTGTGTCAAAGGGATATCGAAGCTTTGTCCTTAAATTACTTTCAACTCATAAAAAATTATCAATCCTTTAATGAATGAAACATATCATATATTATACTATTTAGAATAAAAATTTTGAGTAATGATATTTAACCTCCTTAATTTATCAACCCCATTTTTCAAATAATTCAATTATTTCGAGAATTACCCTCCTTAAAAAAAAAAAAGATTATTTTATTTTCCTTTCTCTCTCTCATTTGTTCTCTTTGTCTCAAGCATCACCAGCACCCCACCACCAATCCATCACCTTGCAGCACACGACTGCTAAAAACAGCCATCGAATGATTGAAACAGTATCCCCAAGATAAATCTCTCAGAATAGCAGGTATTAAAGGTCGGTTAAAAGGTTAGCTGGAAATTATAAAAACTCTTAAAAGTTATGATACAATTTATGATCCAATCCAAAATCCCTAAGATATAACGAAACACATTGCGACTTCGGTTTGAGCACAACTATCTTGGTAACAGCTTCCAATTCAAGTCTCCACCACGTTGAGCTCTCAACCGTAGCTTAAGAGCCAATGCCGGTCCAAACTTGGTACTCTCTTCTCTATGGCCTTGGTACCTACCTCACCAGAAATGGTGAACAATGGCTTTGGACGCCACTCATGCAAGATGAGAGCACTAGGAATGCCAACAATTGTTCACTCGTCCCTTCAATGTGGTCAATGGATCCAACATGTGCTGCCTCCCAACAATGAGAGGAGAGTGCATCAACTAACTCTTGAGGGCCGGAAAGAGAGCTTGAGAGGGACAAGAAAAAAATATTTATGTTTAATAAGGGTAATTTTGTAAATGAATGAGTTTAATTGAGTAGTGAGAATTGGTGAGACATATTTACTAGATCTAAATATCACTACTCAAATATTGGGGCCGAGTGATAGAGCTACTACTCTCACAAGTGTAAGGGCAGTGGTTCAAGACTCCACAAAAGTATTGTGGGGGCAAAAAATTTCCTTCCCAATTATGATGATAATTGTGTGAAGACAGTGTTCTCTCTCTCAAAATGAGAGTAGAGTAGACATCTCTAATTGTTTAATTATAAATCTATCATTAAAATAATATTATATAATATGATAAGCGTCTAAATATAAGCGTCAGTCTCATATAATAAAAAAAAAATATAAGGTCTATTTGAGTTCACCAAATTTCTCTCTATACCAATCTAAATATATATATTAAAATTAAAAATTTCAAAATCTTAAAATTATCCTTCACTCCTTTTTTTTCTACTTTAATATTTGTATTTTCTAATATCTATATGATCACATTACGCATCCCGAAGTTTCATAATTTTGGCCATTGACTCTTTTATTTTATTAGTAGAGCAAATTCTACTTCTTTGCTTCCTATTACTATCCCTTTCCTCTCATTCATCTTAGAGTTGCTATTTCAAGTATAAATATGAGCTCAAAGAGACTTTTATGATTTTCATGGTAGGTAAAAAATTATTGATATTTTTTTTTCTTTGGTAGTTCTCTATCTTCCAATTTGTAATAGCCATTGTGAAACTCATTTTGAGAGGTTAAAAACCAGGCATTAGTTTTTATTTGAAATTGAAAGGAAAAATTTGAATTATCAATAGTGAAGGTGAGGAGCTGGGAGAAAAGGAGAACTATGGTCAATTAAGTAATTTTTTCTAAAATTATTTTGAAAATAAAAACTTTAACTTGAATAGAGAGTTTAAAGAAGAAATTGGTGGGTTCAAATAGCTTGATCCCTAAAAAATTTGAGATATATCATTACTCTTTTTTAATTTTGAGAAAATGCCCTTGAACAAAAATAATAAATATATAATATATTTATTGAAAACTTTATTTTTTTTATCAAATATGTTTATTATTATTCAAATTTGTCAGAAGTGTTGACACGTGTTGTCAGCAACATGTCTGGTGAGTTTCCCATTTTATTTCCGCCGAGGTTAACTTTTTTTTTTCTTTTGGTTTTTGGTTCTTTTTTTTTTTTATTGATTTCAGAGTTCTTTGTTTAATTATACATAATTGCAAATCTTGAGACATCGAAGTGAATACGTTCCAATTTGCAAATGTACGTCTTTGGCAGTCATGGTGATTCGCACGAGTGCAAACAATGTGAAAGGAGATAGTACGTTTCCCCTTCTTTATATATGCTATTTTTACAATAATTAATAATTTTCCTAATACCATAATTTTACAATATTACTCATATTTTTAAATTTATTTTTTTGTGTTTATTATAAATTAAATAAATAAAAATTAAAATACTATATATATATATATATATATATATATATATATATATATATATATATATGTTTTTGTGTCAATAAAAAATTAATAATAATGATATATTTTCTTGTAGTTTTTGTTATTTTTAAAATTTTTTTATAAATAATATATATTTTATATTTTAAAAAAAATATATAAAAAAATAATTTTTTTTATTTTTAGTATAAATTTTTTTTAGATATTATGAAAATAATAAAGTCATACATACTAATTTAAGTACGAAAATTGACAATTGCCCTTTAGCGAGCACTTACCACTTTGGAAGGAAGCGGTGAATTGAATGTCATTGAAATGATGATGGTGAAATTAAACCAATAAACAAAGTGCCAGATTATCAACGTGGCCAGCAAATTAAAATGATTTAATTTTCCTAGAGCGAGAAAATGTACATTTCACCGACTACGAAATGCACAATTGCATTTGTACGCGTTGCATCACGAGGGGGTTGCTAGGTGTCACATGGATAACTCATGACCAGCACATGCTCTTTGTCGCATTGACGTACGGTTCGGTTCGCTGGTTGGAGCCGAACCATGAGTGCTTGTCTTGTTAATTACGACTTCTTCGTTTTGGCAATCGGTCTGAATCTTATTATAAGTCGATTACTTGTTTCTAGACTGACAACAATAATACGGTCTTGATTGTTGAATTGACAGCACGTACCCTTACAGTTAATGGAAATCTCCGGTGCGGAGCAGTTTGAATATTTACTCTCATCTCATTGGCCCATAAAAATTACAGAAAATTAAGGGCAATTCAAATTTGACGGAATATCTAGGGTTTTACACTCTATCTTTCCATTGAAATTATCAAGAAAAATTCACTAAGTAATTATCGATACAACATGATATGCAGGAGCAGATCTAAAAGCTTAGGATTTGAATAATCAAGAAAAATTCACTAAGTATTTTGTTTTATGTTTGAAGTCTTAATTTAATTTAAGATAATTTAAGATGTTTTCATATTTTGATTTGTTTGTTGTTATATCTGAAATCTTTTTGTGAGATGTTTTTATTTGAATGAAAAAAATAAATTTTTTGACTTTTATTTGAGTAATAAAATATTCGAATATATATATATATATATAATCACAAGTATCCCCGTTAGATGTATGTATTTCCTACGTAACTACTAGATATCATATTATAATTTTCCTTTATCTCAAATTTTGCTTGGTATTAAGTACTTAACATACATTCAATTTGAATTTTAAATGTATTCTTATATTATTAGATAACAACCTTTTTATGTATAAATATTATGGTACCAAAATTATTTTTGATAAATTATATATCAAATGCTTATCTTATAAATATTTATAAGGTATAAAAACTATTGTACTAGATAACAATGTAAATATATACCTATTTAAAAAATTTAAACTCCCAACACTTTCAAAGTCATAAATGTAAAAATATTAGATTTGATATGTTTTTAGTTTATAAAAATAAATAATTTACCACTTATACTCAGATGTCAAAAAAGAAAAGAGAAACATATTATTCTAGCACATGCGTTCAAACTCATTTAGATTTCAAATAAACAAACACTATCTTAGATTGTTGGGGCTAAATTACAATGGAAATTAATAATTTATAAAATTGACATAATATCAAAACTATTTTTTTTTTTACAAATTTATCAAACAAATTTCTTTTAGAAAATTAATATGAAAATAATGGAACTTTTTTTGTTGAACGAGGATCCACCTCTTATGATTGAGTACCACAAAAAATAATACACTATAATTAGAAGATAAAATAAATTAACTATAAGACCAAAAAATTGTATTACAACACAATAATTTTTTTGTCTTTTGTGCTAAATTTTCTGCTATTGATATTACAATCAAGGGTTTATTTAGAGTTTAAATTCATACAATTATAGCACACTCGAGGATCCGTACTGAGTGTCTAAATTACACTTTGCATAATTCATGAGTACAGGCAAAAATATACATATAGTACTAGTGACATCCATCCGCCAAAACATTTTCATCTAATATTAGCAATATTATTTAAATTTAGCTTATAAAATATATATTCAAATAGGAGAATAAGTCTCATATTGGGACTCGAATTCAATCTCTAAAAAAAGCCTTTACCACTCGGCTAATGACTTAGATGGAAAATCATGCACTTTTTTTTTTCTTTTTAAGGAGATATCTTAATACACTGAAAATCATTCATGGGCTAAATACATAAGATTGAAGGAATTGAGCTAACTTTTGAGCATGACTTAATCCTATAAACTTCAATATATTTATATAGTTCCAAATCCTCCTCATTCATTAATTGGCTCAAACTACCTTACAAGGACTATCCAAAAAGAATAGTCCAAACTTGCTAGGGTGTTAAGGAAAAAATCATTCATCAGTTGAGAATTGATATTCTTGGGCCGATTGTACACGTTTGAGGCAACCGAGATGCGAGGTGAATAATCCTTTATCAGTTGAGAATTAGTATTCCTTAACTAAATATATAAGTTTTAGACAATATTCATTCGTGATCTAGCCTTTGAGTATGAGTATTATGCTACTTGGCTTTTACATTTTCAATTAATTAAATAGCGTTGCATATAATATTTATCCTCATAGCCATTACTCTTCTTTGTCTCTTGTGCTGAGAAGCTACACAGAACTTTCAAAGACCTAGACATTTTAGTGATCCTCATTTGTTGGGAGATGATCCAAAATCCATTTCAACATAAAATAAAGTAAATTAACGGCAGCATGATCCAGATTTGATGGGTGGTTTTTTACGACAAATCTTGAAATGTAGAATCACTAAATTGTGGTCCCTGATGTAAACAGGAAGCTTAATTTGCCGAAGACAAAAGTAACCTTTGGTCAACTAGCTAGGATTTACCAAGACCATATGTACCAATGATGGGAGTCTATTTTGCAAAGCGTAGTGATCTCGACGCATACATAAGCACATATGCTTGTATAGATGAAAAATACATCTAGTCAATAGAATTCAATTATATACAGCTTTAGTTTTTTCTGGAGCTATGTGTTGTTCCCAATTCAGAGAAAACAAGACAAAAACATATACATTTGTATATAAAGGATTCATGCCTATGTATGGGTACCGCAGAATCAACCAAAAGAATTGGTGTGCTCTACACAACTGGGTTACTGCTGAAACCCTAAGCATCTCATCTACTGAATGAATCAGTTTGATCAGGTTCGATCTAGGTTATATGGGAGAATGTGACTTAGGATATGCATAAACCGCATAATTGAAAAGAGAGCATAATGGAAGAATGAAGACACTAATTAGCAAAGATTTCAAGAAAATTAACCACATCTTGCGTGGTTCTTCACATAAACACTATGACTTAATTTGATATTCCAATTGCTCTTGAGGTGGAAAAGGCCTTTGTCTTTTATTTGTTGCCGGTGTTGAACAGTATTGCTTCAAGCAAATTTACCCATTTATTGGGGAAAAAATCTACATCAGTCCAGATTTCAGACTAATCATATATAATCAAGATCTAATTAGTAGATTGAAAACCAAACCCTAGAAATTCATACATAATTAATTCCCAATCACAAACCAAGGTACAACCTTCAGTCGTCTTTCTTCTAAAGCTCCAATTAATACATGTAATTATAAATGTCATCAAAATCAACCGTATTCAATATCAGCAATATATCTTGATTTAGGACAATAAATTAAAACTTTACCACCATTCATATTCTTTCAGAATCGCCTGGAGCCATTGCTAGTGTCAGTCGCATTGAACTTCAAAGGCATAGATGAAAGCGTATTATGTTTCCTTTGTGCAGCTGGTTCGTTGTCTTTTCCTTCACCATTATTATTATTATTTCCAGCCTTATTTTGATTAGCTCTTTCTCCTTCCAACTCCCTGTATCTATGCAAATACCTCTTCAATTGATCAGCATAATTATCAAACCCTAGAGTTGCAAGAGCCCAACAAATGTCATCCCCATTAACTGTCTTGCGCTTCTCCTTGTGACACTTATCCGATGCCTCTCCAGTAACAAAGCTAATGAACTCAGATACACATTCTTGCATGGTTTCTTTTGCTTCTTTCGAAATCTTCGCATTCGGAGGAAGAATCTGCTTCATAATTCTCCCCACATTAGCTATCGGAAGCAGCCGATCTTGCTCCTTAATCACCCCATCTTGATCAGTAACACTGCTCGCACCCACTGTAAAGTTGTAGCTATTATTGTAGCTTTCTAAGTTGTGCCCTGCGTTATCAACCATTTTTCTCTCTATAATTAAAGAGAAACTTAATTTGAATTATATCCTCTCACACAAAGACACGTAGCTTCTTCCTGCTTCTGAGCTGATTTATAGAAGATTAATACATATATCATAATACAGTATTATGCATATGATGGTAATATGTAGATGAAGATGGTAAAGGTTTCGACTGGATGACGTGGCACGTCACGACATAGACTTTGGTCAGTGTCATTAGTGTCACTGGGGGACACAGGGGCAGGCAATTTCCATTGTTAGTAAGAGTTAGGTTCATTTTTTATTAATCCGTGTAACTGGCTGTTTATAAGTATTGTGGGTAGCAGCTTATGAAACCCTAAAACGAGAGCTTCAAGAAAAAGACTCAATACTTATCAATTATAGGAATAATGGTCCCCCCATTTTGTCCTCGAACCCATGATGGTGTCAATTACTTTGCACTAAATTATGTTTAAAAATTGTTGTTAATTTGAATTTGTGGACTAGATATATGCACGTGTTCTGCTTTGTAGTGTAGATGCAACCAAACTATGACCTAAAAAGAAGCCATTTAGCTATAAATTAAAAACCTTAATGTTGGATGACCTACTACTCAGGTTTTTACGTGAGAATGAGTCACTCTACAAAATGGCGAAATCACTGTGCATGGTTTCTAAATCAGTAACTAAGCTCATGGTCGGATCTTGTAAGCCTAGCTAGGCTGCTAAATAATATGGCATCGAGATCTACATGTCTAGAATAACTCTATAAAAAGAGGGTTAAGTGAGGTTGACATCTGGCAAATAACAGTAAATTTATTCACCGTGAATCAAGTAAACTTTTTCAATGGATGCGAAAGGCTCACAAGTCATGACATTGTTCAACTATCTCCAAACACTTGCCTATACGCAAATGAATTATTTTATGAATTAATTAGACGGTTTAGTATTAAAGCTTCCACTCTAAGTTTGAATTTTTTTAATTAAAATATACTTGATGATGTATACTAGCTATGATTAGATGCTTTCATATTTCAAATTAAACATCATGATCTCACGAGTTTGAAGATTCGAGAGAAAAAACAGAAAGAATTGTAAAGACGTTGAAGAATAATTTGCTGTCACATTTATTGTAAATTTTGATTCGTTCTTTCTAATATTATGAACCATTTCTTAAAATGATCATAGAAATTGATCCGCTTGTAATTTTTTATGTATTTTAGGTTTCTTTTAGTCAAAGATTGAATCTTTGGTACTTATATTCATATATATATATAAAAGGTTTGTTTTAATTACTCTAAATAAAATCGGAGCAAGAAAATCTTATTATAAAACATATTAAGAGTTTACTCTTGAGTTTATGATTTGATTAGCAACCAATAAATTGGAATACGTGATGTGCAGCGAAATGACAAGACATTCCGTTGAAATTGTGATTTGAAACTTTGAGATCCTAGTTCACAACTCTCTTATTCACTATTTTTTAATTTGAAACCTGTTGAAATTAGATGAATGATTAATTAGCCATAGACGAAGAACTGAATAATACTTGCGTCGATTAGTATTATCAAAGCCGTGAAACTGCATTAATATACATTATATACTAAAATTAGACAATATACACACGACTTTTCAATAAAATGTAACTGAACTCACTTCTAAATTTATTATGGTGCATGCTTTTGTATTTCTTGGCTCTATCTTTGAAAGGTAAATTTCAGATTACTCCCTCATTAATTGGTTATCTTTAAATTTTCTTCTTTGCTTGTGAAAATGTCGAGTTACCTTATTTTTGTTCAAAAAAATAAGGAAAAAATGAGGGTGGATTGATGAACTTTGTTGTCTTCTTATAAAAAAGGAATAAGTTGAGATTTTTATGAATAAGAGGGATTATGGTGATACGAAATTAACGCATTTTACAAATTTTTCTAGTGAATACTTTTCAATTTTCACATCTCATCAATCATGCACAGAATGAATGATGAAATATTACCTAGACAGCCAATAAAAAGTGAAAAGAATCCAGAAGTGTGAGAATCAACCATTGAAAGCTACACACACACACACAAAATCATTGATGATTTAGTGAGCGACAACACTCACCTTATAATGAGCGATAGTGTCATGTGGCTCTGTTTGTTTAATCCGTAACTGTAACATTATTTATAGGGAGTCACAAAATTCTACCAAGTGTCCAAATACTCATCAATCACATTTATATATAGACGATAATATGTGTGTCTATATATATAGCTTAGTTTGTGCATATTCTGAAATTCCTCCGGCTGATTAAACAAAAATTACATCTTCCTGGAATATATCCCACCCCAATTTAATAATATTAATAACGTATCTTTGATATATTAATGCTTAAATAGCCAATCTTTTGCATCTAAATAATGTCATAACGTACTTCCTCGCGTGAACTCACTGTTTACACAACAGGTTTGTGGTCCATGCTTTCAAAATAAATAAATACTTTGCTCAATATGGTCGTTAGGCAGAAGAACAAAAGCAAAGGAAGAAAAAATATAAAATATTTTTATGCTTTATACATTTAATTACCCATTTAAATTTGGATTTAGCAAAGGGCTTATTGCACATCTCAACTAGGTAGTTAATAATTTTGAGCGTCGTCCTTGAGAAAGTTACATTCTAGTTTCTCTTTTTTGAGAGGCCACCTTCTTTCTTTGCAAAGATTCTTATTCTCTCCATCTTCTGCTCTAGTGGGCATCTTAGCTCATGATCTGAACAATATTTTGAATCTTAGGCTTTCAGCTTTGTGCAGTAGATTTTGGACAAAATGCTAAAATATCTTTGGTTTAAGGAATAAAATTACTGCTCTCTCATTGTGTCTTCTTGCGCTTTGTCTAGTTATTATCATTATTTTTTTAACCAAACTTGGTAACGCCCTAGCTAACGTTTTCCAGCTTTTGGAATACATCTTCTTCAAGGCAGTACGTTTATTAATTCTTTTGGTGATACTTACTGCCACTTGATCAATTGTAGGTGGATGCTCGAGCACTTTGAGTTTATTTAATTATCATGGTGATAATTTAAAGATATCATCCACGGGCAAGGTTATTTTAGTATATAAATTCTTATCCCATGCAATCTAATGGTGAAAAGTCAAAATGTAATATTTAATACATATTTTCAACTTATCCATACACTCTGCATTTGATTTAAGGGAGAATGACATATTTCGGGTCCTTCCTAAAAGTTATTTTTACCATTAAGTCCCTAATAAATCTTTAATAGCCTCATTCCATCCATGATGTTTAAGCACCAATTAAAAAAGTATATATATGTTGTATAGTTGAAAGACAAATATGAAGTTTTAACGAATAAAATTAACTATTTTTTATATGTAGAGCTCTAGGAATATTAATATGTATATGAGAATGTCAAATTTATCTGTCTACGCTGTGTGTTTTCTGTTACATTTCGAAGTGAAATAAAATATTGAAAATTTAAAAGTAAATTTGGTTCATTCTAAATTTAGATATCCAGATTCCATTATCACATAACAAATCTTGGAAGTCGCATAAAAGGTTAATTGTAAATATTAATGCAATGTTATGTAAATAAGAAATAATAATATTAATCCCTAGCTATCAACGTGTATCCTATCGCTTAATATGCGTAATCATTTATTCACTCCCGAGGTAATTTTATTTACGTTTCGATATCAACTCAACTCAATGATACGCATTCTCCTAAAAAAAATTATCGATTTATGTGTTACGCCCAAAGATTAGACCCATAACGAAGTGGGCCTCAGGGATATTGACTTTTTGGCTCACTTAGTAATTCTCTGTACAGTGGAGCCCAGCTAAAATTGAAAGAGTATCATAACTGGAAGTCCATCTGATTAATCTCAGAAAAAAAAAAAAAAACGCTTCTCCAAGTTCTGGTTTTTCCGACCCTTTTCTACTTCAACAGACTCTTTCTTCTTAATTGTTAATAAATATTTTGATAGCTGAAAAATCAATCTACAGTCTATAGTGAAATAATTTCAGATTATGAATATTGTTGGGCACATAAAAATATTAATATAATAACACCAAATTCTTTTATTTTTTATTTTAATTAAAAACAATTTTAGCCTGTTTTTGGATAACTGGATTAAAACAAATAGAATGGTTTAAAAGAGAAGAGATGTAAGGCTAACTTTTTTTATGTTTGAGGTGTTCTCTTGCAAAATGGAGGCGGCTAGCTAGGTGAGACGAGTGTTCAATAAAAAAAAGAAAGAAAATAAGATGAAAATGAAGATGAAGGCCACCCAATTCAAGCTATATGGGTCCTAAAAAATGGAGTAAAACTGACATTAGAGATGGGCCGGTGGTGATCGACGACCGTACTCAAACGCTCAATTTAGATTTTGAGCGATAAGTGGCAACCTCAAGGTCAAACAAACCTTGAGGTTATCAATAATGATGAACATGCTCTGACAAAAAAGATGAATGTGTATTGGTTAAATAATGAAAATTGGTTACCATTTTAGGAGAAACCCTTAAGCTTTTATGGAGTGTGTTGAGGATTGTTTTGGTAATTTTAAAGATGCAGTATTCAATTAATGGCCATTTTGCTTCAAGTTAGGATATTTGGGTAATTTATCTTGTGATCTCTAAATGGCGACATTCTTATGCTTGGGAGATAGGGAAACCTCTAGCCATGCCTTCAATATTGTGCACATAGCAACTTCTCCAACTTGCGGTTTTGTTGCTTTTTTGGATATTGCAAAGAGTAGTTGTTGTGGCATTCTTCTATTACTCTACCAAATAATCTTCATTTTTATTGGCTCCTCATTCTTAATCAAACCATAAATATTTTTTATTTCTCACATAATGAGATATGTTGTTCACATGCGAGCTCTAACTATCAAAATTTGGCTTTCAAAAATACCCTTCCATATTATATGTTTTATCGAAATTATTTTTTCTATAAGGAACTTATTTACTAATTTTATGTGAATTACCCTGATGTTCTGATCAAATAACATAATTTTTCTCAATTGACTTTTGTTACCACATATCATGAGATTATTGGTCCACATTAGCATCCAGATCCCCCGAAACAAAAACTCATGTTATTATTTACTCTTTGAAAACATAGACTGCAATTTTCCTTTATTATAATTGAATTCACACATGACAATTGACAAAGTCCTATCATTAGCATTTAATGCACAAGATGGCAAAATAAATGATAACTAACATCTGAAAGCATTTAATTATTAAATTTTCCAATATTTATTTGCCGCAGGCCTCGGTCCTCAAATAATTTTAAACCCACCCACATAAATACATAATTAACGATCTTGATTATGAGCTTCTATAAAAAGTTAATCTGAAATTTAAGAGCGCAAGCTGAAGATTGTGTGGCTTCCGTCGATGATGGATTGGTAGAATGTTGAAGGATCTATGGGCTGTCAGCGAATCCTAGTAATACGACTCAATCAGAACCGTCCAATCTGCTTGATTGACATCATTCACAAACTAGACGGCTGATATCAATTATTTTTTAGCCGTACCACTTTTGGTGGATGCAAGCGATTGGTTGGACTAGGATCAGCAACTGTCGGTTGTTTGCGAAACTGGCTTCGTACGGGGTCCCACAACCTAAAATTTTGCCACACCGCGCCAGGTCAGCAATATATTTAATTTGGCAATATAAAATTAATGAAAAACAGAATAAAAAATACATCGCCGTCTGACGGCACAAATTCCTTAATAAAAATCGTACTTACGTGGAAAAGGGTTCAAGACAAATAATATTTTTAGTAATAAAAATCACTCTAGGCAATTTTTTTTTTCTTTTTCTCTTGAAAATTTAAACGGTATTGTGTATATATATATTATCAATTCGTTGCTTCCAGATCCGGCAGAACTCAAAAAAAATAAAATTACAAAAATGCATTTTCATGCAGCTATTATGAGTGCCGTTTTTAAACATCCCAAAAAAGCGAAGAACTTATGAGTCGAAGACAAAACCAAACAAGCCCTAAAAAAAAAAAGAAGCATGAGTAACGTGTCTTAAAATTACATAAAATACCATTTCAAAAAAAAAATAAAATTACATAAAATTCCAACAAAGCAAGTTCAACCCAAAACGAAAAGCAAGACCAACATGGACATTTTAGTAATTATGTTTAATCATGAAAACCCACCTACGAACGCGTGTGGGTGTGGTCTCACAACTCAACATAAATCGAACAAACCGAATGAATACACACAATACACAATACAAAGCGTTAATAATCTTCTTCACTTTCTCTCTCTCTTAGCGAACAGAAATTTTCTTTTGCTTTCTTTTCTGCCTTTTTTTTTTAAAATTTTGGTTTCGTTTTATGTTTCTCTTTCCATTCATTCGACATGTCGTCAAGAATTCAACTTCCTTGTCCATGACAGCTCAAGTCTCTCATACGAGGTAAAAGAACGAATCTTTTTTCACTGAACTACAACAAGTTTTATTTTCTTTTAGCTTCTTGGTGTCTTTATCTATCTCTCTATCTATTTATTTTTTTTTATTTTTATGTTGAAAAAAAATAATAAGTTGACAATCGAGGTTCATAGATGACTAAATATAGAGACCAATTTGGCAGGCTTGTTTTTTTGACGTGGGTTTTAACGCTCAAGTTCTGTGAAGGTTAGCAAATGCTTTGCCTTTTTTTTTTTTTTTTGAAATTTTCGATGCATGTTTTTATCTGTTTTTATCTGTTTGTTAGTTACTTATGTGTGACTTACTGTAGAAGTGGTACTGTTTTTATTTTTTATTTTTTTTGGGAAAACGTACTGTTTTTATTGTTGGTTTGTCTTATTACGGTTGAATCAAATATGTGTGTGTATATTAGTTTTTCACTTAACAATGGCTTTTTAATGATTGTTTGTTACTTTAATTATTACGTGAACTTATTTATTATATTGAATTTATAGTTGTTCATAATCAGATTTCTGGAGTGTGGCTGTTATTTTTGTTGTGTTTTTGTATGTAAACTTATTGCATTACGTGCTATATTTAGATTAAGCGCTTTTGTCAACTCCTCGACAAGAAAGAAAGTTCTGCGTTTTTTATCCCCATAATTGTCAATTTTAATGTCATATTGTCGGAAGGTTCTTTTTTTTTTTCCCCCAGAATTGTGCTTTAAAATTTTCTGGAGATGAACTAGTGTCCATAAAAGTGAATGTTTGACTGACCAAGTAAGCAATTACATTCGAGGTTATTCGATTATCTTATGCAATTAACCCAGTATGTTTTTCGATGATGAAAGAAAATTCAGTCTTTTACCTTGATTGGGGATCTGGGGTCCTCTCTAAATAATCCATAATCCATGCAGAGGGATCAAGCTTAGATTTTCTTTTTCCCCTTCTTTAATTTGGAGCAGTGCGTAGTTTGATAGTTTTTTGCAACACTTCAGTATTGGCATTTGCTTATCTATCAACGAATAGTGAGTTGCAACAATCATACTTAAAAGTATGAGATTGTGTACAAGTGTACATGCGAGCTCTGAGGGTTTTTCAAACTGCAATTTTGCAGATGGATTCTAAGGATTTAGATAACAACATGGAAAGCATCGTGGATGAATCTGAAGAGAAGTTACTTTCTCCTTGTTATGTGGACATGAGTGATATTTTTGGAGATCCACAGGTTCTTCCTCGTGTTGGACATCAGTACCAGGCAGATATTCCACCTCTAATCATGAAATATGATTGTTTGCAGCTCATAAATGAAACAACTCATTCAGAAATTTTGGTCAATATCCCAAATTGTGTTTCTTTGGGGTCAATTCCAATAATGTGGGCAAATATTGAAGTTGAGAATATAAATGGAACCGTAGAGTTTGAGAATAGTGAACAGAGCCAGATTACATCAAATGATGAACATGCGGAACCCAAAGGCGAGTCTCTGGATGCTGTGTTGCATAATGGGCAAGATGTGGTTGGGTACTCAAGTTTTCAGTCAACAACTAAAAGTGATCCGATGGATGTTGATTTAATCTTAACACAGAACTCAAAAGCCAAATTAGATCAGCCAGAAAGGGGCCTCTGTCCTCTTCCTGATTCTGTTGGTGAATCTTGGACACAAATTGAATGTGAGAGTTTCCTCCTAGGTCTATATATCTTTGGGAAAAATCTTAACTTTGTTAAGAGATTTGTTGAAAGTAAAGCGATGGGGGATATATTATCTTTCTATTATGGGAAGTTTTACAGATCTGATGGATATCGGAGATGGTCAGAGTGCCGGAAATTAAGAAGCAGACGTTTTGTACACGGACAAAAGATATTTACAGGATGGAGGCAGCAGGAGTTATTGTCAAGACTGTTTTCTTATGTGCCAGAAGATTGCAAAAATATGTTACTTGAGGTATTTTCTTTATTTTTTTAAAATAACTTTTCTATAAGATAAATACAAACCTTGATATCACCATTGACAAGGTATTGCTTAATGTTGGTGTTGATATCTGGCCATTATGTTGCCTACAATTTCAGCCTCTCTATGCCAATGTGTGATCCCTGTCCATTGTAATTCTATTCACTGTTGATATTTACAGGCTGGTCTTGATGTGATAGCTAGTGTAGCTGTAATTCTATCTTTGTTTGAACTCTAAATTTATGACCAAAAAATATTTGTACTGTCTATTCATGAACTATGGTGTTATCATTTCAGGATTCTAGAAAATTTGGCGAGGGAAAAATTTCATTTGGAGAGTATATTTTCACTCTAAAGAATGCAGTTGGCATCAGTAATCTTATAGATGCAGTAGGGGTTGGCAAGGGGAAGAAAGATCTCACAGGCACAGCCATGGAGCCAATCAAGACCAATAATATGTTCTTTGTCCAGCCTGACATACCGTTCGGTAAAGCATGCTCCGCTCTTACATCTGCAGACATTATCAGGTTTCTAACAGGGGATTTTAGGTTAAGTAAAGCTCGATCAAGTGATTTATTCTGGGAGGCTGTTTGGCCCCGTCTTTTAGCAAGAGGATGGCACTCTGAGCAGCCTAAGGATCATAGTTTTGCTAATTCAAAGAATTCTTTGGTGTTTCTTATACCTGGTGTGAAGAAGTTCTCGAGAAGGAAACTTGTGAAAGGTGACCACTATTTTGATTCAGTTAGTGATGTCTTGAATAAAGTTGCATCAGAACCTGGGCTTCTTGAGCTTGAAATTGATGCTGATAATGGTAGTGATGTCAAGGAAAATGATAGGTTGGACCAACCAGTGAAGCATGACACAGATGATTTGTCAAACAAGCAACATCGTTGTTACCTCCAGCCACGCAAGTCAAGTTACAATCGACATGTCATGCAGTTCACCATTGTGGATACTAGTTTGTTTTATGGAGCGGGACAGTCTAAAGTGAGAGAGCTGAGAAGTTTACCTATTGAAACTGCTAGCATGTCTACCCTTTCTAACCTTTCCAGTGAATCTCAGGAAGATACATCTGAAGATGAAGAAGAAGAAACTAATATCCCAAATGCAGATGATACAACTGATAGGGGAGCAGGTGCAGAAGCAGACTCGTCAGATTGTGCAACTAGCATTCTCAATGATAGCATTTCTAACACCCCTACTTTGACAAATGTAGCGATGGAAAATCATGCAAATCATAGCACAAGTCCATTTGACGACAAGCAACAGAAGTCATGTATAAAGTTTCAGTTTTATCAGAAACAAAATTCTGGGAATCCAAATTGTTTTGCCCCTGATACCAAAGAGCAGGGTTTGGTGGCCAGTATCAATGGAGAGGCAGGCTGCAGTTTTGGAAATATCTTAATGGACCACAAGATAGATGAAAATGAGTTCCATCACAGGTTGAACTCACAGAATGGGTGTGAGGATACGGTTTTCCAACTTGGTCCACCGCAAAATTTATCACCGGCAAGCTCTTTAGCTAAAGACAGTCCAGGCCAGAGCTATGAAGGCAATGCGTCAGAGAATTTCCTGGATAGAGAAATATCTTTAGAAAAACCTGAACGCCGTACATTGATAGACTTAAATGTCCCTCAAGTTTCATCAGATTTTGGAAATGATGAACAGTCCAAAGACATGGTGAAGAATAATGGTGAAAACAAATTGTCTGTTGTATTTGAACCAAGAGAGCAACTTGAGGAATCAAAGCTTGCTGACGACAAGTCAAGTACAGCTCAGTATCCCATCAAGACCAGCCGAAGGCAGAGTACAAGGAACCGACCATTAACTACAAAAGCATTGGAAGCTTTTGCATTTGGGTATTTAAGCCCAAAGAGGAAGAGAAAGGATGAGGAGACTCCACAGAAAAGAGCAATGCCAAAACCATCCCGTAGAATGCGCATCAAGACTGTTGGTAGTGGGATTCTAAACAATGGTGTTACAGACAATATTGCAGACTCCAGGATAGAGAATGGCCTGGGTGCATTACACGGTAATACCAACATAGTTGACGAGAATTGAGTCTGATGGTTTAAGTAACATGCTGGTGACTCCAGGAAACGAACAGAAATCATTATTTTGCTCGCCTCACTCATTAGACGTGTGGCACTAAAAACGGTGGTAATGCAGAAGTCAGATGGCTTGTTTCATCGCAAGAGCAATTGACAGCAACGGTTCTTCCTGCTATGATTGTGTTCAAGGTCAACTTGTGGACTTGTATCAATCAAGGTTTGACAGTCAACGGATTTTGACACAGAACTATCAATCCTTGACAAGGAGAAAATCTTTTTTTAGGCTTCTCAATCTTGTCAGTTTTTTATCAAGTTTCTTAAAGGCTTTCTCATACAAAGATGACACTGTATAATTATTACTTTGTTGTAAACTTGTAATAAGCATAGCTTCTCCCTTTTTGTGATTTTAAAAATAACATGCAATAAGGAATAGATGCATACTTTTAAGTAATAACATAGCTGTGCACTTTCTGCTCTCTTGGCAATCCAGAAAAAGAATAAGAATGTGAAGAAACGTGCTTGAACTTTGCCTGAGCTCTTAGCTTCAATTAGAAATAGAGAAAATGGGAACTGAAGGAAGCTATTTTTTGTTACTTGTTAGCAAAATGAAAGAAAAAGGTCTCTAATCTTCTTTCATCCGCCAATGATCCTTGCATATGCTACAAGCTCCTTGTTTTATCTATTATGAAAAAAGTATTATGTTGCGCTTTATTTTTATTTTTATTATTATTTTTTAAGAGACATTTTACATTGCGCACCATTCAGCAATCTCTCAATTCTCCGGTGGTCAAAAGGCGAGGCCAGAACTTGGGGCCGTCCATCTCAGGCCTACGACCTTTAAAAATTAAAATAGGGTTGCTTCAAATTTTCTCTACAAAGATAGACCCCACCTCTCAAGGCCAGTGAAGGTAAACCAATCACCATGTTAATTAATGATTGATGAGACGAACCTAATTGATTAGGGTTGCTATCATAAACAAGGAGGCTTCTGATCATGTCTTCTTTTTACATTATCTTGTAATTAGTCAAATGCTCAAAGATTTTCATTCTTCTTTTGCCCAGCTGCTTATCTGCAGGCATAGCATGTGATATGTTATATTTTCACAGGCTGCGATGTAAGTTGTGCTTGTTTGCTAATTCTTTGCAGTGATTTGCTTGAAGCTAATACTACATAAGTTCAACAACCCATCTACCCATAGACAAACTTCATAATATCTTCTTCTCGGGTTCTTTAAACTTCTTCTCTTAATTGAAAGATATACATTTTCATATCAACTATATTTGAAGGGCTGAGCTTAAGATTCTTAAAAAAATACATAACCATATATATTAACCTATTAGGTAGTAGGATGACCTAAATTACTTGTATCCCAAAGTGATTTCTTTTTACTAGCGTGTGTGTGTGTGTGTGTGTGTGCGTGTGTTCTCACAGAGACTTGATCGTAATAAAACAGGCAAATGGAGAGAGATATATAAGGCTTTGGTTGCCGTTTTGTGTTGGTTTTATCCAGGGGTTTCTTAGCTAATGTCAATTAGCATTTGAGTCAGTTATATATCCAAATGCTGCTAGTAAAATCGTCTGATACTATTAGGTTTTATATGATATAATTTAATAAAATAAAGATGGAAATAATTATATATGTTTCTACATATCGTCGCGTTGATCTTAACTTTCAATTAGTGGGTTCAAAAGTTACGGTGATCATTAACGATAGAAACTAAAAGCAAACTTTTTTTGACAGCACGACATTCAGTTTGGTGATGGAGGAGGAGCATATGCATTACATGCAGCTGCAGCCTCCTAAGAAGTAAATTAAAGAAACCTCCCCAAAACTCCGGGCTAGGCAGATTCCACCGCCGCTCCATCAACCTCGATTACTCATGAGTCATGACATGCCACATATAGCAAAGTTTTTGAATTAATTGTTTGTGAGCCTGGTTGGTTCAAAATAATTGAAGCGGATTGATGAAAAGTTCAATTATTGCTTTGAACTGTTAGAGCCTCTTACTAATTTTTGTTTTCAACCGTTAGTGGGTCATCGATCATGAATCTTTTTCTACTTGGAATGGAATCACGCTATTAATTAATCCCTCACATGGACTATGTTTTTGACTAATGATCTAATATTTGCTAATTAACTAGTCGATTAATTGCTTTCCGTTTTGCATGCAACAAAGGGATTTCAAAGGGACCGACACCTACAACTGCAAGTGGAAGCTTAGGCAGAGAGAGGACGGACTACCACTGAGCTTAGGTCCGAGAAAACGGCCCTTGGGTGTTGGGAGATTATCTTCATATCTTGTCTTCTACTCGGAATTGAGATGATGTTGCAAAAACTATAACTACTGTAAAAAAAAAATTATAATTAAAAAATAAAAATTAATATCATATAATAATTTTTAAATTATAATGCTGACAAAATTAATAAAGATATAATAAATTTTTTATTATAAAAGTATAAAATTAAAGTGTTCACAAAATGCTTTAATGTTGTATTTTAAAAACCACAGTTGCCCAATTGTAATACCAAACGAGGCCTTAATCATCTCACATTTTCATGGGCATTTGTATACACACCCACTTGTTGACTTTTAAGAGACATAATGTGTCTTACTACATTAATAATGTAGGACTCACTGAAATTAAAAAAAAATTAAAGAAAAGTGTTATGGTAAAATATCTATAAATTAATAATATTATTAATTTATGGATTGTATATATAATTTAATGAACATACATTTTAATCAATTAAAAATTCATTAATCCACTAAATATAAATTAAATTAACAAAAAAAAGTTCAATTCTTATTTTAGAATTCAACTCAAGAACTTTTAGAAACAAAAAGTAAAATTACAGACGAGATCCAACTATATTTAGATTTCAAGAAAATTAAGTAACAACAGAGTCATATTTTAATATAACAATTATATTTGTAATTTTGACAAATTATTAATTTATGATATGAACAGGACCACGTGATTGTATAAGGGTTTTCAGAAAAAGTATTATGAAAATTACCAATTTAATCAGTTGGCCCTAGTTGGGACTGCAAAAAAATTAATAATTTTGTCTTCTTAAGATTCGTCTATTAATAATAATAATAATAATAAATAAGTATACAGATGTCACAAGATCCTCGGGATGGTCTAAAAGGTAAAAGCCTGGGTCATTAACTGGGCCAAGGGAGGATCCAAGCCCTCTTTTGTCAAAGTGCTAAATTCTGTAACTAAACATATGTTTGAATAGACAATGAAGTGGTCAAAAGGCTGGGCCAGACATGGGGCCCGTCCATTTCAGGCCTCATTGCTTGAAAATTTCCTTGCATAAAAGGGGGACCCCACCTCTGGAGGCCGGTGGTATAAAACTAATATCACCATGTTAGTGATTACCGAGGCAAATCTAATCACGGTTGCTATCGCCTATCACAATAATACACCATAATTGCGGACAATGATTTTGAATTTTCTTTTAATCATGTTTCCTCCACATCATCCTTCAATTAGTCAACAGCTTCTGCCTTACTACATCCTAATTAAAAAGATTATTTTTTTTTTCCTTTTTTTAACCCAGCTGCCAGTCGGTAACCATACGACGCCATATTTTTTTCAAAGGGTAGGGATGTGATAGAAAGAAAAGAAATTAACAATGATCCAAGAGTTAGTCCTTGTTGTTTGCTTAAAACATTATGCAAACTAATAGTTTTCAAAATTCATTGCATAGATCTGGTTGCGGAGCCACTCTGCCCTCCCTTAGTCTTAAAATTTATGAGGGCAGTTTATTTCTAGCTCGGTTAAATTATAAAGTTTTCTCTGTTTGATTAATTGAATATATTAAATTTAATTTATAAATGTATTTAAAAAATCCAGACCCAAAATTTATTTTAAAAATCACACAAATGTTTGCAAACGCACTGAGGGATTTGCCTTCATCGGTCACTCATTCCCCAGGGCAGCCCAGCTCAAATGCTACGAGGGAAGTCCTCGAGTCGACCCCTTGCGAATTCCTCCCAAACAAACCAGAGAATAACTTTTTTTTTTTTTTTTTTTTTTTGTGTGTAATAGCAAAATTTTGATATTTTATATGTTTTCTTTCTTGTTCTATTTTATATCGGTTATAAATTTTACCCCCGTTAATTTAATTTTCTGACTACGCCACTGCATAGATTGTTCATGCTATTATTTTCCGGCGAATAAATATCTTTGCTGTTACGACGAAAACATGCAAAATTAATCATGGTTTTTACCTGCACATGTGTAAGCTCTAAAAGACCCAAGTATTTATGGCTCCCTCGAGGTTAGGTCTCCTAAAACATTAATCAGATCTTAGTTCATATATGTGTAATTATATAATCTAATGCTTTGGTTGAAAGAATTGGGGAAATAAAATATCTCCTCTCTCCCGCTTTGTATTAGGATGTGTATATTTTTGTCTTTTAATTTATTTTCTTGTTAGATAATTTATGTCTCTCTCTCTCTCTTTGACTTTCTCTATATACACGCACATGTATGATATATATACAAACACACACGCACATGCGGACAAAAGAAACTCGAACCCCCTATTCACACACGTTGAAAAAGAACGTAAATGACTTACAATCCCATCATTAAAAGCTAGCTACACATGATATATATAAATCAACAATTATTGCATTTATTGTGAATTTTTCTTCACTTAAATATAGAATGGTTGTTTTTTAAATTTCATTTTTTTTTGTTTGTTGAAAAACTATATATAAATCGATCAAATGAGGAAGAAAAAATGAAAAATCTATTCTGATATCATTTCGGCTACGCGGTGGAGGCCTGGGGAGTGACTCAAAATCGTTCAAGGGGTTTCTAAATGAAGTGTTCCGGCAAAAATACTCTGCAACGTTATTTCTTGCGCACTGGACTTGATTATAACAAAAATAGAAATAAAATTCTGTCTGCTGCCTTGCTTAAAAATAATGCCATGCAACCCATCTCACAAACACACAATAAATTCTTTAATAGGTTCAAGCTTGACGTTTTGGATTGAAATTAAACGCTAGAATATTTTCTTTTCAATTATTTCTTAATTCACTTAAATATAATTAAAGCGTGCATGTCTATATCACCCACGATATTATAATATCCAATTGTACATAGATATTTTTTTTTTCTTTAATCAAACATCATTATCAGGAGGGGTTTTAATCAAATAATTAAAGAAAAGCTCATAGAGAGGAATATAAGGCTTTGGCCGTCCTTTAGTGTTGGTTTTATCCATGGGGGCTCTTTGCCAATGTTAATTACCATTTAGCGTCTGGGTCAGTTTTTTAATTTTTCTTCTTCTTTATATATATATATATATATATATATATATATATATATATATAATACCAGGTGCATCGGCATCCAAATGCAGCGTCTTTATATTAGGTTTTATCGTAATTTAATCAAATAAGGATAGAATAATTATGTCTCTGCATTGCTGTGTTGATGTTAATTTGCTTCATAAATTGCATCGATCTTTAACGATAATAACTAAGCAATCTTTTTGTCATGACGTCTAGTTTGTTGATGGAGGAGGAGCATCTTCCTGCCAACGGTCTCATATTTAATTAATTTGACTGGAATTTCAGAATTTAGCCCGCGTTTGCATATTCGACCTTCTGTCCGTTTCTTGTTTCTCATTTTTGTGGAATTTGGTGCACCTACTTCGTGGCCGCACATACGTACACTCACACCCACTCAAAAATTGTTATTCAAATAGAATGACGATCAATTTCCCTTGGACCAAGTCACTAGGCCAAGGGCAACAACATGCATTTCCAAGACCCCCCCACAAAAAAAAATAAAATAAATTATTCACTATAATAACGTCCAATTCTATATATTATAATTTGTATATTGAATCTACCATGGATGATCGCTTTTTCTCTTGTGATTGAAGCTTTAAATTTCTATTAATTGCGTGCTAATTTGACAATATTCATCACCAAATATGAAAACTAGAGCATACTCAAAACTTAGTTGGCACTGAACAAGCCGCAACACCAACAGTACATAGCTAATATATATATATATATATATATACATAGATATGGCTTGGTTAATGGCATTCCTAGGCCATTCCAAAAACAGATATTTTTATGCTAGTTCCTGCTTGTATCATTCAAGATTCCTAGACAATAACAAGAAGAAATTACGTAGGTATAGCAAGAAAGCAGCGTCTCAGAGATTTATAGATACGCTTTTATTGAACAAATGCAAATTTACTCTTTCAATTTGGTTTCGTCCAAGAGGAAGCCACAGATTAACCGAAAACAAACAAGGGAATATGCGCATGTATGTAGTTTCACAGTGAACATCGAAGAAATGCAAATGCAGAGGCATAATTTTACAGTAAAATCTAATTTGGGTAACCAATCACATTATGTTTATGAACTTAGCCTTCCTCGTGACGTACGGTATCAAACTGTAATTCTAATAATAAACAAATAAATAAAGCAACATCTTCTTTTATTGAAATTGATCGAGTAAATTAATGTTTATACAAAAGATGATGACTGGTTGGTTTGGTTCGCTTCGATGGTTTGGATCAAATGAGACAAAAGAGGATTCGGCACCGTTGAGCTTATAACTAATAGCGACATGCAGTTGTTAATGACCCTATAAGAAGAGTTAATCATCAGCAGCGGTAAATGGAGTATCTGTGACAAAAAGCTTGTTACAAAACGTGTAAGACAAAGCTGTAATAATCTTGCAATAATTTCAGAATTATGAATCTTGAGAACTGGTGATGTATATGCTGCGTTATTTCGGCAGCTTTTTTCTTTTCCTTTTCGGGTTTCATTTTATTACGACAACCGTTGATTTGGTATTAATCTGAGTACGTATTTTACTTTATATTGCATCCCATGGTGATGATGATAAGACTACACCTTTGGCTTTAGTGTCATCTGCTTATAATTTAACAAAAGTAATACAATTAAATGCTAGCGGCTCAAGCTTATGACAAAATTCTCCAGCCCCTTTATCTGACTGCTGCCTAAGAGGCTAAGACCGAACAGTTGTGACATAATTTGATGAAAGATTGATTTTATTTTATTTTTTCTATTTTAAAAAAAAAGTCTTTAAGATATATTAAAATCATCTTGTCAGTTGAAATTAATTGCTTTCTTTCCTTACGAGTTAAATATATACATGACTCTTGCAAAATAAAATAATGCACAAATTATTTAATTACCTCTAAAAGTAACATCACGAGTGTATATTCATCAACTTTAATTGACTCTAGTTATATTTATGTTCCCATTCAGACTCTCTACAAAATGACAAATAACGATCATTTCTTAATATGAGCCTTCTTAAAATTTTAAAAAATATAATGGCACACAAAATCATAAGAAAATATTGGCCATTAGATGAGACGGAATAACTGGCGACTTATCAGACTGAAGGTCAATCATGACTCATGAGCTGAAATCCAACCACCAGAATCATATTATAACTTCTTGTTAAAGAATAAAATTATTAATTACCATATATAGACTGGAAATTAACTTAATAGCCAACAATTGTTAGGGCCATTTGCTTAGAAGTTGCCTCATGTGGACATTGTGTGTGTGTGTGTGTGTGTATATATATATATATATATATAAAGCCAAAGAAGACCAAATTTCAATGCTAGTCTTATTGTAGCCAGAAATTAATTAAACACTAGCTAGCATCTCATCCTCACCAGAAATGAAGGAGAGTTCCCAGCTTTTTGTCATCCTCCAGAAATAGCAGATTCCTGATTTTGTGTTTCACCAAGTACGAGAAAAAAGAAACAATTGAGTTTTGGAGAAGAGAAGAAAAAACAAACAAAACAAACTTTTGTATATTATCTCACAATCTTTATTGTTACAAAATGTCAAATATCACAGGTGATGAAGGGAGCTTCTCTTCAGGAAACACTGGTGAAGAAGTGCAGCAGCGAATTCGGGACAAGAAGCAGCAAAATTTACTGAATCACGTGCATGGCTCAAGTGCTTCAGGACCCTCTGGTGCCACTAATAGCAATGGCTCTAGCTCACAACAGCAGCAGCCTCCTAAGAAGAAAAGAAACCTTCCTGGAACTCCAGGCAAATCCAACAACTCATCTATATATAGCCAAACTTTATTAATTATGCATCTTTCATTCACGGCATGTTACACATAGCTGAGTTTTTTCGAACAAAGCAATTGAAGTTCTTTGAATTCCGATCTTTGTTCAAAATAATTGCAGCTGATTCATCATGGTGTTATGAGAAGTTCAATTATTGCTATGCAATCAGATTGTGCAATTATTGCCTACAGTACTGTTAACTTGATTGCACTTTTTACATCTCTTTTTGGTTTCAACTGTTTTGAGCTATCATGGGGTCACGAATCTTTCTTAACATGGAATTATATTATCAAATCCCTCACTTTGACTAATTACATGTACTATTATTTGCTAAGTAACTAATTGATGATTATTCGATATATATATATATATATATATATAAAATTTAGATCCGAATGCCGAAGTTGTTGCTCTATCACCAACGACACTCATGGCAACAAACCGGTTCGTGTGTGAGATTTGTAACAAGGGATTCCAAAGAGACCAAAACCTACAATTGCACCGCAGAGGCCATAACCTTCCATGGAAGCTTAGGCAAAGGACTACCACTGAGGTCCGAAAACGGGTCTACATATGCCCCGAGCCAACCTGCGTTCACCACAACCCGGCTCGTGCATTAGGAGATCTTACAGGGATCAAGAAGCACTTTAGCCGTAAACATGGCGAGAAGAAATGGAAATGTGACAAATGCTCAAAGAAGTATGCAGTTCAGTCTGATTGGAAAGCTCATCAAAAGACCTGTGGCACTAGGGAATACAAATGTGACTGTGGTACCATATTTTCCAGGTTCATATATTAAACCTTCTATACATTGAAGCCAAGCTAATAAACATGTATTATATAGTTTATTAGAGAATGGCCGACAACACAAAAGGCACTTTTACATGCACTTCCTTTTTGACATCTATTGTAGTAGTAAGTTTGAAATTTTTGTCTTTCCTCTAATCTCATGTAGAAATTTGAATCAAGTGTTGTTATTAGCACAAACCTCATATCAACACTCTTCTAGACAAGCTACCTAATATGTCCCTTTTGCTTATTTTTAAATTGTGCAGAAGAGACAGCTTCATCACCCACAGAGCCTTCTGTGATGCATTGGCTGAAGAAAACAACAAAGTAAACCAAGGACTAACGGACAATTTAGGACAAAACATGCAAAACCAGATGCCAGAGCTCATGTCATCAATGCCCTTAAACACCGGAGGCAACAACACATCACTTGGGATGTCGGAGTTCAACAATTTTGATCCCAAAAGCCCAATGAAATCACTCCCTCAAGATCTAGTCCCAATGCCTTTTAAGTCCGTGAGCATGAGAGGAGGAGGAGGAGGAGGAGGCATGTTCTCCAGCAGCTCTGGCACTCTCTTCTGCGGCCCGAGAAGCATTTCCTCTCCTTCCTCAAGCCTGCAGCTGAGCTCCAATAGCTCATCTGGATTCAACTATCTCCAAGATAGCAAAAACGGTTGCCTAATCTCGGGTACGGCTCACATGTCCGCAACAGCATTGCTGCAGAAAGCGGCCCAAATGGGTGCTACAGCAAGCACTGGTATTAATTCCCCGATGATGCAAAAGAGTTTTACAAGTAGTATGGCTGGGCCTGACCAGCAACTCTCTTCAATTAATAAGACACCAGCTCACGGATCCATTCAGCAGCAGCATAAAGCTTCATACGATCAACAACACTTCCCATCCCAGGCAGCTCATGAGCAGCAATCAAACATGGCTGGAATCGCAAACCAGATGGTGCAGAAGGCCACACAAGACATGTCACAACTTTTTGATCAGCACACTGGGGCAGCTAGTACTGGAGGAATGAATAATGATATGGGAGTAATGTTTACTAGTATGTACATGAGTAGTGGTGGTGGTGGTGATCACCAAGGTGCTGCTGGCCTAGGTTTTATGAAGAACATGGAGAATGAGGATAGCAGTGGGAGTTCTAGCTTGATTCAAGCCGGAAGAAATGCGATGGAACGAAGCTCCACGACGGGGCCGTCGAGATTTGGAGGGAGCAATGCAACTGCTGGTGGTGGTGATATGATGACTCTTGATTTTATGGGGATTGGAGGAACAAGACCAGCAAATTTGCATGAGCAGCAGCAACAAAGAATGGAGCTTGAAGCAATGAGTCACCATCAAAGAATGCCAGCGATGACTCATTTTCATCAGCAACAGCTCTCCCATTCGAATGGGGATCCAGTTCTTGAAAAGCCCACCTTATGGGATGTCTGAGAAAATCTACTAAAAGTTGTTATTTTTTTTTTTTCCTTTTTTGGTTTTCTTGATCCAGTTAGATTTTAGAGCTCTACAATACATGCAGAGCTTCTCTTTCTTGGCATAACATAAGGAGATTGAGATGGGCGCCAAGTATCGACTCCACAAAGCACCTTGCCCATGTAAAACTAATCATGAGCCTGTAATTTGAATTGACGTGGCAGCACCCATGCATGATTGATTTAAGAGAAACTCTTCTCCGGTGTCAACACCACCAGATCATCTGCTGTGGTGATGGTGTCGACGCAATTATTTCGTGACACGTGGTAAATATTTTTATTTTAATTTTTACTAATTAGAAATTCATGTCCGATGACTCCAAAACTTCACTAAAGTAACCACCAAAACCTGACCGGTTAAAAATGCCTATTTCCATTCTGATCCTTGTTTGTTGAAAGTTGAAACCGCTCTTATCAAATGATTCTGCGATACATCTAGAATCAATGACAACTCTAGAGACTTCTCCGCATAAAAGGTCTTCATATTCCGTCATCCCAATGTCTTTGTCGCGGCATTAAGAGTGAGGTGAAATTCTTTAGACTTCAGTTCCCTCTCTTCTTCCTTCTGGCCTGTTTAATTTTTAGCCCTCCGTAATTTGCTTCTACTAACTCCATTTTTATTTTTACCGCTTTCTTTCATATTTCGTCTCAGATGCATTAGAAAAGAAATTAGAATGATGAATGCAATTTTTAATTTTTAGTTTCATCTTTTATCTCACACTTACGTCAAGCGAAAGAAACTAGAAGCAGAAGGGCGTAGGTTGCACAGAAATTAAAGCAGAACGAGAAAATTAATCCAGATATAAAATCAAGAAAAACGCTGAGAGAGTAAAGTTTGATAGATGAACTACAAATATTACGTGGTGTTATAGCATGACTGGCGTTATGAATAAATTTATCAGCGTTTTGTCCTAAATAATTTTTTGGGTCGCAATATGAATGCTTAAAAAATCAACTTAAAAATCTTAATTGAAAGATTTCTGAGTGGCTTCCACGTATCACGAGATAATGGATCAACACCACCACATTAGAAGATGGTCCGGTGCTGTTGAAATCAGGAAGACTTTCTCTTGATTAATCTTAATGAGAAGATGGTTCTCTTAAAGCTTCTTTATTATTTGAAATATAAATAAACAAATAAATCAGAGAGACCACTTGGAGAGCTGAGGGTAAATCAATCAATTTTGCATTATGGTCCAAGATATATATTGCAAACCATGTATATTGCAATTAAGTTTGGGAACATTTGGATTACTCGTATTTAAATAGTCTATTACTATTTCCTCAACATGAGAATAATTTTCAATCTTTTATTAATTTTACTACAGATAATATGGACTATTCTTTGTTCATTGGTTTTTTCTTCCTAACCATGCGCAGCATCACTCTAATTTCATACATCCCAGATGGATAGAACGGGACGTAGGAGATAGATATAATAGGTGAGGCTATTTGAACTCATAAATTTTCTCTCTACACTCTCTTTTTAATTAAAGATTTTATTTACTAAATATTTTTTTTTAAAATGACTTAACTAACCCTTTCTTCTCTATCTCTTTTCAATTTTACAAATTCTCATCAACTCATTTAGATATGTAGTTTTAGTTGCAAATAATAGGCATATCTAATTAAGAAGAATAAAACTTATGATTTAAGAATGAATGTCAATAAATTTTTATCAGCCACGAAAATTGATGAATATCAAGAAATTGATTTTCACCAAATACTAAAACTAATGAATATTAAGAACAAAATTCTTATATATAAAAAATATGAAATGTAGATCATGATATACTGAGGAAGGTTAAAAAAATAAATTTAAAAGAGAGAAATTCATAATTCCAAATATTTTTGTCAATTGTCACTCTCAAAAGTCAAAAGTCAAAACAAAACAGAAACTGATAATAAGGCTATCCATGGGCCAGATGGGCTCTCGAGAGCCCAAAACAAATTGTCGAGAGCTCGCGAGAAACCCTAATCGCAACTCTATAAATTTGTTGAGAGCAAGACCTGTTCTCGCAAGCAACCAGCTCTGACGATTTAGAAGCGAGCAAAGTGCTCTAATTTTCTATCCGTTTTCCCAATTTATGTCTTTTTTTTTTTTTTTAAGTTGTTAAATATTGTGTGTTAATAGGGTTTAGGATTGTGGCAAGAGCAGAGGCGGTGATGTTCGCAACTACCTATTTTATGAGGGGATAGCATAGCATTATACCCCTTGTGATTATAAACTACCAATGGATCCTTCTGAGCCTTCTCTCTTCTCCCTTTCTTATTCTCTTGTCCTTTTCAATTGATTTTGATTTTCTAGTTTTTTATTTTAATTTTGAAAGAAAAAAGAAAAAAGAAAAAGAAAAGTCTTGTAACTTGATTTCGATACGAGTGAGAGCCATTGACGTGATGATAAGCTTTTCAGAAAATACGATGTCGACTTAAAAAAAACAGACTACAATTATCTGATCAATGGCTCTCCCTCTCCTCTTCGCTTCTCTTCTCTTCTCTTCTCTTCTGTATTTATGGTTTTTTAACCCATAGACTAATCTTTTATAATTTTTCATATATATATTTGAAAAATAAATTAAAATGGGAAAAAAATGAAAATTGCTGGCAATTGCCTAACATTGCTCGACAATTGAACGAAATCTCATTTTTCATCAGTAAATACACACACACACACTGGTTTAAATAGATTATTTGGAAAAAGGTTTAAAGTTGCGCTGGATTTTGAACATGGAAATGAAGCAAGCTTGTCAAAATGACGAGACTTGATATATATATATATATGTGTGTGTGTGTGTTTATTCGTAAGTTCCAACTTAAAAGTTATTATTACAGTGATGATGAAAGCAAAAATTCTGGAAGATGGGATTAGATGTCCTCAAAAGCTACTAATACAAGCTATCATTTTCTTTTAAATACAACAACAAAAGAAAATGCCCATTATTATTATTATTATTATTGTTGAAGCTGATACTCTGGAATTGGACGCCCCAATCTCAGCTTTACGCTTACTTGGAAAACATTAGGGGCCGCCTTCGTGATCTCCTTTTCAGCTTCTTCTGCTAGTTTCATTGCATCCCTGCAAAACACGAGTTTACTTAACGGGAAAAATAATTTTCCGAAATTTGACTGGTGTGATCTGAACCGAACCGAACCGAATGAAACCGAGCCCATTCATTATTAGTGTTTGCTTGCGAGTGGGAGAAGAAGTCATGCATACCGTATCGATATGTCCGGGGACATGGACACTTCGACTTCCAATAAAATCTTTCCATGCAGCAAATGATGTGTTTTGCGCTCCACCACCATTTTCTGATAAGTGATCACCATTACTCTTACTTTCAATCAAAAGAAACAAGAACCCGGTTACCCAATACTTGGCATTTTTTATTTGGTGTCAGATACTTCATTAATCTGTCTCTGTCTCATATATCAGGCTTCATGCTCAAATTGTAAAATAGTTAAAACCATGTGAACACAGCTTAATTATTGTTGGACTTGCAATATATTATTACGGTAAACAGTTTGCATCTTCTACCTAATTAAATAACGACTCAACCATAAGCTGATGCAAACCACAGGTTCAAGATTCCCTCCTTGTATTAGTTAAATTTTCCGACTTCCATTTTTCATCAAATTACTTCAGTAATCAAAAGCCAGTCAACGTGTAGCCTATAGGTCTCTATTAGCAACGTAATTTAATATCCAATACTCCACAAATAAACTTTAAACTTCTTTGAACAAGCAAAAAGAAAAGAAGAAAGAAACAATACCCCTGGAAACCTTGATGAGAAAGTATTGTAAACAACAGCATCAATATTCAAGTCATCCACACAAATATTACTGCTTCGCTCCCTGCATCCTTCCAAACCTAGCTGGTCCATTGTACTAGGAGAAAATTGTAAATATGCAGGATCTACAAAGGGCATTCGGGGAACAAAAAGAAGATATTACATTGGAAACTAAAGGCAAAAATGTTAAGAATAAATCACAGCAAAGAAACTGGTCATGTTTTGACGGCGGGAATAGCAATAACAAGAAACATTACTATAATTACAATGAGCAACGATAACACAAGGATCATTAAAATGATCAAGAAGATGATGGGATCCTAATAGAAAATTGTATCTGTAAAGTGGAATTCTACCAGCAGTAAGCAAGGCGGGATAACACCAATAAATCTCATATATGGAGTAACTATGAATAGCATGCTGCTTACACTGACCTCAACCATCATAATTGATGACCACTGGTTTACTATTAAGAGAGGTAAAAGAATGTCTATCAGAACCTGAAGGTGCAAACACCAAACCTAGAAATCATTTCACTTTTAAAAGTTAAGCAACAAGATCAGCAACTGTTACATCATTCAATCCAAAAACTCATGGCTGCAGTGAAAATAGCAACTAAAAGTAGCTCCTTTCTAGATAGTCAAAACCTATTACAAAGATGATGAGACCAGAGACCAAGAAACACACCAATGTGTATGAAAACTTCGGATACTTCCAGATGGGACTTATGAATTTGATGACGAACATTTTCACCAACACCATGAGCAGCACTAACACTAGAAAATGGATCAACCTGCAAGATAAAAGAAACCGCATAGGGAAGAAATCATGTTTAAGATTCAATACTCTTATACGGATTAAGTTTCATGGTCCAGCCCAAACTTACTATATTAAAAATAAAGCATGTAATAATCTGAAGAACCTACCACAATATGCACATCAAGGTACATAGATGAACCTGCCCTCCTTCCCCTCAAACGGTGGCACCCCTGCAGAGAAAGGCTCATTTGTCAAGACTGCAATAACAATGACAAAAATTCTTAACTTCATCAGCAGTGAATGCTAAAACTGATGAAGAAATCAAACCATTTATATTTTAAATTAAGTCTAGTACATACCTTGACTCCTTCAACTTTTAGTATTGTTTCTCGTATAGGCATCAAATTTTCTGCTGGGATTGCAGCATCCACCAGTTCCAAGACACTAACAATAACCCCAAAAGAACACGTTAAATATGGAGATACATAGTAAAATCACAAAAGACAATTTCTCAAATGTCATTCAAGAACCATTTTTTTTTTTTGAATTAAAAAAATTAAAAAAAAAAAGTTTTACTTCAGCACTTAAAATTATGAAACAAAGATGGATGCTGTTATGAAAAAGTTATAATTGAAGGATGATCACCCCATAACTAGAAAAAAAGGAATACAATCAGTTTACAGGGGCCAAAATTATGTTCTTGTACAATAAAATTGAATCAAAGAACTAACCAAAGAATAAACATTAGTGCTTGGTAGTTCGAAATAAAATCCAATCAGGAAAACAAGGGAAATGCCTTTTTATGAGAAATCTGAATGAATGAGCTTTGAAATCCACTCATAAAGACTTTGATATAAGTCAGATTGCTGTAATCTTATCGAAAAACCAAAAGAACCATAGCTAATGTCAAAGAAAACAGGTAAAAGAAAAGGAAAGGAAGTGTGATGCAATTTGGGACCTCCATATGTTTGCCTAAGACTTGATGCAATTAAGCCTTTTCAAGGGTTTATGACATGGCCATAGGTTTGCCTAACACTGGACACAATTTGGCCTCTTCAAGGGCTAAACAACTACAATTTTTAGAAACTATCACAAGTCGCCGAATCTTTTCCAGCAAAGTACGTGACTCTTGACACTTTCGCGATTCGAAATAGCTGGGGTTTCTGTTCTTTTTTCTGTTCCTTAAACTTAAAGTGCTGTTAATCCTTGCATTTAGGATTTACGGAAAGATTATAGTAGTAGAAGTGCTTTCATATCAAATCAAGAGTTACCGATTTATTTCCACTGCTAATTGCTAATGCAGGGTCGACTGACCGGGTCTTGAATTAGAAAAGCCAGAGGGAGAATCAAATTAATCGTTATGGAAGTATAAACAGAAAACAACAAGGTACAGAGTGGGCAACAAATTAGATGAGACATATATAAAGGAAAACAGATAATGTACCTCTGATAGCCCGTCTCCAGTCCAGCTTTCAGGATCATGCCTGAGACAACTAGGCCGGCAAGGGGATCTAGAAACTTAACTCCAAGAATAGAACCTCCTAAAACATGTTGACAATCTGTGGTTAGTGTGTATTAACAAGATTGCAAAGCATTAAATAATTTAATGAAAACCAACAAGGAATAAATAAACAAACTGTGAGAGAGAGAGTTTTCAGGGACATGTGCAATGTTGTATAACCAAAATTAAGAAGACCACCCTAAGTTGACAGATAGGTTGACAGATGGAGACAGCACACATATCACTGTCTGTGAAGTGCAGTAATTGCTGCATATAGGATTTTCTTTTGGACACTTTTGACCATTGCAAGAAGAGTTGAAGTCAAATTTAACATTTTCAACTAATTTTTATCATTTTAAGGTTACAACAGTACGGCTGGAAGTATTTTGATTTCAAAAAAGCATTATCCTAACTGACCACGGAAGTAGGCACCAAAATATTACTAATCTTTACACAAAACTACATGCTTATTAAACAAAGTTTCTTACCAACCCCAATAAGAGCAACTACAGACGAAACAGCATCAGCACGATGATGCCATGCATTTGCTCTCATCAAACCACTTCCTTGCTTTTCTCCAGCTTGTTTTGTTATCCAATAAAGCCTATGCATAAGAAGACCTTCAAAATTAGAATGACAGATTTACCATAAGTATGAACATCGGTTACTGAAAGAGTGAAGAAGTGTGTTGGGAGAGAGGAAGAAACAAGTGTATCAAAAAGGGGGGCTTGCATCAATGGAAACTAAATCAAAGAAAACTGGTAGATAATTAGATTGCAAGCAACAAGGACCAGTGATCACACCAGAACAAGGTTCAATTAGAGGGGAAATGAAGAGAGTGAAAATGATCCGTAAAGACATTTATGGCTTTCCATAGATGCAGTATAAGCAAAAAGTCTTGTGATTAAATTAGTGATGAGAAGTGACTTTGGTACCCTTCTTTAACAGATATTGATAGAATAGTCATAGTCAAAGCTAGGGTTGGATGTTGCATATCAATTCCATGATGATGGCTATGCACATGCTCGTTTGCCGAGGACCGGCTGACTACCTCAGGAGATGCAGACAACAGACCCTGCAGATGATAAAACAAACCTCTTAGGAAAATAATGAATACAAAGTAGAATCTGCTTTCATTTCAAATGTAGTAAATTTCCGCAACTCTATATTTCTTTCCGTAATTCCGATTGACAGTGAGATAATGAAAGATTTTTACTGAAACTAAAATTGAAAATTTGAGCCATTTTTTATTTGTTTTATTATCACAGTGAAGAGAGGAGAAAGCAGCTGTACAAGCAAAAGATCTAAAGCATGCCATGCTATACCGCCGGCTGTTGCCAATAGCATAGACGAGATTCCAAGAGCTCCCAAAGTTTCAAATTTTCCATGCCCTGAGATAACAAGAAGCCTGTCAAAAACACTAAAAATCTAAAATACACTATTTGCAATGCCTTCCAAAGCAAGTTTCTCAAAATCTCGGACATTGATAAAACAAGCCTCTGGAATTGAAATTAGATCAATCAGACTCCCCCTGGCGATTAAACTATTCAAGAAATAAACATGAAATTTGCATATAATTAAGAACAATGGAGTAGCGTGTAGGTACAAATCAAAAGTGACCATATGGATGTTCTTTGTCTTTAGGAGCCTTTGCAGCTTTGTATGACCACAACGCAATACCGCTTAGAACCTGCAAACATCCGAAAAGGGGAAAAAAATGAAGAAGGAGAAGAAGAAGCAACCCACATCACAATTTAACAGAATGAAAAATACCACATAAGAATATAATGTACAGAAATGGGCAAGTAACAGAATGAAAAATACCACATCGGATATGGAATGGGCAGCATCAGCGATAATCGCGGTGCTGCCGGACAAATATCCCGTCAAAGCTTTGCCAGCAGCTAAGCCCACGTCGGAGGCGAGACCCAGCCAGAAAATGTTCTCAGCATCCTTTCCAGATAATTGTTGGCGGTGGTCATGAGAATGACCTAAATGCCACCGAATTGGGATCTTAAGATAATGTTGATTAGAGTATATTGAAGAAGGGTGATCTTGGAAATGGAAATTTAGGGATTGGCATTGGATTATGGGGTGATAATAGTTGTAGGTCTTGTTTGATTGTTGTGAGACTCCGGTGACGTATCTTCGGCACAGGGAGTTGATATGGCGGAATCTGAATCCCATTTGTTTGATGAAATGTCTAAACGAACGAAAGATATTAAACAGATATTAATTAGGATTTCTTTGATATTCTGTTGCTCAGATTTCGTAAGTTTTACGCATTGCCTGGAACTAAATGGTCTGAAAGTAATACTCCTGAGCTGAGGTTAGGCGGAGCTCTTCCCAGTACTCGCTCGTTTCATTTCATTACACGTGTCTTGAGAATTTTCTTTAACCATCCGTTATTCCGTTATACGGGCACCAGTGTCCCTAACATTTTATGGTTTTGTAAATAAGGATATAATTTGTCGAATTGTATCAATAAGTCCCCAACCCAAATTGAAATGATTGAAACAACCTTTAACTTCAGGTCATATTTCACTTTTGAGGTGCAATCCAGTCAATAAACTATGGGAAAATATGAAAAAACTTCACCACGTACATTATTAAATTTTTTCCCCTTTTTTTTTTTTGAACTTCTATTTGGCAAGAGTTGAGTTAATATTCTGAAGTTAATAAATTAATTGGAAAGGAAGGGTCCCCCTTTTTCGATTGAATCACACATTGATATTATTACCATTTTTCTTCCCCCCTTTTGTTTTAAATATACTTTTAAGTGACCCATTTTAAGTTCCGAATGAATCCATGTTTATGATAATACAAAACGAGCAATTCCAATGACCTTGGGCTTTATTCTACTAGCGATTGGCCATAGTTAGTCAGCCCAACACGGGGAGAGAATTTTTTATTGATCCATGTTTTTTATCCCTGTCAACTAGTTGACCACTTTTAAGAGCCTCGAACAACCCCGATGACCCGGGGGATCTCCTTTTTCATACTTTAGAACTGTCGCATTCAATTAACAAAGACCAAACCAAAGCCCATCCAACCAGCCACCCAGTTTTAAATCTCAGCTCTAAATTTGCCAACTTTAATTAGCTTCGTTTTGATTTGTGAGAGAGAGAGAGAGAGAGAGGGAGAGAGAGAGAGATGAGTAAGTTAAACAGTTGTGGCAAGTTTTATGTGCTTTTGTCAAATTCAGTATCATGAGAAAGTTCTGAAGAGTTAGAAAGCTGCGATTGCCACTCAATGCCCCGTTCTCCCCTCTTGCATCCCAATTCTCAGCCTCCCAAAACCACCACAATGTCGAATTCTCCTCAATGAGTTCCAAGTTACTCTGTATCAGGAGAACACACTACCAAGCCTAAACGACCTTAATGTCTTCGGTCTCGCCATGTATATCCGTACTTGTTATGGTCCCGAACTTCCCGGTGCCCAGAAGTATTCCATTGTCTTGACCGGTCAGGTCCATTGCTCCACCCAGAATTCATTCTGGGTTCTTGCAAGTTCCGTCTGGGCTCAAACTCTGGTGGCCTAGTTGGACTATTATCGGGACTCCATGACTCAAACCCATCATTACCCGCATATCCATTTCTCTCCCTAGGAGGACCTGACAGCACCTGACGCCGCTGCATAGGCCCCTCAAATGATCCATTATAATTGTTTTGATTAGCTTGATAACGAGAATTTGAAGCCAAGCGCTGACTTGCTTGCCAAGATTCAGATGCGGGACCTGAATTCCCCATTGGTTGCCTAGAGGGATACAATGATGCAACATGCGTAGGATTGGACATGTGGGGTTGCTGCGGTTGAAGCTGTGGCTGTGACCTTGCCGATGTTGGAACTAAGGTAGACGAGGGATATGAAACGTGTTGTCTCTCAGGTGCATTGATATGCATTGGTGCTGCTTTCACATTGCTAATGTATGAGGTATTAGCGTTAGGTAGATTTTTCATGGCTTGTGTTTGTACAATTGGAGAACTGATGGAGTGTGACTGATGCAGAGAAGGAACAACAGAATGTAACTGCCTTTCTGGTATTGTTTGACGTAGTGAAGGATGCATTGCACTTGTTGGTTGTTGGGGTATTGTGACATTCATGGCCGAAATTCCAGACCGAATTACATTGGTCGTGTGAAGCTTTTCTGTGGGAGCAAATTCCAGAGAGGAGTGAACAACATTGCTCTCCATTGGACTTCGTCGTGAAAAGGGATTCCTGACAACGTCCTGTCTCCATCCACTCTGAACCCCAAAAAAAAATAAAAAATTAGCACCATCATATTGAGAAAACTTATCTCTGACATAAAACAAAGTCATAGTTATGACAGTATAAATCAATTCCTCTCCAAAAGTCGGCTAATATTGTCAGTCTCTATTATCCACCCACTTGAATCTACTGGAACAGAATAATGGCAGACAAGTCTTTACTTCTTCATTAATTCTCCACAAAGAAAAGGCTAATATTCTGGAAAATAACAACTCTAACAACTTGGCCACCATTACATGGCAACGTCTGCAAGTGCCTCCCTCTTAAATTACCCGACTTTTATTTGCACTATCACTTTTAGTTATTTAATGTTATTAAAATTTTGGACCTTGGTTTAACAAGGCAGGCTCAGAATATGGGATGCAAGTGCGAAATAGCCCATGAAAAATTGGCCATATTTAGGACTTGGCGGTAAAAATTCTCACGCACCGTTCCAGGATTGCTCGATGGAGTTGGGGATGGGAGCGAAACCTCAACCTTCTCCTCTACTTTTCCCCTCATCCCACTTACATTACCGGCTAAGCCAGGCCCAGCCCCACCAGACTTAATCACATCTAGCAGCTTCACAGTGTCTTCACTTGATAAGTTACCAGCTTGACCTGAAGTCAAGGCAAAAACCAACTCTGGATTTTTAAGCAATACAGCGAGCAACTCAAGATCTGGCTCGGTTGCACTTGCACTAGCATTTGCAGCATGTGGTGGTGGTGCAATCTGTAATGGGATAGGCAGTGAAGGAGCTGCATTATTTAAAGTAACATTATCAGTAGGAAACTGTGTTTCTTCTACACTATCAGCATCAGGCGGCTGTTCGATCGGGATTTCTGGAGTCAATGTATCATCATAGTCCATTTCAAGGTCCCATGGCTCCTTGGGATTACATGGCATCTCCTGGATTTTATGACAGATGGTTTCTGTCTCTCGGTGGGTTCTGTTTTTCTGAACTTCAACCTCTTTGCTATTCTCACCAGTACCAACTCGCCAATGTGTGTTAAGTTTCACTTCTGTAAAAAGGGGAGAAAGACCATAAAAGGGTTAGAATTTGTAGAGAATGTCTCTGAACTTCATGAGACTCCATTAATCACAGAATTAAAAAAAAAAAAAATATATATATATATAATTGAAAAAAAATTAACAAGAGTCACAAATTAGTATAATTTTAAGCTGCAGCAGATATAGGCGGAGCTTGAAGACATGACGGTGCTTGCTGACCAAACCAATATTGTTCTCCTCTTAAGTAAACATTATTACACTAGGGGACTCACAGCAAAGAAAATGTTGATGGGTTCCTCAGCTTAGACACAAATTACAGTCAGCCTGCAACCGTACTCTGTAACATAATCATGACTGCCTGACTCAGCTTTCTGGCAGTTTATTAACAGTCTCCAAGTTCAAAGAGAAATCTCAACTGCTGGTGGGTACATGCAAGTTAGTGTCAAATTTAGTGTCATCCAGACAGATGAACTTTAATTGAATATTTATCCAAAACCAAATCCTTTGTCATTGCCATCATCATTAATTTACAAATTTATGCTTGGGATTAAGTTTGTTAGAGTATATCGTGTGCCCTTGTGCACTATAGCATGACAACCTGTACCTTACATTCAACAATACCACAAACCATGAACTTGTAATCAACCCCTCAATGATTAGTTGGTCTGATAAGGTACCAATATTTCAAACTGCCCAGTGATGATCCTATCAATTGAACCAAATAATCTCACTAAAGTTTTGCTTCATTACAGCAGTTCTCGGCTTGTCCTCCCAATAAACTTTATGAAATTCCGTACAATGACTTTCTCCTTCCCTTTGTAAGGTAGACAGATTTCTCAATTATTAATTAAAAAAAAAGGATCTATAACAATCATCTAAAGCTCAATTACCTTTAGTTATAATTATTATTTACGAAAAAAAATTAGCCTTCAGTGAGTCAGCATAAAAACAGTTTGAACCTAGGAGTACAAATCAACACCAATGTGGCTTTTAGACAAACAGCCTGCACAGTTTCGTGGTTCACTAGCACATTGTGTATTAAAAGGGTAATCAACAAGTTATTAAAGAGCTAATCCACATCACAACCAGCACCGCACAATGTTGTTAACACTATATTGATAGTGGGGATAATTTCAAGCCCTACCGAAAGCAAAATTTATCAAGAAATAAATGGTGCTCATTAAAATTCCATACAAGGTAATACTATTTGGATGGTCAAAGTTCATCACATAGGAAAAAAAACATTTGAAAATTTACTTCTTTTTATTTGGTGCCAAATTTTTGCTCTTAGCTATAATTACTGGATAAGAAGACATTAAAACAAAAGTATATACAATATAGCCCAATTTTTACACAATGGACTTTTGGTTTTTATCTAAATCACTATTGATACGAGCTAAACAAAAAAGTTGTGGTTGAAGGAGAAAGTAATCATAGTTTAGAATCTGTAATTACAGAAACAGTGAATCTCCATCTCTGAAAACGTGAAAATTACTTCCAAGATGCTCAATTGCTCAAAGATCAGGAACTCCTTAAAATGGTCCCTTCCCTTTTCTGTAGAGAGCTATTCTTTCTATACTAATAATATTATTAGCAAGCACATAAAGACCCAAAAAATAAACACTGAAACAAGTGTACCTGGGGGTGTCTGCCATGGGATCTGAACCCTCAACCACTTCTCCTGTGGAGACTCCTTAACCTCAATTTTTTGCTTCTCCCGTGGAGGCTCCTTCACAGCTATTTTCTGGTTCTCTTCCGAAGCCTCCTTAACAACAATTTTCAGCTTCTCCTCTGGAGGCATTTTAACATCCTTTTTCTGCTCAGGATCAAGAGGGGCTTCGGGCCTATTAGAAATTTTTGGTTCCGGGATTACTGACTTTTTGAATTCCTCAATATGTGGCCGAACTAGAACTTTTGATATTGGTGGAAAATTGCTGGCTTGAGTTGCAGATTTCTCCAGACCTTCCGCCTTTACTTCATTAATTCCATTAGACAAAAAACTAGTTTTCCCATATTTATTCTTCTGCTTATACATAGCTTTCAACTTTGCTTTTTGAATATCATCTGCAGACATCGGACGGGCTTGACCTACAGGAGCTAATCTTGAGGCCTGTGGACTTCTACCTGCCAATTTTTGACCTGGCTGTTCCACAAACTGAGTTTTTCGGCGTTCTCTGTTATCTGTCGCTGGTTAAGGCAACTAAGTTCATCCATACATATTTATATGCAAAATAAATAAATAAATAATTAAGAATAGTGCTTAAATCATTCAACACACTTTCCAATTGATTGCTAACTAAAGTCCTATGGCTACACCTACAGTACCTTATTCAAGAAAATTGCATTTCAACTAAATCACAGAAAACATCATCGAAGGTTGTTAGAAATCCACATTAGAACTTCCAAAACAAGTAGACTATAAATCAAAATTGTGGAAAATACATTTAATTACCTTTCCACATTTCCATTAAAGGCCAACCAACAAATGCTGCTGAACATATATACCCACATCAAGGGAAAGAGTTCCTAAAATTAATATTCATAATAAAGTTAATTTCCAGATAGAAGAATTTCTTTTCAGCTGTCCATCCATAAAAATGTTAAAAGTTCTAATATTGCTATTAACATAAAAAGGATACACGACGAAGATACACCAAGGATGTTCTTCCTGGCAGAGTCATCTGAAGATGCTGTCAATAACTTAACTGATTGTGGAGATTCTGACTTCCTGCACAAGAAATCTATGCTTAATACCTCCACAGCCACCAAACAGTGCTAACAAGCCAAAGAATATAAGATCATTTATTGACTTCAGACCTGAAACTCTCTGAACTTTCGTACAAGGGAGCAAGACTGTTCTCCTGTACATCCAAAGAGAGAGGGGAAAAAAAGAAAACTAATTAGTAATTACATGTACCTACACAACTTTCAGCAGATTTTCATTTGGATTGTGGGTAGCACTTACAGAAGCATTACTACTTGAGAGCCATGATTCATCAGCCATAATTTCGCCAATACTGCACATATTTAGAGTGCAATGATAAGCAAATACTTGAAAAAAATCTTGCAGGTACAAGCAGGAAAATTGAAAACTTGCCTGTGTTTAAGAATTAACTCGTTCTGTGAGTCACTAGAGTATTTTGTGCCATGTTTCTTCAAAGCTTGGCTTCTTGAAAACATCTTGCTCCATTTTGATAACAAAACATTTGCCCTGTTCGATAAGTCTGATCTTCAAATCAGATAAATGAGATTCAAAAATATTCCAAGGGTGCACAAGAATACTAGCATATATTTTTAATGCAGAATGCAATTACATCATAATTGGAAAAACTTAATGAGAAAATAGAAAGAAAACAAAGTTTATAACAAATTGTGATAAGACATTTTTCAACAAAAACACACTATACATAGCTTGAGAGCTCTCCAAAACAGAAGCACACCTGACGCCCTGTAGTACCGCAGTCTTTTAACGCTTTGCAGTATGGCTGACATTTGTTCTGGGAGAGCTTTATGTAATGGCAAGTGACAGAGAACCTGCATCCCAGTCAAACAATGTAATTACAAGCTAAGTAGTACCAATGACAAACTAAACAGACGAGACAAAATCCATACGTTAAGGACGACAATAAGAACACTTGTTTGTTCCTCATCAGCTGCTTGACTCAGCCATGTCGCTAAAATCATCACACCACCTTTGGTCAAAAACCTACAATCACAATGACCGGACAAGGTAAGCGTAGCAAACAATAATTATACTCTTCCAAGTTCATATGGCATTTTGCAAGTACCAATATAGAATTGAAGAATTTTCTATCCGCAAGATCTGTTCCATCAGCTTCACCTGCCCAGAAAATGTTTCTTCCTTCCGCATCAAACTGAAAAAATTCTCAACAAAATGTTTATCTAAGTCATCTAAGCCAAGCTGACATTCATCCCGCCCAGAACAAGATGGTGCTTCTTCAACTTTGAGAGGGCCAATGGAGTTTAAGGGAATAGGATTAATAGGTATCACACTGGTAGGGCAAGCTGAACTTAAGGGGACAGGATCGGTAGGAATTACATAATCAGAGCTAATAGGAATTACAGAATCAGAGCTGACAGGAACCATATCATTATGTGAGTCTTTACGTGCATCAGATTTAATTGCCTTCTCCTTTGACAACCGAACTAGTTTCCTCACTCTAGTACGTTGGCTAGCAAAAAAATCCTTAACCTACAAAGGTTAGAGCAGAAAGGTATTAACAATTACTATCATATATTTCATTTACTAAGAAGATGGTCAGTGGAAAGTGGAAACTATACCAAAACGAGAAATGGAATTTTTAAAAAAAAAGCCATCGGTAAAACACATATCCATATTTAATTTCAAAAACAAGCAGGCTTCAGGTGAGGACAGAATTTTATTTTGAGCAGTTGAGAGAAAGGGAGAACTCAAGACAAAATAATGAAAAGTGTCACAAGAGGATAGAAAGGACCTGTGTAACTGTAACACCAAATTGAGCACTGATCTCCCGGGATTCCTTTTTACTTATTGCATCTTTCAGAGCAAAAACCTCTTGCATGTATTTCACAGCCTTAGGGTTTAGCAAATCTCTAGGTCTCTTTCCTGTGATATACATCTCAGTGAAATGACAACCAAGAAAAGTAAATAGCAGAAGTAGAACACTTGCAATCAGATCGAGATTTTACACACACAAACATATAAATATAAATATATACATATATACATCTATACATATATACATATATACATCTATACATATATACATACATACATATATAATGTATGTCACTCGAGAGACACGGCATACAGAGGAAAAACTCACCAATTTTTATTGATAGGGCACCAGCTGCCTGCATGTGCGAAGAAAACACACATTGGTTAACATGATAAATGGAAATAACCATACTTTTTAATTCAAAGAAAGTCCATAAAACATATTAATAGAAAGCCCCCTACTAGTGTTATTGCATGAGATTTAACTAGTAATATAGAGTACCAAGTTAAATGTTAAACTCAAATAATAGGTTACTTTGCCCAAAGGAAAAAAAGGCCTTATTTTAGGTTTTGTCATTTCCCCTGGAATGTCCTGTGTGATTGTGTGCAAATTCTGTAAATTCTAGTGTCTACTATGCTCAGTTGCATTAACATGTTATTTACCTAATAAAATAAGTTGAATCCTGTGAGCTATAATAAGGAAGCATTCAAAGAACTGAAACTCCTAAAAGAATGGTATCAGTTCAATAATTCAAACAAATAAAAACCAAGAATCAAAATGTTAACGAGTATTAATTACAGGATTAATATTTTCTCTTCTTCATAAAGTAAATCTAATTAATTTTCGAAAACGCACCATCTCCTGCGCCAGAGGATTGGCTCCAGTGAGTCTGCATTGTGTGACGACGACGTTTTGAAGCTGTTCGATCTGCCTGTGGAACAGCTCTCTCTGCGCGTCTAGAAACTTCTGAAAAGATTCCGCCGAGCTCCCAATCTCTATCTCCATCGAATTCTCCTTCAACGCCTCCATTGTCGAACTCAACACTCGATGTCCTATTTTGAAAAAGACTGCTCATTAGAGAACAAATTAAAGAGAAGAGAAATCTGAAAGGCAAATTGAATTCCGATTTGAGATGTGTAATTAGGGTTAGGGTTTTGTCTGTTTAGATGGAGAGAGCAGAGAACTGATGAGATTTAGGGGATGCCAACGGTGCCCACAGTATGCAGCAATTCGCGCGTGCAATGTTCTGGATTCGGTTCTTGGATCGATTCGACGCCGTTTCCGCAGTTTCGTTGGAACCCAAGCCCCCGGCTCGCGTAGCTCCGTCTCTACTATTTTCATTGATAAATATTATATTATATCCTATTATATTACACTTATCTAAGTGAAAATTAAATACTTACACGGAGGACTTGTAATTTTGATCTAGAAAAATAATGTAGAGGGATCATTCCGCTTGGGTGGGCATCCATTACTGGCATTATTTTCCATGTGTTCGGGTTGATTAGAAAGCGTTATATGATTCTATTCTATAATTAATTGATTCCTCTCTCAAGTAAAACTTAAATCTCTTTCAAGTTTTCTCACCCTCATAAACATTATATTGTTGAGATTTTTCTTCACTATCAATAATAATGAATTCTGACATGATTTTTTTTTTTAATCAACAGTATATTTATGTTTGGTATTATGCAATGAATGATTGCTATTTGTATTTGTCCATTACTAACGTAATGATTTTGAGACTACCACTGAACTAGTATAAATATAAATTCAATTCGTGTGGAGACCAGTTTTTCTACTGGAAACAAGCCTTGCATACTTATGACATATTAATTGTTAGTTTTCATGTTTTCAGTGTTTGTTTGTTCATTAATGATTGAGAATCTTATTTATTATTAAATTCATCATTTAATAAATAACTAACAGAATTCAAATGTTGGGTATTATACATTATTGTTCGTGTAATTAACAAATATCGCCTTTTTTTTCTTTATTTTATTATTAATATTTGTTGTTTGCTCCACTTGAAAGTTCACAATCAGATTATCATTGAGTTTTAGGAAGAATTGATGTAGTTAGAAACTCATATTATGATTAAAAAGAAAACCCCTGTTCTTCCCAAAAGATAAAGAATTTTTTTGCCTCTCTCTTTAATCAAAATACAAGCAGTCTTGGTGCCCTCCAATTTGGAGGGCAGCAGTTGGAACTCCAACAAAAATATTGTGGGGGTAAATTCTTTTTTTACAAAAATATAAGTGAGGGTAGTCTTTTCTCTTATTTAATTAAGTGTGAGTGGAGTAGATATTTCTCAAATATTAGAAAGGATTAAAATTTGAATTGTATTCCATAGAAATTATTGTAATAGTGGTCTAATAATAATCTGATTTGTAATATCATGTAATATGAATTATATTATGAGTGATAGTATTATGTAAATAAAAAAAAAATACGTACAGTCTTTATTTTCTCAATGGAGTCTTATTGGACATCACAATTTATTAAATCTTACCGAATTTCAAACTTCCTTCCCCTTCTATTATTGTCATCATCTTGATTTAATACAGGTTCTTCAAACTGGCTTTAGAATATTTTTTAGCTGTTAATTCAAAAATTAATCAATATTATTTTATTCTCGAAATAAAATTAATATTAGATCTCTGAGAATGTCCTCATAATAGATAAAAGATTTTAGACTTTTGCTCCTTGGAATAGATCAAACTTCAAAGATTTTAGTTGATGTTTACGGTCAATTTAATTTTTCGTTGTAAACGGGTGTCGGCCGCAATCTACTCAAACAATAAAATGCTGAATTATTTACAAAGTTTAAGTCATTCCTTCATAAATTTAAAGATATATTTTAGTCCAACCCTTTCCTGCATGGACGCAAAACTAGTTTCTAGCCATGACTGGCATGGTACCATTTGATGCGTAATTGATGGTACCATATGTTGCATAATTTTTGGGCTTACTTTCATAACAAATTTTTCAACGTAGAAGTTGCAAAACTATATCTAACAATGGTTTTGACCGCTCGTGATCTGTTGGTCACTATTCAGGTCGCTCCACGTGGCTAAGTATCTCAATATCGGCCGTGAGATTGTATCTCGCGGTAGCTTGGGAAAAAGATGAAGAAGTGAGTTCGTTAGACCTCAGGCAACGTGGACGTGGCCTAATAATGTAATCAAATGTAATATTTATTTTGAATTGCCAAATATAGTAGTATTACTAGAATTAGATTTAGACTCAAATTCTTGATTTAAGGCTAATTAAAATGTGTTAAAAAAACAAAGCTATTTAAAATTCTAATAAATACAATAAGCAGGACTAGTACAAGCTCAACGCCGGCCGACGACGATAATAATAGAAAAATATATATTTATATATATCAAGAAAAGAAAAATGACAAAAAAAGAAAAAAAAGAAAAAGGAAAACTGGAGGTCTGAAAGAAGCGAAGGTCTCTAAAAACCTTCCTAAAAGCATGATATTGGATTCTGTGCCAACAAATCCCACCCCTTTTTAGTGCATTTAATCATCCCTTAAAAGCGAAGTCTTCTCACCGAAATCCCCTCTCATTGATAATTTTAATAATTTTACCGAAGCGATCTCTCTATTCTTCCTCCGTTAGGGTTCCCTCCTCGATTCTCGTCTCGCTCTCCCTCATCCGTTGCTATACGGTGCGTTTTGCCCCTTCCCCTCCACTCTACGATTCTCTTTCTTTTCTTTTCGCCGCATTGCTTTATTTATTCAATTGCTTTTAATCGTTATTTTGTGTTTTCTTCGTCGCCAATCGATGTCATGTGATTCTTTTCTTATTCCTTTCGCTTCAACAATATTAATATTAATAGCAATCGCTGTTGATTGTTAGTTTTCTTTTTCTGTTTATGTGTTTATTTAAAAACTGTCTGGCGTGTAATCGTATTGATTAGTTCCAAATTTTCGGTTCAGTCTTATCATAACTGCGCGTGCTGTTACGTTTTTGTATCGAGAAGCAAAATTAATAATACTAGTTCTTTTGTGTTTTAAGAAATTGCTGGCGAAGAAATAAATAATGAGGGGAATTAGATATGATGCTTGTTAGTTGCGCGCATTGTTTACTTATTTATGGGGTTTTTTTTCTTTGTGTTTAATTGCAGGTAATTATTGTTTAGCAATGGATCGCAAGACAATTGACTTGGATCAAGGATGGGACTATATGCAGAAGGGCATCACAAAACTGAAGAGGATTTTGGAAGGATTGCTGGAGTCTCCTTTTAGTTCTGAGGAGTACATGATGCTTTACACGTAATGATTTTATTTGTTTTTCTTATTCAGTTCAATGATCTTAATGTTTGGATTTGGAAGGCATTGTGGGTTTATTTTATATTATTTTATTTTTTTATATATGGCAGAACAATCTATAATATGTGCACTCAAAAGCCTCCTCATGACTATTCTCAACAGCTTTATGACAAGTACAAGCAAGCGTTCGAAGAATATATTTCTTCTACGGTGAGAGGATTGCCATTTTTTTTTTCTGGTTTTAATTTTATTATGACAGTTAGTTATGGATTGTTCTCCCGTTGTAATTCTTCATGGCATGTGGTCATTTATTCTACCGGTCTGAAATAATGCTGTTTTATGATATAACTAAGTGCTCGTGGGTGTGTTTATTGCATGTTGCTATTGTGCATTATGAAAGATAGTTATGTGAACCTGGTAAATTTCCATATTCTTTAAAGATACCAATTCTTTATCGAGTTGATATTTCCATTGACTTTGAAATAGGTTGATTGCTTTTGGTGTTTATAACAACAGTGTACTCATAAATAATTTAATTCTGTTATGATAATGAACCATAAATTTTATTACTACTTAATTGTGTCATTCTTCAATTTTATTTATCAATACCTTGTAAAAGTAAGACTTGTATTTGATTTGTCTACCTATTATTCCTTCTTTTTGATCTTTACTCATGCGACGTCTCCTTTTCCTTTTCATTTCCTTCATTAGGTATTGCCATCTTTGAGTGAGAAGCATGATGAGTATATGTTGAGGGAGCTAGTGAAAAGATGGGCTAATCATAAAGTTATGGTTAGATGGCTGTCACGCTTTTTCCACTATCTTGATCGCTACTTCATTGCTCGAAGGTCACTTCCTGCACTTAATGAAGTTGGGCTTACTTGCTTCCGGGAACAGGTTTGTCATTAGTCCTTTTAATGACATCATACATTCTATGGTAGTAAAAGCTTTTGATATGCCTTCCTCTCCTGTTCTTTTTTTGTTTATTTTAACAGTTCCAACATACTTAATTTCTCTAATTCCAGGTTTACGATGCTTTAAAGAATAAAGCCAAAGATGCTATTATTGCTCTTGTAAGTTCATTCTTCATGACCTGCTGTGCCTTTTTATCTCTTGTTTTGAGTGAAAGGATTGAACCACTATTTCATTGAATTGGTTAGATAAAGAAACTGGTCTTTAACCTTGTTACTTGATTTCGTTTAACCCAAATTTTATTTCCCCTGCCAGATTGATAAAGAACGTGAGGGAGAACAGATTGACAGAGCATTGTTGAAGAATGTATTGGATATCTTTGTTGAGATTGGAATGGGGCAGATGGATAGCTATGAAAAGGATTTTGAAGAACACATGCTTCAGGATACCGGTGCTTACTATTCTCGCAAAGCATCAAACTGGATTCTTGAAGATTCATGTCCAGAATACATGATAAAGGCAAGTCCTTCCGCCCATAAGTTTTACTAATTATGCAACTTTCACCAACCTGTTTGATTTTAAATTATAACATAACTTTGATTAACCTATTTGATTTTGGAATGTTTTGTAAAATTGCAGGCTGAGGAATGCTTGAAGAAAGAAAGAGATAGAGTGTCTCATTACCTGCATTCAAGCAGTGAGCCGAAATTAGTGGAGGTTAGTGTTGATATGGAAACAATATGCTTTAGTTTAGTTCATAGCGCCTAGAATTAGAAACTATTTATGGAGAAACTTTGTAAAATTTGTTGAGAAGCTCTTGATTCATATGAGCAAGTACGACATATTTTCTTTGTGACATATAAAACTATATGCTTTCATATCCGTTGGAGATTTTGGTTCTTCTTGTAACTTGTATCAGGTTGAGAGTTCAATCACATTATCATATTGTCTCTGCGGAAAGATAGTTTTACAATCCACTATACATCCTAATTGTAGCTCTTTACATCATGTAGAAAGTACAACATGAGTTGTTGGTGGTGTATGCAACTCAGCTTCTTGAGAAGGAGCAGTCTGGATGCCGAGCATTGCTGAGAGAAGATAAGGTGGTTTTCAAATTTGCACTATTTTGTGGCATTAATAGTTGATTACCCTGCCATTATGGTATTAATATCATTTCACTTTGTTATGCTGTGCTAGGTGGAGGATCTTTCTAGGATGTATAGGCTTTACCATAAAATACCTAAAGGCTTGGAGCCAGTAGCTAATGTATTCAAACAGGTTAGTTGGTTGGTTTTCACACTTGTATTATATTTGATTTCTAAATGGCCTCTTTACCTGTTACTTTTTTCACATCACTAATCTCTCTCAGAACTTTAATATTTCAGCATATTACTGCTGAAGGAACTGTGTTGGTACAACAGGCTGAAGATGCTGCAACAAACCAGGTATAATGTCACAATCATTTTTTATTTGATATTACTATCTGTGCCTACAGATAACTGCTGTCATGTTATATTAAGACATTATAAGCCACTCTCCTGCACAAGGTGGGAATCTTACGTGTGTGCTCTTTGCATCATCTTCACACTTTAGTTGTTGGGATGCTGTTATTCCTTTTGATTGATGCTGTGGTTTGACAATAGGATGAGAATCATTCAGTAGGTGCACTAATGCCAATATACATGTTTGTGGATTTGCTGATTATGCATTGCCACCCAGTCTAATTACTTATTTGCTCTAAAGTTAAATTATTATTTCTTTTAGTAGTATGTAACCTGTTTTTATTTTTATGCTTCATTCTTTTGCTGCCATGCTGACAGTTGTATGCTGATGCAGGGTGGAAGTGCAGGTGCTGTGCAGGAACAGGTAAATCTTGCCACCTCTATGTTATGGAACCTGTTGAAGTTACTTGAAATATCAAAAGTTGACTTTGTTGTGTGATCTCAGGTCCTTATCAGAAAAATAATTGAGCTGCATGACAAGTATATGGAATACGTGATTAATTGTTTCATAAACCACACGTTGTTCCACAAGGTTTGTGGTGTATGGTATTCTAATGGTTTTTAGATCTCTTCAAATCTGTTGTCTGTAATGTTCTTTATTGGTTGTTCAACAGGCTCTGAAAGAGGCTTTTGAGATATTTTGCAATAAAACTGTTGGTGGCAGCTCGAGTTCAGAACTGCTGGCAACTTTTTGTGATAACATCCTAAAGAAGGGTGGAAATGAGAAATTGAGTGATGAAGCCATTGAAGAAACTCTGGAGAAGGTAGTTTAATGATTTGTTGTACTAAATTCTTTTTCAGTATAAATGACATTGATTTTATTAAACAAAGTGCTCGTTTTGCAGGTTGTTAAGCTGCTTGCATATATCAGTGATAAAGATCTTTTTGCCGAATTCTACAGGTACAATCTTACATTCCAGATAATGATTTCATATATGGTCACTTATGTTATATGATAATTCCAAATTAATAATTTTTCTATATATCCAATTACATTTGTACGTTTATGAACTGGTGGTTTCCTGTTTCTGACTGCCTGTCGCAGGAAGAAGCTTGCTCGTCGGCTGCTTTTTGATCGTAGTGCTAATGATGATCATGAAAGGAGTATTCTCACAAAGCTGAAGCAGCAGTGTGGGGGACAGTTTACATCAAAGATGGAGGGAATGGTAAATTGGTCTTGAGTGTTTGGGTGAAGCTTTTGAATCTGTTCTTGTATTAGTATTTGGATTTCACGTGGTATCTTTCTTTCAGGTTACAGATTTGACTTTGGCAAGAGAAAATCAGACCAGCTTTGAGGAATATCTCAGCAATAACCAGAATGCACACCCTGGAATTGATTTATCAGTTACTGTTCTCACTACTGGATTTTGGCCAAGTTATAAATCCTCTGATCTGAACCTTCCTTCTGAGATGGTAAGTCTTTCTTTCATTCATGCTGGTTAGTAAGAAAAAGCAGTGAGCAGTGATTCTCTTTTTATACTTACTTTCCAAAATCATTGTTTCAGGTTAAATGTGTAGAAGTTTTTAAGGGATTTTATGAAACAAAAACAAAACACAGAAAACTTACATGGATTTACTCATTGGGTCAATGCAATATAAATGGCAAGTTTGAGCAAAAAAATATTGAGCTGATTGTATCAACATATCAGGTAATACCTTAAACAGTGCTCAGATTTAATTATAGTCGGGATAAAATGTGAATATTTTAAATTTTTGTTGTCTGAATTATACAGGCTGCAACTCTACTGCTTTTTAATACTTCGGATAGACTGAGCTATTCAGAGATCATGACTCAGCTGAACTTGACTCATGATGACTTGGTTAGATTGCTCCATTCCCTGTCATGTGCCAAGTATAAGATCCTTCTCAAGGAGCCAAATACGAAAACCATCTCACAAAGTGACCACTTTGAGTTCAACTCCAAGTTTACAGACAGAATGAGGAGGATAAAGGTCTGAGATTGTTTCAATACTTTGATAGTTTGCCTAATCTCATTTTTTCCTTGGTGGCCTTTTAGCACTCTTGAGTTGATGTACTTCTTTTTCATAGATTCTAAACAAGTGAAACGGTCCAATCATGTGCAGATTCCTCTCCCACCGGTTGATGAAAGGAAGAAAATTGTTGAAGACGTAGACAAAGACAGACGATATGCTATTGATGCTGCATTAGTGCGCATAATGAAGAGTCGGAAAGTTTTGGGTCATCAGCAGTTGGTGTCTGAGTGTGTTGAGCAGTTAAGTCGCATGTTCAAGGTATTCCCATGTTTCTTTGTCTTTGTATTTTGATTGATACAAGAAAGGGAAGTCTCGCAGTCATCTTTTATTTCATTTCTGTACAAAAGGTATTCCAGTTGGTCAAAACATTTTTACTAGAACATTCTTGTGGAGAGTAGTTTTGGCTGGAGGTGCAACTCAAACTCAGTTATCAGATGATTATTTTGTTTCTGTTTTTTTTTTTCTTGGTGTCAACTTGTTACTAATATGATATGACTTGGAACCTGCAGCCTGATATTAAAGCAATCAAGAAGAGGATGGAAGATCTTATCACAAGAGATTATCTGGAGAGGGACAAGGAAAACCCTAACATGTTTAGGTACTTGGCCTAATTTGATGTCGAAAAGGCAGGTGGAGTGAGAACAGAGATGCATGCACCGAAAAGGCATAGAGAGAGCTAGAAAGTAAACTTTTGATTTGATGCTGGTGGTGGCTACATGGAAATTGAAATTGAAATTGAAAACATAAAAGATGCTGTAAATGCTGTCTGTGTAGTTGTGGTGGTGTCTTCTTTTCTGACACTAGGAAAGTTGGTACCTACCCGTGACTCGAGAATTTTTGTGGACTTCCCCTCAGTTTTGTGAAATCCATCATACCATTCGTTCTTGGAGGAACCCAAAAGAATGGGAAAAAGGGAAAGAAAATTAATAGGAAAAGCATTATTGATTTTTCTAACTATGTGCCATTATGTGCCATTGGCCGTCGTGATTCACGGTTTCGGGGTAGTTGCAGATAAAACCTTTTCATCAATTAAAACAAGAGCGCACTAAACTTTCTTCAGTTTCTACTGGAAGCTTGGGCTGGGGAACGGCCAAATGATTCAGAGTGTTGAAATTCAGGCAAAAATAAACATCAGACGTTCTTTCAATCAAATGAGGCAATGCGCCGAAAGAGGTCTATGCGTCACTATTTCATTGGTGGGACTGTAGGACCCACGACGCAGTCCCATGAATGGAAATTAACACGCTTTTGATTTAAATCCATGCACTTTTACTCTCATTCAATCTTAATTGACGCCCGAAATTCCTGCAACCAAAAGACCATCCTGTGGCGCATCGTTGGTTTTCTGTACCGTTCTCTGTACTTTGATTCAAGAAGAACCACGAATAATTTAAGCTTAGCAACTATATCGAAAATACAAATAGGTCCCGTAACTACCATGTACTAAAAGCACAATTTATAGCATGGTCCTATCTGAGAATTAGAGTGAGTGTCAAGAATTCGAGTTGAGTTTCAAAACACCTTGTAAATAAATATTTAATAATATAATATTAGAGGAGAAAAGAGAGGAAAAAAAAAAAAAGTGAAAGTAGAATCTAGATACCCCGATCTCTGAGTCCATGCTCCCCAAGTAGCATTAGTGGATTTAAAAATTAGCCTTCAGAACATTACAAATAAGACACTCATTGGCACAAGTGAAATAAGATAGCAGAATTAGAAGAATGCTGTGTTTGTTCTACATTCACTCTGTACAAATTTGACAACTAGGTCAGATCCATAACAGCTTCGAGCATCAACCTTCAACTCATCGGCTGAAAAGGCGAAATTCTAAAAACCAATGGGATACAAAGTTTATTTTGAAAACTTGAATCAATGTTAATAATGGTTACTGTACATTTACCGAACTAGGTGAGCGTGAATGAGATCAAAATTTCATTGTCAGTGACTTGTATAAAATTTGTATATAACTACTCTAAAAAAACACTACCAATTACGAAACTATCTATATAGTGTATATATAAGAATGCATATTTTCCATGAGGCCATTTCATTCATTGTCATTTCTGCAGCTAGTCGCAACTGTCTCCAGAGTCCAGACGCTGAACCTGAAACCAACGACCCTGTCAACTCAGAACTTGGCCAAACTCCCAAAATAAGAAAAGTGATCATCTCATAGCCAGATTGTAATTAAATAAACTAGTATCCTTGTAACTGAAATCCACATGGGTATATCATTTAAGGTAAATTATCATTTCATAAAATAAAATAAAAGAGAGATTGAATCTTCACAATCTCAAGAGACTTAAGAGATGATGGAGAAGCAGCCATACCTGTTAGCATCTGCCTTTGCAGATGCTGTAGTAAATACTTGTTGCAAATAAAAATTTTTCCTTGGTCCAAGAGTAGACTTGATTCAACAATATATTTATGTACATAAATAGCCACTGCCACCCAAATAAATAAATAAATAAATAAATAAATAAATAAAAAGCAATAAAATTTAAGAGGCAACTAAAGAATTTCATGTTGTATGATTTTTAGAAAAAAAAAAAATTCACAACAAAGTCTACAAACCTTTAAGGAATTGAAGCTCGGGCAATCTTTATTAATGGAAGCTACATACATGTGTTTTATTTCCACCTTATAGTTTTGCTAACTTCTTCCTACTTGTTTATCAACAGCAAACTACAAATTGTTACAGTGGTAAAAAGAAGCCTGCAGAACAAGCAGATAAGAAATTATTATAGAAGATATTTGGAAAGGCAAAAAGATAGAGCAAGGGAAATGACAATATCCAACCTGAGACTGCCAACTCTGTAGCCCTGTTTACATTGTGCTCGAACCAAGATTGCAGTCTCTGCCTGGAAAAGTCTGACCAAAATGCTCATATACATATTAGCCACCCATCCTCAAGATATCTCCAAGTTAATAGTACCAAAAAAAATAAATAAATAAACAGGACACAAAAACTCAAAACCACTCTGGGGGGGAAAAAAGGCCAAAGGGATGGCACACACTGTTTTCAGACTCCTACCACCCTGCATCCGGCTAATTGTTCTATATTTATACATATATTATTTCTTCAATCCAAGTCCCATTGAACTATGAATCAGGCTGCTGTTGAAGCTTGTAATCAGTTCTGCAGAACCATCACACATCCTGAATAGCAATTCTGAGACGGAACTCAACAAGGTTGGTCCTTGTCAGTTCAGAAAACAGCTGAAGCCTCGGAAGAATTAAATCCAAGCTAACGTTATCGCACATATCTACAGAAAGAAGAGTTGGAGAGCTGGTGATAACGGTTTGTCAAGCTACTTCGTGCAGCAGCAGAGAAAACAGGATAGCCTTTTTTCTTCTCCTTCGAGGCTCAATACCCATGGATACACCAACAAAAAAGAATTCTTCCATTCCATGGTTTGACATCTTCTCCACAAAAATTAGGGCTCTTTTTTAACGACTAATAGCCTCCGTTGCCAGCCGTACCAAACGAAGTAAACCCTCTACATCTTGAAAGTTGAAATCAAGAGCCCTCTTGATGGAAGAGATACCCTCCTTGTGTTGGCCCTCTTCCAAGCTTACACTAGCAGCTGAAAAAGCACTCCTTGATTTTCTTGAAGCCTCCATGGCAAAATTTACATCCTGTGCCTGCAGACCATCAAGTTTAATAATGTTAATGCTTGTCTACTCTAATATAAAGTTGCAGTATAAAGTCTGGCTTGGTAATGGGCCAGTAACATAACCAGCTTCAATTAGAAGACTAAACCTATGTGCTGATGGGGAAATGTTGGCAAGGAGAGAAGACTCCTTGTTATTTGCAGGATTCAATATGAGCAAGTTTTCCAGTTCAAAAGTCTTAAATGAAACATCAATTCCACCATAATTTGTTTTTCACACTCAAAACCATGTTCTTCTGTGATGGATTTTCAGCAAACAAAGAATTGGAAATTTCTAAGGGATAACTATACTTACAAAATTGAGCAACCGAGAGAAGTTAGGACGGTTTTTAGCAGCGATAACATGATTCCCAGTGACTTGTGGAGAACTAACACCTTTTGGTATGGCAACCTTGTCCAATGTTGTTGGATGGTTTAGGTTATCAACATCTGATGCAGAAGAAGAAGGGGACTCACCTGATCACATTAAAAAAATCACCATCATGTAAAGAAAAAGGTGGTTACTACACTGCTTTTTGGTCTTGTTTAACATCAGACTAGCAAATGCTGAGTAACCAAAATACTTAAAGGTGAACATTGAAACATAAATCCAAAACCGAAAAATAAAAGAAAAAAGTAAGGTAAAAGCATCTTCCAATGGTTTTGAAATCCAAAATGACAAAAGCTTCTTCCAATGGTTTCGACATCCCAGATGACAAAAGCATCTTCCGATTCTGTATCAACATCAACAGAGTTTAACATGACGTTCTTGTCCGAAACATATATTAGAAGAAATAGTGATGTCCTACTCTAGTTATTTCCTATACATGAACTAGTAGCTTCAATGTTATCAAGGTTCATTTGGGAAAAATTTTACTAACTCACAACAGGCCAGAAAGTAAATGTTAGCAAGGTTCATTGTTACAATGTGAAAATTCCATTTTACTATTTTATTTTTGATAACGAAGAAATCCCTTGAAGTGCACCATGTTCAAATCTGGAGCTTACTGCTGGACCCCATAATATTAATTCATTGAAAATCCCCTTGAAGTGTAAGATCCCATTAAGTGGCTAAAAGCAGTTCTGAACTTCAAATCTCTTGGTCGGAAACCAAGGGTCATTGTTTGACCCACCTCTAAGGGTTAAACAACATATCATTCAAATGAGGTAGAAGATAAAACTCCTAAAATAGCCCAATGTCATCAGAAAGCATTCGCAATACCCCAAGCTGAGAGAAAAGAATTCAGAGGGTATATCACAATAGGGCTAAGAGCTAAGAAATTCTATGGGCACCATCACATGCAACCTTAGTCCTCCTTCCTTTATTCTTCTAAGAAAACATTCTTCCTGTTGGTACGGCACCAATTCAGCAAAGCATTTTTAACAAACGAAGTAAACTAGTTAAAAGTCCCCAAAACAAATTAATTACTTTGGTCTTTGACTTCCAGACAATGCCAAACCAGTGTACTATGCAGACCTTCATCAACATACAACATTAATTCTAGAATCTGCTACAAGTAAAGCTGTCAAGCAAGAGATTCAATAATCATTTAACTGGTTCTTTATTTACTTTTTCTTCATTTCGTAACTACAAATGTTGCATCTTTAACTCATTTATGGCTCCATTTCATTTTAAATTGCAAATTCTAAATATTTAAACAAAACCCAAAAACACAAGGCCACAACAATCATTTCACAGTTCTATATTTACCCTTGTTCAATTCATGTGTACATGTTGCATCTTTAACTCATTTATGACTTCATTTACTTTCTACTTCCAAATTCCAAATTAATGGCCACAAAGAATCCTTTTTAGTATATTGTGGTAACAAAGAGAAGATAAGGATATTGGATTACTTACTAAATCATATCTCGGACCACATCCCTCTAAAGCATGCATAGTTCAAAAGTACAAAGTCTACTGCACACTTGAAGTCAATTTATTCATATAAAATCCATTTTTACAATGATCACTGGTATACTTTACCATAGCGGTTCTATTTCAACATTGTTGAATGCATTTCACAGTTAATACTTTCCAAAACAGAGTCAAGGAGAGCAAACAAACTATCACATTCCAGGGAAAAATAAGGATTTTCAAATTGAAGCTTCAAGTGTGGCCAGACTTAGCTCCTATGAAAATCTAAAGGTGCGGATGTTTGCTGTTACCTAATGATAAATATAAAATCAAAGGAATAGCAGGTACATAGCATCCCGTATTATCTTCATTTTCATACAGGGATGACTAGAAGCAGAATTTTTATCCTGTACAGGCACCAACATGATTAAACTAAGTGTTCATTCAAATTACCAGGAGGAGCCATTTGCAAAGATGTCTGCAGCTCGTGTCGATCTCTGCCTGCACTAGAATGCGAGGAATAAATTACTCTCATATATGCCACCTCCATGCATTTGTAGGCTAGTGCAGCTGCAGCCATGTCTTTGGATCTCTCATACTCGTGGGCACAAAACCTAAAAATAATATTAAAATTAGAAGTTACTCGAAAAGCATAAATAGAATTTGATAAAATCAAAGTTGTCCCAGAGTTTATTTGAACAGAAAGAACAAAATCTGTTTAGCAACAAATCATCTATCTATGCCTCAAATTCACATGTGGAAACATGTTAGATTTTTTTTTTTGTTTTTAATAAGAAACTCAAAAATGTATTATAGATGAAGATTCATTACAGTGAAGTGGACCAATTGTCTTAATGTTTGAGGAAACATAATAAGTAATATAATGTCAAGAATTGACAAGACAAGAAACAACACTGAGCAAATAGCAATCCATGAAAGGTGAAAAATGCATCTCATTGCTTGTTAACCCAGGCATCATTCAATAAATAATCACACAGTTCCTCCAAAGCTTCCTTTGACTTACACACACTTGAAGCAGCAGGATTCATATCTCTTGCTGCATGCAGCGGCAATTATTTTTAAAAAAAGAAAGTTAAACTTAAATTCAAACAAAGTAAGTTCAATTAACTTCCCCAACAACACAGAAAAATAAATAAATGAATCAAAAAGCATGCCAGAAATCAGGAGGCTTCTTGATTCAGAGATCCAGTTAAACTTTTGACTTACTCGCATAGTTTTGCAGTGCTACTATATATAGTCATTGACTGTAACAAATCTCCATGCTTGGCACTCTCGCTGCTGCTAGATTCTAAAAGAGAAGCTCCATGAAGAAACTTGAGGGCCGCCTGGAAGTAAAGCCCTGTGCTTTCACTATTAGACCCTGAGTTCTGCAAAAGATAAGTCATCTTGCTCAGAGCTAAGAAGAAACAATACTACTAGGTACCACATTGAAATAAAACAAGTTAAAACCTTTAGACGATCAGCCAGATGCTTCAAATCTTTAGCTTCTTTCAATGCATTGTTAGCAGCTTGACTTGAGGAATCCTTTCTTGCTGGGCTTGGGGCATCAGGATCCCTGGCCCTGTGCCCATTCTGTGTAGGGAGTCTTGAACCAATTTGCTGGGATCCATTGTGATGATCAGCCTTCCTGATTTGTTTTGGCACCTTTGATACCTCATCTACTTGAGAGCCATCAGCTGCCAAAATATCTGATCCAATTCCTTTGTGTGACCCATGAGCTGGTCGAGGACAGCGAACCAGTGTCTCGTTCTGTGCCCCTCCAGAAGGTGGTAAAGACGACAACTTCCCTCTACTGGAGACAAGTTCCACTTGATCTGCTTTGTCAGAGATGAAACCCTTTGAAGATCTTTCACCGTTGCAGTCCTGCAGAAGATTCTGCTTTGGGGTGGACATTGCATCCCGACCACAGATAGCATCTGGACCACCATGCCCCCCAACGCTTGATTGATTCTCTCTTTTAGAATCCTCACCGCACAAGTTACCACCAGAGTCTTTCTTATCAACATACCTATTCTCATTTTCTTCAGGCTTCACTCCAAACTTCTCCTGGAACCTGTTTCTACCATCCCTGGGTTTTACGTCATCAGAAGGCACATGATCTTGCATTTCATAGACAGAATCTGATTTAGAACTCCAGCTCTTATCCTTGGACCGCGAAGAGGAACCCTTCGAAGACTTCCGTGGACGAGAACCAATTGCATGATGTCTGCTGTCATTTCTTCTTTCTTCATCACGACTTTGTTCAACAGTTGGTGATTTCCTAGAATGTTGAATGTCTTGGAATAAAAAATCAGCACTACCATTTGTAAGATGATGATGGGCTATATCAGGAGATGGCACAATTGCTTTAGTTTTACCACCAGATAAATGACTAAAATCCTTATCCGGCATATCCAGCATGGAGGACTCAAGAGACCTGTGCTGAGCTACAGTGGATTTGTCCTTATTTGCTGTCCCAGATCTATCACTCCCACCCTCATCTTCATCATATGGACATTTTCTAGGACTAACAATACCAAAAAATTCAGTATCATGAGACTCATTTTTTCCATTGACATTCCTCCTTCCAGATGTTCTCATAGGAGATGAAGAAACTGATTCCACTGGTGAGCCTTTTGCTTCATGGAAACTGCCTTTATTTTTATGGGAACCAGAAACCTTAGATGAGCTTGAAGCGGCTGCCACAGAAGGCTGTACAGGCCCTGAATCCCTTTTATTATCCAGACCATCCAGGCTTCGTTGAGAAAATGTGCTCCCTACATCTGGCCCTAAATGCCGGTTCTTTGTATGACTACCTTTTTTGTCTGATTTACCACTTCCTCTACTTACACTAGACTCCTTTCCCTCAGACTTGGATACCCTGGCTTTCTTTTCCTTCCTCAGGTCATTATCACTGAACTCCTCCACAAAATTTCTGCTGCCCTGAATATCATTGCCTGTGCTTGGAAGGGACCCCAAATAAATTTGATTATCAAGACCCTCCATTTTCCTCTTTTTTGCAGTAGAATCATCCACAGAAACCTTGACTTTATCTTTCTGTTTCTTAGCAGAAACATGTGGCCTGTCCTTTGTATCAGACTTTGAGTCCTTAGAAGAATAGTCATTATGCCTAGACTGTTCCTTCACTGATGAGCTAATTGGTAAGCCATTACTCAAGCTAGGACCCCCCTTCCCTTGGGCCCCTCCAACTTCAGGCATCCAACCTTCTCCAGTGCCATTCAAATCTTCAGTCTTGAATTTCTTGGAGGCTCTAAAACTTTCTCGATCAGGATCCCTCTTGCTTTTCATCTTTAAACTCTTGGTATCACCTAAGCACATGATTCATAAAAGGATACCATTACGATTTAAAAGATAACGGATACTTACAAGTTACACAATAAATATCTGTTTATCTGATCAAAAGCAGTACCTCCATCAGAATTGTGATCTAGTATTTTATGCTTCTCTTTCTGCTTATATTTGTGTTTCTCCGCAGATAAATCACTAGACTTGCTTAGCCGCTGAGCATCTAGTTCACTTGCCAAAGGTGAATGGTACATATCATTTAAGCTTCCACTTCTCACTGATGCCTGGATGTTTTTTTTCATAGAATTTGGCAATGGCGCGGCACCATCCTTATCGGCACTGGATATTTCTTTAAGACCATGTTTTTTCTTTCCACCATGAGAAAGGGGATGTGAACTGAAATTTCGGTAGTTTTGGTCAGGGTGCTGAACATCAGCCAAGTTTACGCTTGATAAAACACCACCGGGATTGATTTGTGGATTATTCTGACCCTCTGGACCAGGGACTTGGTACTGAGCTATCAGAGCTTTTGTCGTTTCCTCTTCACTAACACTACACCGGTTCATTCCAGGCCTAGACACATGTTAAGATAGAACAGTCAGGCTTTAGCAAGAGAAACCGAGGCATTGGTTTAATTTGTCACCATTAATCATCAACCACAACATCAAATATAAATTCTAATTTTTTGAGACATCTGTATTTAAGCATGATTTTAGCAACAAAATTATCTATCAATTTATCTGGAGTTCCTGAACCTGCATATTATGAATATTGCAAATATAATTTACACTAACAGAACTTACAGCCAAGTAAGCATGCTGCACAACCACTTCTCAGGTAGATTGTCAGGATTTGTACCAAGTGGAAGAAGCCGCCATTTCTGACACTTATCGCAGCATACCCAATTTTCTTCTATCAGTACTGGAGCTGTGGTTGCTTGAGCTGCATCAGAAACAGGGCCAGTTCCACGAGGAGGCACACCACCCTGCACCAATTTAGGGTACGTTTCTAGAGTCGAAAACTTGTCAGCTCTCTTACCACTTGATCTCTCCTTTGATGCACCATTCAAGGTAGATGCACTTTTATCAACAACTTCACATTCGTTTGGCTGGTCTTCAGAATGTAGATCCAACAAAAGCAATTTTTTCTCTTCCTGTTCAGATTCGACGTCCCCAAAAAATTCTCTATACTGATCTTCTACCTTCTCAATATCCTTCAGTGATCTGTTTTCAGTTTCCCTCTTATTCATGTAATTCTCTGCACGAGCACTCTTTTTATTCTTTGACACTGAAGAACAACTAACTTTTGAGCTTTCTTTTGGGATTTCTGCAGCCACACTACCATGACTTTGGCTTCCCTTTGATTTCTTTTTGACACCAGAGGACTGATGCTCCTTCCCAGTAGGTAACTTGCCATCTAACTCATGGGATGTCACTCTCTGGTTTGCCTTTTGCTTGGGAGAATCGATGAGATCAGTGTCTGGAGCTTTCCTTGCCATCAAAACATTTGATTCAGCTTTGACCGAGTCAAAAGTTTTCTCTCTTTTAGAATAACCATCCTTGCTTGGGTAGACTGCAACATCATCTGCAGAACTTGTCTTTTTATCCTCCCAAATCTTTCCAGTTGAACCAGCCTTTGATTTCTCATCCCAACCAGTCTCTTCAGTGTGCAAAGGCCTTGACGATTCCTCTTTCACTAGGGAGGAAACTGTGTCCTTCATTGCACTCTTACATGCTTCCCTGGATGTATCAGATGCCCTACTTGTACTTTTTGTCACGTCAACAACATTAGAATATGAATTAGATAGAAGTGGAAGCTTTAAGGTTTCAGCCACAATCTCCTCACAAGCCAATGTGTCAATGTCCACTTCCTTCTTTGGTGTAACAACCAAACCACTGCGAGCATCCCTGTTAATGCCACTCCTAAATTCATTAGAAAAATTGTTTTTCTCCACTGACCTTTGCTTCTTTTCACCTTCTGTTTTCTCATCACCCTTTCTAGAATCAGATCCATTCAGCAAACTACGAGCAGTTTCTGAGTCAGATTTGGGGAAAGGCACGAACCTACTATCTTTTAGAACCTTTTCTTTTTCAGTCAAGTGAATTAGGTAATCAGGAAGAGGAGATAACAACAGACCTCCACGCACTGGAAAGGAAGTCATGACCTGTACCAACACAGCAATAAAACAATAATATTTGATATCTTTAGACACACTCCAAAAAGGGAAATCAAACATTGAGAAAAGTACAGAAAATTAGTTCACCTGAATAATATTGGTGGGAGATTCAAAGGGAGCATCTTGAGGTTCATGATCTAGCCCTTCACTTTCTGAAGGGCTATCATCCAATGATGACGATGGTGAGACATCAAGGCCAAGGCCACTATAGATTTCAGCATTTTTTTGTGTCGACAAGTTGTCAGAACCAACTTTGATCCGAACCTTCAGAGTCTTCTGGTCGGCTAAATTTCTCTTGTTTACAGATTCATGTCTAGCAGCATATTCCTCAGCATGTGCGGATGTGATAGATATTTCTTCTTTGACAGAATCATTAATAGATGGTGCCTTCAATGTAGACAGTGACGTGGAACTAGAAGCAGGTCCAGGTCTCAATGATGGAGGTGCGGCCAATGAAACTGCAGAACTGCGATGGCCATTCTGTGTAAAAACATAATTTAAGTGTTAAAATACACAAGAAATTTTCAAATAAACCAAGATCCAGTCAAAGGTAAGATTAATAACAATTGAGAATATATTAACCCTACCTCCCATTGCAAATTATTTGGAGATTTAGGAGGAGCATTATGGTTCTGAACTTTTGGCGGAGACCTCGGATGTGACCAAACAGGAGACCGTTGATAAGTTGGTAAAAATGAACCATATCCGCCAAATTTTGCCCCTGTAGGCATGTAAAAATTCCCAATTCCAAAACATCAGTTTAAGAGCCAACAAAATTTAGTGAGTCTCTTTTAGTTTGCAAGAAACAATAATTCCATCCTGTCTTGGCTTACCCAAATTCTCTGCCGAAACTCCACCTTCAAAATCTTTCTGAAAGTGCCCCAAAACATGTTGAAGTTTCTCGTCCTTTAAGAATATTTAACGGTTATACATGATAAAGGAAAAGTGCAGAACATAGTTAAAGAGACATAAAGTAGTAGAGGGAAAAATGAAAATCAGTAAATCAGAGAACAACGAAATATAAGAGTTTCAGATGCATTTAAGTTACAAAACCGTAATTACAGCCACTGTTGTTCCCATGAAGCAGTACAGCTTCATGATCTGGAACAAGTATTCACAACTCACAACTCTCCAATTTCAAATTCAAAAAGTTACTATTATTATACCAAAAAAAAAAAAATTGAATAAGCAAACTTCACGTTGCACTATTTACATGAGACAGCACAGTTCCCGCAATGCAATTTGCAATTGATGGATAGGAACTCTAAAATCATTAAGACACTCCCCACGAAAGATTAATCCTAGAACCACAACTAATGGCTTTACAAGCTCAACCCTATCATTCATTTATTGGATTTACAAGCTCAACCGCATCATTCATTACCATCATGTATCATGCAAAATTTTGCCTTAATTTAACATTCCTAAAAAACTGTTTCAAGCTTCCCTAATCTGCTAACTAAAAAATGTTCCACCCTACACATTACCTACCAAACTAAAATCTGAAAGCAATGCTTATACTCCCATATCCAACAACAGCAAAAATGAAATTAAACGCAATACCTCCTAACATCAAACCTTGTTCTCTTAATTTAGGAAATTAAACACATTAAAAAACACTACAATATCATTCAATTGTACCAGTCACTAAAATTAAAATTGCAAAGAAATGAAATAAAGACTTGGATCTGAATATGCACCACAACAAAGTCAACCCAAAGACAAGTAACACTTTCTAAACCAAAAATTCATGAGAAAAATAGCAACGAACAATATCTGAAATTAAAAAAAAAAAAGAGAAATATCTTACAATATAAGAGAGAGCGATATCAGGGTCGATGCTTGCATCATAATCATCGTTGTTATTATTGTTGTTATTGTAAGAGCAAGCCTCTCCTTCTTCAAGCTCGGTCTCTTCCATCTCTCTCCCTCCACCACCAAACCCTAATCCTAACCCTAGTCCCTTATTAGCATCTCTATTACCTACACTAATCATCTAAAAAGAAAAAACACACCACCCACCAAATCAAGGCCCAAACCCCACCGATACATCTTCCCCAACACGAAACTCGACGCGACCCATTTCTCAACTGCCAAAACCCACCAAGGATTCGCCCTTATTCGATCGATATCAAATCCGATCACAAATCTCAAATAATTTACCGCTAATACGAAACTGAATATGGTTTTATTTCTTAAAATCAAGCTAATTTTCCACCAAGGTTTTGGTGAAAATCGATTAAGATTTTTGAATTCGAGGTTTTGCGAATTGTTGTTGTGCGATCTCTTTAGCTGGAATCAATTAGCAGAGAGAGAGAGAGAAAGGGAGTCTCTTCTCTGGTTTTGGTGTACACAGCAGCCGCGTTTTTTTTTTTAATTATTTTATTTTATTTATTATAATTTAATTTTCTCTTCGTAACTTTGTTTTGTTTCTCTTTCAAGGAAACATATATTAATATACTTTTTTACGATTTCATTTTTTCTTTAAAAGGAAACGGACGGATCTAACCAGAGAGGGAGAGAAAAAATTAAAGACAGCAATTTACTTGAGTTGAGATAACTTTATAAATTTACATTTTAACCCCCCTTTTTTTTAGTTTTACGACGAAACCCTTGTCTGAGAGATAAGCTAATTGTTTGTCGTTATCACGTACAATTCTAACGCGTGTACATCACGTTTTTCGTTGCGGGTACCGTAGTATGAACTTTAGTCAGGAAAATCACATCCTTCTCCTGTTATGTATTGTTTTTTTAAAAAGGCTCACAAAAATCACATTAATTTTTTAAACTTAACTTTTTTGTAATTCCTAATTGATAAAGTAAATAAAAAATTACTTAAAAATTATTCAGTAAATCACTATTTATATTGAAATAGCACAGAATTTAGTATAAAAGACAAAAAAATTCTTATTTTGTAATAAATTTTTTATTTTGCAGTTAATTTTTTTAATAATTGTGTTCTATTTTTATATTATTTTTTATTTTAACACATATCACCATTCTTTTTATTATAATTAAAATTTTAAATTACTTTTGAACATTTTTTTATGAAATAAAAGTGATTTAATTAGTATGAAATTTCAATGTGAGAGTAAAATTATTTACATGGTTTTGAAGTAGTTAATTTAATAGTTATTTGAAACTAATATGGAAAGTTAAACTATAACTAAATTCCAATTATTAAATGATGATGATAAAAAAAAAAAAATTGTCCACGTGCTGAAATGGAATGTCAAAAGGGTCATCCAAAGGCTGCCCATAAGCGCGTGGATATGGAAGCCACATGCATGAGGCTTCAGCTTCAGCAGTCGCTTGCGATGTGTTGGATCGGTGTATGACTAAGGTGCGTCGTGCGTGCACCCCAAATCTTTTCTTATCCGACAGGAAATTCGGTTTTTAATAACTAATTAATGGATGAAATTCGGATAATTACGAAGCATTTATAATTGTTTCTAAATTTTAATAATTTTTGACAAATTTGATGTTAACGTACTTAACTTACCCCACAGTTTGGTAGAGAAAAGCAGAACCAAGAGGAGCCCTTCAAAGTTCAAGCACTTCGGTTGACCGAAACACTACCTTTCTGACGAAATTACCCTTACGTTTGTGTGGCTCCGGTGGTTAGGGGTAGGAGTTGAGGCCCTCTTGAGCAAATATCTTTTTATTTGTTATTATTATTTATTTTCTCCGTCATCGTCAAAGTTGGGATAAATAATTTAATTTAAAGCACGTCAGATGTAGAAAAGACGTTTGTTAATATTTAATAAGTATAAATACTGTATAGAAAGTGAAAAGAGCCATTTGAATTTAATAATTGTTTCATTTTTGCATGATTAAAAAGATCTTATCCTCCTCGTCTTCTTCAAAGTTCAAAGCCATGAGGATTTCTTTGTCAAGGGACCAAAAAATAAAGTAAATTTTTTATGGTATAATAATTTTATTGATTATAAACTTTATGGGCTAACTTTTTTCACCGCTCTGAAATTTGAATACGAGCAATTCAAGAATATTCAAGGAATATATCGAATAATTTAGCACATATACGATGATAGATGCCATTCCCTTCTACTCCAATTACCCTTTTTAGAGAGGATGCTTTCAGACCAAGACCTGCGGTATTTATAGGGGAAAATTAAGTATTTACCCTTTAAATTTAACTTAGAAATATTTACGTCTAAACTTTAATGGTTGTGATATTTACCCTCTTCAAATTTCAAAACACTAATAATTTAAGTTATTTATAATAAAAAAAGCACCTAATCGATTAAGTTATTTTACAAACCATAAGCATCCATCAAAATGAAATATTTTTTGTATTTGATTAAGATAATATTGTCCTTAACTACATAACCTAATTTATATATTTTTATTTAGAATTTTGGCATAAACATAAGCTATTTGTTTATTGGATTTTCTTTTAAAGTTTTATTCCATAACAAGGTAATTTCATTTTATTCCATTTTCGTCATATCACGGATTTTATTAATTTTATTTCTCACATAAGATAGTATATTCTCTTTGATAACAAATAAACTTCACTAAACCTTCAAGTACTATATTGCCCAATTTGTTTAAATGTTTTAGATTTTATGCCAAGAAAATATGAAACTAGAAAAATTACATAAATTAGATAATTAATTCAACTTATTAAAGACAATATTGTCATAACACATACATAATATTTTTGTTTTAGTCTAATTTTGGTTCAATCCAAAAACATTATGAGAGCTTTACTATGAAAGGTGATTCGATAAATGATGAAGATTTTGCTGCTTTAGGGTAGTTTTCCAAGGATGGTTAGAATTGGGACAATCCTAAAAGTAAAGAAATGAGGTGTTAGAGGCGATGTCAATAGTTTGATAATTAAGTTAGGTGAAGGCTAGAGAATTTGATGGGTTTCAAAGAAACCCTTGTACAAGAGAAAGTTTGAGTGTTGTGGGAGTGAAAAATCTTACAGTTTTTGTGGGACTAACCCGACCTTATGAAGTGAGTGCCCTTAAGGACATATTTATGTCTTTTTAGACAAGTGATGAACTGTTATTGGATATTCCCCTCCTTAGATAGAAGTTGTAGAGTAATTTAACTATTCATCTTGAGTCTTTTTACTTTTTAGGGTTTGACCCTTGTCCTCTGTGAGAGTGTCTTTGCTGAAGCATATCCTTTATTCTAATTGGCTTGTTTTAAATGAGCCAATTTGGTTGAGAGGATTGTTGACTTTATTGAACACTATTTAGGTGGCTGCTCAATTGGTCTCCTTTTTTATTCTTAGTGCATATGACTATTAAAAAGATATTTTGTGGTGGTCTTAGTGGGGATGGTACTGTGCTAACATGTAGCGATTTTGGTGGACTACCTATCACTATTACAATGGTTCTCTATTGACATATGTTAACTTTTAGATATTTTGAGATACATTTTTGGCATTTTTTTAAGTTGTGTAAGGTGGCTCAGGCTCCCTCTTTGAGCGCTTCCCACTTTATCCTTGCTTTTTCAATTTCCTTTTCATTCTTTCCAAGGACATATTGGGCATCAAGAATATTGCACAGGTGTCAAACTTTAACTGTGTAATTTAAATTTTACCATTATCAATTTCATTTTCATAAATGTTTATAATTCATAAAATAACTTAAATTGCTAATAGAAGGGGGTTAAGTATAGCATTTTTAAATTTTAAAGGAGTAAATATCAAACCTATTTAAGTTATTTTATAAGTATTGTTTGGGGGGAACTACGAGTGCAAACGTAGGCCAATAGACTACTGACGCATGGCATTAGTAAAGTTAAATAAGTGAAATTAGATAGCCAAATCAAGAAGGTAGGGAAGCTTAGGCCAAGCTAAGAGATAAGCTTTCCCTTAGGGAGGACAACTTTGGTAAAAACATATGCAATTGGAGGGTAAAGTCGGAATTCATGTCTTTGCTAGTTAAGGTTACATGTGAACAATATGTGACTTTATATACCAAATAAAAAATATCTTGCTTTTGTTAAACATAAGGAACAATTAAAGGAAAAGAAGCCAAAAATAGGGAATAAAAGAGCTGCCACCTCAGTTGTCCCTTACAGTGGTCCAAAAACTAATAGGACCACTGGCTGGAGAAAATGCCGTGTATAGACAGTAAAGAGCAAGAGGTTTACTATTGGTTTTTTTATCTCCCTTGTTTGAGCACATCATCATCTCGGGACCATAATTATAATCTCCAAAATACCCTCGCCTAAGGGAAGAAACCAAATTAACGAACGCCATATGTCTGAAATTAAAGAAAAACCTTAAACACACTCTTAAAATGCTAAAGACATATTCTCCAACGGTAGCGAACTTTGATTCAACTAAAAATTATTGCTCACATCTTCTTCCTCAAAGGATATACAAAGTATTTTCACCATTTTTTATTAGCTTCAAAGTCCATTTTCGACCTTGAGCCTATATTTTATTGTTCAAAATCTAGCTTAAGTGTCAAAGTGTGGTCGCGCAGCCACCACTGACTCCACTTCTAACATTCATATGTGCTCTGATTTGCAGGATAGGCCTAGTTCGAGTTGTGGTGGTTATTAGTCTTATTTTAATCCATTTTTTCCTCATTTTACTATCAAACACATAGCCCTTGTAGGATATGCCTAGCTAAATCCTGGTTTCGTTTTCTCAAGCTAAAGAGCATAAATAGTATTGATCAACTACTTTCTGAATTCATTCATGAGTTTTGCCTTGCCTTTTAGCAAGAGAAATCCTTTTCAAAGTTGGCCTTCATCAAACCAGGTAAAACTAAATCATTAGCCTTTTTTGTTAATCGTTTTCACTAAGAGGTCTTCTGCACTGGAGCCATTGGCCATGAAAAGATGTTGGCTCATTTTGCAAAGAATCTTTGAGGGGAGAAGTTGTGGAGATCCTTTTAAAAAGCCAGCTATTGACATATTAGGAAGCTAGAGTAAGGGCTCTAAAGCAAATTGAATATGAAGATAAATGTCGACTGAAGCTCGAAGAAAACAAGCTTAATATAACAAAGATAAAAGATCACCCCAATGAACAAGAGGCAAACTGTTTTAAAACACCTCAAGTGTGTCAACCCCAACAATCTAATGGGCAAGGTCAAGGGTTCCATTAAAAGAATATACTTAAAATTCCCTTGCAACCTCAGATAGAGCATCGTGAGAAAAAAAAGCCACAAGAAAAATCACGGTATGACTCCTACTACCCTTTGAACAAGTCTTCATGGTAGATTTTATATCACATCCCTGATAGTAGTCTCTTGAGGCCTCCCTAGCCAATAAAGAAATACTCCAACATAAAGAAAAGTTTGAAGTATTATGAGTTTCATGAATACTTTAGCCATAGTATCACCGAATATTTTCAGTTGCGAGAGGAGATAGAGGTGTTGATTATCAATGAATTTAAAGGAGTTTGTTGTTGGAATGAGAAATGCCCAAAAGTCTATGGAAAAGCTAAAGAGAAAGAATTTTAGGAGGAATGCCTTGAAGTAGGAGAGCCTTGTGGTCCTCGGAAGGGTACCTATGTAGGCATGATAGTAGGAGATCTTACATTTACTGATGGCTTCATAAGGTTAATTAAGACTTATAGAAGGTATACTGTTGCTGGAAAGGAGATTAATATGACATCTACGAGCTTACCTCCCCAAACATTACACCCAATTCCAATTATATTCACTGAGCAAGATTAAAAAAATGCGGTTTATCCAGATGATGATACACTAATAATCACTTTAAAAGTTGTTGTGGATAGAGTGGCTCGGTCATTAATTGACACAGGAAGTTTGGTGGATATTATCTTCAAGGATGTACTTGATCAACTCACTCTCAAATCCATTCAGGTAACCCCTAATCACACTTTTTTAGTTAGTTTTGCTGTTGAAATTGTTATTATAAAGGGGATAGTTACCTTGCCTATTTCAATAGGCAAACATTCTTATAAAGTGGTCCATATGGTCAATTTTCTAATAGTGGATAACCCACCGGCCTATAACATTATTTTGGGTTGACTATTTTTGGCAACTATCAAAGCAATTGTTTCTATAAATTATCTTGCTACAAAAATACCCATTCTAAAATATGTGATCACCATTAAAGAAGATCAATAGATTGCTTGCTAGTGTTACTCCACAAAGTCAAAAATTAGCTACTAGATAGCCTCCAATGACTATAGTAACTCTTAAGAGCTCTGCTTATCTTTTTGGGTTTAACAGAAGGTAAATGCCTATGCAAGTCAAAAGCAATAGCTCTCTTGTCAACCCCGTGAGAATCCTCCTATGAGTTTTCTTTAGATCCTAATTCATTCCTTTCTCCCTTGGATTTAGTAGAGCTGTCCCTAAATTTTTCCTCATTTAACTCGGGAATGTGGCTAACATGAGGGGCTACATGAAAACAGAAGGATCCCATGTTATCACGGTTTGAGCTACCACTATCCTCTAAAAACGATACCTCACTTTCTCTCTCGATAACCACCACAAATCACCAAACAATAAATTCAACGCAACAATCAACATAAAAAAATAAGAGAGAAAAGAGAAAAAAGAGAGAAAAATAAGAACCAAACTCGAGATTAAACCTTTGATAATGAAGTTCTAATAACTAGATAAGGAACAACAAACTCTGGGCCAAAATAAGTTCGATCAAAATGGATGGTAAATAAATAAAATGAACCCCACAAAGAGAAAAGAAAAAGAGGAAGACTTACCAAGAATGAAGAATAGCTTTAAAATACCAACAATGAATAAAAGTTTTATTTTTAAGAGAAATAAACGAAAAAACTGAAAAGGTCTAGGAATAAAAAAAAACAACGAACAAAAAAAAATGGGGGAGAGCGATCGTTTTTATGAAGCACACTTTGTGGCAAAAAGGGTACTACTATGTGGTAAGTTCAGATTTCCTCCCATAACATCAATTTTTGATCCTATAGCTTATATGAAATGGCCACTAAAAAGGCCATCAAAGGAACATGAAAAGGTGGGAAACATTTCGGGTCATAGATGAGATCCCAGCACCAGAGGTTCGCCACTTGTTAACATAACAAAAGAAGTATGACTAATGGCAGCAAAACGTGTATAGAGTAGAGCAATGTGGGAACGCCATGTGGAATAACTATTAGGCCATTTGAAACCCACTTAGCCTACCTCTAAAATTGAAACAAAAAACCCATTTGGGGCCACGTCTCCAATTGAAAGAAAGTGAGGAAAAATTTCAACGATACCCCTTAAGATTTGGCAGAACTTCAAAATCACCCCTATAATAATATATCAACCAATACCTATTATTTTATTCATATTCAAAGGCTAGGAAAAGCTTTGCCATGTGTCAGCACCCACTAACTTCTTCTTAGAGTTTCTTGTGCTTTATTTTTTTTTTCAAACACAAAAAAACTAGAGGGATTTTGTTTGAGGGGAATTATGGGTGCAAACGTGGACCAATAGACTACTAACGTATGGCATTAGTAGAGTCAAATCCAAGAAACCATACACCCATATCAAGAAGGTAGGGAAGCTTAAGTCAAGTTAGGAGATAAGCTTCCCCTTAAAGCAACAACTTTGGTAAAAACATATACAATTAAGGGGCAAAGTCAGAATCCACGTTCTTGGTGGTTAAGGTCGCACATAAACAATATGTGCCTTTATATACCAAATCGAAAATATCTTGCTTTTGCTGAATATAAGGAACCAATGAGGGAAAAGAAGCCAAAAAAGGGGAATAAAACTAGTAGAACTACTAGTTAGAAAAAAGGCCACTTGTAGAAAGCAAGGAGCAAAAGGGCTATTGGTTTTTTTGTCTCTCTTGTTTGAGCACATCATCATCTTGAGACCACAATTAAAATCTCCAAAATTCCCTCACTTAAGGGAAGGAAACCAAATCAACTAGCGCCATGTGTCCGGAATTATAGAAAGACCCTAAGGCATACTTTTAAGATGCTCAAGACATACTCTCCAACAGTAACCAACTTTGATTCAGCTAAAAAATATTGTTGTCATCTTCTTCTTTAGAGGATACATAGAGCATTTTCGCCATTTTTTAATCAACTTCAAAGTTCATTTTTGACCTTGAGCATCGGAGTATGGTCAGCGACCACCGTTGGCTCCACCTCTAACATTCATGTGTGCTCTGATTTGTATGATACACCAAGCTCGAGTTGTGGTGGTTCTTAGTCACATTTTAATCCTTTCTTTCTCCTTTTATCATCAAACACACAGCCCTCGCAGCTAACCTCCCCCATCTTGTCCATAACACCTTCAAACATAACAAGGTAGCTTCTCTCCTTTCAATATCCATCATTTCTCACTACTTTAATTGTTTTATTTGGGGTCATCCAAAATCCCACTAAAACAAGTGTTTTTTTTACTTATATTTAAAGGGGAAATCAATAATTTTCCTGTATTTATAATATAGATTATGAATTTGCATTACTTTTATACTATGTTTACTTGTCAATAATTGGAATGAGTTGAAATCCCATAATGTGTTTATTTTATCTTAGAATCGAAATTAAAATAAGTTAAATTGTTTCAAGTTACTAAAATGCCCTTAGTTAATTATAATAATAACTATTATTATTATTATTATTATTATTATTATTATTATTATTATTATTATTATTATTATTATTACTTTTTTATCATAATAGTAATATTTTTAATAATTATTATCACTAATTGTTGTTAATATATTTATTAATTATATTCATATATTGTTAGTAACTGAATTCATTATAATTTATCATTAATAATAACAATAATAAAAAAAATAACAATAATAATCAAAATAAAAAATCATCAATAGCATCAAAATAATAATCCATTCAAAAAATAATAATAATAATAATCGGATTCATCATCATCAGCAAAATAATCCATTTCCCAAAAAAAAAAAACTAATAGTAATAATCAAAATCAAAATTGTCATTGTCATTAACAACAATGGCAACAACAAATCATCGTCGTTAGCAGTAGCAGCAGCAACATATTGGAACCAAAATGAGATGAGGACGAAATCAAAGACAAAATGAGATGGGGATGAAACTGAGACGACAACGAAATTGACATGGCCCGACAAAACCAGTAGCCAACTGTTTTCCACAGCCAACGAACCACAACGACAAAGATGGTGGATAAGTTTGGCTACAATAGTGTAGGAAGCAGCTTCGATGGTGTTCGATTGGGGAGCTCGTGCGAGAGAATTTAGGTTTTAGGGATTTTTTTAATTTTTTGCTATTTATATTTTTTTTATCCAAAGTGAGGCTATTTTTGGAATAACAAAAAATTAGAGTGGGAAATACTGGGAATGGGAATCGATTCCTAAGTCCCCTCTTAGGAATCAGATTCCCATTCTTGATTCCCAAATTGCTATGGGACCTACCAAAATGAATCACATTCCTCTCCTTATTTTACCAAGTAAACATGGGTTTTATTCCGATCCAAATTCTCATTCATAAATCTGACAAGTAAATGCAACCTTATGGTGATGATTTTAGACATAAATATTTCTCTTTAAAGCTTTTTAAGGCTCATTTAGGATTGTTTTTGGAGGCTCAAAAGTGATTTTAAAAAGTTAAAAACCAATTTTAGTGTTTAGTAAATTTTTTTAGAATTTTGTCAAAATCACCTCATCTTACAACAAATTTTGAAAAGTAAAGCGGAAATAGCTTTTTAAAATCTAATTTTGAGAATAATTTTTATACTTAATTCAATTCTATATACATCCTCATACATATTATAAGAATTTAAAATTATCCTTATTGATTAGGAAATAACATCATTAATTTGAAAGAGATTATTATTATTATTACCAATTATATTGAGACAACAAAATAAAGAATAAATTAAATAATCTAAAATATTTCTATTAGTTAATCAATTATTATATGTACACAATCAAAAATATTATATATATATATTTATAAATGTGTGAATAAACTTTATTCAACGTCATGTCCAATTTAGTTACTTATATTCTTACAACACTTTAATAGTAAGATTTATCAAACATATACAATTCCTTTTAAAAAATAGTTTTAATAAATGTTTAACTGATTCTTTTTATAGTTGATTATTTTTATAATACTGCTAACAACAATTATTTAAAAAACTACAATTACATCAAACTGAGGCTTAGTTTTTTTTTTCCAAATATTTATTCGTAACGTTAACTTCAAATTCTACTGTTAGTACAATTAAAAGTTTGAAATATTCATCTTTGAAATGTAAAACGCAAATTAGCACAATTCAAAAATTAATTCTAGAATAAAGTCGGAAGAGTATGCTCCAATTGAATTTGGAAAAAAAATCTTACTATACGAGGCACTAGAACTTGAAGTCCTCCTCCATGAAAATAGGAAAGGGTGCTTCTAATTTAGGTAGCGTTTGTTTTTATGTCTAAAATCTAAATAGATCTGAATTTTTCTAAAGTCTAAAAGGGTATGAATATGAAAATCTAAATAACATGTTTTTTTTTCTTTTTTTAATATTTAAATATAAGTGACATTTTGTTTATTTTTACAATAAAAAACATCTTAAATTTGGTTAATTGACATTTATATCCTTGTAAATTAAAACAAAAAAGGATTATATTTTATAGTTTAGAAAATAAGTTATTTTACATAAATATTTTTAGAATATAATATTTACTTGTTATTCATATCTTTTTTCATTTAGATAAAAGTCACAAAAATTTACTTTTTCTATTAAGATGTAAATGTCTGAAAATCATATATAAGTTTCAAAAAACAACCAAGCATATTTTTTTAAAAGTCTGAAATTAATAAAATTTTATATTTCAAACATTTAACAAACAACCTCTTACTCAACTTGACATATCTAGTTATTAATGTATGTATAATTGGCATATAACACAACAATATACATTAATATAGTTGAAGATACATATTTCCTATTGTAAGTGAAATGTGATCAAATATCAAGTATAAGATGATTTTACTATTAATCACTAATGCATTAGCATGGCAACATCTACCAATAAATGACATCTCTTTTTTATAAAAATTATGTATCATAACTAAGAAAAATTTACCATTACTCAAAAAAGCAATTCTTCATCTATAAAGTTAGTGTCCCAATAACCTTTATGATAATTTTTTTGTTCTACAAGTAAAATGTCGAGACAAGTAATCACTTAAACTTTATGTCAAATGCCATATCAATCATGATACTTGTAAATATAATTCAATTAAAAATGCATACCAATCGGTATTCCCAAATTGATAAAAAAGAATTTGTTGTGAATAAGGTGACATGTTATGCTGCATACATAAATAATAATGACTTCTTTCACCTTTATTTCATAATAATTTTTTTTTTCATTCACGTAACAATTATCACCTCATTTATGATAAATTTTTTAAATAGGTTTTGGAACATGCAACAAAATTTATCAAACAATATAGTATTCACACTTCAAATTTCAAAATGAAGGCATAGATTATTAACAAAATCCTGAGCATGATTTTATTAACCATAGTCTTTTGCTTAAAGTTTAACCTACGTTTGATCACCTGCATACGAATCTCCTCAGTTGACCAATTCATGTCAAACAAAACGTAGAGGGAATAAAATCATGATGATCATGAGATACACGTGTAGGGTTCAGGGCCCGCAGTACATAAAAAAACACTGTGGAGCCTCTTCTACCCATATGTCAATTCAATGGGTCTCTTTATGTTACATTTGTTGTAACAAACATTAAATACAAATGGGTCATTAGATTTTTATATTTCTTAATCTAATGGATGATAATAGTTTTAACACAAAATAAAGTATTGGTGTAATAATTATTTACAAAAAATTTTATTTTAATCACATATTTATATATTTTTTCAAGTAAGTCCTCATTAATTTTGTATAATTAAATGATTTTGATGTCTATCTCTTCTGCATCTATTTTTAATTTTTTTTTAAAGTTTTTACTATATTTTTATAAAAATCTAAATGATTATCATATTTATAAGGATTTATAAATTTTGAATATATATTTACATCTACATTTATAATTTCTTATCTCTCTTAAGACATAAACTATATATATATATATATATATTGTAATCTAAATTTAGCATCTTGAATTATAAGAGATGTTATATGTTATAAAAATCTTATGAATCTAATGAATTATTAGAAAGATGATACAATGAATAAATTAAGAGAACCTCTAATAATTTCACAAAATATAAAAATTAATAAGTTACCACATTCTATCTATACATAAAGAGGATTTTCTTATAAAAGATTTCAATCATTTGATTTGATCAATAATTTAGACATGCGAAAAAATAATTAATTAAATTAAATTTCACTATATTTATTAAATAAATTAGGAAATCCAAATTTATCATTAAATAATATAGAAAATGCAAACGAAATATTCAAAATTAATAATTTTAATAAAAAAATAAAACAAATTAAAAAGTTAGGAGATCAAATGAGTAAAGAATTTAATAAAGTTAAACAATTAATAAAAGACTTCAACCTTGAAGATTATGATATATTAAAGTAAGAAATCATTAAAAATGAAAAACTTCAAAAAAAAAAATTAAAAAGTGATTGCAATATAGGTTGGTTGTAGTTTGGGGTTTAAAATAAAATTTTAAAACGTTTTAAATTTTTTATAATTATTAACTTTTTTAAGAATTTCAAAAATTATAACTGTAATATACAGTCATTGTAACATAATGAGACCCCAATTCAATTTCAATTTCATCAATGTATGGTACTATTGCTTGCGTCGCCTTCCTAAAAATCCTGTTAAAAAAAAAATTCCAAAAGCAAAGCAGCAAAGCCAAGTACCCAACCAATACTGGACACAACTTCAACACAGTTCCTACACGTGTCAACCTCAAATTCAGAACAACACGTGACGTCCATCCAAGTCGTTTAATGGGGGGAAATTGATCATGTGGTCCAGATCAACGGTTATTATCCGTTCTGACCGCTTGAACGGGGTCCCACAATCTGCTGTATTGGGGCGACCATATCTTATGTCGCTACGTGGAAGCAGGGAATATGCTGTCTTTCTTTATTCCCCTTAATTTCAAGATTTATTTAGCTGTAATTTTCGTAAATTACATTCCTAATTTCGATTTGAAATAGAAATATTATAATGGATTTGGCAAAGTAACGTAAATCGCCTAACTGTCCATCTAAATTTTGGTGTGCTTTACGCTCAATATCGGGAAGAATGAGTCAACTCCAAGTTTGCAAATACCAGTAAAGTGTTGGTTGTGATGGAATTAGAATATGCTTAATGACATTAAAAGAATAGAATATACTAGTGGTGTGCTTACTTATGAGATTAGAAAATCAGAATTTGGAAGAGAAATAATTGATGATATTTACTTATTAAATTAAAAAGAAAATAAAAATGAAACATGTAAAATCTGTATGTTTTTAAATTAAGGAATAAAAACTTGATTTTCATAGGGATTGGAAATTAAATTCTCATTAATTGAACCCACTATTTTATCCCACCTAAATTTTATAATTTTATTTTTGTGCCCAATTAAAATATTATTATATTATTATTATTGTTATTGTTATTCTTATTTTTTTAATAAGAATAGTAGCAATAATAATCATAATAATAACAACAATATTTTTAAATAATAATAATCACAATCATTATAAGAAATAATAATAATAATAATTAACTAAGAATCTTTTAATAACTTACAATAATTCATTTTCATTTTTTAAAAAATAAAAGTATATCAATAAAAATACAATCCATTCCGATTCTGATTTTTATATTTTAAATACATAACTAACTCTAATTCTTATTCCTTATTCTCATTCCAACCAATTTCAATTCCCATCTACTCCAATTATTAATTAGTAAATGTAGCATAGAAGTTATGCCCATCTTCCCATTTAAAAACAATAATAATAGTGGTTATTCTACTTTGTTCTAAAGTATAAAGTATTATCTATTATTCGAATATAAAATCTCTCTTATTTCATTCACGTCATCGCTTAACTTTGAACTTCCAATTCGATCCAAGGAGACTAGTGCAAATTGATTACTTCTACGCATGATATATTATTATGTAGTATGGTTTTCTTTTCGATAGCATTCTAGTAAGCTAAAGATTTTTCATATCTTTCCCATGTGTTGAACAAACAGGTGTGAATATATTATCCACAGGTTCGAGCAATCGTTTTTATGCCGACTTTAGAATAAATACATCATTGGATTGGATGGACACCTCCAAGCAACTAGGATGACAGTAGAGAATAACAACAAGGCTTATAACTACTATATCATCAGCCACGATGCGCAAAGTAAAACATCTGGATCTGGCGGTGCCAGTCACCCTAGAACTCGAAATCAAGATTTATGTTTTGATACGAGTACCTATTTACCAGTGGAACTAGGTCTTGGCCTCCCAGTCACCTTAGTTGCTGCATCTGACATTTGTTAACAATGGAATTGAAACGCTATTCTCTGGCTTCAATTTAACTATCCAACTTATCCTCGTATACAGTGTTATTCTATACATATAATAAAAATGATGTGAAATACAGGTTTTTGAAGGTTACATACCTCTAATACAGATGAAAGAAATTGAACAGTAACCTTGTGTGGCGTGGGACTAATGGCTGTCCAAATACCTCAAATACACCCGGCCTTTGTCCAATTTGAAGGCTTGTCCAATTTGCAAAATTTTTCGACACTTGACCATATCTAGTTTGAAGATCCTTCAAACTGATCACGAAGCAGCTCATATTTCTTCAATTCTGCCATGGAAAGGGAGGGTGACAGCTCTCTTAAGACCTGCAAAGTCAGGCTATTACATATTAGACAATTTTAATCCAAAAAATACTAGCAGAGTTTGATGCAGCTGTCACCATCGGCTTATCAGACTCCAAATATATCAATCACTTGAAAAAGTAAAATTTGCATTGAAAAGGCTACTTTGTCCACAATTGTTGGATCATTCTATGATGTCAAACAATCAAATATTTAAAGGGAAAATCATGTCAAAAAATTTCCTAGATAAGAAAACGAAATCATTACATGATAGAGAAGGGGTTAGAGGAGGTAAAAGAGATTTAAAAAAAAGTATGAAATTAATGCATCAAACGGTCGACAAAAATTTCTCTCAAACTCTTTCCCATGAACGAAAATTTACTAGATGGAAAGAGTTATGATTTGAAAGAGAGACGGGCATCTCAGCACATCCCAATCCAATACCATATCTTCACTATATTTGGTAGATTTATTCTTCATTAATGCTACATAAAACCATAAAAGTTTATGGGTGGATTATTCCGTCAAGTACCACCTAACTAAGACAGCAACTGTATCATACCTTCACAAAATCACCATATTCAACCACAACAGAGTCAGCTTGATCGATGCGAGAAGAATCAGAATTTGAATCTGAACTCAAAACCTACGAGAAAAGAACCAGCTCAAGCAGCAGCTCAATGCATTGCACAAACTATGAACACTCTTGGGAGAATTTGGATGACTTTTTCCAAGATCAAATACAGTAATAAGCTCAAAATGCAAGATAAGTCTTCATTACATGTAAGATAATGACTTTTTGCAGGGAAAAAGATCAATCAGGAAAAAAAAAAAAAGGCCCATGTAAAGTTTATTTCGGAAAAATTTGCAATGTTGACTCACCTTCCGCTTTGCAGCATGAAACCAAGCATCTGCACATAAGGCATACATGTCTGCACCAGTGAAGTTTGGAGGACATTTCTTTGCTATTGAATAAAGAGATACATCCTCAAGCAGTTTAAACTTTCTGGTAAGTGCTTTAAGGACCCTAGACAAAGAGGATTTGATGAAAACAAATAAAATTGTGAAATAAGATCATATCTTACATAAACTCATGAAAAGAAAATTGGATCAAAAGGATTACTAACCGCTCCCTGTAAGACACATCAGAGTTAACTCCAACATATAGAAGTTTGTCAAATCGACCAGGTCGCAGTAGTGCAGGATCAATAAGATCCGGTCTGTTGCTTGCACCTATAATAAATAGATCCTGAAGAACCAACAGAAGTATGGTGTCTTTTAATATCAGAAGCAAAAGGGAAAATGATACATTAATGCAGTGACAAGAATATTCTGTAGTAGGTTAATAACCTGCGAAGAATCATTTAGACCATCAATCTCTGCAAGCATCTAGTATGAAGAGAAATTAGAAATGTTAATTAACTTTTGATGAATTTAAAGAAATCAATTAGTAAAAAATGCAGCAAATGTGTCTTTACTTGAGAGACGACTCTATCCATAACACCCCCAGAATCCCCAGAGGCACCTCGAGCTGGAGCTAGAGAATCGAGTTCATCAAAGAAGATGACACATGGGCGGGCCGATCTGGCCTGCAAAACAGGTAAACTATAATGAAGAAATATCAATGATGGCAAAGTATAATTTAAAACAAAACCATGTTTCTAAACACTTATATATTGTTGAAGACTTATTGAAAGAGGAAGCATGTTTAACCTTTTGGAAAATGTCTCGAACGTTTTTTTCTGATTCTCCAATGTACATGTTAATAAGTTCAGGTCCTTTCACACTAAGAAAATTTAGAGAACACTCTGTTGCCACAGCTTTTGCCAATAAAGTCTGAGATTTGACACAAGAATAATGCAAAGGTTACAAAGTAGATTTTTAACGGAGAACGCACTGTAATGTAATGATACATCCAACGTACTTTCCCAGTTCCTGGAGGACCATATAGGAGAACACCAGAGCGCTTACGCAAGCCAGAAGAAAACAAATCCTTGTGCAGGAGAGGTAACTGCAAAATTCGAAAAACAAGATTAAGTAATTCAGCACCAGTAAGTGAAACTAACAGAAAGCTTTCAGTTTGCAGGATATTTAATGAAAACAACAAAATAAATATAAACTGAATAAGAAACTCATGGGCCAGAAACTACATCAAATAATGCTTAAATACTTAATTTTATTTCATGTACAAGGGTAACATACTTGATAATCAACTTTCCCTCTGTTTATATCTCATTTACCTTAATTTTCTGATGTTTTATATCTCATTGACCTTAATTTCTGATGTTTTTGAATTCAATAATATTAACAATTTCTGCTTGATTGATGTAGAGGTATGGAGATGGTAGATATAAAGAAAGGACATACCTGAACGGTATCCAAAATTGATTTCTTCACATCCTCAAGCCCACCAACATCTTCCCATTTCACATTAGGAACCTAGGGCAGAGAAATCCAGACTCAAAAATCCATAAAACAATGTCCTTGCTGACAAATAATTTGAAGTACAAGCAAAATGAAGGAAACCTTTATTTCAGTTTGCAATGTGTCATTGCTTAGAATAGAAGATGACAAAATTTTACAACGGTGCAAATTTCTGTGTGTAATTACCTTAGGAGCACCTAAAGCAGATGCATTCCTTTTCTTTGATCGCTCCATTGCTTTGAACAAGTCTTCTTTCCCCATAACCTCAGTAGAAGTGTTAGATGAATTATCATTGTGCGCTGATTTTACTGTAAGATCTGACTCCCCAGGCTCATTTTTTTCCACTTCAGAATTGCTCTTCCATATTAAGTTGGCACCGGCATCAGCAACCAAAGCATGCAAATCCCTAGGCATGAATCCAGACGTCTGTCCAATTATGTCCTTTACAAATTCCTCTGAGCCTGTCTACAACAAGTAACAATCTGACTATTAAATTCCTGGATGTGGCTCCAGCAATGATACATGCATACCACATATAAAGATGTAGTCAAGCAATCAAATTTCAACCCCACTGATGGAACCATTTTATGCATCACTATTATCTGACATTTTTTACCCCAAAATGCATCAAAAAGAACAGGCAGCAAATTATCTTAACGTACATCAGAGGTGAGTTCAGATACGCATTGCAGCAACTGAGACAGCATTTCAACCCTTTGTTGTTCTGTCAAAGGACCCATACTTATTTCATGGCTGAAGCATCTTCTAATAGTTGGTGGCAATCCCTCAGTACTGTCTGCAGCTGCAACTAATAGCACCTGTTGTCTATGTATCTTTTCAATCTCCTTTACTGGCTGCATCAGCATAATGTACAAATAAACATTTGACAAATCTTAATGTCTGTAAGTGTAATTATCTACGATAAATAGCAAGAGAAACCATCAAATCTACTTTTCCCTCACTGACTTGAATTTGTTCCCAGGTAGTCACACTCAAGGTAAATAACATAAACATAATTGTTATCTAGAACATTTAAATAACTGGGACACACAAGCCTTTTGAGGAATCAAGATGGAACAAGTTATATTGTGTTCTTCCATCTTTCAGAACAAGAGAGTCCATTCAGGAACTACAATACAAGAATTTTGAATGTATTTGAGCGAAGGCATTACTCCATGAACTTCAAAATGTGAAACTGATAGAATGACAGAAACAAAGAAATAAATACTCAAAACTTAATCTATCATGACAACGAATATGGCATTATAAAACTAGATTCATCTTACAAAATCACCATGTGATTCTTGGTCTTCATCTTCAGCAGATGGCTCAGTGAATTCCCTAATAACAGATGCAACTTCAGAGGCAAGGCCAACTTGATCATTTGGTAAACTCTCATTGGAGACCAAATTGCGGAAAACATCAAAATTACGGAGTAGAAGTATTGTTGGTGAGTAACTGCCCAAAAATCAGTATACGAAGAAGACAGGCTGTCAGTGACACTAACAAAAATTCAAATGAAGTGTACTTATACTCTCAATCCTACACTAAATCTCATGTAATCATCAACAACAGAACAAGAGAAATATCACCATGAATCTGAGGACAGAGTTTAAACAATGTCACAGATAATAGATTACAGACTGGTTAGACAAAGATAAGAATAAGATAATTAGATAAAGAAAAAAGAACATCCAGATGTAAGGTGAAATATAGAGAATTTATTAAAAGAACAGAGGACTGTATGTTTCAAACTACACACATGCGCCTTACATCCCAAAAAGCACCTTTCTGAACTATAATAGCACAACTTGCACACATCATACCCAACATGTCAGTTGGTTTACCTTTGAGCTGTGTTAAAAGCTTGAGCTAGGGCAGCAGATGTCTTTCTTTCAGAAGACGCCATTAAGTTATGACAGCTATATTCAACTACATGTATCCCCAATCTTCGAGCAATGTATCTAACAACAGTTCTCTTACCACACCCTGAAACACATAATTCACCAGCACCAGGCAACACAATATTAAGAAATCCTTTTGTATTTAAACATGTTTTCTACTGCAAAATCAAACAGTATCATTCACCAAAGTTTCACATCTTCATTTTGTATTCCAGAAGCCAAGAACAAATCACAAAGTGAAAAACAGACCTGGCAAACCATGTAGTAGAACTGCAACTCTGAATTTTAAAGAAAGCACTGATGGGCATAGAGTTGGGGCAAGTATGGACGCCAAAATCTTCACTGTATCACCTTGCAAAGGAACAAAATCATTTGATCCAGAAATCAACAAATCTGGGGGAAGAGCAGATGGAATACTCCCTCCAAGCACAAGAGCTGTTTTGGTGCAATTAACCCGAAGAACTGCTTCCTCAGATGGTTCTGCAGCCACAACCTGAGAACATGAACCATTAGCCGATGGAAGACCTTGAGCTTATGAAGCCAATAAGGATGTATAAAGGAAGCTGACCTTGAAGTAGATAATGTTATCACTCCTATGGTGCAATCTTTGGCGGCAAGGAATGCAAGTCATTGAACTGCAATTCCAATTTATGCAAACACTGAAAACATCACCTCTTGCTAGGTATCTATCCACTTCAAAGTAGTTGTGCAAAGCCAAATCAATCTTTTCTTGACGATCTTCAGCTTCAATAGCAGAGCTTCCTTTCAAAGACCCAAGAGTACCACATTCCGGAATCTTGACAAAAGAAACCCGCAAGTGTGATGCATACTTTGGCAGTTGACCCACACTTTGCAGTCCTAACTTAATCATTGAAGCTTTACCATCTTGCCCGGAAGTCCTATCATCAACTTTTGCTATGAAGAGAGATTCTAAAACCTCTTTCCCTTGGTGGACCAAAAATTTCAGGGATGATAAGTGCAAGTCCAGGTTAAAAGATAAGAGTGGACACAGATAAGCAACTTGTCGATCCAACAATTCCATGTCATCTTGAGGCAAATGAATCGAAGGAAAAGTAAGCATTGTAAGGGAAAAGTGCTTAGAGTGTACTTCATCATCACATATTTGTTTACAGGTAGTTGGAGGATCTAAAACAACAACCTGCGCAATTCTCTGTTTATTCGTCTCTGCATTCTTGACAAGCACCTTGCACGTGGAAAATTAAAAAAGAAAAAAGAAAAAAAAGAAGGTCATTGGCTTGAAATATAAACCTTGATTCAGTCTGCAGTTTCATTGAGCTTTATTAAGCAGTTAACGACTAATCCTATACAAGCAGTACAACAGTTAAACCTAAACCGTGACCACCAATACTCAAATAAAGACATTTGTTCAATTGAAAGCAAAACCATCATTACAACATTAAAAAAAAGAAAGAAAAAAAAAAACTTACAAGTGATCCGGAAGTGACGGAGAGTCGTTTCAAAACGCAAGTAGAGAGGCCGACCACAGCAGAATCGTCAAGAGAAGCAAATTTCGCATCCGAAATGTCAATCTTGTCCTTTGAAAACCGAAGAATTCCCGCCGGAAACTGTAGACTCGGTGACACGTCGTCGCTAACGAGATTCTCGCCAGTGATTCGGCGTGACGAACTGAGTACGGAATTGATGAGAATTTTGGTTGAAGAAAGCACCAAAGGCTTTCTTCTCTCCACCATCGATTCGATAATGCAATACTCAAAATCCCTAATTGCTTGAATTAAGAAGAATAGCGTTGAAATGCAAACGCACAAGAGCAACGCCCTTTTTCGAGTTCGGAGTCTGCTACTGGTATTTTTGTCTTTTTATCTTTTATGAGACTCTATTTTGGAGCGCGATTCGATGTGGTCAATCCGGTATTTGTTGACGCCATAATTTAAACGTTCGAACGGCGATGATGTCATGACTCATTGTTATTTTTTCAATTATTGAAGTTTTTTTTGCAATGAAGTGAGTAGGACAAATCTTTTCAAAAAAAAAAACAAGAAGTGAGTAGGATACATATAATAATAATTAATCAAAATTATGACGTTAGCAAGCCGTTTTTATCCGACTGACCTCTTCCGGCCTGCGGTTCTGAGCTCCAGCATTCTTAATTCATTAAATACAAGGAAATTAAAAAAAAAAAAAAAATAGCAGCGCTGATGGAAATAAAGTAGGACCATACTGCTCGATCTTATTTTTAGTTAACAAGATAATCTCAACTAAGTTTTACCTTATTTCTATTAGTGTTTTGTTAAATTTTTTTCAATTTAAATATGATTGCTTAAAAAAAAGTAATAATAATATAACATTCTTCTTCAACTTTTTTCTTGAATCATTCAAAAGGAAACTCGAGTCTCACAAGTGTAAGAAATTTTATGATATACATATATATCATGTTATAATATGGTGCAAAAACTACTAATTAGTAATAATTGGACATGTAATTAATAATTTTAATCTCAAAAATTAATCTAATTAAAAACTTAAATTATCTTTTCCCTCTTCTTTTATCCTCTTTACTTCATTTTTAATATTTTATTTTCTCTTCTCTTTCCTCTCTCCTTAATTTCCAAAACTTAGCTCATGTTTGGTTGAAAAAAATGACAGGAGAGGAGAGGAATGAAAAGAAAACGAATGGAGAAAAAATAAGACAAAAAGTTAATCGATCTCATTTTTATTATTTGATTGGACATGTAATTCATCTTTTTTTTTCTTTCCTCTCTCAACCTTTCCTCTTATCTCTTTTTCTTATATTTCTTCAAACCAAACATACCATTTAAGTTATTTCATTTCTCTCACAAGCAGTCACGCTTAATTTCTCTTATTGCTCTTTCTCTCTTAGTGTATAATCTATCTCAATGGTAGCCAATTTTTTTTAATGTTTGTCTTCAACCTTGAATTTTTATTCATTTATTTTTATTTTTTATTTTTTGCTTTTAAACTATCATTCCAATTATCCAAAAATTTTCAACTTCGATTCCTTCGAATTTGAACATATATACGAATGGCAGATGAACTAACACTAATGGAATTCTGGCCGAGTCCGTTCCCAACGAGGATGAGAAATAATGCCCTGCAAGCACAAGCAAATGCAGTCAAATTAATACGATAGCTCTAGAGAAATGCCCAGCGAGTGCAAGTAAAAGGGATTAAATTTAGGTGATATTACTTTAATAGGATGTAAGATTGGTTTTTTTTTTTTTAAATAATGGTGATTCTCATATTCACTTGTATTGAGATATTGTACTTTAACAATATCTTGTGCAAGACGGATTAATTTGAGAATCACTTCTTCTCTATATTACGTTTTCGGTGAAGCGTTTTTTTTAGCACAAAACCTAAAGAAATGGGATGAAATAAGGAGACGATGACATTGCATAAGTTGGATCTCTTTTTCCAAATAATTTAAAAGTGCACTTGGGATTGCAGTTGGGCAATTGTAAGCATTAAAATGTTTGGAGAACAATAACTGTTATAGCTTAAAAATTATATTGATGTAATTTTTTATTTGTACGATGAAAAATCTATTATATCTTTAATAATTTTATCAAAATTATTATTTAAAATTTATATTTACTACATATTATTAACTTTATTTTATAATTATAATTTTTTTTCTACAGCAAATATAACTTAAAAGGTACATCATCTAAATCCTAAATGCACCTTAAGTTGTCATGCATTATTCTACCTCATCAAAGTAATAATAAATAAAATAGTAGTGGATGTTAGAAAAATATGGTGAAATCTCTCAAATTCTAATGATCAAAAGCAAGTGTTGAAAATATTGAAAAACTTGAAAATATCATCAAAATATACACAAAATACATGAATTAAAATGACTTAATTTTTAGAGAACATATCCTTACAATTAATTAGGCTAATGAAAACAACTACAACAAGAGCACGGCCATAAAAGATCATGGTCCATTTGGGATTATTTTTAAAGGCTCAAAAGTGAATTTAAAAGTTAAAAACTAATTCCAACGTTTGATAAGTTTATTTGGAAATCACTTTTAGTAAAATTATCCTATCTTACTGTATATTTTAAAAAGAAAGAAAAGTGTAACTTTTGAAAATCAGTTTTATACTTAATAAAATTTCATATATATTATAAAATTTGAAAATTATCCTTGTAAATTAGAAAATAGAATCATTAACTTTAATTGGTATTATTACCAACCATATTGAAAAATAAAAAAATTAATAATATAAAATATTTATTTTAATTTATCAATAATCATATGTACTCAATAAAAATATTTTATATACATGTTTATTTGATGTGTAAATAATTTCAATTAACATTATAATGAATTCAGTCACTTACACTAATATGACAGTTTAACATTAAAATTTACCGAACATATCCTTTTAAAACCCACATCACTTTTAGAAATAAACTTTATGCATTTAACTAATTTTTTCACAGTTAAAAATTTATTTTTACCGTACAATTAATAACAATTATTTTAAAAGCCACAATATTAACCTTAAGAAAGAACAAAAATGTTAAGATTTATATTTTAATCCCTCTTCTTCTTTGCTACGAGAATGAGGAAGAGATTTAGCCAGTTTCAACCTTCATGCACCTTTTTTTTCCCTCTCAATCAGCTTTGAGCGCTCTGCTTCTATGTGACATATTTGCACATTTCCCATATACATATAACCAGTCATAATGTGGGACACCTCAAAATATGGTTTCTCTCTAAGCTTGCTTTCCACAAGAACTCTATGAACTCTGTCCCTTGTCATCCAGATTCTTTTCTCACATTCATAAAGCTTTTTATCATAAAAATCAGACTAAAACTTGGCTTGAATGATTGCTGGTAGAGATCAAGAAGGCGGCAATCGAACGTTAGTTCCAAATCGTTTCTATAGACTCAAGTGTAATGAGAGATTCACTATCACTAATAGGTTTGTTTTTATGAATTAAAGCTGATATGTTCTTATAAACAGGGTTTTATTGAAGGAGATGGCATTTTTTCGGAAATCTGTTCTTTGTAGAGTATATTTGATTCCTTTTGCTACCCTCATTCCTATTTACAAACAGATTTGGCTATGCTCTCATGAGATTAATGTTTTGTCTTTTATTTCTTTAAATTGGGAAATTCGAGAGGGAAGAGTGGGAAGAGTGAAAATAAATATTTTAAAAATGGAGGAAAGTGGATGGGATGAAAATGAATTTTTAAGGCATGTCTAATAATAATTATTATTAGTTGGTAATTCCAAATTAAATTATGACATGTAACCTCAGATTTATTGTAGAATTTCTCCACCAGTGGAAGACTCCTATAACACATGCCAGCTAAATTTCATTATCTTTCTTTTTAAATCAAATGGTTTTTGTGTACCTCACTTTGTTTTAAAATTACGTCTTGTTGTGTATGTCTTTCCTCTAGAGAAATATATGTCCATAAAAAAAATATAAAGCTAAATTGCATATCAAATTGATAGCCAATAACAATTATATAATAGTAGGGAAAATAAAACATGAAACCAACCGAGAAGTTTCAGGGGGATAAAAAAAGAACCTCTGAAACTCCAAGGTTTCATTGGCATAAGTCAAGCAAAAGCACATATCAATCTCTTCAACCAACATTGGATTGGAGTCTCCGTCTGATATTGTCTCCAAGAAAAGGCTTCTTAGATTCTCCAGATTGCCGAAGCAACGAAACATACGATAAAAATCCAGATCCGTATCTACTAATCATAAGCCAATTAGGCTGTCAATGGTTGATCACCTTCTCATTTCTTTATTGTCGGCAAATATATAAAAAGGAACACAAAGCATAGGGACATGACTTTTTTGCCGCTTAAATTTAAGTTTCAAATTAGGCATACAACAAATCATAGTGTTTATTTATCCTAGCATAGTGAATGAGGATAATGGAATCATTTAGTTTTGAGAAGTTTGGAAGAAAAATACTCACTCAAACCCAGAGCCGCAAGGCCTACCCTCCTCTGATAAATATTCACCAACTGAGGGATATTAATTATCATCCAGGCGTTTTGCCAACAAAACCATTTAAAGAAAATATTTTCAACAGGACTTAGGACAAGACACAAGGTCAAATTTTTCTTCACCAATCCTTTCAACTGCAGAACTTTAGTAACCAAACACCTTGGGACTATCCTCTTCCCTATAGTCAGAAGGAACACGAATGGATATGTGCCACTGCCAACCTATCTTGTTCACAAGAAAATAATACGGCCATCCCCTATACCAAAATCTTCTTTTCTTTTTTTTTGGGTTTTCTAGATAAGAAAGTGAATACATGGATACAAATAAATTGGGAATCCTAGATCATCCAGCATATTTATTCAGTCTCAGTTTTACTTCTCTATTCCAATCTTCAAGAAGGCTTTACCTAGAGGTCCAAAGATTTTTACGGCACTTTGACATTCACCAATAATATCTTGGGTTAAAGTAAATACTGATGGGTTAGCGAAAGGAAACCCAGATGATTCGTCTTGTGCTGCAGTTTATTAAGGCTTTAATGGTGTCTCTAAAGATTCTTAGCTTTGTGCCTTGGGCATCATAATGTCCTTTTTGTAGAGTTATATACTATTATCTTAACTAATGAGGTTGTGTTTCGTAATTGTTGGCATTAAGTATGGTTAGAGAGTGACTTCCACGGCACTTTTGTGCCTCATCAATTAAAATTATAACTGACGAAGTGGAAATGTAAAAAAGATAGAGAAAATAAGTTTTTAAATAAACTTTGATAGAATAATTGAATTGAAAAATTCTTAAAATAATGACAAGACATATATATTTATAATAGAAGAAACTCACTTCCCTAAGTTAACTTAAAAAGGAACACTAAATTACAATTATAATAGAAATAAAACATATTTTACCTAAGTTAACCTAAAAAAAAAGAAACTAAATCACAATTATACTAGAAATAAAAGATATTTTCCTAAGTTAACTAAATTTCATACCTTAATTGACTATAATTAAAATAGAAAGTCCTAAAATAATAAAATACTATAATTGATTCTAATTAAAATATAAAGTCCTAAAATAATAAAATTCTAGAATCTTAAAGTTCCTAAAATAACTTCCTACATCAGTCCCCCACACTTGGAAAAGAATTTGTCCTCGAGTTTGGCTTGCACAGCTCCTCATCGTTTGGATGATACTTGAACAGATCAGCCGCATTAAAAGTGTGAGAGATGTTCTAATTTTCTGGTAACTAGAGCACATAAGCATTGTTGTTGATCTTCCGAGCCACCTGAAATGGTCCAAATTTGTACTTTTTCAATTTAATGCAAATGCCAGGAAAACGACTCCTCTGTAAATATGCCATCACTAAGTCTCCTTTTGAAAACATTTTCCTTTTCCAATGTTTGTCTGCTTCAGTCTTGTATTTAGCATTGGCAGCTTCTAAGTGAGCCTGTACCTCAGCATGAATTTTTAATGCTTTTTTCGCCGCATTATTCGCTGCTTTGCTTTCTCTAACTGCAGCTACTGTTAATAAGACAGTCAGGTCATACACATGGCGAGGGTGGCAAGCGTAGACAATCTCAAAAGGGGTCTTGCCAGTAGAATGATTCACCATTCTATTATAAGCAAACTCAACCTTGTTGATCTTATAATATTGATTTTGATGATAACAAAACTTATATATTCTTGATTAAAATGTTGTGGCTATTAAAATGAATTTCTTAAAGCCATAGACATGTTTAAAGAAAGCTTAATGATTGTTAACTTGAGTTGGAAAACCTTTTTCTAAACAAAAGTTGCCAAAAATATAGATTCTGGAAATTAACGGTGAATCGTTTATTGGAAAACGGTAAACCGATAATTTACAAAGAGGAAACTGTCTTTGTAATCCTGCACTGTTTGTCTGAGAAGATTCTGGAAATTAACTGTGAACCGTTTATTTTGAAAACAGTTAACCGATAATTTATAGAAAGGAGAAATTTTTTTAACCTTAAGCCGTTTAGCAAAAACGGAAAGCTAAGTTTATTTTGCAGGTCTCAGGACGCAAACAGCTATCCGATAACTATAAAGGTAAACCGTTTATTTAAAATCTAAGCATAACGGCTATTTGGACAAGTCAAAATGGTTAAGCAATAGTAGTAAACGGCGATCCGATTATTCTCAGAAAGTCAACAGCGGTTAGTTTTCAGCTCCAACTATAAAATAGCTCAATCAAATTCAAATAAACAGGGATCCAACAATTATCTTTGAGCTTGCTACTGAGAAAACAATCTCTTTTGAGCTTTAAACTTGTTGTATTTCATTGATTCACACTTTGGGATTTCAATTGTAATCATATAGATTGTGTGAGAGATTTGTTGATTTTAAATCTTTATTTTTGAGTGATTGTAAATGTTGAGATACATTTAGGTTAAGAGATTGGGGATAATCTCTTATTGTAAAGGTTTATTGACACCTTTGAAGTCAATTGTAAGTGTTGTTGAAGCTTTGGATGCTTGCTTAGTGGAATCCTCAATCCCGGTGAGCTTGGAGGCATGGACGTAGGCACGGTTGGCCGAACCACGTAAAAATCACGTGTTTGATCTCTCTTCCCTTATCTTTTTAATTTCGAGTATTGCTAAATCTATTGCTTTTAATTTTATTAAGACATTAGTTTTAATTATTGTGTGGTTTTATTTGCTTAATTTTTAAGAACTCAATTTACCCCCCCTCTTGGGTAGCCTAGTTAGTATTTCAAACCTAAGGTAATGCAGCTTCTCAGTTCTGTTACTTGTTACCACAAACACAGCACAACATATTGCCCAAAGTTCGATTGATCATTTTCATCTGCCCATCTATTTGTGGATGGAAAGCACTACTAAACTACAACTGTATACCAAACGTGTCCTAGAGATGACACCAAAATTTGCTGATAAACTTCACATCCCTATCAAAAGTGATAGTTTTTGGAACACCATGCAAATGTACTATCTCTCGAAAAACAAACACACTACTGAAGCGGCATTTTCAGTCTTCTTACAAGTGTGCTATCTTTGAAAACCTGTCAACCACCACTAATATAGAGTCTCGATCCGTCCTTGTGCGCGGCAATCCTAACAAAAAATCTATGGATAGCTTTAACTAAATATTTTCTACAATAGGCAAAGGCATGTATAAACCCGTATTTTATGCATGTCTCTTATCTTCTTGGCAAACTCGACACCTCTGCATGATTTTTCACACATTTTTATCTAAATGTGGCCAATAATAACGCTATTCCACAAGTACTTTGGTCTTATCTCATCCAAGACGTCCACCCAACCCTCCTCCGTGCAACTCGCAACTCGCAACTTGCGAATAATTTGCTCCCTTAAAGAACTTCAAGGCACACATACGCCAACTCCCATATTTTTTTTGGCACCAACAATGCTGGTACAACACATGGGCTCATGCTCTCACGAATAAATCCCTTTTGCAATAATTCATCAATCTGTCCTTGTAAAATCGCATGCTCAGAAGAACTCATGCAATAATGGGACAAGTTAGGTAAACTTGCACCAGGGACTAAGTCTATATAGCGCTGGATATCTGGCAAATGTGATAGCACATCGAGCATCTTAATGGTGTAATGTCCACAAACTCGACTAGCAATGGTCGTACCTCTTCAGGAACATAATTTACTTCAAACTCATTTTTTTTGTAACTTCTTGCACCCATCACAATCTTTTTTCAGATGTCTCTTTACAATAGCCAGAAAATTCTTTCATTCAGCCTTAGGATTCTTTTTCTTGTTCGATAAAGGCATTAAACGAACCTTCTTAGTATTCCACCAAAACTCCTATACATTTTCCCTTCCTCTATGTATTGCATCCACATCAAATTATCAAGGTCTACCCAATAACAAATGGCACGCATTACCACATCACATACCACATCACTTTTATAAATCTTTCCAACATAGAAATGAACATAATATATCTATTTTGCTATCGTTTTTGTTCTTTTCTTTATCCACCCTATTCTGTAAGGTGCAGGATGCTTCTCTGTAGAGAATCTCATCACGTCAACCAATGTCTTTGAAACTATGTTCTTATTGCTACCACTATCAATCATCACGTTGCACACTTTATTGTTGATGGTGCCATGTGTTCTGAAAATCTTATTACACTGGTTCTCTTTTTCAAACTTTGGTGCCAATAAAACTCTTTGCATAATACAATTCAATAACTCTCTCTCATCTGCTTTTAATTCCAAGGTCTTCTTGTCATTCTCATCCTCAACGTCATTCACCTCTGCTTCACTATCTTTAGCTTTTACCAAATTTAAATTTTTAGAACGACAGTCACTCTATCTATCTCATGGTTCTTCACACTTGAAACACTTATTTAGCATAGGCTTTGCATAAGGATTATTATGCTGTCTAAGTGGTTGTTGCTGTCTAGGTAGTTGTTGCCTTAGCTGCTATTGTGCTGGTTATTGCGTTTGACTACTACTAGCCCAAGTTTTCTGCTTGTTTTCAATCCCTGCATTGTTTGGTCTATTTTGCACACCAGTGGGTTGTCTCTACTAAACTCTAAAAACAACACGTTGCTTTTGCTCTTCTAAATTATGTGCTTTAGCAATTGCTGTACCTATATCTCAAATCGCATCTATAATCTCATCTTACAATTCTTACTTTAACCCTCCAAAATATTTTGTAACTGTCTGAAATTCTAGCTTATCCATATTATTTCTTGTGAGCAGACTATAAAATTCTTTTGTATATTCATCAACACTGTGATTTCCTTACTTGTAGTTCTGATATTTTACGCACAATTGCTGTTGATAATCCACTGGCAAAAAGTACTCTTTCATCATCCTCTACATCCTAGGCCACGATTTGATCAATGGCTTTCCCGCAACTCTTCTTTGATTTTGGATGTTTTGCCACCATATAGATGCTGCACTCTTCAACTTAAATGCCACAAGTTTAACCTGCTTATTCTGTGGAATCTCCATATACTGGAAGGAATTTTCTACATCTGATATCCAATCTAAAAATTCCTCAACATGCATCCCACCATAAAAATCTGCAATATCAATATTAATCTTGTAATCTGAATTCTTTCCATGCCTCCTATTATAATCCTCAGCGTCTTTTTCTTTTGAATCGATTTCTAACTCTTCACGCACGTATAGCTGCACTCGTCTCATGAGTTCTTGGTTTTGTGATACTACTTCACGATTGATGCCCTGAGGTGCTACTTCTTAATTGAAACCCCGTCGAGCCTCTTCATGGTGATAATCCCGAGGTTGTTCTTCATGATTGACTCCTTTAACAGCCCTCTTGCAATTAACTCTTTGTCACTGGTCTTTCTTTATATTATTCACGGAAAGCATGAGACCTTTGATTTCTTGCTCCATCATTGCCATTCTCAGGTTAAACACATTCTCCCTGACTTGCAAGACTATTTCTGTGACCATATGTCTGACAGTCTCCACAGTCATTGCCTGCATCCCTTGATCAGTGTCTTCGGAACGGTTATTCCTTTGTTCGTGTGGTCGTACTATGATGACAAGCGAATTTGCTCTTATACCAATTGACAAAGTGAAATTGTAAAAAAGATAGAGAAAACAAGTTTCTAAATAAAAGTTGATAGAATAATTGAGTTAAAAGTTCTTAAAATAATGACATGACCTCTATATTTATAATAGGGAAAACTCATTTTCCTAAGTTAACTTAAAAAGGGAAAAAAATTACAATTATAATGGAAATAAAATATATTTTGCTTAAATTAACCTAAAAAATGGAAACTAAATCACAATTATATTATAAATAAAAGATACTTTCCTAAGTTAACTAAATTTCATACCTTAATTGACTCTAATTAAAATACAAAGTCCTAAAATAATAAAATACCATTATTGACTCTAATTAAAATACCGTCCTAAAATAACAAAATTCTATAATCTTAAAATTCCTAAAATAACTTCCTACATCAATAACCCTCATTGGTCTCTTCACTATAGATGGATTAATTGTCTTCATTTACTAAAGGAGATGAAATTTAAGTGTTCTCGAATTTATGGAAAAGAAATTCATATGCTAATTCATTGGCAAACTTGTGATTGTTTTGTAATTCTTTCACTTGTTGGGATGACCCATCAATTTCCATTTGGGAAAATCTTTTAGAAGATATTTAGAGTTTGACTAAGTATCATTTTTTGTATCAAAAGATAAGTGGATGAACAAATTCAAATACAATTTTTACTCCCTTACCATCCCTTACCACCCCTAAGGATCGAACTCGGGTCCTGAAGGGTTACAAAATCACTGCCAACCAATCTGACCACGCCCTTGGGGGCTCTTGCCTAAGTATCATTTTGTTGCTTAACCTATAATTTTTCTCCCCTTTTGTCTTATTAATAAAATTTTTCTCATTGGGAAAAAAAAAGGGTAGAAATAATATAGATACGTAGCTGTGTAAAGAAGAGCTAAAGGTTGTGATGCAGCAGCCCTTAGCGTTTGCATTAATCTAGCCAATTCTCCAAAAATGCCAAGATCATGAAGCAACTACCAATATGCCAGGAGACGCGAATTTAAAAAAAAAAAAAAGAAACCATAATAACATTTCACTTGCACATCAAAAATAGCGAATAATCGTATCATTCCCAAAAGTAAATATCAGCTGTCAGTGTCAAAACATTTCCCATGATTCATGAAATGGTCAAGAGGAAAGGAACAAGTTCCGATCGAGTTGGGGCAAAAATCAACATCAAGAAACGGAATAAAGGCATAGATATAGAAGCTCATCGCTTCCTCGTAAAAGAAGAAATCTAGATCAACTTGAGCAATTAGCAGGCTCAGAAAAGACAAGTGAGACAAAGTGTTAAAAGTCCACCAACAGCGAGCGCAAAAGGAAACCCAATGGAGCATAAGGGGTGAATCTATGATGCTTAAACTACAACCAAGAACTCAGGCGTAAAAAGACTTCAATGAAGGGAATAGACATCCTATCTGCCACATTTCTATGTGGCAGGCTCTTTCTCAAATCCTAAGCCTAGTTCTCCAATAGTCATCCTCCGAAGAAATATATGTAACAATTGCGGCACCTGATCCAGATATTTGGCTACAAATGCATCCGAGAAGCACTTGTCGGAGCTTATCACAAGAGAAAGTGAACAGATTTGAGTTTCTTCATTAATCAAGCCCTTTGAGAGCAAAACTCTTATAATTGAACAACGGGAGATGATCCTCTTCTCCAAACTATACATTAAAACACCCGGCACTTTGGGCAACAGCTGCCAACCCATCTTGTATACAAGAAAACCGAATCCGCCGACTATTTTGGTCGCAGTTGCATTCATATAATTGGGACACTTTCTAAAGGCCAACCAAATATCCTCATCAGACCAGCCTCACTTCCTGAAAACATCCAATTTGTGCTCCAGAGTTGATTGACTAATTGAAGCAGATACCTCCATTGCATGGATGAATTCACATTTTTGAGGGTCAAAACCCGTTTCGATGTCCTTAACATTATCATCAAACTTATCCGCTCTTTGGAGAGCAAGAGTGGGGTAACATTATACAATCAGCATCACTATGCCTCCCGCATTCCAAGTGCTCTAAAGGCCGCAAGTCTAGGAGACGCAGTCTTCTGCAAATCATAACTAAATATCCGCGTTCCTTTCCGAAAAAGCTCAATAATATTTTCTTCAGAGAGAAGCACACTTTTGAGAAAGTTATAGCTCGGAATGGGCACATTCTCCTAGCTTTGACCCGAAACAGCCAGGGTTGATCGAGTTCAGAATCAGTGACCCCAATAGATTGAGAAACTCAATTTTAGGTAAGACAGATTTCTCAGGATGGGGCAAAAAGTAAATTTCGGACGAAACCTAACAATTTTGGTAATTAGGGTATTGGAGAATCCATGATTTTTGAAAACTAAAGCACTGAATCTGGATTTTTAGAAGGTTTTACTCTTTCGGCAAGAGATCTATCAGTTTCCGGGGACAACCCACATGAGTTTACGAGGTATGTTATGACACGGTAAATGAGTATTCTATTTGTTGTTCGCTTCTAATCTGTGCTCCGCCAGCTGAGAATAACTTTATTCCAATGGGAGATATTTTTGGGTTCCGATTAAAATTCAAACCCGAAAAGAAACCCCAATTGAGTGGTGCCTGAAACTCGCACAACGGACCTAAAACCATTTGACAACACTTGTACTACCAACAGCCTTCTCCTTGCATAGAACAATCCATACATCTTCGAAAACCCAAAGCTACAGATAATAATAATATTGTACTTGAATTTTGTTGAATTGTAAGAATTCACTCCCTAGCTTCTGATTGAAGAGGGGAAGAACGAGAACAACACATGAGCCGATTCGTTTTAATAGTTTGTTCATGTTTTTTCATCATGCCACCGAAACAGCTAGACCTACCGGCTTTCCAGCTTTTGTTTTAGGGGTTTTAATTTTTTATATTGCGGAAGCAAGCAAATAAGCAATACTAACAACACCCGCCTCTCTTGTTCGCTAAATTAATTATTTTCTTTTTTTTTTCAATATCAGAACTCCGTTGATGTCAATAATATTTTGTCAATTGTCAGCCTTTTTTACTTCATAATTAATATATATACACACACACACGTTAAAGTACAGTAATTTCTCTTCTATCAGATTTATCTATTATAAAAAAAAAATCAAATAGTACTCTAAGGCTATGATTGAGAGCCACCATTAGGTGTAGAATTGATCTAATTTTTGAAATAAAATATTAATTCTATGTTTGGCATGTTCACTTGAATTGTGTTAATGAACTAAATTCAAACTAAGTCTAAATTTATGAGATTAGGAATCCTAATTTTCATGTGAGTTTAGTTGAGATTAGACAATAAGAAGAAAAATATTCGTCTATTTATGATATCTTTGATAATTTATTATACTATTTATATTTATAACTTAATGTTTGTTTATTTATTGTTATTAATTAATTTTATTTTTTGTTATTCGTGATTTAGTTGAAATTTATTAAGTAATTTATTATTTGAATAGTCTAATTTATTTTATTTAGTGAAATAATATATCTCATATGAAATAACCTCGAATTTAAATAATTTATATATTTCTTTATTATAATTATGACTACCCAATAACCAATTGAATATGTGTTAATTTTCTTATTAATTTTATTTTAAATTAACTATAATATTTCTTATTAAATATCTATAAATATTGATATCTAAATTCAAATATTAACTTAAATACTATTTAACTTCATTTAAATTTAATTTATCATAATCCAATTCAAAATTATACCAAAAATGAGTCAACATTATATATAATCTAACTTAATCTAATTCAATTTATCTTAGTTCAATCCTAATACTTAGTCCAATCCAATCTTGCTAACCAAACTAGCCTGAAATTTATTTGTTGTTTAAAAATTCCATAGATTTGAAAACATGGGGAAGAAATGATAATTTTTACCTAGAGTAATGCTGCACTTAATTACTATCTCAACATCCATTAGATAGTGATTTTCGAAAAAAAAAAAAGAAATAAGGAAGGACATCCATTAGATAGTGAGAAGAATGAATTTAAAAAAAAAATTTACAAATTTTAGTCAATTATCATTTTATTTTTTTAGTATTTATCTGAATATCTTATGCCTCCGTATTCAATTGCTGACCATAGTTGACCAACATACTTCTAAATTTTTTATAAACGTTTTGTTTTTAGAGAGATTTCTAGTTCTCCCTATTAAAATTAATATATATTACTTACTCAATATATCTTGCTAATATAAAATATATATTTATTATAGGAAAAATGTTTAAAGATATAAAAATATAAGAAAAATGTTTTATTGTTAATTTTTTATTTATGCTAAAACATATATATTTTTTATTTTTAATACTTAATTTTTTTATTTAAATTTTCATTAATATGATTTATTTAATTTATAATAAATATGGATAAAAGTTACAATAAAATTATATTGCCAAAGAAATTATTAATTATTATACAAACAATAAGAAAATAAATAATATATTTTAACTTCATTAGGAGAAAACTGACAACTTTTTAACTTTTATCTAGGTAAAGTAAGATTTAGAATGTAAAGATTGGGGCTTGACACAAGTGGGTGCAATTGGAGGATATCTCTTAATCATACATGCTGACACAACATGCTCTACTAAGATGTATGTAGATAAGGTTGGTAATGAGACGGGATAAGATGGGATTTATCAATTTCGGTCATGTCCCGTATATATAAATGGGATTAAAAAATATCTCATTCCCGTCTCTTTATTTTATTTGAGATAAAAATTTATTTTAATCTCGTCTTGTTAAATATTTCACCTCATTCCATTGTCTTGAACAATTTCAAATATAATTTATTATAGTAAAAATCTTAAATAAATACAAAGTAGAAAATTATATAATAGTTTTATTTTGACTACATGTATGTTCGAAATAATTTTATGCTAACATTTTTTAATTACTTATTTGCTTCAATTGCACATTAATATTAAGATTTACGTTACAAAAACTATAGATTTGGACAGTAACCAACTTCAACCATGTTAAAAATATCCAATAGTTCAATAACATAATAATAAACTAAAACAACATGGTTGACAATGGGATGAGATGAGACGGGATTAGCCAATCTCAATTATATCCTGTTTATGCAAGTGGAATAAAAAAATATTCCACTTCCATCCCTTTATTTTTTTTTTGGGACAAAAATATACCCCAATCCCGTCCCAAACAAAATGGAATCCCGTAGGATCTTATCCCAATCGGAAAAATTGCCATCCCTATCTGTAGAGGAGAATTCTTACAAACGATTCGAGAGCATGGTGGGAGACTGGGAGGTTTATTATTACAAACTTATATTCTAATTTTTTTCATTCTAATCGATAAGATAAGTTTAGTCTTTGAAATTGAAACCTTAAAACTTAGCCTCTCATCGCCCAATTTATATAATAATATCAAATCAATTAGTCTCATAACTTACAAAGAAAAACTTGAAATTCATACACAACTGGAGTATCATAAGTATAACCCACGCGTTTTGATGCGTATGATTTCCAAACCCCTTTTGTATTGCTATTTTCTAGATCTCACTTTACAATGCCGGCAGTCTGTGAATGTTTCTCAATGATATGCTATGAAAGACAATTTTACAACATATGCTACTGTTAAAACCTCTAATGCATTTCAGAATACTTACCAACAGTGAAGGCTACATGAAAAGGAAAAAAAATGGGGGCAGCAATAGCAGATTATCAGGTTTGCTAATCATTTTCCATGTTTAAACTCAATACTCAAACTCAAGCCTGCCCAGTGAAAACAATTTAAGCCTTGTTTGGTATTACTATTTAAGAAAAAAAACTATAATAATTTTGACAAAAATAGTAAAAATATGATACGTTTGTTTATCATATATGAGTCGAATAAAAGAAACTTAACTTCAAAACTACAAAAGCATTAACCAAACTCTTCAGTTATGCAGTTTTTGAGCTACAATTGTCCAATCTCAATAGCAAATAGGGCTTTAGATTCATCATACAAACACTACTCTGCTACTCCGGTACCAGGCCCGTCAACAAACAAATGACCAAACATGAGATAGTCTAAATGCATGGTTGGTCACATCCTCTTCAAGGGTAAAAGTCAAATACTTAATAAAATGAACGATCAGAGAAGAATTATCTATGGCATAGATAACAATAGGGAAATTGAGATACAAACACTTTCGACATTGGGAATCTTAAAATCAACCTGCAACAGAACTAGCTGTTCTCTGTTTTCTTCGTTTTGTTCTCAGTTTTCTTCATTTTCAATATCTTCAACAAATTCAGCTGTTTATCACCTTCCCCTCTCTTTGTTACCAGTGAATATTCATATATAAAGGAACTCAAAGCATGCGATGTTATTGTGCCACTCAGGAAGGGACAAAAATGAGAGGAAGGAAAAGAACAGAAAACTAATGTTGCTTGGCCAAAAAAAAAATTTGAAGTGATTGCAATTCGTCATTATTCAGAAGTACAAAAAATTAAAGTGTTTGTTTATAGCACCAGCGCAGCAAATTAAGATAATGGAATCATTTAGTTTTGAGAAGTTGACAAGCTGGAAGAATCATAGTACTCATACACAGAGCTCAAGTCAAGGCCTTCCTTCCTCTAACAGAGATATTCACTCACCGAGGGATATTATCCATGTGTTTTGCAATATCCCCTTTTTCTCGTTTTTGTTTCAAAATGGATAACTGTAATCGCCCCCATCATTTACTGATATTTTTTATCACACGTATAGAATGGAAGCACAGTGGCTAGTATTTCCATTGGCAAGCATCAACAACCAGAGGATCTTGTGCTACTGAATGAATAGGAAGCAAGCTACAATTGCTTTTCTCCAGAGTTTTGCTCAAACTCAACACCTAGTTCTGAGAGCTCAATTTTGCCTTCAAAGACATCCAACAGTTGAGGAACCCGTTCCTGATACTTGGTCACAAATGCATCTGTGAAGTACTCGTCAGATGACATCACCACAGAAGATAAACTGAAATTTTCCTTTATCAAGTCCATCAACTGCAAGACCCTAATGACTGAACATCTGGGCATGATTCTCTTCTTCAAACTATATGCCAGGACAGTTGCAACTCGGGCAACAGCTGAAGGTTGCCAACCCATCTGGTTGACATAAAAATCCATTTTAGCATTAATATTCTCCACAGACAAAGTCATACATCTGGGATATTTTTTAAAAGCCAACCAGAATTCGTTTTGAGACCAACCCCAGCTCCTATAAACTGCCACCTTTTGTTTCCAGGTTTGGTCAGTAGTAGTTGAAACTGCCACAAGAGCTTGGACAAACACCCCGGATGAGGGGCTGAACCCCATATTAATAACCCTCTTGACACTTTCATCAAACTTGCCGGAAATCTCACACAAAACGCCGGGGTTTGAAATAACCAAAGATGAGATACATGATTTTGTGACTCCAATATCTCTCAAGGCTGAGATATTGGGAGAAATATGCTTTTCAACATCATGCAAATACGCGGCACGCTTCAAAGCCCCGACAATTTTAGCATCATCAGAAAGCAAACTCTTGAGGAATTTATAACTAGGAATGATTTGTTTCTTTAGGCTGCGCCCCAAGATTGCCGGGTTAGAAGACAGAATATCTGCAAGGACAGTACCCGTAATGCCCACGGAAGCAAAAAACTCAAGTTTGGGCAGAAGGGTTTTATCAGCTCTGCGTACAAGCAAACCTGGGCACTTCTTAACTAGTTTGGAAATGTGTTTGCTACTGAATCCATGTTCTCTGAGAATGCTAAGAACAAGGTCGGGTTTTTCCGGGGTTTCGAAATTGACTTTCTTCGATAAAGAGCCGGCAACATCTGGGGGCAACCCACATGATTTTATGAGATAGGTTATCGTAAATGAGTGTTCTTTGTTCTGTTTCTCTTTTTCACACGTCACTGCTACGATTGATGAGAAAGGTTTAGCGACAAGTGACCTATTAACATTGTGTAGAACAAAACGCAAAGTGGTCGTTGAGTTTCCCGCATATCTCACATTTGGTACTCGTAGCAATAGCAGTCTATTGCAATCGCAGCTCAGACAAAACATTGGGTACAAAATAAATGATAAATCACAAGCAAGCAAGGCAACGAACTCACCAGTTATTTCTAACGTGCCGCCTGCCTGGAGCTGAGCTCTCTACGAATATTTATTCGAACAAAGTCCCCCTAAATTTGCGAAAGAGGAGCTGCCCCGCCGTTGTCCAGAAAACTTTCCTTCCCCAAGTTCTATCGAACTCTTTCCATTTCCATTTTTAACCTGCTGCAAATTCCACCACCGTGTCCCGCGACTGCTTACGTGGCTCACTTATTTTATGCTTCGCCGCTCGCTCTGCTAATATCAAGCCGTTAAGCCTTCAATGCTATTCGTAGAATAATAGTTGAGGATTCTCTCTCACTGGTTTTTTTTTTTTTTTTTAAAGATTAGATTTTAAATTTTTATGGATTTTATTTTATTTACAATTAAGTCAATTTTTCATTAGATTTAAAAAATTAGAAGAGACTAATAAAAAAGAATTGTAGTGATTTATTAATATGAGCCAACCTTATTTGATTTGATTAGTTTTTACAACTAAAATCTTAAAATACTTTATGGATTGTTTGACCTCTGTTGTTGAATTATTATTTTAATTCTAAATAAAAAAAATGACCATCTGAATAGTAAATTGTTATAACAGAATTCTTGAATTAAACTTCAATTTTAGGTCTTCCATTTCTAATAGGTGAATGGGGAAGGTATTCAACTGTTGCTTCAGAATAAATAATACCCGACCATAACATATAAACAATGAATGGGAAGTAGAATGTAAAACGATCATTCACTTTTGCCCCTTCGCAATTCAAATATACATGCATTGAAATTGCCCGGTTCGCTAATTTGGATATCCTGTTGAGAGTGGGGAATCAACCCTTCATACTCCACTGAAAGCTAAGATTGGAACATGAAGAATAAAATTAAAAAGGAACAAACAAAATCATCATCCAGAATGCAAGTAGAAGAGACTATACAGATCAAGCTTAATTTCCGAACTGAGACGAATCATTTAATGGCAATACCAACCCTCTCATCTAATTTATTATTCGACTCGACTTTGAATCTATTAGTTCAAAGCTCAGAAAATCTGCATGGAAGCTGGCGTCTTTAGGATGCGGAGAGGCGTGAGATTGGGATTGAAGCGTAGAACAGGGGCAAGTAAAAATTAAGGGTTATTTGTAAGGCTTGCACATCAAAAGTACATAACTCATCCACCGATGATCATACGATAACGAACCCAATATGGCCAATGTAATTGCTAACGCCACACAGTGTGCGGGGCATTGATACACAGTAAATAAAATTTTCTCCCGCATCCCAAGTGTGAACATAGAAGACGAGTCATACAGCTTAGAGATATAAACATCGGCATCTCTCATCCTGTTTCTTTCGAAAGATGTTCTATTAAATAATATACATTGCCAATTTATTTAAGTTATGCCAAACACTGTTTATGCTTTTGAAGAAGGTTTCTTCAAGAGCAGATTCTCAAGGGACATGGGGTCCATCACAGGAGGGCTGCAACTGAAGTTTTGACAGACAAGCGCCACCACCTTGTCAGCAGAAAAACTGTTCCTCGCCATGGATGCATTGTTACTGTTATGTTCTTCCCAGAAGTCCATCTCTTCTGTGTCGGCTGGATCTATGTGAATAACCTGCCATGAATTGTGACCAGAAAGATGTGTAAAAGAAAGAAACAAAGGAACTTGGTGCAACTGAGAAGTTCCATGAGCTAACATTTAACTCTTTTTACTTACTGTTTTGTTGAGATCATATGATGCATGAGCAGCAGCAAGCATGTTCTCAAAGTCTACCGAAGATTTATGGCCAACTATGACAACATGCTTCCGGGAAGGAACAGAGAGCATGTCTGCCGCACAACACATCAAGGGCACTGCCATAGCCATATCTTTCAATCTTGTCTCAAACACTGCCTGCATTATCGCAGAATGATGGACAAGTTTGTTTATTTGTGGAGCAAAATTGAATTACAAACATGAATTGCTTCAAAGGGAACAATAGTATACCAAGGCATGCTCTGCATTTTGCCTGTAATAATCAGATTTACCGCCCGCAACAATGGAGGCCAGTCTAACGAGATTTATGACAGAAACAGAATTCCCTGAAGGCTCTGCCCCATCATGATCTTCTTTTACACGGAGGAGAACCGAAGGGTCTTCTCCTGGGGTATTAAAATAGCCTCCTCCCTCTCTATCTAAAAATAGTTCATCCTGAAAATTATTTCAAGAAAAATTGCATTGGTACACATTCGATACTTAACAAACATCACATGCTAAGAAAAAGAAACTCTAGTAGTTCTTACCTGGGTGTTTTGCAGTTCGATTGCCCAAACTAGCCACTTGGTTCCACTGCCAAACTCATAAAGATCCAATAAACCAGAAATTAAGAAAGCATAATCATCCAAAAAACCAGGAGCCTTAGATGGACCATTCCTAAAGCTATGCTGCAGCCTGTGTGTCTCTTCATCATAAAGATGCCTCCTAATAAAAGAAGCTGCTCTCTCAGCAACTTCCATGTACTCCTTGGGCTGGAATTTTGACACAATACAATTTGAGAAGTGGTCAACAACAATGAACATCATAAGACCATTATATGTCCCACACAAGTAATACTGCCCTGAAATTTCATTGCACTGTTCCAAAATACCTTCCAATAAAAGTAATTGAATTTCTATGGAAATATGCTGTAACAGGCCCTGGGCTGCCTGGTGAAAAGAACTAAAAACTACATATGGCCTAACCTCATTAACCTCTACAAATTTACTACCAAAGGAATCCAAAATAATTAGATCTCCATGCAATACACTGGCCTGATGGAAAAATAATTAGATCATAGACCTTTCACAGAAACAAGCCTGGGTTTTGAATCTTATTAACAGCTTTTTTATGAGAAAAGAATAATTGCCCCCTCTCGTCCTTCATTGAAAAACCTAGTCAGCCACTTATCACAGAATTCATTTCTCTGTTCGAACAAAAAAGACAAGCAAACTCAAAAACTAAACGGCCATCCTCTCTAGCAAGCAAGAGCCCCAGGGTAGCTCAATTGCACGTCATAATACTTCAACAAAACCTTTGATCAACAGTAGGCATAGTTGATAATTAATTAACTATTTAAAGCTTTATAGCATGCTAAACAAGGTGGCACACTCTCATCTAAAACCTTTGATCAACAGTAGACATAGTTGATAATTAATTAACTAGTTAAATCTTTATATCATGCTAAACAAGGTAGCACACCCTCATCCAAATAGAGTACATAGGGTAATTCATTTAGATAATTCATGTTGCCAAGCATAAGCCAAAATAGTAAGGATCTTACATCACAGCCGACAACAGGGAAGTTGAACATGGTGCTCTCAGCTTCACTGTTGAGAATTTTTGAGGCTCTTGCAAAGGACGAAATCGCAAGTCCATTCCACGATACAATTACCTAGCAAGCACCTGATCACTTAATGTGTGTATAACCAGTAAGAAGGCTGAAAAAAAATCTGGTGATTTATCAGATCAACTAGTTACTTGTTTTAATATATAAATTTTAATCTTTGCTTTTTAAGGAGGCAAGGTGAAGGTGGAAAGAAAGAAGGAAAAAGGCAAGTACCTTATCATCTAAATGTGGCCTTGGTCTTTTGGATCTTATGTCGAACAGCTTTCGTCTACATTCACCCAAAATATTTAGATATTTCTCCATTGGCATGCCAAGTTTTGATGCCAAGGCAGAAGAATCGTTAAGTTCAATAAGCACATTCTTCCCCTTGAATTCGTTATGAGGATCACTCATCCTAGAAAGATCACAATTTCCAGTAGGCTTTATGTAATAGTGTTCCTTAAAAAGAATTGCATGCTCCCCAAGGATGTCCTCAACCTTTTTAAGTAATACAAACCAAGAAGAAAGTTCAAAATCAGTAGAAATAAACAGAAGATATAAAAGCACGCAAAATTCTCCAAAATAGAACTAGTTTTCCCCACAATGAATACTGGATACTTCAGAATTCTGATGAACATGTTATGACATCTCATTACTCAAATCAAATGAGCATCTCAATTCATCAAAAAAATTTTAGCACTATACCAAAGGGTCAAAAACTCCTACCATATCAGATCATAGAACAAATTTTCTCAGTTTTCCAAATATTTTTCCTGACAAAGATCAATGGTGTCCTTCATGAAATTAAAAAAAAAAACTATACAAAACAAAAAGAAGGCAAGCTTAGCCAAAGATAATGAGAAAATAACCTCTCTGCTGATCCATACATAGAATGCTCCTTCCTTTTTTCTAGTGGCACCCTCAGTCTCAGCACTATCAGCATCCTCTGCAGAGAAAATTTCACCTCCAGGTCCAATCATTTCTCTTCTCAAATAATCAAGAATATCTCGACATATATATGAATAGAAAACATCTTTTGTGAGGGAAAAAGCATCCAGGTAAACATTAGCAAGTTGCCCTTGATCGTACAGCATTTTCTCAAAATGTGGAACTGCAAGAAAAAGGCACAGCTTCAATTTTTTGTTTTGCAGATGAGAAAGAGATTAGCATACAAAACAATAGCAGTCCATCTTAATTAAATCTCAAATAAAAATCTTATGAAACAATTGCGGACTTCTTCAGAAAACTGACCATGCCAGCGCTCATCCACACTATATCTGTGAAAGCCACCACCAACATGATCATGGACGCCCCCCTTTGCCATGAACTGCAAGGTAAACAAAACCATTTTTTGACCTTCGCTTGCTTCACCAGATTTTCCAGTCTCCTCCAACTTCTTCGAATGATAAAGCATCATTTGAATCTCAACTGGTCTAGGAAACTTGGGTGCAGATCCAAAACCCCCAAACCGAGAGTCGTAGCTTCTGGAAAGCTGTAAGAGAAATGTAGTACACCTTAAAAACACACTATGCACCAACCTTCTAAAAGGTATAAGCAGTGCAGCCAGAAGATCAAACATTCACATAAAAGAGAAATTGACAAAGACCATAAATGTCTCCTTTGGGTTGAATATACAAGGAATGCATACTTGCTCAGCACATAGACGCAATGCATTTTGTGGGAGTTCATCTGGCAATTTATTTGAACTTGCACTTGCTGATAATGCTTCAGACAGTTGTTCAATAGCAAAGGCTCCACTCTGAGCAAGCATATCCCTCTTTTTATCCCAAGCATCTTTCACCTTCCTGAAAGAACTTGAGAATGTTAGACGAGTACAAATTGCATAAACAGAAATGACAATTAAAATTTTTTTATTACAGTATAGCCAAAGAATCATTCAACAAAGAGTGTGCAGCAACCAACTAGGTGCACCTCCATTTACCAAGGAACAACTACCACCATTTCCACCATGACGACAAGAGGAAAATAAAAGGTAACTTGAGCTAGTTCTGAATAATATTATTGTCACCTCAGAATAGTCTTAAATCCTGGTCTTCCATGCTTATCTTCAGGGGGGAAGTATGTTCCACCCATCAAGGGTTTCAAATCAGGTGAAAGGAAGACGCTGAGAGGCCAACCTCCACCGCCATACAACGCCTGCACATACGTCATATACACCTGAAAGGTTGGAGAAATTGAAGTCAGAAAAATTCTTGATCCACAATAAATATTCGGATTCCACCAAGATGCTCACAATATTTTCGAGACTTATTGCCTTATTATTGACATAATACTCCTTTACCTTATCAACATCTGGTCTCTCTTCTCGGTCGACCTGTTGCACTGATGTGTTAGAAAACAAAATCAACGGCTTCCAAAGTTCTAGTCATCTGAAAATTAGGATTTTAAGCAGCCACAGTGAACTCACCTTAATGCTCACAAACCAATCATTCAACAATTTTGCAACCCCTTCATCCTCAAACGACTCTACTTCCATTACATGGCACCTTGTCAATCATTAAATAGCACAACATTAGTCCTCTCAAAGCTTATGAGATATTAAATAGTATCCAACAACGGGTAAGGAAATCTAACCAGTGGCAGGTACTGTATCCAACTTCGAAGAGAGAAGCATATCACAGAAAAAATGAGTCAAATGATATAAATGAATAATTCAATTATACATTAGTACATCAATTCTACAAACTATCAGAAAGCAGGAAGAAATTCTGACTAGATAAGAAAATGGGTACGTCTCGTTTTCGTGCCTCGGCAAAAGCTTCTTCCCCCCATGGAAACCAATCAACCTTCACAAAATAACAACATCAAATCAACTAGGAACCGCTTATTGTATACATTCAATGCACAAAATTAGCTAAACCAATTACCGGGTTATGGGCATGTTGAAGAAGATATGGACTATGCTCAGCAGCAAGACGATTCGTGTGCTTGTTGCGAGCATGTGAAGTTGATGTTGGGGTTTGTTCAGCCATGGCTACGACTTTGTATGTGTGAATTGGTCGATGCGAAATGACTGCTAAAGTCCTTCTAAATGGATAAGAGTAATTTCTTGGTAACGATGACCGTTTGGTCGTGTGAGAGAGAAAATGATGGAGCGAGGAAGAGCACAGTAATCTTTCGAGCATGGAAGAATTGTCAAGGAAATAGAAAAAGCAAAGCTTTGAGAACTTAATATTATTATAGTAGAAAGAGGATGTACATACACAAGCTGCAGAAGCTGCCATCTGCTATGTGAGGAGGTTGGTGCTCAGTCACACGAGAAATGTGGTAGCTTCCGCTTAGTTTGACCGTTGCTGTTGTCCTTTGGAGTGGCTTACGTGCTGACAAGTGTCCCAACTGGGTTTCTGCGCACATGATCCGTAAAACATTGGATCAGTCCCTCCAGTTTTAACATCCAACTTCTTGTTTTGAAGAATCGTTTGCGGTGAATTAACGCTAAAGAATTAGCATTTCATTCAAATATTTTTATTGATAATTATACAGTTTATGTTCTAGTTCATTTATTAACCATTAATTATGTAAATAAAATTTACTCTAAAGAAAATCAATCAAAGAAAAGATCCTGGCCCCATAAACAAATCCATCGATTACAACTCCTAAGGGGAGCTGACTCATAGATGATAGGACGGCATGCGAAATCAATTTAATATTGCCATTAGGGCACTAAACCAACATGAGAATACAAATTTTACGTATTCAAAAGACCATTACTGTTAATTCCATCAACACTCTGTGCTCCCGAAATGGATTTATAATGTCATTCAAACAATTTCGGCCATCCATGTAAAGAATGTCGACATGGAGCCACAACATTCATGTGCGTGACAACAATGTTGCACGGTGGCAGAAATATGTTTTCCTTAATCCGTTTTGAGTAATTGTATTATGAGGTTCCTCCGCCTCTTCCCCGGCATTCATTGTTTCAGTACAAGGTGGTATGAATCAGCCAGATGGTGCACCAACAGACTCGGCTAGTTCTTCCAGAAGTTCCTTCTGCTCCATAGCAGCACAAGCCTACATGACGCAAGACTTTCAGTGAACGGGCATCATTTTCTCACCAAAGAGTTTCTAAACAACAATAAACCCAAAAATGATAGGGAGGGGAAAAATCCTCAATGACAGATGAATAGTACCTGAACTGCATTATCTATGTTGCCATCAAGAAAAGATGTGAGTTCAAAGTTTATCTTTAGCCGGTGATCTGTAACCCTGTTGTCCTAATGGAGTGCAAAGTAAAAGTAACAAGCTTGCATGTAATCATGTAATCTCTGATTTCATTAAAGACCAAACAACTTCGAAAACTATCTATCCATATTAGTCTTTCTCAGAGCAACCAGAATAGTCACAGTTTATGCTTCAATGCCAATTAGCTTGTCAAACACTTTTTATACAGCATTTATGCATTTCTTGCCTTTTATTTTCAAAATTCCTAGGGTGCTGATTAGTTCAGTTACTTTTTAATAATCACAAGGGTATCACTGATATCCACATAATTTCAAAATTTGGAGGACCTATAAGACCAAGCTCAAGGCACAATTTTAAAAGATAGAAAAAAAAGGGGCACTGATACTGTAAGCATACCTTGTAATTATATGTCCGTATCTTTTCCGCACGGGCACCTGTACCAACCTGCATATTAAAATATATATCATGTTTGCTTACCACGTTTACGGTACAAATAACATTAGGAGCTCACATATTTATTCAAAAACATCTGAGCACAATACATACCTGTGATAATCGCTGGGTCCTAATCTTCTCCTGCTGCTCTCTTACTTTTATCTCATACCTGGAACAAGAAAAGAAGCAGATTAGTGATAGTATGAGGACAGAAAATTGAAGGCACAAATTTCAGGTCATTAATACATAACTAAAAAATAGGTACGGTGCTTAAAGAACTAGCAGAGAATTATTTACACCAGGTAAAGAACAGCAGAATAATTTACATATACTCTGGCCTGGAAAACCACACTTTAAATTTTACGGATCTTCCTTTTTCATGGAGCAGTCTTACAAAATGAGGCATCGAAAAACATTAGGGAAGTGAAGGAATAATTTAAAATATAGTCAAAGTTAATCATAAAATACAAAATGGTCATTCAAAATGGAAAAGTCTCAACACACAATTTGGCTCGAGCAACTGAAGAGCACGAGTCTTGTTCTGAAGTTGAGTCCTTTCCTCTGTGCAAAAGATGCGGATTCCTGTTGGTTTGTGGAAAAGATCAATAGCTGTCTCCACCTTGTTCACGTTTTGTCCTGCATGATAACCAAGTAGAGATAAATTAAAGAGGGATTTTCTTTTCTTCAAGAAAACAAAGAGATTGAGAATGAATTCATTTGATAAAATATTGAATATCAAATTTTCTTTATTAATACCTCCAGCACCCCCGGACCTCGCTGTCGTAAGTTCTATGTCTTTTGGTTCAATAACCACCTCAACTTCATCAGCCTAAATCAAGATAGAGCATAAGCAGAAAGGATTACAATTATGCACAAACACACACTTCAACCTGTTAATCTTATAATAATGATTTTGATGATAACAAAAATAATATGTTCATGATTAAAGTGTTGGGGCTATTAAAAAGAATTTTCTAAAAGCAATACACTTGTTTTAAATTCAAAAATGATGAAACTGGAAATTAACGGTTAACCGCTTTCTTTGAAAACGGTGAACCGATAATTTACAAATGATGAACATAAAATCACATGTTCTCGAAAATAACGGTGAACTGCTTATTTAAAACGCTAACCGATACATTCCAGGTAAGTAAAAAATGTTTTAGCCTTTGAACCGCTTATTTAAAACGGTACCGACCAACAATTCCAGGTGAGTAAAAATGTTTTAGCCAACCGCTTTATTTAAAACGGCTAACCGATAACTTCCAGGTAAGTAGAAGTTCTCTACTCTTGAACCGCTTATCAAAAACGGAGAGCCGAGGGATTCTTTTTTGCGGGTTACTTGGAAAGAAACGGTGATCCGATAAAGTTAACGCAAACCGCTTATTTGAAGTCAAAGGATAACGGCTAGTTGGAAATTCAAAACGGCTAACCGATGATACAAACGGCGATCCGATTATTCTCGAAAAGTCAATAACGGCTAGTTTTCACCCAACTATAAAAAGGCTCAATCAAATTCAAACAAGAGTGATCCAACATTTGATTTTTGAGCTTACTATCGAGAAACAATCTTCTTTGAAACATTGTGTTTCATTTCATTCCCTCACACATTAAAATTTCAATTGAATCATTTGGAGTGTGTGAGAGATTATTTGTTATTAAATCTCTATCATCGAGTGATTGTAAGTGTTGGGATACACTTGGGTTAAGAGACGGGAATAATCTCTTTATCAGAAAGGTTCATTGACACCTCGGTCAAGTCAGTGTAAGTGTTTGAAGCCTTGGAGGCTGCAGATAATGGAATCCTCAAGCCCTGTCTTGGGGCGTGGGCGTAAAAGACGGTTGGCGAAACCACGTAAAAATTCTAGTGTTTGATTTCTCTTCCTTTATCCTTTTTTATTTGGCATTGTTGAATTTATTACTTTTGATTTTGATTAAGACGTTAGTTTCAATATCACGATTTTTATTGGCTTTTAGTTTTTAAAACCCAATTCACCCCCTCTTGGGTAGCTTTATATAAATTTCAATTGATCGTAGCGAGTTCTCTTGTTAGACTTAATCGCCTGTGAGTAAACGATCCATGGAACCCAATATGATTCTAAATGATAGGGAAGGACAATCCACCACTAGCCACCATTCTTTGATGGTAATGATTATCCTTATTGGAAAACTAGGATGAGAATTTACTTGCAGCCTTTTGATTACGAAATATGGGAAGTTGTATGTGATGGACCATTCATGCCGATAACTAAAAATGAAGAAGGAGAAGATATACCTAAACCTTCACGTGAATGGAATGATTTCGAAAAGAGAAAAGCTTCACTCAATTCTAAAGCTATGAACGCCTTATTTTGTCCCTGATAAGAAAAAGAATTTCATGTAGAATCCTGTTTGTTCTAACGCTTATGAAATTTGGAAGAAACTTGAAGTTGTTTATGAAGACAAACCAAGTCAAAGAATCTAAAATAAGTAGATACACTAAAAGATATGAATTGTTTCAAATGGACAAAATGAAAGTGTCTACTCTACGATACTAGATTTACGACATTATAAACACTCTAAAAGACTTGGTAAAAACATTTTCAAATAAATGGAGAGGGTAAAGAAAATCATTAGGTCATTACCAAAAGAATGGAGACCAAGAGAATCGCTATCGGCGGAAGCCAAAGATTTAAACATTTTGTCTATCATGATCTAATTGGTTCACTTATCTCTTATGAAGAAGATTTAGCGGTGAGAAAGGAGATGAAGATAAGAAAAAGAAAAGCATTGCTTTGAAAGATCAAAATCAAAAGAATGAGAGAAAGCGAACTTGAAGATGAAGAAATGGCCATGATAAATAAAAATTCGGGAAGTTCTTCAAGAAAACCTTGGTGATCGAAGAAAGTTCGAAACTTTAAGAATCAAAAGGAGAAGAAGGAAGCAATCATATGCTTGAACGCAAAGGTTCGGTCATATAAAATCTAATGTCCCCTTCTCAACAAATTCAAGAAAGCTATGTTGTTAACAATACGATGATAATGCGATGAAGAGTCAAGTGAGGATGAACAATCACAAGAAATATCAAACTTGGCACTTATGGCAATGGAGAGGAGATGAGCTTGATGAGGTAAGTGATCTTCCATCCTATAATGAATTATATGACGCTTTTAATGAACAGATAAATGATATGATGAAAATTGGAAAAAAAATGCACGCCTTAAAAAGAATATATTAGAACTTTCAAATGAAAAGGATCTTTATCTGCAAAAACGTAATGATGTGTTAAATGATAAGATTAAAGAGTTAGAATTAGATAATGAAAGATTGCATGATAGAATTCTTTTTTAAAGGTAAACAAAAAGTTCTTCATATGAACATGAAAAATTACATGTTGATAACTTAATCAAAGAAAATGAAACTTAAAAAGAAGAAAGCAATGAACTAAATGAGATTGTTTAAATTCACAAATGGGCAAAAGAACTTAGAAAAATTACTTGGTGCCCAAAATGTGTGTTTGATAAAGGAGGGATTGGTTATAAACCTAATTTGAAACAAAAATACTACAAAAGCTACTTTGTTAAGCGCTACTACCACTAATAATCATAAAATTGTTTGTCATTATCGCAATAGAGATGGTCACATTTAAAAATAGATGTCCCCATTAAGAAAATGCTTATTATGGAGTTAAATTTATTTGGGTTCCAAAAGCGAACCATTACTAACACTCAGGACCCAAAAGTTTTGGGTACCTAAAACTTAAGATATTCTCCAGAATCAAAGAAGAAGGAAAAAGAAATAAGTGGTATTTGGACAATGGATGCTCCGGAGACATACGATGACCGTGACTATTCATGGTTCTCAAGCTTTACCAAAATCGAAAATGGAGGGATGTATCTTTTGGAGATAATTCAAAAGGAAAAATAATTGGTATTGGCGAATGTCGGAAATTCCTCAACTCTCATCGAGAATGTATGTTTAGTTGAAAATCTAAAACATAACTTGCTTAGATAAGTCAATTGTGTGACAAAGGTTATAAAGTTATTTTTGATAAAACAAATCGTGTGTTATTGAAAATGCAAGTGATGGTAAAATTGTTTTTGTTGGAAAGAGGTGTGTTAATGTTTATACCATCGATATAGATTGTGATCTACTCTTGATAAATGTTTCTCCGCATCGCATAATGATAGTTGGTTATGGATAGAAGACTAGGACATGCAAGCATGGATCTAATTTCAAAGATTTCCAAAAATGATTTAGTTAAAGGTCTTAAAATTGGTTTTGAAAAAGATAAAATTTGTGAAGCATGTCAATTTGGAAAACAAATCAAAACTTCTTTCAAAAACAAAAATCATATTTCTACTTCAAAACCACTTCAACTTCTTCACTTGGATTTATTTGGGCCTTCTGCATACGCTAGTTTAAATGGAAAATATTATGATTTGTAATTGTGGATGATTATTCAAGATATACATTATTATTCTTAGCTAATAAGGATGATGCATTTGATGATTTAAAGTCTTTTGTAAAAGGTTCAAAATGAAAAAGGCTATTTCATTACTTTGCATTAGAAGTGATCATGGTGGAGAATTTGAAAATCATGCATTTGAAAGTTTTGTAATGATTTCGGATATACATCAATTTTCATCACTTGCGACTCCTCAACAAAATGGAGTTGTTGAGAGAAAGAATAGGCCTATTCAAGAAATGGCTGACCACGTTAAATGAGAATGCATTACCAAAATATTTTTTGGGCTAAGCCGTAAATACCGCATCTTATGTTTTAAACCGTGTTTTAATTAGACCACTTCTTAATAAAACTTCCTATGAGCTTTGGAAAGATAAAAACCCAACATTGGTTATTTCAAGGTTTTGGATGCAAATGTTTCATATCAATACAAAAGACAATCTTGGTAAATTTGATCCAAAATCGGATGTTGGCATTTTTCTTGATATTCAACTTCTAAGAAAGCTTATAGAGTTTACAATAAAAGAACCCTATTGGTTGTTGAAGAATCCATGACGTTACATTTGATGAATCTAACCCATCCTCGATGGAGAAAGTTTTTAATGATGCGATGAAGAAGTACCACAAGGAGAAACTTGAATCTAAACAAGATTCTTCATCTAGCGAGAATCAAGAGAAGAACATGAAGAGCAAAACAACGCGAGCAAAATGAAGGTAACTCCTCAAACACTCCCTGGAGCGGAGGTATGATCTTCTCACCCTAAAGACTTGATTTTAGGAGAACCTTCACGGCGATAACTACTAGATCATCACTTAAAACACATGTGCACATACCGCATTTATATCTCAAATCAACCAAAATCCTTTCATGGATGCGAAAAACGATGAATCTTGGATTATGGCAAATGCAAAGAGAGTTAAATCAATTTGAGAGAAACAATGATGGGAATTAGTTCCTAAACTAACATCAATCCATTATAGGCACTAAATGGGTATTTAGGAATAAAATGGATGAATCGGGTGTGGTTGTAAGGAATAAAGCTAGATTAGTGGCTCGAGGTTACAATCAAATCAGCTAAGAAGGAATCGATTTTGATGAAACTTTTTGCACCCGTAGCAAGATTAGAATCTATTAGAATGCTTTTAGCATTTGCACGTTATATAAGAATTTTATTTTGTATCAAATGGATGTCAAAAGTGCATTTTTAAATGGTTACATTATGGAAGAAGTGTATGTGAAAACAACCCTGGTTTTGAAAATGAAAAATTTCCAAATCATGTTTATGAGTTGTCAAAAGATTGTAGGATTTAAAACAAGACTCTGTGAGCTTCTATGATGACTTAGTAAATTTCTTTTGGAAAATGGCTTTTCAATGGGTAAAGCGGATACTACACTTTTTATCAAGATAAGAATCAAGATATACTTATTGCTCAAATCTATGTTGATGATATCATTTTTGGTTCTCTACTAATGAGTTTCTTTGTAAGGATTTTTCATCTTGTATGAAAGAAAGAATTCGAGATGAGTATGATGGGAGAATCAAGATTTCTTGACTACAAATAAGACAAAACGAAGAAGAATCTTCATCAATCAAGCCAAATATTTGAAAGATTTACTAAAGCGATTCGACTTGAAGATGGCAAGATTAAAAGTACTCCAACGAGCTCAACAATTAAGCTTGACAAAGATGAAAAAGGTAAAGATGTTGATGTCAAAGATATCGGTATGATCGGATCCTTACTTTATTTAACTCGCCAAGTGGACCGATATCGATATCAGTATTCAGTGTATGTTTGTTTGTGCAAGATTTCAATCATGTCCTAAAGAATCTCACTTGCTTGTCAAAAGAATTTTTCGATATTTGAAAGGAACCGTAGATCTTGGCCTTTGGTATCCTGGGAACTCATTTAGACTTGATTTGTTATTCTGGATGCCGATTTTCTTTGGGTATAAGATTGATAGGAAGAAAGACTTAGTGGAACTTGTTTTTTCTGCGTCACTCTCTTGTCTCGTGGTTTAGTAAGAAACAAAACTCTGGTTGCTTCTTTCAACCACCGAGGCCGAAAGATATATTAAGGCCCATTAGTTGTTGTTGTCGGCGCAATCACTTTGGATGAAACAAACCCTTGAGACTTTGGTATTAATCTTGATCATATACCTATCATGTGTGACAACACAAGTGCCATAAACCTTTCAAAGAATCCCATTCAACATTCTAGACAAAGATATAGAGATAAGACATCATTTCTTAAGAGATCATGTTCAAAAGGAGATATTTCATTACATTTTATCTCTACTTTAAAAACAACTTGCGATATCTTTACTAAACCTCTTAAATAAGATCATTTTTCAAAGATTAGGCATGAGCTTGGAATGATAAATGTCTCATAATGATTCTTTTTGCCTTTCTATAGTATGATGATTTGTTTTTGGATGTGTTTAAAATTGTGTATTCATGCATTATATTGGCCTTACAAGACATTTTTGATCAATTAAATGATTTAAAATGTATTGAATGTTGGCCGTAGAATAAAACTTATGTCGAAATCAAAGTCAAGAAAACGGATTACCGCTTTATTGTTCAAACGGCTACCGCTTAATTAAACACTAATTTTTTTTGGATATTAGCGGCAACCGCTTATTACTAACGGTTAACCGATTATGTTTTCTAGCTTTTCTGACGCTTATCGGTAGAAACTGATATTTTTAACGGCTCATTGCCGTTTCGTGAGATATAAAACTCGGTCCTTTCTTCTTCTTCGCTTTCCAGCTTACCCCCACCGCTTTCTCTTACCAAAGAAACCCTAAGCTCTCTCTCTCTCTAAAATTTCTGGTTTCTCTTGCTATTTCTTGCCAAAACACGATCATAAAACATTCCTTATCATTATTAGACCGGTTTTAACCATTCAAATCATAAAATTTCTGCCCAAATCCCGAAATCCCAAATTGAAACCCTAAGCAAGAACCGAGCAAATTTCTCGATTTTTGATTCATTTGTTGACAATTTCCTACCAAATCGAGCCTCCAAAACCTTTCTCTACTCTTTTTCATTCACTTTATTGGTCCAGTTTGCTTCATTTTCATCTTTTTGACAAAATCCCACATTCTCAAAGCTCCATTAATGGCCGAATCCTCTGAACCTGGCGGAAGAGGAAAGTCATCCCAAAGAGCAACCCCATACCTCCTAAAGAGACAACCGAGTTCCAAAGAATCCATTTTCCAACATGACTCCACCTGGTAAAACGATTTGAAACCCGATTCATGGGCGTAAGGTAATCGACTCTTACTTAGGGGATTTAGAAGATTTTGAGGAGTTGGTTGTTTGTGGAAAAAGTGTTAAGCGGATGTTGTTGCCATGGGAGCCGGGGCATTAGACTTAGACGAGAGGATTTATCCTAACCTAGTTCGTGTTTTTATTCGAACATGGAATTGTCGTGAAAAAGAGTAGATCGAATAGTTACTGGTGTTGGGGTGTTCCTATTGATTTTGATGTTTTTGATTTAAACACCATTTTAGACCGCCACTTCTACTGACATAATATATACACTTCGAGGAAGGAATTATCCTTTGCCGATTTTAACCATATTCGAGGGGTTAGGAACATTTGTAGGCGTCGGGATCTCACTAATGAGATATGCACCCTTCCATTTAGAGCCCAACTTTTACCGCTGCAGGTTCGGATTCTACACACCATTTTGCAAAGATATTATTACCCCTGGAAGGGACACTCGGATGAGGTTACTAGGTTGGATGTCGGGATTCTCGATAGTCTTCTTAGTGACGCCGTATTAACCTTGGGTATATTATTTTGCGCCATATGTTGAATACCCTGTTTTATTGCACACATAGGCTACTTCCGTCGGTAACATTATCTCTAAGCTTTGCGACACTTTCGCGTACTCTCTTGAGACTCAGTGTATGTTGAGACCAAGAAGATTGGGAAAGAGGCTATTTCAACATTGGTTTTTCTCGAAGAGTCGATTGGATAAAAACGCCTAATCGAAAAACCAAGACACCCTCGTAGCTCCGTAAGATGCTCGGTTCCTCAACGACATCTTTACCTCGATCACCGCTCGACTTTCGACTCGGCGCTCGTCCTCCGCCTCCTCGTCGCGGATCGCCTCTCGACCTCCCATAGACCGATTCTCGAGGCACACGAGACGAGATCGCTCGACCATCTACTTCACTCCCATCTCATCGATCATCTTCTTCAAGAAATTAGCGATATTCGCACACTTTCGAGCGGCAATAAAGCGGCTTCAGGATCGGTTTGCATCCTTCCAGCCTTCAAAGAAGCAGATCTCGGATGGACAAAGAACGCATTTTTTCTCGCTTCTCGCCATTCCTCCTTCCTCCTCTACTACTCCTCCTCCTCCTCCTCCGCAATAGCTTTTTAGTGTTTTAACATATTTCGCACAAACATTCCATGTGTTATGCATTATTTATGTATCTTTATCGGATCTTTTATTATATATGGATGCTTGTTTTCTCATTTTTGATCTTAATCTTATTGCTTGGTTCAATTGGTTGTATCCTATTTTTGATTTGTTTGGTGTATATTTTTGGGAATGATTAAAATACGGGGAGATCTTTAAATTTTTACTTGTCAAAACGCGTGGTGCTTTTCCTTTATTTTTTTCTTTTTGATCTTTGAAGGAGAATAGTTTCCAGTTATATTTCAAAAAGGAAGTTAACAAAAATTTTGTTTATTTTTCAAGGAGCTTATTTTCAGGGAGTTAAAACAAATATTTTTTTGTCCTTCACATATAAAATTTGTCATCATCAAAAAGGGAGATTGTTAATCTTATAATAATGATTTTGATGATAACAAAAATAATATGTTAATGATTAAAGTGTTGGGCTATTAAAAGAATTTTCTAAAAGCAATACACTTGTTTTAAATTCAAAAATGATGAAATCGAAATTAACTAACCGTTTCTTTGGAAAACGGTGAACCGATAATTTACAAAATATGATAACATGTCACGTTTACGGAAAATAACGATGAACCGCTTTATTTAAAACGGCTAACCGATACATTCCAAGTAAGTAAAAATGTTTTAGCCAACCGCTTTATTTAAAACGGTACCGACAACAATTCCAGGTGAGTAAAAATGTTTTAGCAACCGCTTATTTAAAACGGCTTAACCGATAACTTCCAAAGGTAAGTAGAAGTTCTCTACTTTCTTGACCGCTTATCAAAAACGGAGAGCCGAGTTCATTTTGCGCGGTTCTTGGAAAGAAAACGCGATCCGATCCATAAAGTTAACGCAAAACCGCTTATTTGAAGTCAAAGGATAACGGCTAGTTGGAAATTCAAAACGGCTTAACCGATAGATACAAACGGCGATCCGATTATTCTCGAAAGTCAATAACTGGCTAGTTTTCACCCCAACTATAAAAAGGCTCAATCAAATTCAAACAAGAGTGATCCAACATTTGATTTTTGAGCTTACTAATGAAAACAATCTTCTTTGAGCTTCAATCGTGTTTTCATTTCATTCCCTCACACATTAAAATTTCAATTGTAATCATTTGGAGTGTGTGAGAGATTATTTGTTATTAAATCTCTATCATTGAGTGATTGTAAGTGTTGGGATACACTGGCTTGGGTTAAGAGATTGGGAATAATCTCTTTATCAGTAAAGGTTCATCGACACCTTGGAAGTCAAGTGTAAGTGTTTGAAGCCTTGGAGAGGCTGATAGTGGAATCCTCAAGCCCGGTGTGCTTGGAGGCGTGGACGTAGGCACGGTTGGCCGAACCACGTAAAAATTCTAGTGTTTGATTTCTCTTCCCTTATCCTTTTTTTATTTGAGCATTGTTGAATTTATTACTTTTGATTTTGATTAAGACGTTAGTTTCAATATTGTGCATTTTTATTGGCTTAGTTTTTAAAACCCAATTCACCCCCCCTCTTGGGTAGCCTATATAGAATTTCACAACCATGAATAAAATACAGAGAATAAAACATCAAACAAACGGTGCAAGTACTGCATTTACAACCACAGGCATAATGTGTGTTTGTGTTCTTAACTAACAGCATGACCAGCAAAATGAAACAGAATCATCCATTTTAAGGAACCACAGTGATACATGAGTGGCATTTTTGAAACAGGTTCCAGATGGTGGGAGTATCCTCCAAAAAAGACTCAAATAGAAACCAGATTCTCCAAGACAGCAAACTATAAAGATTAGGTTTTTTCTTTTTTCCTTTTTCTTATTCCTTGCACCCTGCCCCAACCTACCTCCAACTTAAATGTATCCCCTTGGAATTGAACCCTTGACCTCTTGCTTCGACTGCAAGAGGCAAATCAACTCGGTTATCCTTTGGACCATCAAACTAAGACATTAAACAATCAAACATCACAACAGGTTAAAGGTAGCAAGCCTCAGATTAAATGCCATCACACATACACATAACAAAAAATAGCACGAATATCCTTTCCTAGGCCATATCTAAATGAGACATATATACCTCAGGCATGATGGCCACAGTTGCAGTAGAAGTATGCACACGGCCCTGAGCTTCTGTTTGAGGAACTCGTTGAACCCGGTGAACACCAGACTCGTATTTTAATTTGCTGTACACACGATTTCCTTTGATCTCCATCACCACGGTTTTGAATCCTCCTTTCTCAGCCTTAAAATCAAAGAAAATTCTGTCAGTCACATCAGAAGCCATCGAATGAATGTTTTTGCAGGTAAATTAATAAGAGAGCTGATGCAAGGCAACTCAAGTCATCCAATACAATATTGAACCTTAAAATGATTTGTTCCTAAATTAAATGCCCAACATGGAATCGGCAACTTGAGCTACTACAGCATTTAGGAAAACATCCATTGCGAAAGCTTAAGTATGATTGACATATTTTGATTAAACATACCTCAGAGCTCGAAATCAGTGTGCACTTCCAAGAATTCTGCTCACTGTACTTCTGATACATACGGACCTTAGCATTGAAAACAAGACAATGGAAGTGCATCATGGTGTGTCCAAAAAGAAAATTCAAAGAGATGTTTGTAACTTGAATGCAAACTAAAATATTTCATCTGAATCCCTGAAATCTGCCAACAAGATCATTTGTTATTCATTTTTTCCTAAACTGATGATGGCTCGAATTTTTTAGTAACAAAAGATAATCCTTTAGAAATCCATCACCATGCAAAGATTCAACACCAATCAGATGCAAAAACAAGAAAAGCAAGAAGACCTAACCGGAAAAAAATTGTGTTCTCAATCAAAAAATACTAGGCATGAAGCAAGGGATTCTAACTATTTTCAAGCATGGTGAAAGAAACAGTGTCAAGAATATAATCTATACCACATGTTTAAAAGTCAATCCCATGTAATGTTCAGGGCAGGTAACTTTTGTCACATACTTCATCAAAATTTTACCATACTGTCCACCAGAGGAAAAAAAAATGCTGCTTTTACTTGCCACAGATTTTTAAGGACCAAATAGTTTGTACCTACAAGATCACCAGCCCATATTCCAGCCTCATCACCACCAGCACCTGCTCTTACTGCAAAAGAGAAGGAAAAATATAAAAAATATAGGCTCTTTAGGGTAATGCGATACTTAATAACTGATAACGAAGCATGGAATTCTGCACAAGAATTCAAAAATAGCGGAGTGCAACTCATATGTAACCAGGTCTTCCAAGAAATTTGTAGAAAGCACACCAAGCATTAGTGCAAAAACAATCATCCATGAGGCAACGGATGTTAACTAGAAAATCATGTAAGCACTAACTCATAAGAACTTATATTAGAAACCGGGTAGCACCCATCACTTCCTTCTAAAGACTCATATCAACCAGTCACTACAGTTAAGAAGAATGATAAAATTTACCTTCAAGCATTATATTTCTTGCATCAAGAGGATCACTAGGAAGCAGTAGTACCTGCAAACATTAATGAATGATCGATAACGTAAGAGCCCAAAATTTGGTGAAAAGCCAAACATAATAAAACTGGAAAATTAGCAAAACAGCTAAGCAAAGGCATAAATGAAGAGAATGAAATTGTAATTGAATGAAGAACTTGATAAATGATAACAGATATTCAAGTGAATTATTTTTTTGCCATTAGATTTATTCACCTGTTGAAAACAGCACACAGGTAAAGTGACAGTAATTCAAGAACAATTGAGCAAACTTAAACTTTAAAAGAACTCATTTACAGTGAGACTGATGCACACACCTTAAATTAAGAAATATAGATATAGATTCAAGTACAAACCTTTAGCTTCTCCTCAAGCTCTACAAGTTCATTGGATAAAGATTTGATTTCAGATGCTATCATCTCAGCCATTTCTTCATCATTGCCATCTTCTTTTGCCAAAGCTGGTATACAAAGTATAGGGAAGAGTAAGAAAGACCGTAAACAAAAAGAATTCTTGTAAAAGTTTTCCGCATAATAAGCAGTTACCTCTAGACTCTTCTAACTGCTTTTCACAATCCTTGAATCTCCTGTAAGTTGACACAACCTAGTCCATGAAAAAGTAAAGTAAAATTATGTCAGCATGCATATGTTGAACAATATGTGATAAGTGAATTCTAACACCTAGAATGAGCATAAGCAAGATGCACCTCGTCAAGCTCTGCCATGGACTGTGCCAGCTTTTGGTATTCACTTGGATTTGATACAACCTCCGGATCAGCTAGCTTAACCTACAGCACATTGTTCCTTGAAACCCAAATACAGCTTTATTGACAAGCAAAACAGCCTAAGCAATCACTGGTCTCAGGTTCACAAATAAATGCATAATGTCTAAAAGAGGTAGTAACCACTATTCCAAGTGACACTGGCTCTAATTCATACAATTAACGTGAAACTTCAAATTATCGTGGTAAGAGGCAACTTCAAAAGCACTTGTAAACGACGCAAACACATAACCATACCGATAAATCCTTCCATGTCTTTTCAGCAGATTCCAGTTTCGTTATCAAATAAGGCTCCTGCAATGCATCACATGAAATAAAAATTTGATTGAAAAGGGAAGGGGGAAAAGAAAAAGTACGTCGCTTGTTAACAAAACAAATGAAAAATCAACTAAAATTTCCATTTCTTTTTCGTTTTATTTTTATTTTTGTATGGAAAGCGCAATTAAACACACCGCCATGCAAACGAGCTTCGGAGTCCTGAATGACGGCGACGGATTCACGAACACGAAATTTCTCTTTGACTGAGAACCGCCAAATCGTTGTCGTTGAGGGGAATGATTTAGTGGCGCATATATTCGAGTTGTTGGGAGCATTGTCAAGCTATTCATGGTCGAATATTCGAGCGCGCACGAATTTTGAAATTTTATGTGATAAAATTATGAAGATATTGAAAGTAGCGCTTAACGGTGTGACCACAGAGTTCGCGTAGCAGGGAACTGATGATAATGCTAGAAATTTGAGACCGTCACCAGATGGGGCGTCATTGGGAGGTCTTTGAAGTTTGAGGTTTGTTTGGCTACGTGGTTAGTGTAGCCCGGAAATTAAGGTCTGTATGTCCAATCCCTAGAATAAGGTAGATGTAGGTTACATTTTCAATTTCCACATACAGTTTAGTAATTTCCAAGGTAGGCGACCGAGTTTTGTGGGTATTTGTCACTGCAATAGGCTCTTATCCTTTTTTCTTTTTTTCTTTTTTTCTTTTTTTATGTAATTTCCACTCGAGTAAGCGTGCGTTTGGGGCAGTATTGCCCTTAGAATACGCACGCTAATGATCTCTCGTAATATTTTAAAGAATCTTAATTGAGAATTGGATAGACAAAAATCAATTAGCCAATGATGACAATCAATAATTTAGTGAAGTTACAAATATATCCATTGCTATCGCTATCTAGGAACTAGGATGAATGATGAATCGACCGCAGTAAATGCTCCACCAATGCAACAATGCTTTCTTATTTCGGAAGTTGGACTTGCTGTAGAGTGGGACCAATGTTCAAGCCTTCTTGTCCTAGATTCAGGCTCCCGAAAATAATTTAATGTATTTATAACTTTTATAATGAAGGGTAAAACTCAGCCCTCACAAAATAAAATAGGTCATCTCTTACGAAATGACATTTTAATGTTTCATAAAAAAGCAGATCACCAAGTACAAAAAAGAAGAAAAAATGTATATTCAGCAAAGCTAAAAGTTGTAAATAGAAATATTTTACATATATAATATATATGGTTGACATATTTGTTTCTTAAAAAAAAAAACTAAAACTGTAATCTTAAACATCATAAAGTAAATAATAAGTTACAATAATTGACAAAGAGATAACTACAGCATACAAAAATTTAAAGGAATAGCATTGACTTTAAAGCTTTTTCTCAATCTCATTCACCACGAGAATTAATAAATAAATAGCTGAAAGTAACCAAAAAAAATAAAAAAATAAAGGCAAAAGAATATCATTGCTTACTAGATATCGTGTGAGGATTGCTTGATGTGTCTTCCAATTTTTCTGAAAGTATACTTTATTAGAAGACTAGGTATTTAAACAGTCTTATAAGATTTTGTGCTATTCAAGTATATGAAAAAAAATTTTAGAGAGACAAAATAGGGTAATATTATGAAGGAAAAAGAAAGAACATATTTAGTAAAAGGAAGAAGAACGAGTGATAATTTATTATTATAAGATAACTTACTACATTAATTTGTTAGTTTTTAAAAAGTAAAAAAGTCGTATCAACTTTAATCTCAACCTTTGATTAGCTATAATTTAATAGTCATAATATTATATCTAAAATTGTGTTTAAAAATTTGTCTCTTTAATCTACTATGTGTGTGTGTATGTTTAAATTTGTGTTTAAAACTATGTTTCTTGAATTTTATATATATATATATATATATATATATTCTTAAAATATTTTACACAAATTTTGAGCTATTGATTTCATATAATTCAATGACGAATAAATTAACATCATTAAACGCTATTTTTACTTTCAATATCTACTATTAGTTTGCATGAGATCAATAGCTCATAATTTGAATCAAAATTTTAAATTGAAATACCCCTTCCCAATATACATATACTTTCAATGAAGGATTACTTAAGTTATTAAATTTACAGATATATTAAAGATAAGTAAAATACATACTCTGATATAGTATAATTTGTTATAATGTATTGGAGTATGTGTGTTTTTTTTTAGTTATCCCTTAATAACTTAAATGATCACTCATTAAAATATTAGAATATTACCATAATGAGATCTTATACTTCATTAAAATAAATGATAAAGTCGAAAATAAGAGAAAGACACACTCCAATGAGGGTGGATTCAAGCTCATGACAAATGGAGGCTTAAGCTCCTGCTGAAGAAAATAAGTTCTAAAGTTAAATAGAAATTTATTGAGTTTTTAATTAGCCCCACTAAATCTATTTAAATAGTCTTGTTAGATCTATAAAAATAGCACCACACAAACTCATAAACACTTAAAAATTAAATTTTAACTTTAAGAGTGATAAATTTTCACATTTTTATCAAAAAATAAAGCATATAGTAATCATATGGGCAGCTTTGCCCCCAAGGACGTGGTCGGATTGGTTGGCAGTGATTTTGTCGCCCTTAAAATTCGGATTCGATTCTTGAGAGTGATAAGAGAGGTAAAAATTATATTTGAGCTTATTCACCCCACTTATATTTTAAAAAGTAAAAAAAAAAAACCATATGGGTGGCTTTACTATTATTTAATTTAGTCAGTTAAATCTATTAAAATGACCTCCATAATTCATAAACCACCCATAAATTTTTAATTTTTACATATTATTTTTTTATAATTTAGCCACCAGTCAATTCTTTTTTAGATCCGCCATTGACTCTCATATAGTATAATTTATCTTACAACATATTGAACCGTATACTTTTTCTTTTTCCTTTAGGAGATTTCTTACTCTTATGGGATCCCTCATTGGTTTCTTTTTCTTTTAAGAGGTTTCTTACTTTTATTAGAACATTACCATATATATATATATATATATATAAAAGGTTAGTTATTCTAACCTAAGTTTATAGGGTTAGGTTATTCTAACTTAAATTTTAAACTTAAAATGTTTTACATAAATATTGAACCATTAATTTAAAAAAAAATCTAATTGTGGCTATTATTAAATGCTAGTTTGACTTCTAATTTTGTATTACTTAAATTTAATAATTCAAAATTTGTGTCAAAATTTTAAATAAAAAATAAGTTCTTGAATTACTTTTTAACAGATAATCATTGATAGACAATCTCACCAAACATATGCGGAACAAGAGAGCCACTCGCACATTTATTCCTGAATGTTAAAATTAAAAATTAAATGCATCTTGCATCAATTAAGGGGAGATTAATAACCTAAGCCCGCTTCATTGGACGAACTGAAAGCAAGGGACATTGGGTTGACCAATGGGGTCATGGCGGCTAATAAGAACATTTCACTTTACTACGGCTTGATGAATTTTTTTCACGTGCACGAGAATAAAGACAAGACATTACCCTAAAAGCAACAAATAGCGAGTAAAAGCAAAAAGTAGGCTTTTTTCTTACACATCTCATCCTACGGCAGCACAACCTGGAATCAACTCCCTCGCAGGTCCCGTTGTCCCAACATCGACATGTCGTTAAAGCAAAGTATCAATTCACATTTCACACCATTTTACATCATCACCTAACTCCAATCTTCAGTTACATGTTTAATCAAATATTACCAACTATCATTAGTCCTAAAGTAATGCTACAATCTTCGGTCACGTGTTTAATTAAATACTACCACCTATGAACTATCATTAGTCATAGGTAAAGGTAAAGATGTTAAATCCAGTGTATCTCAGTGGTTAAAAAAACTATTTCTTGTCCGTTCGCATGCATGGCGGATTCTCTCAAAATTGAGAATAAACGTTAGACGCTAAATAGAAAACTTCAAATTAAATTTTGATAAATATCTGACTCTTAACGTTATTTTTTAAAAATTTATTTTATGTTTTTTTTTTGGTTCGCACGTGAACATACATTTTTTTTTGGATAAATTTATAAAAATAAACTAAAAAACTAATGTCAATTTATAAATATGGTGTAACTTTGAACTCTTTTTTTTTTTTAATGCTTTTCTAGCAAAAGTAGATCATTTTGGATATATATAATACATAAGCGACTACACGTTTGACTGCTGTTGATCGAACGTTAATTGCATTTAGCCAGTCATTATACTTGAACATTATTGTCCAAAATATTTTTTTAACTAAAAAAAAAATGTTTAAGTTGGACCATTTGTTGTACAAGGGAATATATTTTGACCATTTAATTCTTTTATAAAATATTTAAGTTGAAAATTAAAAATTCGAAATATAATGTGGCAACATCTCTATTAAATAATTTAAATTTTTAATCAAATTTGAACAGGCAACCATAAAAAAATAAAAAAATAATGTAGCGGCAACCACACAAACGCTAGCCATGGTTCAAAGATTTCAGCACCCACAGGGAGAAAGCCTAAGCAGGGAAGCTGGCGTGAAACAAACCCTACTATGTCTACAGACCTTCTAATAAAAATATTCACGCGCTCGTGACTGAAGACGCCTAAATAAAGACAGAGCAGGAAGGTAAAACCATAAAGCCAAATTACAACTTTGTCCCATATTCTAACGCCCCTCCTAGTCGGCGAAATCTCTCGGAGCGCAGTTTTTGTCGCGTAATCAGCAGCTCCCACTGCCAAGGGAATCTCAAGGGTAGAGGAGTAATTTCATTCGCGGTCAGTGTCGGTTACCTGTTTAAAGTCCAAAGCCACGATGTAGATTAATTCCGCGAAAATTTACCCTTTACGGGTTCTTCATTAGGCGGGTATCGGAAAACAAACAGGTACCAAAATGAAAGCACGAAATGAAAAAAAATAGAATTTAAGTTAAAATTAAAAATCAAACAAAAACAAATGCTAAAAAGCACAAAACCAGACCGTACGGTATTAAGAGAGAGAGAGAGTGAGAGAGAAACAAAAAGCTCTATCACAGTGAAAGCATCTCTATCTCTCCTCTTCTTCTCTTTTTTCTTATTATTATTCAACAGAACGACTCATACACACTCGATCGAACTCTACCAATCCTTCTAGAACGTTTGAGTCTTTCTACGACGTCGTAGTTTCTTCAAGTCCGTTTTGTCACTGTACATACAAGCCCCTTTAGCAAAAAAGTACGATGGAGTTGTACGGTCGCAACAACACGTCTAGAAACGGGTCGCAATCGGGCCACCAACCTAAATGGAGCCCCACAGACCAAGCCACCGGGCTCGAAGGTTTGTTTGTGTACAGTTCCATTGATTCCACTCGCATTTCGTTTGCCGTTTTGGGCTATGCTTTTTTTTAAAAAATAATAATAAATATCTAGGGTTTGGTGTAATGTGGTTGTGAATTAGGTTTTTAATTTGTGGTAAATGTAGAATCGATGTGGCAATTGGACCTGAAGGTGAACGAATCTTACCCACAGCGCCATGGCGTGCCGGACTGTGTGTACTACATGCGAACTGGGGTCTGTGGATACGGTGAGAGGTGTCGTTACAATCACCCTCGCAATCGTGCTGCGGTAATTATGATTGTTTTGATTAGTTGCCTAAATTTCTTGCATTACATGTTTTGAGATGTGAGTTTTATCTTATTATTTGTGTATTTTTTAGTTTGATGGGTGATTACTGTTCAGTGAAGTCTGGATTAGGTGTTGATATGGAAAATTTGAGTGTGCATATCTGCTTATTCAATATAAGGTGTTAATATTGTTTAAATATTTGTTTGGTAAATCAGTAAGCTGAGGAAAAGACAGGGGACTTACCTAGTCTATGTTGAATTGTTGTATTTTACGCTACCAAGAAATGAAGCTTCTGTCTTAGTCTGCGCCACACCATGAGAAAGTTGTGATTGAAATATGGATTTTGATTCATTTCTTTTATTTTGGTCTTTTGACGGCTACTGAAGCCAGCATTTGTGTAAATTGGATCGTACTCACTTTCTCCTGGTTTTTCTGCCCTGCTTAGGTTGAGGCTGCTGTAAGGGCTACAGGGGATTACCCAGATCGACCAGGGGAACCCTTATGTCAGGTAAAAGAGGAAAGCAGTGCTGTTGGAAAATATGCTGAGACTGTTTCTTTTTTGTTTGTTTATTTTTTATACAATTTGAGAAGGTTGTTTACCTTTTAGTGTATTGTTGTTGCTTGATGAACAGTTTTACTTGAAAACTGGAACCTGTAAATTTGGTGCATCCTGCAAATTCCACCACCCAAAACATTCAGGTGGATCCATGAGTCATGTTCCACTGAATATATGTGGATACCCCCTACGACCGGTTCGAATTCTTTTTACTAATTTTTCTTGCAGACTGAATGTTTCAACTAATGTTTTGGAATTTTGACATATTTAAGCTACAATGCTCACTTGTGTTTATTATATCAGGGTGAGAAAGAATGCTCCTACTATTTGAAAACGGGGCAGTGCAAATTTGGTATAACTTGTAAATTCCATCATCCTCAACCAGCTGGCACATCATTGCCGGCATCTGCACCTCAGTTTTATCCACCGGTGCAGTCTCCTTCAGTTCCAATGGCTGAACAGTATGGTGGGGCATCCACCAGCTTGAGGGTGGCGAGGCCTCCGCTTTTAGCTAGTTCTTATGTGCAAGGAGCTTATGGTCCAGTGCTTTTTTCTCCAGGAGTAGTTCCTTTTTCTGGCTGGAATCCCTACTCGGTATGATATGATTGTTTTTACTTGGAGATATTCCCAAAAAGATATGCATTTCTTATGCTATCATTTGCTTACTTGGTGCAGGCACCTGTAAGTCCAGTGCTATCTCCTGGTGCACAACCTGCAGTTGGAGCTACTTCTCTATATGGAGTAACTCAGATATCTTCTTCTATGCCTGCACTTGCAGGGCCTTATCCCTCCTTGCCCTCATCTGCTGGTCCTTCAAGTAGTGGCCAGATGGAACAATTATTTCCAGAGAGACCTGGAGAACCTGAATGCCAGTATTTCTTGAAAACTGGGGACTGTATGTTTGGATCATCTTGCAGGTTTCATCATCCTCGGGATAGGGTTGTGCCAAGAACAAACTGTGCCCTCAGCCCACTTGGTCTCCCTCTGCGTCCGGTATGAATTTACTCATGTTCTTCTATGATGCTTTATGTTGGCACTTGATATCTATGCCTGTTGTTCATCTGCTTAGCAGAGACTAGAGCTGGAAACTTCCCCTTTTGTTTTTATTTTTTCATCTAAGGTTGAAATGGGGATTGTTTTATGATGTTCAGTATCATGCACGATTGCCTTTGTTTTCCAGTCGCAGGATTACACTAATGTTTGAAAAATGAAAATAATCCTTGGCATTTCAAAGTTCTGTAAAATGGTTTGTGTTGTTAGACTATGAGGTGTATCGTATTACAATCAGGAACAATACCTTTTGGAAATGTTTGGTTATTTAGGTCAGAAGTACCAATGTTTAGAACAAAAGACTTTTGTTTCACAAATAAAAGTTTTTAGATTTCTCCTCCTCTTAATATAATCAATGAGCTATGAGTGGGGTGGATACATGGATCGGCTAGGCCTGATGAATATCATCTAGGTTCTTGCTTTACAAGTAATCTATCATATATTTGTTATTAATTTTATTTTGCTTTTTCTTATTGTGAGTAATTAGGTCACATTTAGATTTATGAAGTGATTATTTTCATAATTCAAAGAAAATTTATAGTAGAAAAGTATATTCTTATATTCTTCTTAAAATGCTTTACTCTTTATCTCATTACAGCCTTGTAAGTAGAGAGCATGTCACCAAGTTAGCATGACTAGGAAATGGGGATAACCTGGAGATTCTTTAGGAATGAACTTTCTGACAGTGCTCTTCAATATTGAGATCAGTTTTGGGGATTGTGGTGATCAATATGCTTGGCTTTGGATACTGATGTGACAAACATCGTCGTATTTCATCTTTTTACCCCAATTCTGCAATTATTTTCACTATTCAATCTAGTATTGATATTTTGAACCACTGATTATTTGTGTATTACCTACAATGATACTGTTTCTTCAGTGGTCAGTGTGCTTTTTTGTGAATAGTAATTTCATATATGATTCTTTTCTTTCTCTTGAAAAACAGGGGGCACAGCCTTGTACTTTCTACATGCAGAATGGGCGCTGCAAGTTTGGGGCCACTTGCAAATTTGATCATCCAATGGGAGCAATGAGATATAGTCCGTCAGCTTCATCCCTCATAGAGACGCCAGTGGCTCCCTACCCAGTTGGGTCTTTGCTATCCACTCTGGCCCCTGCATCCTCTTCTTCTGATTTGCGGCCTGAATTGATTTCTGGGTCCAAAAAGGATTCATTGTTGAGCAGAATTCCTTCTTCTGGAAACACCTCCAGTAGTTCGGTTGGTTTAATTTTCTCTCAGACTGGATCTGTTCCCCTTTCTGATTTGCAACTTTCAGGTCAGAGTTCTGTTCCCTTGAGTAGCAGCAGAAGCGCAAGGCAAGGTGTTGAAGTTCGCCGTTCAAGTTAATGTATAACGTAAAAGTATTATTCAATATCTCGTGAGGATGTGGTCTCGCCAGCCTTTATATGTTTTTTGTTAATATATCTCAGTAAATTATAGTCAATAGTGCAAAGTTTACTCTCTTGTCTTGTCAAGCTTTTTCAGTCAAGTTAATCTGGTTTACGTCTCAATAGGACTGCTCCTCCTATATGCCCATCTTAATAAGCTTCAATAGCGAACACCATATGAATACCTCCCTTTCTCTTTCCAATAAGTGCAACAAAAAACTGCCTATCCGGTCAGACTTTCACTTCTTCAACTCTTGATATTTGTCACAATCACTTGTTTGATTAGAAGGATTACCCCATTTCACAAATACTCAGCCGAGCTATTCTTGCCTTTCTCAAGTCCTGTATGTATTATTTTGCTTTCTATTCATGCCTTTTGTCTAATGAAAAAAGAAAAGAAAACAAAACAAAACAAAAGAAAGTGGGGATAGCCATCCAATTTTGTAATCTCTAAGCTGATCTGTTTGATTTCAAAGTGATAGGTAGGAATGTGTTCCCGCTGCTCCCACTTACTAGGTCAACATGGAGGATGTTTTTGAAGGCTCCAAGAGATGAAGGCATCTTATTGCAATTGATTACAAAAAGATACAAGAGAAATTTGTATCCTAGGATTTATTGGATAAGAGTGAGAAGGCATTTCTAGAAATTTGTCTCATTTCTTTATTGATTTATATGATGTGAAACATTATGGGAACTTGTTTTGAATATTTGGTTAAGGTTGCTGTAAAATATCTGGGAAGATATTGAAATTTCAATTTTTTTGTTATTGATTATTGTAGTTTGTAGATGAAGAAAGCGCAGTTCTCACTCGGGGTTGTATGGGATGTATGCCGTTTTAGCTGCATCACCTCTCACGCCAGGCTAATTGGTTCTATAGACCGTAAATGTTGGTGCTATGCTGTCAATTGTGCATTGTGGTTTCATTTTCATATATTGAAACTGCATCACGTATGTGAAACATCAGCCCTAAGCATGGCAGACCTGTTGCCCTGTTGCGTAAATTACCAAGTGTATTAGTGGGCACAAATAATGTAATGTAGGGTAGAATATCGTTGCACAGATATGGTATAGCTTATTAGTTACATAAATTATTCTAACTTAATTTGTTTGAATAATCTAACAAAAAATTTAGATTAAAAATTAAATAAAATGAAATAACTAAAAATAAAATAAAGATGCAAGCAGTAATAGAAATTATATTTATACTATTAAAGATTATTATCTATGTTGATAATAAATTTCTCTAATCAATTTAATATCCTTTGTCTAGTAATATAAAAAATATCCTCATATATTAACCCATTATATTTTTATGTAAATTTAAATATGCAAAGATTTATTGAGCCCTATAAAAATTCTTAGATAAAATTGTGTGAATCACGTTAGTAAATAACTGTCTTTCGTTCAATTTATAGTATTGGTTATACAGAGCAAAAACAAATAAATCTCTCATAGGTCTTATTATATATCCCAAATCATTTAAATATTGGGTAGATATTTAAAAAAATTAAGAACATAATAAACACTCAATCATGAAATAATTGACTAAAAATAACACAAATTTATGAAATTAAATTTTTATAATTAAACTACATCATAACTCTAATAAAATAAATTAGTTCATGAGAATATAAAAAAAATTCATAAATTTAATTGTGAACATTCAAGTAAGATAATAGAAAAAGGAAAGAGAAAGAATAAAATTAAGAAGTTGTCTGGCTTCGATCTCTACAATTGGCTTCTCCAAATAGTTGCTCTCGGGGTTTGCGGCGGCTTTATTTATTTATTTTTTCTTTTCTTTTACTCGGTTACGTGGCTTCCCCTCTTGGCTTCCGCTCATTCTCCTCTTATTAGCTTCAATTGGTGGGCTTTTCGGACATGTTTGCTCGGGGGTAGAGGAGCAGAGAGAGAAAAGAATTTGATTTCTTTTTTTTTTTTTGGTTGGACTAAATGTAATGGAATTAAATTTTTATTGAAATGTGATTTTTATTAAATTAAAGAATTTATATTCCTAATTAATGGGTAAAGATTTCAAATTACTCATTTATTGGAATACAAAAATTTTAAAATTATCCCTTAAATAAAATTAATTTTAAATAAGTTAAAGTACAAATAATTTATATTTATTTTCTTAAATTAATAGGATAAATTTACTTAAAAAAAGAAAAAGCAGTAAAGTGAATCGCCGGAAAGTCACCAGAGACTCATTGGAGTTTTGTCAGAAACGCGCTTCACCATCAAAATCGATACCAATAAAATCCTCATGAGCCGATCTATAACTCTATGGAGTTAGAAATGTTAATATACGTTGTTATTTACCTCAAATCTTGTTTAAATGTTTCAAAAAATTTTAACTCTTATATTTCCGACTATATAATGTATTTTCTGCAAAATTAACACTTCCAATGAGTAAATCATTTATTTCTGATTATTATTATGAATTTAACGTGATAAAAATGGTGGTCAACGGCGGTCATGCTGTAATTTTTATTTTAAAAAATAAAATTCTCTATTTAATTAGGTAATTTCAATAAGCTAACATATTCTTCTTTTCAATAATATAAATATTTAGAAATTGAATTGATCATATAAGTAGTTATGCAATGTTACTTATTTTGATTATAAAATAATAATGAATTAATTAAAAATATAATATAAAATTAAATATTTTGTTATTAATTTATTTTCTAGATTAAATTAATTCATAATTTAATTATTCTTTCTTTATTAACAATATTAACATCAAAGATAATGGGTAATTTGTCCAAATAAAAAATTTATAATTTCTTTTCCTTTTAAATTTAATGTGAAACCAAAGTACCAAATAGTAGCAATTAATTTTTACACTCCTCTACATTCCTCTCATCTTTTCCCCTCTCCTTTCCTCTCCTCCCCTTTCTTAAAATCAAACACCACCTTCGTGTATTACAGTGCTAGCTCTAAAATATTAGGGGTCTTATATGAAATTTCTTTATGAGACCTTCTTATATTTAGTAGCTTCAATACTCAAAGAAATATAAAAACACTCCAAATTTAATCAGTTTTTAATTATATATTGAATATTAATAATAAATATGATAATGAGAAATTTTTAAAAAGAAAAGTAATCAAGAAGATTTTTTTTTCAACTCCCTAAGATTGTTATCTAGGGAAACTATTTGTTTCTTTTACTTCAAAAATAAATAAATAAATGTAATAGTTTTCTTTATAGAGAAGACCATAAGAAATTTTATAATGTTTAATAATTAATGCTATTAATTATAGTTCTTTATCATTAAGGTTATCAAATATAAAATTTGTGCAAACATATAAAATAATATATAAATTATAAGCACGTCAAGACTGAGGTTTACGAAAGCGAGAAAATAATGCTGCGTGATGTATAAACTCTTGCTTCTAATCGTAAGACACAATCTGGTGGTTATTTTCACGCCTGTTACGTCATATCAGGAGTAAAAAATATTTGTAAATTTTGGATTCAAAGTGTTCGGACTATAACAAGTTCTCAAATCTGTTCATGTGACGAAGTCATGTATCGAAATAATCCACCGACGCCCTTTTTTATGATTTTCGGGAAGTTTGCCTGTATGATCCACGTGCCTTTTTGATTTACAAAAACATCCACACTCGCTCACTCCCATCTTCCATACTCCGACGCCCAAGCACATTACTTTCGGACCAAATTGCCCTTTGGCCCTGCAAGACCATTAACTTCGAAAACTTAGCGTCAATTTTCAGTTTCATCATATCGTTCGATCTGCTCATCCAATCCAAACTTAATGTGGATTGCCCACGTGTCTCATCCCAATCTCTATTAATATCTCTCTATTGAAACCATTTCAGCCGGTGAGTGCGCATGCAACCCTTTTTGCGATATCTAATCAGGAAAAGCAAATCAAAAGCGATTTTTTGGTGAGATTGAAAGCTGCTTTCCGCCTTTGCTAGCTTGACTTAGCCCTAAATAGGTAGATAAAAAGGTAAATCTTTCACTTCACTAACTGCGAATAAAACAAGAAATTGTTAAAATAATAGAGTCACAACGTTGCGTTCATCTCACTTAGTCTGCTTCGGCCGCACTGAGACTTTTGTTTCTACAGAGGGATTACATTTACAGCTTACGGATTTGATGGGATTCCTACAATAGCACCCCACGAACATCGTCGGTCGCTTGCTCGAGCGTGGCCCATGAGACCCATGTCAAGGCCAAAGATTGGGCCCCTGGCTCACAAATTTTGACCATTGTTTTTTAGATACATTCAGACCCATCATCTTAACATCGCCTTGTATTTTTGGAAAATTTTGCAATCCAAATAATAATAATAATAATAATAATAATAATAATAATAATAATAATAATAATAATAATAATAATAATAATAATAATAATAATAATAATTAATGAATGAAAATGTAATCTTGCCCAAACACTTTATGAGAACTTGTAAATGACGTTCATTGCGTTCATTTCTACCAAATTAATTTGCCTTTGGGATCCAATACTGCTGATTATTATTATTATTATTATTATTATTATTATTACTATTATTTTTGGTGGTTTAGGTTCATTTTTGAGTTTGATTAGGAGCATAATTAACAACCCAACCCAACCCAACCCACCCACACGATCAGATAATTTTACACGTGCCACGGAGTACTGCAGCATTGGCAGAATAATGTGATATGATACTTAATGCTTTAATGAATCATGGGATTTAAAATGGTGGGCTCAAATGTTTTGTGTACACCGTGATCTTTGATTCCCACACCTGCTCTAATGATGATTTACACTTCTTTCACCTTCATTCTTTCATTTGTACCCAAACACAAAAAACGAGAGAGGAAAAAAAAAAAATTGGCCTTTTTCGCTTTTCTACCAAGTTTTAAGGTTTATACAAGCAAATTCAAAGCCTTTTATCAACCTAAAAACAACAAATTGACATTACAAAGTAAGATTACTCGCGATTTGGTTTGGGTCTACTCAAAAAGGTGAGGAACTGATAAGGTAGCTCACAGCTTTAAGTGTAGCTACTCAAATACGTGATCTATTTATCCCACCTTTTTTAACGCATCAGGCATGTGTCATTATTATTTCTTCAACCGGCCGCCTTATGATTTGTGTCTGCAGGACACAGAAACATTAAAAGGAAAATAAAAATAAAAATGAAATCATATTTTAACCTTGTGGTTTGAACTCAATGTTATAGTTCTCATTCCATTGTTAAACATTTGAGGCATTTAAAGCCTACCCTCCCCCTCTCCAACAACAACAAAAAAAAAAAGAAAAAAGAAAATAAGTTAAGAGGATGACGATCAAACTTTTGTTGTTAAATAACTGTTACCGCATAAAAGCATCAACTGATGGGACCATCGATATCACCTGAACGATTGCAATCTCTGTCATGATTAATCCAACAGTCGCCAGATGAGAATTGAGAGGACTGCAAACGTGATACATTCATTGTGATGAATGATGATAAAGAATTGACGCATATGTGTTTTTGTATTGGTATGTAACATGTACTTCAACACCAGGGCTGTTTTTGATGCAAAAAGTGCCTGTTATAAATCACGCACAAATGAGTATTGCAGTATTTATAGCCAGTACGGGCAGAAGGAAGCCCATTTGACAATGTTGTTTTAATTATTTATAAAATAACATGTTTTAGTGTTTATGGCACAGAACAGAAATTCGCAGACCAAACAATTTGGATGCTTAATTTGAGTTGGTGTTTTGGTATCCAAGTATGTCTATTTAAGATTAAAAATAAGCTGCACTTGTCCCACAATAAAGTTATTTTACTTAATATGCTGTGGTACTAATCATAACATGTCATCCAACTCATCCTTTTAATTTATGCTTTAGTAAGCTTTACACATAACAAGAGTTTAATTTATACTAGTTCTTTTTCTGTGGGCAGCTTTCACTAGGCATGATTATTACTACACCCCAAAAGCAATGCAACTCTTCAGGATTCCTGCAATTTCTCAAGTCTCACTACCTTTCACCGAAAAGTGTAAGCACACACCTGCAACATTCTTGACTTTTAGATTAGGCACATTATTAACACTCAATTAAAGTTTATTTCAAAGTCATCATCAATTATGCCCCCTTTAATTCTGCATGGGTTCATGTGGCTTTCACCTCACCCCAGCATTTTTTTTTTTTTTTATTTTCTTAATTTTTTTTTCTACATAGAAAGAAAAGAGATAAAGCAGTCCTTAAACAACCTGTTATATTCTAGTTTTTTAACTGACAAAAGATGGGGTGTTAAAACAGTTAGATTGCTGAAAGAGAGACACTTCGTTAGTGGACAAAGCAGAAGTTTCAGAGCAAGCAAGTACTGAGGCTGAATTTCCAGTTGTTTTTGAAGAGATGGGTGTTGTCACTGTTGGTGAATTGAAACCAAGTATTTCTGGGAAGAGATCTTTTCGTCCGAGTTCTAGCATAAGGCATGCCACTGAATGGTAACACTCTTTAATATTTCTTAGCTACTTTTAGTTTCTCTTTCGCAAACCGCTGCTGATGTTACTAGTAGCTGCATATTACATTTCGGATAAATTTTTTGGCTAATGCGCTTGTGCTAGGTCGCCTCATTAATTCGGCATTTGTCGTATACCTCAACACTTGTTTAGAAATCCTGACGTTGAATCGAGAGTTCAACTTGAATACAGTCAATCTACCACTATGCGGCAACGCGTACATTTTGGTTCATGTAGGCTTTTGAGTCTAAAAGCCTCGGCCGAGAAATTTTCATTTATGGCCTCTGGTGATTACTGATTTAAGTTTGAAAATCTTACTTTACGACAAAGCTGTCAAACACCGACTTGTCGCCAGAGATATTTCACTTCGATAAATAGCAACCTCAAGTTTCAAAAATTGAGACAATTTAGTGGCATGCAATTTACCAAATTTATCTTAACAGTCCTAGACAAAACTCAGTGGTCCAATTTTGGTTTTCTCAAATAATCAGTCTCATTGGTAGGTAGGCTGCCAAGCATTTTTTTTATAAACCTGATTTCTTATTAGCCTCAATCTGTTGTCCTGGGTATGAGTAAGACAGATCCCCTGAAATTTCTCCACCACCAAATGACAGAGTCACGAGGCTGCACCAATCAACGGTGTAAGTCTATTAAACTATTAATGTTTTGCCTACCAATAATTTCCACACTTTCACGATCAATTGGCCCTTGAATGTGTACGGAAGAATTGAACGCAAGTTCATTCAATAAATATGACAAATCTTCTTGCTTCACGTAGCAGACAACAAATGTTCACATTTATATCTAGTAACTCCTAAGGGACCCATGTGATATGATACGACTGTGCTCATATCTATGCAGTTCTCTAAAATGACCAGCACAACAAGCGGTGATCCTCAATTTAATTTTTTTTACCCTTTAACAAATATAATCTTGTTGTCTGTAGTAGTTCTTGAAAGTCTAGTTGTTGTTTAATAATTGAGTTGTCAATTTTTATGTCTGGGCCAGCTGTGTCGAAACACGAATCCGGAAGGATTATACTGTCTATAAGTTTTTAGGTGCTCACTGTACATAAAAGAAGATCATACTGTATATAAAAAAGACCCAAATTCTGACAGAACTTGTTGATAAATCATGAGTTCAAGCATGGGTTTGCAGGTCTATAGCAGAAGCTCTTTCATGGTTCCTAAATTATTGGCATTTACAAAAATGTATGCTGGTGTTCTATTAACTTATTTATGTGTTTTCCTTCTTAAAGTTTTCTTGCCTGTTTGGGACATTACTTCAATAGTCTACTATATATCTTGCAGGCCAATTTCTGATGTCTCTAGTGACCTTACTATCGAAGTAGGAGCATCGAGCTTTGCACTTCACAAGGTATCAAGAATCTGGTTCTTTTCAAGTTTCAATTAATCTTGTATACGCAGATTAGATTAGGAATAGAGCATTTAAAGAAAATATTTCTGCTGTGAGACCTTTAATGATGAACATAAAGATAAAGAAACTGGAAGACTTAGTCGTATTGTTTCAATTCCGTTGCAGTTTCCACTAGTGTCACGAAGTGGAAGAATTAGGAAATTGTTGCTTGAAGCAAAAGATTCAAAAGTTTCACGAGTTAATCTCTCAGCTGTTCCGGGCGGAGCAGAGGCATTTGAGCTTGCTGCGAAGTTCTGCTATGGAATAAATGTCGAGCTTACACTGTCAAATGTTGCAACCATACGCTGTGTAGCCCATTTCCTTGAAATGACAGAAGACTTCGCGGAGAAAAACCTAGAGGCACGAGCTGAAGCTTATCTAAAGGAGATGGTGTTCCCTAATACATCAAACTCAATATCCGTTCTTAAATGTTGTGAAAGCCTCTTGCCTTTGTCTGAAGAGATTAGCCTAGTTAACAGGCTTATCAATGCAATTGCAAATAATGCTTGCAAAGAGCAGCTCACCTCTGGCTTGTTAAAGCTAGACCATACCTTCCCAGCAAAAACTGCACCAAATATTGAGCCAGAAACACCTTCGGATTGGTGGGGAAAGTCTCTTGCAGTGCTGAATCTTGATTTCTTCCAACGAGTTCTATCTGCTGTAAAATCAAAGGGTCTAAAACAGGACATGATCAGCAAAATTTTGATAAACTATGCACATAATTCTCTTCAAGGTCTTGTTGTCAGAGACCCTCAATTGGTGAAGGGAAGTCTCTTGGATTTGGAGTTGCAGAAGAAACAGAGGGTCACTGTTGAAGCTATAGTTGGCTTACTACCAACACAATCAAGGAAGAGTCCAGTCCCAATGGCTTTTCTTTCAAGTTTGTTAAAAACAGCAATTGCAGCATCAGCAACCACTTCTTGCAGATCTGATTTAGAGAGGCGTATTGGCCTTCAGCTGGACCAGGCAATTCTTGAAGACATCCTCATACCCGCAAACTCGCACGGAAGCAACCACAGCACATTGTATGATACAGATTCAATCTTGAGGATCTTCTCAATATTCTTGAACTTAGATGAGGATGACGATGAGGATAGTCACATGAGAGATGAAAGTGAAATGGTTTATGATTTCGACAGCCCTGGATCTCCCAAGCAAAGTTCAATTCTGAAGGTATCAAAGTTACTGGACAATTTTCTTGCAGAAGTTGCACTAGACCCAAACTTAATGCCATCAAAGTTCATAGCGCTGGCCGAATTACTTCCAGACCACGCTCGTCTAGTGAGTGATGGACTCTACAGAGCTGTTGATATTTTTCTCAAAGTGAGCAATCTCCTTCTTACTCTCATACCATAATGCGTTTTGTTTTCGACGTTATTGAACATTAGCTCTTGCGATCTGTTTGCAGGTTCATCCAAATATTAAGGACTCCGAACGCTACCGCCTGTGCAAAACAATAGACTGTCAGAAACTATCGCAAGAAGCCTGCAGCCACGCGGCACAAAATGAGAGGTTACCGGTTCAGATGGCAGTCCAAGTGCTGTACTTCGAGCAAATCAGGCTTCGAAATGCAATGAGCGGGGGCCATAACCAATTCTTCATTGGTTCAATCAATGGTCAATTCCCTCAACGTTCAAGCAGTGGCGCAGGAAGCGGAGCCATTTCACCTAGAGACAATTACGCATCAGTGAGAAGAGAGAACCGGGAGCTGAAGCTTGAAGTTGCAAGAATGAGAATGAGGCTAACCGACTTGGAAAAAGACCATGTGACCATGAAACAAGAGCTAGTAAGATCGCATCCTGCTAACAAGCTGTTCAAATCATTCGCCAAAAAGTTAAGCAAGCTGAATGCACTGTTCAGGATCAATGGGATTAAGCCAATAGGGGGCAAGGCTAGTTCAGAAAATCGCTTTGTGTTTCAGAAGCGATGGCGCCACTCGGTGTCGTGACTATGTTGTTAAATAATGTGTGAATAAGGAGTGTATAGTAAGTAATTAGTATATGATGATATATCTAGTGTGATTTTTGAGTCCAAATTAAAATTGCCAGATTGCGTAGGTTTTGAGTGTTTGATTCTGATTGCCATTAGTTGTTGTGTGAAATCATTAACTCAGACATTGTCAAGCAGGTGTTCAGGGTTGGCACTGAAACGAATCACGCTTGTACGCTAGCGTTCTTTCTGGATTTGTGAAAAAGTTTTAGAGAGACAAAATGAAATGCACCAATAGAGTTAATTAATTAACCATCACGTCTTTCTTCAACCTTGTGGCTTTGCTAACTGCGCTGGATATATATAATTAAACACTAGCCTAAATCCGTGCCACTGTCAGTCTGTCACCGCCACTACCACCGGTGTTTTAAAAAACGACACGTCGTACAACCTTGTGCGCTTAGCACGCTGGCGACTGTGTTGGTCAGCAAAATAGATATCTAAAATCATCAACCCATTAAAAGACTAACAAGAGACTCCATGGCCCAATGGATAAGGCGCTGGTCTACGGAACCAGAGATTCTGGGTTCGATCCCCAGTGGAGTCGCTGGTTGGCAACCATAGATTTTGATTGCCCGATTTTTTTGGCGCTGAACAAAATACGACTACGTTTCGCTGTAAGATAACCTTGTAAATGTGGAAATTAGAGGACTGTTTTCACCTCCCCACCCTTTTCACTGTGGCTGCAAACGGAACCCATAACGAAGATGCCCACATCGTTATTTCGGCTTGGCAAAGCTTTGCCCTTTTCGAAACTCTTCGGGTATTTTTTTAGAATTATTATTAATTTGGTTTCGTTAATTTTGTGTTAGGGTTTTGTGATTTAATCTTATATTTGTGGAATTCATATTACACTTCTTTTTCATTCACTAATTTGTGGCAAGATTTAGCAAGAATAATTAGAATCTCAATCTTGCAGTATGTTAATGATTATTTGAAGGTTCTATTTAAATTAAATTTTGACCTTAGGAGTGACTTAGAGAACCCGATTTCTTTTATGATCTGAAGAATTGCTTTTGAGTGCCGCCCGAATTGAAGCTCTTGCCAAGTTCCCCTGCCCATCTTATGGAGGCAATGCTTCTTATATAATCTTTCAGAACAAATGATAGTATGACTTTCATTTGTATAGCTGAAATGAACGGAAGGTTTCCGTTGTTTCATGGAATTAGACGTGTTCTATTGCATATTTATTAGCATTTGAGAGTATGATTAATCAGTTAGTGTGCGTACTTACCAGAAAACATGTAGCCAGACTTATACCTAATCTCAGGGGATCGGTTTAAGTTTAAGGTTACTCGAGCAGCTTCTGGTTTCAGATATGAGCTATCTCTATTGGCTTGTTTTGTACTGAGGCTTATAGAAGAACAATAGCTTTTGTCTCTAATCTATTAACCTATGATGCTTTTTTTTTTTTGGTGAAAGGTTTTACCCTGCAATGCAGGATGTTCTTTATGTTACAGGCAGCTGGAGACAGAGATGGAAACCGTTGTTAAAGTACTGCAGCCTGGACCTCTAGGAGTCATAGAACACAAGTTCTCAGCTGAGGAGATACGGCATGCCAGTGCTACCGTTGAGAGAGCTGTTCAGAATTGGCTAAGAAATGCTGAGCAAGAACAGGGGAGTGAAATCTTAAAGGATTATATAGACAAGTGATCAATCATAAATGATTGATTGAGTAAAATTTTGTAGAATTTGTAAGACTATCCCAATGCTTCAAAGTTTTGTAGTGTCATTTCTATCAAATTTGGAAGAATTGCTTGGTGGTTTAGCTATTAGTATTAGAATAAAGTATGATGTGCTTTACCTGCCATCGGCATCACTCATCAGTTGATAGATTTTCTTATCATGTGACATTTGGATATTTGGGACAGTTTATGTTGTTCAGTTTTATCCACTACTGCAGATAATCCTTCTCTCCTCGAACATTGTAAAATCAGTCTTCATTTTCCAGTCAATCAGAAACCCTCTCTGTCAACACTGGTTGTCCTTTCCCCTTCGAATCTTGCATGGTTGTCAATTTCATCGGGTTATGATTTGGCGCGCGGCGTTTGCAAAATTGTGAGTTGATAGTAGATGATATCTATTATTACTTCCCCCCCTCTGTTTTCTAGCCGCGCGTGTCTATAGCTCTCTTTTGAGTGCTTTTTCTAGCAGCAAAATGGTTGAAACTCTCCGGATTATGATCCAATTGTAGAACTCCAAACATGATAAAACGACTTATCTTTACTTGAAAGCCTTCCTAGATGAAATACGGAGAGAATTATTCCAAACGTTATGCTTAAAGCGTATAGCGACAGCAGATGACAATATCACTCTTTAGATATAAATTATTCTGTAAATCTTTAATCAAGATTGAACAAGATGAGTATATTTCATCTGTCGATTCCCATTAGTCTGTTGATGGGTAAGTCTTTTTGTACACCAAAACTGTTGTTATCATCTTAGCTCATATCACGTGGTTCACAATTCCAAATTTTCTTCTTTTTCTGCATGATGTGAGTGTCCATTAATTGGCGTTGTTGTAGGATATGCAGCTTGTCAATTGATGGGATTTGCTTCAGTTATATAGATAGGTTCTGATTGAAAGAGCATCTCCACCAATGCATTTGCTTTTAAAAATAGAGCTAAATCACATTGCCATTTTATGAAATTTGGAAGCCTGTTCTTTGACAATTCCCGCTGTGCAGAGTGGTTTGCTTGCAAAAGCTTAATTAATTGACTTTCAATTATTGAAAAATGAACCCCGTATTTTATGTTTACAGGTACAAGATTAGGAGAACATACATATCAAGGCCTCTAAACTTTTTACTGCCAATGATAAACTGCCAAAGCGGAATTAATGAGTTTCATTTTAATAGAGCTTGTTATTTTCATTCTCTCTCTCTCACATGCACAAGAATGAAGGTCAAAAGTCGTCATTTCGTGACCAATGAATTAGTTCACAAAAGGAGGGCTTTAATGCCATGAGTAGCTTCATACCTGTAATGAAAGCTATACCAGGCAATATTTTCCAAACTAGCTGCCTGTTTATTTTAACTTGGTATGACGTCTGTTATGTCATCTTCTTCCCGAGCTTGGGGTTCAGTAAGCTGTTGCAATGTTAATGTCTAATGTCTGGCTTTGCAATCATTTCTTCTTAATATTATCCAATTTCTGTGTATCTGTTGGGTGCCAGTGCTACTGTTACTGTTCTGGAGACTACAAACCTCGTGCTGAAGAAAACGGAAATAAGTAAAATTTAATTTCCTCAAGGATATATATGACGTGCAGATACAAAATACAGGTTTTTGTTGTATAAAGTACTAGCGGCAAGAAGAAGAAAAATTATTATCTTATATCTTGTGGTTTAGCTGCAGCAAATTATTTTTTCTTCCAAAGCCATATAGCTCCGGCTCTGACGAGCAGCGGGCCTAGCTCGTTCTGGACGTGGAGGGACATGACTTGATTTGGACCGCCGACGAGTCTTTGCCCTATGAACACGGCTGGAACTGTCGGTTGACACCCTAGCTGCTGCAATGCCCTTTCAATTTGCTGCCCGTTTGGAATTTGATCAAGCTCATAAACAGTAGGGTTTGCACCAAAGCTGCATATGAGTGTCTGAATGCTGTAGCATATGCAACATTCGCTCTTGCTGAAGATCACCACTGGCTTTTCATTAACCATTCTTGTCACCACGTCCATGGCTACTTATTAGCGCGCGCTGCTGAACAAGATAAAGAAACAACCTGAAATGTAAATGTCATAAACTATTTGAGAGAATTGAAGTTGGCTTTCTTGTGAAAACTTGAAAGCCCACGTAGGGTCTATTTATAATAGTGATATTCACTGCTTTATTGTTAATTATTAAATCGGTTTAAAAATGCTTTTTTTTTCCCCCAAATAGAGAATCTCTACATGAAAAGAATAAAATGTTCAAAATGATGTGTTTTCATCCCCGATTCCAAAACTACCCTTGACGATATATTTTCACCGCAAGGAAGATTTTCGGTTGTATGGTTTCAAATTTCAATCGCACCATTTGATAAAATCATTTCCTTTGATTTTAATTTTTTTTTCTCTCATTTATAAGAGCATTGTTATAATTATAATGCAAAAAAAAATTATTTCATTTGACATAAAAAATTATTTCTTTTGCTTTTCATTCTCGGATAGTAATTACACATTTTGTTGTAAGTATTTTGGATCATCTTTCCAGGCGGTGCACAAAAAAAAAGGAAAAAAAGTGTGCTTATCAAATTGAGGCAAAGCTAATAATAATTCCTTTTTCAGTATACAGAACCGAAAGCCAGTAACAAAACAAAGAAAGGAGAAACTTGGAAAGAAAATAAAAGATCGAAAAAAAAGAAGAAGATGCTTTTGATTATCAAAAATCCACGTGATCACCGTACAATTACAAGACATCCAGAGACCCACCGCATTATCCACGAGTAACTGTACATATATTTTCGCTACTTGCCGAAAAAATAATGCAGTACAACCAATTCTTTAGGGGAAATTTATAGAATTGACTATAAAATTTTAATAAATTTGAAAACTAATTCTTAAATTTTATTTTTATCATAACTAGTCAAGCATAAGAATTTTATCCCAAACTGCCCTCGTTATTTAAGACAAATTTCAAACTCTCATGACCAAACTAAATCGTAAGTTGAGATTTCCTCATTAAATCAAATAGTAAATAGCTTTTTCTCTAGACTCATTATCGGCGACGGTAATCGACAACGGCAATCGGCAACAGTAAGCAGTCACAACAACAGTAACTCCGACCAAATACACCTAAATTCAACTCTAATCCAAAACCTAGGTAAATTAATTGAAAGGGATTTAATTTTGTAAAACTAATGCACATTAGCTAGTTGAAAAAATGTTTCTTAGATTGTTTGTTTATACTTTATTTTTGAATAATCAAGTGCTTATGAGATGTGTGTTAATTTGAGAATGTGTTTGTGGTTTGATTTGGTGCGACAATTTTGTTATTGGTGCCATTGTTGGTTGCTGCAACAAAGTTATGTGACATGGTGCCTGTCGCATCTGTTGTAGCAACCAACAATGGCACCAATGACAAAATTGTCCACCAAATCAAATCACAAGCACATTCTTAAGTTAACACATGCGCTCATAAACACTTTATTATTCAAAATAAAGAATAAACAAACAATTTAAGAAATATTTTTTTAACTAGCTAATGTGCACTAGTTTTACAAAATTAAATATCTTTCAATTAATTTACCTAGGTTTTGGATTGGAGTTGAAATTGGGTGTATTTGGTTGGAATTATTGTTGCTGTCGCCGCTTGCCATTGCCGAATGCTGTTGCCGATGATGAGTCCAGAGAGAAAGCTACTTACGGTTTGGTTTGGTAAGGAAGGTTCAACTTGCGGTTTATTTTAGTTATGAGAGTTTGAAATTTGTTTTAAATAACGAGAGCAATTTGGAGTAAAATTTCTATGCTTGGCTAGTTATGATAGAAATAAAGTTTAATAGTTAGTTTTGAAATTTACTAAAATTTTATGGTTAATTTTATAAATTTCCCATTCTTTAGGGATAAAGATCCTCTCATTATTATTTTATTTTTTCATTGTCTTTCCTTATTTAATAGGCGGCTAAAATTAAATTTTTTCACTTTATTTACAATAAAGCAAACTTATTCATTTCACTTCATAATTATGAAAGTAAAGAGAGGCAAACAAAGAGAGAGAAAAAGTAATGAGAGGATCATAATCATATTTTTCATATGTTAAATTAGTGCATTAAAACTATGGCAATCTTTTTTCTCGTTAGTTGTAAGTTACAGTTGTCTCAAAAAGACCCAGTTTTGGTATATATATATACATAAAAGGAAATTCTCATAATCAATATATTTTATAATGTTGTTTTTAAAAATTAAAAAAGTTCCACATCCAAAAGAACCAAAAGTAATAAATTATACTAGGGCTCATTTGAACAACTTAATGGTTGGTTTAAATTAAAAATTAAAAGTTCCACATTAATCAAAATATTTTAAAAAAAAAAAGTCAAATTTTTCTAAAAAGGAGAAAAATATAAAATCTGATTTTGATAAATGATATAACTCAATAAAGACCCATATTTTTAATAGAGGGATTCTTGATTTTAAAAATAAAAGTTATATATATAAATCACATAAAAATTCTAAAAAATAGAGAAAAATTTTTTTAAAATCTCTATTTAATCAATATATTTTAGCATCTAATGGTTGGTTTAGTACATTAAAAATTAAAAAAGCTCACATCCAAAAGAACCAAAAGTAATAAATTATACTAGGGCTCATTTGGGATTGCTTTTGACAAATTCAAAATTGATTTTAAAAAATTAAAAGTTAATTTTGGTGTTTAGTAAATTTTTTTGAAAATCAATCACCCAATCCTACAGCAAATTCTAAAAAATAGAAAAAAAATAGTTTTTTAAAATCTGATTTTGAGAATAATTTTTAAACCTAATACAATTTAAAATATATCTTCATATATATTATAAAAATTCAAAACTGCCCTTTTTAATTAGGAAATAAAATCATTAACTTTAAAGAGATTATTGTCACTATCAATTATATTGAGATCAAAAAATAAAAAATAAAACTAATAATATAAAATATTTACTTTAGTTATCAATTATTATATGTACACAATAAAAAAATACTTTATATACATGTTTTTAAACGTTTAAATAAATTTTATTCAACATTAGATATAATTCAATGATTCTTACAACAGTTTATTAGTAAGATTTACTAAACACGTAAGATTATTTTTAAAACTCATAATACTTTTAAAAATAAATTTTACCAAACCAACTTATTATTTTTACAATAATTATTTTGAAAGTTATAATATTATCAAACTAACTCTAATCATCCTCTCAGTTGTTGTCAAGATATGATTATTAACACATTCAAAAGGTCAATAACTTTTCTTCCATTAAGTGATGCATGCAGGACGTGCATTAATAGTTTGAAGAATTAGGGTTAATTAACAAAGGAAAGCAAAGCATTATTTAAACATGGTGGACAGAGTGGCGAACTTGAGGTCTTAGCTCTTTGGGAGGAGAACTTATACTGATTCAGCACGTACGATTCGAGGCATCAAGAAGAAAGGGTGATGCCTATTTTCAGAGATCACATTAGATCCATGGTGCATGACAAATAAGGATTTTGATTAAAAGAAAATTCTATATATATCTTCGCAATCGAAAGGAATAACTAAAAAAGTATAATGATATAATACAATATATTCTATATCTTGACATTTGAGAGATCTTCTCTTCCAATAATAGTAGGAGATCATTCAATGAATTCCCCGTGTTTCTTGAAGCGCGTCGTCACCATTTGGAGTCCCCCGCATCTAGGTTAGATCTAGATATACATACATGCTTGCTCATCACTTTTTCTGCATATTGGAGAGGGGACCGACAAACGTCAAAATTATGATCACATATATGTATACTTGCAGAAAAAAAGGCATATTTACTAATACTATAAATGAGGAATCAGATTGCTAAACTACACTGCCCCGAGATTGAGCGAAGGGCCATTTATATATATATTACTCGTAGGGTCACTTGAGAGGAAAGGTTGGCTTATCTGGTAGCTAGGTATCAAATCTTCGTACAACAACTTACATGAAAAGATAATTAATGTCAACTTAGTGCAGTGGAGTCATCTAGAGCCAAGAGACATGCATGCATGCACGGACGTACTGGGAGATGAATGCGAGGTCGGTTCCTGGCATCGTATTTACTATACGTATTCATGGATTGCGTGGTTAAGCTTCATATATAGTATAGAGAAAGTTCGCTTAACTGTATATATGGCAGCTTGCAGCTGACATCGTTGCTTTATTTTTGCTTTTGTGCTTTACTTTCCTTCTTTCAGAGAAATTCCCCCACAAACAAACAATTTGTATGTAATGCAACTCGACCGATTGACGCACATTTTGATAAATTTAGTATCGAGATTATATAAAGCTTTGCTTTATGATGATAATGATCACGTGCAAGATCGCACAAGGTAAATTTCAACGTCCGAAAATTCCCCCGACTGAAATTTGAATTCATCTGGCTGCTGGCATCTTATCGGATGAGCTGTACGTTGTTTCCTTCTTTACTGGACCACGTGCTTCGCTATCCCCATTTTCACTTTCTTGTAAGGTTTTGCTGTTCAGCACGTGTTTCACGCATTTTCTTTTTTCTTTTGCCCTGATTGATCCCTTCATCCTTTCGGTGTTGGATAATCTTGCAAATGGATATTGCATTTGGTCGTGCTACAAAAATTTACAAGCACTGAAGCACTAGATTTCATTGAGACTAACATGTAAGAAACTTAATTGATTTGTTCGTACGTAGTCAAATAACCAAAGCTGTTGCGATATTATGTTGTCGTGGATCATTTATCCAGACGCTCCTATATAATGTCAGATACTTAATTAGTTAGAACCTTCATATTGGGGTTTTCTTAAGTATTTATTATTATTTATTGTAACTTACAGAAAATAAGGGATAAAATAAGATGGCCAAGTGGATCGATAGAAAATTTTTGTCTGAGTATCTTGTATGTTGTTGAATATCTGTTCATTTGATTTAAGCATAAATTTGTCAAGAGAGAGAGAAACGGTAATTTAAGGTCAAATCATGCGTGACTGTTCTCTCAAATACGGCATTTCGTCGAAGTAATTAAATTTTCATGCTATATCTTAATTAATTAGGTGTCTGATACACGGAATTTTATTAGTAGCAACCAAGACATGCTTGCCATCACATATACTCGATCAAATCTACCATCAGTTTAGAAAGCCCAAATTATCCTAACTAAAATTAATGTGTTGAAATTAGGAAAACGAGTACACTCAAAGCTCCGAACATTAGCTTCAGGCTTGTCCTCCCGGTAGGCCATACCGCAAGCTGTTATTGAGTCTTTTTAAAGTTATTAATGTAGTTACATTATTAATTACCAAGTGATATAAGACTGCACATTTTATATACGAAAGTATGCTAGTTAGATTTCTAAGAAAAATTGGAGAGTCATAATGATCTTGTTTAAAACGCAAATTCCTTAGGTAACAGGATTATTTTAGAGCACTTAAGCTTACTAATAAGCCTCTTATCCACTTATCACTTTTCACAAGTTTACAATAGTAATAATAATAATACATTAAAATAGCAAAGATATAACAAATAAATCAATAGTATGTAAATTAAAAAAAAAAAAATCACTAAGCAAACTTATAGATGTTAGAATTTGAGTTTTATCACACTGAAACCTAAAGCTAGAGAATATATACTTAAGAAAGAGGAGAATAAAATCACTTGCATTTTGGTGTGTGTTGCAATTGAAAATGGAAGCCAATATATATAGATTTCATGGGAGGGCATTAGTTAGTTAAAAATCTCATGTGAGATTTTTCTTCATCTTTCAGACCAATAGGTGCGTTTTGAAATCCAATTTCTCATTCGCATAATCACCAATTTGAGTGTTTTATGATTCGTTGCAAAGAGTTCACTTAAGAAATTTTAAATCATCTATCGATCTGTATATATTTTTTTAATATTTATCTTGTTCAAAATTGACCTCCAAATAGCCTGTTTATGGTATTTTTGTAACAATTAATTCGCAATCAATTCATCTGCACGAGAGCCGCAATCAATTACTATATTCTCGCTGTATATATTTTGAAAATTAAAAGTTAAAGGAGTTCTGTGTTCTGATCTTCTGTCCCGTGTGATATGATTTTACTGACTTTCTTCTCTTAACTCAACTGCTTACAAGAATTAAATTCATTATAGGCAATGTTTTCGGTAATTAATTATCTTGCAAGTTGACTGAGTGGAAGGCATCTTGCTTAATTAGTAACTAAAGAGTTTTGCGTATAATCTTCATTTATATATATAGTTAATATACGGCATTTTAACATTTTTTTATGTAATATACAATAATATTATGTTTACTTAGGTGATATATACACTATAAGAAAGGTATAGCTTTGCATACTGGAATCTATATATAGAACAGAAGAGAAGACATGAATGGAATGACCATAATCCGTAATTAATACATCAAATATTTGAGCCATTTTAATAATGGAACATAGCATAATATCTGTAATTAATTACGCAGCAGCATTTGCTTGCACGCTTGTATATAATCACTATGTCAACTGAAGTATTGCACAGGAATAATGCGATGATGACTAGGAATTATATTGCATCCCTTAATTTCTCAGCAATACTATCTACAGCATAATATTGTTACCCCGTGAGATGAGTGCGGATTTGCCAGCGGGAGAGCCTTGTAACGATGGTTAATTTTATAATTTTCTAGCCTGTTTTAACGATACCATCAATCTGTTGAGCGAGAGATTATTGAGTACCTCTATAATATTACACCTACTTAATGTATGTATGACATATATACATAATTAAATAAAACTACTAATTACATGATAGAATTTTAAAAATAAACATACACATGTCATGTATGTATTATGTAAGTGTAGTACAATAGAAGCACTTTGAGTAAATAATTTGGCTTTATCCAATTAGGTACTGCACTTTTCTTCCTTTCGTTTTTTTTTGTTTAAATACAATATTCTCGTATGCTCAATTGAAGCAAAGCCGAAAGCAGGTGGGAAAAAATAAATAACTAACAAAAAAAAAAAAAACTAATTATTATGGCAAAAAAAGAAACTTGGAAGGAGAATATGCTTAATCATTTAAGGTGATTTTCCTCACAACAGCAACTTAAATCAATGAATTCCAAAGCAACGGCTTATTTAAGTAGAATAATTAACTTTATTTTCTGTCTTCACACATCACCATGCAGGTATGCTTAAATGGAAAGAAATCCCATTATGATATTTGTTAATTATATATCATACTGTATATGACCAGTCACTGGAATATATTCAGATTGGTAAAGTGTTTGTTACTTTCGTACTTTGTTTAAATAAGCTGAATAAAAATCTCTAACGGGTCATTGACCAAGGAAACCGCAGAAGTTTTTGGAAACCAAATCGTAAAAGTATGATCGTGGAAACTTTCATCCAAGGTTTATTTTATTTTTAAAATAGACTACTCAAAATATGAAGTCAAGATACCAGTACTAATTAGCACGCTACACACAATGATATGATGCTTTCGGTGAAAAACGATTTTAAGTAAATATTCCATTTTTTCCCTTTTGAATGATATCAGGAATTAGATTATAGTATAATAATTATATTTATTATATCTAACTGCCGGGAAGTGAATGGCTTTCCGTATCCAGACAGACATCGTCGGGGATGATGCATATCTTTTTGTTGTTTACTTGTTGGCATACTGTCATGTACAAGATTGAGCCGCGTAGCCGCATCCTATAAAAAGTTATTGATCATCTAAACTAGTTGCAGGGATCAGCTTCAGTATCCGTAATTGGCCCGAAGCAAAGCGAAAGGCCAAATATGAATAGGTCTCATGCTTAGCCTAAAGCTTTATCTTTGCCTAGTGCGGTAAGTTCTCATCGAATTATCGTATCCCAACGTGCAGATTATGATCCACATCGCGTGAAAATGGATATCAGTGTCACAGGATTCCATTGAGAGCATCTTCGTACATGAGCTGTTCTCATATGCTGTTTGTTACACAAACAAATGCTTTCTTTACCTGTTGTGTCTGTCATCCATGGAACATGCGGTCGCAAATTATTCCATCTGGAGGAAACTTGGATTTGTATCATATGAATGAATGATCATTCATCAAAAATAAACTTTAAGAATCATTTTATGAATTATTGTGAAACCAATTCTCTTGTTTCACCCAATAGTCAGATACTCGGCATATGTTACACTGATCTAGTGATGGCTTTCTACCATAACCCATAAAAAGTCGGAGACACCACACTAATTAGACCTAGCATGTTACATAATGCACATGAAACTGAAATAGCTGATGAACGTAACAGCCAATGCACAGAGAACTAAACAACCATATTAAAAACTGAATGTATCAGCACTAAACAACCATAATAAAACCATTTTAGAATAATTCATAAACCCTATGATCAAATTGCAGCACCCTGCAACTCTCCCTAACCCATAGCTCTTTTTATTTTATTATTATGCCTTTCTCTTCTAACAAGCCCAAGTAGGGGATATGACACCCTTCTCCTATCCCAATAGCCCAGGTGCATAACTGAACAACTCAACTTTATATCCTTCTAGAATAATTTATTATTTTATATCATTGAAAATTTCCTGATATACTTATGCACCCACCCAATATAAGAAGCTCAGGCACGTTCCAGCCAAATCATAAAAATTTCAAGAGAGCACACAGAATAATGCAAATCACTAAACTTATGATTTAATTTAGGAACCATGTTCTTTCAAACCACTAATGAAAAAAAGAGAATGCGCACACAAAAGTAGCTTTCCATAATGATGCAACAACACCTAACTGGTCAAATTTGGGACGACAGAATTATAATGCTCGCCAAGACCAAATGCATGTCTATGGTATGACAGTATAATACTTGAACTTGACAAATCAGACCCACCACTGGAATACTCCTTTCCCATTTCCACATCAGGGAAGGATCCTGAATATATCACGATATGCTTTCTCAGGCAATGAGTTAAAGCTCTTAGTTCTAGCTCCCCTCCCCAAGCTGCGGTTGACTCAACTTCTCTACAGTAGTTCTCAAATCTCTCTACTTGTGATTGAGCAGAATCCTCACCTATCATATTTTCAGACAGATAAAAAGGTAGGAAATCAGATGAGTGATCTCTCATATAGGCAGCCGCCATTTCTCGAAGCTGTTGGTAATTATAAGGAGAAGCATCTCCTGATAGGTGAGACAGCTGATCCTCAACAGCTCTATAAAGGCAGTGCCCATCCGGCTTAATGTTATTAACAGTCAATCCCAGGGGTCCAAGCTTTTTCTCCAATTTCTCATCTTCCACCATTCGGTCACTGACAATGTTGCTCTGCTCTTCTTGAATTCTCTGCTCTCTTGCAGCTTCCTGTTGAGCTCTTTTCTCTCGCCTCCTTGCACCCTTGCTTGGTTTAGCCAGGTCATGTTGGCTGGTGACTGTAACCCCAGCTATTGCCTTCACCAAACTGTCAAGACTGCTTTTCTCATTTCCATTACTACTGTTATAGCCTAATGAAGCAAGCTCTTCAGCATGTTTTTGCTTAAGCTTTGCAGAGAGTCGAGATATCTCCTCCTCCACCTGCTTCTTCTTTGCCTTCTGTTCAGCCTTGCTGCCCTTGGCCGCTGCCTTTTTCAGTTCAGATTCCTTGCTCTGCAGCTGAGATATTTCTTTCCTGAAGACAATAAAACATTCACCATGGAGTAGCATGAAAAATCCTAAGAAAAAGTTTCCAAGAAGAAAACACATGGTTTTAAAGCAGGAACTCTATTATGAAACGACAGACAAAGATACTACTATTACACACAAACAGCAGAAAGCTTTCAAACAACAAATTTCAAAAACAAACGAAACCTAGTGAATTCAACTATAAACGTCAGATGGTTGTATGTTCATCAAACTCAATGGAACTGGTAAAAATGTTTTCTGCACTGACTTTAAGATTTTGGTCAACATTAATAATCTGATAATCATGGTTGTGCCCTAGAATTCAGCTATAAACATAAGATTCCAGAATGCTGTGCAAAATTCATGTACTACTATACATTCAGAGGAAAAGCCAGAAGAACTTTAATATTTTAAAGAGAGAACTCATAATGTAGATTACAAATGGCAACATTACCTGTGCCTAGAAAGCATTTCATCACAAGTTTCCTGCTTCCTTTGAGATGCATCACCAGAGTGGGCTTCAGATGCTGTGTCCTCTATTTCTTGAGTGTCTGCCATTTGAGCCCCTAAGATCAAGGTAGACAATATTGCAGAGAACATCATTCTCCAAAATAATTTACAACACACTCAGAGAAATCATGCGTACTAAAAGCAGTGTGACATCAAATCAAATGGTAAAAAATGCAGGTAGTTTGGAACAAACTTTACATATTCCATCACAAATGAATTGTGATATACCATATTTGCAGTGGCCACACTGATTAATTTTCTTTTACACACTAAAATAATGAGGCAAAATGATGAGTTTCATTCAATTCACAGAGATGAAGACGATTATTTAAAGCCTGTCCAATTACAAGCCTTCAGACACAAGAATTAATTCCATTTATAACACAAGTCAGAATCAATTTCACAAGCTATAAACAAATTATAACACAATCTTATAGAATTTAACCTTGAAAACACAATGATAGTACAGGCAGACTTAACCAAGGATTATTTTATATCCAAAATTAATAAACCACGATTGCGTAATCTTCACAAGTCTCAAAGTTTTAACAATCAACCATCAAGGAAAGAAGCGGCTAAGAGTTAATTAGCTTATGAGAGAGTATAAGAAATTCCAACCCATCTAAGCAAATAACATAAAGTTCAACTGGGCTCCATAATACATATCTAAGCAAATAACAAGCTACAGATACAGAAGCGTATCACTTTCCCAAAGTGGTATTCACCTAGCATATGAAAATTCCCTCTTTGGGATATCTGGTACAACAATAAACAGAAATTAGAAATATTTAAGATTAAAATTCAGAAATTAAAAAGATTTAAGATTAAAATGTCGATTACTATAACTAGCTACTTTTGATTATTAATTTATACGTTACTCACGAAGTGATGGAAACTGTAAAGAGAGAAAAGATATGACCTGAGGAGAACGCAACAACAGATGGTATGCTATTAGGGCTATGGTTGTTTTTCACTCCAATTCAGCTTTGTTATTGCATAATTTGCTGATACTAATTAATTATTTTTATTTCCATAAATATTTTTCTATTTATTTTCCGTCCTCTGTAAAAAGTACGGGATTAAAACTTTTATAAATAATGGAGGCAAATGATGTTACGTGTGATGGGCTAAAATTTTAATTTAGTTTGACCTTATTATCCTTGGGCTTCTCAACTAACTTCGATTGCCAATGCGAGCTGATCTTTCGACACCCCTCTTAAAATTCCTCATAAAGCACCTTTTTCATAATAATTACCTAAATATCCAAAGTTATATTAATTGATTTTTTATTTTATTTGGATTGGTAATTCAATCAAACACTTCAAGTAAATTTTCTTTTAAATAATATTAACACACCCTATTTCATAATTTATTTTTTTATTTTAAATTTTATTAATTTTTTTTTTAAAAAAAAACTTATAAGAGTTTAGAGTTATGAAGATAAAAACTATATAATAAAAAAAATATTTTAAAAATTTTTTTTTTGGGAAGATGGTTAACTTTAATTTATAAATTTGTATTTTGACTTCTATTTCTTAAATTAAACTGGCGTATATGAGTAAATAAAATTTAATAAGGGGTGTTATAAGAATTTTGGAGGGGTGTTAAAATCTGTACCATATTCATAGTTCATAATTGGGCCATTCATCCCTTTTCCCAATCAAGTCGTTAGCATCGCAAAACAAATTAGAATCATTTTTTGTCCCGGAGTTGATTTTTGGTAGACTTCACCATAAGAGTTTCTCCAGCTTTCATTGCTCGATAAGGAATGTAAAAAATACCACGGGAAGTCAGGAACTACATATACCACAGGAACTAATCTTAAATTATACTAATCAAATTAAATGAATGATGTTGTTTAAAAGCAATCAGATTTTTTTTTTTTTTGTTGGTTGAGAAATGAGTTTCCATTAAGGGACTCCAGAGGTATGCTTAACTGTATTGTAAGTTAAATTTGAATTCATAATCTAAGTTTTAGAAATAGACAGCGAACCTTAATATTTTAAAAATAAGAAATAGACAGCGAACCTTAATATTTTAAAAATAGACATTTAAAATCCTTTTAAATGGATCAAATTCACTAATAAAAAAGAGTCTCGATATCGAGTTTTACAAGTAATAGGATCTAATTGGCTATTTCGTAAAATTTAAAGGTTTGTGCATCTTCTATCTCTATTTTTTAGGGTGAAATTTGATTTCATGTTTCTCTATCTCTAAAGTTGTAAAATTATAAAATATCTCTGAAATACTATTTCAGCCATATAATAAATAAATGATATTATTACTTGTGTGCATGTATTTTCAAAAACCAACATGCAAATGATAATTATATAAAATTTAACCACATGTGTCATACATGTTTTAATTAATTGTATTATATTTGATGTATTCTAGAACTTCTGCGGAACTTGACATTCCTTCATATAATCATCTTGAAAGCTTCATCTGCTTTTGCTCTTATTCTCCTAATCTTCTCCAACCATTGAGGATATATATGAATTTAGAATAAGACTGTAGATATTAACACGTGGAGTATTCTATATATCTTGAAACAAGATTCTTGCATATTGACGATCAAGCTGAACAAGAACAAGAAGCTGAGTCATGTATCCAGCTAGGCCTAAGATTCCTTTATGATAGGTCTTTTTGTTTTCGTCTGTTCTTTTCTGTGTTCAAGTCTTGACCTTTCACGTTTTTGCAGGGGCAATGCACCAATCAACTATAAATTTCTGTTCAAATAAGTTATGAGATTTTTCTTGCATTTTAACAGAAACAATGCAAGAAAAGAATTCGATACTGGCAATTTGGTGAGGTGGATGGTGATTGTGCTGTTACCAGAACTTTTTTGCCCCGTGTATTTGATGAGAGGACCAATGCCCACCAATGGATAAACACTATTTATCTTTCACTCCACATCAGCAAACTGACACTACCAATCCAACTAGAAAAGAGAAAAATTTCAAAGCTGCCCATCTTTTTTGAACCGCATCATCATTCACCATGCAATTATAATTTTGTTGTCAACGCATGATATGACGTTAGACACTGTTTCAATAGGGGGAAAAAATGTCATGTTGTTGAAGGAATTGCATCTAAGTTTAACAGAACCCTTTTGCAGGTCTTTTGACATTCCGAAATTTATTATACTAGAAGGATTCTTCATTTTGGATGGTCACGGTTTGATTTTGATATCAACAAAAGTAACTAGAAAGATACTGTTTCTATATTCGTATGATTATTTTAGTTTGTGACGCTACCAATCAGAGCCGAAAGTGTGTTTCTGCTTATAATTTTTAATTATATAATTTCGGTTCCGGGACTGCTCATTCTAGTTGTACGGACATTCCAGGGGATTTAGGTTATCGATATGGTTGATGGAAAGGCAAGTTGTTTATTGCACAAAAGGGTCACAATCAAGCAGATCATAAGGTGGCATTTTTCTTATCCAACAAATATCTCAAGGAACTTCTTCTTTTTATCCTCTGCATTTTGTAATGGATTAAACAATGTAATCCCACCACCCCACCGTTTGTTATAAATAAGGGTTGTTGAAATCTCAAAGTCCACCATAGCTAAGCATCAAGCACAAAGTTTCCTGCAGTCACTTTGCTCACTTGCCTCTAGCTACTAGCTACTTCTCTTCCTCTTTTTTTGTGGTTGCTGTTTTTTGGGCTTCTATTATCACTTGGCTGCATTGCCAGTGAAATCTTCGCTTTTTCATTTGCTTTTGATCAAGTGCTTTGCAAAATCGAGCGAAGCTTGAGGATATGGACAGAGTGAGAGATTTAGCGTCAAAGAAGGCAGCTGTGATTTTCACCAAGAGCTCCTGCTGCATGTGCCACAGCATCAAGACACTTTTTTATGAGCTTGGCGCAAGCCCTGCAATTCACGAGCTTGATCAAGATGCCAATGGGAAGGAGATTGAGTGGGCTCTGCGAGCGTTAGGCTGTAATCCCTCAGTCCCGGCTGTGTTCATAGGAGGAAGATATGTAGGTTCAGCGAAAGATGTCATATCCCTCCACGTCGATGGATCCCTGAAGCAGATGCTGAAAGATGCAAGGGCCATCTGGTTCTAATATCTTCAAGGCTGTACTCATACCCCAATAATACAAGTTTCAGAAACTTGAAAATAGCCCTAATACCAAGTTGAAAGCAAATGATGTATTATGAGCTTTGCCTTCTCTTGAGCTTCTACACTACATTGTATGAGAAAATATCACACTCAATGAAATTAGCATAAAGAGTTTTTGCAAGTACTTGCAAATTAAGATATTATCTTGCTTTCATTCCCATGCATAATGAAAATGCCTCACAAAACAGGAAAGAGAATTTATCGAAAGCTTTTAACTGTGTAGTATTCTTTCATAATAGAAAGAAAGGTAAGCCACTCATAAACCTGCGCTCTTAAATCAAAAGAACATTAATGAGATTGATACTCTGCAAGCTAATCAGAAATGTCCTAATGAAAAACTTATCTACTTATTGATTCTATCCCCTGTATCATGAATTGACAATTGTATCGAAAGGTGCCCCGCTGGCGTTTGCCACCATCCAACTGATAAAGTAAATGCTTGTAGATTATGTTAGGTACTTCCATTTTTAGCCTTTAATCACAATAGTAGCAATGGGATGAGTTGGGTTATTTCTGGTTTGTGGTGAAAGAGGCGCCAATCATTACTTAGCATGCTAGCTGCCAAGTAATTGCTGAGCCATGCGCATAGTCTCTTGCTTAAGTGAGGGACAAAAAGAAGAAGCTAAAATCTTCATGTCCCCTTGGAATTCTGCCACTTCCAAAAAGCCAATAACTTTCACCTCAGCAGATAACTAAGAATACACAGAATTTCCTAGAAGAACATTCATACATAATATATTCTTACTTATATGCTTCCATAGTTCCCTATGCAGATATATTTTGATATACATATTAAATATAAAAGTATTCATCAATCCATGAGAATAATACAATAACAAGTTCTATAGTATGTACGTATAAAGCTTACATCCAGTCTTGCTCATGGAAGTGTTGCATTGTTGTTATATACTTACTGGGAGTATGTCAATAGAGCTTGATGTGCTCATTTGGGAGGAGGAATCATTGCAAGTTGGTGGGCGCAGCACACACTAATCACCGAAAGCCATCTCATTTCAAGTCTTTCTTCATAAGGATTCAAAGAAGGTGAATGCGAGAATCTGGTATAAATTGACATGCCTCATAGAATTTTCTACTTTTGTTGCATCTTGATAGAAAGCATACTTGTGTTCCATAAAATCTGCAAAAAGTTGAACATATGGTCAAGAAGCTGTATACGTCGGTACCTAGAAATTAGTTGTACCAATCTCACCGCTCAATCATTCTATGGTCCATTAAAATTGAGAAGATTACATATTATCCCACATATCAGATGGCTGCAGGTTTAGAGTCACTCAATCTAACTAACCGAGAAGCATGTGAACAGAAAATGAGTATGCAAGTTGTTCAGTCCATACGAATACTGTAGTCTCTGTCCCGGTAAAGCTACTTTATTAATTTGGCATCTAAAGAAAGCACATCTTTTTTGAATGTTCTTCTTCAAACAAAGGAGTCCAACTTGTTGTCCCTATAAATAGGCTAGCATTAGTGCTGTATTCAAACAACCTTAAGCTTTAAATCTTTTTCTCCCTTGCTCACTTCTCGTTCTCTCAAATCCTTCCTCACCATCACCACCCCGAATTCAACTTGAATTCGGTTTGATGGTATATAGGTTTTAAGTGAAATCTAAGTAACCGGAGGACTTCTCTGCATTTAACATTTCCTGTCCCGTGTTACTTCAATCTTTAAGTAAGGGAGAAGCCACTCTTATCGTCATGGACAAGGTGACAAGGTTGGCCTCAGAGAAAGGAGTAGTAATATTCAGCAAGAGCTCATGTTGCCTCTGCTATGCAGTCAACATTCTATTTCAGGAACTTGGTGTCCACCCGGTGGTTTATGAGATTGACCAAGATCCTGAAGGCAAGGAAATGGAGAAAGCTCTGATGAGGATGGGGTGTAACGCGCCCGTTCCAGCAGTGTTCATTTCTGGACAGCTCGTGGGATCCACCAATGAAGTCATGTCTCTCCATCTAAGTGGAAATCTGATTCCGCTGCTGAAGCCTTACCAGGCTTTCTCTTAATCTAAACTGCTCTGAATATCACAATCTCATTGGCGAATAAATTTGGCACCAATTAGTAGTTGTAGTGTGCTCAGTGCTGTCTAGAAGTCTATATAGCCGGTTGTGTTTCGAGTACTTCATAGCTTTGAATTAGCTATATAACATGTGTCTGTAATGTGCTTCCCTTTATTAATGAAAGTAGCTTTATATGCTTTTATTTATGTGATCTCACTTTCCGAACGATTTTAAATAATTTGGAGAATCTGTTACTTGAAGCTTTAACCGCGATCCTGCTCCTTTCTGCTCCAATTCATGAACTGTAAAGTAGTAATAGAAATGATTATCAATTTCGCCGTCTCCTTTTATGATTCTACAATTCCAGATATACATCCGTAAAAGTGACTGAACGTTCTACAATTCCAGATATACATCCGCAAAAGTGACTGAACGTTGTACAATTCCAGATATACATCCGCAAAAGTGACTGGACGTTTCAGTCAGAGCATTATGATAAAATTATATGTGATCAATATCACGAAATCAACCCCAGAAAAAATTACTGTGCTGGCAGACCTCGCCTAGAAAAATAAAGTTACAGCAAGGAGGGAATTTTGAGGTCCTCAACACTCAAAATTCCACGGGATTCCTCCACGTAAGCAATTGAAAATTCTCAACTTTTCTAGTGTATATGTGCTCAGGCTGTGCATGCCATTCTTTACTTGTATCTTAGATAAAGAAAGGTATTAAATTCCTTGCCCTTTTTCTCTTCATTTTAGCTTGCTTTTTCTTTTTTTCTTCAGTGGCAGGGCACTTTTCCTTCAAATCAAGCTTCATATTACAGAAAATTAACATAGCGTAAAAAATTTGCATATGTACCCTGATGCATCCATTTGAAATGAGAGAATATGACAGGTTGAGTACCAAAGGTCAGGCACCGAAATGGAGGGACTGGTCGTCTGGTCCCCTCCACTTTGCATGATTTGTGGAAGAGATATGTAGTGTCTATCTGATTGAACTGACATAGTAGGCCTTAAAAATCTGAGATACCATATGTTTTCATCAGTGTCTAACAGAAATTAACGAAGGAAAATCGTCCACGGTGACAGTGTGCAATGGACAGATTCCTCGATGATATATGGAGACAAGGATATCAATGTTGTTGATTAAAGGCAAAAAGCATCAAATATTCTCGGTGGACCGCTGTCTTGGGGTCTTGAGGAATCACGTTAACTGAAATTTATGTATTTTTTCGGATCATTAATATCTTAAGAGAGCTCGTATTAGAAAAAAAAAAATCTAAATTCATATATATATAAAACGAAAAAAAAAAGTGATTTTCCTTCTTTAATGATTGCATTACAAACCAAATATACAAACGAAAAAAAAAAAGTGATTTTCCATCTCTAATGATTGCATTACAAATCACACACACACACACACATATATGATATTACAATTTAGATTGACCGTATCTTTAAATATTTTGAAGAAAATCATTTTCACAACAAACACGAGATGTCTCAAACTCTCAACTTAAAGAATAATATAAAGTGAAAAAAATGATTACTGCGTACTCTACCAAGCAGCTGTTTGCAAAGGAAACAAGTGTTAAATCCCCCGCTTGCATTGGTGTAGTTATTACCAAGTCGTAAATTGGCATCCAACAAATCTGCATTGATGCGTCGCCTCTTTTTCCCTGGTGGGTTGTTACATCAGCCATCATGCATAGCACTAATTTACATTCTGTATTTGCTTTACGGGAATGATAAGTTCAAGTTGGGACCTAGACCAAAATAACGCAAGTAGTAGAGCCAACTTATTGGCTGAAAATGTTGACCTTTCGGCCGTTGCTTCTTTGGTACCAAACACTCCTTGGACAACCCATTGTCAGTTTTACAAATCAAATCGAAAAGCTGTGGTTTTGTACTAATTTTGTTTTACTTGACTTCGAAACTTACCCACATAGCCGTTTTAGATTGCCATACATGTTTAATTACCAATGTATTTATTATTCTTAATATTAATCATTGAGATTCACGTGATTCTACCTTTTTGTGTTTCACTTTGCTCTTGTTGAGAATGCAGTACAAATAACAACCATTTATCTATAACCACCTTTATTATTAATTTATTTATACTTTCTAAATTATTTACCTCCTATTAGTATCTCCAAAAAAAAAAAATTAAATAAGATTTTATTATTTATTTAAAAAATTATATCAACATTTAAAATTCTAAAAAACACTTTTAAGATTCTTCAAATAAAAAATAATTCACTCTCTTCAATTTTTTAAAGTTGCTTTCTTTCTCTTTAATTTATATTTTATTACTTTTTATTGAAGAGATAAAGAGAGAAGTACTTTAATTACCATTTATTTTTTCTTTAAAAAATATTTATTTGATTAAAATAATATTAACTTATTTTTATTTCAAAATTCTTTTGGAGAATAATATATTTTTTCACTTTCCTTTTTGCCACATAAGTAAGTAAATAAATATTTAAAGAATAAAATTAATAGAGCCTTTTGGAGATGCTCTAAGACTCTAATTATGGGACAAGAGGACACTATCCAATTCTTAGACCATTCCCTTTCAATTGGATTATAATTAAGAATGTAGATTTCTCTCACTTCAGGATTTACTTACTCATTTAAGTATGTAGTGAAAGTCCCACTCTGTAAGTCTCATTCATTTTTAAGGTGAGAAGTAAGATTCCCACTCTCATGGGGGAGGTGGAAGTGGAAACTCCCACCTCTTTCCTTTCTGCCATTCTCTTATTAAATATAATATAATCATATTTATTAAAATAAAATAATGTTACATTTATCATATTTATTTAAATAATATTATTATATTATTTAAAAATATTTCATTTATTAAAAATGATAATATTAAACTTATTTAGATATAATATTTTTATATTTAGTTAAAAATAATAATTTACATTGATTCTAAGTTAAAATTACTTAAAAAAAATAGTATTGTATTCATTAAGAATTAATAATATTGCTGTATACTATCTTTATTTGAAAATATAATATTATCATATTTATTTAATTTTAATAGTATGATATTTATTTAATATTAATAATTAATCATAATAAATAGTTTATTCTAAGAAAATATTAATTTTGTACTACATTATTAATAATAATATTTCATTTGTGTTGTTCTTATCAATAATTTTTAATTTACATAATTAAAAGTAAAATTAATAAAAAATTATGATTACATAATTAAGGATAATATTAATGATTTTTAATTTGTATAATTAAAATTAATAATAAAATAAATAGTTTTTCTACAAATATTTTTTATTCACTATATAATTAAAAACTAAAATTTTTTAAATAAAGGTAAAAGTATAATTTAAAATAATTCACACATAATTTAAAACAAAGTAAACATATAAAAAAGATTCTAATACCATGCTCTTATTCCGGTGTAAGTAAACAATCAACTCTTACTCTCACTCCACACTCTCATTTAGGATTCCCACCATCACAATTTTCACTCCAATACGATAAAAAAAAATGCTACCAAAGAATTTATAGTTTCGGTTGGTTCAAGTAAAAATTGATATAATTATAAATATTTTAATTGTAAATTGTACATGTACACATAAAAAATAAAAAAATAAAAAAAGGACAACAAGCGATAGTAACAATGATATTATTATTATTATTACTATTATTATTATTATTAATATTAATATAACTTACAGCTAAGTAAAATTCACCCACTAACCCAGTTGACCAAACTACTCTTTTACTCATCTTTCCACTGAAAAGCCTAGCTGCATGTTATAATAAATGTCACTTGGTAAAACCTTTAGAATTATTAGCTTGTTACAATGGTAGTTTCGCAGTTTTGGGTGCAAATTGGCTCACATTCAGAAGGTCAGCTTTTATGCCAAATCCAAATCACTAGATCCACGACTACCTTCCACACTGTTTAATATGGTCTCCTTTCTACAGAGATGACAAAAAGTCTTGACTCGGCCTTTGGTCCAATTGACCTAACCCTAATTCTTAGAAATTTGGTCCTAATTTCAGGGGTAAACGGTTGGGTTAACACACAAGGAATCAAGCTCGATTACATTTGAGTTAGTGTCAGGGCTTTACCAAAAAACCTTAACTTGATCCTCAACTTTTAAATTAATTTTTAAAATTAAAAAAATATATAACATTTAAAAGTTAAAATACACACACCACACCATACACGTGATTATAATGCACTCCACTGACATTGTCTCTATTTAGTATTATTTTAGTATTTTGTATTTAATTTATTTACTTGTTAATTTAATTAGATCGTTACATATTGTATTATTGTTAAAGCTAAATAAAAAATAATTTGTTAAATTCCTTGAAACCAGATTCAATATAAAAATGGAACAATAATACTATAATATTATTAATAAATAACGAAGAATTGGAGTCTTATTCTTAAAAAGTATCTATTTTTTAAAAAAAAAAGAGAAAAATTTATGACTGGGCTTAGTTTGATGAAATCTAATGGATTTTAATGATTAAAGACCCCTATTACAAAGGTTTATTTTTATGACTGAAGTTTATTATGTTGTTATCGTCACTATGATCATAATTATAGCTTTAATTGTAATTAATAGTTGTAGTTATAAATTAGAATTGTTATTGCAATTACTATTAAAATTGAGTAACATGTCTATTAGACAGCAAATAAATAAATTTGAAATTATAATACTCATCATCTAATAGATGGGTGATTGAGACCCAAATTAAACCTCAAATATTTGATTCACTCATATTTTTTATTTTTTTACAATTAAAATTCTAATGATTATTATTCTATGTAATTATTAAAAAAGATAAATTATTTTTGAATCACCTTTGTTTTGTCATATGTATATCTAATCACTCAAAAATTTGATATATTTTTTTGCACCACCTTTATTTTTAAGTTTGTATCTTTAAAGCACTTTGACACCGAAAATGACTTTTTTACCCTTAAATGACTTACAAGACCATTTCATTTTATAAAAATTTAAAAAATAAAAAATATAATTACAAAATACCCCTAAATTTAATAAAATAAATAAAGTTCAAATCCAATATGTTAAATTTTTATAGTTATAATTTCATTTAAAAATTTATCATGTTAATTTTTTGTAATTATAATTTTATTTAATTTGTAAAGAGAAGTTTCTTAATATTAATTATAGGGAAGTTTACAATAATTATAGAGAGCTTTTCTCTTTATGTTAATTTTTGTAAATTTCCCTATACTTAATTTAATCACAAAAATTAAATGAATTATAATTACAAAAAATTATGATTACAAGGTGTTAATTTTTTATAATTATAATTTCACTTAAAAATTATCATCTTAGATTTTGAGATTTTTTTTATTGAATTTAGGGGTATTCGTGTAACTATAATTTTGTTATTTTTTAAAATCTTGTAGAATAAAATAGTTTTTTAATTCATTTAGAAGTAAAATGATTATTTTTAGTATTAAAGTGCTTGATTGATACGAGTTTAGAAATAAAGGTAATGTAAAAGGTGTGTCAAAAATTTTTGATAATTAGATATACATATAATAAAATAAAGATGATGAAAAGATAAGTTCTGATTAAAAAACAAAGAACACTTTGACTAAAATTGTAGAATTCAATATAATAGATGACACTTTATTTATTTATGAATATAAAAAGCATTTGTCAAGTTGTCTACTTGGTATTGAAAGGAATGATATGATATTTCTAATTAAAAAGTAAACGACAAGGCAGCAACATTATGCGCCAACGTATACCATTCTTGCATTTTTCCATGTTGGTTGTGTGAATGATATAGATGACATGCGTTTTCCATTTCAATAATTTAAATATTATATCATCTTAAAGTTATAACTCAAGACGGCGAATCATCTTAGATGCACATCTCTTTTATATTTAACTATCTTACAAAATAAAACCTTATTTTACTGAAAGAATTAAAACCTAATTTTTTTATAAGTATAAACATATAATAATAAAATAGAGTACAAATTAAATTTATCAAATTTCAATCAATTATTTCTTTTCTAACCATATAACAATAAGAAAAAGAGTCATGAGATATTAAAGAAATTGATATATTTTTTTAATTGTAATTAGAACTCTAGAGTATAATTAACCATTCTTTTTTGTAAATTTAATAACCGTTCTTATTTGTAAATTTAACGAGGTTAATTGGATCCGATCGGATTAAATTGAATTTTATTTTTCATTGGTTTAGATTATATTAGATTTCAATAAGTGATTGAATCAATTGGATCCAAAATATAATATCCCGCAAACAAGACAAAATTAAACAAATGAGCAAATAAACAATGCACCGTTAGTGTAGCTGAGAAGTGAAAAACCCTAACTCGATTCTCATGGCTTCGTGATCAGTTATTAATTCTGTTCCTCCAACTGTGTTTCTCAATTCGAAATTTAGGTATAGTTTGATTTTTGTTAATTTGAGATCTTAAAAACGGTGCGTTTTGTTGCAGGAATTGAGTGAACGAAGAGTGATCGGATCATATGAAGTGCTCGTTGGATCGGTTTGGCTATTCAGCAGCTGATTTAGATGCGCCTTTTTTGCATGATTGTACTCCAAACAAACATTTTGTCAGATTCACGCAGGTTTGCTTTGATGCATTTGGAATCAAGTTCCTCTTTCTTTTCGGTGCCTTTTGAGTTTAGTTTGTGTTTAAATTTTATTCAATGGCTGTCAGAATGTCAGAGAATCATTTTTTTTTTAATTTTCGGCTATTTAGTCAGAAGATTGGAAACGTCCACTCTGTTTCGTAATTCAGGTTACAAGAAAATTGAAGATAAATTTTTCATTTCCAGTTTGGTTTATGAGTGCATTGAGATTATGTCTGTAAAAACTTCTTTTGAATGGAAAAGGCTTTTGTTAAGATAAAATGACCATGCTATGTGGAAGGGCACTTATCAAATGCTTCTGTGAAAAGTGTGTCAATTGCTTTTCTCATCTTCAGAACATTTTTCAGAAGAAGTGCTATTCTAGAAAACACTTCAGCTTTTTTTCCTTCATGAGAAGCGCTTTCGTTTATTGTATCTAGATTGAGGCAGTTTTAGTGACATCAACTGCACTCATCAAATGTGTGCGAATAGATAGCATTTACAAGCAAGCTGAGTTGAGTGGAATTGATAGTCCACCTTTTCCTTTAGCATAAGATATACAAGATACAAGGGTCCTTTTTTCATCCTTCTCCACTTGTTTTCTGTTTTCCCACATTTCTAGGAAGCTGGACATGTAGCAATTCACAAATCTTGGCTTTAAGTTGTATATGTGGGTTCTTAGCAGGTAAGTAGGGGGAGACAGAATTCTGGAACTGGGACTGAAGCCGTTGATTTGGTATTACATTGGATCTGCAAGCTGGGAAAAGTAGAAGGGCACTATGGCTGAAGGAGAGGAGTGTGTTGAGCTCAAAATTCGCATCTATGATGGAACAGATATTTGTCATGGTACCTATGTGTCATCTACCACAGTTGCAACTCTTAAGCAGAAGCTGGTTGCTGAGTGGCCCCAAGGTGATTAATCTATCTTTGAAAAATTGCAGTATCAAGCATATGCAGAAGATAGATTATTGATCTGCAAGTATTTGCTTGACACTGCAATTTTTCAAGGTTAAATTTCAATGTTCAGACTCATTGAACTATTTTTTTATTTCGCTTATTTGAGAACTATATCTATATGAGCTGAATATAGTTCATGTATTCTGGTCTATCTTTGTGTATCTCTTCTTTTTTTCTCTTACCGACCTTCTGATTGATGATGAATATTTAATAGAAATAGAACGAGGGATAAACTTGAAGGCAAGCTAATAGTATTGCGAGAAGCTAAAGAGAGTTTTCTACAATGCCAAATGAAGGTAGTGATGTAGAACTGCTAGAGATTTTCTTAGTTGGGTTTTTTATGCTTATTTGATGATAGCTTAAAGGGTAGAACCCTTTTTTCCCCCAATTTTAAGGTTTATGGTAATCATAAACTTGAGATAGGTTTTGGGAACAGAATAGAACAATAAAGTAAAGCTGTGAACAATAACCCAAAATGCAGTGGTAGAAGAAGAAAGATGAAGATCTAGACATCAGCTTGAATCCCTTGACATTAAATCTTTGGGATGATTGCATTAGAAAACCACAAAGGCATAATTGCTGAAAGTATTGTACGCTTGTATAATTCCGGATATTAAAGGGTCATTCTAGTCAATAATATAACGTTAACCAATTTGCTCCTCTTTTAATGACCCAAATAATACGCCCAAATAAAGACCCGTTAACTATAAATCATAAGATAATTAGGCTAATAGCTCAATAGCTACAAAAGATCAGGATTCAAAATTAGCTACAACAACACTATTGATGATACCATGCACCTCATCAATCAGACCTCTGCATCTGAACCAACATGCCTTATATAATGCTTTAGGTTATCATCTTTATCGTGGAACCTCGGTGTACAACCGAAACAATGGTGCCTGCTGTACTATTCTAGTTTGTTCTGTTTCTTTCATTGCTGTATGCTCTTCTCCAAACTGCTTAAGCCTTACTGTGTGCTTTTATTTTGTCTCTATGATCTTTGTTATCAGATTGAATGTTATACATGAAAATTAAGCACAAAAATGGTTACTAAGAACTGACTTTTCGAATAAAAACACTCTTTTTTTAGTTGTAGGACTTGTGTATGTATGATGTATGCCAATGTGAATGCAATACAATTGTTAGACCATATGTTCTCTGCTGGTCTTCCTCCCTCCAAGTTTTTAATGGAGAGTCTTTTTTGCATGTACAGGTAAAACAGTCACACCCAAATCAATAAATGATGTAAAACTCATACATGCTGGTAAAATTTTGGAGAATAACAAGACACTTGCCGATTCAAGAATAACTGTTGGTGACCTTTCTAGTGGTGTTACTACCATGCATGTTGTCATACAGCCCCTCGTTGCTAAAAAGAAGACAGGTTTGATAGTTTCTCATCCTTTATATCTTTTAAGCATAGTTTCTGTTGTGATTCATTCTGTTCCTCAAGATTTGTTATTTTTTGCTGCACAGTTGATATCCAGTTTCATTATCCCTTGAAATTTCTGACAATAAATAGTGTCTGTCAGATTGTTTAAAAATCCCCTGGAAGGCCTATGTAAATGTGTGAAATTCAAGTGAAGCAAAATTTCGTCCTCTCTTTTTTTGCGGTGTTAGCTTACTTTATTTTATGAAAGATATACCTTGATGCCTCTTCTTTAAATCACATACTCTCTAAATTTTGTTTTACTCTGGGGGAGACTGAAACTGATATAAAAGAACTAATAAGAGAGTTCCACTGAGAAGAAGTAAGAATATAAGTTCTTAAGCACCAGATGTTTCCAGCCGTTCGAGCAGGGAAGAACAATGCAGTTCAAGGTTCAAGCTCTTTGATAAGTAATTATAATGCTGAAATCACTGAAATTTTATATGAGAATGAACATAGCTCTTGTTTTCTGTGGAAACTACCAGGAGTACCTTTACTCAAAACATAGATTGTAATCGAGGTTATAATTCTTTATTCCTAGAATAGAGCTATCACCCTGTCAAGAGTCCCACCAATTCATTTTGGATTTTGGTTACCGTAAATTACTTTAGCTAGCTCCTGTTTTTGCTTTTACAAAGCTGAATTTGGGCAACAATGGAGTAGGTCTTAGTTCTGATGCTGCAGTATCATCACCTTTTTTGTTGTTTTGCAATGAATTGATATGCATGCTCCATTTCATTAGATTTGTGGTTTAAAAGCTACTGTCAGATGAACTAATATTCCTCCTTCCATCCTCTCACTCTCTCTCTCTTCCCCCCACTCCTCTTCGTTGCTGCAATGCAGACAAGACCAAGGAAGAGATGCAGAGGCAGAATTCATGTGCATGTATTATCCTTTAAAGTGGGGAGAATGGTTTGTGGCTTCCATGAGTGAACCGGCATATAACAGATTCTACGATCCAGCTTTCTAATTGCTATATCGTATCTGCCGGCTGCCTTGATTCCTTTCTTAATGTAGTTGATTCAAGTGTTGTTTGTGTTATAATCATTTCTTATTGTCTTACTTTCAGAAGATGTGTATATGCAGTCTAGCTTCGTGACTCTGGTGATTTAATATTCGTTTTTATCGATTGGTCTTCTGATGATGACCAGAATCAGTATATCTATCCACGCAGGTAACGATGGTTCTTTTTAGATTTCTTGTAATTTGTTAATTTGCATATCATCGAGGTCTTTGACCATGGTCAATGCATCAAACTCCAAAATGATGTTTAGAATTGAAATTTATCAATTGGTTTTGCCAGATATGAGTGGAACACCTGGACCGCAAATCGCAAACACCTTCTTCTGCCATAGCAAATGCATTTTACTTCGCTGTCATCTAGATAAATATAAGTCTCGTTTAGGGATGGGCGATGGGAAGCTCTACCCCCATTAAAAATTTCGTCTTTATTTTTCATCTCATTCTCAAATAAATTTAGTAGGGTAAAGATGAAGAATTCTCACGTAAGGAATGATTTTTTTATTCTATCGAATTTCTTATTTACTTATTTTATAATAGGTATAGATACATGATTTTAGTAAATTAAAAATTAAGGACTTAAATAAAATTACTATATTGTAGTATTTAAATTATTTAAAGAAGTCTCCAAAAGTTTGAAATAATATCTTAAAAAAATTTTAAAATTGAAAAATGTTTGAAGATAGCACTTTAAGAGAGAAAATAAAATATTATAATATTTTAAGGTTGAATAAGAATTATGTTGTAAGGTTTTTTTTAGTTATATCATATTTATATTAGGTAAAATAAAAAGAAAATTTATTAACAAATATTGTAATTGATAAAAAAAATAATTATTAAATAAAAATTTAAAAAATATTTATATCTAATGCAGATAAGGGTGGGGGTGGAGTGGGGGTGAGGTAGGTAGTACAAAGCTAAACTACTTCCTATTAAGAATTTATGAATTTTTTTTTATTCTCTAAAATTATTAAAAACTCACTTCGTTGGGGATGAGGCTCCATGGAACCCCAAACCCATAGAGTATTTTGTCATTCTTGGTCTCATTTCTTTTTTAAGAGAGAAATTTGTAGATTCAAAACTCATAATTTTTTTCCTCTATTTGTGGTGGATAAACTCGTGTTATCTCCGTGTGTATATTAGTGAATTATATAAATTTAATTAAAAAAAATTCAAGAATGGGGTTTCAATATATATATATTTATTTGTGTGTGTAAAGTAAGAGATGGGTAAAGTTTAAATATATTTTTTAATCCCTTGCCTTTTCTAAAATTCAAACTCAGATGGTTGGTTAAATTAAACTATTTGAAAATTAGTCGGTTACGCTTTTGGTGGATGTTTGTTCAAATAATGTTTTATCATTCAACGACCAATGACTAATGTTCTCTCTCTCTATCTGTGTGTGTGTGCGCGCGTCTTCCTTAATTGTTACTCTACATGTATATTACAATTCAAAATATATTATAAGTTTATATACATACACGTATCCTGCATCTTCAAAGTCCGTGGAAAATTTACATATCCAGCTATTTTCATAAAATCATTATCAAAACTTACCATGTAACAAAATTTCTTAGTATAATAGCCAGATATACTTATTTTGGACCAAATTACCCTTAAAACAAACAAAATCACTGACACTGCCTCATCTCTTTTCATGGTTTTGCTAACTCCAATAGTGACTTTCTTCGATAACAGCAGCTCCATTGACGACAAACTTGCTTCATTTGACCTTTAAACGTAATTTTGTTAAGATTAGGATATGTCACATATGACGAGAGCGCTTACCGCCCTGCCTTTTATAGTCGCGCCTGTTGTCATAGAAAAAGAGTTTGTTTTCTGTCAAAATTGGGTGTTTGTTAAAATGTCTTTAAGATGTTTATTTCAATTATGTTGTTTAAGTGTGTTGGACACATTTAATTATGTTGTTAAGTGTGCAAGAAAGAAATCAAAGCATGCTAATTAGGGCATTGACCTCCATTCACATGAATGACGATCTCCATCGCCCATAACTAACACAGAACAACATGGGGCGATGGCTCTTATTGCCTGCAGCCAATGGGGCAATGCCTTCCATCGCTTGCAACTAATCAATGCAGACAATAACTTCGGTCACTTGCAACCAACCAGGCGTTTTTAAGGGTAATTTAGTCTAAAATGAGTATAAGTGACTAATATCATAAGAAATTTTGTTTCATTGTTAATTTCAATAATTTTTCTATGAAAATGACTTGAGAGATAAAATTCTTCAAAATTTATTGAGCATCTACATATAAGAGAAATTCTCCTAGCCGAGGCCCAATGACAACCACTATTATGTTAAAGATAATAAATGTTATATCAATAATTATACATTTTCCAACTGTTATTACTAATTGGAATGAAAATTAAAATTTGAGATAATATTGAGAATTGTAGAAATTACTGACATTTTTTTTAATTTCATCATTGGATTATTATAATTCATTAATTAATTTTATAATTAATTAATATATCAATGATGTTGCAATCACTATCATTAAAATATAAAATAATGATTTTTCAAAAAATCTCTTAATAGGGTTCATTTTAAGTGGATGTGGTAAGTAGCATCGATCTATTAGATGATTGATAATTAAATAACCTTCATTTTTTAATAAAAAATGATACTTGATATCTAGGAAGATACTATCGAGATAGAAATAACAATATTATAGGATAAATAATAACCTAAATTTTGTTTTGGTAATGTTTATTTTGTGTTAAAATATTAGTGCTCTTATTAATTAACTAATTAGTGTAGAACAACTTTAAAAAATGATAAAGATACATAAGGAAGATAGAATGAAATATAACACCTCAATTGATAATTTTTTTTTTCTCTCACACTATGTTGTGTTATATTAATTCTGTCTTTTTTGCCAATAGACTTATAGCCCATTGGCAACCCATGCACTTAAGGATCTTGGGCTCATAAGTTCGAGCTCCCCTCCTAGTAGGGATCTACCTGTCTTTCTATATTTGGAGTAAAATAAATTTTCTTCTAGTATTAAGTGATTGTAAATATCAATTGAAGGTCAACCTTAAGATCGTATTTGTAGATTGCTCAGATTCATCCTAATTGTGGGGTCAAAATGGGTGAATATTTTTACCACACTTGCAAATTCTACGACGATCATGTAAAATATTTAGTTTTAATTGATAAGTGAATTTGATGAACTTTCATTTAATTTTTATTATATGCTTATTTGAGTTGTTGATATCATGTGCTTAATGTGATCAATGTAGACCGGAAAGGGGCAGTTTTGTTGTGATCATTGTGGTATTTGCAAGTTAGTAATACTGCCCATTGGTCATACATTTCATGTCTACTTCTATCTGTTTCCATTTGTTTGTTCATATGTTTTCAGTTCTGCAGTGAGTTGTGGTTTGATGTTAATTGTGCTTTTGAAATCAGTGGCCATGACAAATTCTTTCATTGCAAGAAGTGTAGTATGCAATCTTACTACTCTGTTCATATGATGGTATAGTTTGTTTCTCCCTTTCAATTAATTCCTCTCTGACGTTGCAGCATCTTCTATCTAGGCTTTTGTTTTGGTATGAAGATCCTTCATGAATTGTCATATACTTGCTATTTACTTGCTAAATTTGCAAATATAACTTCAGCTACTTCAATTTGGTAGCTATTATGTTTTATATTAACTCATACACACTAAGAAAAATGTAGAACGATTTAAAGCTCGTCTTTATTTGTTTGTGACTTTTGGTAATTTTGTAGGGTTACAGAACCACACACTGGCCTAGTATAACAGACTCTAGAAATTCGACTTGTTGGAATATCATCTGGCATAATATATTTTACTGGAGTCTATGTTGTAGAGAACTCCTTCTAAGCTGTAGCGTTGCTAGAACCTCCCAATCATGGTCCTTCCTCTATTGTATATACACCTTAAATCACAATAGAGCTATAAAATGTAATTTCGTATTAGAACACATAAATACCTTTTAAATATTAATCGAATTTCAAGTTTTTCATTTAATGCTGAGATTTGCATTCTTCTTTACAGCTTAGATCTTAAGACTTCTCATCCTAGTTTCATGGGCTTCTAGGCCTCCCTCTTTGTTCATTTTTCTATTTTTTTTTTATCTCATACAAGTTAAAGTTTTTGGAAAATGTAAATAAAGGCATGGTTGACTTCAGGAATCATATTTTAGTAAGGGTTAGCTTTTAAAGGCATCATGGAGGCATTTTAGATAGTTTGTTCACCCATCAAATTGCCTCTATATCTCCAAATATTTTAATGCTCTACATTAACATGAATAAAAGCTTGTTCAAATAAACTCGACCCTAAATGATCGAGTGGTAGGGAGTTAGGGCGACAAGGAACAAGGTAGATAAGGAAGTTATCAAATCAAAATGTACCTTTAGATTTGAGTACCATAACCACCTTGAAAAAAATGTATAGATTTAAGCATTACCAATATACTAATGGAGTATATAGCCAAATTTCCAACAGTTCAGCTTATGGGCTTTCCTAATAGCCTAATGCTCAGAGTGCTTTAGTGTTTCAAAGTATCCTTTTGTTTTCTTTTATTTATTTATTTATTTGTTCATTGTAATTTCAGCTAGTTATATATGTTTTGATTTCTTTGAAACATGACCGAAATGTTAATTGGTTTTATTTGTTTATGTCCTTTTAAGAGTTAGTGTGTTTAAGAGAGATGGGTTGATAGGTGATCCTTTATGCAAGCTTTTTCTTTCTTATGTTTAAGAGTATAAGGTCTTGTTACATGGTGAGTGCACCCGATAGTCACGTATGTATTGAGAACTCCATGAAAAACTATTGCCCTGTTTGCTATGAGGTTTGTGCTTTCAGTGCTTTTTGTCATAGTCGATCAACATGCAGAGTATTTTAATCAACCTCACTGATGGGGTTAATTTCAAGATATGCTATGAATATCAGTGCGTAAGTGTACAAAACAAGTAATAAAGTGATAAATGTTTGAATATCGCCTCCACATGGATTAATGCTATCAGAGTTGGCACATCAATTCTTATAGTGCAAATTCAGTTGAATCAAATTAACTCTTTTATCAACTAAATTAAACTAAATAATTTAAATGATAGAAAAGTAAAATGTAATAAAATAAATTAACACGTCTCACATAAAAACGTAATCAGTAAGAATAATGCAGTTGAGTGAATTAACTTACTTAATGGTATTGATTATTTTTTTGTTATAGTATTGTTGTTACAACAATTACTACAGCATTGTGAAGAATCCTAATACATAATTAGCTGTTGCTTATTAAAATTCTTATATCTATGTACAACCTAACAATGACTAGTTGTTATGCTAACACACGATATAACATTATATAATCAAGGTTCTTAATGCCTTACAAGACGAATCCCTATATCTAGTTTATCACTAGTTGTATATTAGACATGACCTTATTCAAATTGAGTTAACACAACTTAATAAACTTAATTTAAAATTAAGTATTCTTTTAATATGTTCCACTAAAACAGGTCCTTTTGTGGCTTTCTTTTAACTAGTATCACTAAATGAGTAGTAAGCCAAAATAGTGAATTAAATTAAGCACTATCAAAACAAAATGTTATATCAATAATGCAACAACACAATAAAATCAGTCAATAAACCATGAATCTTGTTTATCACTCAACCACAAATAAATTCAGTTCATGATTTGTAACGAAACAAAAATAAAAATTGTTTCAACCATCAAGTTCATCATCATGAATTAAAGAAAATAAATAAAACTAAATTATGAGCGAGTGGCCCTTTTAGTTTCTTGATTTTTTCTTCCTCACTCCAACAAACTCCTATCCAGTCCTTGAGTTTTCCTCTCTCTTTTTTGTATTATTTTTCTTTTCTTGTTATTTCTTGTAGTTGACGACCCCCCTTTTCCTTGTATGCGTGCTTCTTTTTATATTTGAAAACTAGGGCAAACAGAAGTTTAAGACATATTTTTTCAGATTTGAAAATTACAGATTACATCATTTTTGATGAGATTCGTTGGAAATTTTCTCATTTATTATTCCAGCATTGCTATAGCAACAATTGTTACAACATTGACTATAATATTTGCATTGTTTCAACTCATTTTCACTTTTTTGCAGCCCATTGCACAACATTCTTTCTTTGAAAATTACACTTCGAGTTGCCTACAAATAAGCATATGATCTAAGTACACCATTCATTCTAAAACAACCTAATTTATTAAAAATAAACTAAAAATAGCTACATATACAAAATATAGCTAAAATACAATTAAAATATGTCATTTACTCTCTAAGTAATATTGATTGAAGTCCAAAAATATTATAGATAATTTTCATTTCATAGAGTTATCACTCACTAACATTGTATTATGTTGGCAGCATCTTTTTGACACAATTAAAGTCTCGTCAATTATGAACAGAGGACACACAATGCATTCAGATTGTTTTTATGAAATAGCAAAACACAGTTAATAAATTTTAGACCCAATTTTAAATTATTTGGAGACCCAATTTTAAGTTATTTGGAGTTTAATAGTACTTTAGTGTTTTATAATACAACTTTCCTTTTTCATTTTTCAGGCATCGTTGCCCTATTTGCTTCAAGATAGTAATCAATGTCTGACTACTGGCAGTGATTAGATATAGAGATATGAAAAATGTTTGCATAAGACTTTGAAATATGTTTTCTAATTTTTTTTCCTTTTTCCTTAATCAATTTTAACCATAAATCTATACAAAACCCTTATATGCCAATCTTAAACCACAAAGATGATGCAAGAAGCTAGAACATCAAAATTGCCTTCTGCCTTACTATATATGTACAGGTCATAGAAATGCTTGACCAGTTTTTATTTTGAAGTTCGATTACCATTTTACAAAAGCTCATCTATAACTTTCAATATTGATCATTGGAGTATGCCTCCTTGTCAAACTCAAGGGTTGTCATTCATGAAGGTACTTTTGTCGTTAAGTCATGATTTCCTAAAACTACCATGCCAAATGATGGTTGGATGGTGTGGAATGTTAAAGTATTTAGTTGAATGGCAATGGATGTGGAAGTATTAAACACAAAAGATGCGTTGTGTGTTGTGTGCAGGAATTCTTCTTTGTTAAATTCAAGGTAAAATGTCTCTCTCACACACTCTCTCAAAGATATTGTGTTGTTGAAGAATTACTTCTATATTAAATTCAAGGTATATGTCTTTTTGAGAGATTATGCCTTGTTTCAATGGACCTAAAGCAATTGGAACTTGAAAACTTTCTTCTTCATCTTTTTTCCAAGTTTAAATGATCACTTTATGGCTCTTGCTTGGATGTTAAGTCAACTGGTCAAATGATCTTTGGCAGTTTAGGCTTTATTGCACTTAATATTTTTGTATGCACGTTGAAGTATATGTGATGTCTATCTCACCACTTATTTTGTTGACTATAATATCAACAGAGTATGGTCTCTTTTTGACAAATTGCAGCTAACAAGTTGTCTCAGGAGTGTCAATATGATGTAATCTCTTTGTCCATCTACACCGTCAAGTTATTTATGCTTTTTAGGTTCATTTTATATATATTTTTTGTTTATTTGCGCATCAGAATATTAATGCAGCAAGCAAATTGCTGTAGGCTTGAACACTTCAAATATGTTTTAGGTTTCAATCCTTTGCAATGACTGCAACAGAACCAGCAAAACCCCATTTCACATTTTTTGTCACAAGTGTAGAGAGTGCAATTGATATAAAACTCGCAGGATTTCGACACTCGGTGATGAAGGCAATGCGAATAGCTAATGTCACTCAGGCTTTGAGAATAGCATTACTTATTCTGCAAGTGCTTCACTTATATAGATGCAAGATGTGCCCGGAGGCATAGTCAGGTTGTTTGCAAACAGCTTTATTTAGCTAACCACCCGGATTTAAATCTCCAAAGAGGTAAATGATAAAAAATAAATTGTGGCTTTAACTATTCCGTTATCTTTTTTAAAAAAAAAAACACACACACACACACACACATACACACACAAAGAAATGTTCTAATTTAAAATTTTAAAGTGCCAAAATGTTTGAAAAAAAGCATAAACTATGCGGTTTAAGCGTTTTAAGTTTTACGCCTTTTAAACCCCCACAGTTTTATGTTTGGAGTTTAATATACTTTAATGTTTTCGGAATGATTGATGGCGTTCTTGCAAAAATGGAGCGAGAATCGGAATCGGAATCAATCGTGGTCCACCACTATTTGGGAATGAGGAATGAGAGATTGATTCCATAAGACTTGAAATCAATCTCCCATTCCCTAATCCTTTTCATTTTTCCCCTCCCCAAAACCGAAAATGCCCATTTTGTCCTCATTTGTAATTAATTAATATATAATTATAATTAATTAATTAATATATTATAATTAATTAATATATTGATACATTATTATCAATAATTATCATTTTTGAATAAATAATCACAATAATTAATATATTATTATAATTAATATAATATTATTATAGTTAATTAATTAATATAATTATTATAACTAATTAATATATTAATATATTATTAACAATAACTATTAATAATTATATTTTTTAATAAATAATCACAATAATTAATATATTTTTATTATTATAATTAATTATTATTGTTATAATAATTATTAATATAATTATTATAATTAATTCATATATTATCAATTTATCATCAATTAATTGATATAATTATTACTATTAATTAATATATAAATATATTATTAACAATAATATATTAATATTTATAGTTTTTGATTAAATAATCACAATAATTAATATATTACTATTATTATAATTAATTCATTTATTATTAATATAAAAATTACCATTAATTATTATATTAATACATTATTAACAATAATATGTTAATAATTTTAGTTTTTTTCAAGAATAAATAATCACAATAATTAATATATTTTTATTATTATAATTAATTAATTAATATACTATTATAATAATTATTAATACAATTGTTAATTAATTAATATAATTATTACTACTAGTTATTATATTAAAACATTATTAATGATAACTATTAATAATTATAGTTTTTGACTAACTAATCACAATAATTAATATATTATTATTATAATTAATTAATTTACTATTATAATAATTATTAATATAATTATTATAATATAATTCATATATTATCATCAATTAATTCATATAATTATTACTATTAATTAATATATAAATATATTATTAACAATAATATATTAATAATTATAGTTTTTAATTAAATAATCACAATAATTAATATATTACTATTATTATAATTAATTCATTTATTATTAATAATAAATAATTAATATAAAAATTACTATTAATTATTATATTAATACATTATTAACAATAACTATTAATAAAAACATTATTTTGACTAAATAATCACAATAATTAATAATATAATTATTATAATTAATTAGTATATTATTATAATTAATTAATTAATTTTACAATTAATTAATATATCAATATATTATTGACAATAATTAATAATAATAAAATTTTTGAATAAATAATCACTATAATTAAAATATAAAATAATGATTATGAAAATAATTCATTAAGATTTTTTTAATTTATTACAATCAAATTCATTCCGATTCATTCAAAGACAAACATAACATTAATTAATTAAAAGAAATTCATTCCGATTTATTCCTTTTAAAGTAACAACTTATTTGAAAAAAATTCCTTATTCCCATTCCAATTTTCCCATTCCCCGCCATTCCGATTCCACCATTCCGATTCCAAATTTTACCATTAAAGTTTTCTTGAACTTTTCTCACAATTTAAAATCTTAGACCAAAAAACTCTACACACACACAATGGTACTCATATATGGATGTCTGCACGAGATTAAAATGCAGACAAAGTTAAAAGACTAGAAAAAAATGGATTTCAATGCTCGTTTTTTTTTCCCCCTTTGAGTGTGCTGGAATTTTTTTTTTTTTCATGTTTTAGCTTCATCCGTGTAAATTTTTCATGTGAACATTCTACATGTATATTGTTTGTTTGGTGAATATATATATGGTCTGTCTTGTTCATCGCAAAATCAGAAAGAGCTTACCTGCGGCCTAAGTTTCAAGTAGATCTGAGGGATATAATTTTTTTACTGTTTGTTTCTTTTTTTTCCCTTATTTACCGGGTTGATGTGTATTAAATTGCCTCTTTTTTTTTTGTTTCTTCCAATTTGTTGTTCTTGCATAATTTCCGAAAATTTAAGTGCAAATACAATCGCATAACATTTCAATATTAAAACTGATAGTTAAACGTATGAAACAAAATGATTTATTTTACACTTTTTTAAAATTTGGATTCTCTGTATATACTATATAGTGTATTTGTTAATTAAATAAAAAATTATAAAAATACTAATACACCATATGGGGTATATTAGGAATTTATATTTTCGAAAATGCGGCATCCGAACCGTCTGCGATGAGTCCAGCTATGATGGGTGGGGGGGGGGGGGGGAGGAGAAGAGCAAAATAACAATACCAATACCAATAATAATAATAATAATAATAATAATAATAATAATAATGTAATGGCATAATAACGGGAGATTTGATATGATGATATTGCTGGATAATGATGGTGGTTGATGAATTGAAAATCCTGGAACGTCGTTAGCAAGAAACTTGTGAAAATTAACGACACACGTGAGCTATCAGGATGAAAGCGCTAGGCTGCTGCTACGTAGCCGGCTGACTTTCCACTGCCAGCAACTTCCTTCGATCATCATTATCGTCATCATCATCAAATTTCTTACCGTGCCGTGTGTGAACTGTGATTTGGGGTCTCTTTTATCGCACTTCTGTTCCCCAAACAACGAGTAAATTTATAACTTGTGACCGGTGAACCAAAAGTTAAAACCGCCGAAACCGTTGGTAGATGGACCCTGGCGCCAATTAATTCATCCTACGTGCTTTTCATTCAAAGGGATGTGGCCAGGACATGTAAGCACGAACAATAAATAATATCACAAGGGCAAGAAGGTAATTTGATTTCTAAATCTTATTTTCTTTGTTTCTCGTAGAAGTAATAAGTATGTACGGGTTCGGAGGTTAGCTGAATAAATAATAGTAGTAGCTGAGTTTTCTTGTCAGTGTCTTGTGCTCACGAGAAAAAGGTGAAAGCTATCACTTTCTTCATTCATTAGAAAGAACTGGAGAAAATATCAATTTGGTCTTCAAGATACTCTGTGTCTTGCTCAGCAAGAAACGACAAGATTAGAATGTGGACACTCCTCTCCTTCTTCTATCCAAAAGATAAACGGGCAAACCAAAACCCATCAACAAAATTATACCAAAGCAATGACTGGTGCTACCCAAGCAACAGAGCATGAGCAGAGACCAGGCCAAAGAAAAGGGCGGCTCTGCGATTACTGTAACGACAGAGCGGCTGTTTTGTACTGCAGAGCTGACTCAGCCAAGCTTTGCTTATCTTGTGACAAGGAAGTTCACTCGACAAACCAGCTCTTCTCCAAGCACTCTCGCTCACAGCTCTGTGATGTCTGTGACTCTTCCCCTGCTTCCATCTTTTGCGAAACAGAGCACTCCGTTTTGTGCACCAACTGTGACTGGGAAAGTCACAGCCAGAGCAACTTACATGTCTCTTCTGTGCATAATCGTAGACCCATTGAGTCCTTTACTGGGTGTCCATCAGTGAATGAAATGTTTGCAATAATTGGCTTCGATGATTTGGATAGTAAGGCTCTGTTTTTGACTGATGAGACTAGAAACTATAGTCATTTTGATGGCGTTGATGGTGATGGCTTTCCGGACTTGTTTGCTTGGGCAACTCCAGATTTTGTGTCTCTTGATGATTTGATCGTTTCCAGTAACGCGGGTCACAACTTTCAGGCTATTGGCGTGCCTCCTTTGCCTAAGGCAAGTATTTTTCTTCTGTTTTTTTCTTCTTTTTTATTACTTATTCAAATTTAATTTGTGTTTCAAAAAGTTCCAGATTTCAAGTCATGGAAGGGATGTTTTCCTAATTGCCACGATAGCATCGGAAAGTTAAAAATTTTGGATTCTAATTTTGCCTTTTGTTTTGTACTGCCAATCGTAATTTAGGGTTTTGGGTTCCTAGGATTATATTTTTGTTTTTGCTAATTCACTAAGAAGATTGGTGATCATGTTTAGGTTCTTTTACTGAGTTTGATGGACATTGATTTGAGATTCATCAGGTTCTGGTATGAATTTCACATCACTGTATATGTTTTTCTAGGATGTTAAATTAGTAATGGTAGGTTTAGTTGCAGCAAATTAATTTTATGTCACAATTGACTATTGTATTTTCATTTAATGCTTTAAGGCTTTTTATCTTGTTTGTAATGGATTACTTTGAAGTGATTTTTGGTGGACTTGTCTATGTTCTATTATGATTATGACTTGCTTTAGGGTATTCTTGTTGAATCAGAACCGTAATGCTGCCGGTGGCCAACACAAGGAGGAAATGCTTCATCAGCTTCGTCAACTTGCAAAGCTTGATCCCACCTTTAAGTATGAAAGTGCAAATATTGATGAACCCGATGTTGGTTTTCAATCATTAGTACTTGAACCAATCTTGCAGCCAGGAAATATGAACACAGGTTCAGAACGTGATGCAGAACCAAACACATTTCCTGCTTACGAGGTAAAAGCTGCTTTCCATGCTTTGTTTTTGGGTGATAAGTGTCGAAACCTTGAATTTGAACTGCTTCATATAAGTACCTGTATTGGAGAGCTTTCTACGTGCTCTTATTCCTCTCTCCATGCAGGCCAGTACACTTCAGTGGTTTGGTGATAGTTTTGACCCTGCAAATCAGCTTCCTTCGATGTTATTTAAAACCCATAAGGAGGAAAGTTTTGTTGTCCCTGAAAAACATTTTGACACTGATGGATGTGTGAAGAACATCAATGAAGGTGGTGAAGGGCAATCACAACGTCCCACTAATACTGAAAAGTCATCAATTTTTCGTAGAGTTTCTGTACATGAGTTAAACAGTCAGGAAAGAGATTCTGCTCTCTCAAGATACAAGGAGAAAAAGAAAACAAGGAGGTAGGACAACACCTTAACCCTTTGAGCCATTGCCCTTCCAGTTACTCACTTTTAAAAATCAAAGAATTATGGAAAAATAGGTGCTTTTATAAATTCGAAAATTTCCAAGATGTGTACGATTTCTTAACATATTTTCTGGTACTTAAATGTGTTTTCCTGATGATTCATATATATATTTCAATTGCCGTTGGTCTTATCATGGATACTTATGTGGATAACAGGTATGATAAGCACGTCAGATATGAGTCTAGGAAGGTTCGGGCTGAAAGCAGGACAAGAATTAGGGGACGTTTTGCTAAGATTGATCACTGAAATGCTGGTAAGCAGTCGTGATTGAGAATTTCTTTGGCTGCTAATGAATATCATGATTATTGTGGGGGGGGGGGGGGGGAGTAAAAACTCTTCTTAGGTGTATTTAGTTCTTTCTCATGTATTGTATGGTCTTCGTAGCCAATACTAGGATTATATTTGTGTTTCATAATGTGAAGGAATGTGGATTCATTCTTGGGCAGAAAATGTGAAATTTATTGACTATTTGTGTGTTTTTTACATACAGAAACATAAATAGCCAGACAGCCAACGTATGGCTTGAGGTAAGATCAAATGAACAATTAACTTGGGAACTGTCAAAAAAGTTCAATGGCAGCAGCAGGTTGGGGATTTAAGTTAATCAATTGATACAGATTAAGACTATGCCCACAATGCTTGGAATTATTCACTTATGTCCATTGAAGAGTTAATTCCTTGAAGATATGATTCAGTTGGCTTTTCTCTTTTATGCTACTCCAAACTCCCAATGAATGCTAGGAAAATTCCTAAAATCTTTGCATTTATTCTAATAATTTCCTAATTTTCTATCTATATAAGCTTTAATTGGATCATAATTATTCCCCTTGTATAAGTGGTTCCAAAGTCTCTGTGGGTTCCATATCTGAAGGTGGTCCTATTTTTGCATCTCTCAGTTGGATCTAGTGTTTTAACCACCCTTTGTTTAATAATTCATCATCACTTTGACTTCCCTCAACAGATACTCATTTACAACGGCAACATATATATCTAGTTGTCTACTACTTGTTTATCACCTGCATTGTGAAAAAGACCACAATCTGTGGTATCCTGACAAATGCATTGCACCGCTTGTTTCTGCATGGCAGAGTATGCGAAAGATGCTTGTCATAGGAAATCCTGTTACTTTGCTACTATAATTGGTGGCTTACAATTTCCTGAAATCCTCAATAATACTGAATTTTCTTTCATCAAGGTTTTGGTTGGACTGTGAATGCAGGACAACCCAGATTTTGTCTGTACTAGAATGTGCTCAGGTAGGGGGACTTGTTAACCTCTCGTCTTCCCAATATTATATGTTCCATTTTGCCCCAAATAACTTACCCATGATAGTGTTGCTGATCTGAGCTTCTAGTTCAGCTGGAGAATTCGGTCGTTTTGGGAGAAAATAAAGAAATGAGAGTATTCTTTTGCTTTTCGGCTCGGAGCTAGGATTGTATCCATATCTATCCAGAATGCTTGCTAATGTATGTCTTTGTTACCTTCCTAAAAAAGATAACTTATAGATGAAATAAAATTTCAAGCCCGATAAGTTAACCCTAAGCTAATTGAAGCTAAAAGGCTTTTACAGAAGATAGATTCAATTCTGAATATAATTCCTATCTGTAAGGTGAAAAATGAGAACTCCAGGCATGCATTCAGGAATTGAAACTACTTCATTTGATAAAAGCCGCAAGTATAGGTAACCAACTTTTTTTTTAAATATGGAATGGAGGTAACCAACCACATTGACTGAAAATTTACGACAAAGCAAACGAGCATTAATTACACAATCCACCAACCGTACTATTATATCCCTGATTTATCAATGTTTATTCACCTACAACAAGCCTTAACCCATAAATAATTAAAAAGACACACAATAATATTATTGTATATATAAATCTGGAGTTTACTTTAAATTCGTCTACCGTGATCTTTTGTGGAGGTTAAAAATAGCAACTGCTACCAAAAACAGAAAGGCAAACGATCCAAGCATAGATAAGACCAGAACAGCGGTGAAATTCCGGCAGAAGCCACCAAACATATTGCAAACCCGCACATGTGAGTTCCCCTTAAGATCGGTCATTCCGATAGCCATGGCTGCTCCGTTGGCCGAGAACAGCAGCCCCATGGTGATTAAATCTAACATGATGAGTCCCAAAGCTGCGTTGTTGTGGAATCTCGTGATTGCCAAGGTAAATGCCAAAGATACTGCTGCATATGAATTTGCTATAGCATTTGACACTAGGAAGTACCTAGGAAATTTATTAGATGGAGAAAATATCAGGCCTTGAAAAAAAAAGTCATAAGAATACTAAGGAAACTAAGGCTCCGCCAATGTGTTTGGTAAACACTTTCAGCTTAGCTTTTGCAACACAGGCGGTCAAATGTACATTATTATTATTTTTTTAACAGTTAAAGACTCTATTTTATAGCGGCTGTGGCTTAGAAGGCACAGCAAAACAGTGCCAAAGGGAGCCAAAGAAAAAAATGATGAAGGTATTAAGGATCAAAACTTGAATATTTTACTTACCAAGAACAAAACCCTATTGTTACAAAATGATCTCCAATGCAATTTGGTTGCCAAGGTAACCATGATCAACTTGTATAACATACAAGAATAAGAAAAAATAATAAAGAAAGTTAGTTAAGAGAACTTACACAAAAGCAGACATAAATTGCCACTTAGCAGTGACAGAAACTTGCACAGGGGTCAAGGTTTCGGCAAGGGTAAAAGAAATAATCTTAGTCTCCTTATCAACACCAACAACAATTGCAGCAATGACTGTGAGAGAGAATCCCAGAATACGTAGCAAAACATCACTGGATTTGAACATTACTCTCTTTGAGCTCTCCGCAACTTTCACATTGCTTACAGTTGCAACTCCGTCCATGTTGCTGGGTTTGTACTGGCTCCCCATTGTAGCAGTAGCAAGTTAGTAACCTAGCTAGCTTAAGTTGAGAAGAAAGATCGGTTAATTGGTGAAGTCAGTGAATGTGTTTGAGTGAATAGATGGGTTTTGAAGGGGGGAGTTGGAGGAGCATTTAAGGTAATTGCCGCATATGGAATGCGTATTATTTATTAAATAACACTCTGAGTTCGCATTCGCTGCTGAAGGTACTACATTTAGAGATTACGGGTTGTTAGGGGGCAATTTGAAATTGCTTCACGTTACCACAAATACTATTTAAGCCACAAAGCGTGGGGAGAAATAACACGGGGGTGGAAATTATACTAGAGTTTAATTGCCAGATTAGTACATCCAAATTGCCATGCAAAAGAAGGTCCAATATACTTCTAACTTCTCAAAGAAAGAAATGAATTTGAAGAGGGTTAATATTGCATGCATGTGGCGGTTTGCTGCATTAGTAATTTCATTCTAGTATGATGATACAGTATTGTCAGCACCAAAAAGATTTTGCAGACTTCGACATGGCTCTACTGATATGAGCAAATACTGGTAGTTGTCAGTGATTGGTTGTTAATAAAAGGATATGTACCGACCAGATTCATATATATAATGCAAATTTAGCACTGGATTTGAGGTTAAAAAAAGAGAGCGCATATTGGAAATACATAGACAATGCATTTTATGCTGATTTTAAAATTAAAATTCAGTAATAAATAGATGCATGATGTTATGATAATGTGTCAGTCTTGATAAAACCAGAGACTTTCTCATAAGTAACATGTACTAGTTAATTAGAAGTCGATAAGTCACTTTCTATTCTAATTCCAATGTAGTTATGCAACCCCAAATCTTAACAGCAACCAACCAGTGAGTGATGGTGCCGTGATTGACATATAAATGTTAAAGCATTTTCATTAGCAATGAGGTCAACAACCAAACACTGAAATTTAACACAACCCTTAATTTCGTGTGTAATTTTGTGTATGGCAAACGTGATTCCAGCAATCAATTAGATTTTGCGGTTGACTGAAATTGCCACGCAACCAAACTCCAAGAACGAAATTGATGTTAGATTATTATCACTGCTGCATTTATTCACTCTTGTATAATTAACTGAGAAGAATACAGTAACACACCAGAACATAGCGGACTCATTTTCCTGACTAAATTTTGTTTGCAACTTTTAGTTCTAACAGTGCAATGTGTGGCTGAAAATTATTGAAGTTTGAAAAGACTTTCACTTGTGAAGTATCATTTAAACTGGCACACCCGACTTAAAAGTACTTGAAATTTGATTGTTTACGAAAATTATGCATTTTCTCCATCAGTCTATCGAAAGTCAAAACGTACACGATATCTTTTAATAACAGTAACAAGCTAACAGTTGTGCTGTTGGGCTTTCACAAGTTAAAACCAGAACTTTCTGACCTAGTGATCATTGAAGCGAATATAGAGTCTTTTAATTTCCATATATTTTGTTTAATACTTGTTTCGATTTACACAGCCCGATATTGGCTATTAATTAAAGAAAGGGTTGTACATCTTTAAGATCTAGAATAATTAATTAGGTAAAAATTTCTCTTTTATTTAATTAGTATATCAATGTACCACTTATACCAAATTCATTTCTCATTAAAAAAATTATTAAAAATATATTTGAGATTGAGGTGTCTAAATAAGAAGGTGATTGGTAAGCTTTATATTTGAAGTAAAAGTAAATAATTAGTTATTTAGGGAATCAATTTTAATTTTATCTTCAACTTCTCTAAGATTCATAATATGAGTAGCCAATTAAATAAAACTAGTTAAAGAGGACTCCATCAAGTCACTGAAAGCATCGAAAACTTTAATTTATGTTGATGTTATGTATTCAAAGTAAAACAAACATTTTGGAAGCATTATATTTGTTCGTAGCTTGTTTTATTACCCTTCAATTCATATAAGGAGATGTAGATTATGGAATTTACTTTGAATGCATGTATGTTGTTAAAAATTGAGTTAGTATTTCAAAATATCAATATTTCACATTATTTAAATAAGGGAGTTATAATTGGTTTGTATATAGAAACTAAATATTATTTAAATAAGGGAGTTATAATTGGTTTGTATATAGAAACTAAATATAGAATGGTAATAAACTCATAAAGAGAAAGTTCACGCGCACTGGACTAAACTCAAGAGAGGATTCATTCCGAAAATCTATTACTGGTAACTCATTCCGAAAATCTATTAGTGGTAACTCACGCACAGGAGGGGATCCCTGGACTTTGCCACTTTTTAGGAGTTTACCCTTTCTTTTTAAGGGGCACGCCTTGACTGTTTCAGTTTCTGCATTCGCTGGTTTTTTTTTCATGACACATGTGTCAGGTATGAAATATGATCGGGGAGCCCGTTTTGAATGTGACGACAACGAGGACTGGTTGAAGAGGGAAGGGGTTTCATCTACATCACCATCACGTGTTAAATCAAGCAGCCCCTGGCCTTGGTCTAGCTTCGTTCCATTCGCTGGTTTTTTTTTCTTGACACATGCGTCAGGTACGAAATATGATTGGGGAGGCCGTTTTGAATGTGACGGCAGCGAGGACTCGTTAAAGAGGGAACGGGTTTCATCCACACCACCATCACGTGTTAAATCAAGCAGCCCCAGGCCTTGGTCTAGCTTCGTTCCGTCAAGCAGCCCCTGGCCTTGGTCTAGCTTCGTTTGTCTTACATGCCGTCATCGTTATTTTCATTAAATGTACTTTGTTTTCGCGTCACTAATTGGCTCGAGCCACAGCCACATAGTTAATTAAGCCGCGACGTACCTTGGCTCGGCTAGCCCAAAGAATATTTCCGTGCTTCTATATATCTGATGTGTGCGTACACTTCATTAACCATTCCACCTCGTGGTGTTTAACTAGTAAACCGAATACGATTTTGCCAAACTAACCAGCACATAAATTGTAAGTAATTACCCAGCTGGGAAATTTTTCCTTTTTTAAATTGAAAATCGTTCCAGCATTGATAATCAAACCACTTAAATTGGGAAAATTATGTAGTTGAAGTGTCATCATTAATATCATATAGTCGGCGCTACCCAATTATGTGCATATATGTCTCTCTGCCAAATAAATATAAAAGCGGTTAAAGAAAGGCTAATAAGAATTATACATGCAGGGAAGCTCGATATGAAGCCACGACGGGATTGGGATACAAGGGGAAGGAGAGAGCTACGGGCATTGACAAAAGTTTGAAAAAAAAGCCCATATAAATGAGAAAAATGCCAGGATTGAGATGGGTCCAGCTCAGCAAATAACTAAAGCAAAGCAGAATGTACAGGCAATAAACTAGGTAATTTGGCGTCATCATCATGCATTTCTACGCCATCCATCAGTATATATATACGGCATTGAACAATACAAGGAAATATCATTGTAAGCTCTCTGCAGTGCAAGAGCAATCAACTGCAGCAGCTAGCTTGCTAGCGCCTGCAAAGTGCTAGCTGGAGAGAGCTTATTAATCTCCATACAAATAAATAATGGCACTCCTTGGACCTCACTCTGTTATCATTTTTGGCATTCTCGGTAACATTGTGTCATTTCTTGTTTATCTGGCACCATTGTAAGCTCGCTGATGAATCTCATGACCTCACTCCTCGTTATTGATCTTTTTTTCAAATTTCTTTTTTCTCAACTTTTACTAGTAATTTTCTTGTTAGTTTAGAATAGACACACACGCACATGATGACTGAATGCCGATCCTGCATGCAGGCCAACGTTCTACAGGATATTCAAGAAAAAATCAACACAAGGGTTCCAATCGATCCCATATGCGGTTGCATTGTTCAGTGCCATGTTACTGCTCTATTATGCCTTTCTCAAGGGTAACAATGCATTCATGCTCATAACAATCAACAGCATTGGCTGCATCATTGAATCCCTGTACCTCTTATTCTTCATGATTTACGCAACCAAGACTGCCAAGGTATACTCGTATCTACTGAGAGAAATAGACGTATATTTCCTCTCACATCAATCTTGATTATGTTGATAACTTTAACTAATAACAAAATTAATTTAATCACAGATTTACACAGCTAAGCTGCTAATCTTGTTCAACATTGGAACGTTGGGATTGATTGTACTCTTCACATACCTATTCTCAAAGAGCTCTGATCAGCGGCTTACCATCGTTGGATGGATCTGTGCTGTTTTCTCTGTCTGTGTTTTTGCGGCTCCTCTTAGTATCATTGTATGTGTTATCTCCAGACGTCCTACACCAACTCTGAGCTCCACACCCCCCCCCCCTCCCCCATAAATATATAATAAGTTAATCGTCTTCTAATTAAGTACTAATTAAGCGTTGTTGCTGTTGTTTTTTTTTTTTTTTTTTGGGGGTTTATAAGAGAAAGAAATATTAATTTTGTGCAGAGGCAAGTTATAAGAACGAAGAGCGTAGAGTACATGCCATTTTCACTCTCATGCTGCTTGACAATTTGTGCTGTAATGTGGCTGCTTTATGGCCTTTCAATAAAGGATTATTACATTACAGTAAGTCACAATAGTCAGTTTCCCTTTTATTTATCCCATTAATTTAGTCTAGAGTAATCTAGCTAGCTCGATTAGCTAGCTAAAAACATTTGATTATGATTAATAACGTTCACTAATTGGTTGTTATTTAGGCACCGAACATTCTCGGATTGGCCTTTGGAGTGACACAGATGATCCTCTACTTCGCCTACAGGAAAAGAAGAAATAAGGAGATATTGCCAGTGGCAGTGGCTGTGGTCGATCCAAAAGACAAACATGAAGCAAATAATAACGGCATCCATATGAATATGGTCATCACCGGCACGGCTGATCCTCCTTTCAATCATCTTCACCATCAGGACAGTTCTGATGGGGAAGTTAAAATCAAAGCCGTTGAGTCAAATCAACCCAACCCCATCGTCTGATCATTATTAATTTACCAATTAATCATTAGTTATGAGCTATACATGTTATACACATACCGCGCGGGGGCATGATCCATATAAGACAAAATTAAAGGACCGAAATTATGTCCAAACTGAGAGCTGAACGTATAAATCATGAGAGATGGATTAATTAATCCTTTGGTCTTTATTAATTAATTTCTCGCAATGGCTCGGTTATATATTACACTATTTGATATTTCATGAGAGTCTTCGATTAATTAATAACGGAGAAATTATCAACCGGCCATTTGAAAATTATCCCGTTATCTAAAATATTATAAAAATTTGAATTCGTTAACTCTACACTCAATACATGCAATAAAGAGTTACGGCAACCCACAAAAAAAAAAAAAAATTCCAGTTCAATTTAATGTGATATATATCTCCGTGAAGCGGTTATGATTTCTCCAGTTTTCCCGATTGTAAAGTTGAATGATCACGATATAAACCAAGTGGATTAGATTTGAGTGCAAAGCAGACTCAATGACACAACATATAGTCAGATATAACAGAAAGTAAAGCTTTTTGAGTAAATATGAGCTTGTTTTCATATCCAGAAAGAGATATGAAAAAAAAAATCCTCCACGTTAAGTTTTATGGTGTCTTTTTCGTATTTGCTTTCCATGACAACGAAAAAGAAAAATGGAAACCGTTTTGCTCTGCGTTCCAAGTAAATTCAAGTATAGCTTGCAAGTAATATTCTAGAATTAGCCATTAGGAGTGGTGAGGGAGAGAACGAGGAGAGGCAAAATGAAATATAGTGGGGAGTGTTTGTTATGGGAGCGATCAATTTTAATTGCCCATGCACATAATTTAATCAGAGGGTGTCTCTTTTATTCCATATATAAATATAGGAGGATCGATTTATACATTTTTCCCAATTGTTTTCTTGTAAACTTGTCGCTCATCTTTCATTAGAAGAAAAGAAGGGAAATTTACAAAACTAACCACATAATTTTTACAATTTTCATAACTAACCCTCCAACTTTATTTCTATCATAACTAGCCAACCATTGAAAAAATTCCGATTTTACCCCTCTCATTCTCCCAACTTCCTCTCCTCTCATGCTCAACGGATTTCTCTCCTCCAAGTGAAATTGTCATCGGCGGCGGCTTCCCACCACGTCGGAGTCCATCAACGGCAGCCAACATCACCCACATTACGGTTAAAATAAACAAATAGAAGGTTAGTTTCAAAACCCTAAATTATTAGAAAAAATTATTGTAGATTACGTTTGAAAGTTTTTGTGTTGGTGATGGAAATGATTGTAATTGTGGAGTGGGTGATGTTGCTCTTGGGATGATGGTGTGGGTGAGGGTGGAATGTGTGGGAGAGAGCGCAACCGGCGCGCTCCCGTCGCACAGATGAGCGGGCGACGGGTGCGCTCACGTCGCGCGCCTGTCGCACGTCTAGCGCGACAGGCGCGCGATCTTGCGTGCGACAGGCGCGCGCCTGTCGCACAAAATTACAGATTTTGTATTTTTTTTTTATGTTATTAAATTGTTATAAATTTCATTTAACATGATAATGTTATAAATGTAACAGATACATGGCGAGTGAGCAGTCAGCAGAATGTAGAAATGAACCGGGCATTTTGAAGTTTGCTTATATCGATCACTTTCCTACGTATCTCTAGTATGTGTAAATTCGATAAAGTGGTGAAAGCCATCCACGAAAAGTTGACAAAACTAGCGATTGCAACTATTTAAGAATGACATATTTGGGCATTTCTTGGAGTGTCAGAGCTTTCCATTCAGTGGCGTAATTTTGCACAACTTGTTGCTTAGGCAAGTGGTGGATAAGGAACGCAAGAAGAAAAATCAATTATGGTTTCAAATTGGTGAACATCTGATACGATTATCAGTTGGAGAGTGGTGCTTAGTTACTGGACTTTCCTATGGTGTAGATGCGGTGGTCAAACAGTCAAAAACATTAGAGTACTTTGGAAGCAAGTTGTATGATTCTGCAGGATTCCCTCGAACAATTTCTAGACCAACTTCTCTGGCACGATATGCTTGCTGGTATGTTAAGTGAACACCGTATTCTTGCTGCATATCTGCTCGGATGTCATTCGGAGTGTATATCCTTTTCTCTTGAATATATTTGTCCGCGATAAAGTGACCTACAACTCAGCTCCTTACTTGACGACGACCATCAGACAAAACTTCGTTATAACAAGTGTGCACATTTTCGATACGCCTTACCACCCAAGGAACATTTTGCTCATTCGAACATCTCGTTGCTCGAAGACGCCATTTACATGATTCCGAACAACAGTGGGCCTCGAAACGTGTGGTTGTAGACCGTGCAATCTTGAAATCAAACTTATCCCTTAAGGCAACCTTGCGCAGTTCTAATATTAACTCATTTTTCTCAACGAAAAGCTTACCCACACTAATATCATATGAGTGACAATTGCTAACAAAATTTGGAGCAACTATATCTGAGGCCAAAATTGGAGCGACAGTTGTGAGAGGGTCAATTGTCCTTCTGAATTCAGTCATTGCAAGAATAGATCGGTTGTCTCTATTATTGATAGGAATATCATCTTCACGCTCGTCAACATCATTAATCGGAATATTGGAATGACCAACGCCCCCGTCATCAACATTACTATTGAAGTGAGTGCCCCTCGTACTACAAGACGGTTCTGTAAAGATATTATTGGCTTCTGTGTTCCTAATGTGATTAATCGGACCATAATTGTCACAGAACTCATTATTGTGATATGGAGAGTAACGTTGGTCTAATGACGTCGTTTGTGGTAACACCTCGTGTCCAACATCCGCTAACGTAATGCCGTTATCGTCAATGTTGTTGCAACGACACCGTCCTTGGGAACACCTCTTCTTCAATATCAGGGACATACATGTTTGCTTGGAAGGAAGTTTCAGTTTCAACTGGTGGCTCAACATCTTGGCTCTGAACTCGAGGAGATTTGGTCACAAATATAGGGACACATCCATAGTTGGCCACATCAGAGGCCATATGTAATACAACATTCACTATTTCATCATTAAATATGTCCATGGGCAGTGAACATGCACGATACAGTGTGTTACTAGACCTTAAAGTTATTTTCATCGTGATACTATATTCATGAGGATTTATTTGCAACACATCGTACACCCTTGCCAAAAACTGATCAAACAGGCAATTTTTCTGAACCAAAAAAACTGTATTCTTAGCATTCACATACTCCATACTGCCATCGGCCAAAGTATCCTAACAACCATCATAACACAATTGAAGCACAACATAATCCATTAAGCCTGAAATTAAAAAAACAAATATTATAATTAAAAACTATAAAACATTAAAAAGAGAAGAATATGAAGCACATTTTATATAATATTATTATATTAAATGAAATAATATTTTTAAAAATTTTCAGAAATTGAAACTGTTTTTTGGTGCGACAGGCAGCCTGTCGCAAAATTTTCGGCGACAGACAGTTTGTCGCACCTGTTGCAGCAACCAACAATGGCGCCAATAACAGAATTGGCACACCAAATCAAACTTCAAACATATTTTTAAGTTAACACACGCCTCATAAACACTTGATTATTACAAAATAAAGCATAAACAAACAATCTAAGAAAAAATTGTTGAACTTATGTACAATAGTTCAATTATTTAACCTAGGTTTTGGATTAAACTTGAATTTGGGTGTATTTGGTCGGAACTACTCATTTACATTGTTCTTTGCGTTTGCCAAATTCCGTCGTCGATGCTGAGTTCGAAGAGAAAACAACTTACGGTTTGGTTTGGTGAGGATAGAAAGCAACTTACAGTTTCAAATTTGTGAAGAGAGTGTAAACGAGTGTGCAATTTGGTTGGCTAGTTATGATAGAAATAAAGTTGGAGGGTTAGTTATGAAAATTGTGAAAATTTGGTGGTTAGTTTTATAAATTTCCTAAAAAAGAACGATTCGGACGTGATAATGATTAAACTAATTCTCCACTGGGAATTTTGTAGCCTAAACGAAATGCATTACCCTAATATTTGAGAATTGATAACACATTATTAGGTAGCCGTATTCATCCTCTTTCCTTCTTTTTTATTGACCTTGACAATTAATACATGCACGAACAAAATAAAAATAAAAATAAAAATGAAAAAAATATTGGGATTGAGAGGTCTCGTGCATACATGAAGTTTTCAATTTTGCGTTTTGGTTTTGTTTGAAGTGGAAATTGTAGATAAAATGTAACAATGGTAAAAAGCATTATTAATTTAATATTGACAAGCTAGCTAAAAAGTTACCTTCTTCTATTTATTCATTAGTTATGTATCCATTTTAGATCATAGCCTTTACTTGTAAATATACGACAATTCTTAATCCTTAAAGAATATCAAGTACAAAGATTTGTCATAGACCTAAATTGATATGTATGAATATCAACAATAAAATAATATAAATATAAATATAAATAAATCCATACTATTAATACATAATTAAAATTTATAGGTGGGGCTGGTGGCCATTGGGTCTGGCTTTTATTTGGTTTGGGTCCAATTTGGGCTTGATTTTTCAAAAAATTGGAGCATAAGGGGAAAAGAAAAGAAACCGAACCGAACTAAATGTTAGGATAATTCGGTTCAAATTCTGAAATCCGATCGAAGCAAAACAGTGCGGCTGCCCAAACAAAACAAAAAAGAGGAAGGGACTTTACGGTTACCAAAATCCCTAGTGATCAGATTTGCACTTTAAATAGAAAAGGTAATTAGAAATCTCTGGAATTTGAGTTTGAATACTTACTTGAATTGAAGAATGAAGCGTCGGGATCCGAAAGATGATGGGATAATGGACGGCTCAAAATCGGACACGATCGGCAAGAATAAGAAGAAGAAGAACATTCAGAGATTAGGAGGCACCGCTCTCTCTCTCTCGGCCTTTGCTAATGCTAAGTCAACGAATCAACACCACAATCCTGCCTTTAAAAGTAATGAATTTGTTTTCAATTAAATTTGTTATGTAGGGTGTGAACTGGGGGTTGCTTGTTCATTGTGATTTAGAGTGAAGCCCTGATGAAGTAGAGTTTCATTGGCTTTTGTAATTGGCATTTGATAGGTCATTTTAGTTTATGAGGGAGGACGATGAAATTTTAATGGGATGTTTATTTTTATTTTCTTTGTTTGCCATCAGAGAAGCGAAGGGAGTTCTACAAGAACGCCAAATACGTGAGCAAGTATAGGAAGTCTCTGAAGCAACATACTAGTCAGCAGAATGATGCTTCCTCATCTGTAAAACCCGCTCAGGTTTGTTTGTTATCCGTTTTCTCTTGTTATTGTTACATTAGATCAGTGTTTAAAAAACGAAAAAATTTCAAGATTAGCTTAGCTCCATTTGTGCCAAGCCAAGAGGTCCGTGAATCAAATTCGGGTTACACCAACCTTGGAAGGGATGCTTCGTTTAATTGCATATGTACTTGAGGAGCATTGAGTGTGGCTAGTCGTGTGCTTCTTTATAATAGGTTAAATGGTAGCTATTCATTAGGTATTAGATCATGAATTTTGATGGTGAATGCTCTGAGATTGTTTTGAGTTTCCATATTCAAAATTTTGCCTATGTAGCTGTCGGTGCTCGTTTTATGTCTTGTGAAATTGAAGGTGGCTTTTTTTCCCTTGAAACCATGCCTCCTAGTATCTAGAACTTGATATACTGAGTCATTCAATTCCAATGGCCAATCCAGGATCAAAATGAAACAAAAGATGGTAGTGAGATGAATATAAGTTTGAAGAAGAAGAAGAAACAGAGTCTAGAAGAACTGTATGAGAAGAAGCACGAAGAGGAAGAGCGGGCAAGAAGGGAGAGGGATGCAATTTTTCAGGCAAAGAAGGAAGAAAGAGAAAAGGCTGAAGCTCAAAGAAAAGAATTGAGGTCAAAGATGTTCAAAAAGACACGGCATGGTCAGCCTGTAATGAAGTATAGGATCGAACATCTTTTGCAGACCATTCGGGGTTCGAGCAAAAGCTCAGCTAACAACAATAGCTAATTTAGCATTTCGCTGTTGTACTTTTAGTAAAGTGGCGACTAACTCAGTTCACAAAAAATCATGGAATTTTGAGTTCGCCAGGTATTATTTTATTCTCCCCCCTCCCCCCGAAATGCAATAGATAAGATCTGCTGTCATAAAGCTTTTAAAATTTTCAAATGAGTTCTTCTATTACGTCTGTTGTAGCCGGTTAATGGTTATGCATCATTGGTTAATTAAAGTCGAAATGGCACTATTTTTTTTCCTGCTATATTTGTTTTCATTCTTCACTGGAATTTTGTAGCTCAGATATTCAAATGTATGTGGTGTGTGTAACTATCCTCTTATGAATTCATGTGATACACCCCATTAGGTTGTCTTCTTTACGATCGAACTGTTTTCTTTCACTTTGTAAGCACAGATTGAGAACAAACATTTGTAATTAATTATTCATGGATGTGCATGTTTATCACAACAGCTAAGAAGGTAAATCATCAGATATCGTTACTGCTTAACATGCACCAAAACTATGGAGAAAGTAACGTCTTAACAAAAGAAAAGGTGGCAGACGCCAAAAACAAAATTAAACAAGCCAAAACGAAGAGGGTAAAAAAAAAAAGTAGTGTCTGCGATGTATGTTTGATCGATCGCCGAATTAACTAATACGGTAAGTTGTAACCACGTACCTCCGGGGAGGAGGGACGCAAATGACCAGAAGGGTGAGAGCAAGCAAAAGTGCCATGACGAGTCCCAGGAAACTCTCTCCAATTTCCCAGCAAATGACTTTCCCCATGTCGAACACGCTTGATCCCAAGCCTGCTTTCCTTCCTGCCTCAACAAATTTGCTGGAGAAGAGAATGCGGATGCTATATATATCATGAAAAGATTTATCATTTCTTCAAGTCAAGTCTCCCAATTTTTTTTTTTTTTAATTTGACAAAGTCTCAGTCAAGTCTCAAGTCACATCTGGAAAATTTTAACATGCTGCATTTTTCTTCGAGGCTCTGAAGATACAACAAGGCCTACTGGACTAGAAACAGTGCCCTAGTTCATGTGGTCGATTGTTGATGCTACTTACTGGTCGATACAAATTTAATTATCACCATTACAAGACAAATTATGGTAAGGAATTGTCCAGACTGAAATGGATAATAAAAGCAAGGTAACAAAATCATATGGACCGTCATCATTGTTGAAGCTGAGTGGCGCGATGCTACAATCATGATTCGCTCACTTAGGGTTTCCCCATTTTTCACCACCTTGGCATCAAATAAGTGGACCATCGTAAGTGGTAACCATTTGTGTTACTATTATTCATGAGTTACCATGTTATCATATTGTAGTACTGAGAAATGGATTCAGCCAACAATGATAATAACAGAGGGAATAAAAATGATGATATCATAATAAATACATCAAACGTGTGCGGCCATCATCAAATTGATAAAAATGTATTCGATTTTGGGTGATTTCGCCGCTCTGACAGACAGCGATATCATATCCCCATCTTTTATTTCATCTACTAATGATAATTCATCACCTTGGTCACTCTTGCGGGTTGGGATTCTGGTGTCTCTGGTGAGTCGTGTTTTTTTCTGTCTGTCGTTCATGTATGTAATATCCTTTGCTTAGATTTTTCTTTTTCTTGTCATTTATTAATTACTGCATAATTACTCGTCTGCTTTTTGATCTCCTGTCTCTGTGGGTATCTGACATTCAGGTGAGGAGATTTATGTTACTACTTTGGATTGCCGGGTCAGTAGATTTTAAGCAGGTGGCGTAGAAAAGAGAGCGTAAATGTAGCGAAGTTGTGAACAGAAACCAATGTCGCCGAATCTATCACGTGGCACAACAGACGAGGTCCATGGATTAGAAAAACACAAAAAGGGGGAAAAAAAAGCTGAAACTTGCATACCTGGAATTATCGTCTATCAGAGAATTCAGAAGGAAGCTTTTTTGCTCCTCGCCTCATTGCTTTGCTTTCTGCATCAAATTTCTTTCAATCTTGGTGAAGATTTTGGTGTTCATCTTTTATTTAATATGAGAACACAGAAAAAAGTGAGTTGATTCATACACAAGTGATAGAAATACTTTTTGACATTAGAAACAGTGTAACACTACTCACGTCAAAGAAAGAAATAGGACGATGAACCCATTTCCCCACATATAAAGCCAACAAAAATAGTACTTAGTACAGGAGATGCAACAAAATTTTAAATTTTATTCCTCAGGGACTACAAGTGATGCAAATGAGTACACAAGTCGACCATTACTATCTTCAACAAAAAGATGATGCGAATGCATAAACATGCAAAAGTCTGCCAATAGTATACATGGTAACTATGCCGAAGTAAAATAGCAACTGTAATTGATAATACCACAAAACAGCAGGAGTTTCATATCTTCTCTCTTTATTAATCACTAGTTGGTATGCCATAGCTCAGCCAAGTGTAAAATGAATGGCAATCGAGCTCTCGAGCCTCTGTATACCCTCCATAAGTTGTCCCCAATTTCAACAAAGACTGCATTTCTATTAAGCAAAAGAAAAATAAGCATGATACAATGAGCAGCATATAAAGCATGCACGTGCTTTATATATATCCAAGAGTCTGAAGATAGATACACAGAGCTTGATTTGCAAAACGATCTGTCAAGAAAGCCTCAAAGCAGAATCTTCACCCATATTCCAAACAAAACCAGGCATGTCAATCCTCCGCCCAGCAACAGTTCTATATATGTAAAGCTTCTCAACAGGGAGCTCCGGCTTTGAATCTGGGGGTCCCATCTCGTCAATAACTTCAACATTCAGCCTGGGCATCTTCTGACCTAGTAGCTTACATGCTTCAAAACTAACTGAACATGAAGACATCCAAAGGGATCGCATTGTCTCCAGCTTTGCAGCATTGGCCAAAAGAGCCTTGTCTCCAAAGGGACAGTCCCTAATCTCCAGTTTCCGGAGGCTATCACACCCAGACAGCACGTGATGGAGTCCCAAATCACTCTCTCCAGCGAAGGCCACAGATAGCATTTCTAACTTTTTAGCATACGTCCCAATGTACTCAAAAACACGATCTGTGAGGAGACCAGAGAGGGAGAGGCGCCGGAGATCCTTGCAATGCTCAACAATGGCTCCAAAACCCACATCCAGTGGCTCAAGGGTCAAGTAATCAGGACTATGAGGGTCAATAATGCAAAGACGAAAACGAATCATGTTGGGACGGTTCCTGGCGATGGTAACCAAGGCATCATTAGACATTCTGCGGCAAAAGTAGAGAACTGACTCCAGCTTAGGACAGCCCTCGGAAGCAAGAACAAGTCCTTGTTCTGTCAAGGATACATTTGGCTCATCACCAAAAGGTTCAGACGGGAACACCCTCAATTCTCGTAGGTCCTTGCAAGTTGCTGCAAGGGCTTCAAGGCCACTATCTTCAATGTAATCCAATACCTGTTATTTGTAAATTATGTCTTCATCAGCACAATACAGTATAGCAATAAGAAAATGCAACCAATTGAGGCATATTTTGGAAGCAAGATCCAAACCATATTGAAAAACACATAATAGGAAGATCTATAGATGGAGAGCATACGATAAAACCTTTAAATGGCAGCATTTAAATTCAAATGAAAATTTTTATCAGTCCATCTATATTTCATGACGAATTATTCAAAGAGTAGAATTATCAACTACTAGTGTGTAAACTACAGCATGCAAGCAAAGTGCAACAGAATGATATTTTCATTTATAACTCAAACAAATAAGACGACCTTACCCAAAGACACTGCAATTTTGGACATTGGCTAACAAGCTTGATTAGGTCAGGACTTTGGATAGTGGCATAGCTCAAATTCAAGGTTGTTAGGCCAGAGCAAACAGGATAAACAGCAGGGAGATAAGCTGGAACCACATCCCAAAACCCAGACAAGCTCTTAAGTTCTTTACAGCCTGAAAAAGCTTCTGCTAAGTTTGAAAAGATATCATGACGCAGATCTGCCGAGTAGGCCCCTGTGCCCAACTCAACCAGCTGAGGTGCCCGGCAAAGTAGGTTGGCAAGTTTCTCAAGAGGCACAGCACGGTTGAGCCTCAGAGTTCTCAGATTGGGACACCGAAACACCAAGCGCTCGAGAGCTGAAAAACTAACCTCTGACCCTAGGCAAGCAATGTTAAGAGATACCAGTGATGTACATGTATCTGGAAAATTGCAGAGCCAATTCCCACTCAGATCCTCCACGTCACTCTCCCGCAAGTCTAACTCTCTCAAGTTCCTGCATCGGCAACCATCGTTGCAATGTTGACGTAAGTATAAAATATAAATAATACAATCATAAATACATAAACTAGCCACTAACAGAAATAACCAAATAATAAAAGAGAAAGTAGAATACTGAAAAACTTTAGCAGCTCAGTTCCATCATTGTCATGGGAAATGACTATACTGGCTTATTAAAGCTACTTTTCTTTATAATTACAGCACCAAGAAAATCAAGCTATTTTTTCCCCTTTTATTTGATTGATCTACTCACTCAACGAAGAATCCCATATATATATATGAGCATCCAAAGTTCTATCATAAAACAAGAACCAATTTTGAAGTAATTAAATCTTCAGAATCTTCAAAAACAAAATTAGAGGAAAGCAAACTAAAGAGAACTATTCTCCTTACTTCATCAGCATATGAAAAAGAAATCTATAATTGAGGAATCCAAAGAAAAACTACATTGTCCAAGAAGCTGAAACAAAACATAATTCCAGATGGCATTTGCCAAGAACATAGACTACCAGAAGAAAACAAGCAATCTTGACCAGAGTTTCGACATCAGCAGTTCCAAAAACAAGCTTAATAACAGATCTATATAACTGAGAGAAACAAAAGCAAATTAAAAATAAATAAATAAGGCAACCCCAAATGAGACACAAAAGTTTCACATTTTACGTCTACAAACTGAACCATAAAATCTACCAAGTCAAGCAAACATAATGAAGTTTATTTCCTCAAAGATAATTATGACAGATGAACAAAATGATAACTTTAGTTAGAAAAAGAAAGCAAAAATAAAAATGAGATCTTTTCACACATTCATCATCACTATCCACTCGAAAAAAAGAGAAAACAAAAAAAAATATTTTAGTTTAATTAGCTACGAAAGCACAACAAGCGACATAGAATCAATTATTAGCACATTTTGCTAATTAACTAACAAACTCAAAAAATTCAATTTTTTTTAAAAAATAAAAATTGAAACTTTACTTGCAATTGGCAGCAATGGCAGCAAGTCCGTGAGTGGAGAAGCCCTCACAAGAACTCAAAACCAAAACTTTAAAATTCTTAAACGACTTGGCAATCAGCTCCAAGCTCTCATCCGTAACAACCATCCGCTTCAACTTGATCTCCTCAAGCCACGGGTACCCGCCCGCCATCGCCCTGATCCACGGGTAGACGTACCCGCCCCACCCCTCGGGAACCAAATTAAAGTCGGCAAAGTGCGGCTTCCCTTTGAGCTCCACCGATCTCACCTCCGGGAACCGCCTTATCACCATTCGAGGACTCACCGCGTAACAGTTTCCGACGAATATCCTCCGCCTGCACCACCGCTCGATCTCGTACCACGACTTGCACACCAATGATATGGCGTTCCGGTCTTTATCCGACTGAACGAACGAAAACACGTGCTCTAATACATCCTCCGGAAAGGATGAGTACGACATTTTCTTTAACATTAATGAAAATCACCGTTTCGATTCAAAATTCCACTGATACTTCCTAGCTCGAGTTTCTTCTGTTGTTTTTTTGTTTTCGTTTTTTTATTTTTTTATTCTTTAGATCTGAAATGCTGTTAACAAAAACGCTTATTATACTTGGTAACGAGTTTGTGAAATTGTGAGAGAGCTCAAGCGAAGAGAGAGAAAGTCAAGTGTAGGACAAGAGAGAGAAACTTAGAGAGTAGATAAGGATTTATATTTTTATTAAAGTTGACCGGTGAGGTTAGATTTTAACTAGAGTTAAACAACTTAATTCAGGTTTTCTGACGGTTGAGATTGTGACACGTCCTTGTAAATTGATTTTGTCCGTTGGATGGACGGTGGGAGTTTTATTGATCTTATCCGTAGACAACGAAGGGGAGCCGCAGAAAACGGGTGTATGTAAAGAGAGTGGAACCAGGGCAGAGGTGGCAATTCGTTTTGTGAGTTATGTATATCGAGGCACGATATTATCGTGGGAAATTGGATATTTTGAAATTATCGTGTGTTTCCGAGAGAGAGAAGGAGAGGGGAGTTTTGATAAAGTGTTATCATGTGTAGGGAGAATGGTGGAGGAGGGAATCTCATGATTCGTTTTGCACGGCTGGATCTGGGGGGATCGGATATGGCGGGGACCACACAATGGGAGGAGAGAAAGGTTAAAATAATGATGAGGAATGATCTGATGTGAAAGTTTGGTTTATTGTGACATCATGGCCGTCCAATCACGTTTGCTGTTTCTGATTCATGGTTTCAGAGATCAGAGGAGCCACAGCATTTTTTCATTCACCCATCCGACGGCCTTGATTTTATAAGAGAAAAGAACATAAATCATGAAAAATTTGTTTGATTAGAAAGTACGCTGTACATGCGAGACCAGTGTGTAAAAAAATGGATGGTGAAAAGAGCTCTGCCTGGGGGTGCCTTCAATTACCTCAGGTGCGCGACATGGTATCAGAAAAAGAAATAATTGATTGCTTTTACCGTTTCAATGACGAAAACAGCCCTCATATGTGACAGAGTTTGTACTTTCGTTCCATATAAATGAGGGGCAATGTTGTCAGTCTGAGAAAAGGACATGGTATCATGGGTTTGCACTGTTTCTGGATGGAGTCCTAAGACCCGTCCTTTTTATGTCGAAAAAGCTGAAAGGGAGTTAAAAATGAACGCTCCAGATTGACGTTCAAAAAGGGGAGATCTTCACCGTTGGTTGGTCTCTCGTTGGTAAGCGTCATTATCGATGGCAACCATAATACTTGTCTCTACGGTTTTGCAAGACATTTTGTTTTTGAAAAGTGGAAAATAGTATTATTTATTTTAGGAAACAGCGAAAAAAGGTTTGTGTTAAAATATTTTGAATCTTTTGCTCAGAAATTTAGGTATTAATCAGATTAGTATTAATTTAATCAATTAATGGAATAAACAAGTGGGGAAGATGAGTTGTCTTGCACGTAGAGTGGATTATTTAAATGTAATAAAACCGTGATTAGCATTAAAATATTGATTTATAAAATTAGAAATTAATGGGATTGATTATTAAGCCCACGCTCGGTTCTCCGGGAATCTCTCTCTTGCCCCCGAGTGGGATGGCTTGGACTTTGCCAAATAATTTTGTAGCGATACTCTGAGCTACAAATTTGAAATGCCTTTGAGAAATCGAATTCTAGGGGCTATCACTATTAAGAAAAATTAAAATGAAAGTTAATCATATTCCTTGCCTTGTTTCGTGCAATCAAACTATTAAATTATTGACTCTGTTAGGTCTTATTAACTTACCAACCTAGTCTTTTTAATTATGATGTACAATTTTTGTTAATACCTACACGTGAAGCGATATGCCCGATGTCAATGAGTTGGGTTGAAGGGGAAAAAAAATTACAAGCAAACAAATGAAAAGTTTTGTGAACAACGTATTCGGAGTATATAAGTAACCTTCCATTTCTCATGAAAGACGAAAAAGTATACTAGCTTCTATCAATCTAAATTTGCCGATGCATTGTTGAACAGTTAAAGTTATTTAGGGTTTTCGGAGCATATAAGTAACCGAATTGTACTAATTATTTTGTTATGTCTACATTTTATGACTGAATTACTTTAATAACGTTGTCATTTATTGATATTTTTTTTCTCTTGTTGTATTTTCAGTAAACCATACACAATTCAAAATTTCTATCAACTCATGTGATTTAAGTAATTCTGGAGAACAAATGTTTTTTTTTTTTCCCTTAAAAAAATAAATGTAAGAAACGAATTTTGGCATTGAACCATGATCAAACAGGCTATTGAATCATTGCCTCAATCAATTACGGTTGAAAAATAGTATTCTGTGACAAGGAGCCATGAGGCATTGATTGAGCGAAAGGAGACTGTAAGGCCATTTATGCCAACCATCAACAACGTGCATTTGCTGACAAATCGTTAGTCATTTAGTGCAACAAGGGACTTACACACATCAATAAAATGACACTTGTGCTATAATAATTGACAGCGCCTTAAGTCAGGAACCCATTCACATAAAAGAATTGACAATGCATGGATCGTGTACTTCGCAACATTTATTGGCACCAACCTATTGTATAAAAATGTAATAAATTCGGGACTATTCAATAGCCGCATCATAAACACTTTCTTTATCATTCACTCATATCCGGAAGAGATCTTCGAGTCTTCCACGCACACAAGATATGATTTTTTTTCTTTCCTTCAAAATTTTGAACGTGAATATGATATGCTCGCTATAGTTCCAAAACGCAAGTAGGAAGGGTTTGAGTCTCTCCATGCGCATTATTAGTTATATAATTAAAAAGCTTAAAATTCATGTGGAAATAAGTTCGCTTTAGTGAGAATTGTTCTTCTTTTCAACCTTTTGTAAGTATACCAATTGAACATTGAATTCAAGAGGAAATAATCTCGCCTTAGTGGGGTGGGGGAATTGTTTTTTTTTTCTAATCTTTTGCAAGTAGACTAATTTATTATTGAACATAAAATTCATGCAGAAATAAGCTTACCTTAGTAAGGATTGTTTATTTTTTAAATCTTTTGCAAGTAGATCAATTCTTTCAAACCTTTTAAGAATATTCAACATATTCGAACTACTCTAATAATTAGTGTGCTAGTAACATTTTTATTGTAATGTAATAATTCGACATATAAGAGGGTACTCAAATGATGTGGTATTAGACAAAAGTTACAAAATTAGAGAGTTTAACAGTATGTAATAAAGAGTTTCCAACTTTCAAGTACACGGTATATCGAAAACCCATCACGAAATTTAGGTGCACGTGATGGAAAAAGCTAAGTTCGATTATGTTAATGTTAATGGCTTGTTTTATTAGTGGAAGAATGTGATGAAACTTTCTTATCTTCTCATTAAAATATAATTAATTATTAAGCTTTGATGTTTCTCTCACCGTCTAATACATGTGCCCCTACCTTTCCAAAGCGTGTCACAGTTGGTACCCAAATGTGAAAAAATTGTGCGATCTTAACCACAAAAAAAAAAAAGGAAAATTAAATCACGACGTTCAATAGTACACGTGGCGAACTTTTGTTGACCGAAGTTAGAAAAACAATGATATGGCATTTGACTTTTTACTGTATCAGCTGTGGCTCCGACCTTTTCGAATCTTTACAGAAACTAAGCGTCACGCATTATTGACTGATTAATTACGTGACAAATTTTTCTCATTGGAAGATTATGTATAATCATCAAAGTTGATACTTTTGAAAATCGTAACAATCAAGCTGTCAATGCGAGGAAAAAAGGCTAAAATATCTTAACTATATTTGGATTAACTGTATAATTGAATTTAATTTGTAAAGTATCCTTGGGCTTGAACTACACGGAGATTTTCCGTAATGTTAGGCGATGCTTGCTTGAGTAGGTGATCCTTGACAACGAAAACGCGCGGATCAAACTACTCCATTAATTTTAATGATTTTTAAATTCACCGCAATGTTGAGGGCTAATTTGATAACGACGTAGTTTTTAAAATAATTATTATTGTCTATATTATAAAAATAATCAAGTGCAATGAAAATCAATTAAATATGAAGTATAATTTATTTTTAAAAATATTATAAATTTTAAAAATAATTATATGTACTTGATAAATTTTATTATTAAAATTTGGCATAATGCTGAATAAAATTTATTCACACATTTATATACATGTACATGAAATTTTTTATTATTGTATATATATAATAATTGATAACTAAAATAAAGATTTTGTATCATTAATTTAGTCTTTTTAGTTTGTTGTATCAATATAATTGGTAATAATAATTATCGCTTTAAAGTTAATCATTTTATTTTTTAATTAATAAGGATAATTTTAAATTTTTATATTCTACATGTAAATATATATATATATATATATATATATATATATATATGGAATTACATTAAGGTTGCGTTTATTTTTTAACTTAATACCTTAAAATGACTTAACTTAATTAATTAAGTTAATTAGATGTATTTGTTTTTATAGCTTAATAGGACTTATAATTTCGACTAAATAAAAGAAGTCAATTTTTTTGACTTTTCACTGAATAGAGGAATCTACATTAAGTCAATTAATTTCTAATGTAAAAAATATCTCTATTTTATAATTTATTTTTCATATCTATTCCAAAACTCACTAATAAAAGTTTACCCTATATAATCTCATATTTACATGCGACAACTTTGAGATGAAATGACAAATCAACTATTTCAAACATCTTGTTAGTTTTTTTTCTTATATTATGTAATATTATTGAGAATTAGTGATCAAATTTATAATTTATGGTATTTTATATATTATAATTCCAAAATCATTAAATATTCATTTGAATATAGTTTTACTTATAAATATTAAAATATTATGATATTTAGTATATTATTTATTTGACATTTAAATTTAGTAAGAGTACAAATGTAACAGTATATATTTTTAAAATTTTAAGTTGAAAAAATAAATAACTTAATATTTATTTTCAGATATTCATATAAAAAAATAAACATATTATTCAGATTCAGATAGGATAATTTTATCAAAAATAATTTTTAAAAAGTTTATTAAAGACTAAAATTAACTTTTTAACCTATCAAAAGTAATCTCAAATGGATCTTAAAACTATTTTAATTATGTTTTTGCGAAAAAAAAAGACCAGAATAAGAATATATACTTGAGATACAAAACTTACACAGTATTAACGTATCAACAATAATCAACGGAAACAGAACCCAATTGGTATTCAAAAATTTGACAGTAATGTGCAAAACTATACATATACAGTAGGTCACCAACCCTGAAAGGCTGAAACTAAAAGAAGGGTTAAGAACCCAAGAAAAGCAGTGGGGTACCCCTTGACGCAACAAAAGCGGAGCGTGGCCGTAGACCAAAAGTCTGCTCTGCTTCCCCCCTAATGGCTATTGCTGCCGGCCTGCAAAGCACTGTCCAATCAACTTGAGTGACGTTACCTTTTATCTCTTCAGTCTTCTCTTTCTTACTTCTTACTTCTTACTTGGCGTGTGAGCTTTAGCCCCCCCCACCGCCTCCTTTTTTTTTTGTTTTCAATTATTGTTATTGTTTGTACATTCATTTCAACGTTGTGGTTGGGTTTTGAGTTTTGACTCGAGAGAGAGAAAAATAAAAATAATAATAATAATAAAGAGAGAAGCCCAATGCTTTTACAAAAAGCAACTGCCTTTACAGCTTTACATGGTGATCACCGACAATTAACCCCATCGTACTTACGTGTCTACATTTGATTTGCAGGTTATGTAGATTATTTCGGTTGTTATGTTACCCTGTGTTATGTACACGATATGGTCGTTGTAAACGTGTTATATATTACATCAACGTAGGCTGGTGGCGCCGCCGGAGGGGGGGGGGGGGGGGGGGGGTGTGTGGGGCGGGGGAGGTACTGGAGGGATTTCTTTGCAAAGTTGCATTGTCGCCTAAATTTTGGGATGAGTTTTATTAATGTTTACCTTTTGATTCATTATAAAGATTATACGGGGCGCGGTGGCGATGTGGGATTATACATGGATAATTGTTGCAGCTTGCGTGCCAAACATGGAGCCATGAAGGGCACCCGAATCTTTTTGAGTTGGATATTATTCATAGTGAAAAATTACTGTCTTATTCATTCTGGGATTTTTTTTTTTTAAAAAAATCTCATTAAGTAAAATCCGTCATATTAAGAAATGAGTTTCCGAGTTTGTCAGTTTCCTTTTTATTTTCATAATAATCAATAATATCACCGACATTATAATTTTATAGTATTATCTTTATTTTTAAATATAATTTTATTCATATTTATTATAAATTAAATAAATTATATAAATTAAAATAAAAATAAATAAATCTAAGTACTAAAAATAAGAAATATTTATTTTAGTATGAATAAAAAAATTAATAATAATATATTTTCTCGTAATTTTCTTATTTTTTAAATATTTTTTTATAAGAAATATATTTTTAATACTCTCAAGAAAATAACTTATTTATCCTCTTTTTCTTTGACGTATTTGATGATAGGGAGTTCTTTGGATATTATGAAAATAATAAAATGATAAGATATTGATTTTAGTGGGGGAAAATTGATAAACTCTCCATTAAGGATTTGGCTATGGAGTATAATCTTTACCAATTTCATTTTTATTTTAAAGTGTTGTAATTCAATGGCATTTGGTAGCAAGGCTTACTATCTTATACCAACTTGTTTTACGGTTGGAGAAAATTCCTCTACTTTAAAGAAGATTTTTATTATCAAGTAATTATAATTGAATTGTCCCAAAAAAGAGGAAAAAAGGAATGAGCAGGGATAACACTCCATACTTCTTTTGAGGGTTTTGCTAAATTGTATAAGTTGAGGTTATTGTGCACTCAAAAAATTACTTAAAGCACTCAATTACTGAAAACACTCACTTCTAAAATTTAAAAATCAAACTTTTACTATTTGCGTTATATTTAATCTCAAAAATAACCTTTGATTTTTTTTTTTCTCTTTTAAACATCCATTATTCCTTCTTCTCTTTTCCTTTGTTTTTCTCTTGCTTTTGTTTTCACAAACCAAACCTAAAAGATAACATCTGAAGAAAGAGCATCTATTGGACTTTGCGAATTCTTCAGAACTCTTTCAAAAAATTAAAATGTTTAAAGAATTAATTAGTGGTTTTTAGGTGTACGAATGGACAAGTGTTCTAATTGAAAGTTTTTTACTTTTCCTTATAAGTTTCAAATTTCTAGTATTTAATCATTTCATCTATGTTTAACATTTTTTTTGTCTTTTGAATCCATTATTCTTATGCTTCGTTTACTAAACTAAAATTGGAATGAGCTGAAATTGGAATGGGCAGGAATGTAAATGGGCTGGAATGGGAATAGAGAATGAGAATCAGAATAAGTTGTTTACTTGAACTGTAGAAATCGAAATTGAAATGAGCTGGATTGCCATTGATGTATTTACTTTGTCTTGGAATCGGAATCGGAATGAATTAGATTGTAACAAATTACTAAAAAGTATTTAATTAATTATTGTCATAATCATTATTTTATATTTCAATTATAGTGATTATTTATAAAAAAAAATTATTATTATTAGTAATTATTGTCAATAATATATTGATATATTAATTAATTGTAAAATTAATTAATTAATTTTAATAATATACTAATTAATTATAATAATTATATTATTAATTATTATAATAACATATTAATTATTGTGATTATTTAGTCAAAATAATGTTTTTTATTAATAGTTAATGTTAATAATGTATTAATATAATAATTAATAGTAATTGTTATATTAATTATTTATTATTAATAATAAATGAATTAATTATAATAATAGTAATATATTAATTATTGTGATTATTTAATCAAAAACTATAATTATTAATATATTATTGTTAATAATATATTTATATATTAATTAATAGTAATAATTATATGAATTACTTGATGATAATATATGAATTAATTATAATAATTATATGAATAGTTATTATAATAGTAAATTAATTAATTATAATAATAATAATAATACATTAATTAATTAACTATAATAATATTATATTAATTATAATAATAATATATTAATTATTGTGATTATTTATTCAAAAATTATAATTATTGATCATTATTGTTAATAATGTATCAATATATTAATTAATTATAATATATTAATTAATTAATTATAATAATATATTAATTAATTACAAATGAGAGCAAAACAGATATTTTTAATTTTGGAGAGGGGCAAAATGGGAATTTCAGGGAATGAGAGATTGATTCCCACCTCCCCCATGGGAATCAATCTCTCATTTTTAGTTCCCGAATAATAGTGGGCTCCACGATTCTAATTTTGATTCGTGCTCCATTTTTGCGAAGTAAACGCCACCAATCATTTCGATTCCCCAATTCGGGAAGTAAACGCAACATTAGAGTTTAGAATTCATGTATTTAATCATTTTATCTATGTTTAGCATTTTTTCTTTGAATCCGTTATTCTTTTCAATTAATTTTCAGTATGCCTAATCTCTGAGCCAAACATTGCATAAATCTCTTTTTTTTTTTTTATGAACATAATTTGTGAGATATTGTAAATAAAAGTGTAAACTAGGCCTATTTGTCGGAAGCATTGGATTGTTGTTCTGTGCACCAATGGCGAGATATACAATGTTGTTTTCGAGTTTTACGATACCTTAATGATGAATTCGTCAATAAGATTTAGGGTTTGTGATAAACGGTTGTGTAAATTATTTTTATTTTTTAAATCGAACTTATAATGTATTTATTAGTGATTTCATAAAAGGATATTTATGTAGTAAAAAATAAAGAGCATTTAAATTATTTTTTAGGATGTAAATAACCTCATCCAATTGTAAATCATTAAAAAGAAGTTGGCCAAATTATTGAACTTTTTGTTTGCTCTCATGAAATTTGAGATCCAAGTTTAATGTGTGAATATGCTACTTTTTTTTCCCCTTAATGTGATCGAAATTCGAATTCTAAAACTTTTGTTTCTTCATAATAAATTTTACTAGTCACCTTGTGCCTTAAAAAAGAGTATCCTATTTTTTTGAGAAAAATATATTTTTTTAATCAATGGTATTTTTTTGAGAAAAATAATTTTTTTTAACCAATGGTATGTTATTGATTAGAAGTTACTAATATTTACATCAGACATCCAATAAAACTACCATAATCATATTTATTGCAACTTAAAACTAAATTTTTTGATTTGAAAATGAGTATCAAAATAGTAGAATCAAACTGGTCAAAGTAACTAGCTTAAGAAAACCCGTGTATTTATTGTCTTTTTGGGATAATTTGTCATATATGATTTCGAGTATCCTTCGTCCCCACAACACAAGTCTATATTTATTTAAGAAAAAACTCGACGGAAAATCATAAATCATTCGCCAAAAAAAAAAAAAAAAGAATAATTTGCTGTCCGGTTGAGAGCCAGAAGAGACCAACTTGTAAAATCGACGTGACTTGATTTGGGCGTAAGAATTTATCCGCATGAAGATTTGCATCAGTTCAACTTCTTGACTTTAATGATTTCGTGTAGAATTTCGTAAACCAAACCAACCGAATCCAAAAAAGAATTAAAAAAAAAAGAAATGTCACGCTTTGCGAAAAGGCTAATAGGAACAAATTTCAAAGGGCGCTAAGCTACCTAGCACGTATTCATCATAATCAAATTAGGTTTATGATTTCAAGCAATCAAGTAATCAAATAAATCGCTTTGTGTGTTGACACTTCTCTAACCAAAAGAGAGAGAGAGAGAGAGAAATCAGGAATCAATCGCTATCCTTAATTGTGACCGTTATTTTTATTATTTTTGATCTTTAATTTTAGACCCCAACCCAAAAAAAAAAAACAAAAAAGATTAAAGAAGAAGAAGAAGAAGCAGCAGCAGCATGTTCTCTGAGCAGACTTTACGAAATTTCCTTGCAAGTTTGTCCACTAAGTGACAATTTTGAACTCGGCATGCTTGAAGAATTGGATTGGATCCATCCAATTTGATTAAATTAAATTAAGTAATTTGACAGTCAACATTTGTTGAAAAAATTATATTTCATATCCTTGTCTTATAACAGTAGTAACGAAATAACTTTAAATATTGTCAATATACGGCTCACAGTCAGTTGATTGGACCAATGGTCCTCATTCATCATTGAAATTTGATATTTGGTATGAAAATTATTAAAAATAGAATATAAATAATACCCACAAATGGCTTTAAAAATATATAAAAATAAAAATAACACACCTTGGTGGTACAAAGGATTTGTTATTGGGTAACATCATTCGCTATAATGGTAAGTGTTCAGGGGACCACGAGTTGGTGAAGTTTCGCACCAGAAGCTTTGCAGCTGTAGGATGTATATATTACAGAAGGTTTTTGATAGTGGGGCCTGTACACTTTTTCGCCTGTCAATTAATGGTGGGCGTGGTCCCAGAAAATTAAAACTTCCAATCATACTGTGGGTGTGGGTGTGGGCTTTGATCTGATCCAATGGCTGCGATTGCCTATCGGTGCTGCGGAAAGTGGGACCATTGCAATTCAGTTTGATCCCCAGGATTTAATGTAGGCAAACCACTTGGCTAAAGCTAAATGAGGGCCTGAGGGGGGACCAAGTTTAATGTGCCATGCGCTACAGCCCGATATTGATGTCCGAGGTCAGGGGAAAAAAAATGCAAATTTAAGGATCCACCCTTCTTGTTCAATTTTTCCTGCGGGTGCAACACTGCTCTGGTTTTGTAACTTACTCTGTACTTTTTATATAATACGTTTGTAAATTTACTGCCGTCGGCCCATATTTAGAAAATGTCCAAATATTCTTCTTGCGTTTGAATGACATGACTACATTACTGTTGTGTTTACTTTTTTTTTTTATATTACTGTTCGGTTTACTTTTTTTAAAAAAAACAAAAATGATGTTTGCCTTAAGTCATACCCCGAAACAGCATATGCTTTGTGTTGTTTTGCCTATTATTTTTTTTTTTTGTTTTTTTGGCCACGAAACGATATCGTTTCATGGCTTGTTATTGCAGAAAAAAGAACGGGCTTATAGCTTGATTTCGGTTGTTGTTATTAGCATAAAACAATCTCTTCCTCTCTTCGTTCTTTTCATTTCAACAAAAACCCAGGTGCAGAAGATCGAAATTGTCCTTAAAAGCTTGATTTTTTTCTATCTCAAACACGAAAACACTTTCATTGTTTTCAAAACGTGAGTTACAAGTAGGTTCATTTCAGCAAAAACCCAGCTTTAGAAGATCGATATTGTCCCTAGAAGTTTGATTTTGTGCTATCTCAAATGCGAAAACACATTCATTGCTTTCAAAACGTGAGTTACAAGTGGGTTCCTGTACAAATCCACATTGCTGTTGGCTGTCAATTTGAGAATGTCCTTGATCAGTTCAGTCGAGTCTATAACTGAGTCAACTTACTTTGAATCTGAGTCATAAGATAGAACCCAGCTGCAGCAAAAACCCAACTTGATTTTTGGTGGTGGCGGTGATGGTGGCTGTGAGTTGTGGATGGCAAATGGCAGTTTCAGCTGCGAATTATGGTGGATTGCAAATTGCTTCACCTCGGTCAATAAAGGATAGGAGAACGAGGAGAACGAAGGAGTAGTTGGGTACTTCACTTGGCTTGTGGTTATGTAGTTGGGATGCGGTTGTTTGGTGAAAAGAGGAGAATGAACATGTTTTTGCTTCGAAACGATGAGAAGAAGCAGCTGGGTGGGTTTGGGTTTCTATCAATGGTTCTGCGTGTCTAAGTCCTAAACAATGTTGTTTCATGTCCAAAAAACACAATAATAATAATAATAATAATAATAATAATAATAATAATAATAATAATAATAATAATAATAATAATAATAATAATAATAATAATAATAATAATAATAATAATAATAATAATAATAATAATAATAATAATAATAATAATAATAATAATAATAATAATAATAATAATAATAATAATAATAATAATAATAATAATAATAATAATAATAATAATAATAATAATAATAATAATAATAATAATAATAATAATAATAATAATAATAATAATAATAATAATAATAATAATAATAATAATAATAATAATAATAATAATAATAATAATAATAATAATAATAATAATAATAATAATAATAATAATAATAATAATAATAATAATAATAATAATAATAATAATAATAATAATAATAATAATAATAATAATAATAATAATAATAATAATAATAATAATAATAATAATAATAATAATAATAATAATAATAATAATAATAATAATAATAATAATAATAATAATAATAATAATAATAATAATAATAATAATAATAATAATAATAATAATAATAATAATAATAATAATAATAATAATAATAATAATAATAATAATAATAATAATAATAATAATAATAATAATAATAATAATAATAATAATAATAATAATAATAATAATAATAATAATAATAATAATAATAATAATAATAATAATAATAATAATAATAATAATAATAATAATAATAATAATAATAATAATAATAATAATAATAATAATAATAATAATAATAATAATAATAATAATAATAATAATAATAATAATAATAATAATAATAATAATAATAATAATAATAATAATAATAATAATAATAATAATAATAATAATCATAATAATAATAATAATAATAATAATAATAATAATAATAATAATAATAATAATAATAATAATAATAATAATAATAATAATAATAATAATAATAATAATAATAATAATAATAATAATAATAATAATAATAATAATAATAATAATAATAATAATAATAATAATAATAATAATAATAATAATAATAATAATAATAATAATAATAATAATAATAATAATAATAATAATAATAATAATAATAATAATAATAATAATAATAATAATAATAATAATAATAATAATAATAATAATAATAATAATAATAATAATAATTTATAAAATAATCTTTTTTTTGAGGTTTAATTGGAAGTCATCACTTTTTTTTTTATTATAAGAAACTAATATTTAGAATTATAATTTATATTCATGAGACTATTTATTAATATATTTATAATTAGATAATTATTGGGAGCATAACCCATATTTTAATTTTGTTAAATATTCGATGGATATCTACTTCACTTTCATTTTGAAAGAGAGAAAACTACCTTCACACAATTAGCATTGTAATTGGAAAAGAAACTTTTAGTCCCCACAATACTTTTGTGGGGGCTTGAATCGCTTGTGAGGACAACGGCTCTACCACTCAGCCAAAGCCTAAGTGGACTATTGATGTGTTTAGTTGATGAAGTAAAAAGTGCGGATTCCTCAAATTATAATATTTACTTACTTGTATTTACTTATTTAAAGAAAGAAATAGGAGTCCCACTTCATCAATCCCATGCATTTTAAGCATAGGGAGCGAGATTCCTACTTCCATAAGAAAGAACGTTATTAAATATAATATAATTATATTTATTAAAAAAATGTTACATTCATTTAAAAATAATAATATCATATTTATTAAATATGTTTATTAAAAATAATATTATTAAACTTATGTAAAAATGCTATGATTATATTTAGTTAAAAATAATAATTTAAACTGATTTTAAGTTAAAATTACTTAAAATAATATTACCATATACTATCTTTATATAAAAATATCATATTATTATATTTATTTAATTTTAATAGTATTATATTTATTTAATATTAATATTCATTATAATAAATAGTTTATTCTAAGAAAATATTAATTTTGTACTATATTATTAATAATAGTGTTTTATTTGTGTTGCTTTTGTCAATGATTTTTAATTTACATAATTAAAATTAAAATTATAAAAGACTGTGATTTACATAATTAAGAATATTAATTATTATTATTATTATTATTATTATTATTATTAAAACTAATAGTAAAATAAATAGCTTTTTGACAAATATATTTTTTTATTTACTTTGTAATTAAAAACTACAATTCACTCTTAATTAAAGACAAAGTAAACACATACATGAAATTCTGATTCTTTTTTCCACACTCCCATGTAAATAAATAACATATTCCACTCTCACTCCACACTTCTAATCTAGGATTCTCACTCCAATTTAAGAAATAAACACTACCTGTATTACAATATTGTTCAGTACAATATCCAACTTTTGGTTGAAAGACCTCATTTTTTTAGTGAAAATTTAAAATATCAAAACTATTTGAAGTGGAACAAGAAAGTTTGTAGAAGTAACAATGAAAGGACGAGGCTATTTCAACAGAAAATGTCGTATTATAAATATATTGTTCTCATATTCCTATTTTTGTTTTAAAAAAATTGTCCACTTACAAGCTACCGAGTGTTGGGATTATGTTTTCGGCTCCATGCTCGGTTAGGCATAGAGGAGGTGAAGACAAGAGGATTTCCACTTCCACCCAACTTTCTTTTATTCGCTTGGCAAAAGTTCATCAAAATTTCAATTTTGTTCTATCTCTAATTTCCAATATTTGAGCAATTCACTTTCCTTTATAACAAGCAAGGAAATCTTATTTATACTCCATCAAAAAGCATGTTTTCTCTACTTTACCCTTAATTAAATTTTGATTTCCAATTTTACCCCTCAACAAATTTAAATAAAACAGCCCTAATTTTCACGTTCTTCTTCAATTTTATGGCTTATCAAAATCTTTTAAAATTGTTGTTGATCCATTTTAAATTTCCAGCAACTTTCATCGGCGAAGGTTGAATATTCTAACAATAAAGTTGCTCATTATGAGAGGAAGGGGGAGGAGAAGAGACTTATTGAGTTCACTAGAACATGTGTCGAGGAATAAGGCAAAGGCCATGCGAAAATGGGCAGCTGAAATTGGAGACGATCATAAGGGTGTCTGCATTTGTCTCAACACTTTCAACATAGTTAAAGAAGCTGCAAGAGCTTATTATCACAGGCCGCTCAAATCTCCTGTAAACAGAGGTTAATTTGGCACGCACGGTTGTGCTAAAAAAAGTCCACCCAGATGCAGAGTGCGCTTAGAAACGGAATACACTTAGCACTAAAAGCAGACTATTCTTAGAAGCGGGATGCACTTAGCAAATGCCCACCTCACACAACTAGCCAACCGTGGTGCACTTAGCAATCATCGGAGCCCGGCCCGAATTCTAAACTTTTCTACAATTGTAAATATCCTAGAATACTCTAGGCCCTTGCACTTTAGTCTTTAGCTAGATGTGGAGTGCGCTTAGAAAGATAGTATGCTTAGCATTAAAGGGGGGTTGCGCTTAGAAGTGAGATGCACTTAGTAAAGGGCTACTTCGCACAACTAGCCAACTATGGTACGCTTAGCAATCATCCAAGGTCGACCCAAATTATAGACTTTTCTATAATTGTAAATATCTTAAAATATTTTAGGCCTTTGCATATTAGTCCGTGGCTAGATTTTTAGGCAAGTTGGCAACTTGCATAGTGAGCTCTAAAACCCACCATCCAACATTATAAATAGCCTACCACCCTTGCCATTTTTGCTCACCACACCAATAATTTCCAACACACACAAAGCACATCACGCATACAAACTCTCAAGATCCTATAAGGCTCTCTTGTAATTTACTTTTTGTGAGAAATAAAATTATTTATTTAGTCACATTGCTCTTACTTTTTTCTAGCATTGTCATAAGCATTCTTACTTAGCTAGTTTGAGAAGTGTTCTCGGCTTACTTAGTGACTGTATGCTAGAAGTCGTCTAAGTGCCGCACGGGTTTGCTGCGCAAAACTCATCCCGTGACATTATGCTAAAGCCATCAAGCATATCTGTTGTAACAAGGCCAAGCTCAACTTTGCTCACCTGACGCCACCAATAACTCCACCTTTAGCTAAGAAATGTTGTATGCTATTCTTTGAGTTGACTCAACTGAGTTTTAAAGATAACTCTTTTTATTGATTTATGGATTTCATTGAGTTATGTATTTGAGTTTATAAACAGTTGGTTTTCCATTAAAGCACCTTTGATATTAAAAATATCATAAATCTATTTGGAATGAAATATTAACATAGTGGCTAATATAACATAGGATAAATTTGGCCAAAAAAACAAAAATAAATCCCTTTCCTCTATTAATTTTATGTCCAATTGAACAAGAGAAACTGAACTCCCCACCCTTGTCTTTTCATTTCGTTTCCGCTCTTCTCTTTTGCCCTCCTCTCTTCTCTAATATTTTCATATAACCAAACATGACATAAATGTATTCAAGCCTAACATTCTTACATTAGGCCATATTTGGTTGGAGGTAGGGGATGGGGAGAGGAAAAGAATTTGATTTCTTTTCCACTTTCCATTGTATGGTCCAAATTTAATGGAATTTAATTTCCATTGAAGTTCAATTTCAATCAAGTTGAGGAATTTGTATTCCTTATCAATAGGTAAGGATTTCAAATTCCTCATAATGAAAATTTTTTAATATTTTCTTCTAAATAAAATTAATTTTAAATAAGTTAAAGTGTAAACAATTTATATTTATTTTCTTAAATTAATAGGATAAAATTATTTTTAAAAAAGGGAAAGCAGCAAAATGGATCATTGGAGGTTGTCGGAGTTTCGCCGGATACACACTTCACCATCAAACCAGTGCCAATGGAATCTTAGGAGCTAATCTACAACCATATGGAGTTAGAAATACTAATGTATGTTGTTATTTACTCAAACATTGTTTAAGAGAACATTCTAACTCTTGTATTTCTGAGTATATAATGTATTTTCGGCAAAATTAACACCTCCAATAAATAAATCATTTATTTCTAATCATTTTTATATATTTAACATGATAAAAAAGGAGGTCAATCGAGGTCAACTACGATGGTCAATGATGGTGGGAGGTGGCAGTAGCAGCAGTCAATTGTTGTCCAAGACTTACTGTTGTAATTTTTTAAAATAAAATTATCTATTTAACTGGATAATTTTAATATGCTAATATACTATTTGTACTCAGCAATCATATATTTTTAGAAATTGATTTGAATATATAACTAGTTGTGCAATGTTAGTTATTTTGATTATAAAATAATAATGAATTAATAAAAAATATAATATGAAATTAAATGTTTTGTTATTAATTTATTTTCTAGATTAAATTAATCTATACTTTAATTATTTTTTTATATTTACTAATAATATTAACATTTTAACACTAAAGACAAGGGGTATACTCGTCCATATAAAAAAATATACAATTTCTTTTCTTTTAAAATTTAATGTGAAACCAAACAGTAGTAATTAATCTTTGCATTCCTCTCCACTGTTTTCCCCTCTCCATTCCTCTCCTTTTTTTAAACCAAACACCACATGAAATGAACTGAGGCACCAAATGATTATAGTGAAACATTGTTTAATACAACATTCTTCAATTTTAATGTTAAAAAAAAAAAATTGATTATCCGATATATTGTTTAACTTTTATCATTACTAATTCTAAAATTTTTGTTCGTGACTCTTAGCTTGCACATAATATACAATGCATGAATTCTCATGCTGTTAGCAACTGTTATGAATGTGACAAAAATTTTATATAATTAAGGGGAAGAAGGGGAGTATTGTGGTAGATAATCATAATGTTGCGTTGTAGGTATGCATGTCCTTCTTATACTGTATTCTCAATTTAAAATCAAAAAAGGAAAGGTGTTATCACAAGATGTTTTAGTGTTGCGATAGATCCTAGTTCTTAGATATCGTCAGTAAATTTGTACAGGCCCAATTCATCTGTTGAATGACATTAGTTGGGCCTAATATCCAAGGCCCATAAAAGATTCAGAGTGAGACTCGGCTCGTTCTATATTATAAACGAGTCCTTATCAGGAACTAATGGGTGATGATATTTCCACCCCACAAATTATGTAAATCCACCCCACTTCTAGAAAATAATTATAAAATTTTCACATTACTTTTAAAAATTTTAAATAAAGAAGAATTCTAAGGAATTAATCAATTAAATCTTTCTTAAATTCTTAATTTATTTTTTGTGACTTTTTTTTTATGTTTGACTACTATGATTGCTTCAGCCTAAATTTAAATTGATTATTTTATCCTTAAAATGTAAAAGTACAAAAAATTTACTTTAACTTCAATATTTTTTATTTTATACAAAATTCATTGCTTCTAAATGGTCAATTCTACTTTATTAGTATGATTATTAACATTTAACAAACATTATGTTTTTATGAGTCAATACTCATGTAAATTATTAGGCTATTAAATTTATATCATTTACACGTAAAATATTGAAAATTATTAGACTTTACTTAAAAAGTTAGATAATAAGTCACAAAATTAATACTTAAAGTATTAGATACAAGAACACATTATGCTTCAGGTTAAGTAATTTTATGTCATAACGATTACATAATTAAATAAAACTCATATTAAAATAATCTTCATAGTAAAAAAATAAGTAAAACAATATAAGAATGATTTAATTGATTAATTATACACATATTAATGTTGATTTGTATTTATCAAAAATAATGTGCATTTATTATAAATATTTTTTAAAAGTGGGGTTTGTTTACACAAATAATGGGGTGGAAATATCCCCACCCGGAACTAATAAATCGCAGAACAGAACCCTATTTCAGCAAAAGTCCTTAGTTGGGCCTAAGATCCAAGGCCCATAAAAGATTCAGACTGAGACTCGGCTCGTTCAATATATGAACGAGTCCTTATCAGGAACATATAAATCGCAGAACAAAACCCTATTTTAGCAGAAGTCCTTGTTGGCTTGGTATCTTCTTCGTCTTTCGCCAGCGAAAATTTATACCGATGAGCTAAGTTCAACAATGCTCTATGTATATGTGTATATATAATTTTTACTATAATTTTCTATTTAATATGCTAGCTCTGAGTGCATTAATTCTTTGTTTAATTGCCGCCCAGCCGTAACGTTGACTAAAAATTTATTATTGCTTTTTCCTTTAGTTATTTATGACGTGAATTAATTTGTTTGAGCTGATCTGATGATAAGAAACATTTAGGCATGAGCTGCAACAACATATATTTTGCGCTCCGTGTAGGGTAAATTCTATACGGGTTGTTGTTGCCATGCAGAATGTGCCAATATGCTAATCTGAGGCTTTATTTTTGTGTTAAATTTCAGTGATTAAAAAAAAAATTGCTCTTATTGTATTTAATTAAGTTGATTATGTTAGAATCTTTGGTTTGCTTGTAAATTTTGGAAACCATATGAACCTAAATTGAATGCTTGAAATTACTTTGTCACTAAAAAGTTTGTTTTGAAATTGTCAGGTTCAAAAGGAAGGATATTTATTATGACATTTGATTTTTGGTTAATTTTTTCTTTTTTAATTGTTTGACATACATGCATGTGGTATTGAACCGCAGAATTGGAAATATTTGTTGCCGATGATGACAACTTTTTGGACTTGAGCTGCAACAACATTAAGCGCACCGTGGTAGAATTTCTACACATGGGTTGCTGTTGCAAAGAAGAATGTGCCAAAATGCTAATCTGAGGCTTTATCTGTTATTTTACTGATGAACTGAATTGTTTAATGTCTTATTTTTATGCCTTAATTTAATCACATTGTTTTACATATACAGACACTATGATTTAATCTCTCCCTAGAATCCAATGCTATCATTCAGAATATATATATATATATTATAAATGTTCCAATATGGAATTTTAAAGTGGAGGAAAGTTTGGGAGTTTATGCGCTTTAAGTTTTAAGCTTGTTAAATCCCACGGTTTTAAAGTTTTTCTGGACTTTTTCTGCACTTTAAAATCCTGGACTAGAAAACTATTAATATATTTGAAAATGCTTGAATGTGTATGTGTTAGTACCTGGTACCAAATTGATTCATTCCATCCTCCTTTTTCTTTTTTGCTACTATAAATTTTGGATTTTTTTTTATATTGTTGGGATATAGCGGATTTGATTATTGATATTAACCTCCTTCGTGTTACTGAAATTGCTAAGTCTCCTGATGTGTATACCTCTATTTCTTTTGAGCTATTGAGTTATTATTGTTGCTTGCTTGCTGCTGTTAAATTGCCAATTTTATTGGGTCCCTTTGATTGGAACTGTTATTTTTTCTGTGGCAGACTGATGTATCTGTCTCTTTTTGGGGTCATTATTGTTCACCAAGGTGGGAGTCTAGCGGTTCGCTGCACCTTAATTTTTCCTGCACTAAGAATGTCTTATTTGGCAATTTGAAGGAGAATTTAGACATAAAAGGTTATTTTACTTGGAAAATGGAAAAATGTGTATCACATTATATATTCAATTTCGCTGAGAACTAATAGCAAGCATATTGAGTGTTGCTACAGTTATTTCTTGATTGTATTTACTAAAACCTATATTAGGAGACATCTATTCCTATCTCTTTCATATGTTTGTCTTTTTTAACCCCTCACAACTTCCGTATTTTATTCTTTATTGTTATTCTGCAGTTGGTCTTTGAGAGCGAAGGTTGCATGTTATACGAGAATGCCGTGGTTATGGAGATAACTGTACTGCAGGATCAGCAGCGGTATATTTTTACTGTAACTCATATATGAGAAATGAAATTTGACTAATTTTAGCAGATATGTGATTTCCAGTTGTAACTTGAACTAAGATTTTCCAATGTCTGGTGCTGAAATTGACCTTTTGCAAGGTTTTATTTGGAAATCTCATGGTAGAATATATTCTTGTAATTCTGATGCCGAATGGCTGCCCCATGTTTTGAACTTTAATGGTGAAATTGTGCGTTTATAAGACAGCTTTTGTGCTTATGACAATGTCATCTAGTTTGGATTCTTGTAAATTGTTTAGATTGACAAATTCTCCTTTTAAACAACTATACATACTGAAACTGTATTGCTACTCAAAGTGTCAGAATCTTTCTTCAATCTTCAGGCATTCCATTCAGAGTCAAGCGTTAAGTGAGTCATGGTGATTATCCGGAAATAAAGCATGCAGCACATGACCCGGGTTTTCAGAGGCATGATGAATTGGTGAGGGGACTGGGCTCAGCCCAAGGCCTAATGAGAAATGAACTGACTACCAAAACCAAACTTTGTTCATGTTTATATGTCCATGCTGGGTGATACTGCTTTGTATGGTTGTTCCATGGGAGAGTAGCTCAATTTCCACACTTGTGCTAGGTTAGAATGGTAGGTTTCCATTTGAAAAATGAAAAGTAGTTCATCGTAAACTTCCTGCCTAAATATTCTAACTAATCCCTTGCGCCGTGTAATATTTATAGGTTTGTTTACAAGATCTCAATTCTCAAATGCGTGTGTGCACTTTTGAGACACGGGGCTCTTTAGGGATTTTCCTCATTTGGTGAGGGTATGGGGATGATTTTATACATAATTCTTATTCGAGAAAGAGATGGGGATGATTTTTTATCTAATTTTTTTTTCAAAGAAGGTACGGGAATGAGATGGAGTCTCCATCCCCACCCCAATTCTCCATTTTTTCATTTTTTTCATTTTAATTTTATTTTAATTTTTTAGAATTGTTAATGAATAAATAATAAAATTTAAATTATAAATACTAAGTATTAGTATAAATAACAAATAACAAAATATTTATACAAATATATTATAACACCTTAAGGCTTAATTAACTAATTATAGTCTTGAATTACTATTCGATCAGGTCTTATTTAAAAGGTTTTAGTCCAAAATTTTTCTTTTAAACTTTTATTTAATAAAACAAAAACTAAAACAAAAGTTAAAACTATAACATCCAAACTTTAATAAGATATATTGTAAAACTTTATTTTTATTTAAATTTTTTATTTTAATATGATTAAATAAATTTTGAATATTGAAAATGTATCGATTAATCAAAAATTATTTAGAGATCGGGGAACCTTGAGGATCTCTTGCTATTATTTAAGGAGGGGACGGGAATCCCTTTAAGTAATTCTAGCATGGACGGAAAAGGGACAGGGACATATACAGAATATTAGAGATTGGTATAGGAATGTCAATCCCCTCCCCTCCCCTTTGCCATCCCTAGAAGAATCTCCGAAGTTGGCTTTTGTCTCGGGCAGTGTCGGAAGAGTAGAGAGTTGACAACGGGTCTTGGTGGACCTCGAAGACCAGGAGGCCCTGGATTTGGTCCGCGACCTGGCGGACCGTGGGGCCCTGGCCCTGGAGTTCCTCGTTTCTTTCCTGGATTTGGTGGGTGTGCAGATGGTATGTGCGGCATGATCTCTTCTTGGTAAGATAATTTTGATCCACGTTCTCTGTGTTTCCGTTGTCACTATGGATTGCAAAATCTACAGGCTGATTTTTTGTGTTAATACCGCAGCTTGTACCGTCTCTGCTGCCGTTGGTTGCTACAAGATTTCTTTGGCGGACCCCGTGGCCCCTACGGTCCACCTGGCGGCCCCCCACCATTCTGATTTTCTTTGGCGTTGGTCGGAGTGTTGATATTTTTCTGCTGTTGTTTGCTGAGAGATCCACCATCGCGGACCTCATGGGGCCCCCCATCACTCTGATGGCGTATTGTTATTTTTTCTGTCTACTTGTGTGGTTTCTGTTTCAGTAGTACTATTAGCGCAAACAATGTCTTCTTTTCTGATGACTGGGAGGTTAAATCTTTCGAACACTTATTCATTTCTAAGATATATTTATAATATGGATCAACCCGAAAATAATAATAATAATAATAATAATAATAATAATAATAATAATAATAATAATAAAATCTACCACCGTCCGCATCCAAATTAACAACACCAGGAAACCAGAACAATTAAGTTTTATGGAACAAGGAAAACGGCTTTCAATAAAGAACCCTACAACCAGACATTACAAAGCCTTTAGGGGTGTAATTTTCTCACACACGAGGATTCAAGGCAACACAAGTTTGTTAGCAAGCGCCCCACCAACACGGTGGCTGAGCGCCTTCATGTTTTGCTTTTAAAAGATAACAGATAGTATGTACATGGAAAAATTGTAAATTAAGAATCTAACCAACCACACTGGAAATCAAATAAACACAGATACAACTACCTAAGAATCCATTTCTGGGCATAATAGCCTCAATTCCATGGCGCCATCACATGCTTTCCAATGGACTTGTATTGCATCAAGCAACACCTATCAGGTCAAAAATAGAAACATTAACACATCAATCACTTGTGATTCAAGAATATTTCCAGCTTGATTCAACACACACAGATGACAAAATTGGGTGTCATTGCGCATGCCAGTAACTTGCATGGCAGCTTAGAGACGACCCTAAATACCCGTAATATCAGCATACGGCTATTGCAAAAGACAGTCATTGGAAAAGTTCTTCAACTGATTTTATGGAACAATCAACCCAAAGGAGAACTTCATAAAATTCCAAGATTGACTCGACTCACACGATATACCTCAACAAAATGGAACATTAATCAGTTGGTACAATTTAAGCTATCAGATTAAATTAATTTACAACACAGCTACCATGTTCAACCGATAGTTGGGCAAAACCAAGAGCAGGTTGAAGAACAGATTTACGTCCCAGGTACAAATCATGCAATAATTAATGACAGGAAAGAAGCCTTGCATGCAGGAGTCTACCTGATTATCATTCATTCACAAGCAATCTTAGTATCAAAGCTGCTAAGACATATGGCAAAAGCCTGGAAAGCTGAGATTGGATACTGATAATCCATGGTGAATACATCTTTCCCCACTTTTCCAAACTGCAGAATAACATTCTCATGCTCCTGCCTAGCTACCCCGTTCTCCAAAGAAGCAACCAGTTGAAAATTCTTAACAGAAGCAACAGTTACCCGTCCATTGAAGTTCAAGCACCAGCACTGGAGTTGTTCATGCCACCTCGGAGCCTTGTTCCTCAACACCAACAGTCCCTCTTTCTGGCCATTCTGGCCAGACAAAGGTCCAGATTGGAAATTTTCCATGCGGATTGATTTTGATCTAAAAAAGGGAATGGAAGGAAAACTATCGAGACTGCTGTGATGAAATTCAGTCTGTGTAGGGGCCACTCCCCCTGGCTCAATGGCAGAAGCAGGAATCGCATCCATAACACATTGCATCCTCCTTGGACCTCTATGTTTTAAATGGGTAGCTTTTTGGTCAGTAAAGACAGGATATTGTGTAACTGAACAATGATCGCAACATACAAATTATTGGAAACATCTCCCTTACCTAGAACCCAAGACATTTAACTCGTATGACATATGGGCTACAGGATAGTTGCCAGCAAGTAATTTAGGGGAGACTTGTTTCATATTAACCTGTCTCGTGGAGCGACATTTAGTAACTCTTGCTTCAGCATTTGGAGGCTGCCCATCATAGATTGTGAACTTGGTGCCCAAAAAGTTGGACCTGTCATCAAGGAGACCAAGATGGTATGCTTAGGCCTCAAAGACACTCAAGAACCATCAACGCGACGTCCTGAATTAACATACCTCAACCTTCCAATATAGGTGCTGCTCCCTTTAGACACATCGTCACAATTTAATGAGATAATGTAGTCAGTGCAAGTAGGGCGTCGACACTTCCTGGCAGCAAGAAGGAACTTTCCATCATCATTTGAAGCTGCCAAGAGATGACATGGGAACAGAACAGTTCAGCCCTTACACATCAGAATTGTGCATAAAGGACAAAACAGACTAATAAGTTAACAAAAACAAATTATTAAAAAATCTGTAACATATCATAATATATCATACTCAATATACAGTGAAGATAAATGAATATTTGGTATAATAGAAAAAAAAATGTGCAAACACGGTTAAACACATGCGATTACATCGAATTAGAAAGAAAAGAGTTCTTTACATTGATTTAAACCCAGGTATAGATAATATGTTTGGCTGCTACGATTCCGTTTTATGTAGCACTGAAGGAGAGAGCCCCTTGGACCAGGCTGCAGAACAAAAGCACCAATTGGCAGGAAATATACATCTTTATAATAAACTCATTTTGAAAGAGAGAACATAATTCAGCGAAACAAAATCAACCAATATACATAAAAGAAAGATGTAAGCGCTCTATCTCGAACCTGCTTCAAGGAAATAGGAAATGTCAACTTTCCCGAAACTTCTAGGGTTTTCACAATTTCCTTCATAATTTCCCTCCAACTCCTGCAAACACCAGCACAAGCAACCACATTTTTGCGAGGAGGCCAAGTTGTCTCAGAAGCCTCAATTCTCAACAACACATCCCTTAACAGCTCGGCTGGCATATTCGCCCAGCAGCTTTGCTTGAAAGCATCAACCATCACAGAGCAATCCTGAACCACCCGATGTGATCTCGACCGCCCAAATCCAAACCTCACATCAAACCCTTTTCTAGAAATGCTCCCAAGCTCACCCTTCACGTCTTGCAGTATGCTCTTGAAAGACATCGATTGTCCCCTTTAATCTTAACCTATCTACACCTCGACAAATGTAACTAAATGCTCCGAAATGTCCAAAATCCTAATAACCAAGATTATGTTCCCAAAAAAAATCTCAACTTTGTACACTGAATTTGAGCTGAATTGCACTAAACAGCTACACCCAGAAACTTTAGAAGCTAAAAATCAAAACTTTGCAAAGTTAATGACTACCCATCACCATAAATTCTCCTCCAATAACTTAATATCAACCGCAATTAATCTCCAAAAATGAGATAATAAAAAACACAAGCTGGAAATGAACCTATTTAAGATCTACACTACCATTCTACGAAAAAAATTCAACCACTGACAATAAATAACGATATTAAAGAGTACCCACCAGAGATCAATTAACTATTTCAGCATAATTTAGAAAATAATCCCATAGATCTCCACAAAAATCGAACTTTTACCATTTCCAATCACCAAAAAAGCTAATGAAAATTACAGGGACTGGGATAAACTAAACCTGGAAAACAATAATGACGCATTAGGGTTTTCAGAACCATTGTAAGATAGGCGGTGAGCAATGATCGACGGAAAATTGGATTATTCGGTTAACGGAGAGATTAGAATTAGGGTTTGTAAATTTCTTTTTTTTTTTTAATATTTTTTTATTATTATTTGGCGCTGCGCCTGTGATTGTATTTGTTTTTTGTTGACGTTGGTGGCGTTAACTTGCGTGATGTCTGCGTGTTTCGTTTTGTGTAATTTTGGGGCTGGGGGCCGCCCTTAAGCTTTCCTTTTGTACAGTTTTTAATATAATACTCATTCAAGTTATCAATGAGTGCTTTTTAAAAAATATTTAATTTTCACTATTAAAAATTTAAATTTATACTAATAAAGATAAAATTATTTATTTAATTTATTATTTAAAAATATAACAATAAAAATTTTAATAAAAAATTATGAAATTAATTAAATATTTATAATTATTAGATAAATCTTATTAAATAAATACTTGGCCTTGTCATTTGTATTTATTTTTATAGGTCCCACGTGTCCTGATCCAGTAGCTTCTTGTCTCCAATACTTCGGGTTGTGTACCGGGTCGGGTTTCGCCTTTTCTGACGCTTTATGGTAATTTTCTTCAAGAAAACACAGTTGCAGGGGTGCGCACAGGTTACTTCGGAGCTTCATCAAAAACAGCTCCTTCAAAATGCTCTCCATCAATAATTCATTCAATATTGTTGGTTTTTCCAACTGTAACGGATTCTCTCATATACATAATACATTGAATCTTTCAATGTGAAACTTAAAACACTGTAGTTAACAGTTAACTTTATTAATTCAATCCAGACGTACGGTTGGAATATTAAATATTTGTTACCTAGAAAATTTATTCATGTAGAGTATTCGTTAGATTTGCGGGTGTTGGTTGATTTAATTATTAAAACTTATTAGAGTGGTACAAAAAATTTGATTCATGTAATATTGTGTGGTCCAGATTTTTTTGCCCTTTTTGGGGTGAAGGTGCTTGTACCTTTCAATCAATGCTGTGAATTAAGTTTGGGGACTCTCAACTTAGGAGAAAATGAGAATTCGAGAAATAAGAAAAAGTTCTATCATCCTACTGCCGCGTGTGAAAATTTAGAATTTTTTGGTAAAAACAAAAGGTTTTCGAAAATTATCATATGAATAGTTCTATTGATTGTTTGGTACTATTTATAGGTGATTTATAAATTAGACATAAATTTTAGATTTTTTTTTTTTAAATATAATCTTCAATATCCTTCTTTTTTTTGTTGAACGAACAGCTTGAATAATTTTTAATGAAGCCCATGATTGTTTCTTAAATATAATGCACTCACACAATCCTTTTTAGATAAATTCTCTTTCAGCTTATTTGAGTTTCACACTTCTTTTTTTTTTTTTTTATGTTTTAATAAAACACATGTTGTATTGTAAGTATTTAAAAAATATAACATTGGATAGAAAAGGATAAAGACAAATAAATCTATTTGATCCCCTTTCATACTTTTTTTTTAAAATATAATTTTTACAACACCCAAATTGAAAATTTTCCGTATGTGAACTTTTTAAACAAACTTTCTTACCAAAAAATTAATATGGTGGGTATTCAAAACTTAGGAACCAACTAGTTGGAATTGAAACTAATCATCGATTAATCATGCGGCGGTGGATTCATTATTGGTTTTATAAAATAATTATACAAATAAAAGTTTTTGGGATTGTATATTACTCTCGTACAAGAAGATTTTACAAACATAATATTACTCGAACAATTAAAAGTTGAAGGGTAATATACAAACGAATGAACGGTTGCAAACGATACTTGCATCTCCTTTATGGCCTCGATCTATAACTTTTTTCTAGACTTTGTATTAATATACGGGATTATTACTTATATTACAATTCACATTTTGTAAGGATTACAACTCGTATTTATAAATGAGATAATTAATATTCGAAAGACTACTCCATCCACATTTCGAAAGGAAACAAATTATTTTTACTCAAATTGAGAAAGAAAAATTAAACCCTCACAACATAGAATTCATACCCTCACAATTGTAAGAGCATAAGTTCTCATCACTCAGCTAAGGCCGAGTAGCGATAAATTTTTTCTAGACTTGAAGCAGCTTTTATCACTTTTAATTTTCAACAGAGTAAACACATGCACGACATAAAAATTAAATTTGGGAAATAGCTGCAACCGAGGAATATTGACCCCATTACCCCATGTGCATCGACACTCCTGTCCATGTGCTTCATCGCCATGTGAGGATAATGTATGATCTTTTTACGAGTATCTCACTACTTTTTTATCGATTAGGATATGATAAGTCTTTAAAGCCTTAAGAAAGTGATTTTTAATTTTTTTCCTTTTTCGTTCGAATTGAAGTTTTGGAGAGATACGAACAAAAAAACATTGTTTTCGGTTTTGTCCACTTCCTGCCTTTAAACAAAAAAAACAAAAACAGCTATGACAGAAGATCTTTTGATTTTAAACCATTTGTATCATGTCATAATATTTGGAAACATTTTCTTGAATAATTTTAGTAAACATGCGATTATGGTCCAAAAAAAAAAAAACGCTACCGTGATTGGAATCTAAGACGGGGTTAAAATTAATTATTAGCTAATGCTAAGTGTGATGTTATACAAAGGATGGGGCAAAACTACATTTCATGACTTTGTATTTAGAGAATGATCAGTCCAATTTAATAGTTAATGGGCAAAAAAGGGAAAAGAATAAGTTGGATATGATCGTGATAATGTATCTAACCAATACATTATCCATTTCATTTTATTTAGATTATTTTGAGAAAATTCACGATGAATGTTGATTGTTGGATAATACTTGCATGCTACAATCAGACAAATAAATTTAGTTTGAATAGTTGGATTGAAATCATAAAAGATAATTGCAAGAAAAAAAAATGTAAATACAATAAAGAATTAAGAGAACTATCAATGGATAAAGAATATATTGAGTAACCTTACAGATAAAAATTATTATATGTACCGATTTTATTTATAAAAACTATTTAACGTGATATTGTTATTTCTTATCATAAATCACAATGTCTCGCATTTTCAATACACGCACACGCACACGCACACCCCTCGTTCTTAAGATAAATTTTTACATAAAATCTCAGCCGTAAATCATAACTGATCTACTGGTCAAAATTAATGTTGACATAAATTTCCTTTTGAAAGGAAAAAATAGCGAAAATTGGCCCCACCAAATTATTTTTAATAATTCTTTCCACTGCATTTTCCTCTATTTTCTCGCTTACTCTTTTTCAGTGCTTGAAGAGATAAGTTTTATTTGTTACCACTAAGAGGTTTAAAAAAAAAGTAAATGCTCGTTTATTCTTAATATTTTAATTTATATGATCATTTAATCATTATGTTTTAAAAAAACATACGAAGGCATATCTATTATTAAATATGTTACAATTTTACTCTTATTTTTTTCTTAGCACACACCAATAGTATATATTGGCATTGATTTTTTTTATCTATAAAAAAATTAATTAGCAAATTAATCAATAAGTATATGTCTAAAACAACTAGTATTTGTATACCATTGTAATAATCTTGCTAATAACCATTTATAAATAAATTAATACTAGCTAAATTAAAGCAATGTTTAAGACCTTTTCAACAATATTACTAATTTTTTTTTTATAGAAAATTAATTTATCAAATTAATCCTAAAAGTAAAATAATGGCAAAATATTTAGATTAATTTTTATTTTACTTTTGAGGCTAATTGATAAATTCACTTTTTTTTTTCTTTTCATTAATATATCCAATAATATTATTGCAATGGTATTATTATAAAAGTAAAGGAAAAGAGTAGAAGTGTAATATATTTACCAATAAGAATGTTTTGAGATATTTTTTAAAATATAAGGACTAAACTGATACTTAATTTAAAATAGAGATTAAACCAATATTTTCTCAAAAAAATATATAAATATAATTCACATACTCCATAATAGAATATTTTCTGTCTCCTTATAATCAACAAGTATAATAAATAATGATGGGGTAATCACTCCACAATTATAAGAATTAATTTAAGTCTCTTATAGAAAATTATTGTTTAGCCAATTGGAATTAAAAATAAATCACAAATTAGACAATTAAAATAGAGGAAAAAAATTCCACTCTTTTATCATTCCCTCACAGTATAGGTGATCCGAGAAAAGGGACAAAAAAAGAAAAAAGGTTCATTACCGAACGAAGTACTGAATATATTCTTTTCCTGATGGAACGGGTAGTGTGGAGTTTACATTAAGCAACTCCGCCCCAGGGTCCCACGAAACAATGTTGTTTAGACACAATCCGGCGGCTTACAACTAATATGTACGATTCCATTCAGTTTCATGAACCGCACCAAATCAAAACCTTTTGCTTAGGCACAATCCGGCGGCGTACAACTAGGATGTATGATTCCCTTCAGTATTATGGACCGCACCAAACCCGAACCTTTTGATATAAAAGAAACCGCCAGTTCGGTTCATCACGCTTTTCATTTTTCCCGGTCTTTGCAAAGTTCCACTTCCAGTGTGACTCCATCGCTAACTAGAAAATTCAAAGAAGTTTGTCTCCAATTCAAATTCCATCAATTTTTTTTTTTTTAAAAAGAAAAACCTTCTTGCAAATTTTGAAAGCAAAAGCAAATCGCTGATTGCTCGGGCAGTTAAAATTCTAAGGTACGTATATGGTTGGTTATATTCCTTTTTCGTTGGTTTTTCTAAGTACTGTGGAGTATACGGATTCTTAACAATTAAGAAAGTGCTGTGAAGTATCCTAGATTTTGAATTTTTAAAGTAAACAAACTTTGACGAACATCCAAAAGTTTAGGAAGGAGAAGATCAATTTAGTAGTTAGAGCTTAAGTTGGTCGCTTTCAAAACCACTGTTTCTCTATTCTGAGTTTCAACTTTTCTATTTCTGGTTGAGTTTTGTTTATATTTTTCTTATTCATATTTTTTACACTCTACATTTATGAATACATGAAAGTTTGATATGATACTACAAGTTCACCATGAGACGATTGATTGGTGTGTTTGAAACAGGGAACTTACATTTGTTGATGCATGGGGGCTTGAGGAAGCAAAATGAGTCTCAAGTTGGATTCTGTTTCGACATTTCTCAATGAACCAGATGCTGCTCCTGTACATTCTATCACTCTGTTTGTGGCTCTCGTTAGTGCTAGTATTGTGATTGGTCATCTTTTGCAGAAGACTGGATGGATGAATCAGTCTGTTACTGCACTCGCTTTTGTGAGTTTTCTTGCATTCATCTAGGATGTTAACGATTTTTATTTATTTTGGTTGTTTCATGTTTTAAGAAAATGGTAGTTGATTCTTTTTTGGGTTTGATTGCAGGGCCTTTGTACTGCAACTGTTATTATACTAACTACTAATGGCAAAATCTCAGACATTTTGTTATTCAATGAAGATCTATTCTTTATATATCTTCTTCCACCTATCATATTCAACGCCGGGTATGCTTGAGTTTTATCTCTAATTTCATTCTTTTACCAATTGACTCTGCTTCCTTGTAGTCCATTCAATCTGTTTTGAAGCTTGTAAACATGGTACATTTGGCCCTCAACTTCAACTACTTTTTATTTAAATCACAATCAGGGGGTGGACTTTTTTGAATTTCTTTGTGTTTTTTCTCATTGATTCTTTCTATATGCCAGGTTCCAAGTCAAAAAGAAGCAATTTTTCCAAAATTTCATCATAATCAATTTGTTTGGTGTTGTTGGTACACTGATATCCTTTGGCATCATATCAGTAGGTATATCCCCAACTTGAGGCTCGTTATGTTATTTCCTGTTTGGTAATAACATCTTAATCATAATTGTTATGTGAATGCAGATGTCGCATGTTTGATGTGACTGGACTAAGTGCAATTTGCTTGGTGTTTTGCACACACTTACAAAATGTTATATGCTAATGCGTACAGGTTGTTCTGGTGGCAAGTGGATTTATCATGTTATTTGAATCAATTAAAAACTTTATATCTTACTTTATGAAATGAATTTTCATAATTAACTTCCCCATAATTCTCAAACTGTAAATTTCTCATGACTGAAGGCAGGATATATCTGAAGGCACCTTATGGTATCTTTTTTGGCTGAACTTCTATAGGAGTTCTCTCTAAGTTTACCTTTCAGCAGAGAATGGACTATCCTTTTGACCTGTTTGTTGACTGTCAAAAGTTTAAGAATCCAGAATCTTTTCGCCAGGGCATATTATTTGTATAACAAGTTTCTTAGTAACTATTTCCCCATTTTCTGGAGTGGCTCAGGCTCTTTCTTAATGCATAAAAACTAGATGAATAAGATTCTTATTGGATTGAGAACTAGATATATATGCAGCTTTGACATTTGATTTATATTCTATAATAATATATGCAAATAAATGTTTTTTTCACAATCCTCCAGTAATCATTATTAGTTCATGTTCTGGTGGAGTTGTCCAGGATTTGCATGCTATCTTGATCCCTCTTTCTCCTCTTGCCACCAGAAACAAAAGCAGCTTGATAATACTTTGCTGTATACATGCTTAAATGACTGTCTAAATTTTAAAGGCATGTATCTTGCTTCATCTTTCTCCTGTCGCCGCCAGAAACAAAAGCAGCTTCATAATACTTTGCCACATATATGCTTAAATGACTATCCAAATTTTAAAGTCATGTTTACATTTTAAATCACAATTTCATGTCATTTGTTAGCAAGAAAAGAAAAGTCACGTGAAAGTAAGAAAAGAAAACTATCATAATTCTCAACTACCTTAAATGCGTGGTATTATTGATAACTTTCTGTCATTCTGATGTGTGCCATTTCTGATTCTCTTGGGTCACGATTTAACAGGTTCGGCTCAATTATTCATGAAATTTGGTCTTACTTTCTGGGATCAAGGGGATTTTCTTGGTATGCTCCATACCTTTCATCATCACGTTTTTCTTTGTATAAAGTTGCACATTTTAGATAGGCACTGGTCATTTTTGGAAAATTGAGTTCGAACTGCTGTTTCCTGCTTGTACTATAATAATGCTAGGATTGTTAATACTGAGAATCTTTAGTGTGATGTATCCTGTCCAATGACAAATCAAAGTGTGATAGTAACTGAGAAGCAATAATTTAGTTTAAAACAAAAAATCATGATGATATTAATATTGGTTTGCTCTATTATATTTTTCTTTCTAATCTTTTTTTTTTTAGAAGATCTTCTTCTGTTTTTTAATACAATTGCTCTCTTCTTCTTTTAGCACTCGGGGCAATCCTCTCGGCCACAGATACCGTTTGCACATTGCAGGTATAAATGAATTTCCCAGCTTTTAGTGCCAAAGAAATGAGGAATTGATAAATCTTGTCTTGTAAGTTTTGTATCTGGTTTACAGGTGCTTAATCAGGAAGATACACCTCTATTATACAGTCTAGTCTTTGGCGAAGGTGTGGTAAATGATGCCACATCTATTGTACTCTTCAATGCAATCCAAAAATTTTCTGTGCACATAAACCCAGACACCGTCATGCAATTTACTGGCAGTTTCTTATATTTATTTAGTTTGAGCACATTGCTGGGAATAGCTGTAAGTTCCTCTCTCTGTCTTTGTGCATGTGCATGAGAGTGCATTTTTGTGTGTCTTTATTGTCATTTCCTTCTTTTAAGTTTTGGCAATGCAGAAAAATTTGTATAGCATGACATAAAATCCTGGCTCTTTGCAGGTTGGATTGATAAGTGCATACATTGTAAGAAAGCTGTACTTTGGCAGGTATTGAATGAACAATATTTATAAGCTCATTTGTTGTTTACCTCTTTGTTTATATAAGTCATTATTTATGTTCTGTGCTTGCATTTTGTATGGTATTAGAAGTTTGCAAATGAGATCTCTTTATTAGTGTTTTAGTCGGATGACAAATTTAATCTCTCAGGAGCGAATAACTTATTGGTGGGGGTTCTGCTTCTAAGCAATGTTAACAATCTGTTTTCTTGCCTGTCAGAATTGCTAAGTGATGCTATCTCTATGAGTTAGCTGACAAAATTTATCAGATCAATATGCATCTAGGCAATGCTAACACTCTGTGTTCTTGCTGGTCAGAAGTGCTAAGTGATGCTATCTCTATGAATTCATTGACAAAGTTTATCATGATCAATCTGGAATTGTTTAAAAAAAAATTGTTTTGGCTTGCCCTTATGGCTCTATCCAGCATCAGTTGTTTTACCAGTCTTTTTGGCCAAGTCTCTCCATGTTAAAATAATATAATAGGAAAATGTTCAAAACAAGGATCCTTTTTAATATCTAGAGAATGAAGTAGCTTAAACCATTGCTAAATTTCAGGCACTCAACAGATCGTGAAGTTGCTCTAATGATTCTCATGGCTTACCTTTCATATATCATGGCCAATGTAAGTTTTCTGTTTCACATGTTTCAGTGCTTTACGAAATTACTGCCCTAACTTTTTCTTATGGCGTGTCATGTAACTTTGATGTCGACAACTATTGTCTTGCAGCTGTTTCAGTTGAGTGGCATCCTTACTGTGTTCTTTTGTGGGATTGTCATGTCCCACTACACATGGCACAATGTTACTGAAAGTTCAAGAGTCACGACCAAGTATGTTGATGCTTCTGAAGTAGTTCCTCAAACATCGAAATGTAATATTTTTCTTGTGCTTTACACTTCTTGTTTTCCTGCAGGCATACTTTTGCGACATTGTCTTTTATATCAGAGACTTTCATCTTCCTCTATGTTGGTATGGATGCCTTGGACATAGAGAAGTGGAAGATTGCAAAGGGAAGGTAACATTAATGTTAAATTGAGGATAGTTCAATTGAGTCTAATCTTTCCAAGTCATCTATACTAATAATTATTAATTTACTAAGTCTTCTGGTTGTATGAGATTGTTGGTGAATTGCTCTCCTTTTCCCTTATACTTGTCTTTCTAGTAAACAGAAATGCCCCTGTTAAAATTATAACTTTACCCGCTGCGACCACATGTGAAATTCTCATTTATAACTTTTCTTCTTGTACAGTCCTGGGATATCAGTTGCAGTGAGTTCTATTCTGCTTGGTCTGGTTCTGGTTGGGAGGGCAGCTTCGGTTTTCTCTCTATCATTTTTATCCAACTTAGCCAATGATTCCCCGATTGGCAAAATCGGATTTAAGCAGCAGGTAGGTATTTTTGGTCTTGCCTATATGCGGACCTGAATTTGCTGAATGACAAAGTAATGTTACTGATTCAGGTTACAATATGGTGGGCTGGGCTCATGCGAGGTGCCGTATCTGTTGCACTTGCTTATAATAAGGTAAAATCTGAGTCACAAATATATTGACGCTATGATGTTTGCCGCTTCAATTCTTAGTCATGTTTAGGAAATGGAATTAGCAGGTGGGTTAAAGGAATTGTCTGGCTATCATTTTGGCTGGGCTGTCTCATTTTTTTCCCTTCTTTTGAGAATAGGATTGATTAGGGTGAAAACAGAATCTGCCAAAGGAATGAGGCAGCCCGAAATCTGAAATCTTAACCATTAGGTTATTTATTTGTTCAAGTTTCTCTTTAGATTTCGTATCTTAGTTTTTCTGTTTTCCTTTAACAAAACAAAGGAATTCCTATTTGCAGTTTACTTCCTCGGGCCATACTCAACGGCCTAAAAACGCCATAATGATTACCAGCACCATCACAATTGTTCTGTTCAGTAATGTGGTAAGCAATTTTGCCGCCAATCCATACAACCACCGGAACCCACTTAGCTGACCTTTCTTCATTAAACGCTAATTGCTATTATGATTATTATTAATTTGCGAAAATTTTCAGGTGTTTGGATTATTGACCAAGCCTCTTGTAAGGTTGATGTTGCAACCACGGGAGCAGTCAAGTGAAATTTCAAGTCCCAAGTCTAGCAGTGCTCTCCTCCCACTTTTGGCAAATGGGCAAGACTCGGTCTCGGAATTAGAGTTGGTGGGTGGTGGCATCAGTATCCGTCGTCCAAGCAGTTTAACAATGCTTATAACCAAACCAACGTGCACTGTCCATTACTATTGGCGGAAATTTGATAATGCTGTCATGCGTCCTATCTTCGGCGGAGGAGGTGAAGAATCGCCACCAAATGATATTTTGCAGTGACAACGACGACGATATAGCTTGTACAGAATAAACACCATGGAGCTAGAGTCAACATCTTGTGTAAATATTTAACAATTTTACGACGATTTTGTTGACTCTCTTTTTCTCCAGTTAAAAGCTTTTTATTTTTATTTTTGGATTAACATGTTTTTTCACTTACAAATACGCCAGTGCCTGCTGAAGCCTATGACAAATAGTTGTATCAAAATTCGAAAGTCCATTTAAACAATTTACTGGTGAAAATATGAGCAGGTTTATTTTGCTTAAATGTTTAACGAAAAAGATTAAAAAATAAAAATAAAAATAAGTTGTTTTAGACATTGGTGGGGGATAATAATATGTGCTGGAAGGTCCAGTTTCGACCGTTGGAGATACACTACGCTCCACCTTGTTCGCTTATTTTATTGTTAATGTCCGTGTCCAACTACTTTCGTAATACGTACAAAACTGTTTTCATACATTTGAAATCTCAAAATTGTCTTCATACATTATTCATTGCACAGTGGCTTAAGATTAGGCTTTTGGAATTTAGACCCACACACCAATGCACTATTACATTCGGCGCCCAGGTGATAAGAAAAAACTTGGAGCTTTTTACGATCTTCACATCTCTTATCAAAAACTTCCGAGTTTTTCTCATCTCTAGTTCCCGAAAGTCTACAAACTAACCTTGCGCTGAAATTCAAATTCCAGATCCATACAGTGATCCTCGATGAATAGACATCTGGCCGTTGGATCACGTAATGAACCTCGAGATTAACGGACATCTGTTCCATTTGATAAGATAAGAACCATAGGAGCGGCGTAGACAAAGCATACCTATAAGGGTAAACCTGTAAATTCAATAAACTGATTTTTCAAATCCCGAATTTACGGCATGTGTTGTTTTTTCAGCTTACGTCTCGATGTTTGAAACATCTTCCGCAGTTCTACACACGTGTCTGGATTTCATTGGCCAGCGAAGCGATGCTAACGGTGAAAATCGGAGGAAGTATATTTAAACTACAGCCCTATCAGCTCAGCTAGTAGAGACAAAGAAGCACCGCTGTCTTCGACTTCGTCTTCGTCTTCGTCCAGTCTCAGTCTCAGCTTAAGAGGAAAACGAAGGCGACTCAGTTACTCAGGTACTCTCGCTTCAACTTGGACGGCGTTCTTGTGAGCTTTGAGTAGGCTTTAGTTCAATTCATTTAAAGTTCTTGCCATTCTCTTCAGATTTTGTTAACGACTGTTTAGATTTCTTTCCTTGTATGGTTTATGCGTTTTTAATTTCTGTTTTTTTTAAAAAAAATTTTTAATAAGGTCTCTCTATTTTTTCCCTGTTTTTTGGGAAATAATTTATTAATAAGGTCTCTTAATTAGGCAGTTAATTTGGATATTTTTGAAAACTAAAGTTTCCCTCTTTGTCTTCTTGGGAATAAAATTACTATATTAACCCTTTAATAGTTCTGTTTTGTTTGCCCTTCACTGCCATCCAAAATGATAACTTGGTACTCTTCGCCAATTCAGATTGTACTATATGGTGTTTTTTTGTTACTGCTTGTTCTGTTTCCATTTGTAGATAGTTTTGGATTATTAAATAAGCCGAGTAAAGAATCTTTAAGTATGTTGAGTGTGTATTTGATTTTGTGATTGTGAAGAAGGTGACCATAGTAAAGAGAGAAGATGGTGGAAGTGATGAGCAAAGAAACATCACACTGGTGGTGGTTTGACAGTCACAACAAGGGCGCAAAACGCTCTCCATGGCTCCAATCCACACTTGATGGTAAATTTCTTTTACCCCCTTTCTTGTTTAATGTTACTCTTTCGTTGTTTGTGAGTCTTGGTCTTGATTCTTGGTTCTTCATTTGTTAGTTTTGCTCCTTGATTCTTGACCGTTGGAGACCGTGGCTTTAAATATTCTTGAAAGTTTGAATTGTTTTCATTTTACTGTCTCTTTTCTACAATAATTGACTTACAAGCCAACACAACTGGGGTAGACGGTTTGTTACGTTTGATGTGGTTGATTACTTTTATGGACATAAACAGCTTTTAGCCTTTTAGAGCGCGGGGAGAGTATAGACAAAAATTTAAAAAGTAGTAATTTGTGGTGGCCCTTACTTTTTGAATTTATCACCTTGTGGGGTTAATGGGAAGGTCCCAATTACAGTGTAACATCTTCTCTGAGTGACTTTTTCCCTTCAATTTGCACTTTGTTAAATCTTTTTTCTCTTATGATTTCTTGTTATGAAAATGTATGCTAGACAAAGCTTACTTAATTTTCCTTGACTTCCAACTATTATGGTACAATAGGTTGACTTTGATCTGTAATAACCTGGAAAGGCTTGAGAATAGATTACACAATTATTTGACAAACAATGAACATTAGACAGTGCTGTGAATTTTAGAATTGTGAGTCGCAACCCCTTCTGATATTTGTTAAAGCTTTTTTCTTGAATTTGATCAAAGGAAGGTTCAGATGGTGGAGGGGTCCACATAAATGATGGATGGTGGGAAATGGTGGGAAATGAATGTGCATGAAGAATTTGGAGAACCAATTGGGGGTGGGTACTATTCAGTTTGGTTTGGTTCAGGCCTAGAATCGAACCAAACTGAAGCCAAATAGTTCATAAATTTATGAACCAAATACGAACTAAATTGTAGAACCGAACCGAACCGAACCAAATTAATTTAGTTCGGTTCAGTTTAGTTCCGTAATTTAGTTTGGTTTAGTTTAGTTTCAACCTATATATAATATATTCATTATTTAATAAAAATGATATAATACTAATAGACTATTACTACAATAATAATCCTTAGTCTATAAATCCACAAATAATAAAAAACATAAAAAAATCTAACAATAATAAATTAACATAATAAAATCCAACAATAATTTAGAAATCCACAAACAATAAATAATATAACAAAATCTAATAATAATAAATTAACATCATAAATCCAACAATAATTTAAAAACCCACTACATATTACAAAAGAAATTTTAAAATTGCATAGCCAACGAGTATTTTTCTTATCACCACTTTTTTTTTAATTTTAATTTTAATTTCTTCACTGAACCGTTTGGTTCGGTAATTTAGTTCGATTTAAAACCGAACCAAATTAAAAACCAAATGGTTCAGAAATTTTGAACCAGTTAGTTTTATACTATGAACCGAACCGAACCAAATGCCCACTCCTACTTTGAAGTTGTATTACATGTTGCCTTCATGGCACTGGCTCTGATGCGTGGTCTACAAATAGAGATGTAATGATTTTTAGGGAGAGTATTGTGCTCTGCCTGCAAAATGGTGGTCCTCACTGTAGAGAACCTTGAAGTCCGTCAACTTCTGTCAATGCTTTCTATTAATTCACTTTTGGAGTGTCCACCAAAACCTAAAAGTTGATCATAATTTTGAAGCGTTTTTAAATGCATCCTTTGTTGCCTAATAATTTAATGGACCCATTATTAAGCAGTTTAACATAGTATAGAATTTTTATTATGCACAAATCTGATTCTATAGAACTAGGAAAGTAGTAGGGCCCTGTACTCTCACTTTCTGATTTCATTTACCTCGATATGGCCCTGTACTGAAGTGATCATGTTCTTTCTATGGCTTTTACTTTTTGGTTTCCTTGTTTCTTCAATAGGATAAACTTGTGAATTGTAGGACTAAGCATGAACTGAGTTTGTTAGATATAAATACTGTGGGTTTGGCGTCAAACGAGTTACATTGTTAGCTCAACTATGTGGACAAGCATGATTTTCACGTTTTGCAATCAAGTATCTTCCTTACCTGACTTTGATGTTTAATCTCCCAGGTCCCAACTCAAAACTTTTGCGACAGACTGTTTGATGAAAAACTTTCACATGAACACATTTTGTGGAAGTAGTGAACACTCTGAACCTTCTTATGAACAAAATTCTTATGAACAAAATTCTTATGAACAAAATATATAGAATATTTCCTAAGATTTATGGATTTATTTCTATTTAACTTATGTCGACATCAATTATTTTTGGTTTTTCTACTCTCTCTCCTTGTAATTGCAACGTGTCTGTCTTGATGGTTTCTCTTCCATTAATTAATGATTTGTGGTGGATGCAGAGTTGGATGAGAAGACAAAGGCAATGCTGAAACTGATCGAGCAAGATGCAGATTCATTTGCTCAACGTGCAGAAATGTATTACAAGAAACGGCCGGAGCTAATCAGCATGGTTGAAGAATTTTATAGAGCTCATCGGTCATTAGCAGAGCGATATGATTTGGTGAAATCAGACCACGGAACTCGTCTCCTAACAACATTTGGTTCCCCATTCATGGCCATCAAACAACACAAACAAGAGAAAGTAATAAGCATGATTGATCAAACCTATAATAGCTACTCAGAGAGCTCTGATGCTGAGGAATATGCTGAATCTGAAGTTGATGATCCTGAACAAGAAGGTGAAATTCAAATCGAAAAAGAAATCAAAGAAGTTCAGGATCCTGAACTTGTAAATGAAACTCAAGTTGATGAAGAAATAAAAGAAGATGAGGATCCTGTACAGGAAGATGTAATTGAAGTAGATCAAGTACTGAAAAAGGACAGTGTTCCAAGTGAAGTCTACAACGATGAAATTATGAAGTTGAGGGAAGAAATAGAGACACTCAAAGAGGAGAACAAGAGGCAGAAGGATCAACTAAAGCAGAAGGATGAAGAAAAGATAGAAGTAATTAGACAGCTCAGTATGGCTGTGGGAGTGCTCAAGGATGAAAATTCAAAGCTGAGAAAGTATATTTCTAGAGAATCGCCCAAGAAGCACAGCCCCTTTGTGTTCAATAAATTAAGGTGGGAATTTTTAGGGCAGCTATTTAGTGGGTCTTCAAAGTCTCCGGGCACCACCGTTTCACCTCTGTAGATGTGGGGTTTCATGCTACGGTAGCATAACCTGTAGACCACAGTTATATAAAAAGATAGCATGTAAATGGTGGAGATATTTAAGCTTAACTAGAATGTTTGATGTAGTGTTTAGATTTTTGTTTTCATTCGATGAGAGACATCGTGCTGCAATAATCAGCTACATGGTATGTGAAATCTTTAGTTTCTTCTTTGTATTCAATGGAATGAGAGGTGTTATTGGGAGATTGCTAGTGCGCTGAGCTTCTCTTTGGCAAAGTATTTCCTTAAAACCTGATTTAATGTTTTATAGCCACTAGAGTGCAGGAATAAAAGGAAGAGCTTAATTAATTTATTCATTGGAGACATTCTCTTATCTTAGCCTATCACAATGGACAATGTTGCCTTACACTTCACTCACCAACAACGCAAAAGCGGGCGAAACAACTGTACAAACAGAAGTGGAATCAGTAATTAACAACAATAATTGAAGCTGGCCACTAACAGTACCTCGCAATGTCAGGCAAGCAGCATCAGGCAAAACAGAAGCAAACCAAGAAAAGCAGCAAAATTTAGAGGCACCGTTGCAACGGAGGAAGAAGCCGGTAAAGCCTCAGCTGGTGGCAAGGCCATTCCAGGACCAGGAGCTAGCAAATTGTCAGGATTTGGGGGACTTGGGCTTGAAGGAATTGTCGGCAGCGAAGACTCGGTTGGGGAAGGAGCCATGGCGTTGCCACCAGGGGTAGGAAACAATGGAGTAATGTCTGGGGACAAACTCGGAGCTGACGTTGATGGTAGAGGAGCACTAGGCAAGATTGCAGGGGCAGCTGATATTGTAGAGAATTGTGCATGTGTTTGCGGAGGTGACAAAGCCAAAGCCATGAATAACAACATTATGAAAGTTGCTGAGTACGAGCAAAAGGAAGCCATATCAAATGATGGTGGCACTCAATTCTCCTATTAATAAATGTGAGAGAAATTATGAGAGAGTTGATGAAGGATGAATGATGTGAGTGCTTAAAAAGTTGCGCTTCGAACTGGTGGTGGGGACTGCGTGTTATGTGGCACAAGATATTTGGGAGATACAAGGACAAATACAGCTCTACAATTTTGCAAAGGGACAAGATTTGTTGTGTAATTTTCTTATGGGGCACATGAAGATGCGGGTGTCTTTTTATCTTTTTCCTATTTGAGTGTCTGTGCCGCTGCTAGTCCCGTGAATTTCCGTTGTCAAGGAGGTTTAAGAATAAATATATACAAATAATTTTGTTAAGAGAACGCCGTCACTATTCATTAAGGCATGACAGCGATAGCCTCTGAGACATTTTATTTATGTAATACATAAATTGGCCGCTTCTGTAACATCAGCTTTTTCACGTAAAAAAAATTGTCACATAATTTGTAGAATCAAATGTGTATATAATCATTTGAGAAATTTAATGTGAAGCTTGGAAAAAAAAAAGACGATTTTTTCACATGCGGATCTGTTGTAATTCGCGAGTCCGGAAAATTAAACTCGGAAGGTAATATAAAAACGCAAGGGATTAGATCCCCTAGGGGCTATGCCTATACCATAGGGATTTTCTCTATTCCTTGCAATACTGGAATGAAGTAACAAAACGGTGAGTTACTTGTGACCTTAAATATTAATGGCATCAGAGGTGGTATCCCTCTACATGTGTGTTTTTGATTGGTGGACAAAGGAAACCTGTTGCCATGAAGATGCCAGAGTCCAAATTTACTTGTACTACAGCTCACCGGATATTTAATGGTTTTTGTACTATTCGGAATTTAAACGCTCAATCCCCAAATCTTTTAGGCTTTGTTTTATTGATTCTTATTAACAAATTCACCAATAACGTTCGAATTTCGTTCATAAAAACAAAATAAATCTGCAGCAGATGGCCGTGTGGGAACTGGGACGAGCCTCAATTGGATTTCCTTGGTCAGCCCATATTTTGCTCCGTCGATCCAAAACTCGGTGCTCTTCCCCCAATCGGTAATTAGATCCCCCAATTTCACTTTCGCTTTCATTCTCACCTTCTTTCTATCAAGTCAACATTATTAATAATTTCAATTTGATATGCTCATTCCTCCATCCAAAAAATAAATGCACCATAAAAGTAACAACATATTTTACATTTACTTTCATTACAGTTACCATTATGACATTTAAGTTGAAAACAAAATTCGAATTAGTTTACAGATTATCTGTTGTTATTCTATTACAGTATGCTGTACAATACCTTTGAGATATGAGAACTTACAAAGCGAATGAAATAATGTACATTATTACTTACAAATGAGAACTTACACTATTATTTTTTGTGACCATCCCCTCCAGTTTTTATAACAATCGATACTCTCTTAATGTTAACATTCCATCCACAAAATAAAAATTATTTTTTTTGGTAAAAATTTTGATGTGAATAAAATTAATGGGATATATTATATAAATGGTTAAGAGAAAGTGGTAAAAACAAAAATATGGGAAAAATTGTGAGAAAATGTCAAATCTCCAAAACTTAAAAGACTTTTTCTATTCTCACGAAGTACTCAGAGAAAATAAGTAGCTAGAATGACAGTTTTGTTAAGTTTCTTTAAAGATAAAACTGAATTATGTATGCCCCCTCTTTTGCAACACATACACGTAGAGCATATCATGTGTAGTCTCCAACTTAAAGATTACAAGTTATTATACGTATACATTCATGGCCCTTTCCTCGATGACACAAGTAAATTGCTTGTCTGCATACAATCATTCGGACGTGGACTAGTAAAAGACTCAGAGGGCTGAGGGTTCGGCTTTGGGTTGGGGCCGGAGTGAACGGTAGGTAACTGAAAAATAAAATAAATTTTAAAGGGTTCGGACTTCGGAAGACGAGGTTTCATTGTGGTCCACGCATGCATGTTGCCGTTGAATTCATAAAAAAAGTGTCAATCTGCGTGCAGCCAGTGAACAATCAAATCTTAGCACACATGCGGAGACTCGTATATACGGTTATCATCTCTAATCTATGAGAGCATATTTATTTGATTTAGAATGCAAGTAATCTAGCATTATCACCCACTTCAGATTTCTTTTCCGTTTCTTTTTGATGGGATCATCAACCCGATTTAACAACATGAAATATGCTTTACTTGAACTACAAAGCCACTAAAAATAAGAGTGAATTTTTATACCTTAAAAAATATCTCAAAATATTCTTATTGTTAAATATGTCACACGTTCGTTCTTAATTTCTTTTATTTTTATAATAATACCCTTACAACGATCTTTGCAATAATTTTATTTACAAATACCAAATTTAATATCAAATTAACTTTTAAAGTAAGATAATAACAAGAAACTTTTACATTAATTTTTCTTTACTTTTATGGTTAATTTGATAAGTTAACATTTTCTTCGCTTTATTAATGCCCCCAAAATTATTGTAAAGATATTTTTATAAAAGTTGAGAAAAATATATGGACAAGAGTACAAAAAAAAATTTAACAACATGGGTACCTTAAGACATTTTTTAACCTAAAATATAAGAATTAAATGAGTATTTAACCTAAAATATAAAGACTAAACGTATATTTACCCTATAAAATGTCCTTACAAAATGCATAACTTCAATTTTTTTATGATTTTAATTTTTCAAGTTCTGTTGAATTGCATGCATGGTTATCTAATAAATTCATGAAGTCATTATGCTATTATTATTATTATTATTATTATTATTATTATCAATTTAACCTATCTGCTACTTGATTTAAAAAAGAGATTTCCTTACTCTAAAGTTACTCGTATGTATACTATAAAGCTGGTGTTATGACAGTCATTGTCGCCTTTCATGTTGCTTCATATTTGTTCTTCTTGAGAGTTTGGATCCCCCCATTCAAGATGGCTTCAAGAAGCATCGACTCAAGGTTGTACAAACCGAAAAGGAATGTCAAATAATCATTGACACCTGATTAAGCTAATAATATTTGATTATTTTATTAATTCTTAGGCAGAAAATTATATAGTCAAGCAGATCCAATCCAATCATGTCATCAGTCATTACTCATTAACAATATTGTACACGGCGCGTTTCGAGTTCTGACTATTTTTCCTGAATCCTTGCACCACGTCACAAAAGTCTCGGACTTTATTTCTATGTTTTCACATTATAATTTCGAGTACCCATTCAACAGACTACATGATATCCGCGAAATAATAATATCAAGTCCTAATTCAGAATTGAGATGTCATTCGAATTCCATATTGGCAACGTCAACTAATCTTCGCGTTTCCATTGACAAATTCAATTTGCCTCCTCTTCACCCACCCCCCGCAAATTTTCTATATTTTTGAACCAACAAACAAGGAAACATGTTGTCAAAACTATCCATTCAAGAATACAATTATATGGTAAGTCTTTCTGTACCGTCTGCGTGGAGCATATGTTATGATTTGGACCTCAATTTTGACGAGTTGGGGTAGTTATTAAGAAAGGACAATTATGCAAATATATTATTTCTAACTGATTCCCTTTTTTCGTCTTCGCTTCGACGGATTGTGGATGCCGAATTTCCAAATAAAGTGAAATCTGGGGATCACTTCTTTTACGCATCCACGAAAAAATGTTATTTTCAATGTCTTTTCCAATCAAAAACATGAAAAATGCTATTTTGATTTCCGTGCAATGCGACTCGCATGCTAATCTGTTTATTCTTTCTTAAGCCAGAGGTAAATAAACAAATAAAACAAAATAAAGCTATACAATGCATGGCTTTATTATATTCCGATAATTTTGTGCGCATCGAGGCAGACGAATACTATTTGTACATAATGTTATACATAAAAGGCAATCCCTATGTTACAGGCAACGTAACATGCAGCAAAAAAAAAACCAAAATATCACAAAATACCCCTCCTAACAATGGAAACTACATTAATAGAATTAAAAGAAATACTAATAAATCTTAAAGGAGAGATAAAACAAATCAAGGAAGAATTAGGTAAGATTAAAATTGAGTTAACTATAATACAAGCAGGACGTAAAAAACATAAGAAATTAGAAAGTTTAGAATTAATAAAAACAGGAATAATAAAAGAACTAGAGAAAATGCAAGATAAAAAACCCCAACCAGGACGTTACGATGAATAGTTCATGAAAGAAAAATATCCAAAAATAGTAAGAGATGCAGAAAAACTGAAAAAAGAATTAGAAGAAAAGAAAAATAAAGATAAAGGAAAAAAATGGAGACAAAAGAGATAGTAAAAAGCGATACAGAATAATGAACGAAGATATAGAAATATTAACAGAAAAATTTAGTGAAATAGACTTAAGTGAATTAGAAGAAATTGATAAAGAATATAAAATAAATATGAATGTAAGTGGAAGACCAGAATTAAAACCTGAAATAGGAGAATCTAGTAGACAAAAGATATATAAATATCCAAAGAAAAAACCTTTTTATAATTATATACCAAAAATAGAATATAAATTAAAAAATAATGAATTAAGACCAATAAGTACATCAAGAGTGTTTTTAGACATAGACTGTAAAATGGATCCGCAAAAAACACTAGTAAACTTGGGAATACAAATGAGATTACTTTTCATATATAATAGTGGAAGAGAAGATTGGAGTGTAGCCACAGAAGAAGAAAAAATAACAGTATTTACTGATATATTGATAGCCAGTTTTATAGGAAATGTGTTTAACTGGTGGAGAGGACTTAGTGATGACATACAAAATTTAATAAAAAATGCTACCAAAGTAGCATTTCTTAGTAGTAAGGAAGAAGGTATAGAAAAATTAATAGAATATATATCTAATGAATTTTTAGGAGAAAATTGGGGAGAAAACAAAGACAGAGAAGCATTAAATGAAAAACAGGATATGAGAATGAAATTAATAAACCTTACCATATGTAACATGTGCTACGTAAAAGAATATACTTGTGAATTTAATAAGTATTATTATTCACAATTTTATAGTAATGAAGATCAAAGTATATACAAAAATTTATACTACTCAAAACTACCATATCCATGGAGTATGTATTTCATAAATGAATACGATAGATATAAAGCAATTAACCCAACACCAGATACACTAGGATCTAGAATAAGATTCTTAAATAAAAGACTTACTGAAGTCTGTACCCAAAGAACTTTAATAAAAAAGAGTAAAACTATAGGAGGCATATGCTGTGGAAAAACAGAAATGCCTACACAATGAGGATGTAATAGATCTAAAAATAAAAGAAAGAATTCAAATAGATATAAAGAAAAATATAAAAAATATAATAGATTCAAAAAGAAATATAAAAAACCAGGTAGAAAATATTATAAAAGAAAGTATCCAAAACAAAAAAATTATGATAAATCAAGATGTAAATGTTGGAACTGTGGAGAAATAGGACATCTAAGTACTGAATGTACCAAAAAAAAGGTAAGAATACTAAAAAAAGATTTTGAAGATATAAAAAATGAATTAATAGAAATAGATATGATATCAGAAGACAACTTTGAAAATTATGAAGGTGAAGAGATATATATTTTAGAAATATTAGAAAATGAATGAAAAGGAAGAAATTGTAACACAAGAAGAATTAGAAGAAACAAATGAAATCGAAAAAGAAGAAAATATAGGAGGATATAGTTTAGTAGCAACTTTTAATAAGGAGAAATATAATAAACTATTAAAAATCAATATAGAAAGACCCGAATATGGATTATTATATAAACTAAGAAATACATTTAAAAGAAAAAGAATAGTATTACATGAATATTATGAACAAGAAAAAGCCATAACAGTAACACAGGCTGAAGGAAATATAAGATTTGGTCTCATAAATAAAAGGACAATAGACTTGGCACTTAGAAAAATAAAAAATGAAGAAATTAAAAAGAAAATACAGTATGCATATTTAGTAGAAATACAAATATTAGTAAAGTTATTATTTAAAGAAGGAATAGACAGTCCTATAATATTGTCTTTACATGATCAAAGATTTCATAATCCTCAAATAGGACATTTAGGAACAATAAAAGGAAATTTATCTTATATGAAACTTCTATTTACATGTCATCCTCGTTACTGTGTACACATAAAAGATAAAAATATAGATGAAACCTTAAGTTTAAATTTTAAATTATTAAAGAAAAATCTAATGAAAGAAGGTAATCGGCTAATGACCATACACTATTCTGCATTATATAGTTTCTGTAATTCTAATTATGGAGAAATTTATGGAGACAAGCCTTATATAGAAATAAATAGAGAATACGAGGAAATAGCAACCCTCAACAAACGAATATAAAATCCCGATAGATTATAAATTAGCAATAGATGACAAAAAAAAATTTATAAACAGAGAAGATGAAAACTCAATAATTCCTATTAGTTTCTCAGGAAAAACTTTATTAAGAGCAAGTTCTTTCAGAAGAATAAGTATTGATAAACCCTTAAAAAATAATAATATTGTAAAAATTAAAGGACAATATTTTAATGGAATAGACTATATAAAAGAAGTACCAATATGTATAGATACAGGAACTAGCCATAATTATATTAATCCAACAAAAAACAAAGGATTAATAGAAAAAGAGAAAGAGATACCTTATGAATGTACTGATTTTAATGGAAATAAATACCTTTGCAAGAGAGAAGTGAAAGTACCTATTATAATAGAAGGATTCAGAATAATAATTTCGTGTTTCATAGACTCATCCACGAGTACAGATCCAAATACACACATAATACTAGGAAACAATTTCCTAAATGACTTAGAATATTATAAAATAGAAAGACATAGAATAACTTTACAAATAGAAGGACAGCAAATATATTGTGAAACATGTTAAATAAAGCCTTTATACAATATCCTGTAGCAGTATACATTCAAGTAAATATAATAGAATAGAGCCCTTATAGATACTGGAAGTGAAATCACTATAATGAAAACCTTTTTGTCAAAAAAATGGGAATCTCAAGGAAAAATAAAAATTATGGGAATCACAGGAGATAAACAACAAGTTAATAAATCCCTTTTAAACTATGAAATCCTACTAGGAAGCAAAATAGTAAAAATAAAACAAGTATTCCAATATGACAATATGGATTGTGATATACTTTTAGGTAATGATTTTATTCAACAATTTCAATATTACCAACAAACAACCTTTATGATTACCCTCAAAACCAATTGTAACCATATTATCCGTATCCCTCGAGAATTTAAACCTTACAGAGTTCAACCAGCCCAGCGTGGTGAGAATACATATGAAAAATATTATTTACTATAAAAAGGTCAGATATATAATATACATTTAGAAACAATTTAAAAACAACTTGAACAAGTATATAAAGAAAATCCTCTAGCATTATGAAAACCAGAACATCCTAGAGCGAAAATAGAACTAACAAATGATAGAATTATAAGAGTAAAACCTATGATGTATACGGAAGATGATAGAGAAGAATTTAAAATACAAATAAAAGAATTATTAGACCTAAAACTAATAAGAAAGAGTAATAGCCCTCATAATAGCCCAGCATTCATGGTAAGAAAAAGATCAGAACAAGTAAGAGGAAAAGCTAGAATGGTAATAAACTACAAAGAATTAAATATACAAAGTTTGATGGATATTTTCTCCCAAATAAAGAAGTATTAATAAACCTAGTAAAAGGAAAAACATATTATTCGAAATTCGATTGTAAATCAGGATTTTGGCAAATAAAGATGAAAGAAAATAGTATACCCTATACAGCATTCAGTACACCTCAAGGTCATTTTGACTGGATAGTAATGCTTTTTGGACAAAAAAATGCACCCCAAATATTTCAGAATAGAATGGATTCAATTTTCAAAACTATAGAAATATTATAGTATAAGTTGATGATATACTCATAGCTTCAGAAACAATAGAAGAACACAGAGAACATTTGAGAAATTTGTTAATATATGCATAAAAGAAGGAATTGTTTTATCAGAAAGAAAAGCTATTATTGAACATAAAAGGATAGAATTTCTAGGAATGATATTAGACAAAGAAGGAATAAAATTACAAAATCACATTGGAAGTAAAATTAGAGAATTTCCTGATAAACTCGATAATAAACAACAAATACAAAAATTCTTAAGATGCTTAAATTATGCTTAAGGATTTATAAAAGATTACAAAAACTACTCAGAAAAAATAATACAAAAGGATGGAGTGAAGAACATATAGAAGCATTAAAAAATCTAAAAGAAGAATGTAAAAATTTACCAAAGTTAAGATTACCAGACGTTAAAGATAATTAATAGTACAGACAGACGCTTCAGATTTACATTGGGGAGCAATTTTAAAAACAGATCTAAATGAAATTTGTAGATACAGTAGTGGAACATTTAACCAAGCTCAAACAAATTACCCCGTACATGAAAAGGAATTGTTAGCTATATATAAAGGAATAAAAAAGTTTTCTTTATTTTTATTACAAAGGAAATTTACAATAGAAACAGATAACTCTCAAGTAGTATCTTTAATACATAAATCTTTACCAAATGAGCCTTAATATAGAAGATTACAAAGATGGCAAGTATATTTTTCTTATTACAATTTTAAAATTGTCCATATAAAGAGATCTAATAATTTCCTTGCATATTTCTTGAGCAGGAACATAGAGTTTGGAGCATGAATCCAGATTCAAATAAACAATTATCTCAGATATACACATAGATAAATAGACTAAAGTCAGAAACTTCTGACATGATTGATGCCATAAACTATCTAAAAGAATTATGTGAATCCCATGAGAAAGGGATACATCTCCTTGATTCATACATAAACGATTTCATGAGAGAACTGAAACTTATAAACATCGGAAGATATAGTGGACCCAGTCATATTCCTCAAAAGGAAGAGCCACTTAGCGATCCAATAAACATCATCAGTGGAAAAAGTATAAAAATATCATTAGAAAACCCAAAAAATCCTTCACCTAGAAAAAACCATCAAATTAAAAAACCTTTTTGAGAATCCTTTCGAAGAAAACCCAGAAGAAGAGTCTTGTTTAAACCCAAAAGAATAAGAGTATAAACAGTTTACCACATGGGTATATTCCACAACAGTTCATGAAGAAACAATCTTTAAAGCTCCAGGAAAAAAATATGTACCCCAGAATGCTTATAATAAAAGGAGTAGATCCAAACGTAATAGAAAAGTTAGCCTGGTATAGGTATCTAGACCTAGTATATCCAAGTATAGACCTCAGAGAACTATCAAAATTAAATGACCTTTTGATAAAAGAAATTTCAAAATTTGCCAGAAAAAAGCCTATATATTTGAAATTCTATACCATTAGTTCAGAATATTTTAATAACATAGAATATCAAGCATTTTTTATGATCACCATTGGCCATGTCACAAGGGAAATGCAACTTGATGTTGGGACAGAATACACCAAAGTTCTAAATTTTAATAAAAATTGGATCCAGACCAGAAGAGCCAAAGGGATAAAAGCCATCTGGAATATTGCGAAAGATTTGTATAAACAAAATTTCAGAACTATCATAAGGTTCCAGACTTTATGCTTTTAACATCAGAAGATAGTCATTCTCCATCCAACATACTATTGGAGTTCATAAACGAGATCAGCACCATGAGATTTCCATCAAGCAACAAAACCTTAGAAGAAGCATTCTAGTTCATGGAATTAACCAGCTGAATTATTTGTTAGCCGAAATAGACAAGCACAGTCGAGTGGCAGACATGTCGGCAGAAATAGACAAACCCAGCATTAAAGAAAAGAAGGGAAACATCTTCATGTGGCAGATAGCTTGTGATAAATAAATAGTAAAAGTAGATTCTTTTAATAATGTAAAATGACGTAAGAGATGATGTAATAGACCAAAGTCAAAAGTATAAATAATAGAAGGAGAAAGCCTTGAAGGTAGACTCTACTAATTCCAAATAATTTCTTGATTCTATTCATGTATTCTCAATCTCAGCAAAAAGAGTAGAGCACAAAAATCCAATGGAAAAATAAATAATCCATCTCCTAATCTCGTATCAAAAAATCAGAACATTAGAAAACAATAAACACGACAGAAAGAGAGAAAAAACCTTATAGAAATCTTAGAGTTTTTAGTCCATATAGTCTAAATCCACACAGTGAAGCCGCTCGTGTTCATCATTCCGATAATAGGTAGATGGCCGTTCAAGGGAGAAAGAACCATTAGGCTGAAGGTTACTGGAATCAGGTCGTATGGAACAAAAACACTGGAGGACTAGTAAGGTAATAATTTTGAACTCTTATCTGTTGGTGGAGATTGTTGATGGTACTGATTATAATGATATGAGGAGGAGGAGAATTGTTTTTCTAAATTGAAATCTTAATTAATATCTGTTTGAAATATGAATAAGATCTATATAGGAAATTCTAAAGAAATAATGATAAACCAAAGTACAAGAATAACATATAATGATTATAACATGATCATAGATTATAATCTAGGAACTCATAAACAAAGTTCATATTTATTTTCTAAACATGATCTTGTCAGTAAAGAAGCCTTGCTGGCAGTAAAATCTATAGGATTACCTCCAGAAATAGAAAAAATGATTATTGGAAAAATTGAAATAGATAATTTAAGACATAAAATTATAATGCTAACAGTAGAAGAAACAATAGACATAATAAAAGGATATGTAGAGCATGAGTATAATATAGATAATCAACCTTTAATTATAGAATATAATTATGAAAATGATGACTTGGGTATATAGATGTGAATCTAGCGACGTAAATTCCGATGGTCATCCCGAATGGGGACTAGATATGTCTGTACTGCTAGTAAACAAGTCACGTACACCAATCATAAAGTATAATTTATAATAAAATTAGTAATTTTGACATTTTTGAAATTTTGAAATCTTCAATAAAATTAAAATAACCCACGAAGATGATATCAGAGCCATAAATGGATCCAAAAATGAAAATATCAAATGCTCTATATGAACTAAAAATAGAAAATAAAAAAGAAATAAAAGGTTTAATTCAACAAATTAAAAAAACTTAAAACCATATAAGAAATTCCGGATTAGATTTAATACAAGAAGAAAGAGAATGTTTTAATATAGACACTACTTCTAGTGAAACAATAATTATAAAACAAATGAAATTTATTGAGGAGTTCATAAAATTTTTAACTTATTGGTATCAAACAGAAGCAAAATGAATAATTTAAACCAACATGCTTTAAATAGTATAAGACAATTAAGTAATAGTATAGAAAGTTTAAATTTAGGTAGTGAAAATAGAATTGAAATATATATAAATTTATTAAATCAAGAAATATATATACTAAACCAGGAAAGAGAATTCTTAATAAATATTGAAGAAAATATATATTCAGAATTCGTAGATCTCTATGAATTTGATAACCATATATATCTGTTGAGAGAAATAGTTAAAATACTTGAAAGAATAAGAAATCGATGCAGAAATGATAATAGAAGAAATTTGTAAAAATATGAGGATCTTGCTGAAAATTAACAAAAAATCTGTAAGTTACGACGAATGTAACTTAGGAGATCTTAATAAAAACGATGTATAAGAAATATTGATTTATTACGTACGGAGAATGAGAAAATTAAAATGGTGGGGTTGGTGGTGACCACGTATATATATTATAATGGGTGTGAAGGGCACGTGGAGTTCGTGAATCGAGTTTGTTGTAACATTGTGACATACGTCTTCTTCAATAGTAACAAAATAAAAATTGATTGCTGTCGTACCGATAACGGAAAGATTTTCAGTATATAAATAGAACAAGCACCCCCAGATAGGCAATAACGATCAAGTTAGCCCAAAATTAACCTGAGGAAGAAGAAGAAGAAGGAGGAGGAGGAGGAGGGGAAATGAAAGAGCAAGCAGTGGGAATGGAAGTGATAATAGTAGGGGCAGGACCGTCCGGCCTGGCGACGGCGGCCTGCCTTAGCCTTCAATCAATCCCTTGCGTAATCCTCGAAAGAGAGAACTGTTACGCGTCCATTTGGAAAAAATATTCCTACGATCGCCTAAGTCTTCACTTAGTAAAGCAATTTTGTCAGCTCCCTCACCTGCCATTCCCTTCTTCTTATCCGACGTTTGTCCCCAGAGCCCAATTCGTTGAATACTTGGATCACTACGTTTCCCATTTCGACATCAGTCCATTAATACGGTACCAAAGATCCGTTGAAGCGGCGAGCTACGACGAGGCAACCAATATGTGGAACGTTAAGGCTAGCATCATGCTAAGTTCCGGCCGCAAGACTGAGGAATATTATTCCGGGAGGTTTCTGGTGGTAGCAAGTGGAGAAACGAGCGACCCTTTTACGCCGGATATTCCAGGACTGGGTTCTTTCTGCAGTAGTGCCACTGGCACTGGAGGAGTTATTCATTCCACTCAGTATAAAAATGGGAAACCTTATGGCGGCAAGAACGTGTTGGTCGTTGGCTCTGGAAATTCTGGCATGGAAATTGCACTAGATCTAGCCAACCATGCTGCCGAAACCTCTCTAGTTGTCCGAAGCCCGGTCGGTAAATTCATTGTTATTTCACTTGGCATGCGCGTATTTCTTACTTAATTTCTATATATCTATCTACTCCACCAATTAATTAATCAGGTTAATCAGGTTCATGTGCTGTCGAGGGAGATGGTGCGTTTGGGGTTAGTTCTACTCAAGTATGTTCCCTGTGGCATGGTCGACACGTTGATGATGATGCTTAGCAAGCTTGTTTATGGAGATTTGAGCAAGTATGGGATACGCAAGCCCAAGGAGGGTCCTTTCTTCATGAAAGTTGCTTATGGAAAGTACCCGGTCGTCGATGTCGGTACCTGTGCGAAAATTAAGTCTGGGGAGATTCAGGTAATTGGTTACAAAGTGCAAGTGATCAGATTTTTATTATTTGAATGATGTGGTTGGCCTTCCTCCCCCCCCCCCCCCCCCACACACACACACATCTGCTCTAACAGAAATTTAAAAATATATTAAAAATACTATATCAATTATACAATAAATATTATAACATGCGTAAAAAATTAATATATAAATAGTATTTATATTAAATTTTTAATTACATATATCATATATATACATTAATTAATTATATTAATTTCAATGGATTCTAAAATTCTTCTAACACTACTGCACAGGTATTGCCGGGAATAAAGAGCATTAGAGGCAACGAGGTGGGATTTGAGAACGGCCACTCGCAACACTTTGACTCGATCGTTTTCTGTACTGGCTTCCGGAGATCAACAAATATTTGGCTCAAAGTAATTAATACTACGTACATATATGTTGGAAAGAGGGAGCTTCTCACTTGGCCTGCCCACCAAAAAAAATCACCTTTTCCATTTTATATTTTCTTGTTTTCATAATAATTTGTTACTCTATAACGTTAAACTAATGGTTACAAAAAGCACAAATAAATTTTAGATTTTTTTTTTTTATATTTTTGTTGTTGAGCAGGGAGATGATTCTATGCTGAACGATGATGGAATTCCAAAACAAAGTTACCCGAATCATTGGAAAGGGAAGAATGGTTTATACTGCGTTGGACTGTCACGGAAAGGACTCTATGGAGCTGCTGCTGATGCCCAAAACGTTGCCGATCACATCAACTCCATTTTACGTCCCTGTTAATTAAATTTGTGGACGCAATTTTTGATGCTGTCATGATTTTTAAACTCGCTAGCTGTTGAATAAGTTTGTGCTTTTAGTTTTGCCATTATAAAAAGATAATATATGCTATTAAAATCATTTTACGTCGTTGCCAGTCTGATATTTCAATTACAGTGCGCGCGCCTGTTATCTTTTATTTTTGTTCATTTATTGCCACGCCTGCCCAAAAGATGGCATACATCGGAGAAAAGTATAATAAAATAATAAGTTTTAATATTAGCTATATACATCCCAAGCCCGTTGAGAATCAGACTCCAAAATTCTAATCTCAAATTAGCGTGAAGTCCATCGCTTTCGCTTTCATTCTCACCTTCTTTCTATCAAGTCAACATTATTAATAATTTTAATTTGATATGCTCATTCCTCTATCCAAAAAATAAATACACCATAAAAGTAACAACATATTTTATATTTACTTTCATTACAATTACCATTATGACATTTAAGTTGAAAACAAAATTCTAATTAGTTTACAGATTCTCTGTTGTTATTCTATTACAGTGTACAATACTTTTGAGATATGAGAACTTACAAAGCGAATGAAATAAGGTACATTATTACTTACAAATGAAAACTTACACCATTATTTTTTGTGACCATCCCCTCCAGTTTTTATAATAATCGATACTCTCTTAATGTTAACATTCCATCCACAAAATAAAAATTTTTTGTTTTGGTAAAAATTTTGATGTGAATAAAATTAAGGGGATATATTATATAAATGGTTAAGAGAAAGTGGTAAAAATAAAAATATGGAAAAAATTGTGAGAAAATGTCAAATCTCCAAAACTTAAAAGACTTTTTCTATTCTCACGAAGTACTCAGAGAAAATAAGTAGCTAGAATGACAGTTTTGTTACGTTTCTTTAAAGATAAAACTGAATTATGTATGCCCCCTCTTTTGCAACACATACACGTAGAGCATATCATGTGTAGTCTCCAACTTAAAGATTACAAGTTATTATACGTATACATTCATGGCCCTTTCCTCGATGACACAAGTAAATTGCTTGTCTGCATACAATCATTCGGACGTGGACTAGTAAAAGACTCAGAGGGCTGAGGGTTCGGCTTTGGGTTGGGGCCGGAGTGAACGGTAGGTAACTGAAAAATAAAATAAATTTTAAAGGGTTCGGACTTCGGAAGACGAGGTTTCATTGTGGTCCACGCATGCATGTTGCCGTTGAATTCATAAAAAAAGTGTCAATCTGCGTGCAGCCAGTGAACAATCAAATCTTAGCACACATGCGGAGACTCGTATATACGGTTATCATCTCTAATCTATGAGAGCATATTTATTTGATTTAGAATGCAAGTAATCTAGCATTATCACCCACTTCAGATTTCTTTTCCGTTTCTTTTTGATGGGATCATCAACCCGATTTAACAACATGAAATATACTTTACTTGAACTACAAAGCCACAAAAAATAGGAGTGAATTTTTATATCTTAAAAAATATCTCGAAATATTCTTATTGTTAAATATGTCACACGTTTGTTCTTAATTTCTTTTCTTTTTATAATAATACCCTTACAACGATCTTTGCAATAATTTTATTTACAAATACTAAATTTAATATCAAATTAACTTTTAAAGTAAGATAATAACAAGAAACTTTTACATTAATTTTTCTTTACTTTTATGGTTAATTTGATAAGTTAACATTTTCTTCGCTTTATTAATGCCCCCAAAATTATTGTAAAGATATTTTTATAAAAGTTGAGAAAAATATATGGACAAGAGTACAAAAAAAAATTTAACAACATGGGTACCTTAAGACATTTTTTAACCTAAAATATAAGAATTAAATGAGTATTTAACCTAAAATATAAAGACTAAACGTATATTTACCCTATAAAATGTCCTTACAAAATGCATAACTTCAATTTTTTTATGATTTTAATTTTTCAAGTTCTGTTGAATTGCATGCATGGTTATCTAATAAATTCATGAAGTCATTATGCTATTATTATTATTATTATTATTATTATTATTATTATTATTATTATTATTATTATTATTATTATTATTATCAATTTAACCTATCTGCTACTTGATTTAAAAAAGAGATTTCCTTACTCTAAAGTTACTCGTATGTATACTATAAAGCTGGTGTTATGACAGTCATTGTCGCCTTTCATGTTGCTTCATATTTGTTCTTCTTGAGAGTTTGGATCCCCCCATTCAAGATGGCTTCAAGAAGCATCGACTCAAGGTTGTACAAACCGAAAAGGAATGTCAAATAATCATTGACACCTGATTAAGCTAATAATATTTGATTATTTTATTAATTCTTAGGCAGAAAATTATATAGTCAAGCAGATCCAATCCAATCATGTCATCAGTCATTACTCATTAACAATATTGTACACGGCGCGTTTCGAGTTCTGACTATTTTTCCTGAATCCTTGCACCACGTCACAAAAGTCTCGGACTTTATTTCTATGTTTTCACATTATAATTTCGAGTACCCATTCAACAGACTACATGATATCCGCGAAATAATAATATCAAGTCCTAATTCAGAATTGAGATGTCATTCGAATTCCATATTGGCAACGTCAACTAATCTTCGCGTTTCCATTGACAAATTCAATTTGCCTCCTCTTCACCCACCCCCCGCAAATTTTCTATATTTTTGAACCAACAAACAAGGAAACATGTTGTCAAAACTATCCATTCAAGAATACAATTATATGGTAAGTCTTTCTGTACCGTCTGCGTGGAGCATATGTTATGATTTGGACCTCAATTTTGACGAGTTGTGGTAGTTATTAAGGAAGGACAATTAGGCAAATATATTATTTCTAACTGATTTCATTTTAGGAAATTATCCACCGACCACCTATTTTTTTTTACTTTTTCAAAAATATATAATTTTTTTTTTACCTGAATTACACTTGAAGTTATAATTTTTTTCACTTTTCCACTTCCGTCTGTTGACCATTAAGATTACGTTAGTTTTTTTTAACAAAATAACAATTTTGCCCCCCAAATTTAAAATTATAATTTCATCATATAGCATTAATTTTATGGGGCAAAACAATCATTTTGTTAAAAAATTTGCTGAATCTTAATGGTCAATAGACGAAAGTGGAAAAATACAAAGAATTGTAACTTCAGGTGTAATTCAGGCAAAAAAAAAATTATATATTTTTTAAAAAATTAAAAATATTAGGTGGTCGGTGGATACTTTCCCTTTCCTTTTTTTCGTCTTCGCTTCGACGGATTGTGGATTCCGAATTTCCAAATAAAGTGAAATCTGGGGATCACTTCTTTTAAGCATCCACGAAAAAATGTTATTTCAATGTCTTTTCCTAATGGGACCCCCGTAAGTTACATGCAATGTAACTTACGGGCGTTGTCCATTTGTTGGTTTTGTTTTTTTATCAAATTTCATTCAGACCTCTTATACTTTTTCTTATTTATAAATATTATAAATTTTTTTAAATTTATTCATACATATTTAGAATATTAAATTTATCCATATAATTTTTAAATTCTAAAAAATTCTTTATTTAATTAAAAATATAATAATTATTAATGGATTATAATTATAATTATATAATTTTAATTTTAAATAGATTATTATTATTATTAACAACAATAAAAGGTATTATAATTAATTAATATATTAAAAATAATTGATGAATAAATAAGTAATTAAATAAAAATAATAATTAAAAATATTATTATTAATTATTTAATTAATAATAATAATAAATAATATTTATTTAAATAAATAAATAATAAATTAATATTAATAATTATTGTTAACAATTTAACTAAAAAAATATTATTAATTATTATTAATATATTAATTAATTATAAATCCATCTCCAAATCCACACCCTCTATTTTCTCATCACACCCTCTCTGTTCCCCAACCCTTCGATCAAGATAACTCTCACTCTTTAAATCTCACGCTATCAAACTCATTCACTCTCTCACAACATTTATTACACGCATCAACAATACCCCAACAAATTTACTGTCCTCCACCACAAAGGATGAGATTCCGCTTCTTTTCACCATTTCCATTTGCCTCATCTTCCGTTTCCTTGTCCATAAATAAATAAATAAATAAAAATAATTATTATTATTAATAATTTAACTAAAAAATTATTATTAATTATTGTCCTATTATTGATTGGATTTGAAGTGCTTTATCGAAATCTAATTCAAATGGATTGGATTTGAAGCTAAGTATATTTATATTATTATTTTATATTTAATTATTGTGATTATTATTATTATTATTATTATTCAAAAATTAATTATTATTATTATTATTATTGTTAACAATTTAACTAAAAAATTATTATCAATTATTTTTAATAAATTAATTAATTATAATACCTTTTATTGTTGTTAATAATAATAATAATAATAATAATAATAATAATCTATTTAAAATTAAAATTATATAACTATAATTATAATTATAATCCATTAATAATTATTATATTTTTTAATTAAATAAAGAATTTTTTAGAATTTAAAAATTATATGGATAAATTTAAAATTTTTTATAATATTTATAAATAAAATAAAGTATAAAGGACCTGAATGAAATTTGATAAAAAAAAACAAGACAAACAAACGGACAACGCCTGTAAGTTACATTGCATGTAACTTAGGGGGTCCCTTTTCCAATCAAAAAAATGAAAAATTATATTTTGTAAAAATAGCATTTTTCATGCTTTTGATGCGAGCCGCATTGCACGGAAATCAAAATAGCATTTTTCATGTTTTTGATTGGAAAAGGGACCCCCCTAAGTTACATGCAATGTAACTTACGAGCGTTTTCGTTTGTTTGTTTTTTTTTATCAAATTTTATTAAGGCCCCTTATACTTTATTTTATTTATAAATATTATAAAACTTTTTAAATTTATTCATAAATATTTAGAATATTAAATTTATCCATATAATTTTTAAATTCTAAAAAATTCTTTATTTAATTAAAAAATATAATAATTATTAATGGATTACAATTATAATTATAGTTATATAATTTTAATTTTAAATAGATTATTATTATTATTAACAACAATAAAATGTATTATAATTAATTAATATATTAAAAATAATTGATAATAATTTTTTAGTTAAATTGTTAACAATAATAATAATAATAATTAATTTTTGAATAATAATAATAATCACAATAATTAAATATAAAATAATAATCTAAATACACTTAGCTTCAAATCCAATCCATTTGAATTAGATTTTGATAAAACACTTCAAATCCAATCAATAATAGACAATAATTAATAATAATTTTTTAGTTAAATTATTAATAATAATAATAATTTTGATTTAGTTATTTATTTAGGACAGAAATGTAAGATTTAAGATGGCAATGGAGATTGGACAAAAAAAGAACTTAGAGACTCGCTCCTCATTGTGGTGGAGTGGTGACGGTAAATTTGTTGGGGTATTATTGATGTGGTGTTGTTATTGAGGAGAGCGAATGAATGAGTTTGATAGCGTTGAGTTTAAAGAGTGAGAGTGATCTGATCGAAGGTGAACAGAGAGCGTGTGATGGGAAAATAGAGGGTGTTGATTTGGAGATGGATTTATAATTAATTAATATATTAATAATAATAAATAATGATTTTTTAGTTAAATTTTTAACAATAATTATTAATATTAATTTATTATTTATTTATTTATTTAAATAAATAAATAAATATTATTTATTTATTATTAATTAATTAATTAATATTTTTAATTATTATTATAATACCTTTTATAATAATTATTATTAATTAAATAATTATTATTATTTTTAATTACTATTATTATTATTATTTATTTATTTATTCATCAATTATTTTTAATATATTAATTAATTATAATACCTTTTATTGTTGTTAATAATAATAATAATAATAATAATAATAATCTATTTAAAATTAAAATTATATAATTATAATTATATTCCATTAATAATAATTATATTTTTTAATTAAATAAAGAATTTTTTCGAATTTAAAAATTATATGAATAAATTTAATATTCTAAATATTTATGAAGAAATTTAAAAAATTTTATAATATTTATAAATAAAATAAAGTATAAGGGACCTGAATGAAATTTTATAAAAAAAACAAACAAACGGACAACGCGCCCGTAAGTTACATTGCATTTAACTTAGGGGGTCCTAATGTTATACATAAAAGGCAATCCCTATGTTACAGGCAACGTAACATTCAGCCAAAAAAACCAAAATATCACAAAATACCCCTCCTAACAATGGAAACTACATTAATATAATTAAAAGAAATACTAATAAATCTTAAAGAAGAGATAAAACAAATCAAGGAAGAATTAGGAAAGATTAAAATTGAGTTAACTATAATACAAGCAGGATGTAAAAAGCATAAGAAATTAGAAAGTTTAGAATTAATAAAAACAGGAATAATAAAAGAACCAGAGAAAATGCAAGATTAAAAACCCTAACCAAGAAGTTACGATGAATGGTTTATGAAAGAAAAATATCCAAAAATAGTAAGAGATGTAGAAAAAATGAAAAAAGAATTAGAAGAAAAGAAAAATAAAGATAAAAGAAAAGAAAAAATGGAGACAAAAGAGACAGTAGAAAGCGATACATAATAATGAACGAAGATATAGAAATATTAACAGAAAAATTTAGTGAAATAGACTTAAGTGAATTAGAAGAAATTGATAAAGAATATAAAATAAATATGAATGTAAGTGAAAGACCAGAATTAAAACCTGAAATAGGAGAATCTAGTAGACAAAAGATATATAAATATTCAAAGAAAAAACCTTTTTATAATTATATACCAAAAACAGGATATAAATTAAAAAATAATGAATTAAGACCATTAAGTACATCAGGAGTGTTTTTAGACATAGACTGTAAAATGGATCCACAAAAAACACTAGTAAATTGGGGAATACAAATGTGATTACTTTTCATATATAATAGTGGAAGAGAAGATTGGAGTGTAGCCACAGAAGAAGAAAAAATAACAGTATTCACCGATATATTGATAGCCAGTTTTATAGGAAATGTGTTTAACTGGTGGAGAGGACTTAGTGATGACATACAAAATTTAATAAAAAATGCTACCAAAGCAACATTTCTTAGTAGTAAGGAAGAAGGTATAGAAAAATTAATATAATATATATCTAATGAATTTTTAGGAGAAGATTGAGGAGAAAACAGAGACAGAGAAGCATTAAATGAAAAATAGGATATGAGAATGAAATTAATAAACCTTACCATATGTAACATGTGCTGCGTAAAAGAATATACTTGTGAATTTAATAAGTATTATTATTCACAATTTTATAGTAATGAAGATCAAAGTATATACAAAAATTTATACTACTCAAAACTACCATATCCATGGAGTATGTATTTCATAAATGAATACGATAGATATAAAGCAATTAACCCAACACCAGATACACTAGGATCTAGAATAAGATTCTTAAATAAAAGACTTACTGAAGTCTGTACCCAAAGAACTTTAATAAAAAAGAGTAAAAATATAGGAGACATATGCTGTGGAAAAACAGAAATGCCTACACGATGGAGATGTAATAGATCTGAAAATAAAAGAAAAAATTCAAATAGATATAAAGAAAAATATAAAAAATATAATAGATTCAAAAAGAAATATAAAAAACCAGGTAGAAAATATTATAAAAGAAAGTACCCAAAACAGAAAAATTATGATAAATCAAGATGTAAATGTTAGAACTGCGGAGAAATAGGACATCTAAGTACTGAATGTACCAAGAAAAAAATAAGAATACTAAAAGAAGATTTTGAAGATATAAAAAATGAATTAATAGAAATAGATATGATATCAGAAGATAACTTTGAAAATTATGAAGGTGAAGAGATATATATTTTAGAAATATTAGAAAATGAATGAAAAGGAAGAAATTGTAACACAAGAAGAATTAGAAGAAACAAATGAAATCGAAAAAGAAGAAAATATAGGAGGATATAGTTTAGTAGCAACTTTTAATAAGGAGAAATATAATAAACTATAAAAAATCAATATAGAAAGACCTGAATATGAATTATTATATAAACTAAGAAATATATTTAAAAGAAAAAGAATAGTATTACATGAATATTATGAACAAGAAAAAGCCATAACAATAACACAGGCTGAAGGAAGTATAAGATTTGGTCTCATAAATAAAAGAACAATAGACTTGGCACTTAGAAAAATAAAAAATAAAGAAATTAAAAAGAAAATATAATATGTATATTTAGTAGAAATACAAATATTAGTAAAGTTATTATTTAAAGAAGGAATAGACAGTCCCATAATATTGTCTTTACATGATCAAAGATTTCATAATCCTCAAATAGGACATTTAGGAACAATAGAAGGAAATTTATGCTATACGAAACTTCTATTTACATGTCATCCTCATTACTATGTACACATAAAAGATAAAAATATAGATGAAACCTTAGGTTTACATTTTAAATTATTAAAGAAAAATCTAATGAAAGAAGGTAATCGGCTAATAAAATCTAATGAAAGAAGGTAATCGGCTAATGACCATACACTATTTTGCATTATATAGTTTCTGTAATTCTAATTATGGAGAAATTTATAGAGACAAGCCTTATATAAAAATAAATAGAGAATACGAGGAAATAGCAACCCTCAACAAACGAATATAAAATCCTGATAGATTATAAATTAGCAATAGATGACAAAAAAGAATTTATAAACAGAGAAGATGAAAACTCACTAATACCTATTAGTTTCTCAGGAAAAACTTTATTAAGAGCAAGTTCTTCCAGAAGAATAAGTATTGATAAACCCTTAAAAAATAATAATATTGTAAAAATTAAAGGACAATATTTTAATGGAATAGACTATATAAAAGAAGTACCAATATGTATAGATACAGGAACTAGCCATAATTATATTAATCCAACAAAAAACAAAGGATTAGTAGAAAAAGAGAAAGAGATACCTTATGAATATACTGATTTTAATGGAAATAAACACCTTTGCAAGAGAGAAGTGAAAGTACCTATTATAATAGAAGGATTCAAAATAATAATTTTGTGTTTCATAGACTCATCCATGAGTACAGATCCAAATGCACACATAATACTAGGAAACAATTTCCTAAATGTCTTAGAATATTATAAAATAGAAAGACATAGAATAACTTTACAAATAGAAGGACAACAAATATACTGTAAAACATGTTAAATAAAGCCTTTATACAATATCCTGTAGCAGTATACATTCAAGTAAATATAATAGAACAAAATATAGATACATGTGCCCTTATAGATATTGGAAGTGAAATCACTATAATGAAAACCTTTTTGTCAAAAAAATGGGAATCTCAAGGAAAAATAAAAATTATGGGAATCACAGGAGATAAACAACAAGTTAATAAATCTCTTTTAGACTATGAAATCCTACTATGAAGCAAAATAGTAAAAATAAAACAAGTATTCCAATATGACAATATGGATTGTGATATACTTTTAGGCAATGATTTTATTCAACAATTTCAATATTACCAACAAACAACCTTTATGATTACCCTCAAAACCAATTGTAACCATATTCTTTGTATCCCTCGAGAATTTAAACCTTACAGAGTTCAACCAACCCAGCGTTGTGAGAATACATATAAAAAATATTATTTACTATAAAAAGGTCAGATATATAATATACATTTAGAAACAATTAAAAAATAACTTGAACAAGTATATAAAGAAAACCCTCTAGCATTATGGAAACCAAAACATCCTAGAGCGAAAATAGAACTAACAGATGATAGAATTATAAGAGTAAAACCTAAGATGTATACGGAAGATGATAGGGAAGAATTTAAAATACAAATAAAAGAATTATTAGACCTAAAACTAATAAGAAAGAGTAATAGCCCTCATAATAGCCCAGCATTCATGGTAAGAAAAAGATCAGAACAAGTAAGAGGAAAAGCTAGAATGGTAATAAACTACAAAGAATTAAATATACAAAGTTTAATGGATATTTTCTCCTAAATAAAGAAGTATTAATAAACCTAGTAAAAGGAAAAACCTATTATTCAAAATTCGATTGTAAATCAGGATTCTAGCAAATAAATATGGAAGGAAATAGTATACCCTATACAGCATTCAGTACACCTCAAGGTCATTTTGAATGGATAATAATGCCTTTTGGACTAAAAAATGCACCCCAAATATTTCAGAATAAAATGGATTCAATTTTCAAAAACTATAGAAATATTATAGTATATGTTGATGATATACTCATAGCTTCAGAAACAATAGAAGAACACAGAGAACATTTGAGAAATTTGTTAATATATGCATAAAAGAAGGAATTGTTTTATCAGAAAGAAAAGCTATTATTGAACATAAAAGGATAGAATTTCTAGGAATGATATTAGACAAAGAAGGAATAAAATTACAAAATCACATTGGAAGTAAAATTAGAGAATTTCCTGATAAACTCGATAATAAACAACAAATACAAAAATTCTTAGGATGCTTAAATTATGCTGAAGGATTTATAAAAGATTACAAAAACTACTCAGAAAAAATAATACAAAAGGATAGAGTGAAGAACATACAGAAGTAGTAAAAAATCTAAAAGAAGAATGTAAAAATTTACCAAAGTTAAGATTACCAAACGTTAAAGATAATTTAATATTACAGACAGATGCTTCAGATTTACATTGGGGAGCAATTTTAAAAACATATCTACATGGAATTTGTAGATATAGTAGTGGAACATTTAACCAAGCTCAAACAAATTACCCCGTACATGAAAAGGAACTGTTAGCTATATATAAAGGAATAAAAAAGTTTTCTTTATTTTTATTACAAAGGAAATTTACAATAGAAACAGATAACTCTCAAGTAGTATCTTTAATACATAAATTTTTACCAAATAAGCTTCAATACAGAAGTTTACACAGATGGAAAGTATATTTTTCTTATTACAATTTTAAAATTGTCCATATAAAAGGATATAATAATTTCCTTGCAGATTTCTTGAGCAGGAACATCGAGTTTGGAGCATGGATCTAGATTCAAATAAACAATTATCTCATATATACACAGAGATAAATAGACTAAAGTCAGAAACTTCTGACATGATTGATGCCATAAACTATCTAAAAGAATCATGTGAATCCCATGAGAAAGGGATACATCTCCTTAATTCATACATAAACGATTTCATGAGAGAACTGAAACCTATAAACATCGGAAGCTATAGTGGACCCAATCATATTCCTCAAAAGGAAAAGCCACTTAGCGATCCAATAAACATCATTAGTGGAAAAAGTATAAAAATATCATTAGAAAACCCAAAAAATCCTTCACCTAGAAAAACCATCAAATTAAAAAACCCTTTGGAGAATCCTTTCAAAGAAAACCCAGAAGAAGAGTCTTGTTTAAACCCAAAAGAAGAAGAGTATAAACAGTTTACCACATAGGTATATTCCACAACAATTCATGAAGAAACAATCTTTAAAGCTCCAGGAAAAAATATGTACCCCAGAATGCTTACAATAAAAGGAGCAGATCCAAACGTAATAGAAAAGTTAGCACGATATGGGTATCTAGACCAAGTATATCCAAGTATAGACCTTAGAGAACTATCAAAATTAGATGACCTTTTGATAAAAGAAATTTCAAAATTTGCCAGAAAAAATCCCATATATTTGAAATTCTATACCATTAGTCCAGAATATTTTAATAACATAGAATATTAAGCCTTTTTTATGATAACCATTGGCCATGTCACAAGGGAAATACAACTTGATGTTGGGACAGAATACATCAAAGTTTCAAATTTTAATAAACAATGGATCCATACCAGAAGAGCCAAAGGGATAAAAGTCATCTGGAATATTGCGAAAGATTTGTATAAACAAAATTTCAGAATTATCATAAGGTTCCAGAACTTTATGCTTTTAACATCAGAAGATAGTCATTCTCCATCCAACATACTATTGGAGTTCATAAATGAGATTAGCACCATGAGATTTCCATCAAGCAACAAAACCTTAGAAGAAGCATTCCAGCTCTTGGAATTAACCAGTTGAATTATTTGTTGGCAGAAATAGACAAGCATAGCCGAGTGGCAAACATGTCGGCATTTGACAAACCCAGCATCAAAGAAAAGAAGGGAAACATTTGCATGTGGCAGACAGCTCGTGATAAATAAATAGTAAAAGTAGATTCTTTTAATAATGTAAAATGACGTAAGAGATGATGTAATAGACCAAAATCTAAAGTATAAATAATAGAAGGAGGAAGCCTTGAAGGTAGACTCTACCAATTCCAAATAATTTCTTGATTCTATTCCTGCATTCTTAATCTCAGCAAAAAGAGTAGAGCACAAAAATCCAATCGAAAAATAAATAATCCATCTCCTAACCCCGTATCAGAAAATCAGAACACCAAAAAACAATAAACACGACAGAAAGAGGGAAAAAACTTTATAGAAATCTTAGAGTTTTTAGTCCATATAGTCTAAATCTACACAGTGAAGCCGCTTGTGTTCATCATTCCCATATTAGGCAGGTGGTCGTTCAAGGGAGAAAGAACCATTAGGCTGAAGGTTACTGGAATAAGGCCGTGTGGAACAAAAACACTGGAGGACTAGTAAGGTAATAATTTTGAACTCTTATTTGTTGATGGAGATTGTTGATGGTACTGATTATAATGATATGAGGAGGAGGAGAATTGTTTTTCTAAATTGAAATCTTAATTAATATCTGTTTGAAATATGAATAAGATCTATATAGGAAATTCTAAAGAAATAATGATAAACCAAAGTACAAGAATAACATATAATGATTATAACATGATCATAGATTATAATCTAGGAACTCATAAACAAAGTTCATATTTATTTTCTAAACATGATCTTGTCAGTAAATAAGCCTTGCTGGCAGTAAAATCTATAGGATTACCTCCAGAAATAGAAAAAATGATTATTGGAAAAATTGAAATAGATAATTTAAGACATAAAATTATAATGCTAACAGTAGAAGAAACAATAGACATAATAAAAGGATATGTAGAACATGAGTATAATATAGATAATCAACCTTTAATTATAGAATATAATTTTGAAAATGATGACTTGGGTATATAGACGGGAATCTAGCGACGTACATTTCGAGGGTCATCCCGAATGGGGACTAGATATGTCTGTACTGCTAGTAAACAAGTCACGTACACCAGTCATAAAGTATAATTTATAATAAAATTAGTAATTTTGACATTTTTGAAATTTTGAAATCTTCAGTAAAAATAAAATAACCCACGAAGATGGTATCAGAGCCATAAATGGATCCAAAAATGAAAATATCAAATGCTCTATATGAACTAAAAATAGATAATAAAAAAGAAATAAAAGGTTTAATTCAACAGATTAAAAATACTAAAAACCATATAAGAAATTCCGGATTAGATTTAATACAAGAAGAAAGAGAACGTTTTAATATAGACACCACTTCTAGTGAAACAATAATTATAAAACAAATGAAATTTATTGATGAGTTCATAAAATTTTTAACTTATTGGTATCAAACAAAAGCATAATAAATAATTTAAACCAACATGCTTTAAATAGTATAAGACAATTAAGTAATAGTATAGAAAGTTTAAATTTAGGTAGTGAAAATAGAATTGAAATAAATAAATTTATTAAATCAAGAAATATATATACTAAACCAGGAAAGAGAATTCTTAATAAATATTGAAGAAAATATATATTCAAAATTCGTAGATCACTATGAATTTGATAACCATATATATCTGTTGAGAGAAATAGTTAAAATACTTGAAAGAATAAGAAATCAATGCAGAAATGATAATAGAAGAAATTTGTAAAAATATGAGGATCTTGCTGAAAATTAACAAAAAAGCAGTAAGTTATAACTTAGGGGGTCCTACATAAAAACGATGTATAAGAAATATTGATTTATTACGTACGGAGAATGAGAAAATTAAAATGGTGGGGTGGGCGGTGACCACGTATATATATTATAATGGGTGTGAAGGCCATGTGGAGTTCGTGAATCGAGTTTGTCGTAACATTGTGACATACGTCTTCTTCAATAGTAACAAAATAAAAATTGATTGCTGTCGTACAGATAACGGAAAGATTTTCAGTATATAAATAGAACAAGCGCCCCCAGATAGGCAATAACGATCAAGTTAGCCGAAAATTAACCTGAGGAAGAAGAAGAAGAAGGAGGAGGAGGAGGAGGGGAAATGAAAGAGCAAGCAGTGGGAATGGAAGTGATAATAGTAGGGGCAGGAACGTCCGGCCTGGCGACGGCGGCCTGCCTTAGCCTTCAATCAATCCCTTACGTAATCCTCGAAAGAGAGAACTGTTACGCGTCCATTTGGAAAAAATATTCCTACGATCGCCTAAGTCTTCACTTAGTAAAGCAAATTTGTCAGCTCCCTCACCTGCCATTCCCTTCTTCTTATCCGACGTTTGTCCCCAGAGCCCAATTCGTTGAATACTTGGATCACTACGTTTCCCATTTCGACATCAGTCCATTAATACGGTACCAAAGATCCGTTGAATCGGCGAGCTACGACGAGGCAACCAATATGTGGAACGTTAAGGCTAGCATCATGCTAAGTTCCGGCCGCGAGACTGAGGAATATTATTCCGGGAGGTTTCTGGTGGTAGCAAGTGGAGAAACGAGCGACCCTTTTACGCCGGATATTCCAGGACTGGGTTCTTTCTGCAGTAGTGCCACTGGCACCGGAGGAGTTATTCATTCCACTCAGTATAAAAATGGGAAACCTTATGGCGGCAAGAACGTGTTGGTCGTTGGCTCTGGAAATTCTGGCATGGAAATTGCACTAGATCTAGCCAACCATGCTGCCAAAACCTCTCTAGTTGTCCGAAGCCCGGTCGGTAAATTCATTGCTATTTCACTTGGCATGCACGTATTTCTTACTTAATTTTCTATATATCTATCTACTCCATCAATTAATTAATCAGGTTAATCAGGTTCATGTGCTGTCGAGGGAGATGGTGCGTTTGGGGTTAGTTCTACTCAAGTATGTTCCCATTGGCCTGGTCGACACGTTGATGATGATGCTTAGCAAGCTTGTTTATGGAGATTTGAGCAAGTATGGGATACGCAAGCCCAAGGAGGGTCCTTTCTTCGTGAAAGTTGCTTATGGAAAGTACCCGGTCCTCGATGTCGGTACCTGTTCGAAAATTAAGTCTGGGGAGATTCAGGTTATTGGTTACAAAGTGCCAGTGATCAGATTTTTATTATTTGAATGATGATGTGGTTGGCCTTCCTCCACACACACACACGTGATCAGATTATATTATCTGAATGAATGATGATGTGGTTGGCCTTCCTCCACACACACACACGTGATCAGATTTTTATTATCTGAATGATGTGGTTGGCCTTCCTCCACGCGCGCGCGCGCGCGCGCACACACATGCTCTAACAGAAGTTTGAAAATATATTAAAACTTTTTATTATTTGAATGATGTGGTTGGCCTTCCTCCACACACACACACGCACACATCTGCTCTAACAGAAATTTGAAAATATATTAAAAATACTATATCAATTATACAATAAATATTATAACATGCGTAAAAAATTAATATATAAATAGTACTTATATTAATTTTTAATTACATATATCATATATATACATTAATTAATTATATTAATTTCAATGGATTCTAAAATTCTTCTAACACTACTGCACAGGTATTGCCGGGAATAAAGAGCATTAGAGGCAACGAGGTGGGATTTGAGAACGGCCACTCGCAACACTTTGACTCGATCGTTTTCTGTACTGGCTTCAGGAGATCAACAAATATTTGGCTCAAAGTAATTAATACTACGTACATATATGTTGGAAAGAGGGAGCTTCTCACTTGGCCTGCCCACCAAAAAAAATTTCCTTTTGCCATTTTATATTTTCTTGTTTTCATAATAATTTTTTACTCTTTAACGTTAAACTAATGGTTACAAAAAGCACAAATAAATTTTAGATTTTTTTTTTATATTTTTGTTGTTGAGCAGGGAGATGATTCTATGCTGAACGATGATGGAATTTCAAAACAAAGTTACCCAAATCATTGGAAAGGGAAGAATGGTTTATACTGCGTTGGATTGTCAAGGACAGGATTCTCTGGAGCTGCTGCTGATGCCCAAAACGTTGCCGATCACATCAACTCCATTTTACGTCCCTGTTAATTAAATTTGTGGACGCAATTTTTTATGCTGTCATGATTTTTAAATTCGCTAGCTGTTGAATAAGTTTGTGCTTTTAGGTTTGCCATTCTAAAAAGATAATATATGCTATTAAAATCATTTTACGTCGTTGCCAGTCTGATATTTCAATTACAGTGCGCGCGCGTGTGTTATCTTTTATTTTTGTTCATTTACTGCCAAGCCTGCCCAAAAGATGGCATACATCGGAGAAAAGTATAATAAAATAATAAGTTTTAATATTAGCTATATACATTACCATTATCATTGTTGCTGATTGCATCTAAGTATTTGGTGACTCAGTATCAACTGGTGCGTATGCTGGTTGGGTAAATCATATCGGTGGTAATTCAACCAGGGCTGCCAATATCCCTGTGAACCTCCAAAAGTCCCAAAGTTTTAGCTAAGGCAAACTGCCCCAAAGGGTGTGGTTGAGCTGGTTAACAGTGTAGTTGTCGCTTTTTATACTTATGTGGACTCGAATTTAATTCTTAAGAATGGTAAAAACAGTAAAAATTGATTTGAATTTATTTACTCTTATCTTTAAAAAAAAAAAATTCAGGGCGGACTTGGTGGGTTAGCCCAATCCCCAATATTACGCTGGCCAAGTTAGAGAAAATTACTCTAGCGCCTGAAGCCCCAAACTCGATCCGAAATTGGTATCTTAATAACATGAGACCACTTATACTTATAATAATAATAATAATAATAACAAGAGACCAGAGGAGGAGACAGAGGCTTGCCGAAAGTTTGTTTGAGATAAGCTGTCTGACGATTTTGCCCTTGAAATGAAGATCACGTCTCATGACCTGAGGTATGTTTGGCGCATTGCATTAAGGATATTAAAATACTGTTTATATTAAATTAATGCTAATGCTATGTTTGGAAGAGCATGGAAATGGGTTAAAGGGGATGTGCTTGCTCTTTTTTTTTTTTTTTTTTTCTCTTTTGCTTTTGCTTTATAATAATAATAATAAATAAATAAATAAAATTTTTTAATTTTATATAATATTACATAATTTTTTATTTTTTATTTTTACATTATAATTTATTAATAAACTTATAATTTAATATAACTAATAATAAATATTTAAATATGAATAAATTTAAATAATATTAATTTAAAATTAATAATAATATAAAAATAATATAAAATATTAATATAATTTAATATATAATTTAAATTAATTATAAAAAATTAATACAGTACAATATAGTACCAAACATTATACAACATTATTATAATACAATACTAATATAATACATTGTGCCTACACACCCAAAAATCCCTTGGCCGTTGCGTTTCTGATTGATTTGTGTTTCTGCGTTTGTGCTTCCTGCGGGCAAGTGGGGCAACAGAGAGTTGTTTTGTTAATTTTTTATTTGTCTTCGCTTTGGGAAGTAAAATAAATGGATAAACATTAGATAGAGTTTTATTCAATATTTAAAATTTTGTTAATTTGTAACGTGATTGGAATTTTAATTATTATAAGAAATAAGTTCTGGATAGGATTTTAAAATACTTTATTTGAATACTTTAACAAATGCAGTACGATGACAGAATGTAATTGCCGATGTAATCCCCACAACAACCCCAATTCCAGATTACTTGAATCACGGCGCTGGCGAATTCGTGGATAACGGTCCCTGCCATATTACGAATTTACGATTTGGATTTTTTTAGTTTATATTATAATTATATGTTTAATGAGCTTGACTGAGCAGTATTTAAGTAATTTTATTTTTTTATTGATCTCCAATAACAAGATAAGGATTGAAAAATTTATTTAAACTTTGTTCATACTATTTTTTTAAAAACAATAAATAAGAGGGGGAAAAATATGATTACTAGGATATTTGACTCACATTTAAAAAAATAATAAAAATTTTATAATATCATGATTAAAGTTACGACATTTAATGTTATAATAAACATAAATTTTATAAGTTACACATAAAATTAACAAATAAAAGATAAAATAAATAAATTTATATAAAATTATTAATTATTAATACAATTAACATGGCTTCTATATAATTTCAGTGAAAAAATAATTTAGCCGTCTACTTTAGTTTAAACAAAGAAAAAAACCAATCATCAATTGAAAATAAAAACATTTTACTAAAAGCAAGTGGAATAAATTATATTGAATTAGTTTATTGCTCGCATTGGTGGAGAAGTTTAAAAATGGGACTGATTGGAGCGAAACTCCTGCTAGTGAGTGCTGATGCCCAAGCATAGCTACTGGTCATACCCATTCCTGTAAAACACGATACGTCCATACCATACGTACAAGTTTGCATGTGCTTCGTTCTCAACCGTATTCAATTATTAACTTCTATTATGAATAAAATTAATAATTTTATTATCACAACATTACATCCAATGCTTTCATGGCCAATGATCGCCACCTCTGCTACAATTATGCTCTCGCTGATAAAATTATTAAAAAAAGAAAGAATATAAGCGGAAAGTTGTTGGTCCTAAGTCCGAACTCAAAAAAACCCAACCGCCAAGTGAATGAAAAAACGGCCATGATGGTAGTTAAAAAAGGGCCCCAGAAGGACCTCAACGCGGAAGCCTCGGCACTGAGATTTGGTGGTCCACTGCCGGCTGTGTCACTTTCACCATGTCTTCCCAGTTACAACATGGCTGATCGTGAGAGATGCTTTGGATTGAACTCTACAAATCTCACGATTATGCCCATTTAAGTCCGTCAAAACCAATTTCCAAATTTGAAACTGGGCTGTCTTCTGAATCTTGTTTTATTGCCTGGTTTTCCCCCAACGGATCCACATATGGCTCCAACAGATCAGAAGATCTTTCAGACGGAATTCCATAATCTTTGAGAATGAACGATGAAGCAGCTACTGCTGCTTCTCTCTCCAAAACAGCAAGATAATTATCTTCAAACTCGAAAACTAGATACTTGTCCTTGCATGCTGACCAAGAACATGGGAGAATCATGATGAGAGTACAGTGAGAGTGAACAAAATAAACTAGAGAATGTTAACGCTTACAATCGATTAGGTGGGCTAGGTGATGGATGTTTTTTATTTTGGCTCCATTGAACTTCAAAACCTACAAATTTAATAAAAAAAAATTAATACATGTACAAATGAGCAACTTCCAGCCTGTTGAGTATAAATGGTAAAAGACATCTTGCCTGCTGATTGCTCATATCCTCATATCCAATGCTTACTTCATTTGCCAAGACCTATCAATGGGAAACACAAAGGGGAAACAAATCTTTGATGGATAAATCATCACAAAATTCTGATAAAAATATATGTCAATCCAACAGGATATGAGTCGGACAGAAATCACTGCCACAATTACAGAATAAAAGAGACAATAGCACTAAGCTGAATGAAAGATTTGAGCTTTAAGCACAACTAATAATCTAAATGTCTGATGTACAATGTTAGAAGGAATGTCATTTAACTTACCTGTGATAGGATCACAATTTGTTCCCCTTTGAACCTTGCCAAAGAGTATCGTGCCTTGGCTAGCAGTTTCAGCTAATCAGAAAAAAGACCATCAAAATCAATTTCTGATGAAGAATTATCCAATTTGCTTATGGAATGTTGATTCAAATGAAAACTACACTTAAAGACCTCTATAAGAACTTACTCCCATGGAGTCATCACATTCTTCCCTGCAAAGTAGAAAAATCAAATAAAAATAAATAGTTAGCATTCAAATTTTGACAGTAAAGAACATTCAACAGGAAGGAGCATCTATTATGCAGCTAAGTGCACGGGGAAATATGCAGCTAAGTGCACGGGGAAAAAAATATGTAGCATACTCTATCAGTGGTTCTGAGAGAGGGGTAAACACCAAACCAGCAATTATGAGATAAGAAGGCTGACCTCCATCAATATGATACGGAACCTTGAAGTAAGCAATGAGAAATTAAATGTAGTTAGTTTAAACATGAAAGCCGATGACAAATAGATTTCTCCATAGAAATTTCTACAAGGCCAAGTCAATGCTATACCAAGTGCACTCGTGGATTTAAAACTACTTTAACTGTCATGAATGTCCCCGCTCTAATAATACCAAGCTCTGCTACATCGCCTGCAAATCTGTGTAGGAGTGCAATAGATATAATGATCATTATAAGATTAATCCTAAACATCACAGAATTATGAATGAATATGACAATACTAGAGGTTAATTCGAGCACGATTTAATGACTGAAGAGAATAGAAAAGGCCATAAAATAAATACCAAAGGGCATAACCTGTCTATACAATAGTCTAAAAGACATGGAATAAACGAAATTTTAAGTCTATACTGATATGTATTCACGACAAACAAAATCCAATTATACAAAAGGTATTACAGAGAGTGCCATAAGCTTCTAGCCACAACCAAAACATGGTACCTTCTTGGCAGCACTAATTGATCAGGTTTTAATTTCTTGAAGGATCATCCACACCATCCCATTAAAAGCAAAGTTTGCAGGACATACCCAAAAAGTAGGGGTGGTAGATTAAAGGAAGTGAAACAAGTACCCCACATCCAGTGGAATCATGTGATGCACTAGTATAGCCACGACATAGGTTTCAATCTCACTAGATCAACCGCATGTAATGTTCTCATACATTCTACATTGAACAGAAAGTATAAAAATAAGATGATCATATATATGCAAGATGCTTTTACTTTTGACTAATGAGATAGCGGAATGCAATGCGCTCATTTGAACGGAATGGCACAGTTCCTTCGGACCCCACATGGACATCATCAAAGCTTACAATCACGTCCCCCTGGAAATTCAGAGGTAATATCAAAGTTTGAAACACAAAAAATACTGTAAATAGTACAAAACAAGCCATGTACCAGAAGCAGAAGAAGTATTAGAAAGCCCAGCTTGACAAGAATGAATGAAATTCAATACAACAAGCTCCCGAGGCTTTGAAGTGCCAGCGTACCTCCTTTAAGATATTATTAGCATCGGATGTGGGTTCAACTCTCCTTACCAGCACACCCTGCAAACGATAGATTAGTTCACTAATAAAATGAAGCTTGGTGATGAAATCTGAGCCTCTGAGCCATGTTGAAATGCTATGCAGAGTACACATAAACAGTCCAAATAATTCTCTTTTTTGTATTAATACATCCTTTTCTTTTAATTAATTGACACGCCCTCCAAAAAAAAAAAAAAAAAAAAAAAAAAAACTGACTTTTATAACTGACTAATGCAACCTTTTTCACAATAATATTAAACAAGTTCTTTGCATGCATTTATTGTACTCTAATGGTTTTTCAAATATTTATTCACATTTCCTTGGCAGTTGACAGAAATATATGACCATGTTACAACTATAAATTCTATCATGTTCCATGGTGCATGTTTAAGCCTTGGTTTAAAGTTTAAAATAGTTACTTTAATTCTATCAAATTGGAAAGCACAGATTCCTTTAATTTAATTCTATCAAATTGGAAAGCACAGATTCCTTTAATCAATCTTGTTATGGTACGCACATCGACCAATTCCTTTATACCAATAAACACCAAATTTATCATATTCTACACTTGAGGAAATTCAGACTGCACACACACAAAAAACCCACCGCACCTAATGAACACCAAGAGCAATACAGAAAAGGAAGACATTTGCCAAAAGAAATTACATCAAAATTTTCAGCAGATGTGACGCTAAGAAAGTGTAAAATAAATTCTTATTTTACAGAGGCTCATAAAGGACACCTCTGGAAAAAGACACACCTCATTAGATGGTACTTTTAAGCATGTACGTAGTGCTGGATTCTCAAGCTTCTGCAGCAATACACCAAGGCAAGGGAAACCTGGAGTTAAGGTATCAAAGTCTTTTTTGAGTTTCCATACATCATGATTTAGTTTAGCAAAGAAATATTAAGTGGTAAAGTTTGCTGACAGATCCTGAAGGCGTCTATATACTGAATTGTACAAATTGCCAAAAACTCAGCAACTCAATTATTAATATATTTGCTTCTCTAGAAGTTACAACTAAGTGTACAAGCATGGATATGTGCCAATACAAAGATATACATATTTATATAAACATACTACATTGTGAAATGAATATATAAAAACTTGCAATAATGGTTTTACAAGGAAAAGTAGTTTGCTCAAAAACATAAATAAATAAATATGTAGTGGAACCTCTATTACAAAGAAGTTTGTCATGTCCAAAGATCAGACTAGAACAAGAAGCTTCAGGAACATGAAAATTGAATTTCTTTATCATTAACTAACATGAACATTAGTAACATCTCTCAGGTTATACAATGAATAACACAAGATCTCCAATGCATAACAGATAGACAAATAAAATCATTGCCTAGCCAAAGCCAAACATGTATAGATTACATATATAGTTCATAAAAAATATATATATCCCAGACGTGAAACGTGAATAAATTAAAGGCAAGAAGAGATTCTCACCAGTGTATTTCCCATTCCTCTCATAGTCACTCAAAAAATGAGATACAACCATAGTTGGAATCACATATCCAATATTTTCAACCTCTTCAGATCTGTAAACCTAGAGAAAGTATCTTGTAAAACAATTTAGAATAACAATTTGCAGCAAAAACTGCAAGTAAGAATAAGTAAGTGATCTTCACATGAGCAAAGAAAAAGAATAATCAGTGGTTCAAAATAAGAAGCGAATTTAAAGCAATGATAACCAATGGGAAAAAAATGATTTCACAAAGTTTAAAAAATAATAATTAATAGAAAGAAAAGGATTTTACTCTACATAACAGTCATAACTGGAAAGATACTAAGTAATAAACTACGTAAAAACTAAAAACCGATGCACCAAAAGCGGAGTGGATTAAATCAGTGATATGTTGATCCAAGAAAAAGGTAGCATTCAGAAATAACTAAACATGCATTTCTTTAATAAAAGACCAGAAATTCTACCTGAAAGGCCACCCCAATGCACTCGCCCTTGTCATTGAATGCAGGACCACCACTATTACCTATAATCTAGCAAGTATAAGCAGTGGCTATCACAATGATATAGAAAGATGCCTTAACGAGAAAAACGGGGGAAATACAAAAAGTTGTGATATTAAAGCACATAAATATGAGCAATTTTGAAACAGAAACGCTTTTTATGGAAAAGAATTCAAATATTAAAATTTCTACAGACCAGGATTTATTGCCGCATCAATTTGAATGCCCAACAATTCAGATGACCCATGAGCATATGATGTCACCTAAGCAAAGAACACCGGTGAACTTGATGCTGTATAATTGTTTAAAAACATGTTGACACAAAGACTAGACAACTTCATAGTTAGCATATAGTTTCAACTTGATTGGGAAGGTAACTATACCTCTATACGTGATACAACTCCCTTTGTAACTGAAATGGTGTCTCCTCCTAGGGGATATCCAACAACAGTTACTGCATCCTGGCCACCAATAAAGAAAAATAAAGGAGTTCAAAACACACAAATGAAGAATATTGCTAGTAAAATGCAATAGATTCCATAACTAAAGATAACTTTATAATCTGCAAAATCTGTATTTTCATAATTTGTTAAAGCAATGTAATCTAGGTAAATACCATTGAGCCAAGTTCACCTATATGGATGGTCATTCTTTTTGTTGAATCATGTCAATGTCGATCTGGATCAGACAGAGGTATAATTTCAAGAATCCTATGATTGATATTGTTATGCTCTTTATGATGTATTTTAAGATGCAACAGAATAAGTCCATACACATGATAAAACACAGAAACACCATCATTCAAAGGGGAAGAGGCAATTTAAACCTGAAGACGCGGCAAGTGTCCAAGACGCAGGGGTTCAGCATCCTTCCAAAATTCCTCACTTTCAACTGAAAGCAAAGCTATATCACAGTCAACACCCCTAGCTAAAACCTGTGCATTAAATACCAAAGATGAGTGTAAGTGGCAACAACTATTGATTTTTCAATAAGCATGATATAACCTCAATCGACAATACGACAGAAGTGAAGCAACCAAGAAACAATTCCACCGATCTCTAAAATGTAGAAAGAAAAAATATATCAAATCAAGATCCTAAAACCACAAGTTTATTACAATTACAAAAACAATATCAGAGAGATTAAAAGTTTGACCATTTCTCTGTTTCATACTATATTGCTATGGAATGTTTGTGTTTCCACTCAACAATTTATGTGTTTTAATCGGTTCATTTGATTTGCAGGTACCCATAATTGGACTTGTTCCTAAATTTCTTTACAAGTTTGGTCAAAGAAAATTCTGTCAAGTCACAACATCTGAATTATGAGGCATATTCTAAGAAATGAACTAAAGAACAAATATAAGAAACAAAATAACTGTTACAACCACAAACCATGAAGAGCAGTTGGCAACCATGACGGAAGCACTAACACTATAGTCTCTTCACCAATTCTAACTTAAGCTAAATAGGGAAAAGCCACAACAGACTTGACATTGCATATATAACACACCTCTTTATAGCAAAACCTTATCTGTTTACCTTTGGTTGCACCACGTGATGTTATAGAGAAAAGTTTATCATCATCATCTAGAAAAGAATGTTTGGCTACATCTAAATATGTCAAGCACATTTTAATGTGACAGTGAAGCATGTAAAAAAAAATGTTGCAGATCGAGACATACTGATAAACATGTTTGTCTTTATATTGGAGCAATACCTTAGCCACGTATTTGGTATCATCTCCCCTTCTCTTCACTTTAACCTGCGAAAAGCAAAGTCAGCAGAGCACAACTATGAAAATAAATTGATAAAATCTTTGAACACTGTACTAATATATTCAATGGTCCAGCAGTCCAGGTAACACTGACACAATAAGGGTAATATCTATTCAATGTATTTCATGTACACTAATCTCAGCACTCAACATGTTTCTGCTAGTTTTGTCAAGGAAAATTTTAAAACCAGAAGACTTCTCATGCTTGTCTAGATGAAATATTCAGCAAATATCTTCACACCATTGTTTAATCAAGTATTGACTAGGGATTTAAACGAAACAAATTCTCTAAGTTGCTGCTTCTTCAGCATGATGAAGAAATGCCAGTTAATCCACTTCAAGTAATCTAATAGTCATCTTCAGTTAACTACAGAACTCAGCAGGTAACACTAACTGGCTCATTGCAGGGTTCACAGAATTCAAACTCTATAAATACAGAAACACCCTTGGTTAGCAGAAAACTTTCTCAAAAGTAAACAACTTGATAAAATTACAACCAGAAAGACCATAAACCTAGTAATTACTGTTCATAACAAAATTTTATTAGTGGTGAGCAAATTAAGTAATAAAATCCAGGATCCATTACAAACCCCTTCAAAACTTCTTTTGCCACAATATAGAACAAGCCTCCATGTTCGTAAATGTGCCCCTACCCAGAAATGGCAGATCAGGTTTTATAGAATTATATAACTGATACAATCTGCAGTAATTACACTGGAGTTTTAACTCCAGTAAATACCAAAAACTTTTTCTGAAAACACAATGGTAATTTGAAACAAGTGCAGAACTGTGAATTATACTCTAAATAACAAATCTTTATAGACATAAAATATCCATCATAAGCTGGAGAGCCAAGTAGATTACCTGAGTATAGTGCTCCACACAATGTGCATTTGTCAAAAGTTTCCCGTCCCCAATCATAAAAGCACTGCCCATAAGAAAAATTCAAAATTTTAAATGTTGCTGTGCAATAAACCACTAGAGTTAAATAAAAAATTGGAAAGAACAAACTGAACTCCTCATTCCTCTTTTCTCTTTTTAAATGTTCATTCGACTGGATAACAAGTGCATCTTGAACAGCAAACAGACAAAGATTTCTAAACCTGCCTTCCAGTACTTGTATATTGCCTTTGCTTTTGCCAAGGAAGGGAATAATCAGGAGCCGTATGGGTGCAATAAACCTTGAAAAATACAAAAGAAGCAAATATCCATTAAAGCATAAACAAATAAATACAAAAAAGAATAAACCATATTCCAAAAGTTATTGAAAATTAAATTTGGAGCTAAGTTTATTGGCAGAATAAATAAATAGAAATGAAAAAGAGAGATCAAACTTTTACCTTGACAACGGCATTAAGAAACGCTGCATCTTGAAGATTCCCTGATTCACTCTGAAACAAGATTAAGCGTAAACTCCTCAAGAAAACAAAATAGAGAATATAATTTGTACAATATTCATTAGACTCCAATTCTCAAGAATGTTACCAGCTGCTCCTTCGAATCAAACTGAAACTCCTTCTTGTCTTTTCTCTGCGCGCCGAAAGATTTAAATGCTGTGGATTGAGAACGTTCAGTTTCTCCTCTTCCATCTTTCGATCTTCCCGGAAACTTCCTCTGCCCAAAAAAAATTCTTTATGAATTAGTACCGACTACAAACGGATGATAAAATGCAGGAAAAAAGGAAGGCTAGGGTTTATTACATCAGTGCTGCTTGATTTAGAAGTTGGTTGTGAATTTTTAAAATCCTGATTCTTATGATTAGCGGAAGCAAGAGATGTGTGTGACGTGGCAAGACGGCGTTGGGAGGAAGTGGAGCAAGAGAGTTTAACAGAGGAGGTGACCGCAGAGAAGCAATAATTGGCGACTGCTATGGCCATAGGATTTAGACTTGCTTTCGCAGCGCGGCAACTGAAATTAGAGACTAAAGAGATATTCAAGTCAAGCAAGTACTGGGATTGGGAACTAGGAAGTAGCTTGCTTCCTTATCCATACACTACCATACTACTACACTGAATCTCTTGAGAAATTGGATTAGGTCGTCACTTGATTTTGGCGCCTCCCCGATTTTGACCAATGGCGTTCTTCCATACTAAGCCAACACAATATCCCGTACCCCTCTAGCTGGCAATTGGCCTAGGCCCATGATCTCCTTTTTGGGTATCGAAATGAACTATTTGGACCCAAATGGGCCCATTTTTTGTTATTATTATTTGAAATTTATTTCTTGAAATGATTGTTGTCAAGGATCTGACTGGAATAACAGAAAATTATCAAACATTGATTCTCTAAATAACACTGTTATGATTAATCCATGACTACGCAATAAAAAAGTGTGTATAAATAAACAAAAGCCAAATATCTACAAATTTTTTTTTTTTGTTTAGCATTATACTCTTTTGTTAGCTTTTGCTCCCCAACATTGATTTTCTTAACGCCCATCAAAATTTTAACGTTTTTGTTCTGTTTAACTAAAACAAAACCTTTGATATCACCAATGTTTCATTACCACCTTTGCTTCGTTTCGGATCCTTTGGTTCAACTGAGCCGATTTATTTAAAAAGTCAACAATATACATAATTCGTCGTCATTATTCATCGTCATCAAAAACTCTGACATTCAAAAGCAACTGTTCCCATTAGTCAGAAACGTGAAATATTTGCACTCGAGTTACAAAATTTAAAATAATTACAAAAATAAAAGAAAATAAATAAATAAATAACGGAATGTTCCCATTTTCAACAATAAAAATGCAATAGACTACAAACAAACAACGATTTGATAACGCCATCCGTTAAGCCCAAGAGCAAAACCGCGTGGAATGCACCGACCACCGCCACCATTATTTCCAAAAAAAAAAAAAATTAACGTAACGGGCAAATCTTTTCAGAGGACACGTGTTGTGTGGCGCACATGACGTGTCGTTTTCTGAACTGTCTGTTGTTTATACGTGTTTGTTGCAAGACGGTCAGGCGGCTGTTGGCATAGTGACGGCGTTAAGTGTTGACGGAGATTTTAATGTTCGCTCGAGGGGGTTTAATTAGCCGTGCAGCGGAGTTGATGAGCTGAAGGCCTGAAGCAGTGACATGGAGCCGCCTTTTTCCATAATTGCCCCCGACATGTTTCGTGCACGTTTTATCGTTTTCAGCTGTACGGCTTTTTGTTTTCTTTCCCTTCATTTCCAATCCTCGCCCCTCTGACCGCGCCAATTCCATTCGTTGTTTCTGCTAGTGTTTGGCATCGGCAATGTTCGTGGTTTTATTTATTTTTTTTATATTTTTCCAATCGCTGCACGTCTGCACGTAGTTTTAACCAAAAAACCAACATTAAAATCCCAACAAGTAAAATAAAAGCCAACTTTGCTCATTGACAAGTAAGTTTTATTTATCTAATTAATTAACATGGGTAGAGAACTTCATTCTCAGAGTTTTTTGCATCATTTGGTGAACTATATATTAGTCTATTACTTAAGGATACTTTACACGATAATTATTTTGCACAATTCATGATATTTGCATGAAAACCAAATCCAAAATTTCTTTACATTAATAGAATGATAAGAGTTTATATTATATTCCGTTTTAATATTTGATTCAAAATTAATGAATTATACCTTGTAGAAATATAGAGCCATTATTGAGTAAGGGTTCTCTTACTTTTATATGGTAATGGATAAACTAAGGGTGGGTAAATAACTTGACTTGATTTAAAAAATTCGAGTTCGATCAAATGTGGATGAAGATTTCAACCCAATTGAATGAGATTTTTGTCAACTCAATCAGATTGTGCCAATCAAATTGACATTAAATTAAAAAAAAAATTATTTTAAATATAATCTTAAGAGTGGGCAAATAACTTGATCCGACCCAACCCAACCCGGTAGTACTAGTTTATTTTAATTTTTATTCATTTGATTTCATAATAGTAGTTTTCATTTTATGTTGAAAAACAGTTAAAATGGACCAAAATGAGATAATTATATTAAACAATATTCAAATAACTAAAATACTTTATAAAAAAAAATCTTTAAATCTAAATATTACCTAAATCCATACCTAATTGATTGGAATTCGACCTGATCTGCATATAATCATAACTCGATTCAAATTTGAATTTACCCGCTTAGGATACATTAAAATACAAAAAATAAAATAAATACTAATAAATTATAAGACACAAAATATACGGTCTTGAAGTGTATATTTTTCTTATCTCTTGTCACATATTTTATTATTAATATGATAAAGGATCCCTATTGAAAAAATAGTCTACATATAATATATACATAAATATTATGGATTATGGAAATTGATGCTGAAGATATACGTAAAGACAAAGGCTCGGTATCCAGATGTTCGGCATGCTGGCAACCCTTGTCTGCTAAACCAATTATTAATGGACACGTGCATATAAAACTGAGCCAGCTGTGTTTAGACCCTCTAATCACTGGCCTTACACGATGATTAGAAGGACAAAAACACCATGCAGCTAACTTAATGACACTGAGAGCAGTTTCTTTTTGTTTTCTGAAAGTCCAATATGCCATTTTAGTTAAATATGACACATGAAACCAAAACATGATGGCTGAGGAGGAATGATAATAAATAGTGTACACACTTACATCATACCTTAATTAGAAAATCCATAGATGAGAACAAAGTCATCAGTAAATAATATTATTACGTATATAATTTTGAATCTCATCAAATAAAAAAGAAATCAACGGTTGATGGAGGAGCTGTGAGGAAGAGAAGTGAGAGGTGACTGTGACTTTAAAAGAGTAATAGAAGCAAAAATCGGCGGAGAAGGCAAATAAGGTGATGCGCATGTGCGTGAAGGCAATAAAGCGCATCGAAGATATCGGTGCAAAAGTAGCAAACATCGCCAGCCAGCAAGCAGAGACAGAGTAAAGACTAAAGATATTGTACGAAATACAGAGCTAGAGCTACTGCCTGCTGCTAGAGCTGAAGCTCGGTAGCTAAACAGAACCTTCAACCTCTCCCTCTGCATCATAATATATATTTAATAAACGTTACGTTACAAAATTAATTATTAATAACACAGCATATAATATATATATATCACCTACGCACGTAACACGCGCATTGTGGCCCCGGTTGCTGCTTAAGCTGGTGCGTGCAGTGCATGGTGGAGTGTCGTTGGTGAAAAAAGTACAGTGGTGTAGAGGGACAAGGGACGCCTCATTCCCTCTCAAGGAGTCAAGGAGTCTTGTTCAGTGTCCTCCCTCTCTTCTTCTTCTTCTTCTTCTTTTTTGTTTTTTGGTCCTCTAGCTAGTTATATGCACATATATATCATATTTTTTATATTTATTTCTTATTTGCAAGCTTTTCATTTTCTCTTTCTTCTTCTTCCTCTTGCATTTGCGGTCACAGATCACTTTATTGTTTAGTTTTGAGAAGAGAAAAAGAGAGATTATGGGCGTTGTTGGTGCAGAAGTGAAAGCGTCAGGTTCAAGAACAGTGGCTGCTCACCACAGAAAGCGCATGGACGATGCTTTGCCTACCAGACACAAACCAGCTGCGGCTGGTAAAGTTTTGGTGTTCGCTATTTCATATTTAACCTCATCACGCATACTACAATTATATTATTGGTTCACCAACTTCAATTACAAAGCAAATAATTAATTAATCACCCCAAGTAGCTTCACTTAGCCATCATTCTCCTTGTTTGACTCTATCATCATTTTGATCGGTGCCTTTTTTTAAAAAAAATTTATACATAAATAAAATTTATTTATAACTGTTATTTTTTTTCCTTTTTCATTTTAGTCTTAGTCTGGTGTGATTTCAGGTGGCAAAAATGAGCTATATAATGAACTATGGCGTGCCTGTGCGGGCCCATTTGTTTACATTCCACGTGTTGGGGACATTGTTTACTACTTTCTTCAAGGTCACCTGGAACAGGTTTTCTATTCTCCCGTATTGGTTTTTCTTTTCTTTAAATTTAAAATTTCGGTGAATGTTTTCAATTCTGCTAATTTTGTTAGTTATTTACAGCATAATTGCTATCATCAAAAGCATTACGGCATGCTTTCATTTCAAGTCATGTGGCTTTCTTGAGCAGCAAGGATACTGTTTGACTTTTATGGTTGCCCGCTTTGACTGCGGTGCAGGTTGAGCCGTACAACGGCGAAGATGATCAAACGGAAATGCCCATTTACAATTTGCCTCCTAAGATCCTCTGTGAGGTGGTCTATGTTCAACTGAAGGTGTATATATTCTTTCTTCTTCAATCTTCAGTTCTGTAAAAAAATTGGATGAGCGCCCGTTCAGCTTCAGGACACCTTACGAAATCGAAGCTGGACTCGGACTGATGCATCACTTGTATTTTATGACCTGCTGTTCTGTATGTTATGTTGCAAGATCATGTTATTGATGATTTTCTTGACGGTTTGTTTTGATTTCTTGCAGACGGAACCTGGCACTGATGAGGTGTTTGCACAAATTACTTTGCTTCCGAGGCCAGAGGTAAGCTACTGAATCTTAAAGGTCTCAAATATCGGGTCTTCGGGAGTATTGAGTAATCATATTGCTCCAGCTTAAATTCTGAAATCAAAATTTTAAGACGGTGACAATTTATTTGATAACCAATTGGCTATAATTAATGATCTTAGCTCTTTCCTACTTATCTTTTAGATAGACGAGCTGAGTCTGGAAGCAGGGAATTCTCCACCTTTGCCTCCAAAACTTAATGTGTGTTCTTTTAGCAAAAAACTCACCCCATCTGACACCAGCACACATGGCGGATTCTCTGTTCCTAAGAGACATGCCGATGAGTGCCTTCCACCACTGGTTTGTATCCTTGCTGTGAATCTTTTTGTACGATTTGCTAAAATTTTATGACAAAAGACGAAAACTGCCAAACAATGTTGCTATGACCACTAATAATGTTCAATCCTGTAATATAGCCAATCCAATAGTTACTGCAATCATTTGCGAAAATGAAAGTCGACTGACTATTCCCTTGCAATCTTGCATCATGCAAGTATAAGGTCTTTTCCTCTTATGATCACTGGTAATAAAATGCTGAGGCGAATTAATCAGATAGGCCTATATGTTAATAATGTTATTGATGCTGCAGGATATGTCTAAGGATCCCCCACTACAAGAACTGGTTGCAAAGGATTTGCATGGGTTGGAATGGCACTTTCGGCATATTTATCGTGGTACTTATATCTCTCTAATTGACATGAAACATCCTGTTTTGGAGTAATTTAACCATAAATTTTAGCTTTTCATTGCATCACAAAGATCATGAAGATGTTCCCTTTAAATTGGTTTAGGTTGCTGCATTTAACACCGCTTGCATTTGTAACCTGGAAAATACTTCTGATCTATCTTCTTTCTTAAGCATCTGTTAAATTTCCCTATATATGAAACCCGAATAATTAATGTAGGTCAGCCAAAGCGGCATTTGCTTACGAGTGGTTGGAGTGTATTTGTAACTTCAAAGAAGCTTGTTGCCGGGGATGTGTGTATCTTCCTCAGGTTCTTCTCTCTTCTCTCACCCACTCGTTCAATTCAAACATACAAGCAGAAAGTTGTATGTGTCCAGAGTGTATTGTCTTTCTGTGAGTGTTTGTATGTGGCTGCAGCAACTATTTTCTTTTATATCTGACAAATTTCATGTACTAATTTTTTGCTTAAAGTATAAGTTTCGTTGTGTATCTTGTGTATATAGTCATGACAGTTCTACATTTTGTTTAATTGAGGTTTTTTGTTTCCACTAGCTGTTTCAAACATTCAATTGGATCGATTCTGTTTACGTGTCTAGTGAATAATATTGATATCTGTATTCAGAGGAGAAGATGGAGAACTTCGTGTTGGGGTACGTCGTGCAATGAAACTGCAGAATAATGCATCAATGTCGGTCATATCTGGCCTCAGCATGCAGCATGGGATACTTGCATGTGCTTTTCATGCCATTTCTACCAGGACCAGGTTTACAGTTTACTACCATCCATGGTAAGTTGATGACAGTTTAAGGTTCACTGACTCGTGAAGTCAAATTTAAGAAAGCAAGGATTGTAAATTTAGCTGGTTCAATACGGTACACTTGAAATCTGTTGCTACAGAATTTAACAATACGTGGTTTTTGCATTTTTGCAGGACAAGTCCTGCTGAATTTCTCATACCTCTCAGTCAATACATGAAGTCAGCTGAAATCGACTATTCTATTGGTACAAGATTCAGAATGGTACCTGAAGGCGAAGAGTGTGCAGAGCAGAGGTGCAGGCCAAGGCCTTTTTTTTAAAAAAAAAAAATCTTCTGGCTGTTGCAGTCTTACTTCCACAATTACATTATTTTTTCTCTATTCTTTCCTTGCCATTGGAATAACATAAGCCCCATAAAATTAACCAGCAAATTAGAAAAATGAACTAAAAACAGTTCAAAATTTTAGTGATGGCATGCATTGACTTGAAAATGCATGATTGGGCAGATCGAAGAAGCTTTTTGCAGGATTCAAATTAATCTTGAAAAACCATCAATGTATAGTTTTTTTTTTTTTCCTTGCGGAGGATTATAATTTTCTAATAATTTTTTGAACCAGAATTGCTGGCACTGTTGTTGGTACTGAAGATGTTGATAACATTAGGTGGCCTGCTTCAGAATGGAGGTGTCACAAGGTGAGCTTCTCATTTATGCTATTCAAGAGTGGGACTTTGTTGCTTTCATCTTTTTCTGCGGATTTTGTTTTGTTGATTTTCTTTTAGGTGAAATGGGATGCCACAACAGATTCAATAACGCGGCCAGCTAGAGTTTCTCCTTGGAACATAAAACCAATAGAAAGAACCCACAATAGACCTGCTTCTGTGCAACACCAACAGAAGAGGCTGCGCCCAAATGATGCATCATCACCTGGGTTTTCCTCCATGTTCAGTAATGGTCAGCAATCCTTAGCTATTATTTCTTTTTATTTTGTAACAGGAATCTTCCTGAGTTTTCTGAGTAAATACTGAAAAGTCATTCAGCGGTCTTACAAGGTCAAGAAGGTGATAAGGCATTGGGTGCAGCTAAAACACCATTATTGCCATCTTTGGTACGTCCGCCAAATCCTGTTTGGGGCCACATGCAATCAGGCATGGAGAATAAGATGAAATTTCCAATGCATGACCCATTTTACATCTGTCTCAACCGCATGGTGTCACTTCCTGGTGGAAGCCTAATGAATCCTGGTTTTTCTAATCACTGGCCAGCATCACCATTCGCACCTTATGACTTTTGTGAAACTGCTGCTCAAAGCAAAAATCTGTCAGTTCCCAATGCCGGCTCTGAGAATTCTGGGTCTCAGATGTGCAAGGCCTTGGAACTGAAGGATGAAAATAGAACTCCACTAGCTCAACCAAACGGTGGCAGTAGATACATGCTTTTTGGGGTCAATTTAGTCAACAGTCCACCGGAGCTCCCTTCACCACAAATGGCCACTTCCAATGAGCTTGAAAGTCCTTGTTCTCTCCCGCCAACATCTCAGTCAAGCATTTCTGAAACTATCCAAATTTCAGAGTCATCTAAGAGTGTATCTGGCATCCTGTCTAAAAAGCAATGCAAGAATTGCTATGTATCCAGGAGCTGCACCAAGGTACCATGCCTCTTGCCATGTGTCTGGAAGCAACATGAAGGAAGAATTGCTGCTAGTTGAACGATTAATACCAGTATCATCAAGTTTAATAGTTTTGGATGGTAATATGGGGAATTCTGTCTGTTTCTGTTCCGTTCAGGTGATCAAGTTTGGAACTGCTCTTGGAAGGTCAGTGGATCTCACTCAATTTCATGGGTACGATGAACTCATTTCTGAGCTTGACCAGATGTTTGACTTCAACGGAAGTTTGATTAATGGGAGTAGCGGATTTCACATTGCATACATGGATGATGAAGGGGACATGATGCTAGTTGGAGACAACCCATGGCAGTTAAGTAGCAAAACTTCTAATGTTGTTTTGTTGCGTATGCTTATGACTTGGCTGTTCATTGAGCTTGTGGTTGCATGCTATAAATGCAGGGACTTTCAGTGTACCGTACGAAGAATGTTCATCTGCCCAAAGGAAGGCATCAACAGGGCGATTCCAAGCTCACCAAATCCAACACCTCCCCAGTAGCTTTTTCTGGAGGTTTACTTGCGTTGTCCATCTCATCCGTTCATGATATAATTGAAGCCTCAACATCTCTCATATCATGCTAATGCAGTTTATGTACTCAAAGCATGTTGATCTGGTTAAACAAAATGTTTCATTTTCTTTTAAGCGGGAAACTATGCCCATTATATGAACCTATATGTTTTCCTTATCCAAAATAAAGGATGTTTCTTAATTTATTGAAGTAAACAAGGGATTCGACTGTTTTGGTCTTTTAATTTCACAGAATCACAGTTATCATGTAGTGGTAGTGACGGGCACAATTGCTGCTACAACTCAAAATTCTTGTTGTATCTATTTTTTTTTTTTAACCGTGCTGCTGCGATTGAGTACTGTATAACTAAGTTATAAAATTTCTATTTCCCCCGTGTAATAATATACCTTTTGGCTAAAAGTTATCTACACGACAGCGTTTCTTCTTTCTTCTTTTTTTTTACACCGGTCACAAGCCAAACCCTAACTAACCAACCTCCTTATCGTTCTACCGATAATTACCGCCATTTACAGAGCTCCCGCCCGTAAAATCCTCTTGACAAAGTTAACATTCACAATAAGAAAACAAATAGGCAAGAAAATTTCAAAAAACTCAAACAATGAGGTCCTTGCTAAGTTCTTGGCCAAGCCCTGCAAATACAGTCACCCCAAATTTAAGCTTAATTACCCTTAAACTTCCCAATCATATCTCTGTCTTATCGCAACCAATTTTCCTTCCGATTCGACCTCTACGTTTTCCCACAATTACGAGATCTCAGCTTTCTTCAAACCCACGAAGAAATGAAGAAGATCAGGACCCAGAGTCACCAGTTCAAGAACTTAGCGTCCCTGTCAATTGGCTCCACCCTCCCAAGGCCTTAGAGGTACTTCTTTTTCTTTGTGAGCTTGAAATAATTTAGTCTAATTGGGTAATCTTTTGACGGAGTGCTAATTGTTTCTAATTTGTGCCTCTGTGTGTTCTCATGGGCATATCCGAGGGCATTTGCGTCAATTGCGAGATTGGGGACTTGGTGGTTGTATATTTATGCTTCCTAGAATCTGTGCAGGAATCAGAGTGGCTCAGGGTTACACTGCACAAATGGTTGGATGATGAGTACTGCCCCGAGCCAACCAACGTGGAAATCAGCAAGGTTGCTGCCCATTCGTACTATGAATCTTTGCTAGAGAAACGAACTGATTTAGGTGAGATTTTATTGAAGATGGCTTCAGAATTGGAAACTATTTCCTATCAGGAAAGCTTTCATGGGGCATTCTCTTCGGCAAATGCCGCAGTGAACTTGATTGCCCAACGGATAGAGCAGGCATAGTTGTTTGATCAGGTTGCAGGTTTGAAAGTAGTTACCCAATGCTATGTCATGTATACGTTTAGTTAATGTCATACACAGTTGTGTTCTTCTTTTAAATGTATTGTTGCGTCATGTTAGTAATATGACAAAATAAACGCACACATGATTTTAAGCAATGTTATGCGTGAGCCACGATTAATAAAACCTAGAAATGTCTGTAACTGTATATGCCTTTTCATTTTGTTTATTGTATTTTTTTCAGCAACGTAAAATGCAGAAAAGTAGCAACTGAGTAATAGTATCAAGTAGGGTCAAGGTGACTCAGAATTCGTGGACCACAATATTAAAGTGTCTATGCATACTCTGTGTGTACAATGTTAACTTGTGCAGAATATGAGAAACTTTTTTTTCAAGATTATGGATTAAAATTCTGTTAGGACCAAGGCATATCCCTGCTTCTCTACTTTGTTCGCTATTTGGTGAGGGTGAGTGGAGAGTATTTCTTTTGAATCAAACCAATCTCAGAATCATTATTTCTAAAATCCACTCCGCGCAAAGCAATTCCTCTTTGGGATTGTATCTTTGTTGCATGGCCATCAGAAATTTTATGGCATACCCTCCTAAGCAAACTGAGGATCATTTATGGCCGCCGCCACTAAAATGTTAGTGAATCCCAATTGCCTGATGAAAGTAGGTAGGCTTCAGGCAACAAACAAATTCCTTGTAGCTCCGCTGGTGCTGAGCAATGTTATATCCCTGTTCTGTTGAACAGTGATGACACATAGAGCTAAACGTGTATGCTCGGTTTATAATATGTCGCCTGTTCAGTCCCTTGAGTCATTTAAGTAGCTCTGAATGAAGTTTCTACAAGTTTTGGATGGTCATACATCTGTAACCCCTTTCTTATCCAACCTGATTTGTAGTTTGACAAGGTAAATGTTAGTGTTGTGAATACCAATATCAACCCATGTTAGTGCCGCACATGGGCTTTGTATAATGGAGAAAATGGGGTTTCCAATGACATGACCCCACAGGTTCATGGTTGCATCCAATTTTGAATGAGGACCTCAGTTACATTTACGGGGGTTGTCTTTTCGTTGGGTGGTGATATTTCCACCCCACAAATTATGTAAATCCATTCCACTTCTAGAAAATAATTATAAAATTTTCACATTATTTTTAAAAATTTTAAATAAATAAGAATTCTAAGGAATTAATCAATTAAATCTTTCTTAAATTCTTAATTTATTTTTTGTGACTTTTTTTTTATGTTTGACTACTAAAATTACTTCAGCCTAAATTTAAATTGACTATTTTATCCTTAAAATGTAAAAGTACAAAAAATTTACTTTAACTTCAATATTTTTTATTTTATACAAAATTCATTGCTTCTAAATGGTAAATTCTACTTTATTAGTATGATTATTAACCTTTAACAAACATTATGTTTTTATGAGTTAATACTCATGTAAATTATTAGACTATTAAATTTATATCATTTGCACGTAAAATATTAAAATTTATTAGACTTCATTTAAAAAGTTAGATAATAAGTCACAAAATTAATACTTAAAGTATTAGATACAAAAACACATTATGCTTCAGGTTAAGTAATTTTATGCTATAACGATTACATAATTAAATAAAACTCATATTAAAACAATCTTTATAGTAAAAAAATTAAGTAAAACAATATAAGAATAATTTAATTGATTAATTATACACATATTGATGTTGATTTGTATTTATACAAAATAATGTGTATTTATTATAAATATTTTTTAGAAGTGGGGTGGGTTTACGGGGTGGAAATATCCCCACCCCTTTTCGTTTAATTTGTTTTTTTATCAAATTTCATTCAGGCCCCTTATACTCTATTTTATTTATAAATATTATAAAATTTTTTAAATTTATTCATAAATATTTAAAATATCAAATTTATCTATATAATTTTTAAATTTTAAAAAATTCTTTATTTAATTAAAAAATATAATTATTATTAATGGATTATAATTATAATTATATAATTTTAAATTTATTCATAAATATTGAGAATATCAAATTTATCCATATAATTTTTAAATTCTAAAAAATTCTTTATTTAATTAAAAAATTTAATAATTATTAATGGATTATAATTATAATTATATAATTTTAATTTTAAATGGATTATTATTATTATTAACAACAATAAAAGGTATTATAATTAATTAATAGATTAATAATAATTTATAATAATTTATAATAATTTATAATAATTTTTTAGTTAAATTGTTAACAATAATAATAATAATAATAATAATTAATTTTTGAATAATAATAATAATAATAATAATCACAATAATTAAATATAAAATAATAATTTAAATATACTTCGCTTCAAATCCAATCCATTTGAATTGGATTTTGATACAACACTTCAAATCCAATCAATAATAGAAAAATAATTAATAATAATTTTTTAGTTAAATTATTAACAATAATAATTATTTTTTTATTTATTTATTTATTTAGGGGTAAGGAAACAGAGGATGAGGCCAATGGAGATAGTGAAAAAGAAGGGGAGTAACTTGACTCCTTGTGGTGGAGGTGGTGACGGTAAATTTATTGGGGTATTGTTGATACGGTGTCATGTTGAGAAGAGGAGTTAATGGGTTTGATAACGTGGGGTTTAAAGAGTGAGAGTGATATTGATCGAAAGGTTGGGGAAGAGAGAGGGTGTGATGGGAAAATAGAGGATGTGAATTTGGAGATGGATTTATAATTAATTAATATATTAACAATAATTAATAATAATTTTTTAGTTAAATTGTTAACAATAATTATTAATATTAATTAATTATTTAAATAATAATAATAATAATTAATATTATTAATTATTGTTAATATTAATAATATTATTAATTATTGTCCTATTATTGATTGAATTTGAAATGTTGTATCAAAATCCAATTCAAATGGATTAGATTTGAAGCTAAGTATATTTATATTATTATTTTATATTTAATAATTGTGATTATTATTATTATTATTATTATTATTGTTGTTGTTGTTGTTGTTGTTGTTGTTGTTGTTGTTGTTGTTGTTGTTTACAATTTAACTAAAAAATTATTATTAATATATTAATTAATTATAATACCTTTTATTGTTAATAATAATAATAATAATAATAATAATAATCTATTTAAAATTAAAATTATATAATTATAATTATAATTCATTAATAATAATTATATTTTTTAATTAAATAAATAATTTTTTAAAATTTAAAAAATTATATAGATAAATTTGATATTCTCAATATTTATGAATAAATTTAAAAAATTTTATAATATTTATAAATAAAATAGAATATAAGGGGCCTGCATGAAATTTGATAAAAAAAAACAAATTAAACAAAAGACAACCCCCGTAAGTTACAGTAAATGTAACTTGGGGGGGTCCTTTTAATGATGAAGAAAGAGCTGTGACACTTGCGGTGATAATTACCTTACTTTCATCTCTTGACACTGTTTTTGCCGAGACTGGGACAACTTTCATTTACTCTGAAGACGGAGATGGCCAATATGGATGCACCAAAGATGGTCATGGGTTTTATCTCTGGTTATATTAGTGGGGGCAAAACAACACCTTCTCTCTCTGTGACTCTACAGAACGGACAATGACAGCAAGCAGGACCTACTCTCTTGTCTAAATCATGTTGCAGGTTGAGGGACCACGCATAACTATATGTTGATAGCTGGGGAATTCACCACTGAATTAGACATTAAAGCTGCACGTATGTGAATGCCTTTGATATTTGTTCGAAGGTCATTTGTTCATTGTCAGATAAAATACGTCAGATTGCCGGAGAAGATGGGATACAATGGCACTGAATGTAATCATCACTCGGTACTTGTATTTGTTACGATTTTATCATCGGCCTCTGAACATGAAGAAAAATCTCCAGAAATTGCTGTTTGTTGTAAAATGATTGAAAATCTAATTCACTCAAATGAAACAGTTGATTTTTCGACGGACCTTTCTCTGAATCTGGGCCCCATAAATGTAATCTGTTGTATAACTGTGGGACGTATCATGTGAATCCTGTTCATGATATTGAAACCCGTGTTAGATTTGTTGCACATGGCATGGATCCCAGTAAGTTGAAGATATTTGCACCATCTGAAGACAATCGTGATACATGATTTATTGGAGAGGGCCACTATAATTAGTTAAATGGCCAATGATGTTTTTCACATGGCATAGCCGCAACATGACTGATTGAAAATTTAGTCTGGCATGAAGACAGAGTGTGTTGTGCATGTGCATGTGGAAATGGCCACAAGTGAAATCTAAATGCTGCATGCCTAATGATGGGGTGATGAAACTGCAGCCTCTCAACTCCTATCATTCAAATGTTTACGACTAAACCCAGGTGCGCAAAAATGATGGTTGATTAAAAATGTCAACAAAGCAAAAAGTAATTAGTTAATATGCCCTTGATACTGATCGTTAAAAGCGACCAATGTCCTTGCTCCTCGTGTGTATGAAAGGTGAAATTTCTCAAAGAGGCGGTCAGCAGGCCGAGTCCATGTCACTCCCTTCCCTACAACCATCTATTATTGAAGTGCTTCTGTTTTTATAGGTCCCACTTCTCAACCACCAGCGCGATTGAGTGGTCTGTGTTGTGGTTTGCAGATGCCTTATGCAATTTACACATGGAAATTCGGGGATATGGGTAAATGGATTCCAGGGGATTAAGTTAAGAATGCAATACTGCTGTTGATTTCCCCCCCTTTTTTTTGGGTTTTTGGGGAATATAAATGAGGAGCTTAAAATCGAGATAATATTCTAAGAACGACACCGATGCTCCTGTGCTAATTCGCGCCTCCCCCACCCAATCCTTTTTTTTTTTTTTAAACGGCGGTATTAGCTAAAGTTCCAAATTCTATTGATGGGAACAGAAAGCAAAAAAAGTAACAGAACCCCCCCCCAAACGATTAATTTTTTAAACATTATTTGAGGATCAAGATCAGCCTGAGGAAGAGAATTAAAGCATTTATTGGAACAGAAGCAATAGGACAGAAATAATTGAAATATTAAGCTGGATGCTGTCCTACGATCCCGGAATTATTGGAGAGTAGTTATGGTGGCTGGGCCACTGAAAGGAACGGCTATTTGATTCTACGAGGTAGGACCGCGTTTTTTTTTTTTCTCGCCCTTTTATGATATAAATGGGCGTGCTAAATTAAAATAAATTAGATATATTTTTAAATATTTAAAAGATATCAAACTTCGTTATGTATAAAAAAGAGTTTGAGTTATTGACCAAAAGTCGAGGAGATATTCATCACTTGACTGAAAATATTAAAATTAGGGTAAATTTTAATTTGTTCATTTAATATAACGATTAAGGTGCATTTAGTATTATTTTGTTGGAGTAATTTTAGAAATATGGAGGCAAATAAGGGGAAAAAAAAAATAGAAAGGTTTAAGGCATGTATCTACACTTCCTTTAAGGTTTTATTTGCCCTCACCACACTTAGTTTGCTATAGAGTTGAATGGCAAATTACTCCCAATATACAACAAACCTTGAATACAATTTTTAACAATGAAATTGTATTCTCAGAACATATATGTACATCAAATCTGTAAATCTATGTATGTTTTTTGTTATTCAGTGTTTTTCTTTATGAAGAAAGTGTCTTTCTGTGAAAAATCACAACCATTAACCACGGCACATATTCAAAAGATAAAAACTCTTCAAAAAGACACAATTCGGCTTGAAATTTAACTGTCTCTAGAAATAAACGGTTAGCCGATTTAAGTTATCGGCACACCGTTAGTTTCCAGTGACTTCAAACATCGCCTCTGGAAATAAACGGTTTAGTTATCGGATCACCGTTAATTTCCAGTGACTTCAACATTGCCTCTGTAGTTTTAAGAACATTTAACATGCTCTCTGAAAAATATATTACGACGCTAGTTAACAAAAAACATTCGCATTGCTTAACATACAAAGATGCTTTCTCCGAAAATTATCAAGACTAACTAACACAAAACGGTTCACCGTTAACATATAGCATGCTCTCTGAAAATTATCGGCAAGTCATTAACACAAAACGGTTTACCGTTAACATACAACAACAATGATATTATTCTAAACTTCAATATTTATAAATATTACAATCTCTTTTACATATTTTTCAAATGATGTTTTTAAATTTATTCTATAGAATAAAAATGATTTCTTTTCTTTGAGTTTAAAAACTTGTTTGCTAGGCACTACACTTATGATGGCCCTTTACTTTTATTTTGTTTTTAATTCTGACCATGTTTATTTGTTCAATTAAATTGAACTACAACAGATAAACTAATCAATAATGAAAAACTATTATTATATTTAATATAATGTTCCTATTTTAATGCAATTGTGACTGTGTTTTTCTTCATTCATTGGTGACTAACAGCTAATACTACATGGGTTGTCCATTTTCCTTTCTAAATGAATAAGTTCCCCCTCCCTCCCCTCCCCTTCCCCCCCCCCCCCCCCCACAATATTCGATTTGTAAATGTCAATTTTTAAGCAGAAGAGACCTAGACTCCTCTTTATTTAAAATTCTCTAGATAAAATGTGGGTGATCAGGATAGAGCTAGATATTTCACGTTGTATTTTAAATTTTTATGTCAAATAATATAATATATGATATATATTATTATACTAAATTTACTTAAATTTATATGAAAATCTAGCCTCGACTTGAATAATATATCACATACCTATTATTTAAAGTTAAATTTTGAGATGCAATTTGAATATTCAACAATAGTCAATACTAAACGAAATGTCGATAACGATTGAGTTGCATGGTAGAACAATGATCGTGTGATTCAGAAATCAATATGTTGTCATGTTGAGATTGGCTTGTGTGGCAGTTGCTATAGGCAATTAGACATTGATATAATTTATAATTTTATAATCACACTAAAGGCATTTAAGATGTTCGTTTTCTTAGTGTTTGTAATGTCATTCATGCCCTTCTGGTTTTGGGGTCAATTGTGGGGTTATATGGTAATTTCGTACCTTTTGAGAGGCCCCAACTATTAAAACATACCGGTTAAGAATTGAAATTACGTGACATTTCTCAGGGGAGGTTTATGATAATTATCTAAATTGTAACTTTAAAAAAATGAAACAATAAGGTTGTTTTCACATTATAAAAAAGGGAAAATGAAATAACAAGGTTGTTTTCACATTATAAAAAAGGAAAGTCATTACAAGTGTTTGATCAATTTTTTTTTTTATGCCGTTTTATTCAATTGGCTATCTAAATTCCAAAATTCAAGTCGTAAGAGAAGTAAGGAATTAAAAAAAATTAATTCGTACTTTGAATATCCCCTTATTCTTTATTAAAAAAAAAAAAAAACAAATTCAAAGCTATATTAAATACACACTGGGTGCGTGGCGGGTAATCATAGGCGAAAGCAGCCACTAGCGAGCAAAGAATGCTGCAATAACACTTATGCTTTTTGCTATAAATTAAGAAGCTTCACTAGTTGCCTGGCAAAAATTCTCCCACACATTAAATAATTCTCAGCTCCTGCTCTAACTCAGTAACTCTTACTCTCACATTCTCTCTCTCTCTCGCTCGCTCGCTCTTTCTCTCTTGTCATGGCAGTGGCGGCGAAGAACAATCTCTTGGTGTGCACACAGCTAGAATGTGAGACCACAAAAGAAATGCAGGCTTCAATAGAGCAAGCAAAGGTTGAAGGTGCGGATCTCGTAGAGCTTTGCATTGATTCCATGAAATTCTCTCGCATTTCTCAAGTTGACAGACTCATTCAGCGCGCAACTCTCCCTGCTATTGTTTCCTACAGGTATCTAGAGCACCCAAGCTTCTTCTTCATTTTTTTTTTCTCTTATTGTACCCGCTCCCCTTGTGATCATCTTATTCACATTTAGTGTCGAGAATTATAAACTTAAGCAGGTTATAACGTCAAATATTAAGATTAGAAGATTTGAGTGAGCCAAAACGAGGATTATAATAAAGAAGTCATGAACTTGAGTCGAGTAGGTTGCAACATGAAAACTATTAGTCCGGGCATAACAATATAATTGAAATTTTAATTCAGTCCCTTACATATAAATAAAATTTCTTACGAATAGTTCCACCCTGTTCGCATTGTTTATTTAATTTTTAGTCATACAAATAATGCAAAAATATTTAGCGAGTTGGAGACTAGAATTTTTGAGACAGGCAAAGTGAGGCAGACAAGTGTCAAAACGTCATGAGACCACTTGGCTTAGCTAGCCAACACACTTCTGTTCACTGCAGCAGATAGAGCTGGTGGCAAAATAGGCAAAATAAGTCATTAGCTCGTGTTTGTATCGTGTTAAATTTAAGTTAATCTCGAGCACGACCTATTTAATAATCATGTCAAGATGTTGAAGCATCAACCCAATATGAAAAATAAATAAATTACTTAAGATCTATATATTTAAAAAGGTTTATATCAAATATTTGCAAACTTATATCGCTATTATAAAATATATGTATCTATCAAAATATTGCACATTTATACTATTAAAAATCTAATTATATTTATGTAAATAATGTTATATATTAATATTATAAACTATACATGTTTTCTAATATTTTACGATTAATACTATAAGTGTATATAGAATTTTATAAATGAAACAACATATATATATATTTATCCTTTTCAAAAGAGAGAGATCATATCCAATATTTGAATTTTAATAATAAGAACTTATAAATTGATTTATAATAAAAATATAATCATTTTATTAATTAAGTAAATTAGTTAAAAACTTTAACTCTAATATAAAAAAAATTGTGTTGATTTAAATCTAATCTATTTAACAATCATGTTAAATTTGTCATATCATATTTGTATTGAATAATATATTAAATTTTACCATTTCTAACAATAGGCTGAACTACTCCTGTCATATCATGTTTGTATTGTATAATATATTAAATTTTTTCACCTCTAACAGTAGACTGACCTACTCCAATCATATCATGTTTGTATTGAATAGTATATTAAATTTGGCCGTCTCTAATAGTAGGCTGCAGGCAACAGTGGTGTAAGCCCATTGATAAACAAGGTGCTTATGAAATATTAATCATATGATCCTAGCCGGCTAGCCCTTCGTTGCTCGTTAAAGCCCAAATGGACAACTTCGGAATTTTTGCCACCAATATTCAATAATTTAAGAGTTACTAATGCAATTCTTAAATTGGATGTAAATTAGATATAATCATATAATGTAATTTAACGTCACCCTAGATCAAAGGCCAAGAGAGCCATAAGGTAGAATATTGGACAGATGGACGGTCGAAGATGGACACAACTTCAGCCAGAAGTTAGTGTCTTATCAGCTATCGTCGTTTGTCAAATTTTAAGGTCCATAAACGTGACCACACATGTAACAACGACACTTGAGGTCACATGCTTCTTTTTAATTGGACCCAGCATATTCCTTTTCACCGTCCTTCATTGCCTTCAACATTGTTCACGTGGGTTTACCAAACACAAGGGCCGTGTTTGTGTTTAAATAACGGAGCACGGATATTTACCCAAATTGGGCACGGCACAGCTGCCGTTTCTGTGGCCCACTTATGATTTTTTTTGTTTTTTTCACCACAGACAGGGCAACTTGGGCCGTGGCCCTACTTTGCCCATTTTGAGCAAATATCATTTTTATTTTCCTAATTTTACTCCTCTCGGAGACTTTTAATATTTTTGGTGTTTTATCGGCTAGCTTAGACATACATTGTTGTGTCACATAATTACCTTACAAATTTTACAATGATCAAATCAGAATCAGTGTCACGTTTGGTACATTTCGATTTTTGAGCCAAAATAAAAGGACCATACAGTTGCAGTGGACTGGACCCTGACCTAAGTTTGTCACTTGACAGGCTCAAATCATCGAGGAAGTCGAGCGTGGAAGCTTGCAAGTATACTTGCCTCCAAGTACTGAGACGGGCTCTTGACTTGGATGTCGAATTTGTTGAAATGGACTACGAGGTTTGATCGCAAAATAGAAAATTGTCACTAGTTACTTACAATTTTTTTTTAGATGTGTACAGTGGATCTGATTTAGTAAATTCTCACAAAAAACTGTACAGGTGGCCTCTGATCCGCTCATGAGTGAAAACATATACAGTCGATCCAATACCAAAATAATTGTATCAAGCTATTTGAATGGTGGAGGGAAACCTACAACAGAGAAACTTGGTGATATCATTGCCTGCATGCAGGCTACCGGAGCAGATGTTATGAAGCTTGAAATTGCAGTGGATTCGATTACAGACTTGGCCCCTGTTTTTGAGATGCTTACTCATTGCCAGGTAGTAGCATCCTTGTACTTTTCATCTTATATATGTTAATAACTAACTGAGACATTGGTAGGGTAACATGGGGAATTTTCAATTTGCTATTTTCAGGTGCCTTTAATAGCTCTGGCAGTGGGCAATCGGGGTCTTATAAGCCAGCTACTGGGTCCCAAATTTGGTGGATTTTTGGTGTATGGATCCCTGCGAGGAAAATCGGTACCTGGGCTGCCTACACTTGTCAGCCTTAAACAAGTTTATCAGCTTGAACATATCAATCCAGACACAAAAATTTTCGGCCTAGTTTCAAATCCAGTAGGCCACAGTAAGGGGCCAACTCTGCATAATCCAGCCTTCAGGCATACAAGATTTAACGGAATCTATGTGCCCATGCTCGTCGATGATGTCAAGGAGTTTTTCAGAACCTATACAGGCACTGACTTTGCTGGTTTCAGGTTATTAACAATTTTTTTTTGCGTGATTATGAAGTGATTATTATTATTCTGTTTAATCCAATTGATGGTTTATTATTTGATGTTTTTGTAGTGTGGGAATCCCCCATAAGGAACCGGCGGTGGCATGCTGTGATGAAGTCCATCCACTGGCTAAGGTCTGTATAGCTTTGCGATGTTTGTTTGTCATTGTTTGAACAGCAGATCCTGTTTCATTGTTTTTCTCTATGTAGGTCCAAAAATTCCCACCAAATTCTGTTTATTCAATGCTGACATTTATACCGATGAATTGTAAATAACAATTTCCGTTTCACGGCAAGTGAATTAATTTGAACTACTGTCAATGGTAATGTAATGACATATATATAAGCTTCTGAATTGTGGATTGTTTTGAAACCAGTCCATAGGAGCTGTAAACACCATTATAAGGAGCCCTATTGACGGGAAGCTGCTTGGTTATAACACAGATTGCGAGTCTGCAATATCTGCAATAGAGGATGCACTAAGAGGTATTTTTCTTATTTCTGCAGTGACTTGCCGAGTGCAAATTTTTTATTATTGTAGTTCATATATCCAGGAAAGGAAAATGATGAAAGGTCTCATGCATTTTCATGGGATGTACAGAAAGACAAGGAATCAATGGGGTGGCATCACACGCTTCTCCTATAGCTGGGAAAACTTTTGTGTTGGTCGGAGCGGGAGGAGCAGGAAGAGCATTGGCTTTTGGAGCCAAAAGTAGAGGAGCTCGGGTCATCATCTTCAACCGCAACTATGGTAAGGCCAGGTTACAAATTTCCTTCATGTTAAAATCAAGCAGCTTTCTTCTCTATGTCTAACTTTGACATTCTTCTGAAAAGAGAGAGCAAAGGCTCTAGCAGATGCAGTTTCTGGGGAAGCTCTGCATTTTGAATATTTGCATGAATTCTTCCCAGAGAAGGGCATGATTCTTGCAAATGCTTCTGCCATTGGAATGGAACCAAATTCTGATCAAAGTCCTGTTCCCAAGGTTGTAATTCTCCTGAAGTCTCTTTCCTTGAAGATTATATCATATTGATTACTAAATCCTTCACCTTCCATGATTGTTTAGGAGGCCTTGAAAGCATATGAGCTCGTGTTTGATGCAGTCTATACACCTAGAAATACAAGGCTCCTGAGAGAGGCTGCTGAGGTTGGAGCCACTGTTGTTAGTGGGGTTGAGATGTTCATCAGGCAGGCTCTAGGTCAATTCAGACTTTTCACTGGTGGCTTAGGTATCAATCCCCACTTCCTTTTAGTTTCATCTGTTGTTGCAAATAACAGTGAGTTGTGTCTTAGAACATCCTGCTTCCACTGATTTGCAGCTCCAGAGGATTTCATGCGCAAGCTTGTTTTAGAACAGTTCTGATTGTTGCGCTTAAATTCCTTCACTTAGTCCTGTGAGTTATTGAAGAAATAATTCTGTGAAGACGGTTGATAGCTTCTCCCCTGACAGATGGTTGATGATGTACCAGTTAAGAGCGTGAGCTCCTATGCTTACTTGCCTGCCCATCAAATATCAGGAAAATGCTAATATGATATCAAGACAAGCACTTGTCTTGATGTGTCTAAAATCTCCAAGAAAGAATTAACTAGACTTTTTAGTATGGTCTTGTATGATAAATAAACAAATAAGTAGCTAATATAAGAGGTAGATTCCTCATATGATCTGTAAACAACTTCTAATTAGCAGTAAGAAGTCATAAGCAGCATATCCCATCTTTTTACACTTGAGGAAGATGACATTTATGATCACAATATTCCTTCAAACCGCTATGGGCAATGAACTTTTACAACACCTGAACAGGTGCAGGCAATTTCAGATTCTTAAATGATGTAAAACCTCCATCCACTACCAAATTATGCCCACTTACATACTTGGCATCGTCAGACGCCAGATAGAGTGCAGCATTAGCAATATCGTTGGGTTCACAGTGTGTTCCCTCTAACACGCCAGCACCGTATACCAATTCCAGAAGCCGTGAAGCATCAACACCAGCATAAATCTGACTCATTTCTTCCATCACAAAAGGAGTTGGAATTGCAAAAGGCGATATGCAATTAATCCTGATTCCATATCCACAAAGCTCAGCTGCCATAGATTTGACCAGTCCTATAATGGCTGACTTGGAAGCAGAATAGGTATGCTGCGCAAGCCCACCCAATAATCCTGTGACACTGGCTGTACACAGAATGCAACCACTTTTGCGCGGAATCATGACACGAGTGGAATGTTTGATACCAGCCACAACTCCCCGCACATTGATCCTCATGACTTGATCAAAAACTTCGAGGTTAAGGTCCACAATACTTCTGGGAGTTTTGCAGGCTACCCCTGCATTGTTGTACATGATGTCAAGTTGGTTGTATGTAGAGATGGTAAAATCAACAGCATCAGAGACATCTGATTCTTTGGTGACATCACAGGCAATGAAGGTGGCATTGGGTCCAAGTTCTTTTGCAGTTTGTCGGCCAAGTTGGTGTTGAATATCAGCAATAACAACTTTGGCACCATTGCTGATAAATTTTGCAGCTGTTGCTTTTCCAATACCACTTGCAGCTCCAGTGATCAGTGCTACCTTCTCTTCTAGCTTTCTTTATCACAAGATAAACAAAACACTCCAATTACCATATGCAAACTAAAAATTCAGTCTTAATGGTGTAATGAAAAGCAAAGTACTAATTGCAGATTATGCCAGATAATTGCCTCTTGATCTTTTATCTTAAAATATTTACACAGAAACAATTCAATTTTATGGTTGGTTTGTGGGTGACCAGAGGGCAAGGAGAAACTGCCAAGTGACAAATAAACAACTGCCCAACAACTTCCTAGAACTCGCTTCCTAACTTTAGATTAATTAAATTTAATCAGTACCCAATAACGAACTTCAAATAAAACAAAAAGGGCGACTGTTTCAAGATACATATAATATTGTCAGTTAATTGAAAAATCTCTTCTTAAGTGTTCAGACATCGTCATGTAGCAAAAGTAGACACTATCCGGCAAACATTTAATGGATAATATTATAAAATACTGTTTGGCTTCTTACTGGCAATATTATATGTATATTTTTTTGGCGTTAACTAGAGTTTTCTTCTGTAGTAAGTCAGCATATACTTCAAAGGAAAAAGGGTAGTAAGGGCAAATTCAAATTCATAGCTACCTTGACTGTGTGGATAATCCCCTGCCGCATCTCTCGGCCAGTAGAGCTCTTGAAATGGGCACTTTTTTACTGTTTGAAAAATATAGCAGTGATGAATAAGCTGTATTATAAACATGTTCGATAAACAATGCCAAGAGACAAGAGATCAAGAAAAAGTAGATGAAAACGAAGACAGTATAATTGGTGGGCAAGCCAACGCCTTTCATATCCTATAATTGTGACAAACAAGCAACAAATGAAAACAAAAAACATGGGAGAAAAGGCATTAGAAGCTGAAAATGGTAAGTCTTAGCAGAAACAGAATGGAAAACCAGATGCCTCATCTCTGAAAATGAAGAATGAAGATTAAAAGAAACTGCAGAATACCTCAGCTAATTCTCTTCAACATTTAAGAGAAAGTAGTTGGAGAAACAAACCTTAGTCCCCGTCTGATCATATTTCCTTGCAGCAGCTATAGCTTTACACAGAGAGAGAGAGAGAGAGAGAGAGAGGGAGGGACAGAGAGAGAGAGAGAGAGAGAGGAGCAGCTTGCTACTTCAGTGAAATGGCAACAGAGCATGTGATGGACAGAATATGCCCTTGCAACAAGTCGCAGTGTCTAAGATTGGACCTTATATAGGGCCTATGTTCATGACATGACATATATTTAAGGTTCGTTGAATTGGACGACTTCTCGTTTTCTTTTCTGGACGACACGTCGGTTCTCACTTTTTTGGATAGTTAGCTTAACCAATAAAAAGTAACTACGATTAAATTAAAGCATATATTGCAAGACCACTCATATTTAAACCGAAAAATCCGGCGTAACGTCGATAAAACAATGATAAAATCTTTTGGTGTGATATTGTCTAAGTTAAAAGATGGTATTATTTTTTGGGAATGTGATGTTTTTCTAATTTGAGTTTGATTAAATTTAAAAAAAAAATTCCATGTGTCTTTTAATGGTAATATATAGATAAGGTTTAATTTTTTTTATTTTCTTATTTATTAATTATCAATTATCATTTGACATGCATTTAATTTTTTATTTATTGATTACTAATTATTATTATTTGAGTTATTTACTCAATACATGATTTAGATAAGAATAAGAAGAAAATTTTAGTCTTATTTTTTTTTAATATAATACCGCAAAATTTTATAATTATTTTTATTGCTGTCACCATTAATAGCTCTTTTATCATTTTCTATGCTATGATGCACAGAATCAATGTGGCTACGAAACCATAGTAGCCTCCTCAGCCGATGAAGCGCCGAAGAGGTTTATTGTGGCAATATTAAACTCTTAAAAGCTGGAATGGCAGCAGCAAAAGCAGTAAAATGATTCTCACCAATTGAAAGCCATCAAAAGGCTCGAATATTTGAACTCTTGAAAGTGCAAAAGATCGCAAGGAAGAAGATAGATGATGGGGAACCTAGATCAAAAGGAACACCTCTGATTCGTAAAGATCTGAAATTAGAGGATCCAAATTCCCATGGCCTCTATACATATATATATATATGTCCTGAATCTGAATCCAGCTCTCTGGAAATTGAAGCAACTTCATCATGTTCAAAGTAAGTCCACCTACAAGAAAGTGGTCCATCCAGTCGGCTTTGCCTACCAAAACATTAGAAATCTAGAATGCCACCCCTACTTTTGGACAAAGCTCCATTGTCAGAGTGGCCACAAAACATGGCGTTGAAATTCTAATTCAACAACTGTTTATTGGGTTGAAATTCTGAAATAATTATGTTAAAGGAAAAGAGCTCTTCAAGTGTCGTTCAAAAGTTCCTAAGCAATCTATCATGTTCGTCAAATTGTCAAACATGTAACGGAACGCTAATAATTAAAAACTCTTACTCCAAAAAAGGCAGCACTTCTTTGTACTAAAAATAAAAAGTAGTAAGAATTGACTTGAGAACTCATATATCTACCAACTTATATCTGGAGGAATTTGATGGGACCGAGGTTCGATCCATACTCCTTTTAGGCCCCGGCTTTTAGATTGGTGAGAGACACCCTCATTGAAAAGAATTTTGCCATGGCAACCATCTGGAACCACTGTGCCGCAAGTACTAACCGAAACGTCCTCAGCTAGACCCAACCTTTCGTCCATGCTATAACGTTTAAAGCTGTCCCTCCAAAGGCGAAACGGCACAGTTTCGGTATTCGGATGATCTTCTTCAGAGCCAAAAATTATTTTATAATTTTTCCACTTCCCATTTTCAGGAGTGAAGGTAAGAAGTCTATCTTCGTCATCATAGAACTGGAATGTTTTATCGGCGTAAGCAGCACCTCTAATGGTCTTCACGTGCCCGTTGAGGTGGGTGCATGTGTGCGTCGTCCACTCTTTTGCTCCCCGAGAAAGCAGATGCAGCTCAACTTCTGATGCGTCCTGGCAAGCAACCGCAACAATGCAATCTTCGGACGTGGGAGGAGCCGAAAATGTAGCGACAACATTGCTTTGCTCTGATTTGCTGAACTTAGGAAGGTCTATTTTAGAAACCGAAAAGGGGCAAAAGAAGAACAGCGAGTCATCCCGGTGCAAAAGAAGCCACCCCTCCTTTGATGCAATGCATGTTGCCCCATTCATCTCTGGGATACTGATCTTGTACTTCTTGTCTGTTTCGCTGAACAAAACGCATTGAGAACTTTTACCATGGAGTAGAAACCACACGGCATGATTTGGGGAGGGTACAATCTGAGCTGAAATCTGAGATAAAGGTGTAGAGGCAGCTGAATTCCAACCTTTACACACAATGCTGAAACTGAAAAGATCAGTTATGTCTAAACGTTCCGCGATTAATGATATTAGTTCGGAGGGAAGATCAGCCCATTGCCTTGTCGCCATTCTCCAGTCCTACAGATACTAGTCATGAGCAAATAATAACTGCTGACGAATTTTGATGTGAACAGAAAATGGCAAAACAAATTCTCATCATAGAGAAATATGTACTAAATCAACAACAGCCACCCGATTGCACTGACTGCAAGTGTCTCAACAAACAGAATCATAATAGAGGCAATGCTGGGTTTTTAAGTCCTAATATCAATTTTCTTTATAAATTTATCAAAGCAAGAGCACCTCAGGCTCCCCTGCATTAAAACTACTATGTAGCCAACATGACAACTGGACTACTTACAATTGATTTCTGTAAAAATATGAAATTCTCAATAATCAATATAAAGTCTGATGCATAAACAAGCCTGAAACTTAATTACAGAATACACTTGAAAAAAAAAAAACTCAGTAATTTTTGTTAAATTATTCCAGAGATTATAAACTAAATCCCAACTGCAACCTTACAAGAAGCGATCTCACTGAACATAAACTAAACTGCCAAGGCATCCACACACATTGACACACATTGTCTATGATATGAAGTCATATTAATTTATCATAAAGGTCTCAATTTCAATGATCAAGTACAATGGTATAAGAGTCCTATTTTTTTTTTTTTCAATTAAAAGAAGTGCATGACAATAATTAACTTGTAACACATTCAGCAATGTAATAAACACAACAATGAAAGAGGCAACATATTTGATATTTACCTCTTCTGGTCTTGGTCAAAGAGTGACTGAAGAAACTCGATCACAGATAAGAGAAAATATTTTGAAGGGCTTATGAGAAAAAGAAAGAGAGATTGTATGAAGTTCTAAACCACCAGGTACGAGAGTTTAACTAGGGATGGTTATAGAACTACAAGTTACCAGAACTAACAAGGACTCTTCCCCGTTCAGGAAAAAAAAAAAACACTCACTTTATATAAGTTTTATTTTATTTATTTAAAAAAAAACACTCTCTTTTTATAATTTTTTTTTTAATATTAACGCTTTAGGTATATTCGTCTTCTTAAAGTTATGGGTCCAGCCAAAAACGCCCTTTATCATATCCGTTTACACTTTAGAGGAAGAGGAAAAGGAAAAGGAGCCAGAAAACGCGCGTTGGGGGCATTCCCAGAATTGAACTCGGGACCTCTTCCACCCTAAGATAAGATCATGCCACCAGAACAAATGCCCAGTTCGGATGTTCTGATATTTTAAAAAAATATTGTAAAAAAAGAAATAGTAAATTTCGCTCCCCCCAAATAATTTTCATTTCGCGCCTAATAAACCTTTAATTAGTAGTTACCATGAACCCTTCAATTCTTTCATAGTTTTTGTCATCCCATCACCACGGATCACAATTCCTTTCCTCCATTTACTTTGGCGTTTGATTGGAAATGATCAAATGGCAGCTTACTTACATATACTCTTATAAACTTACAAAGTTTCTTTTTCTTTTTTTTTTTAGTTAACAGAAGAAATTCAAATTTCTTCAGCTTCAATGGCTGATCATACCGACACCCAGGTGTTTGATTCTAACTCTGAGGCTCCATCGCCATCACATGGTAATTTTTATATAACTTCAATTTTTTGCTTCTTTAATTTTTTTTTTCTTATACTGTTTGAAGTAAAATGGAATGTTATGAACGTCACAATAATAACTAATTGAATTTTTAATCATCATATGCAAGTTGGGTAAAGTTGGGATTTAAGAAATGTCATTTGTAGCCACCAAGTTTATGCCTTATGTAATGAGTTGCTTGTTCGAACTTAAAGGTGAGAATGGAAATGAGCACAAGCAGATTCAAGACGCTGCTCCATTTGATGATGCTATGGTGCTAGATTGTTCTTTAGTTGAGACCCAGCCGTTGGTGAAACTAGATTTTGAAACTCAAGTGGTAGATGGTTCTGATTGTTTTGAAGATAAGACTCTACAATCATTTTGTGAGCAAGAGAAGGAAGTTGTGCTTGATAGTGAAGATGAAGGTGCTTCTAGAACCTACACACTGCAGGCTGGCAACTTGTTATTGGATTGCAACACATCCATTAGTGAACTATGCAGTGTAGGTCAGTGTTCGTTTATTTGTTCCGAGCTTGGAATTTGGGAGTTTTACTCTTTTTGTTGCTTTATGTATGGTATTTTTTTGGTTTTAGTTGATTGGTGCTTTCCTAAATTAATGAGTTTGTTACTTACTGCTATGGTGTGCTTACTTGAAGGGGATAAAGGATGTAGAGTTACTCTTGAGAGAACTGATATGCATAAAGATCTTGTCATTGGCTCTCAAGAACCTGGAGACTCATCCCAAGCCAATGCACTTGAATTTGTGGACAAATTTCTGTCACTTAACAAGATGGACTTGTCTCCAGAATTTGACCTCAAAAAGACAGCTGGGGAGAAATCTCCTGCTTTCTCAAGTGTTAAAAGGTCACAAAGTTCGGCCAAAAGACTGAAATTTAGAAAAACTCCAGTTACAAAGAGTGGAATATTTGAATGGGTTGATAACGATCTGCATGGAAAGGTTGATGTCTTTAGCAAAAGGACAAAGGCCCCTTTTGAATTTGGAGCTGTGACGCAGAAATCTGTTCTGAAGGATCATAAGGCCATGCATATTAATAGTGAAGGGGGCAGGAACTCTGGAAATGAGATTGAAAAGAGGAAAGAGCTTGTAAACCTCCATAAAGAAATAGCAGCTTCAACTCATTCAGATCGAAAAGATGATTGCATGATAGAGCAAGTATGTAAAATGGATATTAAAAATCATTCTGATAAGGAGATTAATGAGGACTTGCATGTAGAATCATCAGACCAGCAGTTGGATGGTTGTGGTACAGGAATAGATACACCAGACATGTTTGATGTAGGATTTAATACTCAAATAGCTGCTGAAGCCATGGAAGCCTTATCATATGCGCCGTTTACCAGCTTCACCGCCTTCAATGCTGATCAAGGTCAATCAAACACCATTAATGATTTCCCAAAAGGTGTAATAATGAAGAAAGCCAGGTCAGAACATGCTTTGATACAAACAAATAATTTCTGTGGTTTAGGAAGCATTGCAATGAAGTCAAAGCGAAGAAAGCGCTTTGCTAGAAAATCTGCTAAGAACTCTAACAAGGTGCCAGACCCTGAGTTGCCAAGGTTGACAAAAGTAAGAAGAGGCAAGTCTTTGATAGGTGAACAGTTTGATTGCTCTGCCAACACCAATGGAAACTCTGGCAACGGATTCCCTACACTAATCGTCAAAGGACAAGCAGTTGGGACTGTTGGCAAGAACACCAAGGTCAAAGAGTATGAAAATCATACGACTTCATCAGTTTTAGTCGAACAGGAAGAAGTAGGACTTAGCAATGTTACTGTTGCCCAAGAGAGTAGGCAGTCCTTAGCAGGAGGTACATTGAAAAGGACTGAGAAGCAATCGGATAATCCAAGAGACAGGATGGAAGATTGGACCATTAAATATCGAAGAAAGAGGAATAGATTAGTTGGCAATCCTACTGGCGTTATGAGTGCCAGTGGAAGCTGTTCTACATTGCATTCAAATTCGTTGGCTGAACCTAAAAGCAACATATTTGGTCAACAAGAGGAAACTGGTCAAGAGATAAAAGCTCTGACTAGTTGTTTAAACTTAGCGGCATGGAGCCATCCAAAGGGAAAAAGAACTCTACGTGAAATGCGAAGTCATTCAAATGCAGCCAAGGAAGGTAATCATAGTTACATGAAGAGTCAAAGAGAAGCAAAAGACTGTAGCAATACCTCGTTTTATAAAGATATGAAGGGGAAACCACAGTCAGTAAAGGATAGTTCTCCTTTGCATCTTCCAGAAAAAGATTTAGGAAAGTATTTTGATGAACCACGTTCAGCAGTTCCCTTCACTAACAACGAATCAGCTATCATAAGCAAAGAAATCTCCCCAGGCGAGTGCTTCGAACCTCCTGCATCAGGATATACTAGCACTATTAACTTCATCAAAGGAACAAATGTATCATCCTCTAGTCATGTGCCTTCTAAATATCACAGAAAACCACTTAACAGAAACCGACCTAAATCCTCCCTCCTGAAAGAACTTGTTAGATTAGATGTCCCTGAGTCAATACCAGATTTCACATGGAAAGATTTGAGAAGACGTAGAGATATGTCACATGCTCGAGTTTTGTTTAGTCAACATTTGGATGATGATGTAATCAAGCGGCAGAAAAAGGTGTCTTTTCTTTTTTTGCTTATCTTTTTTTATTCACTCAGCAGTATTATACGTGTCACTGCTTTTCCTTCATTCCAGCAGATCTCAGCACGACTGGGCATTTCCATTGCAACATGTCCAGGAGATGCGACACACTTTATAGCAGATAGATTTGTGCGTACAAGAAATATGATGGAAACTATCGCTCTAGGCAAGCCAGTGGTGACACATTTATGGCTTGAAAGTTGCGGACAAGCAAGCTGTTTAATGGATGAGAAACATTACATTCTGAGGGATGCCAAAAAGGAAAGAGAAATTGGCTTCAGCATGCCAGTTACCTATGCTCGTGCAAGCCAACATCCACTTCTAAAGGTGATAGCTAACTAGTGTTGGCTTATTTGCATGCCAGCTATGCTTGAAATTTAATTTCAACGTGAATGTCGGGGTTTCCTATATGCTGATGTGTGGTTCATCCTCAGCAGGGTCAGAGAGTTTTCATCACCACAAGCATAAAACCAGATAAAGAAATGATCATTGGCTTGGTCAAGGCAGTTCATGGACGGGTTTGTATTCATTTGTAGTAAGCATGTGCGTGTGTATTATTCAGAAGCATATGCTCTTTCTTCCAACTGAATTGATTAATGAGTTTCTGTTGAATTACTATCTAGGTAATTGATTTAAGACAGGTATCTGCAGTAAAGGAGGAAAAGTTCCAAGAGAATCCATTGATTCTGTCTTGTGAAGAAGATCATGCGATCTGCGTACCTTTCCTAGATAAAGGTAAAAAATACCATATTCATTTTCATTTCGGCATAAGTTAACAATGTACTAATCATATTGGTCTGTCCTTTTTATAGGGATAGCAGCTTACAGTTCAGAACTTCTACTGAATGGAATAGTAATTCAGAAATTGGAGTTTGAGAGGTGAGGGCCAGCATCCTGGGTATACCGAATTATTTTAACATTAAAAATAAGAAATTGGAATTTATAGAGTACTTTCATCCTAATGACAGACATCGGCTCTTTAAGCATCATGCGCAGAGGCATTACCGCGGAATAAAATCCAGCAGAGGTGAGGTCTGCTTGAAGAGGAGCTTGTCATTGACAGTTGCTAGAAGTAAATACAAACCATCCCGTTTCCCACATCTTGTAAATGGTGAAGAATCATAACAGAAATTTCTGTATTAGTGTTACCAATAGTGGTCTCGGAGCTATTTGAACCTTGAACAAGCATAAATATATCAATATATATGTATCTTTTTCTTTCTTTCTTGAAAACTTATTATTGATCAGGTTCGGTAGGGCAATGAAGGCATGGCAGGAGTAATACAAAAGAGGTAAGAACCCTAAATAGAACAGCATATGACTACAATGTGGCACCAACTCTTTACCTTCACGTCCATAATGATTAATGCATTTCAGGCTACCGGAATACTCGCACAATTAAAATACATGGCAAGAAGCATTTGTTATCGGCCAGCCTTTCTCGCAACCAGCCTAGAAAAGGATGGGTTGCAGTATGCCATTACTTTTTCATTAAGCAATTCAAACGCAGAACATTATTAGAATCCACCAAAGCAAAATGAATCTAAACTCCCATCAGTTCAGCAGTGTGTTAGTTTCAAGCAACTTTAATCCAAATTCTGCCATTTTGTCAACATCTTAGATATAATTCCTGGTAACCCTTCAGCTGAACTAGAAGGATTCATGACATTTGATAACTGTATACAAAAATTATATGAGTGCATACTGTTCATGCCAAGCTCTCAAAACATATTACATATTCAAAATCCAGGACAATGCAAGTTAAATGAGAAAATAAGTCTAAAACATTTGTTTCGCTGTTGAGGTGATTTCCCAGTCTGCTACAATCGCCTGTAAAAAGACCAATGTCATAACAGTGCAACATAGGAGAAAAAGAAGAAAACAAAATGATAATAATAACTATGCATTAAAAATGTCGTTATGCAGCACAGACATGAGAATTCTAAGCATGTAACCACAGAACTTATTGCATCCTGTTCTTTATATTATCTCAGGATTCTCATGTAACTGAAAGACCTCTTTGTAACTTTTAGAATAAACTTCTCTAAAGAGGCCCAAAATAATATCCATCATATTGCTGATTTGGTTGGCAAACAAAGATTGGAAAATAGCAACTATATTCAACAAGAATACATGTTGTCTCACAAGGAATTTTATCATTTATTTAAAAGGCCAAAATTCTCATCATATTGCTTCATGTCCCACACATTGCAGAAGTGAACTACTATAGTGCATTCCTTCAGATTTCATTTCATTAAAGATGGTTATAAATATCATTAACTAAAAAAGATACAACAAAAGCATAGAAGCAGTATATACCAGCTTGATCACACTAATGATTCATCTCAGGAGCTTGGGCATTAACGTTTCCACTTGTTGGCACTGTTGGATTAGCTTGATAGGTTTGAGGTGCTGCCATACTAGGGGCTCCACTGGATGAAGCAGGTGGCGCCGCACTACCAGAAACTGCTGTTGGGTTCATTACAGCAGGAGGTCTTGCAAGACCATTTATTTGACCAGGTGCAGAAGGAGCACCAGGAGGTGCCATCATTGGTGGCATGCCTGGAGCAGCCACATAACCTGCCAGTACCATGAGAAAAGATTCAATTCCATTCATTCTTGATGCCATAGGATTAGACTAGATGCAACATATGGTTGACATGGTCAGTTGAAAGCACAAAAGCATAGGACCAGAACTGGAAACAATGGGTTGGAATATGTCTGACAAAGAAACTTAGGCTCATAATGCAAGTTGATAGCTTAAAGAAAGAGGCAGCTTTTAATCTTCATAAACAAGATAGCCTGCAAAAGATATTTTGCTGCACTAGATGATTTGTCACCACATATAGAAGCATGGATATAACATCCAGTATTGAAAATGCAGGCACTCTGACAAGAGAAGATAAAACAAAGTTGGCATACGAAATATCTATAGTTCACCACTATATAGATTTGTTACCGAACTATGACATCAACCAACTGCAGGAATAGCCATACATCAGGTCGGCAACAAGACATCTGCCAGAGCAATAAGCAACAATGTGGGCACAAATAGAACCAGGCAACAAAAACTGTGTTTACAGGCAAAATGCATAAACATATGATATGTCCATCATTATGAAGAGCAGTGAAGAAACACAAATTTATTTTATTCCAATTTACCTGGAGGACTTGGACCTGGTCTTGGAAGAACAGGAGGCCTCATCCCTGGGACTAATGGAGCACTTCCCATCATTGGCATAACAGGTGTCGGAAGAACCGGAAGGCGGGGCCTCTGAGCCAAAAGATGCTGATTGTAAGCGGCACCAACCTGCTGGAAAGCTGCAGTTTGGCCAAGATGTTCCTTGATTCTCTGATCAATTAAACTTTGGGTTTGTTGTTCCTCAAATTGCTGATAGTAGCTTCTCACATTTGCCTGAAATTAAGAACAAAATCAAAATAAGTAAACAGAGTGATTCATAGCTATTGGATACAGGACTCGCATACAATACCTTGTGCTTGTAGCCTGCATTGTGCTGTTTTCTAACAGATGGCTGAAAAACAAATTAAAACGATGCCGTCAGTTCCATAAGATGTAAATGGTTGACAGATACAGAAATAAGTAATTACATATGAGATAGCACAAGATTTGACCAACGTCTTTTAACAGATGCAAGCCACAATAATTCTGAGGCACTGTGATTTTTGTTATAGGAGAGAAGGGTTTAAAAAATGAACATTATAAGGAAAAAAGAAAAAAGAAAAAAAAAAGTTCCTCAGAAAGAAATAGGGACTTACAGAATCATGCGTCAAATAAGTGTCACAATAATCACAGTAGTACCTGCAATTGAGCGGATTAAAAAAAAAAAAAGAAGTAACGCGTTAGAGTTTGTGCAAGATACAGAAAATAAACAAATCAAAAGGCAGAATGATCGTACCGAGGCATTGCTGTGTGTTGATTGATTTACGTTGAAAACAGATAAAAAGCCCCAAACAAGAACTAACGTGAACCACCAACAGAAACCCTAAGAGAGAGAAAGAGCGGGGAGCTCTTTGGTCTCGGGAGCATTCATTCGAATGTTTTACGTGGACATACCCAGCAGCCGTAATTGAGGGTTAGCAAAACCCGGATCCGAAATTTGGTAAATCCGAATCCGAATGGGAAACCGGTGTGGCTTAACTCTTTCTTTCTATACAAACCCGTGCGGACTTTTCAGATACCGGGAATCCGAAATTTCGAATAGTTAAAGCAATGAAAACAGGGATGGAATGTAAAAAAAAAAAAAAAAATGTAGAACCAAATTCATAAAATCAGAAAGTTCAAATAATAGTACAAGGTTCTGACCACTCCCGGCCGTTTAGAATTATTTTTAATAGGGTTAAAAATAATTTTAAAAATTTAAAAATTAATTTTAATGTTAATAAAAAAATTAAAATTATTTTTGTCAAAATTAATTTCTCTTAAAACTAATTGATTTACCAAGAGTCATAAGAAGAGTTGATTTTGAAAAGCATGGAATGAGTACTTTTTAGATTCTGATTTAGGTGACGTTTATTTTTCTGAATAGACTTGAATATTTAAATTTGAATAATATGTTTGTTTTTTTTATTTGAATCTCTAAAAATAAGTATTAAGTTGTTTATTTTTTCAACTTAAAAATTAAAAAATATATACTTTTACATTTGTACCCTTATTAAATTTCAATGTCAAAAAAATAATATACTAAATAACATAATATTTTAATGTTTATAAGTAAAATTACATTAAAGTGAATATATAATGATTTTGAAATTATAATATATAAAATACCATAAATTTCAAATTTTATCACTAATTCTTAATAATAGTATATAATATAAGAAAAAAAAAACTAATAAGATGTTTGAAATGGTTGATTTATCATTTTATCTTGAAGTTGTCGCATGTAAAGATGAGATTATGTAGGGTAAACGACTATGGATGAGTTTTGAGATAGACATGAAAAATAAATTATAAAATTGAGATATTTTTTATTTTAAAAATTAATTGACTTAATTCAGATTTCTCCGTTTAATAAAAGGCCAAAAAAATTAGCTTCTTTTATTAAGTCAAAATTATCTTAAAAGTCCTATTAAGTTATAAAAACAAACACCTCTAATTAACTTAATTAATTAAGTTAAGTCACTTTAAGTCATTAAGTTAAAAAACAAACGACATATTAGAGAATCAATTTTAATCTTTAATATAATTCTATAAATATCCATAAAATTAATACTTGAACCCAAAATTATCCTTATTCAAATTATAAATAAAATTAATATTTTAATAAATTTTTATTATAATTAATCAATATAAATTTATTATATTTATTAGTCGAATTATTATTAAATTTGTTTCACTATGTTATAAATTTAATTATCAATTGTTTTAAGACAAAAAATAAAAAAATAAAAAAAATAAAATCAATATATTATAAATTTTATTTTTAGTTAAAATTATTATAATACACGGTCAAAAATATTATATGTACATGTTTTTATATGTATAAGTAAATTTTATCATACATTATATACATTTTAGTCATTTATGTAGTTTAACAATAAAATTTACCAAACGTCAATAATTGTTTTAAAAACTCACAGTACTTTTAAAAACAAAATTTACTAAACATTTAACTGATTCTCTTCATAGCTTATTATTTTTACAGCAAAACTAACAACAATTATTTCAAAAGTTACAACATTCCCAAATTGGCCCTAAGTAGATTTGCAATTTAGATTGTGTTTATTTTTTTATTTGAAATCTAAATAGATACAAATTACTCTAAATTCTAAACAAAGTTGAATGTCTGAATTTGAATGATATATTTATTTTTTTGTCTGAATCGCTAAAAATAAATATTAAATTATTTTAACTTAAAAAATTTTAAAAGTAGCATTTTTATATTTATATCCTTATAAATTATAAATGTTAAACAAATAAAAAAAATCTTAAAGAATATAAATAAGATCGTATATTATCATATCTTAAATAATGTTCAATTGAATACAACCCTTTAATATTCTAAATTAATATACATCAATCAATTTTATTGTAACTTCTGATGTTTTTATATGAAAAATATTCATAAAAATTGTGAAGACAAATAAAGTTAGTTTGAAGAAAATAAAAAAAAATAAAAGTAATAATAGTTTGCCACATGTTATAGAGATGGGTAATAATACTAAGTACTAATTTTATTTAGGCAATGATAAAAATTAATTAATTAGATACAGATATTTTGGATAATATATTTTAGTGATATCATTCAAACTTTTAGACTAAGTAAAAAGTTAAAAAAAAATTGGCTTAATAATTGAATGACTAAACATTTTTATTTAGGTTAAAAAAATGAACTTAATAATTTAACTAATTAAAATTAAGTCAATTAAGTCATTGAATAAAAAAACAAACAGCCCCTTAGTCTCTCTCATGTTCAAAAAATCCAACAACAAATAAAATAACAAACACTCACTAAGCAATAATAATTTAATTTTTTTCATTGGAGCATATAAAATATAATCACCAATTCTAATGAATTATAACAGTAATAATTTGAATAAAAGATAACTAATAAAATTTAGGGGTACACAAAGCTTATTTGTCAGGCGGCATGGGTGGTGAACAAGTAACAATGACCAACAACGTCCAGGTAACTAACGACAATGATGACGCATCCCGCGGAGGCAGTGCCCCTGTTGGTTCAAATGACAGTGATTAATGGCAACTAGTTTTTTGCAAAAAAAAAAAAATTAATTATTTGTTTAGTTCTTGAATTAAGAAATTTGAATCATTCACATTATTATTGATAGTATTTATTTATTAAAAAAATAACAGAATAAGAATGGATTTTGGGTAGTGCAACAAATTTAAAAATAATGAATGAAAATCTTATAATATTACCAAAAGGCTCTTTAAATAAAAATAAATGAGATTTTTTTATAAGATAACGTTTCTCTCTCCTCAGTATTATTATTATTATTACTACTACTATTTTTATTATTAAATATAATTATTATAATAAATAAAATAATTATAATGTTAGTATTAATAATACTATTACTTTTGTAATTATGAATATAGTAATAATTATTATAAAAATAGCAGTAATTAATATAATAATAATTTTCATTTTCTATTATATTATTATACTAATAATGGTAATAACAATGATAATAATAATAATTATTATAATAATTGTTGAGCTATGTCCTCGCTGATAGAAGAAATTTACTTAGATTTACACATAAGATAAGTCACTTCAACTAATAAGTTTGTTTTTTAGGTTAAACACTTAAAAATCATAGGCTAAGCATCCCCAACAAATAATAACAGAGTTAGATTCTAGTAGTTAAAATGTAATGTACGTCAGATGAAAAGATTGAGATATGATAATGGTTTCATCTTATGAGGATTATTGAGTTGCATTTTATATTGGTTAGTAAAAGAGAGTTCTTTAATAAAATTCATTTCGATTATGATTCTTGAAACTCAAGTAAATAATTTATTATAATTCTAATTTTTTATTCTAATTCCAATCAATTTTAATTTTAGGATTGTTCTGATTTATACTTATTTCAATTCTAAAAATGTAAATGCACCATAATAGAATTTTGTTAATTTGTTTATTGTTTCTTGCGGGGTGTGTGAGAGATTTTCGCGTTTGGAAAATTGACAGTAGTTCGTTGACTTGTCGCTTTGTCTCATTATTTTCGTTTTCTTTTAATTTGAAAAATATGTATTCTGCAAAAAAGAATCCGGATCCAAAAATGGGGTATTTTTTAAGGATGCGGACAGATATTTATCCGGTCCGGATCCGAATAGTTTTTAGGCGTCCAGCGTCGCATGTTTTGGGGCGTTTACAGAAAACCAATATAGGAAATGACCAAGCTATTGCCTGCGATTCGTCGCAACTGAAATCGGGTATGAAGTGTCTTATGTGCTGCTATTTTCCCTCCTCCTAACGCCCAATCTTTTCTCCGATAGTAAATTGCCCGAACTAATCAAAACATGAGCGTGAATTCTCCGGCTCCGCTTTCAGGTTCCATTTCTAATTATTTATTTATCTGGTGACCATATATTTCCGTTTTGGGATCTAACTAATTCAATTTTTTTTTTTTTTTAATGTTCTCTCTATGCATTGTTTATGCTTGTTCTTCATTATTTTTGCATTAAAATTTTGATTTTGAATGTGTTAATTGGAATGGATTGTTCAGGACCAGTGGCTGTTGAAGTAAAAGTTGGTGAGAAGCAGAAGAATTGGTCGACGACGCCATCCCATATTGTTCATCACTTTGGTACCAGCGGACTGGCTGTTGCAGTTGCCACTGCTGTCACTCATCCTCTAGGTTCTTATAAACTTTTCCATGCTCGCAAAAGTTAAGTTTTACCTTTTCTATTTTAATTGGCAAGAAGTTCTGGACGTCTTTGTTACTACGGTTCGAATGGTAGAGGAGTTGCTACATACCAGGTGTATTTTGTCAGAAAATGTGAACCTGAAGAAAGGATTTCGGTTTAATAATGATTGACCTCAGAGTAGATTATCACTTGCGGAGGAATTCATGCATTGCTATGGGTTGTAAACCCATTGCTAAGTGCTAGTAGCTTTGTCTTGAGGCTTTTGTAAGCAAAAACAGTAGGAAATCTCGCTTTTTAAAAGTTTGTCGGACAAGAGTATTTGGGACTATCTTTATGTCTTGGGAAAGCTTTTAGGTTTCCATTCCAGCAAGCTGCAACTGTAGTTAATAAGTTAATGAACTTTAGTGCAAAAGAAAGGAAGTAAACAGATGGCTCAAGTTAGATTTTTATCAAGTGCTTATTGATTAACATCTAGTTAATTGTTCTTGAGAGTTCGAGTGGTTGTTATATAGATTTTTTTTTTTTTGGGATAAGGTTTGTTATATAGAACTTAAAAAAGGAGAATTGGAGACTTTTGATATTTAATTTATCTCAGCTCGGAATGCAGATGTACTCAAAGTCAGGCTGCAAATGCAATTTGTTGGTCAGAAGGGTCCTTTGACTGGGATGGTATCTTGCTAATCTAATTTTATTTCATGATCTCCTGATTTATCAGATTGTATTATTGTGAGATTTGCTAATATATGGACGGTTACAGGGACTATTATTTCTTCAAATATTGAAAAAGGAAGGTCTAAAGTCTTTGTATCTGGGATTGACTCCTGCTCTGACAAGGTCAGTTTTGTACGGTGGTCTGCGTTTAGGCTTGTATGAGCCCTCAAAGTATGCATGTGATTGGGCATTTGGGTCCACCAATATCTTAGTTAAAATTGCATCTGGAGCATTTGCTGGTGCCGCTGCTACTGTACTTACCAATCCAACTGAAGTCCTGAAGGTAACTATGAAGATAGGCATTCCCCTTTTTGAATTTGATTTAAGAAATCAATTTTCTTTGTTCAGGTGCGGCTGCAGATGAATTCCAGCACAAAACAAAGTGGACTGATTGCAGAAATGCGAACACTTATTTCTGAAGAAGGAATAAAAGCTCTATGGAAGGGGGTTGGTCCTGCTATGGCAAGAGCTGCTGCTTTGACTGCCTCACAGCTAGCAACATATGATGAATCCAAGCGGGTCAAGTTCTAAGCATGCTATTTTTCACTTTGAATATCCACGAAGTAATTTCCACGGTTTCTAAATTTTTCAATTCATATTATTTGTGGACTAAACAGAGTATCTGTCTATATAATTCGTTGCATTCATCCTTTTGGTAGCTTACAGGTTTTCTTTGAATTTTGCTTGATGCAGATTTTGATCAGGTGGACGCCTCTTGAAGAAGGATTTCATTTACATCTCATGTATGCACTATTCTAAGCTTTCTCCTTCCCACACTAAAAATAAGGGAATAATTAGATATGACTTCTTAAAAAAAGAAAAAAGTTCTTGTTTATTCCCCCAAATTCTAACCATATTTGTAATACATGAAGCTCAAGTGCAGTCGCAGGCACTGTGAGTACCCTGATAACTGCACCTGTTGACATGGTTAAAACCCGTCTAATGTTGCAACGAGAATCTAGAAAAGTTGGAAGTTATAAAAATGGATTTCATTGTGCATATCAGGTATCAACTATCTTCGACTTTTACTTTCACATTTCTTATATTTTCCAGCACCAATCTTGTCATAATTCTTTTTCGCTATAAGGTTTTATATGCTGTTGATCAATTGTGTAGTTTAAATTAGTAAACAGTTTATGAATGACACAATTTTGATATTGATTGTCCACATATAAGGTGTCAAAGACTGCTAAATTTTTCAGATGATGGATCGCCTGTTAGTTCTTGCCATAACCTATGGAGACTGCCTTTATTTACTGTTCAGCATGCTTTGTTTGTTAGTTTCTTTCTTCTTTTTCTTTTCTGTACGACTCAGCTTGATTCAAAAGTGTATTGCAAATCTTGCCTCTGTAATTGGTTATACCAGACGCTTTGACTATTAATTGCTGTTAAAACTGGTAATAGATTGCTTCCTATTACTAAGAGCTGTTTGTTCTTTTCCACAAACAGAGGGAGAATGCCATCAAGAAGTTCCCTCATTTTCTATTTTTCTACTTCTTCATTGGTAGTGGGAAAGTGTTAATGCTTTTGTGTTTTAGCTGTGCAGCTATACTTTATCTTCTGAACAGATTCTTCTTTTTTCTTGTTTAATATGCTTGGGATGTATGCTTCCAGGTTGTGTGTAGAGAAGGCCCCCGTGCGCTTTATAAAGGGTGAGAATTTGCTAAAGCTGACATGCCCAAATGTTGGCTCATTGGCTTATAAGTAGTTTATAAATGTTCCTATTTATGATTGTCCTGATTTTAGTTTTCACAGTTTTATTTGTTTGCATCCATAACTTTTGCAGGGGCTTTGCAGTTTTTGCAAGATTGGGTCCACAAAGTACGATTACCTTTATCCTTTGTGAGAAGCTACGGGAGCTTGCAGGATTAAATGCAATCTAGTTGTGGGACTGTCGATTTTGAAGTTTGCAATAGTTGACCATAATGATTTTGTTTAAAAGCCAAAGGAGTTGCAATCATCACCAGCAAGTACGGGAAATTATTGTAGTTAATTCGGTATTCAATTCTTTGGTAGTTTGAAACACTAATGCATACAGGAGAACCAAAAATTAGTTGGTTTCCATTGAAATGGTCCAGAATAAGTAGCAACATTCTTTTCCGCTGCCCCCACACTTTTTTTCCCCTTTTTTGTCTCTGGTTTTTGCTGCAAATTTTTCTCCTCCAAATTTTGATTATAGTACTAGTTTATTGAAAATTTGAACTTTATTGTACTTCTTTCATGATTTATACAAGTAAAATGGATTACTCATTCACTGAATTTCAGGAAAATTGGATACCCTCTGTAGCGATGATACTTCAGCATTCCAATAGTTGATTGCCAATTAATATAACATTTATTAATTGAATGGTAAAGTGGACAAATATATAATTTTATATTCATGTTCAATAAATGAGTGACATATAATATTAAGATTTAGATTGGGATTCAAATTTGAGATCTCTAATATTATTGTTTAGTTATCAGCATCATCCTACAAATTTTATGGGGTTCACCTTTGATCAAGAGAAAGCACGTTACCGTCAGAAGCTTAGATTTGTTGGCATTTGTTTGACAGGTACTTCCTTGATTGAAGGAGTTCAGGTACAACTATTTCTATTTTGACTCCTAACAAAATATATATTAAAAGGGGGGAAAAAAGGAGAAAAAAAACTATGTCGACTTTTATGACAGCTGTTTTCTAGCTGATTCAATGAAAGTTACTATGGATACGGGACTGCCGTTTCAGTAATAAGCAATGGGGTCCAAATTCCAACCTTTCATTCATCATCCGGCTTATGATTGAGTTTGAGAGCTATAGGGACTGGTCTAATTGACTTAATGGTGTGTTTACTTTCCGGATTGGGGAATCGGAATGATTGATTGCGTTTACTTCGCAAAAATAGAGCATGAATCGGAATCGGAATCGTGGGGCCCACCACTATTTGGGAATGAGGAATGGGAGATTGATTCCCATGGGGGAGGTGGGAATCAATCTCCCATTCCCTGGAATCCCCATTTTACCCCTCCCCAAAACTAAAAATGCCCATTTTGTCCTCATTTGTAATTAATTAATATATAATTATAATTAATTAATTAATATATTATAATTAATTAATATATTGATACATTATTATCAATAATTATAATTTTTGAATAAATAATCACAATAATTAATATATTATTATTATAATTAGTATAATATTATTATAGTTAATTAATTAATATAATTATTATAACTAATTAATATATTAATATATTATTAACAATAACCATTAATAATTATATTTTTTTAATAAATAATCACAATAAATAATATATTTTTATTATTATAATTAATTAATTTATTGTTCTAATAATTATTAATATAATTATTATAATTAATTCATATATTATCATCAATTAATTGATATAATTATTACTATTAATTAATATATAAATATATTATTAACAATAATATATTAATATTTATAGTTTTTGATTAAATAGTCACAATAATTAATATATTACTATTATTATAATTAATTCATTTATTATTAATATAAAAATTACCATTAATTATTATATTAATACATTATTAACAATAATATGTTAATAATTTTATTTTTGAATAAATAATCACAATAATTAATATATTTTTATTATTATAATTAATTAATTAATATACTATTATAATAATTATTAATACAATTGTTAATTAATTAATATAATTATTACTACTAGTTATTATATTAAAACATTATTAATGATAACTATTAATAATTATAGTTTTTGACTAACTAATCACAATAATTAATATATTATTATTATAATTAATTAATTTACTATTATAATAATTATTAATATAATTATTATAATAATATTAATATAATTATTATAATATAATTATCATTGTCATCAATTAATTCACATAATTATTACTATTAATTAATATATAAATATATTATTAACAATAATATATTAATAATTATAGTTTTTGATTAAATAATCACAATAATTAATATATTACTATTATTATAATTAATTCATTTATTATTATTATTAATTAATTAATATAAAAATTACTATTAATTATTATATTAATACATTATTAACAATAACTATTAATAAAAACATTATTTTGACTAAATAATCACAATAATTAATAATATAATTATTATAATTAATTAGTATATTATTATAATTAATTAATTAATTTTACAATTAATTAATATATCAATATATTATTGACAATAATTAATAATAATAAATTTTTGAATAAATAATCACTATAATTAAAATATAAATTAATGATTAAGAAAATAATTCATTAAGATCTTTTTTGGTAATTTATTACAATCAAATTCATTCCGATTCCGATTCCAAGACAAAAAGAAACACATTAATAAGAATCCAAATTTCATTCCGATTTCGATTCCTATAGTTCAAGTAAACAACTTATTCTGATTCCCATTCCTTATTCCCATTCCAACTCATTCCCATTCCAGCTCATTCCGATTCCAGCTCATTCCGATTCCAGTTTAGTAAACGCACCATAAATGTTTTATTTATGTGCCTAATAACAATTGCAGGCAATGGAGGCGAATCTATTGCACGCTCCCAGATGCAGTCATTCCATTCTAACGTCACCGCCGAGATTTAGATTTAAGAACCATCAATCTTACATGGTTGTCGGGCCACACAACTTAAGACAGGTAACGTTGGGTCCACCTGATATCAGCCCTAAAACAAAACTCAAGTCTTGATCATATTCATCCCCTTCTAAGTTTTGACCCTGACAACAGAAGTCTGACAAAGCTACAGAGTTTTTGGGACCACCACACTACACGGACACGGTTCGCTTGTTACTGGATACTGCTCACTGCCGGCTGTCAAGTAATTTGACAGCTGCCACTTGTGTGGACTCTGCTTATCTCAAATTTATTGCGGCATAATCGGAAAGTGCCACAAGTTTTTACTCCGTAGATGACAGGGCTGTTTTAATTTTTTTTTAATACTTATTTTTTATTTATATAATAAATAGAAGTACAGAAATATAAATTTATTTTAAAAATTTTTTTAAATAAAAATAAATTTATATTATTTTAATTAATTTTTTCTTCACAAAAACAAAAACAAAAACAATTACATTATTTTTCTTTTTAAGAATGATAAGATCAAAAATAATATAATATTGAGTTGAAAATTTTAAAAATTCTCTAAATGAGATTTTTTAAATGATATTATTCTCCTCTCTTTTATATAATCTCTTTTGAAGAATTGTTTGGTGATGTTTCGACTAACTAATTGTAGAGAATAAAGTAGAAAAAGTTATGCGACTTGTTATGCATATTAAAATGTATACAAAGAAAATGTTCGAAACTTTCCCTTCCATTTGAGCTAATGGTCATTTTAGGTTGACAGTCAAACAAGGATTAGTGTTAGTTATTTTATTTAAAACAGTGACTGATTTTGATTTAAAAAATCATGGATAATTTTTTTAGCTAACGGTAACAATGGAATTTGCTAGCATGTGGGTGAATTTGATGTTTTGACTATCTCTCTATATATATAATCCTAATCGAATATATACTGTCGTGTATATTATGATGCGCGACGATATACGTGATGAGTGTTTATTGATAAACTATGATAATATAAACTCATCATGTATATTGACACACGTATAATGTGCACGACGGCAAGTATTGATCGAAATTATATATATAACCGTGGTACACGACCGGGGCTCAATGTTTAGAAGCTGACGATGGGCGGAGATGGGGTGAAGTGCAAGTTACAATCGGGAAGAGAAGTCGCAGCGCTTGGAACCGTGGCGCTGGCGGAGCTTTTGGCGGGACAGTCTGGCGTTCTTATCTTTGTGCCTCGACTTTCACGCTAATCAACCGTCTCGCCCATTCGTTTGTTTTTACAATCGTGCCCCCTTGCATTAACAAACAATGAATTGCCAGATCAGCTTAACAAATAACGGTATCCGAATATCCGTACTATTTTCATGTGAAAATGACCCATGCGGTATGGTCGACTTCGGCCAATGATAGTCAACTTCAACTGATGTTCATGTTATCTAAAAAGAAATAAAAATAAAACAAAAACATTTTAAGAGATTTATCCTAATGCCAATCCAAAAGGGGAAAAAAAAAGAAAAAAGAAATTTTTGACAATATTTTCTTACCAATTCAAAAACAAGCTGTTCAAAATATCAATGTTTAGCATAGCCTAATATACCGTAACATATTGGTGCGTCCGCTCTCGTGAACCTATGGCTTCTTGTATATTTGGAGGGGACCCATTTCCAGTCATACATGATGAATCTTGAATCAACTAAAAAAGAGGATAAGGTACTTTCTATTTCTTTCTTAGTTGTTTACAAAAGACAAATACGATTATTATTTCCAAAAGTTCGTGGGGTTTATTTATTGCTTAATCTTGACTACAATTAGAAAGAGTAAATTAGTGAAGTACAGTTAAAAAAAAAAAAAAAGTAAAAGAAGGCCAATCAAGCCAATTATGGAGAGTGTCTGATTCTTTAAGTTTACGGCTGATTCATGAGTCACTGCCCAGCAGCAGGACATGTCATTAGCGGTTAAATTCAAAAGGGTGGAGGGAAAAACTTGTTTCTCTTCTCTACTGCTGAGCCATATATAACTACTAGAAGTCGGCCTACCCAATTATAGCTATATAAATTTGGCAATTAAGCCACCTGGACAACCAATACAATCACCTAGATTTACATCCTATGCTATATAACCTATTATAAAATTAAAATTAATAATGTGTGGTAAATAAAATTTTTTATAATAATATAAATATTATATTTTTTTTAATTATATAAGTAATAAATCAAATCAACTTATTTTTTAAATTATAAAAATAATATTTATCAAATACTTTATTGTTATTGTTATGACTTTTAACTATAGATGTCCAATTTTAATATGAAATAGTACCTTATTTGGTTTGTAGATGAGTAGTATAATACGAAATTGTAATTAGCAAGTCGGTTTTTAAATAAAAATGTACACATATGATTTCAATTGCAAACTATTCTAAAAGCACAAGTGGTGTGTTATCTTTCAAGAAAAAAAAAAAGAATCAGTTTAAATTAATGTCGAATTTAATTTCATTAATGCATTCTTATGAAACGAGTTATACTTCTTATGCGTTCACAATATATTTGTCTTAAAACTCGTTTTAGAGGGATACATTAATAAATCAACTTATGTACTTCTTTTGACTTTTGATTTCATCCATACTATTTTAAAAGAATGTCAACTTCTTTAGAAGAATTGTAACTACAACTTGTTGGTAAATAGTGAGAAATAATAACAGAAACAACTATAAATTAAGAGATCTTTTATTAATAATATAATCTTTCGTGGATCAAACTTATTCCAAGTGCACAATTAAATAAATTTAATGGCAATCGATAATAATGGATATAATATATAAATTAACCCAATTAAGACTAGCGGATTGATAATTAAATAGTGAGAAATTTTTAACCTACCCGCAAATGAATTGATATTTTGCATCTCATCCCCAAAAGATTTGACTTCTTGCACTGTGCCCCTAATTCGGTTAATTTTTCAAATTTTTCTAATAGCTCCGTTAGATTTTTTTATTGAATGACAAAAATATCCCTTCACTTGAATTCAAAGAAGTTTAATTACACAAAAAATAAAGGAGGAAAAGAAAAGAAATGGAGATGCAGGAGAAGAAATAGATAGAAGAAGAAAAGAAAAACAAAAGGAAGAAATAAAAAAGAAAAAAAAAAGAAAAATTTTCATTAAAATTAATTTAAGAAATAAAATTTTAATTTTATTCTCTACTATTAAAATTAACTGAAAAATTAATAAAATTAGAGGTTCAGTATAACAAGTCAAATCTTTTAAAATACAGTATAAAATATCAATTCATTTCCCGAGTTAAAAATTTCCCATTAAATAGTTTAAAGCTCCGAATAACTCCAAGGAGAGGCACCTGCCCCCACATGATCCACGACGCCGCTCATTAATCTATTTTTTCATCGTTCCCACTTCCCGCATTAACTGATAAATGCTCCGGTATAGAAGGGTAAAATCGTCATTAATGGAATCCAACACTTCTCGCTTCGACTCAAACTGTACAGGTGAAAAAATAATCGAGCCCACAAATGAAACAGCTGTAAGGCTAATCTCGTAAATAATTCCAAAAAAGAGCCCACTTAGGAACAATTTAATTATATTAAATTTACTGAAGATCCAACTTTGCCATCCAGAAATCTCAAAATTTCCCCAAACAAAAACAAAAAGCGACGACTCCACGAAAGAAAAAGAAAAAAAAATTAATTAATTAAAATTATAGAGAGAGAAAGCAAAACGCAAAACTAGCAAAATTTTAGAGGGAGAAACAGAGGCAAAGGAGCAGAACCAGAGAGAAACGGGGACAAGTAGAGAGAGAGACTTGTAGAGCGCGCGTGTTTGTGTCGTTTTGTGAACAGGCATTAATGGCGGAGAGTAAAAAAGAGAAAAAATCGAGCGAAGAAAGAGTGAAGCTGTTCGTAGGTCAAGTGCCGAAACACATGACGGAAGCTCAGCTCCTGGCAATGTTCAAAGAGTTCGCTCTCGTTGACGAAGTCAACATCATCAAAGACAAGACCACTCGCGCCTCCCGTGGTCATTTTTTTTTTCTTTTAACTCCGCTCCTTTTATTCGGTTCTTTCAAATTTTTTGTTGAATGCATGATTCGTCGTCGTTTTGTGTGTTTTAAGCCCTAATCTTAGTGTGTTTGTTTCGCTTTTAGGATGTTGTTTTGTGATATGTCCGTCGAGGCAAGAGGCCGATAAGGCGGTCAATGCCTGTCATAATAAGAAGACTTTGGCAGGGGTTAGTTCATTCATTCAAATTTTCTGTTTTCCTGTTGGATTGTGTGCCACATTATCAGTTAGTGATGTTGGAGTCAATGTTTTTGTTGCCAGTTTTAGGGATCTTTAGATCTAATGAACTGGATAGAATCTTGTAATATAGTTCAATGCGTAAGCTGATGTGCAGTGTCTAAGTGTTACTGTTTGTGAACATTGTGCACTATATTCCAGTTGTGAACTTAAATTAACTACTTGAGTTGCTGATATGTATGTCTAGATTAGTTGACAGTGTGATTTGTTGTTATTATGAGTTAGAAATGCTTAATACTATAAATTAGTTATATTGAATTGGCTAATGATATGTACATTATTACTTATTACTCTTGGGGAAGAGAAAATTCAAATTTCTAACATTTGGTGCTTGTCAAAAGACATGAAAAAAAAGATTATGCCATATATAACCTTCATTTTTAAATATTTTCCAAATATTTTAAAGCCTGTTCCTGATATAGGAAGGGTTAAAAGTTGAAGCAAGTTACATCTTATGTGTCTCAATCAGAACAAACTGTCTGGGCTTGTAGCCTGTTCTTTATGCTTTACTTTTCATTCAGAGTTGGACACTGGGGCTATTAAGGCCTATATGTTCCTTTTTGACGGTTGTTACTTCTTTAAATTATTTTTGTTCAGTGATTTAAAAAACTATCATGCTGAAGGCTATGTATGTCCATTCACACATCAGAGTTTTTGAAGGAGTTAAAAAGCAGTAATGGGTTTGGTGAAATGAATTTAGGAGATTTCTATATGGTCTGTCAATTTTTTATATTGAAAACAAGGCCGGATATCGATATCGAGCAGTGGATTGCTGAAAATGATGGTAGAGAAATGAGTCAAAAGTTTTCTTACAAAAACTGATTGATATCTTCAAGCACCGATCTAAGGATAATGGTAACAAACAAAAACACCCTCCTAAGAATAAAGTTGTGCTGGAGTCATTAGTGAACTGCCAATGTAAATTTGGCTGTAAGTTCAACAATGGCAAAAGAAGATTATAACTAACTAAGTATGTCATGGAAGACCATCACTCTGAGTTTGTTTATAAGAAATGGCATTCTTGTAGCATTTTAATTTTAATATGATTTTCCACCAGGAATCATGTTTCGAGTATTGGTAGTTTGGCCAGAGTTAAAGCGGATCCTCCCTTGTGTGCTTCCGCTACAAGGTGCTAGAAATGCTGAAACCCTTTGTGGGTCTCACTGAACCTTCAAGTACTTGCCTGGGCAACACATCTGATGGCTTCTTGTTGTGCATACTAGTTAATCTGACCTTATATTTTGGCCAATTTGCTTCAATTCAATTATGGAAAAACTTCTGAAAGTTCAATCATGAAAAAATTGACTAAGTGCTTATTCATTCAGATTATTCATATCTGTTGCCCTAGCTCATTTCGAACTTTCAAGTACTCTTGTTATCCTCTACTTTAGGTTTGATGCTTTTGTAATTCTCTCTCTAACTGAATCAATTTGCTCTTTGTAATTTCAGGCATCTAGTCCATTGCAAGTGAAATATGCGGATGGTGAACTGGAAAGGCTAGGTATGATATGTTTACTGTAATCAGTTTATTACATGCTTAGAAAAGTTCTTTGTCCTGTTGTAGCAGAGGTTCATAGTTTTCTGATGCTGATCCTTTTAATGAAGTTTCAAATTCTGAATTGGATTTGAGTATTCTCATGAATAGCTTTTTGCTGTCTTTGCAATTTAGAACACAAACTCTTTATTGGTATGCTGCCAAAGAATGTTTCTGAAGCTGAAGTCTCTGCCCTCTTCTCTATCTATGGAACAATAAAGGATTTACAAATTTTAAGAGGTTCTCAACAAACAAGCAAAGGTACTTCTTCTAAGATCCTGAGTTATCTTTTTCCATTTTTTTATTTTTTTCCCAATGCTTGATTGTTTCCAAACAATTGAAATTTAAAACTTATGTGATGTTATACTATGTCCCCCCTCCCCCCACCCTTATGGCAGGTTGTGCTTTTCTGAAATATGAGACCAAAGAGCAAGCCCTGGCTGCCCTGGAGGCTATCAATGGAAAGCATAAAATGGAGGTTTGTCTCTGTTGAGAATTTGTCTTCAAATTAATGCCCTGGACTGTTGGTGCTTGTTTCCAAGATATATTCTTATTCTCTCTGATGTTTAAGGAGCCTGGTGCATTTTTAGTATATTATGCTGATAATTCTTTTAGGTGCTTTGGACCTGACTTCTGAGGTTTGTATCTGCCTTTTCTATCCAAAATAGCCTGCAAGATGTTGAACACGCTTCCCTTTTTTCATTTCTTCAGTAGGTTGACCACAGTATAACAGCAATAACAGATGGAAAATACTTGCTTATTGCCAAATCTAAACTAAGCCAACAGCAATCAACTTCAACCTGCTAAGTTTTTGAGTAGCATATTGTCTTATTCTGCTGTATTATCTTTGAAGTTGTTGATTTGAGTTTATGGCTACCATTTACTGATGTGGAGGCTTGAGATTAATACGGCTACAGTGACTTTATCTGATTACAATCTTTTGGTTCTATTAGGGTTCAAGTGTGCCTCTGGTTGTCAAATGGGCAGATACAGAGAAGGAAAGACAAGCTCGCAGAGCCCAGAAAGCTCAGTCCCAGGCCTCTAATTTACCAAATGCTGATTCACAACATCCCTCTTTGTTTGGAGCTTTGCCCATGGGGTATGCTACCCCATATAATGGCTACGGGTATCACGTAAGTCTTGTTATTTTTTCCTTTGTTTGGAGTCAATTTTTTGCCTTGGACCTAAGCTGAACTTCTTAAAAACTCTTCTGTACTTTTATTTATTCTTATCTAATGGACTCCTGTGAACTTATATCTTAATTCCCTATTTCATCCTGGTGCACTTCCATGATTTAATAGAATTCAACTCCAAAATTGATTTATTTGCTTCTTATTTGGTTCTCTACCTAGGCTTCTGGAAGCTATGGACTTATGCAGTACCGCTTGCCACCAATGCAGAATCAGCCTGGCTTCCATGGCATAATTCCTCCTGTAAATCAAGGAAATGCAATGCGTGGAGCTAGACCTGATCTTTCCCCTAATATGGGCCCTAGAAATTATGCTATGCCTCCTTCAGGTTTTTTGGGCTCTGGCTATCCTGCTGTGCCTGGTCTTCAGTATCCCATGGCATATCCTGGAGGAATGTTGGGTCACCGTCCTTTGAATAATTCACCTGGTTCAGTCTCACCTGCAGTTGCAAACAGTAACTCATCAACTTCATCTAGTGGTGGTACAGGTTCTGGTGGTCAGATTGAAGGTTTGTTATCGATTTATTCAGTTCGCTATTTTTGTTTTCTAATGGTGTATCTCGGTGGCTTGTTCTGTTAACAATGGTGTCTTCTGTCTTAGGTCCGCCTGGTGCTAATTTATTCATTTATCACATACCTCAAGAATTTGGTGACCAAGAGCTTGGCAATGCTTTTCAAGCATTTGGTAGGGTCTTGAGTGCCAAGGTTTTTGTTGATAAAGCAACTGGTGTAAGCAAATGTTTCGGTAAGTGCACTGTTGATTTGGACCTATAGCAATTGATGCATGGATATCTCTCTCAGTAAGCCTCTATTTGCAGGTTTTGTCAGTTATGAATCACCAGCTTCTGCTCAAAATGCTATTGCAATGATGAATGGATACCAATTAGGAGGTAAGAAATTGAAAGTTCAGCTTAAAAGAGACAACAAACAGAATAAACCTTATTGATTGGAAGGTGAGTCATCGAAGGAAGCAGAATTCTCTGTTATATGTGCTCGCATGCAACCTTGATATATGGAGTGACTTCAGTCAGCACCTTGGGATGGATGAGATAATCTTGCTGACATGCATTTCTCCATCCTACTTGTACTTGCCTCTTGGGATTTAATCCCAGAACTTGTAATTCATCATTCACTCTGTGCCAATACAATTTGTAATTTGTGTATCATCGAAGTTCATTTAGACATCAATTATTAATTTATTGATTTTTCCCACACCACATATTTGGTCTGATCAATTTTATCCTTTATCCAATTCCTCCATAGTTGTTATGCTTTCAAAATTTGTTGACCTTTCTTTTTTGGGCCTTTATTCCTTTTCTTCACTAGTACGCGTCTCAGGAAATAATTCATCCAGGGTTGGAGGTACTTCAAGAGTTTCAAGTATGTTGTCTCCTTTTTGTGTGAAAGCATAGTGCATTGCGCTTACACCCTCTTTGTTACCTAAATTCAGTATTTCCAACATGTGAAATACCTGTGAAGTTAAGGTCAATAAATGTCTATGCTGGTTTGCTAAAACTGGAGCTGCACAGAATGCTTTTTACTGTTGTTTCTGTTCGGGTATCTACCAATGTTCCTTTATCATCCTCATATTTTACAAATTAATTCTGTGCTGCTTTCTTATTGTTTATTTGATGTGGTTTTTTGTACTATGTTCTTGTTATGGTCTGCCCAATTGCATACTAGTATTGGGCCCTGGTTGTTGGAACTGGGAGATGTCAAAACCTTTCCAATTTTGAGTAGTTTCTTATTAATTTATATTTGGTCGCAGTCAGGCTGGTTTAAGATTTCGGTTTTTTGCCTTTCTAGTAAAAACAGAATGTTGATGTGATCTTTCTAGCATTCCTATCGAGATTTTGAAGATGTATTTCGTGGATGATTTGCCTGCTTGGCAGTAGGTATTGTTGATACAGAAATTTATTATTTATGTCTATCTTCTTTGTTTTAATGAGTATTAACCTATGTGAACATCACTGTTATAGGTTAATCAGCAAATACTTCGTATGATGACGAGACAAAACGAAAAGATACCTCATAGTTTGCCGGGTTACAGATTGAGAAGGTAGCTGTTGCTTTTGTGTATTTTTCCATTTCCTGTTGATGAGCTTTGAGCCAATATTTAACGGCTTTTTCTTCTTTTTTTTTGGGTCTTTTATTTGTCCTTTACCTTCTGTTTATGTGTTACTATTCTTAAATAGTTGATGGATGTGTTATATTTGGCTTTTTCAATGCATTATGTAATAATGTTGAGTTACACTCTTATCAAATAATAATAATAATAATAGTAATAATGTTGAGTTACATTATTTACACCAACACAGGGAATGGTTTTGCAGGACAAATATTTCAGATTACAGATATGTCAGTTTCTTGAGCTCTGGGTAACTAATTATGAGTATGATGTATAACTTTTATGGTGAGAAGTGGTTGACAGTAGGCTGGACAGGCTGGGTCAAGAGATTTTACTTTTTGTCTAGAATGTATTCTTCATATGTTAACCTCTCTTTGTCTCTCTTTCTACTGTAAGCTTAAGTTTTTTTCCCCTCAACATGTGTCAGAACTCAGAATGCTCTTATCTTATACCAGCCAATTGCAGTTTTGATAAATGATAATAGCACTTTGGAGTCTATTTATGTCCAAATCTAGCTGTTGTAGCTATTCAGTTTTGAAGTTCCTCAAATATTATTATCTGTGTGTTGATACTAATTATTCAACACTGCTCATGCTCATATGATATTGTCTTGTGACACTAGAAAACTGTGGTTTTGTTACCCTCCATATTTTCTTGCTCTCAATTTTCTCTTCTCATTCAGATCCCCTGAAGGGGTTGGAATTTCACAGGTACATGCATAATAATGTTTTGCCTGTCTTTGTTGTGGTTGCCATTTAGATCACAGAGCAGTAATATTTGAATTTGATGATTATGTGTTCTTGACTCTGAGTTATGAATTATTTTTGGTGCAGTTGAGCTCAAATGTTTGTTACAGCCTGGTTGATACTTGATGGATGATGCATTTCTAAGGTTCTCAAATGAAAGTAAAAATTGCAAAATGCAAAAACTTACTATCCTCATCTGGTTGTACGAGTTTCTCTGTATTTTACGCTGACCTTTTTTCCCTTTAGTTCTTTCAATTGCTAGTTTTTGACTTGTCGTTTTAGTTCATTTGTATATACAAATTAATATGGAAGCATCTTGATTGAATTGCTTACCTTATTGAATATAGCCTTGGTTTTTTTTTCATGTATGGATGGATATATTTGTGCATGGCATGAGTGCTACCTGGTCATTTTCTTATTTTCAAATTTGCATTTTGGTTCCCAGTGGTTGTAACACGTGGGACACAAGGAAAACCCAGGGACTGCATTCCATGGATCAATGGTGACATAGTACATTTGGCAACTTGGAGAATCTGAGTTCATTGTTCTCTCATTCTGTATTTATTGATACACTTTTTTTAAATCCAATTTTATGTTGATTATCTAGGTTGTGTTCTCAAAACGTCACACCGCAGCAGAGCCTGTGCAGCTTCTGAAAATTGTTCAACCTGGAAATATATGCATCTGCAGTATCAGATTACTCCAGGAAATGAGGCAGATTGTTTTGAATGTTGCCGGAAGTGGCCAAGATCCTGTAATTGTTTCTGGATAAGATTTATAGCGATTTGTATTATCTACTCTAAATCAAAGCTCATATTGGAGGCATTGTCGATGGGAGCGGTAAATAAGATTTGATTATGAAGTCCCAACGCAATTACTTCGTGTTTTCCCTGGGGTTTTATCATCACCTTTCCAATGTTTATTATTGTTATTTTTCCTTCCACGTTACAAGGTTGGCTTGTCTTGTCTTGCTGCATTAAGTCTAGTTACAGAAGCGAAAATAAAAACGAATCTTCCGGTAATTCCTTAAACACGATTTATAAAACAAAAATTTTGGGCTGGTCGATATCTGTTGTCCCAATAATAAATGGCCTAGACTCCGTTTGTGGTCCATTACGATGTGCCCCGTGAGTCGTGATGCATGTACAATTTGAGGGCTTGAGGTGAAGACACGACAGTTGTTTTTATATCGCCGTGTTGCTGTTTTGAACAAAAGGTCTAGTAGAATCAACCAATAACATGCGTTTGCCGATTTTCCATGTGGAGAGCAGGTGAATTGATCAACGAATAGGCACGTGGTGGATCATAGCGGTGGTGTGCCTAAAATATTGAGGGGAATCACACGTGAGAGCAGAATGCTATTTTTTTTTTTTTCAGTTAAAGGGTATGACGAGAGCCGTACGCATTGAATTCACGTATTGGGACAAAAATACGTCTTTTTAAATATACTTATAGTTACGACTTAAAGTTGAAACAAGCTCGTCCTATATGCCTTAACCTTGTCTTGCAATGACGAGGATGTGCTGTCACAATATGCAATGCAAAAAAGTCGTTGCCCTTAGATCTTGCGGATTCTGGATGACCCTTTTTAGCTTTGTCGGAGCTAGCTTCTCTTTGCCTTTTCGATTTATGAACTTGAAATGGAACAATTTGATCGAAAACTGGACAGGTCTCTATCAAGCACCATCCACGTTTTAAAGAATTACAAAAATGTATCGCAAGATATTCAGCTGATTTTTGATGCCGTGTGGGAAATGAGTATTTTGACTTGTATCTTGTTCCATCTGAGGAAGAAACAAATTTCAATTGGGATATTTTTGTACTCTGCACCCTCGTTTCTTCAAATATCTTTTCCCGATCTCGTTTTAGAAACGTTTTATCATCTTATCCATGCTCAATTAATATTGCTATAATTAAAACACCCACAATCTAATTTACGACAACTTTTTATAATTAAAATATAATAAATTATTCTTCACACTCATTTTAGTTTATTCATTATATACTGTTAATGTCGAAATCTGGTGGATTTAGAGAACAGTCAAGTAACTTCTCTGTGAATATGTTTAATACACCCAAGCACAATTTTGCTTTGCCTTTATAATTGTTGAAGGTCTCGAAGTCTACCTCGACTAAATTTTTCTTGTGTTCTTGCACCCATAACTACCGGTTAAAGGGTGCTGGATGTTTTTCTGACGATAACCCCCCGACACTTAAGTCAGTATTCAGATTTTTTTTCTTTAAAAAACTCAGGTTACTCCTCTAGGGCCTTCTCCTTGTTTTCTATTTAAATAAGTAATTTTATTCACAAAAAGAATGCAATCTAAGAATTAAAGAGAAGAATTAAAGAGCAATAAGGTCATTATATTTTCGTTCAATGTAGATTTTATACATGTCCGGAGTATTCGGTTTGCCCCTCCCACGTTCATAATTGAGTCGGTTTGTTTTGTCATGTATGCTTAGAAACACGATCTCTGTCAAAGTGGGCTTTGTGCCCGAACTTTTAGGAGGAAATCCCGTCCTGAGAAATGTTATTGATCAACAGAATCTAATGAATAATTTGACCAGGACCTCTCCTCAACAAACAACAACTAGGAACGAGATTAAGAGTCAGGAGGATTGTGCTCATAAGCCGACATCCTCAAATAATCCCTTAAAAAAAATAAGAATAATAAACTACTAACCAAGAGAGCAGATTTCTACTTATTCACGATCATCTCTGAACGTTCTGTATTTCACTCCCAACATATATCGTTATTTTTTTAAAAAAAATTCTAATGTTATCCATTTATACCTTGAATCTCATATTATTTTCTTAATCATGGTTGTGGGATAGGATAAAGGTCTTCTCCTTATCAAAGTTCTTTTGGGCTTCTAAAGATCTTATATAATGTGTCTTTCATAAATAGTATAATGAATATAATTTTATTTCTTTATTTATTAACCACCGGTCACCGACATATATTTTTGTTTAGGAATAGAAGGAAATCACTTAAAATCTTAATCCTTGAAAGTAAGAGGGTGTTCTTCTCTTTCTTTATTTTATAAAACTCAATTTAAAAAAAAAAACACTTGAAAATGTAATACTTCCACTTCAAGCCGAAGAAATTCTTTTTGCGATTTGGTGATTTTGATAAAAATTAAATTTATTATATTCTTTATTGTCTTGTAGGTTATACGTGGATCAATTTTTATTGATGCTTTCTGGTTGGGGTTATCAAACTTGACGTTCTTAAAAGCCATTAGGTATAGATTCAAGGTTGTAAGTATCGAGGGAAAACATTGTTGTATCTTGTAAGCATAACCTCCAATAATTACATGGTACGAAATGAATTGGGGGGAAAAAAATTGCAATTAGAAGGGTTTAGGACAAATGGGAATCGTTCGAGTGATAAATTAAGAATATGCGTAAAGACTTGTTTCTTAAACAACTAAAGCCTAAAATTTTATTAATTTCAAACTCTTTTTTATAATTTACTTATTTATCTTTTAATAACTTATACCTAATTTCTAAACATTTACAACTGAATAAAAAAATATTAAACTTTTGTGACTTTTATCTAAATAAAAAATTGTGTTAATGAAAAGTAAATAAAATTTAAATACGATGTTGAACTATTAAATGAATTTTATTTTTAAAATGTAACAAATTGGGAATATTGAGTACAATGTGCTTTGCTTATAATTTTATAAAAAAAGTTTGGTAGAGTTCATTTTTTGTTTAAAATCTAAATGGGTTCGAATTTGACTGAATTTTAAATAAGTTTCAATACAAATGTATGTATTACACGTTTGTTTTTTTAAACATATTTAAATATAGGTGGTATCTTATTTGTTTTTATAAATTAAACAAAATCTTAAGTGTGGTTATTTGTCATTTATGTCCTTATAAGTTAAATAAAAAAATTACGTTTTGTAGTTTAGGAAATATATATTTTTAGTAGAGTTATTTTAAAATATAATATTTACTTCTCATTCAGGTTGTTTTTCTATTTAAATAAAAATCATAAAAGTTTCTATTCACATGTAAATTTTTGGAAATCAGACATAAGTTACAAAACATAAACAAATAAATTTAAAAAAAGTTTGAAATTAATAAAATTTCAGACTTTATATGATTAACAAACAAACTCTTAGGCTTATTTGCAATTGAGACTTAGATATGGAGTTAATCTTTTACAAAAATATAATTGTTAGTTATTGGATAAGAATATTCATGTAATTAATAGGCTCATGAATACACACATGGAAAAAATCATCACAAAAAGTCAAATAAATTGTACTATTATTTCGAATGATATTTAGAAAAATTCATGTAGCAAATGGGGTAACATATAAGGTTAATATAATTACATGACGAATGTTCTCAATTCCTATACCTCAACGTTTGACTAAGTATTTTCAAGTAATTTGTTTAAAGTTAGTACTTATTCAAATTTAAAAAAAAAAAATTAGACTAAAAGTTAATGTGGGGTTTACTCTATCCTTACCTTAAAAAAAAAAAAAAAAAAAAAAGGTCTTCTCTTCTGATAATACTTAATTATTAATTGCTCCATTTTATCATCTTCACATCAAAGATTTCCATCTGCGGTGAATCTTTTAAATATGGTTTGATTTGATGTGGGTAGGCTGTGTAGCATTATTTCTCAAACTTGATGAGCCGGGAATTCAAGTTTAAATCACATACATCAACTCCAGTTTGGTTATATCGCTTATATCGTTGTTACAAATACCAAACAAACAATGGAATGCGACACGCAATTTCCCAAAATGAGAAGTGAGAATCGGTACATCATGATCCGAAATACTAACAAACAAGTAAGTCCCGAGATGTTGACACGTGTAATGTCTTCTAGAAGAGTTGGCATTCTCTTCTAGATGGCTTGATCAGCAATAATAACAATCCACATGAATCATCATCACGATTTGTAACCTCAACTTGTAAATTTTGTTCAGTCACCTTCTAGAATAGACGGGCGCTCGCTTTGCGTCGCTTTCATAATTTCCGCATCTTCTCCTTTTTAATATATTATGTCTGTATTTATATTAAAAGATAATTGCAAAGTTGATAAAAGCCGACCTCAGACGAACACCAATCCCATTATTCTAGTCAAAACAAGACAGCCCCCATGTGGTTACCTTTTTTATCTCTCCCTCTGCTTTTTTTTTTTTTTTTTTAAATTATTATTTTATCTGGTTTAATTCTTCTTCTTTTTTTTTTTTTTTAACTAATGTTAGTTCTCACATGACCTTTATAAATTATTGTGAAGCACGAAAATTAATAACATAATCAGAGGGTATCAAACCCACGTCGTCCTGTTTTCTTTCGTGTTTAAAGAAAATGGACAAGAAGAATAATAATGCCGTTGATGTGACTACCTTCTTCATCTTTGAGGCTACCGGTGATTCAGAAGCTGATTTTGATGATCCCAACAAGGCCGCCGCCGCCACCACCATTGATCGTGACAACGACGACGCCGAATCATCGTGTAGGCATGATGATGATGATTTATCCGTTGATAGTTTCCCATTTGTTAATTGCGAGGATGAAGTAAATGGCAGCTATTACGATAACGTTCAAGTGTGCATTGATGATAAAGAAGAGGAAGGCGAAGAGGCTCACAGTTACCGCCCTGCATGGCCTCAAGAGCAACGCAATAATAATAGTAGTGGGCACAAGAATTCTGTTGATTCAGACCATGAGGAATTAATGACTGAAATGGAGAAAAACAAGCTCTTCTGGGAAAGTTGCTTGGCATCTTAATTATAAATAAGTCTGCCGCATTCTTTTGTAAATTTCCTTCTTCTTTTTTTTTTTCCCCTGATTTCATCAATATTCGTCGTCATCTTGCTTTCAATTCATTGGAGGCATGGAGACTAAAAAGAGAAATGGGCAGGTGCTTAAACATTTACAGTTAATTCATTCTTTTTATAAGCCAAGAAATGTACAAATGATCATACGACATCCGTTTGCAGTTATCCATTTTTATCAAAGTAGTGCAGATGGAGTTTTGAGAACTTTTTTTTTTTTTTTTTTTGTTTCCCCCAGAAAAGTTTATATTATAATCTACTGATATTATCTATTCAGGGGTCTAGCGTATAGTTCGGAAACTAGCACTCAGTATAGATGAGATGAGATGAGATGAGATCTATGCTCCATAATTTTATATGAATAAATAAAAAGGAGTCATCACAACAACCGGGCCAATTGGAGTGCTTGGCGCGCCGTAAAATTGTTAGCGACCTGAACTTGCTTCTATTTCAGGTGAAGCTGATGGAGAGAAATTTTGCTTGAGAAAAAGAAACTGGATTGGCGTGAAAGATGACGAAGAAAGTGGGAAAGCAAGGGATGCGCTTGAATCCTGATTCATCATCGATCACTCACTCAGGTTCCATCATCTATCTTTACGGACGAATTACATTTTTAATGTATACAAAAAGAAAAGCTACAGAGCATCTGGTCTGCATGTCATTTTTAACGCACGTGCCAACTATCACTTTTAGGTAATTTACGAGAGGCCTATAAAACCGTCAGCTATGAACCCTAGCCAGATTTCATCTACCAAAAACACAGCAAATTAAATTAGGGAGTAGGAACCTGCGATATACTATTTTCCAAATCATGTTTTCGAATTTGTTTTCTTAGGAGAATTTTTTTGTCATTTTTTTTTTGCTTTTTAATTTTGAGAACATGTTTAGAGCTTTCGAAGCGTGTTGATCGAACTATACTTTACAATCGAAAATTTGGAAAACGTGTATCGTAAAATGTTTGAACGGGGAATTATACGAGATATGAAATTTCGTAATCAATTGTTCAACTTTATACCATTTCGTTTTTCATTTGTCATTTTCATAAAATGTCATAATCAGAATACATTCACTCAACTGCAAGGTGCAAGGGCACTTGACTGAACGTGGTTTTAAGTAGTTTTATTTAGTCAATTACTGAACCGCAATTTGATTTTTGTCCAAAAATTAAACCGAACTGAACCAGTCAGTTACAAAATTATTCGGTTTGGTTCTTCTTAAATTTAATACTTTTCCTTTTATATTTTGTTTGAATTTGATTATTTTTTAGTTCAATTCAATTATAATCACTAATAATTCATGTTTTATGCAAAAATACTAATAAAAAAAATATCATTCCATATATAAATTCAAAATTTGTTTATTTTTTTTTAATTTTAACTTCGATTCAGTTTAAAACTAAAAATTGAATAGTTCACATATTCATATTCGGTTGGTTTTAATTGACTGAACCAAATTAAAAATAATAAAAAAGTTCATGTTTTGGCCTGACCCTCCCACACGAGGGCCTAGACAAGAGCTTAGGGAAAAAAGCCATGGTTAGGCCTAAGCTCGCTATTTAAAAAAATAACTTTATAAATTAGAACAATAAATTGAAATTTAAAAAATAATGTAGAAATAAAAAAAAAGCTTAAATTCTTAATTTATATATTAATAATGAATCAAAAAATATAAAATTATAATACTAAATTCTCTTTTAAATATTAATTAATTAAGAGAATATTTAAATTAAAGAGTCCAGTAATAAAAAATTAAATCTCTAAATTTTTATTTATTATTTATTTTTTTAATTCATTATTGATTATAATTGATTATAATAACTTAATTATTATTACCTTAATTTAATGTTTATAACAATTTAAAAAAAATTAAAAAATTAAGTAAAAGTCTAAATCAAGCCTAGGCCCATAATGGGCCCAATCTTTACACAAAGCGCAGCCCAAATCTTTAATTTGCCAACCATAAACTGATGGAATAACCTTTACATAGGAAAGTAGGAACTAAAAAATTAATTCAACTTTACCCACCCCAACCTTTTTTCAAAATTATTAAAAAAAAAAGTGCATTCACCCTAATATCTGAGGCTCTAAGAATCTGTTATGAGTCTTCCATACGGTAGCCAGCGCATGCACACCGGTGTAATTTTCACCGTAAACAAACCCTTAGTTTCTACACATCAGAAATACAAGAACAAAAATTCAATTAAAGCATCATCGACCTCCTAAGATTCATCCATGCAAACTTTCACATGACAGGTTTAACATGCACTGCACAGTGATTAATTCCTAATATGACAAGCTTAAAAGCTTTCATGAATAAAACAACACATAACAAGCAGATGTTCAGCCTTAAGCTGAACCATGACCCTCGCAGTCCACCCATAGGCAAGCAAAGACACCCTCCCAGTTCAAGCAAAATCCCAAACGTCATGCAGTATCAATCAATTTACAGAAGCAATCATGGTTGTTGAGAGCAAACCAAAATCTACTCACGCGCTTTTTCACCTAAATGTGAGAATAATCCCTTGTCAGACACATTTGTTAGACACACTTGACGGTAGAGGTAATATGGAGTTCATTGCTTTGTCTACCAGCTCCACATCACCAGCATTTTCGCATCTTTGCAATGGGCTTCTTGAGTAGATCTTTCCTTATGCAGTAACCAAACTTGCTCTGGTACCTTCTGCATCACTTGAACAAGAGCTAGAGTTCTTCTTTTTGCTATCAGTAAATGTGATACCAGACTCAGGATTCAGCTTTGAGCAACTCCTTGGACTTCCGTACTCCCCCTGCATATCATCAACTGGTTGCTCTAAGAAACTATTTCTGTCATCTTGTTTCTCATCTAACTGTCTCAAGAAGCATTCCTCTATCTCACTCACTGACTCAACCTCCCCCACACCTTCAACTTCATCTTCATCTTCATCTTCACTGCTACGGCAGTAGTGTGCATGATCATCATAATCTGATGCTGGCTCTCTCAACTCACAGCTAGTATCCATCTCTTGCTCACTGTCAAAACCCTCTTCACTTTGCTGATCAGATGAATGTGAGGACACGGGTGAAGATCCCCCAGATGCAGTCTCTTCGCGTTCTCTGAGAGTTTTCATAATCAGGGTCTTAAGCAAGTTCATTACTTGAACAGCATGCATTAGAGCTGTCAGTGGATCAGACATCTAATCAAGGAGCAAAAAGTAAAATTAAGATACAGGTTAATTGAATGAATCTCAAAAAAATATTTGCTTAAATGAAAAATTCTCTCCTTTTTTATTCCCCTTTTAGTATCATTCACCTGAAGTGCATATCTTGCATTTAGAAGCAAAATTTTGTTTGCAGTATGATTTTGCTTTTACCTGAGTCATATTCGGGGCAAAGACCATGGCAATATTTCTCGCATTCATTTTGTTGGATTCCTCTTCCTCCACAACATCAGCCATGAGATCAACAGCCCAATTGAGCAATGCAGCTTCAGTTGGCTTTAATTGCCTTACAAGCTCAACAGACTCCTCTTCTGTGTTGCATTGAAGGACTTCTTCAGGAGAAAGTCCATCCAGCACTCCCTGAGGAAGTTCTCTGAACCAGGCTTTTATAAGGCCTGCCAAACAATGGACATCAATATTGTCCGGCACAATGCCCCTGTTCAGTTGGTCTCTTACATGCTCCTCTTGACTATTCTCAGGGTTTATCCGGAAAATTCCTTCGGCCTACAAATCCATTAAAAAAAAAACAGTAAGAAACTTGTCACTTGTAAGGATGAGCTAATATCAATATTAGACAATTATTACCTTCAGGCCTCCTTGTGAGTATAACCGTTCCTGCATTAGCAAGAGAATAGTGGGGACACTGTTCCCTTTTGAATCGAAAGAGCATTGCATAGATTCTGCTGAGACACCAAATACACTGGCACTGCAAAAATGTAACCATGAGATATAATCATACAGAAAAACACAACGATATTATTCACAAAAGAAACAAGGTAAATCCACATGAACTATGCCACACATATGCAGACTTTGTTTTAACAAATTGGCAGATGAAATGCATATGTCCCTTTGAAACATGTCGGAAGAACGAGGCAGCAAATAGCATATGGTTTTACATGCTTGAACTATATAGAATTAGTAAAATAGTAAACAGTGTATTCAAATTTGAGATTGGTTTTCTTTGGTATCCGCTTTTTACCAGCTAGACAAACCACATATGAAACATCGGATACCCGCAAAAGAAATCTACAGTCTTGTCTATTGACCACATGATACTTACAACAAAAGCCTTGAACACTAACAGGACCCCCCCACCCGATGATTATTCTTTACATCAATTCCATTCTTTTCAGCACAGAGAAAATTGAAAAATTTAGGAATAAACAACAGCAAAGTTGTTAATCTTCAACTTTTACAATTTAAAGGAGCTGAGGAACCAACTTGATATTCATTTAACTTCTCCCTTCAATTTTGTAGCAAACAAAAGGGGGCCTGGGGTTTTCAGTTTTGTAAAAAACGTAATTTTGAACCCTCTGAAGTTCAGTTTCACTACAAAAAACCAAAAAAAAAAAAATTACCATCTTTGAATGCAAAATTTCAGCTTAAACGAAGAAGTTAAATCTCAGCTTAAACAAAGTGTGTCCAGATATTCGAATTTCAAATATGTAAACAAGAATGACACAGCTAGCTAAGCTATGCCTATGCTAGAAACAAAATTTAGACAAGCATTCTAAGTAAGCCCCAGATGAAAAGTGAAAAATCTATAAACATCCACAAAGCGAAACCAAAAATCAAATTCAATTACAATACCTACCTAGCACTTGGAACTCGACACGGGATCTCCACCTCGAACTCAACAGGAAGACCCAGAAAGCCGTTGAACCGATCGAAGGTGACGTGAGTAATGTGCCGGACATTTGTGGGCCACCCGATTTCCATGTTATGAACGGCGGAGATCACGTCTTCGCCTCTCTCAACACGACAAGACACCATCGATTTCCTCAATGCCGCCATAAGAAACGCCACCAGTGGGAGCGGGTTCTGTTCCTCTTCAGTCGCTCTCGCTCCTTTTGTCGCCTTCCCATTTCCCCCGTCTCCACCAGAGCAGCCACCTCCCTTCGTCACCATCACAAGCCCCGTCATTTGGCTTTTCTTGTTACTACTTATCCTCTGTGTCAAATTTCTCTGTAAAATTGTAGATCTTTAAGGGCCCAGTTTCTTGTTCCAACTAAGAAACAGGGTCCTTTTTTTTTTTTTGTTTGGTTAATATATATGTATATCTCCTCTGTCGTGAAGAGAGGATTTCAAATTGGATATTATGAGTTTTGTGTTATGGTTGCACTTGCATTCAAGTTTGCTAGAGGTTTTCAAGTTCGATGTGGGACGTTCAAACGGCCACTCGTTTTGAAATTTGTCCTTAATAGGCTTTACCACTTTATCTACGGTTTCCTTGTGATTTCCCCTCCCAGTTGAGGAAAATATCAATAATGCCACTCCTCAATGGATACACATCGTCAACGAATCTCCCAATTCCCAAAAGAGTAAGTACGGTGCCATTCTAGGTAAATACGTTTTACTGTGAAATTTTTTGTTCCTTCGTCCGTCTGTTAATTAAGGAGCAATTGATGATAATTGTACGGTCCAAAATTAAAGACAATTAAGGTGGGGGTGTTTTACTTTAATGACAGATTATAAGTCAAAATTAAAGTGGACAAGCGAAATAATGAACTTACTGTATTCACAAAGATAAAATGTTGTTTGCCAAGAAAGTTTGTATATACTACTTTATTGTAAAGAAAAGCACTCTGATTGGAAAAGGGCATTCGGATTATGTGAAGCGGCCGTTGGGGAAGAAGTGGCTGCTGAGTTGACGGTCAATTGAGAACAATTTTTGATATTTCCGATAATGAGGGTGGTTCCTTTTTACGCCATTCGCGTGATTAAAGTGAACAAAAGAGAACGAGTTTTTAATATTTGTTTTCCAGAAACATTTGTCCTTTTGTCTGGGGCTGGGTACTGGTGCCATTTTCGAAAAATATTGACAACGACTTCAGGATACCGCACCTGTCGATTGCCATAAACCCGCGCGCACTCGTTTTGGTCACCTTGCCAAAAGGGTATAATCGTTATTTCGTTGAATAGAAGGGTATTTCTGTGAATGAATGAGAACCCGGGTGCACGCACGAGGAGCGGGTTCGGATTAAAGGTTTATTGAGTTAATAAATGAAATAAAAATCTTTTAAAAAAATAAAAATAGAAAAGAGGTTAGCATTGCATTGCATTGCATTGCACACAAAAGAACGAACGACAGAGATCGCTGTATGGGTCCCACCACCACCGGCGTCAGGGGGCCGTACGAAATACGATTCCCCGAACAAGGAAATCTGAATCGCCCTCCAAAAAGCTACTATTTGAATTTCAAATACCATGCCGAGTACTGACCACAGAGCCGTTTGAACGTTTGCATCTTTCGTACTCACCCTCGAGTGTCAACGGTTTAAAGTTTAAACGAACCCCTCTTATTTAAAAGTTCAAAAATAATAATAATAATAAAAAAAAAAAACAAAAAACTTATAACGATTACCCTTGTGTGGATTAGAATTTTTCAGCTGCCTATTTCTATTTTTCATTGGCAAATTTAACACTTATTACAATACTAAAAGGAAACGTTTATTTGCAACTTTTTTTTCTCTCTTTCTTTCTCTCTAATTATAATTATTGTTACTCATTTAATGGTACAAGAAGTGGTGTGTTATTTTAAAAATTCAATACAAATAGACCATCATAACATCCATCAAAGCTTACATACTAATTAAAATAATAATTAAATTTAATTTATCTAGTTCAACGTGTAATACTTAAGTCTTTTGATTTTATTGTTCGACAGAAGGATTTTTTGACATACTTAATATATAATGTACTCTTCAATTTTGCATTTAGTGAAAGTTATTTACTGCATAAAAAAATAATTTAATTAAAAACATATAAAAATCATATTAACAAACCTCGCAAAACTTTATCTCAAATTATGTGACATACAATATGCTATTTATTTAATAGTTGATGTTGTTTTTGAAGTTTCTAGTGAGTTAATTAAAATATCTCACTCTCTCTAAAAAAAAAATCTCACTATCACCATCTACTTAATGAATGTCAGGGTAAAATTTTGAAATGTCTAAACTCGTGAAACAATTATTATTGTTGTTGTTGTTGTTATTTTGAGAAGATGAAAGAATTACCTTGAAATTACGGAGTAACGCTAAATGTTGGGGACAAGATCATAGAACGATTTTGGCATCCGGCCTGTGAGCCTAAAGACCTACAAATTCATTTTCCATAGCCCGTTTGAATCATGAGTTGGGGTTGTTAGACTCGGCCAGCTTTTTCCGTATTTCTAAGCATTTATCATTAAATTTATAAAAATTACTCATTATTTTTATTTTTTAGCAGAACCCATTTTTTCTAATACCATAATTATCCTCGAGAGGGAAATGAGCAAACAATATGAGTTGTTGTTGATGACTATGAGCCTCCAGTCGATCTCGCTGCATATAGTGTCTTTTATTCTTTAATCTATTATCCTTTTTACAGATTCCTTTTTTAAAAGCTATGATTATTTTAGAATTACTCTAAAGTCAAGTACAAATCACAACCACGTACGTAAAGTAATAAATAATAAAAAAATTTATTATAAATTTGATCGACTAAAGGTAATTTACCTCAAAGTGGTTTCAATATAGTCGAATCCTTTTCTAAATCATGCAAAATTGCAAGTTGAAAAACATAAAATCAGTGGTGCTATGAGATGAAAGAGACTCCTTTAATGGCAGACAAATGATTAAAGTAGAAAAAATGAGTAATCTCTTTACCGGCATTCCCAGGGAAAAAAATTAAAGAAAAAAAATGGTATGGCTAAAAGTATATGAGTTTTGTATAAGTTCCTACTAGTGCAATTTAGAATTCGCAGGAGATGTTATGTTCCTTTTTCTGGTAATTTCTCATACAAAAGTGATTTAATGTTATTGATAGGGATGCGAAGAGGTTAAATGTGGGGGGCTTAATAGCGTAACTCCAAAAACTTGGACAAAGGTAGAGGATCTCGATGCGCAGGATGTATGAATTACGAAATGAAGAGACGAGGCGAAAAAATGGAGTGGGTGACTAAAGCAGGAAGCCTCGTCAAGTCTTCTTCAAGAGCAAATAGTGTTACAAGTCAAGCACAAGCATCACATTACCAATATATATATATATATGTATGTATATATATATGTATGTATGTATGTATGTATGTATGTATGCTCCCCTCTTTCAAAGCAAGTGCAAATTATTCGAATGATAGAAACCATCAGAAGTAACATTGGAATTAGTATTTTTTTATTTAACGTATGAGTTTTTAAATTTAACTTATGATTTCTTTTGTTAATTTTCTTTCAAATAGTTATGTAATATGTAATAGGGCTCTTAGGATATGTTTAGAAGTTAAGATTAAGTGTGGGATTAGACTAATTTTGGATTGGATTAAGAGGACTAAATTTAAATTTAGTCCTTAAATCATGTGATTAGCAATTATAATTTATAAATGGGTTTTCGATGAGATTAGAGTAAGAGAAAAAAAATTGTTCATTTGTAATATTTCTTTCATATATAACACCATTTTTTATTTATTACTTAAAATTTAAGAAATTAATTAACTATTTTTCTCATGATTTACTTGAAATTTACTTTTATTTTAATTTTTATAGTCTAATTAAATTGTTACTTTTAATTAAATAAAATTAACTATTTAATAATTTATTACAATAATTGATTGTATTAAATTTAATAGTCACAATGTAATATCAAAAGTAGTCATGAAAATTAATAATACTAGTAATTAATTTACTTCATATATATTATTTGCTATCTTTTTGACAAAATAAATATATCTAAAATATTTGATAAAAAATTAATTAAATAATTTTATTAATTTATATTTTTTTATTATAATTATGACTACACAATAACTAATTATATATATATATTTAATGTTCTCATTAATTACCTTTAGATTAATTTTAATTATCACTCTTAAATACTTATAGAATAATTTTTTTATATATATTTAAATATAGTTTAACATTATCAAATTTGATATTATACAAAAAAAAAAGACAATATTCAATCATAAAATTTAGTCCAATCTAATCATGCATGTCAAATCCAACCTTATATTCAAGCAATAAGATAAAAATCAATGTTCTGACAAATTAAAGGGAAATTTCCTTGAACAAATCAACTATTTTTTCCATTCTTTTTCTTTATTTATTTATTTACTTTTTTTGGGATAAAACTCTAGGGTCTATTAGCTATTTACAAAAGACAACTTCAAACATAAAGATTCAAATCCAGCAAGCAATTCAAACAACCTTGAAGCTAAGTTTATGTTCCAACACTCAATCTATATATTCTCTTTGCAAATATGAGACATATAGCAATTAACATGTCATGTTAGTTTGTGTACTAACAAGAATATCTGATTATATTAAAATTAGAAATAAGCTAACAAATAAAAAAAGATAGACTTCAATGCAGTATATTTCTTTTAAGTTTTTATTTATAAAATATATTATAAATCCTAAAATTTAAATTATTTTCTTTTTATTATATAGTTTTTTACCTTTATAGCTCTAGATTCTTATAATTTTCTTCCATAAAAAAAATTATTTTTCACATTAAAATTTAAAATATAAATATAAATTATGAAATGGAGTGTGTAAAGAATTTTTTAAGTACTTAATTGAATCCCTATTCAAATTCAATATAAACAAATAATTAATTTGTGTTTGATTATTTGAGTAATTTCAATTAAAAACAAAATTTTATGGAAAAATATAAAGGGTGTCAAAAACTCTACTCTTAAATAAATCATTAATTTTTTTAACACTACAAAAAAACTGGTAATAGATGACAGAAAATATTTGTCATAAAAGAGGGTGCATGACAGACAATCTATCCGTCATCTATGTCACTGCCATTAATTTATAACAAAATATTTTCCATCATGCTTTTATAATAGTTTTTATTAGTCACGTGTATAACACATCACATTTGAGAGGGGAACTCAAAATTATTTGAATTTTTTGCATTTCTTTTTAATTTTTTTGGGGGAAAATGATATTATTTCAACTAATATTATTTTTACATATTTATTACTAGTATTACTATTGTTATTATTATTATTCATCCCCCCAAACTATGCAAATTTGCTTTCAAAAATTAAAATTTTCAAATCTAAAATTAATGTAAAATATGATATTGGTAATTAAAAAAACCCAATAAATATAAAAAAAATGAAATTTAATATATATTCAAACTTCAATATTCATTTAACCATGCAAACTATAACATTCACCCAAATTTTAAAATTTCTCAATAAAGTTCTGCACACGAGAACCATCCCCAATATTTAATTCCAACTAGTTGTCCCCAATCGTTTTCTCTCATAACAATGAACCAATGCCCATTAATTGACTCTTTGATTGCCAGATCACCCAAACTTGAATGAGCTGCAAATTTTTTAATTACACTTGATTAGTTACAGAATTAAAAACAAATACTCTTAATTTATTTGTTACAATTCATTTTGTAGCAATCAAATAATTAACTAAGTTCCATCTAGTAGTAGAGAATATTTTGAAAAAAAAAATCACAAAACAGAATAGCCATTGCCATTGATAGTATACCTGAGCTGAAATAGAACAAGAAGAATAATCATCATTATCATCTTTAATGCAGGTAAACATTTAAAATAATATTATGAATAAATGATAAGAGTCAAATGCAATAGTATATATAAAACTTAACCCTTTTATATGATGGGAGTTGCCAATGCATTGGTGCTAATTACTTTAAGGAATTCAAATATTTCCTCTCGTTTATTAACATACTACAAGCAAAATGAATAGGCTACTACATAATGAATATTCTCAAATATCATATACCAATTTAGTTGGGTACTTCATAATAACTTAGTGTTACATAAAGCATCCATCAAGATTAAGCCAATTATATAAATAAAAGGGCAAATATCAACTTCCATCACTACAATTTTCAATGATTGCAGGCAATAGTCACACCTAAAATATATTTATGTAATTGATGTTTCACTAGACATTGGATTGGCTTGGAAAATTGTAAACAAAATAACATTGATGAAATGGCTTGGAAAATTAGACACACTATAACTATCAAACTCTTAAAATGACATTTGGAAATTCTAGATGAGCAAAAGCCTTAGAAATTTTGTGAAGAACACAAATATCAACATCTTTAACACAATAAAATTTACTTATTTTTAACTTTCTCATTTTTCATTAAAACAGTTATAACTCAGCAAACTCAGTTCCTTAATGGTATGGCCAAAGATAAAAAGAATTGCGTTTCTAAACACTACCTAAAAAGAGTTTATGTATAAAACTTTGCATCAATTACTTAGAAGGATTCTAAAAGCTAGTAAGAATACACTTACTTGCCATTAACCAAGGTAGCCCCACAAATCAGCAAATTTTTTAGACCCTATAACAAGAAATTTTAGGCTAACATCATTTCATAGAAAGAAAAAGATACCAAAAACATAAAACCAAATTAGATAATTATTTATAGCAATGAGTAGCAGCAAGATTAGCTTGAGCAGCTTAAAGTTTGCTTTTCAACTGAAAACACAAGTCAAATCATACCATAAGTTTTATAACAACTATTTTAAAAAACTGAAAAATTTTCATAATTTTAATACACAGGTAATAGAGGGACATGTACATAAAACACTTTTTTTCACTTAGCTATTTTCCTTTATCAAAACAATTATTACAATGATTTTTATAGTTGAAATGAAAAATTCTTTTTACCTTCCCTTTGTTCCAAGCTACCATCCAAGCTCTGACAATTTGCACTTTTCACACTTAAAAGGGTTGAACCATTATCTCTAACAAATCAATATGCAATTCTCAGACTTTTTATTTTGATCTAAATTTATTATAAGATGCAAAATTAAACAAGCGAAGATTAATACCTTGAAAAGTTTGTCTACTATTGCTGCAAAGTGGAGGAAGATTTTGATGGAAAAGATTGGGAAAGTGAGTTGGTAAAGGAATTAGGTAGCTAGTATAAAGAGTCATGTAATAATGATGCATCTTTTTCTATATACTTTCCCATCAAACTCATTATATAGATAAATTTATAAATTTCATCAAAAATTGACACAAATATGACAAGAATGATTTCCAAAAGCAAAATCAGCAGCTGCTCACAAGTGGCATCACTTCAGCTTGCTATGTTTCTTTTTTACTCACTTCATACCAAAATTTATAAAAATATTATTGAAAACCTTATTAAAAAAATCCATTTATAAATTTTCTTCATTGGAGCACCTTTACAAAACCCATAGAGAAGAAATTACATTCACTACCACTCTACATCAGCAAAAAGAAACAATGGACAACAAACCAATCTTCTACGCACGAGCACAAATGAAGCTCAAGAGCAGAAAAATTCTAAAAGTTAAGAGCAAACATTATACAATCAAATCTCAAACCTTATAACCTCTAATAATAAATATAATTTTTTATTTTTTATAGACATATTACTAAATTCTACAATAAATTTTGTACAGCCATTGACAAAGTTCAATCTTGAACTCTGCACCGTAGATCATTTCAAAAGCTGCCACAACTGCTCTTATTCAAAATAAAATTGATACTTGATTGGCTGTTTATGACCTCTTTAGGGCATTGTCCATGAACTGTTCCAATCCAAAATACTACGTCCAAACACTATAGACATCGCTTCACTATAAATCATGCCATGAAATTTAGGGATATTAGACTATAAATTAAAATTGAAATTATATATATCTATGTGTGTATAGAGAGGGGGAGAGAGAGAGAGAGAGAGAGAATTAAAAATAATTGAAAATTGATTAGCTAAAGATTAGATAGATAAATCTAATAAAACAACCTGTAATTGATTACAAATAGAATTGACTGAATTTAATTTGTTGACTTGGCTTGTGTTTCTTTGGCACGGTGGCAGTAAGGGTTTCAAAAGTTAAGGTAACAAAATTTAGGGTTTCCACGGTTAAGAAGTGAGAGGCAATAAGACATTAAAATGACGCAAATCGAGAGTGAGGGTTCAAACAGTGGCAAAGTGGTGGCTTGAACACGAATGTCTAAGGTCTAAAGATGAGAGGGTAAGGCCATGAGTGATGGCTTCTGTTAATTGATGAGATCAACACTTAGAGGAACAAAAAAAGATTAGGATTACAAAGCACCAAAACGATGCCTTTCGTATTTTCAAAATTCATTTTATAATTAAAAATTTTAAAAATTTAATATTTTAAGTTTATAAGCAAAACGTCATTGTTTCAACTTATGCAAAATGACAACGTTTCTTAATTCATATAACATTTTATTTCTAAAAATACCTAAAATTTTAGTCAAAATAGCAGCAACATAAAATCAACATTAAAATTCTATCATGAATTCTTAATGTAATATATTATATCACAAGATCGTCATAAATTCTTGACATAATTTTTTTCTATCACAAGTCTGTCACAAGTTTGTCATGAATACTTGATAGATACAAAATATATCATGAGTCTGTCATACTTTTATGACTTGTGCCTTTTTTTTTTAGAATCCATCATAAAGTATCTATTATCTATTGTCAATTTTCTTGTAATGTAGGCCTAGTATCATGCACTCAATGGAATATCTATAAAAAGAGTTGAGAGTAATGAGAGTATTATAATAACCGCACATATCATATATGTGACGGTCTATTAATGTACTCAAACCCAATTAGCTCCCCATCTATAATAAAAATAGAATAAAATAAAATGATAACAAAATCATTGAACTTGCTAAGTTACATAATTATGTAATATACATTAACTCAACAGTTGCTACCAATAACATAAAAGCATAAATAACAAAAACTATATGTGTGTTATTGGTAGTGAGTGTTGGGTTGATGTATGATACATAATTTAACAGCTACCCAAAATCACACTTCCTTCCCAACGACGTAGATCAAGATTAGACAAAAAATTGCACCTAATATTATACCTAAAAAATTAAATATTTTAATAGTTTTGATCTCCACCTGTCCACATCAAGTAAGTCCAATGCCTTGTGTGTTTACAGAAAAAAAATATAACAAAGACGATGCAAATGCGAATTGTTAAAAAAAAAAACATGTAAATGTACTTTAAATCAAGTGATAGTGAATTATTTATTTTAAAATATGAGTTTATGAAAGTTCTTTTTCAAGCAAAACAGTGTACGGTAAAATTGATTTTGATATTCTACCCGAGTGTCTTTTCAACTTCTGCCCTTTCTTTGTAACATCGAAATAAGTAATTAAATATAGCCCGATAGGGCCCTGCGCGTTTTATTGGAAGGGTGCAACAAAGTCAGCACAAGGAAAGCGTTGTCAAATTGACTGCGGAAAGTAGTACTTATCTACGATCGTAAACGCGTTTAGACCATGACGGGCAAGACTAACAATCGATAAGGCATGAGCCGACACATATTAATTATGCTCAATTAGTATTAAATCAACGGTCAAAATTGTTTTGTAAAAGGCTCTTCGCCGTTCCAATTTATTAGTTTATTAATAATATGGCAACCACTGCAGCGAACACGCTTCACCAAACCGGCCATGACGGGCAGAATCAGTATTTTTAGTTTGAGGGAGGCTACAATGAAGCAATCATAAATTTAATCAATAAAATTAAAGGGCAAAATACCATTAACATAATGCCGAGAAATTATAAACTTAAATTAGATTTAACATAAATTTTTCAACTGAAAGAGGCCAAAGGTAAAACATTGTACAATTTCAATTTCATTCTTGTATTTTCTGATTGTTTCTTTTTTCTGGTTCCGCCACTGGAGTGCCCCTCCATTAAGCCACTTGCATGATACAGTCGAGCATTATCATCATTTGAACTCCGTCCGATTGGATGCCATTTACCTTACAACTTTAACCCATTTAACTGTCAAGGAAGAATAAGACGTCCACTCTGGCTATACCTGGTGTTTTCAATTAAGAAAAATGCAAAGTGTAAAGACAGATGAGACAAAGATAAGAAAAATAAAGAAGAAAAAGAAAGAGAGAGAGTAAACGGATAGAGCGAGAGGATAAATTCTTCTTATCTTTCTCTTATCTTTTTCTACACAAGCACTAACTATCCATGATTAAATTACAGTTTAGTCAAACCAAAATGAGTAATAAAGATGGGTTCAGTGTGTAGCCACCCCTGTAAAATGACCAGCTGGCTTCCTGTAATCTACTTTTGCATGTTTGTTTTTATTTTTCTAGCCCACTTGCGTGGTGGATAGACGACAATAATTGATAACGTGATAAGATTGGTTTTACATATGCTTGACCTTATATGAAAGTCGTTTTGTCAATTAATTAAGGACTACGCTCACCGGCACATAAAACATCAACTTGCTCCTTTTCAAAATTACATTTGATTTTAAAAATGGAAAATGCATGTTGGATATTTGTTATTTGAGCATCATCCATTAATTAAAATGTCCATTAACTTTTGTTCGTCGTGAAATATCATAATTAAAAGCACAAAGAATCATAAAGTAAATGGTCGCAGCCGGTCGGCTGGCCATCTTGCAGTAACAGCAGAAACTCAGCCTCTCTCTTTTTAAATCTGAGGCGTCGCGCAAGTGCCTTTATCCAGAGTTTTAGTTCAATTATTTATTGGAGTGTACGTGGTTGTAGATTATAATAATTTGAAAAATAAGAATAAAAAGTTCAAAAGTAAATGGTCGCGGCTGGGGGGCTACCCATCTCGGAATGATATCTGACGAAACCGGCCCCTCACCGCTCTGCCAGTCTTTCTAAATTATGCATAGCTTTTCTGCGGAGCGGGTTAAATTAAGATGCCTTCGCACGTGTCACAGCGATGCTACTTTTTGACCAGAACAAAATTGATAGAATTTGGATAAAAAATTAGACAGGAGTTAGCCTCCTAGTTTGATAAGAGAAATATTATACGTGATGGTGGATACATTGAATAATGGAATCCAACTGCTACTTGCCTCTTTCTCTGGCTGCAAGTGTATAAAAGCAAACTGAAAGGTAGCTAGAGGTAATTAAGCTTGCAGTGTGAAATTCATTTCTCTTACTAGCTAGTGAAATAACGATGAAGAAAGCCGCTGGAGCTGGGTCTCTTTTGTTAGTTTGCTTGGTAGTTTTGGGTGTTGCAGGGGTTTGCCAAGGAGGCGAGCTGAGGAAGAAGTTCTACAAGGACAGCTGTAAATCTGCTGAAGATATCGTCAAGACCATCACCTGGAAAAATGCTGCAAAGAACCCTGACTTGCCGGCCAAGCTTCTCAGAATGCATTTCCATGACTGCTTTGTTAGGGTAAACACTACAGCTTAGCTTCAACGTCAAAATTATTTGATCGATGCACGCGCGCTTCTATAAGTATATATTGAGCCATTTAATGAAGTTGTAATTTACTTATTTCTGCAGGGTTGCGATGCGTCGGTTTTGATTAACTCAACTGCAGATAACAAAGCAGAGAGGGATGCAATCCCGAATCTATCTTTGGGAGGCTTTGAAGTTATTAATGAGATTAAATCGGAGCTGGAGAGGAGATGTCCAGGAATTGTTTCTTGTGCCGATATTGTAGCTTTGGCTACAAGGGATTCTGTTTCATTCCAAGTAAGTTTAGTCACGTTAATCAGTTAAATCTCCTATGAACCTGTATGTATGTATTGCACGTATCTATGCAATCTTATTAAGCAGATTAAGCTAAAAATAGAAAAATACCAACTCTAATAATCTAATAAAGGATAAAAAGACACTGCTTGGTCATCAGTTAATTAAACCGATGGAGAGATTGGAAAAATATTTACGTCTATATGAATATTGTGCCATAACATTTGCAGTTTCAAAAACCGGAAATGTGGGAAGTGCTTACTGGTAGAAGAGATGGCAGTGTGTCAATAGCTGCCGAGGCCGATCAGCTGCTTCCTTCACCATTTTCCAACTTCAGCGAACTTAAGAAAAACTTTAACGACAAAGGTCTCACTGTCAAAGATCTCGTAGTCCTTTCAGGTATACATTTATATACATAACACTCCAATTTTATAACTAATCTAAGTAAATAACAAAGTTGTAACCATGCTTCGCATCTAATTTGCATTTATTAATTTAGGTGGGCACACGCTCGGAGTTGCGCACTGCACCTTCTTCAGCAACAGGCTCTACAATTTCACAGGAAATGGAGATCAAGATCCTTCATTAGACCCGGGATACGCTGCTTTCTTAAAAACCAAATGCAAGAGCCTTGCCGACACAACGACTACTGTCGAAATGGACCCGGGGAGTTTTCGAAAATTCGATAGCCATTTCTATGATATTCTCAGCCAGAACAAGGGTCTGTTCCAATCTGATGCTGCTCTTTTAACCAATAAGGGTGCAAGAAACATTGCCACGGAGTTGAGAAACCAAGATAAGTTCTTCACCGAGTTCGCTCAGTCAATGAAGAGAATGGGGGCTATGAATGTTCTCACCGGCACTCAAGGGGAGATTCGAAAGAAGTGCAGTGTTATTAATAATCCAGATAGTTTGCTGCATTCAGCCATCTGATATCAATATAATCACCAATTTAGGCTGCTGCTGGGCTTGTGGGTTTATAGTAAGATCAGTTGATTATTGTACCATGGAATAAATTAAGGATGTGCGTGTGTTTGTGCAGCTTAAGCCCTAATTTGTATGATTGAAGAAAACTGTACGTTTAAAACTACCATCTACTTTTGTTATCGAATTAATTTGAGTGGGTTGTTTTTCCAATTGCCATCCAGCCAAAGCCCTGGTGTCAAACATACTATTTGTTGAAAATACAAACAAAAAATGAAAATATACTATAGTTAATGAGGTAAAGCATGTGATAATCATCAAGCTAATAGTAGATTGAGATTTGAGACGTTACTTAAAAAAGAAAAAAGAAAAAAGAAAAACTGCTAAATACCAATTTAATTTTCTTTTACCAGCCTCCACTCCATGCCCACGCAACGCATCCCCTGCACCTGCTGGCAAGAATAATGGATGTGCTGCCGATGATTAATGCCCAAATGGTAATTAAAAAAAAAAATCGTCAAAATAGTATTGCAGAACACTTCTTTCGTATTAACGCTGGCAGCTAGCTAGTATTAGGGCGAGCAAAACTTCAAACCTGTCTGAGTCGGCCGACATAAAAACTACGTGCAGACGGTCGAGATCACTCAGATTTGCACGTTCGCGCTGGCCCCATTTATCATTTAACTGATCCAAGAAGACTAAACTCTGCTAGCGGCCACGTGGTGCAGACAGCAATTTGAGAATTAATAAATACAGGAACAAGCTGTTTCTTTCCTTTTCAATACTCTAGTCTTTATAAAAGGAAAATGTGTGTTAGATATTTGACAAGATCGATGCATTCACGAGTGCTACAGTACCATGGAATCGCTATTTGCCATATTTTAAGTATTTAGCTATCTAGAGCTAAAGCTTCCTCCCCTATCGCCAAACTTCATTGAACTTACGAGGAAGTTAACGACAAAGGTCTCGCCATCCAAGATCTTGTAGTCCTTCCAGGTATTATAGATTTATGGGCATCATCATCCCAACTTTGCTTACGAAGTTCTTAACGAAGGGCAGATTAGAAAGAAGTGCAATGTTATTTATTAATCAAGATCTACAGTTTGTTGCATTCAGCTATCTGATAATGTCAATCAAAATAATGAGGATCAATTTTAGGCTACCGTTGGGCCGGTGCTTTTTATTAAGGTCAGTTGTTTATTTAATTACCGCGGAATAAATTAAGGATCATGTACGTGTTACGTTGGTGCAGCTTAAGGCGTAATCAATTTGTATCATTGAAAACTAAGCGTCTACCTGTGGGTTGCTTTCTACTCAGCCAAACGCTGATGGCTACATGCACATACTTCGTTACACTGAAAGAACCCTCTTTAAAAAATAATAATAATAAAATAATCGGGCCATTCGAGTGCTGATAATTATGAAGAGGCTCATGACTAAATCATCTTATTCGTGTGTGCGCGCACACCCACACCCACACACGTACACATACCAGCGTCAGCATGATCTTCACCGTGAAAAATATAGTTCCATCAATTCAAGTATGGCTTCAAGCAACAATTGTCAAGGTTTGCTAACAGAGTTTCAACCCCGATGGAGTGATGTCGGCCATTGCAAACTTAATTTCAAGTCTCTTACGTAATTAAAAAAATCAACCACGACGTCCTTGTCCTAAATTGTTTTTACTATATTATCACGAATATTATTTTCCTCACACACACACATACATATACTTATATTTATATAATGAATATAATCTGCCAAGATAATTTAAAATGTGTTTGATAAGATAAAAATGTCTCTCACAAACTCTTCCGTTAACAATCCTCTAAGTGCGTGGCCAAGTAGTTGGATTTGAATTTTGGGCAGGTAAGAGGTTAAAAAATGAATTTGAACTTGGTCCATTCTCATAATTTATTTTTCAAAAAAAATTAAAAAAAAAACATTTTAGTTAACTAAATCGCCTACTTATGTTTAATAATCCATAAATTCATGATACATATCACATTAACCGCCACTTTTATGCAAAAAGAACCCTATGCCAATGTTATTCATTTTCAAATTTAATATATGTTTAACTTCATAATAAAAAAAAATAATTATAGTTATTCTTGCTTTAAATACATCAGTATACTAGAAAAAAATGAAAAAGAAAGAAAGAACGAAAATTTATTAATTTATTTTTTTCATTTTTGTTAAAGGAATTGAATGAGGATAAGAAAAATCTCAAATCCTTTGTTTGTCATGCATATGCTCTTGAACCGACCCAAATTCATTTATACGCTCCAATATTCATTCTCGTTGCTAACGGGAGCAAAAGACAAGTGTCCACCCAACGAATAAGATCCTTCTTTGAAGGACAGTTACTTGTCCGCAAGGCCCATTCCAAAATGCCAAAATGTAGCATATAACCTTTTGTTAGTCTTTAACTCGGCTAGCTTGGTTTTGTAAGGTAATTAAGGGTGAAGCAATTTAAGTCCATCAAAATACTTACTAAGGCCACTTTTAATAAATTTTTTTATTAAAAAAATGTCCCAAAAGTAAATTACAATTATGGATAAGATAATATGGTTAAATTATAGGAAAAAAAAAATTACTCTTCCCGGCTTGATCTCCTTTGTATTGGCCTCTTATTTTGTCCAATGGGTATTAATTGGATCATGTTCAATGCTATTCTATTGATTGTAATCACAAAGAGTAACAACTTAAAGGATGTACTTTGTCAATGAAAGAAGGAAAGTGCAAAAGGAACGAAAGTTATTTGCTTGCTTGATATGGCCTTGCTTTCTAAGTTTAAAGATGATACAATTTGGATCTTTTTTCTCATGTGCTACAGGAGTAAAGATTGAAGGAAGCTGGATTTAGCCATATAGGTAATGAGTTCTTCCTAACCCAATTTCTTATTACTCGTGCAGGTTTTTTTAGTCAAGTTTTATATATTCATTTGTGAGAATATAGTAAAAATAAGGGGTGGGGAAAGATTTTGTTATTTGGTCTGATTTATGTGAAAATTCATTCAAAGGCTAATTGGGAGATTTTGTTATTGGTGTGATTTATGCGAAAATACATTCAAAGGTTAATGGGATATGAAACAACAGATTGAGAAAATGAATAAGAGAGTGAAACCTTAACATTTGCAATAATGGAGAGAGATCCATAAATAATTACAGAGACGAAGAAAGGAAGAAGAAGTCCTGAAAAAAGAATTTGTACAGATAATAATATTTTTGTTCAATAAGGGTATAATAAGTATTAAGATGGGTTTATTGACTAAAACATAATATTTAAAATTTTGATTATGGATTTGTTAAGTATTTGGGTTCAATGAGTATTTTAGAAGTCAAAAGTCTAGTAGAAAGTTTAAAAATTAAAATAGAAAATATTAAATATACACAAAGAGGTTTATAAATACAATTAGATAAAATAAAAATAATAATAAGTGAATGAGTTTAGATAAAAAATTAATAAAATCCTTAGCAAAATTAAGAAGTGAGTTGCCAAATATTAATCTAGTAGGATATAGTTCTTGAGAATTTAATCAAGAAAGTAATAATATACAACAAGCGCAAGCTAATACTATAATTAAATAATTAGTTAAGATCTATAATACATTACAAGATTTAGATGATAGATTAATTAAATTAGAAATTAGTTTTTAAGCCTTTAGAAAAAACAAAGAATCTGTATCACATCTAGAATTAAATAATTTAGATAAAGAATTAGATATATTAATAAATAGGGTTGAAAGATTAAATTTAAGAGGACCGATTTTAGTACCAAGAAAAGTAGACATAACGGATATCTTAGGACCCAAATTAATATTATAAATTAATGGCACTAGGAATAAATAGTAGTGTATACATCACTTTTGTAGAAAAAATTAGAAGATCATTATCGTTTTCTAGTGAAGTTAAAGAAACAATAGAGAGGACAAAAAACATAATAGATGAGGAAGATCTAGATAAATTATTAGAAAAAAGCTTTAAAAAAGTTATAAAGTAAAAAAATAATATATATATATATATATATATAATATGAAATAATAATGTTAAAAATGAATAATAGCTTATATATTTATACAAGTGAAACAAAATTAGTGGTAGCAAATAAAAGAGAATAATTTATATTAATTAGTCCAACATAAATAAATTATCTTAAAAAGCAAAATTATGCAAACGTACACATGAGAATAATAGTTATAGGAATTTTTAGTCAAGCGAGAGCAGGATTGACACAAAAGCACATATATATTTATATGATAATAGATTATATGACTATGAACAAACACAAATAGCCAATGTAGAGATAGATTTAAAAAATAAAAAGTAGCAATAGTAGGTTGTATACTTAATATGTACATAGACATAAATGAATTTTGTAAACACATTAAGAAAAGTGTGCAAACTAAAAGGATGTAGAATGAATGTAGAATATAAAAATATTGGAATAAAAACTATTTTTTTAAGGAAAATTATGTAATAAATATCATAAAAAATTTCAAATTTAAAAGTAAAAATATCGTAAACTGTTTTACAAGTCAATCTGTAGAAATGATAGTACCTTAAAAATAAAATACAAGTGAATTAAATAGATTATAATGTACATTACCTAAAACAAAATAAGATAATACGTTAGAAGTATAAGAGACTAATTATACATATGCAAATAGACATAATCAAGTTACAAATAGATTTATTAATTATAGAAAAAGAGGTAATCCATAATTAGAAGAAAATGAAGAAGAAATAGAAATACATATGGTTATTATAGAAAATATAAATATAGATAAACAAAAAACTTCACTTAATAATAGAGGTAAAATTATAGTGTTAATAATTCTAAAATTTATTTAGATAAAAATTTATTTGAAGAGTAACGTAATAATGATGAATTAATAGATAATGATGTAGATGAAGAATTTCTAAAAAATCTTAGTAGGAGAACGAAGATAGAAAATAAGAAATTTATGGTGCGTTTACTAAACTGGAATCGGAATGAGTTGGAATCGGAATGGGCAGGAATGAGAATGGGCTGGAATGGGAATAAAGAATGAGAATCAGAATAAGTTGTTTACTTGAACTATATGAATTGAAATCGGAATGAGCTGGATTGCCATTAATGTGTTTACTTTGTCTTGGAATCGGAATCGAAATGAATTTGATTGTAATAAATTACCAAAAAGTACTTAATGAATTATTTTCATAATCATTATTTTATATTTTAATTATAGTGATTATTTATTCAAAAAATTTTATTATTATTAATTATTTTCAATAATATATTGATGTATTAATTAATTGTAAAATTAATTAATTAATAATAATAGTATACTAATTAATTATAATAATTATATTATTAATTATTGTGATTATTTAGTCAAAATAATGTTTTTATTAATAGTTATTGTTAATAATGTATTAATATAATAATTAATAGTAATTTTTATATTAATTATTTATTATTAATAATAAATGAATTAATTATAATAATAGTAATATATTAATTATTGTGATTATTTAATCAAAAAATATAATTATTAATATATTATTGTTAATAATATATTTATATATTAATTAATAGTAATAATTATATGAATTAATTGATGATAATATACAAATTATATTATAATAATTATATTAACAATTATTATAATAGTAAATTAATTAATTATAATAATAAAATATTAATTATTGTGATTAGTTAGTCAAAAACTATAATTATTAATAGTTATCATTAATAATGTTTTAATATAATAACTAGTAGTAATAATTATATTAATTAATTAGCAATTGTATTAATAATTATTATAATAGTATATTAATTAATTAATTATTATAATAATAATATATTAATTTTTGTGATTATTTATTCAAAACTAAAATTATTAACATATTATTTTTAATAATGTATTAATATAATAATTAATGGTAATTTTTATATTAATACATTATTAATAATAAATGAATTAATTATAATAATAGTAATATATTAATTATTGTGATTATTTAATCAAAAACTATAAATATTAACATATTATTTTTAATAATGTATTAATCTAATAATTAATGGTAATTTTTATATTAAAACATTATTAATAATAAATGAATTAATTATAATAATAGTAATATATTAATTATTGTGATTATTTAATCAAAATCTATAAATATTAATATATTATTGTTAATAATATATTTATATTAATTAATAGTAATAATTATATCAATTAAGTGTTGATACTATATGAATTAATTATAATAATTATATTAATAATTATTATAACAATAAATTAATTAATTATAATAATAATAAAATATTAATTATTGTGATTAGTTAGTCAAAAACTATAATTATTAATAGTTATCATTAATAATGTTTTAATATAATAACTAGTAGTAATAATTATATTAATTAATTAACTATAATAATATTATATTAATTATAATAATAATATATTAATTATTGTGATTATTTATTTAAAAATTATAATTATTGATAATAATGTATCAATTTATTAATTAATTATAATATATTAATTAATTAATTATAATAATATATTAATTAATTACGAATAAAGAAAAAGTGGATATTTTTAATTTTAGGAATGGGCAAAATGAGAATTCAAAGGAATGAGAGATTGATTCCCACCTCCCCCATGAGAATCAATCTCTTATTCTTCATTTTCAAATAGTAATGGGTCCTATAATTTTAATTCCGATTCTTATTCTATTTTTATAAAATAAATCCTATCAATTATTTTGATTCTGAATTTTAATTCCTCAATTCAGGAACTAAACACCCCATGAACAGAATGCAGAATTGAGACTTGAGAGGACCTCTGGAAGTAAAGGGCTGTTAAAAGCCCAAAAAAAAAATGATGAAGCGTGTCATGTAAGGAGTTATGCAAAAGAGAGGTAAAATCCAGTGCATCGTCGAAATCGGTTTGCATCTTGCCACACACGTAATCACTTAAGATCAGATGGCCATAAATTGCAGGAATTTTTCATTTGGCGGGAGATTTCTTAATTCTTCACCTCTCTCTTCTCCAAGTCTAGGGCAAAATCAAATTCTTCAATTTCTTGCTACTCTCACTTTTTCTCTCTCCCTCTGTAAAATTTCAGTTGAACTACGCGGGTCACTAAAACTGTAGGTCATGGAGGACCAGCCTCTAGCCCCCGGAACTACAACACGACGCTCCGTGAGTTAAATTTCTCTCTTTCCCTCCCTAACACAGTCTCTCTATCTCTAGCCATATATAAATATTGAACTATTTAGATATACAGAAAAGGAAGACAAATGGAGCTAGTACAGAGAACCTGGAGCGGGCCAGCGACGCTAGTGACCAGATGGAACCCTCCGGTCACCGCGAGGATTCGCCGGATGATTTTGAAGAAATTCGTCCTAAAACCAAGCGCAGCCGTGCTTCCGAGGGGACAGCCGCCTCTGCGCAGAGTATTGAACTAAGCTTGATCGGTAATTGAACTGCAATCTTACGGTCTCTAACCATTGGACATGTATATGTTTATGATCTCCATGATGCGCTTAATTTTGATTTGGAGATTCTTTGTTAAAATCCTGGCTACCTGTGTAGGCCTGTTGGGAGACCAGTTTAATTTGCTCTGTTCGTTGTTGCTCTACTGTGTGTTCTATGGTGACCTGTTTAGTTCGAGCCTGGATTCTATAGTCTGTGAACTTATGTGAAGTGGGGAAATATGCCTGTCTGTACCCATTTCAATAGAACTACATATTTTTGTAGAATATGATTCATTGTGATCCAATAATATTTCACTTCTTATTGTGATATATGTGCTATGAAATGATGATATGTTTCAAAACATTGATGCGACTGCATAATATCATGTAAAATGAAAAAAAAGGGATTTTGCATGTTTTTGGAGTTTGATAAACATTTTACTGCAACATCCACTATGTTCAACTTGTTTGAGGTGTTCAGCTTCACCAGCCCATTGCCTAAGATTTTCAAGCATTAGGTTTGTGGTGTAATATAGCAGAGGGAGCGTTTAATGTGCCATAAGCTCTATAGTCTTCTTCTTCTTCTTTTTCTTCTTTTCCTCCCTCTTCATTGGCTGTGGTTGATGTGCAAACTTTTGAATTTTGTTACCTGTCAACCCTTCAGTTGCAATGCACTCTGGGTCTTGATATTTGGATACCATTACTGATTTTCCTTAATTCAGTTTTTTCATGTGTATGTCATCAAGTGCATCATCCTTTAATAGGGTTTTTATTGAGTCATGTTTGTAAGCAGGTTAATTTTATTCTGTTTTCTTTTGCAGAGGTTATTAAAGGAAATGGGAAACTCATTCCTCAAGTGGTTAAGCTTTGGGTTGAGCGGTACGAAAAAGATGGAAAACCTGCAATAGCTGAACTGTTGACAATGCTATTTGAGGTAAAACAGATATTTTTAGAAACATGAAACTAAATTAAAAAAGAAAGGAAAAAAAAAGAAAAATTAAAATAGGGCATCCTTGAACAAATATAAGATGTTCAACTTGATTTTGGAATTTTTGTCTCTGTTTCTTTAATTCTATGAATTGTGAAAGCAACTCATGGGCCACCAAATACTTAAATTTTACTTTTGAAGTTGTGAGTTATGTATGAACTAATTGTGTAGGCATGTAGAGCTTAATCGCGTGAATAATGATAAGCACAATTGCATTATCATGTGGAACTAACAGAAATTTTATGTTCACAACTTGGTATAGGCATGTGGAGCTAAATATTATCTACAGGGAGAGTCTCTGGATGAGATCGACGTTGATGATGTTGTTGTTGCTCTTGTGAATCTTGCTAGAAGAGTATCCTAAACTTTTGCATTCATACATTTTCTTTTATCCTTCCTACAAACTCTCTACTTTTTCTTCTCATGAGAAACTAATATTTGGGAGATTTTTCAAAAACTTCTTTATGGAATAATCAAATATTCAATGTTCTCTTACCTTCATTCTTCAAGTTTCTTTTACCCAAACCGTTGGCTTAACTCTTGTGGAATCTTAGGGGGAAGTCGAAGATTATCAAAGCTCGAAAAGAAAAGAACTCAAAAACTTTAAAGATAATCTTGTTTCATTTTGGGACAATTTGGTTGTTGAGTGTCAGAATGGACCATTGTTTGACAAGGTTTTATTAGACAAGTGCATGGATTATATAATTGCCCTTTCATGGTTGGTACTCACAACAGTTGCATCGTTCTTAAATTGTTAGATTTAATGTCACTTGCTTTCATCAAATTTAACCCAGTTTCAACACTGAACAGCACTCCTCCAAGAGTTTATCGTCAAGTTGCTTCGTTGATGGGTCTCCAACTTGTAACATCCTTTATATCTGTTGCAAAAATGCTTGGTGCTCAAAGAGAAACTACTCAGAGACAGTTAAATGCTGAAAAGAAGAAGCGAGTTGAGGGGCCTCGTGTGGAGTCATTAAATAAAAGGTTGTCGATGACTCATAAGAACATAACTGACCTAGAGGATATGATGCGCAAAATATTTACCGGGTATGATTCTATGATGATATTATTAATCAAAGATGTAGAGCAGCAATATAATCTTTTAACTTATATTATATGTTTTTTTCTTTAAGGTTATTTGTGCATCGATACAGAGACATTGATCCAAATATTCGAATGTCATGCATACAGTCACTTGGTGTGTGGATTTTGTCGTATCCGTCATTCTTCTTGCAGGATCTATACTTGAAGTATCTTGGGTGGACACTGAATGATAAAGTAATATTTTTAATTGATTTTCAAATGTGTGTTTGTTCTGCAAATGCGCCGTGAAAATCTAATTTGTTTCTTTTCCACCATATTGTTGCATCCAAAGAGTGCCAGTGTCAGAAAATCATCCATTCTTGCACTGCAAAATCTTTATGAGGTGGATGATAATGTGCCAACTCTTGGTCTATTTACTGAAAGATTCTCGAATCGTATGATTGAACTTGCTGATGATATTGATGTTTCAGTAGCTGTATGTGCCATAGGACTCGTGAAACAATTACTTAGGTAACTCCTTCAAGAATTTTCCCAATTTTATTCTCGTCAATTGCTGAACGTTTGTTCTATGGCTTGAGCACTGAAAATGGATCTTGCGCTCTCTTGCAGACATCAGCTCCTACCTGATGATGACTTGGGTCCATTATATGATTTGCTTATTGATGATCCTCCTGAAATTAGGCATGCCATTGGGGAACTAGTGTACGATCACCTGATTGCTCAAAAATTTAATAGCTCTCAAACTGGCTTGAAAGGTTCTGACTTTTCTTAGAATTCAATCTTACTGTGTTTATATAATAATTATGTTGATAGAGTGCTAATGCTGTGACAATGTTCTTTTCAGGCAAGGATAATGACTCTTCTGAGGTCCACCTGGGCAGAATGTTGCAAATATTGAGGGAGTTTTCAGCAGATCCAATTTTAAGTATTTATGTTATTGATGATGTTTGGGAGTACATGAAGGCCATGAAGGTATGTTATAACTTTGTGAAAAATAGAGTTGGATTTGTGTTCTTTGTATGGAAAGGTAGATCCTGCTCAACCTGGCCTTTCAATAGGCTTGTTTGGAACAGGCTATTGGATTTCATTGGAAAATTCTAATTTTAGCTAAGAGTGATGTAATGTAATTCTACTGGTAGCACACCCAACCTAACCTAGATTATTGAAGATGATGTTAGAACAACTGTTATCTGAGGTTGGGAGTTTAGCCCCTATTGCCTCTAAATTTCAGAATGTTTGGAGGAAAAAACTGCTGCACGGTAGCTAGTTGTCTAATAGAAATATAAAACTGTTGAAGATTGGACTTACGTAGCTGTTAGTGATTGATACTTCATGTAAGATATATTCTATTGATTATCTGTTGATTAAGACAGAAATGTTTACTCGCAGGATTGGAAGTGTATAATCTCCATGCTTTTGGATGAGAACCCATTGATTGATCTTAACGATGATGATGCAACGAACTTGATCAGACTACTCTCTGCATCTGTGAAAAAGGCTGTTGGAGAGAGGATTGTTCCTGCTTCCGACAACCGAAAGCCTTATTACAATAAGGCTCAAAAAGTGTGTTTATTAAGCTTTTATTCCTTCACTTTTTTTTTATAAAATCATATTTCTTTATATAACTTGTTTTATGTACTTTACATTATGCTTTTTCAGTTGATATAGAAGGATTGTTTATGCATGAATATTTTATAAGCAAACAATTTTTTTAGATTTTATGTTGAGTGATTGGAGATTTATAGAATCACAGAGTTAGAACACTAGTGGTGGCCATCAAGTCATGATTCTGTGCTCTGTATACTGTGATCTCGGATATGCTTTTTTGATATCTATTTGTACCTGTAGCTGGGAATTGTCTTCACTTAATATGTCTTTTCATTCCACTTTAAAGAGTTCTAATTTTTATTTATGTATAAATTTTCAGGAAGTATTTGAAAACAACAAAAGGGAGATAACTCGTGCCATGATGAAGAATTATCCTCGTCTATTACGCAAATTTATGGCTGACAAGGCAAAAGTGCCATCATTAATTGAGATTGTCATACACATGAAGCTTGAGCTTTATTCCCTAAAGAGAGATGAGAAGGTGGGTTGGAGAATTGTTTGTAAATTCAAGTTGGTAGGTACTATTTGCATTCTTAATTACAGTGACTGCTTATTGGGTTTTTTTCAGAGTTTTGAAACCATCCTTCAGCTTATGAGTGAGGCATTTTTTAAGCATGGTGAAAAGGAAGCACTACGATCTTGTGTAAAAGCTATTAAGTTTTGTTCCACAGAAAGTCAAGGAGAGCTGCAAGATTCTGCACGCAGGAACTTAAAGGATGTCGAAGATAAGCTTATTGCTAAGCTTAAATCTGCAATTAAAGCAGTTTTGGTGAGTTCTACCTTGGCCAATTTAAATTGATTCTTGGCTTAATGACTAAAACATGGCATGCTGCGTATCTGCAGGATGGCGATGATGAATATTCTCTTCTTGTAAATTTGAAAAGATTGTATGAGCTTCAGTTGTCAAAGGCTGTGCCAATCGAGAGCTTGTATGAAGATCTTGTGATGATTCTCCATACTTTCAGAAACTTGGATAATGAGGTATACAAAATGCCTATGATAAAATAGTGATGCATTTTGTTTTTCCTTCTCCTCTTGGGATCAGTTGTTCACTTGCTCATGCTTGATCAGGTGGTCAGTTTTCTGCTTCTCAATTTGTATTTATATCTAGCATGGTCTCTGCACTCTATTATAAATGCTGAAACTGTCTCTGAAGCGTCCTTGGCTTCTATCCTGCTGAAGCGCAATACTTTGTATGAGGAACTTGAGTACTTTCTTAATAGCCCTTCTGAAGTAGAAGAAGGGAGTAGAGTTGGAAATCAACTAGCTTGCAGGGTAAGCAGTTTTTTTTATTCATAAATGTCAACTACAGGAATACTGTAAACATGTTTTGCGCCGACTTTTGTAGCATTTGATCTGATGATGTCTATGATGTACCTCAGGTTTGTACGATACTTGCAGAGATGTGGTGTTTGTTCAGAAGGACAAATTTTTCTTCAACAAAGCTGAGCAGGTTAGGATATTGTCCAGATATACCTATTCTTCAAAAGTTTTGGAAACTTTGTGAACAACAGCTCAATATCTCAGGTACGTTTTTTCTATTTGTGCTGCAGTGCCAATGTCCGATATTTTAGACTGGTTAAGTTATGTTTTTCCATCCAAAATCTCAGGTTTATGGCATTTTATATGGTGGATGCCTTGTTGAAGGCTGATTTACTGACTACCCCTTATATTTCGTGTTGAGTGCTCTTGTGGGATTATTTTAAAAGTTTATCGATCATTGTTCCACTGTGTATTTCACAGATGAGACAGAAGATGAAGATGTGAACAAAGAGTATATTGAAGAGACAAATAGAGATGCTGTCATGATTGCTGCTGCCAAGTTGATTGCAACTGACTCAGTACCTAAGGTGAAAAGCAGGATATTTATTAAAACATAGCTGGTAGGAAACATTTTTTTTTTAAAAAAAGAAATTCAGTCATTTTGTCCTTACTATTTGAACAAGGGGTAGTCTGCCACTCTCTGCCGTGCCCCTTCTTCTTTTATCAGTGGGTAATTGAAGGGGAGGTTTGGATATTTTGTGTAGTCTGTAGCTGGTGGTTTACAGTCTCTCATGTTTGGGTTATTTACTTACTATCTTTTGTTTCAACTTTCTTTGAAGATATATTTACATGATGCAGCTATTTTGAATGCAGGAGTATCTTGGTCCAGAGATCATTTCTCATTTTGTGATGCATGGAACAAATGTAGCAGAGATTGTTAAGCATCTGATCACTGTTCTGAAGAAAAAAGATGAGGATATCTCCACCATCTTTTTAGAAGCCTTGAAAAGGGTAGGGCTGATTATTTATTTATTTATTTTCTGTGTGCGTGCACGCGTGCGCTCGTGTGTGGAGGTGGTGTGTTTAAGTAATGGGGAATTGGATTCATTGAGAAAAATGCAACTTTTATGTGCTATTTAATGTTGTGTGCTGATTTGAACTGCTTATCTATTACCTTTTGACATATTTTTTTTCATGTGTGATTAGTTTTCTTATTTTACAAATAAAACATCAAGGTAACAACTTATTATTCATCGTAAAACAAAATGCCTGCATAAGTTTTAGTTCTGTGTGTTAATTTTCTTGCTTGCTTATTATTTGAGGACAATTAGGAGGAAATATTTCTATGAAATTTTACCTGATAAGAAAATTTGTTTGGATTCATCCTTTTAGATTCTCTTATAGATGAGAATTTGTCAACATCATTTGTAGGAAGCATGCTCAATCTTCCGTTAATATCTTCTGTCTTGCATTTTGAGCAAGCTTTTCTTTGTTTATTGATAGGACTTAGGGCTAAATTAGGGCTGATTTTTATTGATTAAATCAAAGGAAAGAACAATCCTGATTTACAATTCGAGAGGTATGTCAATCTCTCCCAAAACTTCTAGTTACTCCTAATACTAGACAAAACTCAGCATAAAACCTAAACAACTCTTTAATCTTTTATTTATACTTGAACCCTAATTACAGAAATAAATAAAATTACCAAACTGCCCCTGCCCCTTTATATTTGCGCCTGACATAAATTTTCATTGGTCTAACATTACTCCCCTCCCAAAAAGTCACCTTGTCCTCAAGGTGAAATCCAGGAAACTATTGCCTCTTCTGCTTTGGCTTCTTCCATGCCTTCCTCCTCATCACACAGTTAGAACTTGTAGTGATTTGTTCTTACATCGATGCCCCAGTGAAAATTTCTCATTGCATCAGAAACACAACCCCTTCGCCCTCTTATCTTGAATCTCTATCTTTGTGAGGCGTTTAAAAGTCGCCCCTGGTCGTGCCCCACTAACCCGATTCCTTTGGGAATCTCTTTGTAACCCCATCATTTGCGTTTTCTGGCCTCCTAGTGGTGTGCTTTGGAATTCTCGCTGAAACCCCAAGGTCTGGTTCTTCTGTCCTACCAATGGTGTGCTATTTCGGTATGAAAAACTGGTTGAGTTGCTCCTATTAACTTGTTCTGCTGTGTTCTTATCTTCAATCATTTGTGCCAACTCCATTGTCTCCCCTAGCCCTCTTGGCTGTAGTAAGTGTAGCGAGGCCAGATTTCTAGTTTCGATCCCTTTGTAAAATTCCCTTCCAATATTGCCTCCGGGATTCCCCCTTAGACGCCCCGATAGCAACTCAAACTTCTCTTTATACTCCATAATTGTTGTCTCTTGGGTCAAGACATAAAACTATTCATATAAATCTCCCTTTTGAGTGGCCTGAAACCTCTCCAACAACCGATCCTTAAATTCACCCCACAACCTCAATGGTTGTCGTTGTTCTTGCCATTAAAACTAGGCAAGGGCCTTTCCCTTTAAGCATAATGCCGCTGCCATTAGTTTTTCCCTTTCTGAGAGTCCATTGACGGCGAAATAGCGCTCTACCCTATACACTCATCCAGAGGCATCCTCGCTTTCAAAAATGGGCATTTTCAGTCTTCTTACCCTAGAATCCGTCCCAAATTGAGTTTGCCTCGCCCAATTTTGCCCCATTGGAGGTCTCCCACCTCTTGAATCTATCCCAGTTTCCTCAAATCCTAAAGACCCAACCCAAAATTCTCTTTGCCCAACTACATTTTGGTCATATCCGCTCCCCCTCTCGCCAGAAATCCCCCCTTCTGGCTGATTGCCCCCAAATCCAACCTGTCTAGGCCCAAAGTTGCCTCGCTCTAACCCAAATCTAGCCTGCCCAGGTCCTGTCTCACCCCCAAACGTCCCCGAGTCGCCAAGCCCAGTCACCTTGACTCCTGCGCCATTACCCACCATCGGATCCTTCCCCTGCCTTACCACCATGGCCCATCGATGTTGCTGGTGGTGAGTTGAGGTGGAGTTCTGTCAATTTCAGCAACATGGTTTCAAGGGATGAAAATTGTTGTTGAATGGTGTTAAATCGCTCATCAATGGTGGCCTTGAGCGATCCAATCTCCGCTTCCAATTTCTCTTCTAGTGCGTCTACCTTCTTTGCAGCCATTGTCCCAGGATTCATGCTCTGATACCACTTTGATAGGACTTAGGGTTAAATTAGGACTGATTTTTATTGATTAAATCAAAAGAAAAAACAATCCTGACCTACAATTCGAGAGGTAGGTCAATTTTTCCAAAAACTCCTAGTTACTCCTAATACTAGACAAATTGCAGCATAAAACCTAAACAACTCCTTAATCTCTTATTTATACTTGAACCCTAATTACAGAAATAAATAAAATTACCAAACTGCCCCCTGCCCTTAAAATTACTAAATTGCCCCTGTCCCTTTATATTTGCGCCTGACATAAGTTTTCATTGGTCTAACATTTATATTTGACTGATATAAATTTTGCCTTATTTTGTATTTAAATAGGCCTATCAGCAGCATGCAGTGGAAATTTCCAGAAGTGATGATAAGTCCTTGACAGAGAAATCTTTTGTAGAATGCAAGGATCTGTCTTCTCGACTTTCAGGAACGTATGCGGGTGCTGCAAGGAATAAGCATAGGTCAGACATCTTAAAAATTGTCAAGGAAGGTATTGATTATGCATTTCTTGATGCTCCAAAACAGCTCTCTTTTCTGGAAGGTGCTGTGCTTCATTTTGTCTCCAAACTTCCCACACCTGATATCCTGGATATGTAAGTGTTTTTCTTCTAATATGATCATTTATAACTGTTATAAGTTCTATCTTAAATAGGGCAGTCTATTTGTTGTTGAACTCTAGTGCATCATTTAGTACTTTTTATTTTGCATGTAGTCTAAAGGATGTCCAAATACGAACGGATAATGTGAACATGGATGAAGATCCCAGTGGCTGGAGACCCTTTAAATCATTTGTTGAAACTTTACGTGAGAAATATACAAAGAATGAAGGAATTCAAGGTACCATTGTATTCTTAACTTTCATTTTGTCTCTAATCCTTGTGGATCTGAAGTGATAAGGTTGATGATTTGTTTCAATTCTCCCTGTGGCTTTGCTGTTAGCCACTGCTTTTTCTCACTTTCTGAATTTTCAAATGCCACTTTTTTTATTCTTTTTAAATGTTTCCTATCCTTTTCTTTCTCATTTAAGGACTTTGAGGTAAATGGCTCCTTTATGTTGGGTGGTGGTTAAAATTGATTATAATTTCAAGTGGCATGGAAGATGATACTAGGCTTTTGGCAAGACTACCTTGAATCTGAATTGCTGCAATTTATGTTTGCACTTAACATTGTTCAAAAAAATGGTTTAACCTTTCAGTGGTTTCTTATGCATGACTTCCTTTGGTTCAAACATTGAGCTCTTCTTTACAGAACATGTCATTTTCATCTATTTGAAAGCAGGCACTAGTTTTAAGATAATGTTTGATAGCTAACATGGTTAATTTGTTGCAGAAGAGAAAGAAGGGGTTACCGTCAGACGTAGGGGACGTCCCCGGAAGAAGCGTAATATTGAGGGAAAGAGACTGTTTGATGAACACAGCTCTAGTGAAGAAGATGATTCCATTAGTGCATCAGACCAAGAAGTTGCTCAAGATGAAGAAGAGAAGCAAGAGGAGGAAGAGGAGGATGAGGCTCCTTTGATACACTCAATTAGGTCATCAGCCAAATTGAGGGCATTGAGAGTTTCTCGAGAGGATAATAAAGTCCAGACAAAGACAACTTCTGGAAGAACATCAGGTATGACATGCAATTATACTCTGCTGGGAATGACTTAATCAGTTGTGTTCAGAAAAAAGGTCTATAAAACTGTGCAGAACAATCTGTGGAAATGCATGTGCATGGCGCTGTGACTGAGATTTAAATTTATTCAGAATTTTGAGAGACTATTCAAGTTCATTGTGCATCATGTCTTAATCTCTTATGAGAGACTTTAGTTTCTGGTGACCCAACTAATATGATGCATTCATTCAGACATATGAAAAACCATTCAAGATCATCATATGAGAGAAACTTCAGTTTTTAATGACTCAACTAAGGCCTTGTTTGGTATTAAAGTAAGCTATAGCTACTGTAAGAAAAAAACTGTAATTATAAAATAAAAGTTAATAATGTGTAAGAAATATAACTTTTAAATAATAATTTTAACATAAATAGTAAATATATTATAAGTTTTTTATCATACAAGTGGTAGATCAAATCAAATTAACCTCTAAGTCACAATCGTTAGTGTTTACTAGTTTCATCATGTATTAGGTCCCGTTTGGTATTAAGATTGGCAGCTGTAGCTCTGAAGCTACAACACCAAAATTCTTGGAATATACTCTATGAATGTAATCTAAATAATTTTTTAACCAATGGTTCATTTGGGAATTCTCTTGATGATTTACTACAAATGTTATGTTGAGTCCTCCGTGTGAAACCTCATAAGCATAGTGAATGAGCAGCGAATAATGTTTTCTAACCACTCTTTATGCAGAGCAGGAGTACACATAAGCCTAATGAAAATCTTTGTAACTTTGATCCACTCTGAATGAAAACCGATTAGGCCTTTCTTTTTTATCTTTATTGATTTCTTCTGCTAAAGCCTGGTATCTACTAGGTCTGGTTATTTCTGTTTGCCTAATTTCTGTGGGGTTGACTAATTAGCCTTTTATTGTGCAGGGGCATCCGGCTAACAATATAATTATCTACTCACCTGTATATATATATATATATATATATGGGACGTGGGTAGATCGTAGCGGTAGCTAAGGTTTTAGAACAGGTTCTCTTTTTGTACATTTATCTTCGTCAATGAAGCAGAATCCTCTACAGCTGGAAGTTTGTTAATGATGCTGTGCTTCAGTTTGGGCTTTCGTCTCTGTAACTGATACTTGCTGTGTAGATGTTGGCTGGCTTCCCTGCATCTTGTTTGACAGTTGTAGCTTTCTGAGGCAGGCAATTTAGCGTAAACTGCAGCCTCAAAATTGAGAATTTTCTGCATCATTAATGATGATCTTTGTATTCCCATTTGGCTTATGCTATAGGATTTGCATGCAACGTTCATTGAGATTTGAAGCGGTTCTTGGTGTGCATCAGAAATAAAGACACGATTGAAATGCCCAGGTGCAATCAGTTACATTCAAAATTTAAGCGGAGTGATGATAATGTGTTGGACATGTTCTGAATTCGAAGGGTTGTAAATTGCTCAACATTTAACCTGGATAGTTTTAGGGATTTACGTTGCTCATAAATTTTGCCTTTCTAGAAATTTATATTTGTAGAGAACAGCAGTTGTTGCAATAGTATTTTCAAAAAAAAATTTTAAATAAGATTTTATTATTTGTTTGAAGAGGTATATTAGTATTTAAGATTTTTAAAAATATTTTAATTAAATTTTTTTAAATAAAAAATAGTTTTTTTAAATTTTGTAAAATTATTTTTTTTAATTTATATTTTATTATTTTTTATTTAAAATATTTTTAAATAAAAAATAATTTTTTAATTTTATAAAATTATTTTTTTAATTTATATTTTATTATTTTTATTAGAGAGAGAAAATATTTTAATTATTATTTATTTTTAAAAAACATATGTATTTAATAAAAATAATGTTAAATTATTTTTATTTAAAGAATTTTTTTAAAAATAATATTTTATTTTATTTTCTTTTATTACATAAGTAAATAAAGAGATACTTAATGGATAAAATTAATAATTTTTGTAGATGCTCTAATCACACGGCAAGCCCATTTAAAGAGTTAAAAAAGTATAGAATAATTTGTTTTTCTCTTTAGCTTTATAACTTGGAACTTTTCGGCCTGGCAAACCAATTTAAAGAGTTAAAAAGTAGAGCTAATTAAGTTACATATATATATGAACCCAACATAATTATGTAACACCCAATAGTTATTAATAATACAAAAGCATAAACAACAAAAACTGTGCTAACGGTAGCAACTATTGGGTTTAATATACGTTACATAATTATGCAACTTAACAACTGTCAATATGTTTTTGTTAAATATGTTTGCATTTGCTTTTAAAAGCTGGAACTGTTCAACCTGTTTACTACTATAACTTTCACTCCTGTTGCTGGTGCGCATCATTCATCGATGTTTCTTTGTTCAATACCTGTAATTCAAGGCAGTCCAGTACTTCTCAATTTCCACTTTGCAGTTAAGCCATCAAAAAGAGTTCTTTTGAAACCCTATTAAATTCTAAAACCTTAGTAAAATCAACCATCCAACACCAAAAGTGTCATCAAATTTGTCACTTCCATGAACCATAACCATAAAAATTTTCCTAGGATCAACTTCTTTTTACCCCTGACTAGAATGAACAACATTTAATTTATTTCAAAAAGTATAAAAATATCAATTTACCCTATTTTTATTCAAAATATGAGGGGAAATGAGGGCGTTGACGATTTTTTTTTTGTTTATAATGGCAAATGGAGGAAAATGATATTTTTGAAGATTGTCATTCTAAATAGGGATAAATTGAAGTTTACCCATTTTCTTATAACCTTGGAAGTTGACTATAATACAGCAGTATATTGCCATTTTTAAAAGCTTCATAGACCGGGGACACAATCTTACATGAAACTTAACTAATAACAGACGTGATGAATTTAAGGTATCTCCTTAACATGACTTGTTATTATGTGCCTAAATTCTAAACTTCCTTACCGTCATGATTACCTGTCTGAATTTACAAATGTCAAGGTCAATTTTCAAAGAATGGTTAGAAAGCAAATATAACAACAAAATCCATTTCCCTGTACCAGATATCCTATGTGCAACGACTTTGTGGTTATCCAGCAAAACATCCAAGACTCTGGACCAGAAAATCAATCAAATATTCTCAGGCAGCAAAGAATCAGCAAGGGAAGAAAAGGATGTGAAATCTGTTACTTGCATGGAAATTCTTCCATATGCCAAAGAAAAGGACAAGACAAATACATGGGAAAAAAGCACAACTGTGCTACTAGTATATATATCAGTACATGAGAGCATTACTTCAGAGAATTTAACTGTAAAAAAGAACATATGCTGATCAAACTCAAACTTTTCCGACCCTATTTTAGTACAATAGGTAACTTCCATTTAAACATCTTAAATGCCCAAGCTCATTTTGGATAAAACAAAACTGCAAAACCTCCACATGGAAAAGACAAAATCTCAAGATGATGAGATTACCTGATAAACAACAGAAAAGCTAATAAATCATCTCTTTCCTGCAATTCTTAATAAAGGAGAGATGATACCCTGTATCTCTTGCAACGATTGTTGTATCCTTATCTCTTCCTCGACTGACCGCTTAAGATTTCTTATATGACCCTTCAACGCATCACAAGTTCTAATGTCTTTAGCCCGCATCTCAAGAACCTTTTCCATCAAACCTATCAACAACCCTGAGTATCTAGGAACTGTTGAATGCTTCTGCATGAAACTCAACAGCAACCCAAGCTCCTCATTATCCAAATTTGAAACACATTTCATCAACTTCCTCCTTGCCACTAGCTCCTCCATGACAGCCACCACATTTTCTGGATTCTTACCATTCAACACAGACACCAATGCTTCCCTGTGCCTAAACTTTTTTAATAACTTATCATGCTTCCCCAATTTCAACTTCTTTGGCCTCACAACCAAATAATCCCCTTCACTTGGCTTCTCACTTTGCCCTCTTTGAAAATATCTGAAATAAGTAGGCCTCAACATTGGCTTCTGAGTCTCCACTCTCCCTAAACTCCAAAAATTCTCAATTCCACTCTCAACATTTTCCTTCTTCTTCCTCCTCCCAGCAAATATAGTCCCATTTGATGTGCCTATAACTCTTGTCATGCAATCCGGCGAAAAAGCAACAGATACAAGAGGAGCTGGAAACCTCATAGAATGAGTAACCTTCATTTTCCCATAATCAAAAACCTTCATATAACCATCCAAAGCCACACTTAAAATCCTATACTGCATTGCCTCCTCACCACTCTCATTTCCAACTCTCCCCATACAAATGGATGTGACAGTCTTATTATGACTCTCCATTGAATACACCATCTTCCCTCCTCCAATCAAATCCCAAATCTTCACGCTATTTCCACCTGCTGTCGCAATCAATCCACCTGATGGCAAAAACATAACATCCTCAATCGGTTTCCCATGATTCACTTCCATCACCGACTTTGAATTCTCAACTCTCACATCCCACAACTTCACGGTGTGATCATAAGACCCAGTAACGAACATATCTCCATTAACACGAGAGCAATCCCCACATCTAACGTAATCCTTGTGTCCAACCAAATCCAAAACCACGCTCTCCCCCGCAACATCCCAAAACTTAACAATACCATCATCACCACCAGACACTAAATGTAACTTATCAAGAAATGGGTACTTAACGAAACGCACCGGCCGGGTGTGAGACTTCAAACGACGAAGTGGGGTCCGTGATTTGACGTCGAAGACTTGGATGAGACCTGAGAGATCGGAGGCGGCAAGGAGTGAGCCGTCGGGCCGGAACGAAGAGCAGGTAACGACGTCTTTGAAGGAGGAGATGGCGGAGTGTTTCTCGAGAGTTTGTGAGCTAAAGAGAGTGAGAGAGGCTGAGTGGGTAGCGGCGAAGGGGTGAGGTGTAGTCGGAGAGAATACGATTGAATTGATTGACGAGACGAGACCGGGGATTTGCTGGGGTTTAAACGAGGACCAGTACTTGGATTCTGGGGTTTGTGAAAGGTTTCTGGGTTTTGGTTTTAGCTTGGGTTTTACTGGGAAGCTTTTGGATGTTGTTGTTGGTTGTTGGCTGTCGTTTGCCATCGCCATTGTTGAAGCTGGTTATGCGAGTGAGGTTTAGGGTTTTGGTTTCCGCTGAAGAAAGGTGTTTGTTAGGGTTTTGAGTATTTGTTTTTTCTGAAAAATAACACTTTTTACAACTTGTTCAGAAGAAATGTCAACTCTTGGTCTTCGTCGTAGTTGGTAGACTTGTAGCATTGCAAACGCGGCATGCATACTTCATCAATATGATTTTGACCAAAACCACCCTGCAAGATGTTAAAACGATTTTTTTAATAATAAATCTATTTAAGAAAAATCATCACCAACCTAATTATAGAAGGAATTATACAAGAACATTTAATATTAACTATTTTTTTTATATAAGAAAGCATTTTTATTAAAGGACCAATGATGAATATGATCGTATGGTGTAAATATAAGATTATATCAAATTTAAATATAACACATATAATAAGATCTAAACTCAAGTATAGGTTAGGGCAACCTCTAACAAAATATACTTACATAACTATAAATTTCTAATATTCAAGAAGAGAATTGAGGATTTCATACGTTAAAACAACTTAAAACGTAAAAGAATTTTACGAGTTAGTTTGATCACCTTAACTAATATAAGTGAGATCCCTTTCTAATTGGAGAATGAAAAATCATAGTATCCAATAATACAATACATCACAGCGCAAAGCCAAATAAAAATAAAATAAAATAAAAATTTAAAAAATATATGTAAAATCTCAATAACAAAAATCATCCCTCCCAAAATATACACCAAAAAACCTCTCAATATACTGTCACCATAGGCAATCGGAACCTCAGTGCACCACCATTAGAGCCACTCATTTATTTTAAATATTGGTATACCATCTCGATCTAAATACTAATATGATTCGAATACGAGTTATAAGATAACACTATTTATAGCTATTAGAAGAACCTCATGAGGAGCATAGAACCAACACCCAATAAGCAAGAGAAAAATTAAACATCCAAAAAAAAGGGTAAAAAAAAAAGAAAATAACGAATTTGCTGAAAATTTGGGAAAAAAAACCGTAAAAATAAACAGCAGACCAAAGAATAGGACAAAAAGAAAACGTGAAGTTTGAGATTTGTGTCTATTGTTTATTACTGTAAATAGTTAAGAGGGGGGGGTCATCAAAGGTTATATTTAAAAACTAATTTTTAATAAGACTCTAATTCACAAGATCTCTTTCTTGGAATAAAATACGATCGTATCAAGCAGATACAAAACACGTAAAACTAAAAATGCAAAACAAAATAAAAATTAAAAAACAAATTCGAGATTTCACGATGACAAACCAGCTGTGTGTTATCATACCAACGACATAAAAAAAACATCGTACACTAGTCTTAATTTTGCAATTTCAAATCTGTATTTATTACTTGTCTATAAATCCAATCTCAGAGGTGTACTTTACAGTAGCAGCAGAAAAAGAAAAAAAATTGAAAAACCCGCGAAATTATCTTTTAATTATTTTTTTTCATTTTTCTTTTTGGCGCTCTCTCTTTATTTGGCAGGTAATCGATAATTTTACCGTTAAACCTTTTATACCTTGTTTTGTTTACTATTTTTTTTTAATTTAATTTTATTGTTACAGTGTCTGTTAATTTTGTAGTACAAGCTGCTCTCAGTGTTTTTAGGGTTTGAACGTTCAATTCACTTTGCTTGCTCGAAATCTAGGGTTTTATGATGTGGGGTTTTGAGATTTTTTAAGCAGAGTTTATACAAACATATTTGTATCGGTCTCAGATTTTCGAAAATGAAACATGCAAGGGAAGAACCGTTTTGTAATGCTGAACGAGTAAGTACTTTTTTGACTTAAATACTTATCATTTTTTTAATGTTTGTTTGATTTTAATGATTTCTGCTCGTCTTTCCCCTGGAATTATAACTTGACTAAGTTCTGTTTGTTTAAATAAACAGGTCATTGACTTGATTTCAGCAGTGAATGAGTTGCATGGGTTTAGCTCTCAAGAGCTTAATAAAATACTACGAGACTCTGAAAATTTTTCGATTCACTGCTATAATAAAAAAGGATTGTCAATAAAGGTAGAGTGGCAGCTGTTGCAGCACTAATGTTTTTATCATTGTTATGCTTTAATATTTTTCTAATTTCTTCATTCACTTGTAAATTACCATGCAGTATTTTGAATTATGTTGTATTTCAGGTTGATGTGGAAAAACTTGCACGATTTCTTCCTTTACACCTCATTGCAGTGCTTATTTCATCTGGCAGAGATGAGGAATCATTTAGATATTTGTTACGTGGTATTCGGCTTTTGCATTCCTTGTTGGATCTAGCATCTCGACATATTAAACTTGAGCAGGTTAGCTTTACTGGTCCTTGCTAATTTTTTTTTTTTCATGTTGTTTTTGTTAGGTCGTATTTTTGTCTTCACTCTTTCTAGCATTCCAACAATTATGAATCTAAGAATACCATTGTTATTGGAACTGAAGTTTGGTATTACAGTATCAAGTATTCATCTTATATTTCTTTTGAACCATTACTTTGATTGGTGTCATACACGGTTCATTTTTTTGAACAAGAAAGAACTTGCAGTTAATAGTGTGGATTTATTAAATAACAAAATCATTTATTAGATAACAAAATCCTCACCTGATTCAGAAAGCTGAGTACAGTCACCATCTGTTCAAGCATATCCATGTAGCTGAAACAGAAGAATTTTTGTCTAAGCCCTGGTGGCAAGTCTTACAGCACCTAATGAAAGTAACAACTTGTATGAATCAATAGCTTTTGGTATCCTTAACCAATGATTAAAATTGGAAAACAAATATCATCAGATTCTTTAGGCTGGTGGCGTCTGCAGGGGCAGCTGCAAAGCTTATGATTTGGTGGTGGAAGAGCAAGTCTTTTCATCTGACTGTTTACATGTAAGCTCGTAGTCTTGCAAAATGAGTGAGAAGGTTAGGAGCGATTCTCAACTAGAAGCTTCTACCTTCATCCCTGGGCAACCATTTTGGTTAACTGACCTACGGTTCACGTGTGCAGGTGGAACAGTAATGGTTTGAACTTTGAACCAATGAGAGGGTTTTTGCATTTTTCAGTATCATATTTCCCCAGAAATTATATTGTTGAACCTAAAATTTGAGTCACACACATGAGTGCATGCTGTACAGATGTATGTATGTATGTATGTTGCAATAAGGGGACATAAATATTGATGCTTTAAATTGTCCTGTCAGTTGCTTGAAATTGTTTGTTAAGCCAACATAACTTTGCTTGCCTCTGAGCATCTTTGTGAATTTGATTTCTATTTCTCTCTTTCTAACAGTGAAATAATGTGGGATATTGTGTAGTTGGGGGATAAAGCTTTCACAGAGCAGCTTTTCTCCTAATATTTCATTTTTTTTAAATGCCTGCAGATTTTGCTTGATGACGTAAAAGTTTCTGAGCAGCTGCTTGATTTGGTGTTCTATTTACTAATCGTTCTTGGTCATTATAGACAGGTTGTTTTTAGTCTGTTTTTTGTATGTTTCATTTTCTGTGCTATGTATCTGTACTTAGACTTGTTTTCTTAATATAGGACTACCACAATTCAAGCCCCATGCTCATGCTGCATTCAACACTAGTGGCATGCAGTCTATATTTGTTAACAGGATGTATATCTTCACAGTGGCAGGATCTTGTTCAAGTAGTACTGGCACATCCTAAGGTACGATTTAGCCCCAGTGATTGATTTAGGCTGATAGTCAGGGAAATTCAGGGTCATGAAAATGGCGTGGTTTTGGATTGCTATTTGTTGATCTATTGATTAAACTCAATTTTGGAGTGTTCCACATCGCAAGGTAATTATGTAAGGCTAATAGTTAGGGTGATCTTGAATTCTTTGTTACAGATTGACATATTTATGGATGCCACTTTTGGAGCTGTACATGTAAGCATCATGTTTCTTCAGACCAAACTGTCAGAACAACATTCTGATGTCTGCCTACATCCAAATGAACAAGTCATAAACTTCATCTGCCAGCAATGCGAAGCTTCTTTACAGTTTCTTCAGTCTCTGTGCCAACAGAAAGTGTTTCGAGAGCGCCTACTCCGGAATAAGGTTTCAAGTTAGAATTTCCTTGGTTTGGTTGAAATGAGCTGATGTGCCAGCTTATTTTTCTATTTTACTTTGAATCAATATGAGATATCCAGGTTTTTAATTTATTGCACAAACAATTTAGATGTATGATGATAATAATATCTTGTATGACCAAAGAAGTCTAGGTTATTATGGAAGTGATTATGGAATGACGTAAGGTTGTCATAATTTTTTTAAATTTAAATTGAACTTTTCCTGGGCCATTCTCTTGATTTAGATGATTACTCTGTGGAGAGACGTTTTATTTGATATTCTCAAAAATAATTCATAAGTTTTCATTGTTTAATAAAATCTCTGATTGTGGTACTATTTCAGGAACTTTGTGGAAAGGGTGGTGTTCTTTTTCTTGCACAATCCATCTTGAAGTTAACCATTATGCCACCATTTGTAGAGTCTTCCATGGTTGTGACTTCCGTTTCCAGGCTGAAAGCTAAAGTCCTGTCTATTGTAAGTCTAATTGCTGAAAATGCTTAATTATACTAGAATGCTTAAGTTACTCTTTTTATGTACTCCGCCTTCCCTTGCTTTGTATCTGATGTGAGTGGACATTATTCATTTATTTCATTCATGACTTTCTTTATGCAGCTCTTGCACTTGTGTGAAGCAGAGAGCATTTCTTACCTGGATGAAGTTGCCAGCTCTCCAGAAAGCCTGGATTTGGCGAAGTCTGTTTCTCTAGAGGTTGGCATTCTGGAATTATTCAAAAATTTGTTAGAATTTGATGGTGCTAGCATTCTTACGGAATATTGATGGTGTTAGTGCAGCATGTTGGCTCGTTCTGTGGAGGCTGACTGATAGGCCCTTCCTTTCTAGTGGTTTTGCCTAAAAGCCTTCTGCATGAAAGTTGTTTGATGAATTATTGCGATTCATTTTGTTGATTTGTCATTTGGCTCATTTCTCACTAATTTATCAGGGCACTAAAACTCATTGCCCGAGTTTGGTTACCTCTTTTTGTCTATTTTGAAAAGAGAGATGTTTATTTGGGTAACAATAAAATTGTGTATGGGTGTTGTTATTTACTCTCTTCTTGCCATTGATATAGAACTTGCTTTTTAGAATTTTTATGGATTCTCTTTTTAAATATGTGAAGCATTTTCTTACAGTCAAGATGCTTGATTAATATAATTTGTCGTGATGTAGGTTTTTGACTTGTTGAGGACCGCACTTATAAAGGATCCTAAACACTTTGGTTCTTGCATGGGCAGAAGCTACCCAATGGGGCTTTTGCAACTTAATGCTATGCGTCTAGCTGACATCTTTTCAGATGATTCCAATTTTCGATCGTATATTACAATGTGTTTTGTGAGTTACTACTCCATTCTGTACTTGTCTTACACCTCCACTGTTGCAAAACTACTGCAATGACTTTCTAAAACTACCGTTTATGATCTTTCAAAGATAATTAAAGCTATATATTCTTGATTTGTGAAAAATCACATGTTCTACAAATAACCAAATTGATTTGATTGAGTTAAAATTTGCTAAGTATCTGCTGGATTGTCCAGTAATTTTGATGTCTATGATGCAAATACTAATAACTATTATGCTTGTAGAACATGCTTGTTAACTTCTTTTTCCTTTTTTTTAATCCCTTTTTAATGGATATCCTAATAATTATTATGTTTGTATGGTTCCATGACAGGCTTGTTAACTTCTTTTTTTTTTTTTTTAATCATTTTACAAATGACTCCAGACTGAAGTTCTGAGCGCAATATTTTCACTATCTCATAGAGATTTTTTGTTCATTTGGTGTTCTTCCGAGTTCCCCATAAGGGAAGAAGATGCCACTGTGGAGTATGATTTATTTGCAGCAGCTGGGTGGGCTTTGGATATTGTTTCATCATCGAGTGCAACAAAAGTAGAATTCTCATTAATCCAAAGTAGTATGCCTCAGGCTTCATATGCACATAATAGAACATCATTATTTGTTAAAGTAATTGCAAATCTCCATTGTTTTATTCCCAATATCTGTGAAGGTCAGTTCCTGCTCGAGATATTGTTAAATTATCACTAGCATGTTTTACACCACTACTAGAGTTCCTTTTTTTTGTTTCATTTTTTTTTTTGATCCACAGAGCAGGAGAGAAATCTCTTTCTCAACAAGTTCTTGGGGTGTTTGCGAATGGATCCATCTAAAGTCTTACCTGGGTTTTCCTTCACTTCTGGTCCCCAGAAAGCTTCCACTGTTTGCAGGAACCTTCGTAAGTGTCACTTTCTTATATAAAATGTATGTGAGTGGTGTATTTTTTGTTGACATAATTACGCATGTTCTGTATTCCTTACAAGCAACTTACCTGTGTAGGTTCATTGTTAAGTCATGCTGAATCTCTAACTCCTATTTTTCTGAACGAGGAAGATGTAACTCTCTTAAGGTGATTGTGGACTTCATCTGTTCTTTGTATTTCCTAGGAGTTTTTGCTAAATTGGCGAAGAATACCATGACAAAATTTTGATGGTTATTGCAATGATTGTTGAGTAATTATTTTTAAAAGTGGCAAATTTAAATTATTCTATAGGATAGCCTAGTGCCACCCTTCCAAACTCGATTTTATCAAACAACCATTTTATGAATTTTTTTCAATGATGCATATGAATCTTTGTTCCAGTCATTCCTAAGACATATTTTTGTTGAATTGTACATGGCATTTTTCTTCATTGCCTCTACCACTCTTATTATGACTTATCAGCATTCCTATTTGTTCTTTTAGTGAACTTGAACTAAGCCATTTCTTTTTACTAGTATACTCGTTGGTACATGTTTCACTTGCTCTTGATTTTAGATAAGTGTTATCTCATTAGCTGCGTTTGTATATATGGTTCCATACACTGATATGCATGCAGTAACATATGATATTTTCAGTTTAACTTCATTGGCTGTGTGACAATTAACCTTCGTTATCATTTAACCTTTTGTTGCTAACTGTCTATTGCAGGATATTTTTTCAGCAATTAGAATCATCCATTAATTCTGCTGAAATTGAAGGCAATCAAGTTCAAGTAAAGCATTTTAATCTAGCATTAATTTCCTTTATATATATATTTTTTAAAATGTTTCACATTCTATTTATATCACCTGAGGAGAAAATATTTAATTGTGTCAAATTATGCTTCTGGAGCAAATTCAGATTCAAGAAAGCAAATTTGAGGAATCAGTTTCTTGTGATAAGTTCTCAAAACTCAATCTTAGTGAGCATCATCAGGTACCGTAAGCCATTTCATTTTACTCCTGCAATTGTTATCACTTAGATGTCTGGTGCCGGTGTCAAACAGAAAATTGGTTTATCAATTTTGTCTGGTATCTAAGCCAACTGAGGATATTCAGGCCATGAGACTTTCCAAGTGACCGTAGAATTTAGACATGGTTGTCTGGAGGCTCAGTGCAAATTCTGTAACATAGTAATATGCTTATTTTAACATTCATTTTAGTGATACATATGAGATGTCTCAACAAATGTTTCAAAAACACAGCTCTCAAGTTTACTGTAGTAATTTGATGTACCTTTTATTTTTCCTAACCAGCATGGCAGCCTGAATGGTAAAGTTTGATTTATGTTAGGAGGCTCAGAGCTCAAGGGGATGCCAATCACCCGTACAAAGTAAAGAGCCTTCAAATCTTCTTAATAATGCAAATGGCGGTGATCTGAGAGAGGAAATGTCAGAGAATTCAGCTTTTCAAGAGGATAGATTTGATAGCAGAAGTAACCTTATGGATCAAGGGGATGATATGATGAGGCAAGATAACAGAAAAAATAAAGATAAAGCTGGTATGCCTGGAAGGACAAGAGAAGTTGACAAAGATGTCCAGATTGTTGGAAGTAGTGGTTCAGATACAAGTCCCCTGGGAGGAAAGAATTTTGTTGATCAAGTGGAAAATGTTGAGTTTCCAAAACCGAATGAGCCTATCAAAGAAAGTGTGTTTGGAGGAGTTCAAGAGGAGGAAAAGGTTGAAACTATTCAGAGTGAAGAAAAGCAGCAGAGAAAACGGAAGCGAACCATAATGAATGATAACCAAATGGCACTTATCGAGAGGGCCCTCTTGGATGAACCTGATATGCAGCGAAATACATCTTCAATACGATTATGGGCTAGCAGATTAAGTCTTCATGTGCGTAATATATACTTCACCCTTTATGAAAACTATAATTAATTTTTATAGCCATTTATAAATTTTGGGGACATCTTCCTGAAAGATCCTACATAATCTTTTCCAGGGTTCTGAGGTTACATCTTCGCAGCTGAAAAACTGGTATCTCATCTTCCTTTCATTGCAATTGACATTAGAAAATAAAAGAAAATTTGTCCTCTTTGCAATCTTTGATACGACTATTCACGCCAAAATAGAGAATAATTGACTAATGGAAAAATTCTTATGTTTCTTACCTGGCTATCTTAGATCAGGAAATTGGGCATATCCCAGAACTTCATTGTTTTTATGGTTTTCAGTGGCTAAGAAATTTTTGTACTTTGCATCATTAACAGGCTCAATAATCGGAAAGCCAGACTAGCTCGTGCTAGTAAGGATGCTCGTGCATCTTCAGAGGCTGACAATTCTTTTACTGGAAAGCAAAGTGGGCCAGGGTTGAGGCAATCACATGACTCACCTGATAGCCCTGGAGAAGATCATCTCCCATTAAATTCAAGAGGCACTAGAAGCACATCGAGAACTGGTGCTGATGATAACTTGGAGGCATTAACAGATATTGTTGACATTGGTGCATCTGAATTTGTTCAGCGTAAGGCAGGTCAGTTGGTTGTGCTTGTAGATGGGCAAGGAGAAGAGATAGGCTCAGGAAGAGTACATCAGGTGTATGGTAAATGGACTGGAAGGAACTTGGAGGAATCAGGGACGTGCGCTGTGGATGTGATTGAGCTAAAGGCTGAGAGATGGGCGCCTCTCCCGCACCCATCGGAAGCTGCAGGTTCCTCATTTGGTGAGGCTGAAGCAAAGCTTGGGGTAATGAGAGTTTTGTGGGATACCAACAAAATGTACGTGTTGCGGACTCGAAACAAATGATGCTAGAAATAGCTCCACAGATTTTGTTTACCTGTAAGCTGTAAAAAAGCATAGCTAGTACAGTTGCAGTTAATAAACTAGTTTTAATACGTAAGGGATGTCGCAACGTCTAACACCCTCGGCATCATAGGATAACAGTGGGTCTTTGTGGCACGCAGAGCTCGGGGTAATTTAAACATATCGTAACAGGTGTTTAGCTCAATGGTGTTGCAGAAAAGAAAACATGAGGCCCAGAATTGATGATATCTGCTAACGCGCAACTGGACATCAGTTTGAGTAGGTTGATTGCTTGTTTATAAATATTTACCGATTGACAACATGGCATACAAATGCACTTCTTTAAGAAGTGTTTGTTTTGCTTCCTTGGTTCAACGACCAATTAAACCTTAGAACTAGCCAATAGTGATTGCTTGTTTGGCAAACCATTTTCTTCCTCATCCGTGTCCATATGGGTTGAAATGTTTTGACTTCATTATGCACATTTGTAAGTGTGTAGGAATGGCAAAAATACCCATTCAGTCCGGATTCAGGTGATGTGGGCCGAGTAATGTGAAGGCGGGCCGGATAAGGGCATCACTTAATAAATTCGGTTCCCGGCCTAGAACTTGGATTTTATTAAAAAAATATTATAAACTATGTTTTATTTTAAATATTTATATTTATGACTCATTTGTTACGCATAAATTTTTAAACACTTAAAGTTTATAAATTCATGATAAATTTCATTAAAATAAATTTAAAGCTTATAAAATTAAAAAAAAAAATATAAAAAATATTATAATATTAAAAAATACAAAATCTGAGTACCCAGATTAAAATCCAGCGGGTGTTGGGCTTAAAAAACCTGGCTCGGGATTTTGCTAACCCTATGACTGCATGGGTTTTTTTAAAAAAAAATCAAATGTTTGGCGATGGATAGTAAATCAATTTATTTTTGAGTTCTTCCAAATAATGGAAAACAAATAAATTCAGTCCTTTTTAAGTAAAAAAATCTAAATAATAAGTTAAAAAAAATAATAAACTAAGTGTGGGACTATCTAAACCCACCAATTTTTTCTCTACACTATTTTTTTAATTAAGAATATTATTATCAAAATAATTTTTTATAATTATTTAATTACCCTTTCTTCATTTTTCTTTCTAAATTCCTCTATTTTCATCAATTCTTTCATATGTTTTCTTTTAACTATAAAAAATTAGTTTTGTTATACACTATCATAAACTAAGAGGAACAAATCTCATCAACAAATTTTTATCACCAAGTTAATGAGTATCAAGAAATTAATTTTTGCCCATCACAAGAGTTAATTAATACACACACGCACACATATTATGATTTGCTAAGAAAGACAAAAAAAAGGAATCCAACAGAAAGTAAAATTAATTTTTAATTTACAAAACATAAGAATAGAGAAAGAAAGAGATTGGAGATTTTTATTAAAAAATTAATTTTTAAAATAAGTGTAAAAATAAATTTAATAAATTCAAATAGTCCTTTCGTCAACCTAATTCAAGTTGCCTTCCCGCATAAATTGTAGTTTTTTTTCAAGAAAATAAATTTACAATATAGACTGGCACGTGTAAACAAATAAGGCGCGTACAAATAATTGTCCCGTTAGAAGAGCAGTATCAAGCACTAACAACAAAGACAAACAAACCTCAGAGCTAATTTCGAAATTCGGCCCAGCCACTTTCATTTCATATCATGCAATGGTGTGCTGCTTTCGGCAGATTCTAGAGCCCCTACATCTCATTCATGCGTGTATGAGAAAAATAAAATTATCAATTATATAATAATTTTTTAAAATAAATATACACTTATCGTATATATATTAAATAAATATAATACAACACTAGTATTATAAAATCTGTCGTTTATTCTTCTACTCTTAATTATTCTCGTACTCTTAATTATTCTCGTACTCTCAATTGAGATCCCAGGTATGTGTGAGCACATGCGTGCATGCGTGTTTTATAGTTTTGTGTTAAAACGAAAGCTACGAAACTAAGGGGTGGGACGCTTGGAGTTAGAATAGCCAACCATTCCTCAGATGTTTGTAGAAATGACCGAATGAAAAAAGAAACTGTGTTTCCGTTGCAGGTAACGAAGGATGGCCATGAATATGATTTCTCTGAAAGACTTATCACCGGCAGCTCAAAACAACATAAACACAAAGTTCATAGTTCTCGACAAGATGAAGACCGCAACAATGGAAGGGCAGAACAAGAGCTGCTTAGCACTCGTGGCCGACGAAACGGCTGCCGTTCACTTCCAGTTCTGGCAGGACGAGTGTGATGCCTTTGAGCCTGGTGATATTTTACGCTTGACTAATGGCATATTTTCTTACGTCAGGAAAAGTCTCGTGCTGAGAGCAGGCAAGCGAGGCAACGTCCAGAAAGTTGGAGAGTACACAATGGCATTTGTGGAGACACCAAATATGAGTGAGATTCGCTGGGTTCCGCATCCCAATGATTCTCACAATAAGTATGTGCCGGAATCTGTTATTTCTTCTCATTCGCGTATTTTCCCTCCAATGCCTTAATGATTCTTGTCAATTGAAAGTCAAAAGAGTTTGATTGTATTTTCATTGCAATTTCTATGAATCAATCAACATCCGTTTAGTTTCATCCAGAAACACGCCCCACTGATATACAACATCCCTAGAAGAGAAATCTCAAGTCTTGACACTAGTACAAATCTGTGTCAAAATCATGATCGTATAACACATGGTATAATTTATTAAGAACCTCAAAGTATCTACCAGCATTTATGCTATGATACAAAAGTTGAACAACTAACCCTTGCTACATCATATATGTAAATATGTCTCTGTAGAGCTACAGAAAATACTCTCGCCTTCAAACTAACTTTTACATATATTACACTCCCTGTTTTAAAGCTAAAATCTTTGAAACCCTAATTCTGTGTGTACACTAGACAACGCTGCTGTCTTCTGCGACTTGTAACATAAAGAATACAACACGAGCACCTTATTTTGTGCAAGGTGGCTGACATTCTGCCGGCCTTTCTAAGTTCTGACAGACTGATGATGAAGCCAGCCAAATAAGAATGGTAGTCCTGCGACACGATGCTGTAGCTTACAAAAATCAGTTGGCCAACATCATATATAAGCAAGTGAGTTCCGGTCAAGGTCAGGCTGCGGGCGACCACGTGTAGGAGTTGGCGGTCTTTGAATGTTGAGCTCCTGCAAGGAAACAAACACACCATGTATAGTTTTGAGAGGAGTGAGAGTTATCCAACGAAGATACCAAGGTTCAACATCTAAGTTTATATATTTTACCTGCATCCATGTGTCATCTATGACACGTTCTGGAGATGTCTCAGGTGACTGAAGGGGAGGCGGCAAGGGATGAATTAATTTTGGAACCACAACCAATCCCCTGCCGATCACCAATATAGCTCCAGCATTGTTTGCCGTCCCTAGATGCATATATCATCATTAAATTAGGCTGCACGAGCTAGCATAGCAAAAGGAGAAAAGCCAGGTGATTTTGCTTACCACAGTAGTTGGTTGCAGAAAAAAGAGTAATTAATTGCCCCTGTGCAAACCGCTCAAATCCATCCATTACACACTCATGAGCCCTTATGATGAGCTGTAATTTGTTTCTCTTGCAAAAGTCTGAGACTCGATCAGGCTGCAAAGGGTACAAGACGCCAATGAATAAGCACTTTAAAATACAAAAATGACTATCATCATATATAAAAGCTCATGGATAAAACATGTATTAGCAGTAAATTAACATGGTAATTGAAGCTCCCAAATATTGAAACCAATTAAATAAATACAGGCATTCACAAAATTGCCGAAAAAACATTATAGAAGCTGAAAAATCTGATCAGGGGAGCCTCAGGATGCGTGTCAAGATTTCGTTGGCCTGGCTGTTTTGTGGATTCCACGGCCTTGCCAATGGAATCTTTACATGCATCCCCTCCAGTGCACAATGATAAGCACCAGATCAAGACTCTAGATGCTGATGAAAACTAAACTCTACCTATAATGGCCACCAAAAAAAATAAAATTCAATCGTAAGCAGGTCATTCAATGGTTTATTTATATGACACCATTCAAAAAGGTAGTTCCAAAGAATAGACAGCCTCGAATACTTGTAAAGTTTTGTTTTATACATGTTAATATTTGGCGTGTGGAAGTCTGCATGCTACATAATCCACCCTTTATACTAATACAGCTTCCAGTGGTAGCCGGAAAATTTTATAAATGTAAAAACTTTGACAAACAAATGGATATATTCAGTTCATGTACACCAAAGAACCTCCCTTACCCCAAAAGTGACGAGACCAGGTCCTCTTGCATTTGGTCTCAATCCTTCTATGCTGTCATTTTCTGTAGGATCAGACCTATTTAAAAGAAATAAAGATTTTAAGTAAAAAAAGAATAACGTAAAGAATCATTGACCTTAAAATGGTAGAGATATTTAAAACAAACCACAGAAGGTCCATCAGAATTATAGATCCAGCATCCATGGTTATGGGCCTTTCGAGCTTCTCTATCTGCTCCACTGAATGTATTGATCTCCCTATGCCACCATGCATACAGATGATTTTCTTTTCAATAAGCGCAGCAAGAGGAAGATAGTTGAAGAGCTGGTTGAACCGTGTCCATGCCCATATTCCATCATTCTCCCCCTGTAAATAAAAATTTCATTAGTACATCCTGACTTTCGCAGGATGAAGCAGCAAAATTAACATCAGAATATTCATCCAAACCATTCTCTCAATGCATTCAAGGCGAAAACCAAATAGCGCATTTATGTCAGCAGCTTCATGGTTTCCACGTATCAGGTGAACATTCTCAGGGTACTCAATCTGCAAAAATCACAACAAAACAAACAAGATAGTCAAATTTGAAATTGTTCAGAATTATACTTCATACCAACTTGAGGTGACTCAAGGCAGAAGCTTGCCTTAAGAGCAAGGAGCAAAGTAATGGTTTCCAAGCTGTGCTGCCCTCTATCAACATAATCTCCCAAAAATAAATAGTCGATATAACTGAAAAAAAAATATTCTGGCTGATGAGACAACCCACAGAATGATTATTGTAAGAGGTCTTGATGTCAACTTACGTAATGTCTCCTGCAGTGGAAGGAAATCCATATTCATCAAATAGCCGCATTAAATCACCAAACTGTCCGTGAAGATCACCAAAGACCTTAATAGGAGCTCTCAACTGAAGAACTGTGGGCTCCTGCATAAAAATCTGCTCAGCTGCATAGCAAAGCTCACCAACTTCATATGAATCCAAGAAAAACCTCCTATTAGCAGGAGCTTTCCAGTTTCGAGGCCTAAGCAATGTAGAAATAATCTGCAAGAACACATGATAGAAAATTAATTACCCAGTAAAACTACAGTAGTTATGTTACTTGTCAGAAAACATGCAAGAAAATACGTTAGTAATTGCCATAGTAACGGCAGTCATAATCAAAAGCGGAACATATGGCAGTAACTTACACAGTACAGCTATCAGAAAACATACATAATTTTAGTAGTACAAAACACAATAGTAAATTATCCAGTATAACAGCACAAAAAACTGATAAAATTGGTAACACTTACCTTTTTATGTAAGCCCTGGGGAGATCTTTGCCTGGTGAACTTTTTGGTTGGATATGATAGGTCATTATTCAAGGGAATCATTCGTCTGCTCTCATTTTCAAACTGATCCAACGATAACTGCCGTACCATCCCACCCAGGTTCCCAACAGCCTCTTTAGCAACCACAACCTGTGACAACAAAACATTGGATACCGCAGTCTGGCAGCTAATAGAACTATCACAACACATGATGTTCATGCAAAGGACATACAGCTCTAGGATGAAGGCGAACATCTGCCTCAGTGTCACTGCCATCTGAAGTTGCTTCTGCAACTTGTGATTTATCATCAGATACAGATGTTTCTTCCGGAGGAACAGCAGATGCTGCCTGTGCAGCTTGCCAGACAGCACTGGCTGCTTCCGCTTCAGCAGCAGAAGCCTCCCTAAGTTTCTCCATAGAATTTTTGTCCATGCTGCAAAAAATGAATACCAATTACCGACATATGGGAACAAAGCTGAGTCAGATATCCTGGTTGAGAGAGAGAGAGAGAGAGAGAGAGATTGTCATGCAATAAAACCTCAGGCTCCCAGATGAAGGACTATGCAGTCCATCCGAAGTTGGTGTAGTCACATAACTTAAATTAGTTTGACTGACTTTGGAACCAGTAAGGGTTGGAGCTCTCTCAGATGTTAATAGAGGAGAATTAACATCAGACTGAAATGGAGAATTTTCTGCAACCAAAAAGTCATCTAGCAGAATATCTGCACAGAATGCAGCAACTACATCATGACACAAGATAAAAGGATAATACTGATAAAATGGCACTAAAGACTGATCAAGTAACCACAATAGAACAGAAAATCAAAAGAGACTCATCATGGAAGTTCCAATATGCCAATATTGGCGATGAAAAGAAATTTGATCAAGATTTTGTGAATCTTTTTCTCATTCAAGCTCCTTCAGACCACTAAAGAGTCCATGCTGATAAGCACACATTTCTACTTTCCTTTCATGATTCAGCGTCGAAAAAATTATGATTTACTTCACCATTTTAAAGCAGAAAGACTCTTCCCATGTTGAAAGAAAGTGATACAATCCTCCATTGACTTCAACTTTTATCACACATGTACAAGTGTAGGGATCTTTAACTCAAATTTTACTTAAAATTGTAACAAAAATTCTCATCCATTGATGTGTTATGCAATCTAATGATGAAGGTTCAAGTCATAAAGTAGTATTTAATATTGCCAACTCATCCACCCTCCTTACCGTTGTATATAATGAGATCAATGAACAAGAATTACTGACATAATTTTAAGTGAAAAATTAGAACAACGAGTATGTACATATGCATGCATGTGTACGTGCGTGTGTGTGACTACTCAAAGCATGCTGAACTCACAGGTCACATTCACAGCAGTCCAAGATCCAAAAAATTTCTGTATCAAGTTTATACTAATTCATTTATTTCTTTCAGAAATATCTAGAGATATAGTGCTTACTCGAGAGAAAATATTGCAACTTTAAACTACATAATAAAGCATAAAACCTATCTATACTTTGGTGAGAAATTACTTGAAAATTAACATAAGCATTTTTATTATTGCAATAGTAGCCGTTGCTTCACAAAATCTAAGTACGGTACACAGTCCATGTAAATTAAGAATTCAAATTATGTTTTAAGTCTTTCAGTTTCCAATATAGTTTTTATGACCCCTACCTCCTCTGAGACCACCATAAATATATATGCGAACACCAATAGATGCTGATGCATGACGACACCGACGCATAAGTTCCAAAGAAGGATCATGTTCGGCATGACCCTTGCTTGTACGTGAGGAAGTCACAAGTCCATTTCTGTCCAACCAAACTCCAGCAGCAGTGTCCAACACTAACAAAACACATATAACATTTAAAGAAGAGAAAAAGGATCATGTTGCAGTAACATTCCATGATGACAGATGAGGAAAAGCAAGAGATTACCAGCAACAGCAGCTTCTCCTTCTATTGCGCGTCCACCTCTTAAAGCACCTCCAGTAACATGCAATCGTGCACCAACAAAAACCTAATCACAAGCAATATGAGGTTTTAATGATAGAAAAAGGATCAAAAGAAAGACCAAAATCAATATGGTGACAGACATATGCTAATAAAACTACTATCTTCTCAATCTTATCGACTGCTTCCAGACAATACTGCACTGCATGAGGAATTTTACCCTAAATTTGTCACTAACGATTAGCATATCCTTAACTTACTGCAGCATGTTGATATCTTGGTGAAGGAGCCACACCAGGTGCTAAAGTCCACTCCCATTGACCATTCCTGTGCATGAGGAGCCCATAAGCATCTGCCAGTGGCTGTGGAAGAACATATCAAATTAATGAACACAAAAGAAAGCATCTCAATGTAATGAAAATTGCAATGCAGGATAGAAAGATTGCCCATCCATGCTAGAATTCTGACTCTTCGATATCAGTATTGCAGGTGATAACCATATAATACCATTGTTTCATTTGATTGTATCAACATACAGAGATGTCTTCTGTGGACATAAATGTTATGTTTTTCTTTCAATCATGCAAGCATGATTCATGACAAAATTTGAGCCATAATTAAAGTTATTTTAGGAAAGATATAAGTAGACTTTTAATATTGTGTTTCCCTATATAGAGAGCCATTGTATTCAGTTTCTTTGTGTAAATGGAAAACTTATTTTCTTTTTTCTGCAACCCTGGCTAACAGAGATAATCACAGAAATAGCAATTGGCTGCTTTATTTGTCCATGAAAATAAATCCACCATACCGCACCAGAGGCATCCCTCCCACCACAGAGCAAGAACATGCCATCTGAACGAGCACTAGCTGTAGCATACCTGCAAAGAAATGTCGTAAGATCTATAATGAAGATTGTTGAAAATATAAAGGAATTGTAATTCTTGAAATTTATTTTCACACTTACATTCTAGCAGAGGGTCTATCACCTTCTGGATTCAACCTTTGCCATACATATGGTTTCTGAGCAGTATCGAAAGCCCAAGCATCAGACAGAACTCTTTTCCCTGTAGTCAATAAATGATCAAATGCACAACCATGGGGACAACTAACCAACAAACTTATTTCCGGCTAGATTACATCAATTATTTGTTATGATTCAGAAGCACATACAGAGGTCAACAAGAATAAGATAAAGACGCACCCACTTTAACGATACATAATAAATTCTCAGAAAAGAGACAAAGACAGAATGTTGTCCTTAAGTCCAACAAAGCTAACTGCTTAACTCGACAAAACTCTCAAATGAAAACTACTACAGACGCCCAACAAAACCTCTGGATGCTACCAGCCTTGTCTAACAAAGAAAAAAAGGAAGAAGGAGGAGGAGGAGGTAAACCTTTTAGGAATAATAAAGTTTCACAAGATTTTCTCCTTACAACACATTATTAATGACAGCCTCAAGAAACATGACAATTCAAATTAACTAAAGCAATTAAATTAAAAAAAAAAGTGACAGGCAAAATGTCTTACCATCATTGCCACTGACAGTGACAAGATATCTTTGACCGACCAAATCCATTACATGGCCATAGCGAGGCCCTGGACCCTGTCCTTGTACCACCACTCTAGACTCACACAAACCAAAAAATTAAAAAAAAAAAAAAAATCAGCAACCAGATCACAATTCATCGAACCCCAAAAACATAATAAAGTGAAAATAACTACAAAAAACTCACCTGTGCCACTTGAATTTGTCATTGGTCAAGTCAAGCACATAAAGATCATCAGTTGAATGCCCAGCAGGACCTATGCCACCCTAACCATGTACATCACCAATCATCCATCAAAAAATCTTAAAGCATCGTCATAGAACAATCTTGCAACTATCACAAATAAAAATTTCCATGATTTACCTGAAAAACCACCATGGTACCAACAGCAGCAGCCGCATGTGCAGCCCTAGGAGATGGTGGCTCACCAGCAGGTCTAATTCTGCACACACCAGCTGAAATGTAAATCAGAATGCAACTGAATACCAAAAATTCAAACTTAGAGCAGTAAATTCCCACAAACCTGGTCCATTTTCTGGTGAGAACATCATACAAATGTACTGAATTCGTCACTCCAGCTAACCCTACAACAAAAATTAACAAAATTCTTTTTCAGCACAGATACACAAGAGTGCAGGTACGTGTGTGTATCCAACTGAAATCAAAGAGAGTCAAGGGAATGTAACTGATGCCGGGAGCAGATGACGTGGCACCGCCCTCAATAGCGGTGGCACCTCCGAAGAGGATGAGACGAGGACCGGTGGTCTTGGTGGCGGCAACGGCAGTGAGGGTGTGACCGCATCGTGGACCAGGCGCATCCTCATCCGTGTCCCAATACGTCTCCAAGGTCCGATAAGACGGAGCCGGGTGAAGCCACGGCTTCGAGATCATTGAGTCACTGAAATTCAATTCAAATATATATAACAAATCAACGATCTTCAAAATTAAACCCTAAAAATCGGAATCCCAGACAACGAACTAATGGTAGTGGTGGTGGTGGCGGGCCCGGACAAAGTCTCCGGACCCTCGAGATGCATATATTTCCTTGTTTTCCCTGTAAATTCTTCTAATTTATAAATTCAATCAAATTTTTAAATTTATATTCAGATTATTCGAAAGGTCTATGGCTAATGGTATCGCAGTGGCAGTGGTGGGAGGGAGGGGCAATTCAGGGAAGCTGATAAGTACATAACTGTGGAATGAAATAAATGTCCAACCGCACTGTACCTAATGATGCCTCCTTTGGATCGGCACTCGCGGCTACTTCTTTTTTCAGTTCTGTGTGTCAAAAGGGCATTTTCGAGAAGCGGAAAAAGAAAAAAATAAAAAAATAAAATGGTGGTGTGTTTTTTTAACATTGGTTCAACAACATTTTTGAGGTTTTTACACGTGATGAAACTTGTTTTTAAATTTTAACCAAGTATATTTCTGTAGATGGCTACGTTGTTTGTTATGTGGTGTGTCCTTCGCTGCCACTGGGCTTGATGTTTAGGTATCTAAATCTAGGCGATGGGAATCTGCCCTCAAAAAAGGTTAAGAAAGAAGTACACGGGGGGAGTTGCTTGTAAAGTTGAGGCAAATAGATTATTGTACGAGGCCCAGCGGGTGGGGTTTCTAATAAAGTCAGTTGATTTTTTCTTCGTTCAATTATTAATTTCCCCTATTTCGAAGGGGGCGATGCTAACTAACGTACTCAGCATTGAGACGCACCCAGCTGGTCAAACGACCTGTCATTATTTAATAAACATAAAAAAAAAAAAAATCTTCTTTGTTGTGATTAACATATATATTATAATATTGTGAAGATTTGATCAAGTAGTTTTTAAATAATAAATCTCAGTGATTGATTAATAAGTAATTTTATTAATTTAATATTTATCTTTAAAATTTTAGTAAATTTTTAAATTCTAAAAAAAATATGAACTGAAAAATATTTGAGTTTATCCGTCCACTCTGCCGCCCACTTATTAAGCCGATGCTATTTAATAATCCGAATACAGAGCAGGTGGGACAAGCATATGCGAATTGCAGTTAGTTTACGGAGTTGACAGAAAGGTCGATTAGCTTTCTTTGAATGCGCCTTCATCCGGGCACCGTTTCTAAGAAACTTCGTCACATGTGCTGACTCAGCATTCAAAACTAATAAAGTGAACAGGACAGACCAACGGCAAATCAATTCAATGGAACCGAGTAAATCAGAAGTTGAGACCCGGACTCAATATAGACAAATAAGGCCATAAGATAGTAGCCCCGTATGCCTTTTGCCAAACCACAACATTTAAATACGGATAAGGAATCGATGTGAAGTGGATCAGCCGCTCCAAGAAAGCAGGCCGTTAGGGCTTTTAATACCTCTTTAAAATCCATATAATTTATAATATTTGTTTGAATTTTATTCTTAAAATGTCCCATTTTAATTTGTGAAAAATAAATCCATATATTAAAATTAACTAAATTTTCATAAATTTTTACTCGAAAAAATCTCTTTTAATTTTTTTGTTTATAAAATACATGCAAATCTTAAATTAATTTTTTATTACATAATTTCTATCTCCATAACTATTAATTTTTATATTTTTTTTAAAAAATATTTTTAATTAAAGCTTAAAAATATTTCTTAGAACATGGAGTGTGAAGCAAATTCATGTTTGAAGTGAAATTGAGATACTGATGCAAGCTTTTCTCATGTGAATTAGGTCAATTCATTAAAAGAATAATTTATTTAAGTATTTAATTGAATTCCCATGGGAATGTAAGAGCCATTTTGGTAATGCTATATGTTTTAAATAATTGTTATTAATTGTATGGTAGAAGTGATCAACTATTAAGAGAATTAGTTAAATGCTTAGCAAAAATTATTTTTACAATTTTTGTGAGTTTTCAAAGCAATCATATGTGTTTGTTAAAATTAAAATTTATTTATACATTTCTAAATATATGTATAAGATACTTTTTACTCTATATATATAATAATTAATAACTGAGATAAATATTTTATATTGTTAATTTATTTTTTATTTTGTTATCTCAATATAATTAGTAATAATAATAATTTCCATAAAATTAATGATTTTATTTCCTAACTAATAAGGACAGTTTTGGATTTTTATAATATATAAAATTGATTCCCAAAATCTAATTTGAAAAGCTATTCTTTCAAAAATTTTCAAAATCTGCTTTACAATTTGATGATTTTGCAAAAATTAATTTTTTAAAAAAAATTAACAAATGCTGAAATTAATTTTAAGCTTTTCAAAATCACTTTTAACCCTCCTAAAAATAATTATTAACGATCCCCAAGAGTAAGGCTTTTGACACTCTCTAAATTCCTCATAAAATCCCTTTTTAATTGGGATTACCTAAATAACCAGTGACAAATTAATTCATTTATTATTTTGTATGGGAATTCAATTAAATACCTAATCAATTATTCTTTTAACAAACTACTTAGGGTCCATTTGGGATTTTTTTTTTTTTGGGAGGTTCAAAAATGATTTTGAAGAGCTAAAAACTAAAATTAGTGTTCAGAAATTTTTTTTAGAAATCACTTTTTGCAAAATCATCTCATTCTATGGTAGTTTTTGAAAAATATGGAATGATTACTTTTTCATATATATTATAAAAAATTTAAAACTATCCTTATTAATTAAGAAATAAAATCATTAACTTTAAAAAGATTATTATTATCAATTATATTGAAATAAAAAATAAAATTAAAATTAATAATACAAAATATTTATTTTATTTATCAACTATTATATATACCCAATAAAAAATATTTTGTATACATGTTAAAAAATGTGTAAATAAATTTTATTTAAAGATTACGTCTCGTTCGATCATTTACATTGTTACATACGCCTAACAGTAAATATACTAAAACTAACAATAATTTAAAAGAAAAATTATCAAATATTTAATTGACTTTCATCACTACTAATTATTCCTACAATATAACTAACAATAATTATTTTAAAAATTATAGCATCACCAAACTAGTTGTTAACCTTTTAATAAGAGATGGACTATTAGTGTCCCCTAATTAATCTCAAAAAACCTTTATTTTATTATAATTACATTTAATGACATATATACATAGAATTAAAATATTAATCTTTTTTTTCCCTTGTGAGTGGATATTTTTAATACACATATAAATTCTTATGAAACCTCTCATTTTTTGCATCTACAATTTTAACCTCAATGAGCATGATAATAGAAATCAAAATAAATTTTCTTAATCCCTATTCTTCAATCCCCCCGAAAATAAGAAGTTTTCTTATTCTTCTTCCTTTTTTATAGACCTAAAACTCCTCTTAAACAGTATTTCAATGAAAAATTAATAGTAAAATAATAGATTCAATAATAAATAAATAAATACAAAAAAATTTAATAAATCATTACTTAAGAAAAAAAACAAAATGCAGTTTGTAATTTTATTAAAATTTAAAACGGAGTATTTTAAGAGTGTTGTAAAAAAAAAGTATTTTTAATATTAAATAAAACATAATTGAAAAAGAGATTTTAAGACAATTTTAAAGAGGTGCCAACAGTCCCAACTCTATAACAAGTTAGCTACATCTCAACTGGAAAATGGAACCAAACTTGTGATTTCATTTGGGGTATGGCTCCAAGGGCGGTAACTTCAACAGGTGGCAGTCGACGAAAAGAAAAATGAAAAAGCAATTTTATCAGGATTGAACAGGAGAAAAATTATAACCCTTAAAATTAAAATCCTCGCCCCTAATAGAAACAGACCTGTACGCAAAGAAAACCATAACTTTTGAGAAAAATTACAGATCAAATTGGCTGCCAAGAATTTTCCCAATCGATAAAATGGGGCTAAAAGAAAAGGAAGAAACAAGAAGATTTCGATGACATCTGACGGTGGCACTAATTAAAGATCAAACTAACGACTAGCAACTTGTTGGGATGTAAGATTCCATTACCTAATTAAGATCCAACAACTTGCATATGCTAAAAATTGTGTATCATCAGTACGGAATTTCACAGCTCTTACTAGGAAATATGCTGTCCAGAATAACAAAAGCAATAGCTACAGAATTGGGCAATTGGCCACCTGTACATGCTTGCGAACACACAAGAGAGGCTAATCAATCGCATGAAATATACAATGAAGGCCCCATTTTTCAGCAACATGAAGATAATCCTGCAAGGCAGGGAGATCGATGAATCGATTAGTCATAATTTAACGGTTAAGATTCAGTTGACTTATAAGACAAACAAAAGTTGGTTTCAGGACATACTTCGAACATCTTCTGGGCTTCTCCAGAGCTCGAAAAATCTGCTGTGACTGCTCTTCACGATGTTATTCAACATATTGTTTCAGGACTCCCCATCTGAATACTTCCCTGGGAAGGAGAAGTGAGACATTGGTCTAAACGATAAAAGCTGGACTCTATAATGTATTTCACTAAATCATAACAGGTCAAACAAACGATTTGGAGAAGAACTTTTAAATAGATTCAACCGAGCTTCTGTATAATTCAGTTGAAGCTAATCTAAATGAATGACATACCTCTCTGATGATGACAGCAATCAGCTATAACACTCCAGAATCAAAAGTTTTGCAGAGTAGGCTGATGGGTTGGAACTCTGCAGTGCAAAACTGAATCATATAAATCACGTCGCCGTATATGAATCCAAGAGAGAGAGAGAGAAAGAGGGGTCGTGGAAGGAGCAAAATGCGGAGGAAATCTCAGTCTCACTGCTATGAACAGGAATGGCCCAACACACAACATGTGACCATATGCAGTTTCATTGCTGAGTCCAGAACACCTGATCTTGATACCAAGTCCAAGTGCTGGGGACAAATTCATAGTATTGTCAATTATCCCACTCAGCTTCAACAGCTTTGCCAAGAGCATCAAGCTGTTCCCTTATACAAACTGCAGTTATAATGACGGATTGAATCCTAGTCAATTTGCGAAATATAGCTACAGAAACAGACCCATAAATCAGTTATGTAATAATTGATCAAAGTGAAGATCATAAAAAATGAACACATTCAGAGCAACTCAGGAACTCTTATTTATACCGCAGACCGCATCAACAGAGCAGTGTTCAATTATGGCAAATAATGATAGTTCAGGTATAATAACAAAATTTTCGTACGTCTCGGCATTCGGTAATTTTGCTGGCATATAAGGATATTGCTGCAAAACATAAAACATATTTTAATACACTTAACTTGCAAATTTTGTATCAGATAAAATATTGTGAATAACATACCCTCCGAAGCCACCAATGATGGGCATGGCACCATCTGCACTATCAATTTTGAGAATATAAAAGTAAAAAAAACATCATAAAATTGTCATGCCCATGGTGACTGAAATGCCTGAAGAAATCAAGTTTCAAGGAATTTATGAATAAGACTGAAACAGTATAATCAAAATGCAGTACTGCAACAATTAGCGAAGAACTCACAAAAAAGAATCCCTTGATACCAAAGGATGGATGAAAAATGACACAAAATATCAAGACTAGGCTACAAATCCATGGTGTATAAATTACCGCAACCAAAAGAGACTGGCTTTTGTTGCTCAAATGATAATGATGTAGCAAGAAGTGCATCAAAACAGACCTATTGTGAATGCTCAGTGGCTTAAATGTAATAGCATTTGAGGCTGACATTTTCCAAAGGCTACTAAAGAAGTCTTAACAAACTAAAAACCAAGTATCCAAAATTTGGAGATGCAGGGGATCGAACCCGGTGCCTCTCGCATGCAAAGCGAGCGCTCTACCATTTGAGCTACATCCCCCTTTGTGTAGTGACTATCAGAGACATATTATAAATAAGTTACTAGACCAACAGGCCCAAACACTCCTTTCAAGACCCGACCTAAATGTGATTAACGGGCCGAATCGCAAGACAGTGCAGTCTCGCATTCTGTCATTCTCTGCACTTGCTGGGAGAGTTGAGGCCTAGATAACTGGCAGTCCAGCACAGGTGTTGAAGGGCAAGCCTCGCAAATTTTAAGTAACCTCCAACACTATTAGCACCTTTAGTTGGGTGAAGCAAATGAAATTTGAGAGTACCAACGGCCATCCTGCTAATAAGCTACCAGAAAATCATGCCAGAACCAGACAAGGTAAACTTTTCACAAATCTCAAAACATTCAATAATTTGAGAAACCAGTGGCTATGGGCACCATTTATGTCAACCTTAGGCGGCTGTGTTAACTCAAATATCCAGCTACCAACAACAGAAGTAGTTCAAGTTATCATCAACATTTGTCCCAATTCAAAACTTAGAATCATTCCACAGTGCACACAACCAAAACCACAAAAGCTCATGCGAAGTGAGTAATTCAAACCCACTTCATTGATGCTAACTTTAAACCACCACACAATAAGAAAGGACATCAAAAAATTATTGTTTCACTATATTCGGCCGGAACACAAACCCAGGTTTACAAGGAGATAAAAAGGATCACAAATAAAGAAAAAAAATTGCATAAATCAATCCTACATTTTTTTTAATGTATTCAAATTAAACAAACAAGGAAATTTCAGCACTAAAATTCTTGCGAAGCAGATCCAATATCCTCCCTTCCTTTGCCCATTTTCCTTGGCAACAGGTTCTGATGAATGTTAGGCAGAACTCCTCCATTTGCAATAGTAACTGTGCCCAAAAGCTTGCTTAACTCTTCATCGTTCCTCACAGCTAGTTGAATGTGCCTTGGAACAATACGGTTCTTTTTGTTATCCCTTGCAGCATTGCCAGCAAGCTCCAAGACCTGTACATCAATTAACGTATACAACAACATGAGAAAGAATCAATACATATAAACAGATACTAAATTTATTATTTAAAAAAAATTAAAATCTCTTTTGTTTTCTCACATTTTCTCCAAAACCAAAATGTTTCTAAAACAACAACAAATACCATTGACGCCAAAAGACAGGGTAGAGAATCACATTGTAAAATCAAATGTCCAAAATACAGAGCTTCAATGCTGTTCCTCCATGCTCTACTTATAAAGAAACAAATAAAGACCCAATATTTCACTCGTAAGTAGTTAATTACTCCCATCAATTTCCCAAATGCAAAAGTTAATAAAACCCTAACATTGAGAAACGATATTCAACATTTCTTCTCAGCCCAAGAATCGACCAAACACAAAGATTGAATCAAAAGAAACGATAGACAAACCGACCTCCGCAGCAAGGTATTCAAGAACAGCCGATAGGTAGACGGGGGCGCCGGCACCTACGCGATCGGCGTACTTTCCGGCTTTGAGGAAGCGAGCAATACGGCCGACGGGGAACTGAAGGCCAGCCTTTTGAGATCTGGAAATTGATTTCGTCGACTTGGGCTTGCCTCTGCCGCCCTTCGTTGATCCTGCGGAGCTCATCGATTGACAAAATAATGCAATGCTCTCTTGCTTGCTTTCCGGTGAAGCTCTGAAATTGAAATGAAGGCAAGGAAAGCTCTGTTCATTTATATAGGGAGGCGACGTGCGTGGTTTGTTCACACTGCCTCAGAGGGAACCCTGGGATTGCCAGCGTGGAAAATTACCTTTTTATTTTATGTTCTTGATGAGATTTTTCTAGCTGTATGCTATACCAGTAGAAGAATTCCTATCCTCTCTTTATTTTTATGTCATTTTTTTTTTTTTTTCAAATTTAGTCAAAATATTAATTTAATTACAAACAAAGTGAAAAAATTAATTTAACTGTTAGTATTAAAATTTAAAATTAAATCTTGATCACTCATTTGAAAAAGAAAAAATAAAAAGGGAAAAAAAATCAAAGGAAAGATTCTTACCCAAGAAATATGGGTTTTTTTTCGATAAAGTGCATGATGTTTTAAATAATTTTGTGAAAACTCCACGTATCCCATTTTTCTCACATGCCTCGCCGTGTATATATATATATGTATGTATATAGAGCAACGAACCCAACATATTTCTACTATTAAAATTTTGCGTTCTTTCCTTACTTTAATAATATCAATTCCTTTTCCCAAAAAAAAAACTAATCCAATAAAATTTTGCACTCTAAATTCGTACAAGCATGTACCAACCTCTTGACAAAATGAAACATTCCAATCTTGCCACCATCCAATAAGAAAATTTAGATGCAAAGTCACACAAAGTAAATAAATAATAAAAAAAAAGTGATTAATTTTTAAATGTCAAAGATTATTTTGTTTAACCATTCAACAAGAAAATTGAGTGTCACCTACCCGATGTCCAGTTTATGGACTTGCTTCCCAAAATAATAATATCTAATTAGCACAGTAACACTATTAAATTAGCAGTAAGCAGTGGAATAATCCCTTGCAGCTTCACAATCATTTAGTCGAAAGCAAGTATTAAGAATTAAGAAGTGACCTTGTAATCTGATAAACAGAATCAAATCAGAGACAACATCAAAATTGCAACCAGCCGTATTAAATGACAATTATTAGACAAGAAAAATGAAAAAAACATTGTTTGCAGCGAATTATAGATTCATTTGAAAATATTGTTCCTACCAATTACAAATATCTCAAACATCACCAGCGAAGAAACCCAGCGTTTTTACTCAATAATCCAAAATGAGATTTACACATATCAAACTGAAAACCCAAATTCACTACATACTTATCAACATAACCCTAAATCGAAGATTCCAGATCTCTAATAAAAAACCCTAAAACTCCTGAGACACGGATCCAATTTCGCCCTTCCGAGCTGCAGCTTTCTTCGGCAGCAGGTTCTGATGAATGTTAGGCAACACGCCACCATTAGCGATAGTCACAGAACCAAGCAGCTTGCTAAACTCCTCATCGTTTTTCACAGCCAACTGAATGTGCCTTGGAATAATTCTGTTCTTCTTGTTGTCCCTCGCGGCGTTCCCAGCCAACTCCAAAACCTATCAAATTCAAAAACAAAACCACGAGAGGAAAACTAATAAATGGTAAACCCCAGTTTATAATTTGATAAAACAGAAAAAAGAAATATACGAGCGAACCTCAGCAGCAAGGTATTCTAGGACGGCGGAGAGATAGACGGGAGAGCCGGATCCGACGCGCTGGGCATATCGGCCTTTCTTGAGAAAGCGAGCGACACGGCCGACCGGGAACTGGAGACCGGCCTTTTGGGATCTGGACACCGGTTTGGTGTCCTTGGACCTGCCCCGCCCACCCTTGGTTGCTGCAGTTTCTGAACTCATGGTTGAGAGATGGTCTTCTCTCTTTTGGGGAAGATGGAGAATTTTGAAATATAAATTCGAAGCGGTTTGCGATGAGAACGTGCCTGGGCTGTTCTTGACTTCTTGGTTCATATAGAAATGAGGGATGCGTTTTGATTGGTTGTTTGAGACATTCGCGGATCAATGACGTGGTTGTAATTCGCGGCTTCGAATTTTGAAGGATTGCCAGCGTGGCAGGGCTGAATGCTTTTTATTTAAAAATAAAAGTTTGAGCGGGAAATATTAAAAATTTGCCAATTGTTGTACTTTCAATGTCTGTGTGCCTTACGACGTCGTTTTTCAAGAATGAAAAAGTCAACTGACCAAAGTGCTCTGTTTCTCGTCGCTGTGTAGATACATCGGAAGTTCACTTCTGGCCCAATGGAAAATCGATACTGCTTAGCCCCCTCAGTCGCCTTTTGTACACCCACTATTAGTAGTTTTTGGATTGTGATGGAGGTGACAGCCTTCGTCCGCGGGGTCACAGCTTACCCTTGGCCTGCCACATTTACATGCAATTATCCTGTTAATCACCGTAAACAAGACTGTAAAATTCGGATTACTCTTCATATAAAATGATAGTCTTTAAAATATCCTTTAAATTCTTGTAAACTTTAGTTTATTCCTATTTTTTTAAAAAAAAAGATAACAAAAAATGAGGTGGATTGATGAAACTTTTTTATCTTCTTCTCAAAAAATAAAATAAAATAAAATAAAATAATTGAGGAGTGTTTTGTAAATTGTCACTCTAGGATAACCTTAAACAAGAACCAAGTTTGAAGAAGCAACTATTTCCTCTTGGTTTCTTCTACACAAGTAAGAATATGTATGATTGAGTGCTTCTAATTTTTATCTCTCTAAATATAAAAGGAAAAAGTTCAAATTCGCATTATATATACATAATCGGAGTTTACTAGTGATACGTATGATACCAAGTTGAGCCTGGTGTAAGGATGTCAAAATTCTTACCCATGCCCGATATGATAGAGGATATCACCATCGTCTCCCCATCAATGCAATATGTTGGATCAAAATTTTACTGTACTAAGATATAAATATGCAATTCCCATTCACATTCTATCTTTCTGACTTCCTAAATCTCCTTACAAACAAAATATTTTCCAGCGTGCTTTAAGAGTTATGGTGAATAATTATCGAGAGGACAAAAAATTAGTTTGAACTAAAAAATAATTTTCAAGTAATATTTTTCTCATATACAATCACAGGAAGTCGTCGCTGTTATTAACTACCAAAAGGAATAAATAAATAAATCAAATCCATATTGCCGGTGAATAACAACGACACGTGGATAGTGGTCGGCAAAATTCATATATTTTTAACTTTGTGTGTGTGTGTGTGTGTGTGTGTGTGTGTGTGTGTGTAATCAGAATAAAAGAGATAATTTTATTACGATTATGAATGATGATGTTTGAGTAGAGCGAAGGACTTAGAAAGGCAACTTTTGTGGTAAGCCGTAAGCATTTTGATAGATAATAATTAATAAACAGATAGTCTAGGTTTTGTTGTTGACTTTGTTGTTTAGTTGGATTTTTTTTTAATAAGTGGGATCAGTAGGGTTAATTAAAAATATATTTTAAGTAGAAACTGAAAAGTCAAAGTGTCTTTCTTTGCAAATTGTTTTTGTTTTTAACGTGGAAATACTATTCTAATTGCAATATTCTTACAAGGTATTATCATTAAATTTAAAAGTTTAGAATTATGTTAGTATACAGTTGGTTACTTTTCTTTTTTTTTTTTTTGAAATACAAATCAGCACTATTTTTATTCTCCATTTCAATATGAATACTACACTTGACTACTTTCATAAGAAAGGCTAAAAAGTCCCTAATCAAATTTGAACCCATGACCTACACTTTACCACCGCCTTACTCTACCACTAAATATAATTAAAGGAGTCACTAGACATAAAAGATAGATCTACATCTATTAAAAGAAACAAATAAGCGGTTCTTTAAATTTTACTTTTTAAATGCATATTTGCTTATTTATGTAGCAAATAGAGAAATGAAAAAGCAAGTTTTTCCTAAAATGAAATAAATAAAATAGGAACAAAATTATATTATTTTAATTAATTATTTTCCTCTACTAAATTTGATCACCCCCATTTTATCACTCCATCTATTTTAATCACATCTCTATTTCTTAATTTTGTGCATGCTCTTGGATCCATACTCAGTCAATCCAGCTGACGGGTATGAGAAAAGCACACGGGTGCACCCGACATTTTTCAATTTAACAGAGGTCCCGACGCCTATTTAGAATGTTGCAATTTGCCAGAAGCCAAAAGCTAAAAGATGAAGCAACAAACAAAATCTCATTTCATTCCATAAGCTGTTAAACTTATTCGATCCTCAAAGTATAAACGAGACGAGAGTAATCGAGGGATTCATTACATTATCCGAAAACTATGTACAAATTGCAAATTGAACACACACGGTCACCATCTCGATTTCAACCTTGTTCTTTGTCTCGACACACAGGCTGCTGATGAACAAGCAAAGATGGATGATTCTTAAAACAATCCAATTTCAACGGAACCAAACGCTTCAGGCTCTTCAAATTGGCTCTGGCCCCACGCGCAATCAGCACCAACGCAACTTGCACGTGCCCCGCCATAACAGCGCAGTGTAACGGCGTGTACCCAGCGTCGTCAACAACGTCAACCTTCGCCCCATTGTTAAGTAAAACATTCACGCTCTCGATTTTGCCCTTGAACGCCGCTCTATGCAACGCCGTCCATCCATTCTGATCCCTCCCGTTAAGGCTGGCCCCTTCCGCAAGGCAACTCTTCATTGCGTGAACGTCGTCCACTCTCGCCGCGCGATGCAACGTGTCTCCCAGTTGCAGCAGGTCGTACAAATGCGTGTGGCCGTTCTCAACCGCCAGCGCGAAGGCAGTCTTGCCGTCTTTGTTAACGGCGTATTTAACGTAGTTTGGATTTTCTAACAAGCATTTGACGGCATCCAAATGGCCGTTCTCAGCGGCTAGGTGAAGCGGACTTGCCCCGTTTTTATCCAAGACGTCCATTTTTCTAGTTCCAGTAAGCGACGCAAAGTACCCAATCACCTGCGCGTGTCCCTTACTGGCGGCGACGTGAATTGGGCTTCTGCCGTTTGAATCAACCGAATTGACATCAATATTTGCAAAAGCTGAAATCAAAGCATCTATTAAGTCCACCCTACCAATCGCCGCTGCATCGAGCAGCACACGATCATTCGAATCATCGATTTGACATCCAGAAGCGATCAATACATCAACAACATCGACGTTTCCGGCTTTAACAGCTAAAGAAATCATGGACCGCCCATCAGAATCCTTGTGATTCACATCAGCGCCGTTGTCAATCAAGCTCGTGACCAAGTCTCCATTTCCAGAAACGATGGCGTTTTCTAGTAACGACGAAAGGTGAGACGTAGAGCAACCAGAAACCGCTTTGTTGAAAAAGGAAGTGAGATCCGGTATATGTCTATGCCGAGAGATGAGAAACTCAGCCACGTGGGGGCCCACAAAGGAGATGGGAAGCGTGGCGTCCCTGAATATGTGGTGCCCGGGTTTTGAGAACAGACGGCGGAGATCTTCGTGGTGGGCTTTGCCGAGGGGAAGCATGGATGATTTGACGACGACGGCGTCGTTGGGAGTGCAGAGAGGGGGATGATCGGAGGGCTGAGAGAGTACCAGTGTATATGATGAAGAGGACAGCGGCGGGATTATGGAGAAAAGTTTATCAAAGGAGAAGAGAGATTGGTCCGTTGTTGTTAAAGAGACAGCAACAGCCATGGTGTGCATCAAATTGGTTAAACGAAACGTTTTGGTGCACTTTTGGCCTCTCTTGAAGCTTATTTCAACTTCTTTTACATCTGCTTTCACTAACCGGTCCATTGTAAGCGTAACCCCCTCTGTTTTCTCTCAAGTTGAAGAAGATGAAGAGGCTGTGTATGTTAATTTGTTTTGCTGTTGGTATCGAACTATGTTAATTAATTAAATGGATTAACTTAATGTTGAATTGTTGGTTTAGGTTTGGGTGAGAAGGAATGGTAGGGACTTTGAAAATGAGAGGATGACGAACAAGTCAATGATGGCTTGTTTGATTACGGACCCATACACTTCATTTATAAGACGAAAAGGTACTTTCTATTGCGCGTTTGAAAAGGACCATCAACTACCACTTCAATTTCCTGACCAATTGTTCTTGTTAAGTTTTCATTGTAGCCTTGTAGGAACCACTTTGAACAGATTATTTTTTTTTTACCCCCCAAATTTAAGACCTATCTTGCTTAACCACCTAGGTTGGATGATTATGAGCATGGAGGCTGTTACTTTATATGTTTATTGTTATGCCTATGTACCACACGATAAAGATGTCACACTGAGAGCAAGTATGATTATTCTATGAATCTATGATCGGATCTCTGAGAATCATCTTGGATTGTGGTACACATTTTGTTGGGCTGAAATCAATGTGTAAATTTTCAACAATTTGGTATCCACAACAAATAGCCAAGCATAAAATTAACAGCATCTAGTACTAGATTTGTTTCTTCATGTAAGGCTATATAATCAGTTTCTTTTTTCCGAATTGCTGAATCTCTAAACTATTGATATCACATTTGTTGCAGCATGTATCCTCATTCCTAAGTACTGAATAAACATAACAGCCCTTACAACTGCAGACTTCAGGTTTGGTTTTTAATTGAATCAGATACTGTAGACGTCGGTTTACGATGTCCTAGACGCTTTCTTTGAAAACAAATTTCCTCAGCACCATGTGATATCTCAAGCCTAGTCTGTTGCCTGCCAAACAACATTTTGAGTTTAGCATCAGTAAACCTCACTTGGTCATTGGAGAACTAATGAGATATTAAGGTCATTGGGTGCAAAATGCTTTGGTAACCCAAATGCTTAGATTATTCAATCTATTAGGTCAGTGATTTCTTGAATATTCACTTATTATGCATTGCTCCTTGATCTAAACTACTTTTTTGAAAAGCCACTCGACCTTTGGCCGAGTGGTAGAACCACTACCCTCACAAGTGTGAAGTTTGCGGTTCAAGCTATTATGGGGGAAAAAAATTTCTTTGCCAATTATAATAATTGTGCGAAGACAATTTTCTCTCTTTAAAAAATGAGAGTGAATTAAACATCCCTTAAATATTTGCGAGGATAAAAATCTGGACTCTTATCCTAATAATTATCTTATTATAAATATATCAATAAATAATCTCATGTAATATGAGTCGTAATCTTAAACATTGATCTCATGTAATAAAAAAAAAAAACCCAACTTTTTTTTGAAGATAATAAGACATTTCATGTGGGTTCCTGGAGCATTCGTGAGATCGAATTGATATTTAAATGATTAGTAATGTCTGTGGTTGTCGCCTCAACAGATTATTATAATTCAAATGAGCTCACATTTTCATTTTCATGGGCTAAGTCTCATTGTCTCGGGTGTTTGTAGCCATAAACCACATTTCTCTTGTTTTTTTGACTTTTTTTTGTTCCCCCCGTCAAGTGAATGTTACTACCTGTTGATTACCTAATTTAAGCATTTCCTTGGCAGTGTATCATGGCTTCATGCTGTTAAAAGTTGTGTGTCATTTTTGTTTGAACCTCATCATATTAACTTCCTGTTAGTTGCTTAGGAGTTTAAAGTATTCAATGAAAAACAAAAAAAAAAACTTGTTTTCTTCAACTTCATTATATTCCTCACAATAAATGCATGTTGTTATTTCTGAACATGAGAAGCATTTTCAAGAAAATCTGTAAGCTGTGAGAGAGAAATTAGTTTATGCAATTTCATCAGAGCAGTTCAGTAAAGAACTGGCCTTGATATATTGGATTTAGTTGTTTATTTCCTCGAGTATAAAGCATCTTAAGTTGAAGTAGGGGCGGGCCAAGCCAATCCTAAATCCCACTTGTGTTTCAAAACGACGTTATATTTTTCCACCTACTGACGAAAACTGTAAAAACGAGAAAGTTACTTGTGTCTGAACCAGCCAAGTGAGTTTTTGCATATTTGCCCCTTCAATTGCCATTAAAAGGATGGGCTTACACGGACAAAGAATTGGTATCATTAAGCTATTTCTTTAATGAAATCTTGCGATAATAGTCCAACGATAAAGTCATTCTTAATGGCGGCAAAATATTATACACCCACCGGTTGTCTCCAAATTACAAGTCACTGAGACAAAATATAATGTAAATTAAGACGAGGCGAGTCACATCTAAAAATACATATTTAAACCATAAAATCCCAAAATAAACCTTTTGCTTTAGATGAATAAATTATTGTGTTCAGACCAGGAATTTTATGTGTCAAGGCTAATGCAAATACAATGAGACAGGGCTAAAAAAAAGCTTTGCCATTATGCGTAATTATGGACATACTTCATAATGAAGTGATGGATTCCCAAAAAAACAAAAAAAAAAATCTCACTGAGAACATCAATAAGAACAAAATTTGGAAATCCTATTAAAGACTTTGTTTTCATGCCTTTCTTTACATTTGCAGTTTTATAAAATAGTATTTGGTTCTCTAGGCTTAATATCGGGCTCAGGAAAAGTTACTCAAGTCTATTATGGTGTTTCCTTCTTTTGCCTTCTTCATTGAGGTTCTGCAATCATTCTGTCCCTTCATTCAACCATTTCAACCTTTTTCCTTTTTTTTTCCCAAACCTTGTAACATTATTCCCTCATCCATGTGCACTTCTAACACCAGTAACAGAGTAGCTCCTTTCTTCTATATGTCAGCAGCTAGTTCTTGTTTTTCCCTTTTTCTTCTGCATAATTGATGTGATATTGACCTATTCTTTGTTGGGTTTCGTGTCTCGCAGGCGGAAGTTAAAAAACTTCACCTACTTTGTTGAAAGAATGCCCAGATGAACGGCACTTCAAGTATACGAGGATGATTGTTGAGTGTCGGCTTGTGGTCATTGGCTCTGCCTAATTATCATATTCCTAGTTCAAGGTCAATCATGAAAGCAAACACACAACTATGTTCATTTCCCCAGCTACCACTTAGTACATCAATATGGCTAATTGTACTGATATTAGCTGATAGACGCATGTCATACATCAATATATTTAGTTGCTTGGTGTGGGTAGAGCTTCATAGCTGAGAGTTTCTACTCCTTTGGAGCACCGGAGGAGCAGCTTTTGGACCAATATTGTCGCACAGATATTTGATATTAATAACATATAATGTTAATGGAACAGCTGGCAGTTTGGTGAATTAGTGCGTACGTTCGGTGCCTGGGCAGTTGATTACTTTCGGTTTAGTGAGGGAACGAAGCTCTTTTGGTAACAGTGTTCCTGGGTTTAGCAGAGATCAAATTACACATTACAAGGCTAGTTGGCCTTTTTAACTTTGACGGTTGAGGTGCCTCTTTCCTTCAACTCTAAGCAAGCAATGTGCAGCCACCGATATACTGACTATTGACGGATTAGTTGGGCTGCTAGGAATGGGAAACTGAGGCCTCCTTACACGGATTAATTGGGCTCTTACTGGATTCTAGTAAGCCCAAGTTCAGCAACACGACTAAGCAGCTACTCCAAAGTATATGGGTTGGATTCAATGGTGTTCATTAACATGGGGTGATGGTCGCCATGCTAGAACAGTCTTTCCAACGAGCCCACCGGGAGACATATTTTGTGTTGATATATATATATATATCATCACTGCTCTCTCACAACAGTACCAGGCATAGAACAGTCCATTCCATCCAAACACGAATGCACATATGTTTAACGTTTTCCGCTATGAGATCTCCTATTTGTTCAAAATTGTAATGAAAATCTAACACTGTAAGCATTTATATTCCAAGTACAACATTCTTTGGTATTAATAAAAGTTTGAAAAAATATATATTTAGTTAGTTACCAATTTCTCATGCCATATATAATAATAATAATACGGTGAACGTCTGAATATGCGACACAATTTTATGAGAGTATGAGTCATCATAATGTGAGAGCAGCCAGCAGCGATGTCTAATTTCTATTTGTAGAAATCTGATAAAACGTACAGCAACTATTGCTCTCAGCAGAGGGAACCGCATAATGTAAGCCATAGTCGCTTCCTTTTGTTATATTTTTTACACTCGAGATGTCATCGCTACGGCAAATCGTCATTTTCATAACTACATACAATGTTGCATTATCAATGCTTGTTCTATTCTATTTAATTAAACTCTTGGATGACATGCAACTCTGACTCAATCCCATTATCCACTAACACCAGATAATTTATTTTTGATTGAATACGACTCGATCGCTAATAATCTTGGGATACGAGAGTTGTGGCTTTGCAATGAACATTACAGGAGCCTCCTGTTGCCCTGCCCATTTGAGAACTGTGATGATGCAACGATGATGCACAAGTGTCTGTTATTGGATTTTCATGAGTGCTTATCCCTAATCCCTAGAAGAACCCATCACTTTTCATGCTAGGGTTCCTTGTATTAAGACGAAATTATCCTATGTTTTTGTAACCACCACATGCTCAATTTATCAAATAATTGTCTACATGGATTGTGTTAGAACCGTTGTTGCATAGAATATTGTAACTACTAGTTATCCCGAGCAAATATAAAAAAACTAAAAAATATGACACAAAAATTATATAAATTTAATATGCAACAGAAGACCAATCATGGCCATCGCTTCTAAAAAGAGGGGAAAAGAAAAGGTCAATTAAGGACCCATCCTTCAATTCTGAAAGATTTTAAGCTTAACTGTAAGAGATTGATTTTCGGTAAAGGATTCGTAACCGCATCAAATTAATTAGAAGAGCTAAACGCAATGGTGGAGGGTGCGTGTGAGAGCTTTCGTGTAGAGCTCTAGTGCATCGTGTGCAAGCTATACACGTTAGACAGAAATATCTCTCATCTGATATTGTGTTCATCTCTTGCGCACTAATTTACGAGATTTTATTGTTTTATTGAATTTCCAGTCGTAATGGTCGTAAACCGATCCTAATATTGTGTCGATATGTATCGGTTTACTATTGCGTTGTTTGTACTATTATTGGCCGAGTTGCGTGAATTTTCTCTTAAAAAGACAAAAAAGAAAAAAGTCAATTTTTATTGAAATAAAAGAAAGCGACAAAATTTGTTTTTGACGGTGACAGAGATTTAAAATACAACTATTTAATAAAATCACGTCCTGTGCTTTTATAATTTTACTCTCGTAATAATATCACCGTCGCCATTGATTCATTTTAAATTGGCTGCATATGTGAGAAAACAAAAATTATTGAACAGAGACGTACGGGCGCGCGTTACATTTGTCCCGCTTAAGATTATATGTGGTAAATATATATTTTTTATTTAGGAAAAAGGGGATTTAATTTATTATTGAACCTTTAAATATGGGCATCTCGCCGCTCTAAACGTAGAGTTGTGTATCAGACCATCAGTCGTGCTCAACGATTAAACGGCCAATTAAAATTGTGAGGCTAATAATTTTGGCTAGACGCACAGTAAAAGCTTGTAAAATTCAAAGAACGTGGGATGAAGCATCTGTTTTAATCAGGATAACTTGTAGATAAAGCAAGCGAGATCATCACCTCATTGCATTATTTGGTTAAAATCCCAAGCCATGACTATGTAGTTGGACAAGCCAAACATTGCTTGCTCGCCAACCATTTCGAGACATGATTGATAATAACATCCAAATTGACCATTGAAATTAAGGCTATTAAAAGTACTTTATCGATTCGGCTTAATCTTTTAGCTCATTTCTACAAGTAAACAGACAAAACAAAGTTAGTTCCCAACTTCAGACAAACATATACACCGGTTCATTGACCAATTCAAACCCTTGAATTAAGTTAATTTTAAACAACAACCAACTGAAAATCAAAACCAACCAACTAACCAACCAACCAATTTTATTTTTTTAAAAAAAAAAAATTAGTGGTTTTTATGACAAGGCCTAGCTTCGCCCCAGAAATCTGAACCCATTTTTCAGATTTTATGTACACTTTGAAAATTTGAGAAAATTTTTTTTTTTAAAAAAATAAGAACGAAGTATGTGTGGGCGACTAATTAGTTAATCGTGAATTGTAAATCAAGTATTTAACGAAAGAGAAATCAAGCGTGAATCGTATGCGATGATGATGATAACACATTGCGGGAACAAGCGAAACCCATCTCACCCATGTGAAATTGTGATGTTTGTGTTGGCTTCATACAAAGAACCCGTTGGTCAAGTCTTGTTGAAGAGTTTGGTTGGTGGAATTTTGATTTTATTCTAATTAAGGATAACATAATCATCCAAGGACCTCACGTTCGATGTACAACACTACATAGCTTTGTCTTGATACCCATCAGACAAAAAAGTCCAAAGTAGTGGAGTTAAAAGTTGGATGCCAAAAGATAACAAATTTATGTAAATTTTTATTCGGGGTGAAAGGTATTTTTTAATTCATTAAAGTAATCTGTACAAATCTCTGTCATTGGTGGAACTTAGGACATCCAGAATATGCAGTTGCGCTTACAATAAATTTATATATATGTGGGTGTGGGTGTGGGTGTAATCGACCGTTAACAGTGCATGCACTAAGTTTCAAATGAATGATTTGTGTTTTATACATTGAATTTTACCACCGTGTGTTTTCGTGGACTTGGAGACATTTTGCTCTGTTGTTTATTATATATATTTTTTACATGTTAAAAAAAAAAAATAGTTTCATAAACCAAAGTAATGTTGTGACATAACGAATGAAATTAATACACGAGGGGCTGTCTTCAAAAAACAGTTCGCTCCTTGCTGAAAACCTCCAAAAAGTTCTCGTAAGTCATTAAGTTGGAGGCTTATTACAAAACCAAGGAGAGGACTTGGGATTTGCATCGAGAAGACGGGGCCGTTTGCTGACTCGCTCAATAGGTTTTTAACAGTTGGGGGGGTCGTGGATAAAATGAATACGTGTAGAAAAGATAAAACGAAAGATGAAATTGGCATTATTGTGGTCGACGCGAAACGCCGTGCACAAAAGAAAGGCCAAAACCACGCACGCTGGGAGCAAGCCAACCAATCACCGAACGCCACGAAATGGAAACGAGAAAGGACAAAAGCCAGATTAATTAATAAATTAAAAAGTGTTTGAAAAATTGGGTTCTAAAACACAAATATCGAAGGCTCGCCCTTCCTGTGGCGTGCACAAACAGCCGAAGACTGTTCCTAGTTGTTGACCTAACGCACAAACGGACAAAACACAGACGTGGGCCACGCGTTAAATTACCCCCCAAAATAAAATTAAAAAAAAAAATGGAGAGAGGAAAAGGAAAGAGAGAGAGAGAGAAAAAAAAATAATTAATGGAAAATTAATTATTTTGTTGGGGTAAATAATAATAAAATACAAAGAGTTGCAACTACAGAGAGGGACAAATGAAAGAAGAGGAAAAGAGACAAGTAAAGGAAGCGGAGAAAAGGAGGAGGTGTAAAGCAACACGGCAAATGTGTTTGGTGTGAGATTTGAGATGCGTTTTGTGTCTGTGTGTGGCACATGCTCAGCCACCTTCTTAATAACGACAGCATATACTTCCAAAATTTATTAGCCTACCTAGCGTGCCATTATTTTTATTTATTCTTTTACTTTCTTTTTTTTTTTTGCCTTCTCCTCAATTTATCGAAAGGTTTTGTGTGTGTGTTTTTTTATTATTATTACCATGCATGAAGTTGGGGGCATCATTCATGGAGGTTAAATGTGAAAGCAAAAAAAAAAGAGAGAGAGAGAATCTCTTGGAGATGTACATACACATAATAAGTATTGTATGTGAGAGGTTGAATTTTTGTTGAGTTGCAAGCGAATGATGCTCCCTTAATCGATCAAATATAATTATGTCATCAGCTCATGTGTGCATTTATTTGAAATTACAAACAAAATCGGTATTCCTGACCGAAAAAATATTTTGTCAGAGTTTTGCTTCTGCATAGTTCATTTAAAAGTCCAAACATGAAGATATGATTTAACAAGATAAGAGATATATTCTTATTTTTAGAAGAAAGATTTCATTTTTGCAGTACATATGAAGAGACTCGAACTTTTGATTTTAAGAATGTGAATATGCTCCGACAAAGAATAAGCATACTTTTCAGATTATTAAAACTTTTACCATCACAATTTATATAAAAAGACTTAAAACTTTTTTTTATCTCGAAAGAGCTCAATAATAAATTGAATATAGAAATGCTATCCCAACCAAAAATTAAAAATAAGATGATAAACCTGCGAATTAGTTAGCCAAACATTAGTTGATTGATAAAATAATAATCACTGTGAGATAAAATTGCACAAATAATAATGCGTATCACTAAAATTTTAAATTTTCTCAAAGCGTGTTAAAGCTGGAATGAGAGAATCCAATCTAAGGCTAAGAGCTTTGTTTTCTACTGTCTTTTCATTTTTCTTTTTCTTTTTTTTTTCTTCACGAACTTGAATCTCAAATATTCTTCATTTTAATATTGAACCTATATTTATTTTTACATTTTTTTTCCACATTTGCTGTGAAAAGCCGAAATATCAAAATTATAACAAGGCAATAGTTCCCAAATTTTGTCGTTTTTATGGCTTTTAAGTTTGTCATATGTTCTTGGCAGTTTAATCAACGTTTAACATATGAATTACAGAGAGTGACAATTATTGTTTGGAACCCTTTGTCCTCTCCATTCCTAAGCACAACCAAAAATCCAAACGAAAGCAATTGGCTCGCAAAACATAAGACAATAGAGTTTCAATTTTACACTTTCTCGAATTGTGCAAGATCCCAAAAGCCCTAGTGCCACTACCGACCGAATAAAATTGGAGCCGGAATCCACAGCCACTGCAATTTGCAAGTTGTGGGGGGGTTGGCGACTTTGTTAAAAGATTTGGTTTTTAAGGAACCTTTGGAATTTTCCATGTGTCTGACCTTTTCCCCATCGAGGAAAGATCAACGGTTCTGATTACTTTCAGGTACACACAAGAGATGTGCCTAACGAAGTACCTAGCATTTTCTTTTTTTGTGTCGTCTAACTTTCATTTTTCTCGCAGGCATGATTGCTTGAATCTTTATCATCAAACAAAGTAATCAACGGCGGGCAAATCCACCACGGAGGCCCCCCACTTGATTTGCCACGAAAAGAAAAAAATCCATCGATTCGCTCCCCCATAGCTTTTTAAAATAAGACACGTGGCGATTTTAGAGTGCTGCACTACCCAGCGTAGGGGGTCTTCACGGGGACCCACAGGTGGAGTATTGATCATCGTATCGACTTGTTTTAAGAATGGGACTTTAAGGGTTGCAATGGGTCCCAACAACAAAACGCGAGTTTCTCTGGGAGCGACACGCGTCCGCACTCGAGAGATTGACGTAGATATATACACCCTCCACAGGATACGACAAAAACCAAAGCCCCACCTTACGTGGGGCCCATGGAGAGAGCAAAAAAAAAAATAATAATAATAATAATAATATTTCTTCCCCCTCTTCGTCTCTTGGCTCTGACAAAAAACGTGCCGTCACGCGCTTTCCGCTAGCAGACAAAAAACGTGTCCTCATCAGTGGCAGTTCGGTGATTTCGTCGGAAACGAGGGTAGTTTGGGAAATTCGTGTGGGATGGGGGTGGGGTTTGGCAAAAGAGTCGAGACGGAACCCTTTGTCGCCACGTGCCTTGGCGTCGGCCGCACGCAGGAAACTCTGTCTGCTTCTTTTTATTAGTTTTTTCTCAGACAAATTTCTAATGAGTACAGCTACTGCCAGAGCCTGCTTTTGGCTTGGCTACACCCAGCACCGTTTGCAATTATTTAAAATTAATTAATATGTTTTTAAATATAATTAACATAAATTATTTTATTAATTTTCAGTCAACCATCTTTTCTAAAAATTTGTTAAGAATTATAGTTTGTTAATTTGACTTATTTAATTTTGTGGAATTTTTTTTATATTACTAATCAAGTATCCGAAGACCACATTTAACTTTGATTAATTTGAATTCAAGTCATTAAGGCGGTAAAATTCTCTCAATGAGTATTTAATGTAATTATATTCTTAAATCTCGAACTGAAGACCTTAATTAAGATAGAATAATCCTATATCAATTGATCTACGCACTCGTTGACAATTTTATGAATTTCCCTAATATTCTTTTTACATTTTCTTCTCAACATGTAAAAAGATTCATGTATAAATTTTGAGACTATCCTTTTTATTTTTTTGAGGAATAATTCTGAACGGTCTACGTATATTACAACCCAGCATTCAACATGTTTTAGTTCAAGAATAGTAAACGTCCAAACTAATATAAATGATGAAATATGATCTAATATTTTTAATAAATTAAAAAGTCACTCCAATAAATGATAGTAACGACAATGTAGTAACAAGATTTTTTCATAAGAGGATCTAATGTGTGACAGCCCTAGTAAAATCGTACAAAAGACTTACACTGTTACTCAACACGTTTTGAAACTAATTTCTTCAACCGTTATAATTGGTCAATTTAAAAGCAACCGTATATGTGTCACAATATTTTTGAAGCGGGTGTAAAATTACGTGATGTACCCACTTAAAATTATTTATTTATTTATCTATTTCTACTCTTCCAATTAGAGATCATGCTGCACTAAGGTTTGCTTGATATTATTATTGTCTTTAAAATCATAACTTTGAAGAGTTTTCTAAACAATTATAACTGTAGTTCATAGGCTAGAGTAATTTTATTCAATTATTATTTGATGCAAAATGTGTAACTTTTTTTTTTTAAAAAAAAATTTAATCAAAATGATTAATTAAAAAATTATATTTAATTAAATCAAATTCTTATTTATGGATCAAAATAAACATTGTTTATTCTTATTTCAAAGCTAGAGCTTTTATTTTACATATTAGGGGTATATATAGCTTAAAACACATGTCATCATAGTACCTAATAGAGCCTAAATTTTGTAGGTGATTTTGCATAACTAGTTTTAAATATAGTGTTAAGATATAATAATAATAATAATAATAATAATAATAATAATAATAAAAAGGTTAACAGGTTCTAACATATATAAATTATAAACTCTCATATTTATATTAAGTATTAAATAAAATCACATTTCCCTTTGTTTTTTTAATGTTTTGACGGGAATGAAAAAGCTTCACACATTAGACACAAATTCTCGCCCTATTGTTACTCTAACTAAGATGCACATTGCATATTTACGGTCATTAGATGTACGTCCCATAATAAGTAGTATTTGAAGTAAATATTTAGATTAAAAATTATCAATTTATTAACATAATAGTAGTGTTAGCTCACCTAGATGATGAGGCATTAATTAATTTAAAATTTGTGAAAAATTACCAATTATTTAATGAACAACACAATACATGACATTTTTTTTTTGTTGACAGAACATATAACATGATTTAGAATGAAACTTTTGAGAAGCTTTCATTACTATTAGTAGAAAAGTAACTATATTTATTCCCGCTATATTCGACGGTACCATGTGTAGTGCAAGTAACCTTGTTTAAAAAAAAAAATTAAAAAAAAAAAGTCCAAGTAAATTTATGTTTGTAATCCCTAATACAATTCATCTAATAAGGGTAAATGTGTAGATTGAGCTTGCAATTGCAGTCAAAGCGGTCCAAAGGACAGAACTGGCAGCGGCCACCTCAACTCTTTGAAAACTTGATTCATTCACATCACAGTCGCACGTACGCCACAACAAAGACGAAGAAAGGGCAAGCCAAATGGACGCTACAAAAATAAACAAAGACGTTATTTAATGATTTTTATTTTTATTTTTTAAAATGTAATAGGAAACCAAACGGGATGGGTCCCACCATAAACAGTTTAAATCGGCCGCCCCGGTTTGTCGTCTCTTTCGTCTTCGTCCTCCTCCGTCGCTCCCTCACCCTTCATTTTTTTTGCAGTTTCCTCTTTGACTCTCTCTCTCTCTCTCTCTTCCCTTTTTTTTTTTCGGTTTCTTTTTAAAAAGTATTTAATTTTAATTAATTTATTATTTGAACATCCTGTACCTTCTATATGTGTGCAAGTGTAAGATAAAAACATTGATAATACATATAGAGATAACAAATCTCCTGTCTATTTATTTATCTCCCTTTCTGCTTTTCGTTCTTTCACAAGTGTCTTTTCTTTCGTTCAGAAACAGAAACAGACTCTTTTTAAACGAGGAATCAATCTCAAGTATATTTTTTCAAGTTGAAAAAAAAAACAAAAAAAAAAAAGAGACACTACTAACGCAGTGAAAGAAAGTAGGCTGTATTCGTCTTTCTGATTATATTGTAAAGATTTTACTTTTCCACAAGCTTTACATCGAATTAATTATTATGAGGCTGCTGCTTCTCTGAAGATCACACATTTGAGTTCTGGGTTATTTTTAAGGCCTTGTTAGCTCTTCTTGGGTTATTTTCAGCCATGGCTGGTAGTAATGAAGTCAACCTCAATGAATCTAAGGTAGCACACTCTGTTTCATGCTTTGATTTTCTGCTCAAATCTTCTTTTTTTTTTCCTTCCTTTTTTCCTTGACTGATTTCGTCAAACTTTGGCCTATATATATTGTTTTTGGTTTGTGGAGCCTTGTTTCACTTGATTTGGGCCAAAACAACGCATCTGTTTATTATTACTTAATGGATTTGCTTTGTTTCTTCTACTAATCTGGCTCATTACGTTTGAGTTTCTTCAAAAATCTCTTTTAATGCTTATATGTATTTTTAAATTTTTGGTTACATTTAATTGTGTTTTTTCATTTTTGGGCTTCAGTTTCTGGTTTTAGAAGTTGATCTTTGAGCATGCCCTATTTAATTTTGCCGCTAAAGTTTAGTTCACACTCTGTTTTGAACATCAGGCCCACCGAGTTTGTTCATTCTTTTCTTCGCTGTTTGTGCATTCTTTATCTAACAATTTCTTGCTGTTCTGTGGGGTTTTCTTCTTGATTGAGAGATAAGTTTTCTAATTTTCTTTAATTTTTTAGATATGATTGATCAATAGTTTTTCTTTATATCTGTTTTTTTTTTTTTTATGATAAAGCTTTGTAAATGGTAATGGATGATGGACAAGCTTTCTAACTTGATCGCTCTTCACCCCCCCTCCCCTTCCCCTTTTTCTTTCATTCTTTCTGTTTCTGTAGAGGGTTGTTCCTTTAAATACGTGGGTCCTCATTTCCAATTTCAAGCTAGCTTACAATCTCCTGCGTCGGCCTGATGGAACTTTTAACCGGGACTTGGCTGAGTACCTTGACCGGAAAGTCCCACCCAATACTATTCCTGTTGATGGGGTTTTCTCCTTTGATCATGTTGACCGAGCCACGGGTCTTCTCAACAGAGTTTTCCAGCCTGCCCCGCAAAATGAGGCTCAGTGGGGCATTGTAGAGCTTGAAAAGCCTTTGAGTACCACTGAGGTTGTCCCCGTGATAATCTTCTTCCATGGTGGAAGTTTCACTCATTCTTCTGCAAACAGTGCTATCTATGATACCTTCTGCCGACGCCTTGTTAACATCTGCAAGGCCGTTGTGGTCTCTGTAAATTATCGCCGATCACCTGAGTATAGGTATCCGTGCGCATACGATGATGGGTGGGCTGCTCTTAAGTGGGTTAAATCAAGAACTTGGCTTCAGAGTGGAAAGGATTCTAAAGTTTACACTTATTTGGCTGGTGATAGTTCTGGCGGTAATATAGCGCACCATGTTGCGGTAAGGGCAGCTGAAGCAGAGGTTGAAATATTGGGTAATATTCTCCTTCATCCAATGTTTGGTGGAGAAAAGAGAACTGAATCAGAGACAAGATTGGATGGGAAATACTTTGTTACTATACAGGACCGCAACTGGTATTGGAGAGCGTTTCTCCCGGAGGGAGAAGATAGAGATCATACAGCATGTAATCCATTTGGTCCCAGGGGCAAAAGTCTTGAAGGTCTCAAATTCCCTAAAAGCCTCATTTGTGTAGCTGGTTTGGATCTTATTCAAGACTGGCAATTGGCTTATGTTGAAGGGCTGAGGAAAGCTGGTCAAGATGTGAAGCTCCTTTTCCTGAGGGAAGCCACTATTGGGTTCTATTTCTTGCCGAATAATGACCACTTCTACTGCCTCATGGAGGAGATAAAGAACTTTGTGAATCCTAGCTGTTAATATCTACTTAACCTTAACTACAGGCAACCTTACATAACAGGAGTTTGACACTTCAGTCGTTTTTTTTTTTTTTTCTTTTTCAACTCTTTCGAAGTGATGGTGTGTAGTTATAAGTTTGTGTAGTATTACTTCTTTACTGTGTTACCATTCATGGTGGTGGTAATACAAGCTCTGCTTCTTTGGGTACTGGCTGTTCATCTGCAGAATGGAGCTGATGGCCTATGCCATTCACGTGTCCAGAGGTCATCTATCTGAGACTTTCAGTTGTTCAAAGGATCAGAAATTTGTTACTTTGATTTGGCAGAACCACCAAATTCACAGCTTATCGCTGGTGTAACTTCTGGTAACGAGCAATGGGGAAAGAGAAATTGCCGAGGGTAGCATTCGGTGGTTAATATCAATTGGTTTTAGTAAGCATGGGTAATTTGTAAGCACTAATTTCAAAAACCATGAACTGGAATATGTGTCCATCTTGTATGGACTTTGTATGTTATACATGTGTTCTGAAATTATATAAAGATTTTGTTTTTACTTCCAACTATCTCTTGCCTTTCATCTCTCTATCAGAGCCAATCTCGCATCATTTCATTTGTTTCTGTGGTCTTAGGCCTGGCAAGTTGTGAAGATAGAGATTCGGTATCTGGTGCCTTTGATTCAGCATTGAATCTGTATACTTGTTTATTGGTCGCCTCCTTTTGTGAAAGCACGATTTTGCAATTTGCTTAGGCATTTCTTTTCCTTTTAACTGTTCAAGCCTGCCTACAAGTACAAGGGATGGGGATCTATGACTGCCACTTGCAAGTACCAAGCATGGAAACAAAACTGTTTGCACAAAAGTCCACCATGACATTGATATGATATATGCTTTTTATTTCCAGTACTTGAAATGGAGTGCGGCCTTCAACTTTTGATGGGGCTCGTTCGGTTGATAGTTGAAATCCCCACTTTGATCACCCGCTCTCAATGCCACCCCTTGAGGATTCAGACCTCCAATTGGCATCATAAAGCCTAAAAAGGCAAGACCGGTTACCAAACGTCCAAATTTTGCAAAAGGAGTTCAAGTGGCAATGTGGCATGAGGCGTGTGGCTTGGCGGACCATTCCATTCCATTGTGTCCCGGAAGCTAAAACCAAAATCCAATCCACCAGAATCATGAATTTTATTTCGTAGAAAATTTTTATGATTGGACGCAAGTCTAAATCATGTGCTTCAACATCAATTTAAATTAATTTCACAGTCGTGTCATGATTACCAAATTGGAGTTAGGCTTGTTTGGAGCTTGGGATAATAGCAAAATAGAGGAATTTTGGCCATTGTTGTTTTAAAAGAGGGAAACGTTGATCTAAATTGGTGGTTGGAAATTTTGGAACGACTCTCAGTGTCCCAGTCTATAGAGGGACCACTTTGAAAATCTACAAGAAACCAATTTTGATATCAATATTTAATAATTTATCTCAACTGTTGGGCATTTGCTTTTACAGGGTTTTTAATGGAACAGCTAGGCTTCGGACAAGGACGTGGAACCTTGTCTTCAATTGACTTTGTTAGCTTTTGGCCTTTAGCTTAGCTTAGAATACCATGCCTCCTTTAGTTTTGCACCTGTCAATCACCGAGATAATCTCTCCTTTCTTTATTCATTTATTCACTTATTTATTTATTTTACATAATTAAATTTTAATAATTTTGTTATGGCTCGCGACCTTTCTTGTTCTGATTCCCAACCGTCTTCCGCAAAATAGCTGTTTAGGCTTTGAAAATATTCTTCTTAATACGACAAAGTGGGAGTCATTGTCGACAATTGGCTTTTGTAAAATCACTGTTATGGACAAATTCCTTAATTTGTTTGGTTTTGTACTTGTCTGCACACGTAGGCGTTCGTCATTCATTGGCTGTTTTGCTTGCGGTTCACACCATCATTTTAAATTTACCGGGTTTGGTAAACTACGGAAATGTCGGTTAATGTGGGCAAAATTTTTAATCAGGAAACTTGATCGAAGGTCGATTTGACACGTCACTAAGATCCAAATAGAAAAATACAAGAAAGGGCGCTGCGCTGAGCGTCGCAAAAACGTAACACGGACAAGATTCGGGAGGGGAGGCATTGGGCGAATGGGCGTTGACACACGAAAGAGCTTTTAACGAAATTGCAGTGGTGAAGAACAAACACAACAAAGTACAAAAATGGCTGACAGGTTAGCGTCACATTGCAAAAGCAAAAACATTATATGAACGTCAAGTCTTACAAAGTTTGCTTAAAATATATCAAAGAAAGAATATTCTTAGTACACAAATTAGGGTATTTTTTATCGTCAAATCAAACGATGAATCAAATATAATAAATATACTTCACAGGATTTTTAAGTCTCCGGAAGGATGCTGATACGAAGATTCAAGCTCACCACCCATAACGACAGACAAATGCTTCTTTGTTTTGTTTTTGTGTGCGTGTGTGTCTGTGTGTGTGTGTGTGTGTGTTTTTTTTCTTTTTTAAGAACAAAATGAAAGTGGTTTGTCGCTGTTTTAATTAAATTATATGTAATCTTTTTTTAGTGAATGTGTCATTAAAATATTAAAAAAAATTAAATTCAATACATTAAATATTATTTTTTTTTAGTCGGTTAAAATATAATAATACCCTATCAAACAAAAAATATAAAGCTCCACAACACGTCCAACTAAGCCGCCTCATTTAATGTGGGCGGTGGGTTTCAACTTTCACTAAAATATTTATTTTAACAAAATAAAAATATTCTCACTAAAGAATGATTAGTGAATAATAAAAGGAAGAAACATAAAGTAAAGTAAATGAAAAAAATCGATAAATACCCATGAATACCGAACGTACAATTCACAAACAGGAAATAAGAAATTAGAGGAATCAAGTATATACTATAAAATGTGGACCAAAAAATTTTTTTGGGAGACATTACTGCTATAGTTTTTGTAATCACACACGTTTGTCAATACAATTGGTAATATAGTATATAAATCAGTGCGCTGTGTAATGAGTACATCATTTCCTTCAATATGATTCCGACGCGATTCAGCAGATCTACAATTTTTGTTTGTTTGGGTGTCAAATTAGGAATTTACCCAAAAAAATGCCACTGCTTGGATACAGTCTGCGCCAATGGTATGATTAACGGTTTCTCTAAACAAATTCCATGAGCTTACCAGAGCTTCTCGAAAACCAGACAGCAAAAGTGGAGATCTGCTTTTCCAAATTCGTTCTTTCGGTGGCGGATTAACCGATAAACTTCAGCTGAAACGTTCCGTGAACAACTTATCATCAATGCACGTTACATGTACCGTTTACTTTTAAAATGAACAAGCCCCCCTTAAAAAGAAAAGAAAAAGAAAAAGATACTCAGGAATGAGACAGGGCGACTAGTTCTGCAGCCAATCAATTAGATGGATGTTTTAGAAATAGACACCGCTACTGCTCGGATCATATTAAACTGAAAAAGGCAAACAAGCTTAGTCCACCTGAGCTCGCTGCAGAAATCTGATGACAGATTATCGTTTAAAACAGAGCATGCCAATTTACCAGAAATGGATGAAAAGTTAACGATTGCTGAAAACGTTGTTACAATGGCACAACAAAACAATACAGATTGGGAAAGAAACAAATTAGCGAACTAAAGAGCTATGACTATTCAAAATTACAAAATAAATCAGCTCTACAGAATAAAAAGGAATCATAGCTCAAGTAGTGATACAAGATGACCCAATCTGCAAGTCTAAGAAAAGAAATGAATACATTGAGGACAAAAAGCGAGAAGCTTTTCCCATTCACAGTTAGATTTGTGAGGCTAGAAAGCCTCAAAACACTGGAAGAAGAGATTTCTGGAATTTGAATCATAAAAATCGGATTCAAACCACCTATAAACATTTTTTTACACCTTAGTATTTTTAAAACACCTCCAGCTATACCATTCATTCGAACTTCCAAGATGTAACCTTAGAGGGTCACCTTCATCGCTTTTTGAGTAAGATTTACGTTCCTGAGCACCCCTCCTCGCCTTATTTTTTTCTAACTCAATCTAGGGCAATTTGTCTCCCTTTTCTGTCCTCAACTACTCTACAAAATGAAGTCAATTTAGTACAAAAATACAGGACTTCAGCTGGTTTTTTGATATCCTGCTTGTCCTGGAATCTTATTTCAATTTCCATGCGCATTCAGCATACCCGTGGTCATGCTCCACCAAAAAATGGCCTCAATTGCCTGCAAGAAAATGAATAATTAATCAAGCAGTCATGCGAGCAAGGGACTGCATATGTTTTCAATAATGAACATTCGTATGGTTCACCCAAATAAGAGCACCAGGCTAAAAGTTTCAATATCCAAATTTATGACTTATTTCCTGGAATTCCAAAGTCACGACAAATGTTGTAAATGTTCTGAATAAAATGCAGTTAGTTTTCCTAACCCCAACAGCTGAATCTGTAATTAATACTTTGTTGATGCGAAATTCCTGGCATTCAAGCTGAAAGATTTTTATATCATAAAAAAGGACGCCGGACTCCAGGAAAATGATGTGAATATGCTCATACAACATGCATTTCAACAAAGATAGATATCACATTCATTGGAATGGCACATGCCAACAGAAAATACTCAGAAATAAGAGTTTGCTTACACTTCTTCAACACAAGAAATGAATTGGTCTCACAGAAAAACAACACTTAAATTATCCAATCATCATTCACAGTGAACCAGACAACAGCTCAGATAATCTAACTACTTATTTCAGCAAACTACAGTCACTCCTACTAAAAGAAGAGATCCAACTCTTTTAGTGCAGTTGATCTAGCTACTAAAAGAAGACATCCGACCTTTTCTCAAAGCATTGCTTCCATCTATGGATGTGCAACTGAAATATTTTAAAATTGTCTACCAAAGCTATAATTCACTCCGCAATTTTCACAATTGTATCATGCAATCCCTATATGGACTCTCTTAGCTCACTTTATTTATTCTGTTTTTGGTTTACAATTTAAACATCAAATATCAATCAAATAACTATCATTGCCTATCTACTGCTCAGAGCAAATGGTCATATGAATGATAAATATCACCAACAATAATGCCATCAACTTGTTGAGGCCAACAAGAATGTCATATGGATATAAGTATCAAACATTTGAAAAGATGTGTACCTACAAGCTATTTGAAACTGAATTCCATCTTACAGATGATGAATCACTGAAAAAGACACAAGAATGCTTTCTGCTACTTCTAGGGCATCACATGCTGCAGCATGAACTGGTGCATTACGAAGAAAAAGCATCCACAGGGACATCATACCCATACTTGCACATCAATCCTAAAACTTGATTGACCTTATGCCTTTGACCGCATATTGCATAGGCATTATACATTATCCAAAATGTCTTTTTGGAGCAATCTATTTTGCAATTCTCCATCTCCTTAAGGACACTCTCCATTTCTTCTACGCGCTTTTGTGATGCGTACATGACCATTTTACAGTGATAAAGGGACCGACACGTTCTCCAACCAGCAGATTCAGCACGCTTCACAAAGTTTGCTAGCTTGTCCACTGCATTGCATCGGAAATAACTTGAAATGATGCTCCTCATAGTACGAACAGTAGTTACAGATGTTTTATGCTCAAATGCATCATTTATTGACTTTTCCATTTCCTCTAAACAATCCTCATCAGCGTAAACCCTTATCAATAGAACATTCAACCAAGGTCGATACTCATTTTCTGGAATAAGCCTCATTAAAGCCTCAATCTTTTTAATTCTGTCTATCTTTTTAATTCTGTCTGTGTCACAATGCTTCTTACAATATGCACATATCATGGCTCTGATTAGTGGGAATTCCTTACCATCAACATGATGTTTGACCAATTCATATATCTCTTCCATCCGGGCTAAATTATCCGAATGTGCATACCCTCGGAGCAATAGCAAGTAGGTATTAGTATCTGGCATTATTGGCCCAGCCTTCATCACCTGATAAATTTCTTCTACTTTACCCCACATCCAAGCAGTCATGTAACCAGCAATTAAGTAATTATACGTGAACACATTTGGTGAGAGATTAGAGTCCTTTATTTCCTGAAATGCCGCCTCCATGTGATCGACCAACAATAAGCGACCAAAAACCGATATAAGAATGTTATATGTTACGATTGAAGGACTAATATTTGCTTCCTTTTTCAAGTCCCGAAACAATGACTGACATTTATCAGAAAGACCGTTATACATATATGCCCCTAATAGTGCGTTATATGTACCAATTGTCTTGAGATGCTTGTTAGCAGCCTCGGCAAATAGGTCAGCTGCAAGATCTACATTGTTCATCCCACCAGCAAATTTAATACCCTTAGTATATTCTTCCTTTGTCATTGGAATACCATACCCAGCCTGCCTTCTCCTCCAATTAAGAACCTGAAAATAAATAATTAAATGTATCAAACACGTAAATGCAATTGGGTTAAAATTAAAAAAAAAAATGAAAAGTCTAGTTGATAATTTTCCATTCCCGACATTTTATAAAATGTTTTAAACAATTCATAGCGATTAATCCAATTGAAATTATTCGTTTTCATACAACCAACCAACCAACCATCGTTGTTAACATTGTAATATTAAACTAAGAAAAATAAAAGCATGCAAACCCAATTCAGATGTTATTGAAACAGATTCAGCTGAAATAACTCACAAAACAACACAACCAAAATTTCAAAATACTATGCGAATGTAGCCATAAGTCTTCGCCAATAAGCAAAATACACTTTACAACACATAAATCAAAATAACAAAAGTAACTACCTCTAGTCCTAATCGAGGGCGGGAACCCAACTGCTTCATTAGCTCAACAAAAGCATATCCATTGCTCTGCCTCCTGAGGAGAGACAAGCCCTTTTCGTCCAAAACCCTAAAAACCTTATCCAAATCATCGACGTTTTCCAATAGCTCGTCTCGCAAAGCCGACACCGTTTTGGCCAAATCCTTCCGGACTCTCGCGTGCGGAGGAGTTAACGTCTCGGACAACAATCGAACGAGGGTGGGAAAGACGGTGTGGGTTGCCGGGGCGCACAAGTCGCGGGTAAAACTGTGATTTGGGTCCTTAGTGAGGGTAAAAACGGAAAGTGGAGGTAGGGTTTTGGGTTTAGAGGACTGGCTTTGAAGACGTTGTAGAAGCAGCTCGGATTGCGCTGCGTCTGAGAGCTTCCACACGCGCTTCATTGTTCGGTGATTGATACGACGGCGAACATGACTCAATAAGAAGGTGATCAAAGATTGAATCTTCCGCTCCAACCTCAAACACGTGACTTGGCGGCTCGCTCGTTTGAGCCGACAAACGCTCCTGCTTCCAACGCTAAACGGTGAATTTTCTGCTTTTTTTTTTTTTTCTTAAATTAGAGCTGTCAAAATTTATTACCACCCGCTTACCTAATACCAACGTAATATAAATAAATAAGTATGGATTAATAAATTTAATATGATTATTAAATAAGTCGAATCCGGATCGACACAATTTTTTTCGTGTTAGGTTAGGGTTAAAGTTCTTGACCCATTTATTCGATTAATGACCTGATTATATTTTTTATTTTAAAATAATTTACAAGTTCTTATCATCAAAACTCAAATATTAGAGATAATTTTTCTTTTATTTTTTTTAAATGATGAATATAAACACAATATTTTATTTATAAAATTTTATATACATTTAGGGCTTCAACAGTACAAATATGTAAAATATTAATAGACATGTATATTTTATAATATCGATATATAATATTATTTACATATATATAATTAAAACTTTAATAGTGTAAATGTGTAATATTTTGGTACATATGTATATTTTATAATATTGATAAAGTATGTATGTGTGTATGAATGATGGCATATAAGTAGTTGATATAAATTTTGTTTAATATATATATATATATATATATATATATATATATATATATATTAAGCGGATTATTAAGTAATCCAATTATTTTTTTGTGTCGGGTTAAGGTCTTAATATTTTGACACGATTATTAAATGTATTGGGTTTAGGTCGACCTAAATTTGACACCACACAAAATTGACATAACACGAATACTTTCCGATGACCTATTTTGCCACCACTAGTTTAAATATCTATTTTTATCTCCGATTAACAAATTTAGGTGTGTGTATATATGCCTAAATTTTGAGCAAAGCGACTTCAATATTTACTGCTTGCAGTTACTAGAGCAAATTTTTGGGTCTTGATAAATTATTATTTTAATGCTAGAATTAATAAGGCAATATATAAAAAAATTAAACTTCAAAAATTTAATAGTCAGAGATATAAAAAATTTTAAAACATTAGTAAAGTTCAAAAATTTAGTAATCAGAGATATAAAAATATATTTTTAAATTAAACGAATAAAAAGTTTGTATTTTGTTTTATGTATTATGATTTTGAAGGGCTAATTTGGGCTCATAGGGCCACTACAGTGTATGGGGAAAGGACAAAAAATTGAACCCATACGTTGTTGTAGGCTTTGAGTTTTGTAACGGGAGGGATAAAAAACGCTGCAGCTGCTGCTCTAACAAAAGCATGTGCGGGACTACACCCAATCGATACCTCCTGAGGCTTGGCTTGATTACACTTGGATAGAATCTATCCGTTGACATATAATCCATTGGCCATGTATTAATTCTAGGCAGCTGCTAGATAGTTGAGTGAATATACAAAATTACCCTTCACCACACATTCCAGGCACTGACAAAATTTTTCTACGCAGTAGATGTGTCTTTATATTCGGCATCTAGTGGGTTAGAGTATTAAGAAGGCTATTATGTGATAAATAATTTTGAATTTGCACAATCACATAATGCAAAACTTTCTGAGTATGAAAAGACTAATATACCCTTTAAAACAAGTGTTTTGACAGTGCACAAATGAGAAATTTTTAAATTAATTAATTTAATAACAGCACCAATATTACCGTTGGATCAAGTAGCCAAGAACGAAAATGATGCAGTGGATGAAAGGATTAGATTAATGGCAACTTCTTTTGATTTTCAAACAAGATATGCAGATGCTACAAAAGAGTTGTTGTGAAGGTTTTAAAATCATATGATAACAAAAATAAGCTACATTATTGTTTTATGGATAGGAAACATAATTGTGGGTATTTCAAATTCTAGATTTCATTACTTTAATAGTGTTATATTTGATAATAAAACCAAACTTAAATTTTAAGCTTCGATGGAAAATACACACTTGGTAAAATCTTCAATCACTGACTATTCAAATATCGATGTTATCGGAATTTGATTCGTAACATAGTTAATCTCAAAGAATATAGCTTATTGCATCATGAAGTGTATTTGCTAAAATGAAGTGAGTGTTATGGCTTTAAAATGAAGTTAAGTCCTCGTCAAGTTAAGTTGAGATAAAAAAAAAAAAAAAGAATGAAGTTAAGTATAAAAAATGAAATGATTACTACTCCTCCGTTTTCACCAACTTCAAACACCGTATCACTGTGCATTTTGGATGCATAGTATTTTGTCTAAACACTAAACTAAGAATCAGCTTTTTTAAGATTTAAAAACTATAAATTGCTCCATTTACTTGATTGCCCTCGAGTACTTAACGGTTGCCTAACATTTATATTTATACGCATCGAGGGGTAATATGCCAATATATGAATAGATTCTCTTTAAGTATGGTAAAGTCAAATTTTAGGGGAGGTATCCAAAAATTACCGTTTAATAAATACTTTCAAAAATAAATTATTTAAAAATTTAATTATCATATAATAATAATAATAATAATAATAATAATTATTATTATTATTATTATTATTATTATTATAATTATTATTATTAGCATCAGCAGCAGCTGGGGTTAGTATTGATCCATTATTTAGTCTGGTGGTTGTTGTTGTTCGTTATTTTTCAAATTTAACAAGACAAAATAATTTAAAAAAAGGAATGTCGTTGATGTTTCCAGTGCCGTTGCCACTTCTTAAGCAACACAATTTAATACTATTAAATTGAAAATCACTTGAATAATGCAAATACGACATCTTCATTGGTGAAGGAGATATTACGGCGGTGGACGCGCTTTACAAAGTATTGTGGCCATCATAATACTGCCACCAAACAGCAACGAACTGAGGCTCACCGCCATCATTGAACACATCGGCAGCATCTGACTATTGTTATGATTGTTTCAACGCCAAGTTTGCGACTATTTAATGGCGATTAATGGAGGCTATCAGCTTAGAGTGCCATACTCTCCTCCGTTGCGCCTCCTATGTCGACGAAATTTTTAAGTTGAGTAGAGTATGAAATTTGCAGTTGGTGGTGCTAATTTTCTCACTTTTCTAGTAAATATTTTTTATCTTCAGTAACAGCACTGACGTCAATGACCGAACCTCTATTTTTTATTATTTTATATTAATATATTTATTTATGGAAAGATAAACTAATATATATTTTTAATAAGTAAGTAATAAGTACATTTAAAATTTTCATTTAAGCTAGAGACCGTATATCCGCTTGTAATATAACAAAATTTGTACATTTTGATCATTGTGCATAAACATTTTAATTTTAATATTGATTTACAAGATGAATTGGGTAGTTTAGTAATGTTGTAGCATTTAAAATAATAATTATTAATTGTAATATAAAAATAATTAGCTGTAGAGAAAGTGAGTTAAATGTTTAGTAAAATTTATCTTTAAAAGTGTCATGAATTTTAAAGCTATTATATATATTTTGAAAATGTAGGTATTAAACTACTATAAGGATGTAAATATCTGAAATTGATGGACAAAACGACTTTGCATCTCAGGTTTCGTACCCCACTCATTTGTCATTTACCGAAGTCAGCGTTGGATTTCATCTGACGGCTGGAAAAGAAACACATGGAGAAATAGGAGTAACCTGAGAAACAGGTTATGGGTCGATCAGTTAAAGGGGAATAACTGATTGGTAAAATAGCACATGCAATAAGTTGAAAGTATTTTTAAAACTTACGTGTTTAAACAAATAACTAATTGATATATGAAGTTGAGGCTGCAAGCATTCCCCTTGCCATTGAAACTGCTTATGAAGATTTTGAGCGTTCTGCCTTTTTTGTCGGTAAATGTATTATTGTTTTAATTGGAGCCGGTGAAGCTAGCACCCCAACGCTTCAGAGAAAATAACAATACTCTTATTTCTTATGTTTTCTTTGCTTGGCTCCATTAATATTTTATATGAATTACTTTTGTTCTAAATTTTGTTGGTGGCTTTGGGTATTCATTGTGGCAATCATTTTGTGGGTGAATGGCCTGCATAATCTTGATTCACTTGCATTTATTTTCATGCATGTTTTATTGTTGGATATTCTATATTATGGCGCATTATCTTGTAACTGAGGATTTTTGTTATGGTTAAGTAAGTTGATGGCATAAGGTGTCGTATGAAAAAATAGAGCTTATATCAATTAATTAATTTGTATGTCAGTAAATTTTTTGGGGTTTCAATATCAAAATGAATGAATGAAATACGTTGAGATTGTAAATATCACATTTACTCGCTAGGTAGAAATTGAAGAAACCTCTTCGGCAATTTCAGTTGTAACTACCTATATCACAAATTCTTCAATTTATTCACAAATTATTCTATCTTACCCTCCACACAGCCTGCAGCCGATATACTAGCCCAGAGTAATTGCAGGTAGGGCCTTCACATATCATACATTCAAAACAATTTGGATTCATACTTCTTGGATTTATCTCAAGAGAAACAAAATCACAACGAATAAAGAAAAGAACAAACAAAATCAATTCACAATCATATGAACAAAACCCAAAAAAAATAAAATAAAATCAATTAACAATCATATGAACAAAATAGATGCTGCAAAGTTTACCCACATAGACCCAGCAGCAACACCACCACTATCACCAGCCGAATCAAAGCAGAGACGTAGCAGCAATAGCACACGGGGTCGAGATGCAGCAGTAGCTTTCTCTCTCAACGCAGCAGTTGATTTTGCGTCAAGAACTATGACACAGAGAGAGTTGTGATGATTACTTGTAAATGAAGGACAAGAGTATTCACACAGAGAGAGAGAGAGAGAGAGAACTGTGACAGTTAATTGTGGACGAAGAAGAAGAGTATTCAGAGAGAGACAGAGAGTTGTGAATTTAGATTGGATGAATTTTTATTTTTTTTGGTTTACTGGTACTACAACTTCAACTGGTTACCCATTGTCCATCAGTTAAATCTCAACCATTAATTGCCTTCGTTTACAATCTAAAGGGTCATTTGATAAGAGACAAACAAGTGGGGTACCAAACCCATGATGCAAGCTAGCTGGACCCGAAATTAACATAATGTTTGAATAAAATTTATTTATATAATTTTAAATATATGTATAAAATATTTTTTATTGTGTTTTAATTTATTAATTTTATTTTTTAATTTTGTTATCTCATAATAATAATAATAATAATAATCTCCGTAAATTTAATGATCTTATTTCGTTATTAAATAAAGATAATTTTAAATTTTTATAATATACATGACAATATAAATGAAAGTGTGCTAAATACAAAATTAATTCTTAAATTTAAATTTTGAAAGACTACTCTTCCTTACATGTCAAAATATATTGTTGGATAAGTGATTTTGTCAAAAGTGACTTTAAAAGAATTTACAAATATTAAAATTACCTTTTAGGCTTTAAAAATCATTTTTTAACCTCTAAAAAATAATCACAAATGAATCCTTAACAACTTATTTCAGAAGTGATTGCATCACAATCTAAATTCATCAAACATGTTTAAAAATTGAAGTTAGTTCCAAAGCTGATTGTTTCAAAATTGAATATAAAAGTGATTGTTATTGAAATTATTTTTAAAACTGATTACTTAAAAATTGAAAATAAAAGTGATTGCTTGAGAATCTAAAGCAATCCAAACATACCCTAACTCTTAAAACCCTTGTTTTTTTACATTTTTAGCCTTAACTAAAATATCCTTGAAAACAAACAAGAAAATGCCATTCCACATAATTTCTCTTGCATATTAAAAATTAGTTCACACCTTTGCAAATATTTCTTCTCTTTCACTGCTTGGCCCTTTATTCATAAAAAGCTTGTAAATAATTTGCATGTGAAGGATAATTAACAAAAAAATCTTGAGCATCCTTAGGTTATGTTTGAGATTGAAGTGAAAATATTTTATTTTGATTATTTAATAGCTTTTGAAAAAAATAGTATTCGGTAAATTTTTATAAAGATTGTTTATTTCATAAGTTTCTTCACTTTATTAACAACTTTTAAAAGTAGGTAAGAAATTATTTTTTGTGATCAACTTTTCAAATAGGACGTTGCACCCTTTTAAAATTCCTATTAACAACCTTAATATTTTAACAAAAAAATAATTATGTATAATTTTTTCATAAGCCCTAATATATGAATAAAAGAAATTTAAACTTATATATATTTTAATCATTACATAATAAAATATTTTTTTGTACATATACTCAATTTTTCAAACTCATAGTTACTACAATAATATAGTTTAGCAAATATTAAGATACTTTTTTAATTACAAGAAATGACTCATTTCATTAGCCACCTCTAAATTAAACTAAGAGCTGGCAAGATTTGATACGACTTGAATATCTGACATGAACATGACACAAATAAATAGGTATGAGATAAATTTGATACAATTATTAAATAGGCTATGTTAGGGTCAACACGATTTTTTTTGGATCGAGTTAAGATTAAAATTCTTAACCCATTTGCCTAATTAATAACACGATTACATTTTATATTATAAATCAATTTGTACATTCTTATTATCAAAAACTCTTTTTTTTGGGGGGGGGGAGGATGAATATATATGGTGTTTCATTTATAAAATTTTATATAAATTTAAAACTTTAATAGTGTAAATGTGTAAAATATTTATACACATTTATATTTTATAATATCGATATGTAATATTATTTACATATATATAATTAAAACTTTAATATAATAAACGTGTAATATTTTAATAGATATGTATATTTTATAATATCATATATATATGTAATAGAGTGCATATATTTGATGTAAATTTTATTAAATATATAGATATTAAGCTGATTATTAAGTAATCTATTCATTTTTGCGCATTAAGTTAGGGTCTCAATATTTTGATATAATTATTAAACGGGTTGTGTTTGGGTTAGTGTAAATTTAACATGACATGAACACGAGCTGGTGATCCCGTATTACCAACTCTAACTAAACTAGCCCTCAATTAACTAGGTCTTTGTTCTGGCACTTGGAATTTGATGTATTGATTTTTTTTAAAAGAATTTTGCATGTTCTTTTGAAGCCATGTCTATTTTCAAATTTCTTCTTCATTTAGTGTTTGCCTTAAAAAACCAATAACATATATACATATACAGTGTGTTTAATAATAATAATAAGAACTACAACAACAACAACAACAACAACAACACTCTACTTAGTCATGCCGAATTGAAATTGGAACTGGAAGAATTTGTCGGTATAAAGAACAAGAGGCAAGAAGTGCAATATAGGAGTTTCTTCAACAAAAATAAAGAGAAGTAGATTGAAGGACAGTTTTAAAATTATTGGAGTGTTAATAGATTTATTTTAACTTTCTAAAGTTTTTAATGGGGTATCTCACTATTTTTAGAGTGAGGGGCTTTTGAGGAATTTTTGGAATGCCAAAACCTCAACTTGGAGCAAAATCTTTTTTTTTTTTGTTTTGTTACGGTTCTTCTCTCATTGCCTTCATTAATTTATTATTACAAAGAAAACAATTTTAAGCATATGATAATTAAAGATTTAATTTCAGTGCATTTTATTTATTTAAGTTAATTCAGATATATATATATATTTTAAAAAAAGTTAATTCAGTTCGTCGAATGCAATTATATACTATGTAAAACACAACACAATTAAATTCAGCGCAATCCTACCCCATCCTATCCAATTGCTAAAAACAACCGTATTCGATTTTCTATTACACCAACTTTGATAAATGAGAATTTGTGAAAAGAAAATTAAAAGAACATTTTACGGTTTAGTTAACAAGTGTCACATCATTTGTTTTTTCACCCCACCGAAAAATATTCATGAACAACAAAATATCATAATTGATTAGAACAGGGGATTATAAGCTTGCAATATCTAGGTACTAGTAGTAAAAAAACAAAAATTGCACTACCCTGCGATAGCGCCGGTCGCATCATGTTTTCGTTATAAAATAAAAAAAAAAAGGTTGGCTGGTCACAGCAAAAGCGGCACAAACTCACGATTTACGAACACGTCCTCTAATCTGACACGCGTCATCGACAAAGCAGTCCATGTGAAAGCCTCATCATCAAAGCGAGTAAGCTAGCGTCGCCGCAGTTCAGTGGCCAAAACAAACAGCAATTAAATTAAATAAATTTATGAAGGGCAGAAGCAATCAACACTGCGAATAATAATATCAGTGTGTTTATCTTCTATATCCGTTGGCCAAAACGCTGCTGAATCTGAGGATTCTATATTTGGCAATAGGATTATGAAGGTGAGCGAACTTCTGTTCTAGAAGTTTGTTTATTTCGTACTCCTATGATACGAATTACGATTCTTGTCTTGTTAGGTTATCGTGTTTCTTTGATAACTGAAACTTGTGATTCGTCTTTTCAAACGGCTGCTGATTCTTCTATTTTCAGTTGTATCGTTCTGCATAAGAAGCTAATTGGTAATTTTACTCGTTATTTAAAAGCCAATGGAACTGTAGTAATTTTAGTTTTCACTGCATAAATTGGAGCTGCAAATGATTTGATTTTGTCCAGTTTCTAATCACTAGTAGAATAATAAGGATTATTTTTTTAGGACCTTTTTTTTTGGGCCCTTTTTAACACTTCAGTTATTGAATATGGCAGTTTAATCCTATACCAAGCTGATTAATTTGTGAGTTAGAAAATGTTACAAAGTTGTAAATGATTTAGATTCTTATTACTGGAAATTGACTGATGATATAATTTACAGGATGAAGAGGCTCTAAGAAGCTGTATAGGTGTGATCTGAAGGCTCAACTAAGTTGAAAATGCTTAAGAAATAGTAATATTGCTTGGTGATTCTGATTTATAATGTTTGTAACAGCAAGTGGAGTTGACTTTGACGAAATGGGATATGCCATGAGTAGATTTGAGATAGAATCTGAATTCTATGATGGTGGCAATACTGTCAATCAAGCTAGTAATAGTTGTAGCAAATTCAAGAAACCATTGAGTGCTTTAGACCATGAAATTGCCCAGCTTACAAAGCTGAAATCGGAACCCAAGGAGCATTTTAGCAAAGAAGTACCCGGGAAGCGGCACTTGCCTGTTTCCACTCTGAAAATTTTGGCTGGTAGGGAAGGCAATTATTCAGGAAGAGGGAGGTTCTCAGCTGCAGATTGTTGTCATATGCTTAGTAGATATTTGCCTGTTAATGGGCCCTGGCCTGTGGACCAGACAACTAGCCGAGCATATGTCTCTCAGTTCTCAGCTGATGGTTCTTTATTTGTTGCTGGATTTCAGGTATCATTTTTATTCCTCTATCTGAAACCAGGTGCTCCGCTCACTTAAATGTATAAATTTTCTTAGTTAGTCATTTTGTTCAAGTGAGGATGCACACTAAAATTTTTCTTTAAAAAAATGCAGATTTCAATACATTGGAGATTGTGTTTTTTTTTTTGTCTGTTAGTGTATTAAACATTGTATTTTTTGGTCTGTTAGTGACATCCTAATTTCACTGAAGAATTATTACCCCTGTGCGCGCGCGCGCGTGTTTTAAAATTTATACTGTATTTTTTGGTCTGTTAGTGACATCCTAATTTCACTGAAGAATTATTACCCCTGTGCGCGCGCGCGCGTGTTTTAAAATTTATACTTACGGCTATTTAATATATTAATTTCAGGCTAGTCAAATTAGAATATATGATGTGGAGAGAGGTTGGAAAATTCAGAAAGATATTCTTGCCAAAAGTTTGCGTTGGACAGTCACAGATACATCTCTTTCTCCAGATCAGCGCCATCTTGTGAGTTTCTGTTTTTGAGTTTTGTAATTTACATGAAATGAGTACATTGTGATTTGAAAAAATGCACTTGTTCATATAGATTTTGCTGTCTCTGTGTGTTTGGTTGCTGGGAGAAATTTGCCAAAAACTGCAAATGAAAAAATATACATGCTTACTGGTTTTTTGTGATCTAATTGATTTGCAATAAGTAAAAACCATTCTCCTTGATATATGTGCATGTACCCACAGATTGGATAGAATGCAAAAGAAAATGAAATGGTGGCTGACAACTGCTAGTCTGCTGCACATACATTGTGGTCCCATCCTGTATTAACTCAAAAATCATGGCTTACAATGCTGTGAAGCAGGTTGCAAGCCCAAGTTTAACTTGATTCCCTACTTTCGCGATACTACCTGAATTTGTTCTAATGTAATATTAAAATGCTGGACATATAAATTTCATCATGCAAGTCAGGTATAGATTGATTGGCAATCTATTCAACTAGTTTAAGTATTTTGTTTATATTCTCATTCCATATTGATTTATTTTGTTTAATGATGCGAGGTGCTCATGCTTCTTCTATGCTTGAGGACCTGAACATCAATGTTTTCCCTATAATTTATAAATATTTATTTTCCTTTTGCAGGTTTATGCAAGCATGTCACCTATAGTACACATCGTTGATGTTGGTTCTGGGACAATGGAGTCTGTTGCAAATGTTACGGTATGATTACAAATGTTCTTAAAAAATTTTGCATGTCATAGAATGAGCATACAACTCAGATACTTACTTGAATATTCTGACGCCACTTTTTAATATAAGCCAACAGTGAGGTTTTGAGTTTTCTATTCTATGAAGTTCTATTGGCGATCCTTTTTTTCCCCCTCTTTGTGAACATCACTGTTTGGATGGACTGTTTTCGAATTACAGGAGTTTTTTTCCAATTGTCAAATTATTAATCACCCTTCTGTTTGTCAAAGATATGCTTAATATTATAACTCTTTGGTATTTTAGAAAAATTTCCACTGGAAAGTTCAACTCAATACCTTTTAATTGTTGAGCCTCACAATTTCAATGAGCAATTCGAGCATCTTTTGTTTTATTTGGACTTCTTCATTGGAAAACTTCCTGTGGTAAATTTGTTTTGACTTTTTGAGTCCACATCCTATGCAGGAGATACATGATGGATTGGACTTTTCTGCTGCAGATGATGGAGGGTATTCCTTTGGTATCTTCTCTGTGAAATTTTCAACCGATGGGCGAGAACTTGTTGCAGGAAGCAGTGATGATTGTATATATGTCTACGATCTTGAAGCAAATAAGCTTTCTCTCAGAATTTTGGCACACACGGTAAACATTGCTTTGGTGATCACCCTGTATTTGATTGTCAGTTTGTGTTGCATTCTTGTCTGATTGATTTTACACTCCTTGGATATTGCTGCCTTAGTTAAATTTTGTTAGCTGATGTAGTTATGAAGGCTACTCTGATGTAAAATTGGTATACTCAGTGATTTAGGTCCTCATTTTTTTTATTATTTCTCTCTCTCTCTCTCTCTAAAGCTTTAGTCTGATGCGCACAATTCTTCTTCAATGACAATGTAGTATTGTCCAGATTTTAAATAGAATTCTGTTATTATGTGCAGTCTGATGTTAACACTGTATGCTTTGGTGATGAAAGTGGCCATCTAATCTATTCTGGGAGTGATGACAATTTATGCAAGGTAAATTCTGTTCTGTTGTTGACTAGAAGTATTAATCCTTGTAATAAGTATTTATTCTCACAACATTCTATTGGATAATTATTTTCTTTTGTGGACATTTTATTCCTTGAAGTCAATATTTTGTTTTCTGGTTGTTTGAATAATGATCACAATCATAGACGTGCAAGAAAATATTAATACAACTGTATTACCAGATTTTGTTCTAAGGTATATGTAGCTGAGACTAATTAGTTGGTACTAGGTTATTTAGTTGAAGTGAGTTTTCTCAGATCTCACTGTTCTATATGATGCTATTCAAATACGTTCTGCTGTATGCATATGAAGGGGAAAAATGATGTTATTTATGCAACTAATAACAGGAACATATATCATATGGATTTCATTCTCAGATGCTAAAGTACTTACTCTGCATAATGAGAAATGGGAACATTATTCTGGATGGCCTTGTGGTTCGTAATCACTTTCTGAGACCGTTAATTCATTTAGGTTACTTAGGGACATGGCTAACAAACCCAATGCCTAGAAAAACGAAAATTGCTTAAGCTGTTGGAAAGATATAAAGAAGGGAGTTACTGTACCCCAATGCTGTAGTTTGAGGAGCTAAAGTTGGATAAGAGGCTGTTATCCTGCAGAGACTGGATCAGAACAGCTGACTTTAGGTTCTTAGCTGAATGGGGGTCATGATGATAGATGCTACAATAAGAGTTGACCCCTCAAAATACACTAAACTAGTATGATTTTGTCATTCTAGAAATTTAACACGATCATATGAAGCCTGTTTACTCGTTTAAAAGGCAAGGATACAGTCAATCTGCAATATTAGTGTTGATTTTTGGTCCCCTTTTGACATTATATTTCTTTTCTCAACAAGCAAATGGTGGAGCAAATGTGGAAAGGAGACAGATAAATGTGTTCAGTTTGCTAAGTTCTTAAACTTTTTACAGGTATGGGATAGACGCTGTCTAAATGTGAAAGGGAAGCCAGCAGGAGTCCTCATGGGACATCTAGAAGGGATCACGTTCATTGATAGCCGTGGAGATGGTCGTTATCTGATCTCAAATGGTAAAGATCAGGCCATCAAACTTTGGGATATTCGGAAAATGTCCTCTAATGCATCCTGGTAAATTTGCTTTCTTGTCGAACATAGTGCCTTTGAAATAATTTACTTTCTTGTTTGACATAGTGCCTTTGCAGTCAGTCAATTTTTTATGAAAACAAAGCTCATATAGTCAAATAAAATGCATTTCTGAAAATGCTAGTTAGGGATTGAGTTTTCTGGATCAAGCACATGCTGAAACATGCATGAAGAATGCTAATTATTGTACTCTTTCATTCCAGCAATTTAGGATTTAGGAGTTATGAATGGGATTACAGATGGATGGACTACCCACCCCAGGCAAGAGATTTGAAACACCCATGTGATCAATCCGTTGCTACGTATAAAGGTCATTCTGTCTTGCGTACTCTTATCCGGTGCCACTTTTCCCCTATGTACAGGTAAGTATTTACTGTAGTTTCCTGTTTATAAAGATGTTGAACATGATCATTTGAAGACCCGGAAGTTCTGTCTGATGCATTTGCATGAAGTTTCCAGGAGGCCCAAGTTTTTGAATGATATCAGCAGGCTTTAGCCATGCTTCAATTCTATTTTTGTGTGTTGAGATCTTGTTCACCCATGTTAATATTTTATTTTAATCACCTCCTGCAGCACCGGCCAAAAGTATATCTACACTGGATCCCATGATTCTTGTGTTTATGTTTATGACCTAGTAAGTATTCAAATCTTATTCTTCTGTCGTCAATCTTTCTTTATACAATGCTAAATCAAACATATGCAATCCTACTGAACTTTTCTGTCCTTGCATGAAATGATATTCTTAATCACTAGCTGGTTAGAATTTAGCAGGCATAGATGTACACAGAGGGTATATTTGGCACACAGGTTTAGGTGGGTATGGGTGGTGCAAATTTACTTGCCGCATGTTTGGGCACACATGGGTATGCACAAAGCTGGTCAAATTGACCAGCTTTGGGTCGGGTTTGGGCGGGTCTTGCCAAATTTACTTATTTTTTAAATTTCTAATGCAATTATTTAATTATTTATTAAATATAAATATATAAACAACAGCCTTAAGCCTGAGACCACTGTTAAATCACCGCCGACAGCTGCTGCTTTTTGATAACTTTTGACATCAAAATTACTACCAATGAAATGAGGATTCCAACAGTACCAATTAAGAAGTTAACAGATAACATCTACAAAATGCGGGCAGTGATTAGTAATGGCTCCTGGTGGTTTTGTTATTTTCTAATTAATAAACCAAAGTAATATTACTTTAATATAAATGATAATATAAAATATTAATATATACAGTACGGTCTATACAAAACCAAACATAGTTCTGTGTTAAATATACTACACACTAATAATATAGTCCAATTCAATCTAATACAGTGTGGCGCACCAAATGCACCCTCATAGGGATTATAAGTTAATGATATATTATGATTTTTCTCAGAGTAATATTTTTGACCATATGTGATCTTCATGTTAGCGGATGATATCAAAGCACTGAGTATCAATCATATTACTTGTGACTGTCTATTCCTATCCTTCCCGGTAATTATTCTCCTTTTCGATTGTGGTCCTTGTAGGTGAGTGGTGAGCAAGTTGCTGCACTGAAGTACCATACTTCACCCGTTAGAGATTGTAGTTGGCACCCAAGTCAACCAATGCTGGTTAGCTCTTCTTGGGATGGAGATGTTGTCAGGTGGGAGTTTCCGGGTAATGGAGAAGCTCCTCCTCTAAACAAGAAGAGGATCCGGAGGAGACAGTTTTACTTGTGATACATGCAAAATATTTATGGTGTGAATAAATACAGTTAAAAATGCTGTTAATTTATATGCTAAAATATGAGACTTTCTGTATGCAAAAATGACTTCCACATTTCAAAACCACAAAATCTAGGTGTAAATTATGATCCAATAATGCGAATATGCTCTCAATATGCTGTACAGAATTCGTGAATAAATGTTTTTATTGTATCACTCTGTAAATCAGCTAGTCTGTTTTGCTTGTTTTGTTTTTCTTTTTTGTTCTGGCTGTTGGTAACGTTGATTCTGCATTAGCTGCTTCTTCATCCTACTAGGGCTAGAAATTGGAACATGGAGGGTTTCCGTTTCACAGTATATGTGGGGTAGCCTCTCAATTTGGTGGAAATTGCCCAGTCCAAATCAACAAAGACCACAACCAATCCTTTCTATTTATGTTTCTGAAAGCATGAAACGACTTTTGACATGATTAAAAAGGTCATGCCTTAAACAATTATATGCTCGATTCACTCATTCAAAGAGGGTTGCTCACTCTAGGCTCTTTAGTGGCGGAGTCGTTTTTTGGGTTGGGGTTGGTGGGGGGGAAGGGATCGGCGGGGGGGCGGTGGTGTTTGCCGACTCTTAACGGGGAAAAATAAATCATTTGGGTTCCTTGGCAGTTGGCATGACGATGGAACATAGACGATGAGGGCCCCTACTTGCAAAATTGATAAGATCTCCGGAAGCACCAAGCGTAGAATTATAAGCACAATCAAAGAGGGAGTTCCCTAAACCATTGGTCAATGGAATAATTATGAGGGCCTCCACTTGAACTTAAAGAGGAGAAAAGAAATTATTCTCGACCGAAGAAGCTTAACATTCAATACAATAATATGCTAGGCGTATCATAAAGTCCACGGCAACTTAGAAGACAAACAAGAAACAGTGCTCAGGGAACATGAGATGTATTAAGACATTGCTTTTTGACCTACGCCACAAATAACTAAAATAAGATTTTGATCATGGGATGTGTGTCGTTTTAATTTTAATGTTTTGGCAGGTTTCCCCTATTCGCCCAGTCCCCCAACTAACCCAGACTGCAAATGTTACTGATTAACCTTTGTGCTAACGGCCGTTTTTGCCATGCTCCACTTCCACGTGCCTCAAGGTTTATTAAGTTTTTTTTTTTTAATCTCAAATTACCTACTCCCTTTTTTTTTCACACGTCCTATGTCTATGATTTCTTTAACAGGAATATATGAATCAAAGTGTGATGATCCAGACCCTTGGAACCAAACGAGTTTATTTCCCATTTCATGAATAATTTTGTTACTTTTGTTGCTGTTTCGTTTTCTTCTTTCAACACTAATAAAAAAGATGATGCATGCATGTGTCACCATTAAGTGAGACCTTCAACTTCAAGTGCGTTCACACATTTAGCTCAGCTGGTCTCAAATCTCAATGATGGTTTCCCATTCACACAGGCCCGTGCAAGTGAAAAGCCGAAAAAGTGCAAGTATAGGACCATGATTTGAGACACGCAGTTCAGTTGGAAACTCGATTGAACAAACAAATAGAAAAGCAACCAAACAAAAAAAAAGGCACGAAATTGATGTCTCACAACTAGTTATATTTAGCCATAAGAAAAGACAAATGAGATGAAACTTCCTACACAATTGTGTAATGTCAAGTATCCACAACATTCTTATTTGCCATTTGTCAACACTGTCACAAAAAAAAAAATTAATTAATGAATTTAAAATAACACCCAAAAACAAAAATATATTATCAATTAACAAAACAACCTATTTTGTATCCCTTCGTCCCAAAATGCCCCTCTCCACGAAACCCCGGTTTCACAACTCTACCCTCGCCATTCGTTACACTGTGCAGCAGGCCTAGTCTTTTGCTTCCCGGATCTCAACGGGCACTGCATCTGTACGGGCGGAACCATACAATTATACTGCAGACACAGCGAACTGCTCGATGGAATCTCAGCCGTCGGATTAATCTCGATCCCAGTCAAAAAATTATGCTGTAAATATAAAATCTGTATACTCGCGTCTAATAACCGGTCCACAAAACTACCAGGGACCTGGCCGGTGAACCGGTTATTATTTAAATACAAATTCTGCACGGTAGAAAAGGAGGGAGAGATTTGACCTGACAGCATATTGTGGCTCAAATCAACGGTCGGGATTGTCACCTGGTCAGGCGGTTGAACCGGACCGGCGAACGCATTTCTTTGTAACTGAAGGTTCGTTATTGGAAATGTGAAGACCCGCCCCGGAATGTTACCGTTAAACTGGTTCAGACTCAGGTCCAAATAATTCAACTGGTCGAGTCGGTTCAAAACCCGGTCCACGGGTCCGCTGAGCCGGTTCCAGGAGAGGGAAAGGTATTGCAGCGAAGGAGGCAGCGAATCTGGGGCCAGCGAACCGGAGAGATCGTTGTGTTTCAAGTCGAGCCGGGTTAGTGCGTGTGAGAGAAAAGGAGGGACCGAACCGGAGAGCTTGTTGTGGCAGAGAATGACGTTGGATAGCTCCGGCAAAGTCCCGATGGATTGAGGGATGGCTCCGGTGAGCTGGTTGTAGCTGAGATCAAGCGTTCTGAGGCCGCGTAACTGGCCGAGAGTGGCGGGGATGTCGCCGGAGACGAAGTTTCTGCTAATTGCAAAGAAGCGGAGATTCTTCACCTGAGAGAGAGACTGGGGGAGTTTGCCAATGACACGGCCAGGCACAATGGACAGTTCCGCCAGGGAGGTAAGCTTACCAATAGCCGGGTCCAGATGGCCGGTTAAACCCGGAGACCCGGCCCGAGGATCGCCAAGATTGAGTGCAATAACTTTATCAGCGTCGCAATAAACACCGGCGAAGTTGCATGGATCAGAAGTGAAGTCCCAAGAAGCGAAGAAGTTGGAGCCAGGCAGGTCATCAAGAGACTTTCTAACGGCTTGCAGAGCCAAGAAATCAACTGGGTCTAGAATGGCAAATACATTGAGAAAAGTACATAGTAGAAGAAAAGGTGCGAAGAAAATGCAGGAAAGATTCGCCATTGAAGGTGTGACGATGAAGAGACAGAGGAAGGATCAATGAAGATGATTATATAGTGGAGAAAGGAAGCTTTATCTTTATGGGCAATAAAAAAGCTTTTCCGTGAATGGTGAGTACCGATTTCTCGTGGTAATTGGCGTGAAAGTCTTAATGGCGAAACTATCAGCATCAAAAAGAAAAGAGACAGCTAGCAAGCTGCTGCAGAGATTTCCACAGAGAGAGAGAGAGAGAGAGAGATAATGGATGGCTTGGAAAACAAGTATAGCTAGCTAGCTCTTGATGATCTTGAATCTTCTTCTTCACGAATCAAGAATCAAAAGAATTTGCCTTTTTCATTATATTTTGGGCTTGTGTCTTGTAAGAGAAGACGTTAACGCAACGACAATATGCTTAGCGAAAACCAATTTCAAGACTGCTGCGGCTTGTTGATGCTACTACTACTGTGTAACCACCAAAAGCTCTGTTCTGTTATTGTTTTTTTCTTTTATCATTATTATTGTTATTTTTTTAATTCTTATTAAAATTATTATAATGTTTGCCACCTTTTTTTTTATTGGGAATTGTTACCAGGGCAAACGGTTGTCCGAACCTACGTGGTGGTACGAGCCTGAGCTTCGGACGACAGACACGTAGGTTTGGACGCGGTGATTCGGACGGGGATCACGTGATCCCCAGGCAGTAAGCAAGCATACTGCTTTTTGTTACTGTGCACGAGTGAGTCGGATGCTGTCAATTTCACAGACAGCTAGAACCTGCCACGTGTTCTGCCCAAAGTAGAGAGAGAAAGAGGGAATGCCCGAGTCCAGTCATGAGAACTGAGAACAAGATGTGATGTGGCTGCCAGCTGTCCTTGTCGTACCTACCTCGATGGAAATTTTATAATTAATTAAAAAAATATACAATAATCACTGATTAAAAATAAAAAACTTGGAAAACAATATTTAAGACGATTGGGTGATATCGTGCATTTGTGATGCATGCAGCATCTCTCACTCTCAGCTGTGGTTTTGAAGGACGTCGGCATGCGGAAGAAATATACCGTACGCACTTGTGATTTATTATTATTAATTGTTGATGTTTAACTTTAATTATAATTCATTGCTCTAATTTTAGCAACAATACATCCGATATTCTCGTTTTGGAAATCTGAAAGAACCACATTCCGATGTTGTATTAGCAAGAGAGTTAGTCAGAAAAGACCCCACGTGTAATTAATTAATAAATACATCGCTGAGATGAGATGAGATGATGGTCTTTTAATTTTTACCCTTGTTGCTTGAAGCCAAAGTTATTAAGAATATGAAGGCGAGAAAACTTTTTCCCCACGAGCCACTACACAGAAACACACACCTGCATGGACCACCAAACTTTCTCAGTCAACAAGTGACCGCAAAAAAATAAACCAAACGAAATGAGTATAGTGATTATGTTATGTAGTTCCAATATCAGGCGGAGAATACGTTCGTTGGAAGTTTTTGTTTCGTTATGGGGGAAAATTCCGGTGGATTGTCTGGACTCTGAATCCATGCCTGATTTCTCCTCTAGACAGCGATTGCTGGTTTTCCCAACTCTTATTAGTGTATGTAGAGTTGGTAAAATTTGACACAATTCGATTACCTGATACAAACACGACACGAATAAATAAATATGAGTCGTTAAATTTCACACAATTATTAAATGGGTCGAGTCTGGGTTGACATGATTTTTTTTTGTATTGGGTTAGCGTTAAAGTTCTTAATCAATTTACTCGATCAACGACACGATTATATTTTCTATTTTAAAATAATTTACAGATTTTTATCATCAAAACTCAATTATTAGAGATGATTATTTCTTTCATTTTTATTTTTTAAAAGAATAAATATGAACACATTATTTTTAAAATTTTATATACATTTAGAGTTTTAATAGTGTAAATATGTAACATATTAGTAAACTATATATTTTAATAATATCAATATATATATTAAAACTTCAATAGTGTAAATGTGTCATATTTTGATAGATATGTATATTTTATAATATCAATAACGTATGTATGTAGGCATGTATAACGACGTGTAAATATTTGATATAAATTTTGTTTAATATATAGATATTAAACGAATTATTGAATAACTCAATTATTTTTTTGTATCACGTTTGAGACTTAATATTTTAACATAATTATTAAATGAATCGACCAAAATTTAATATGATATGATACAAATATGACCGATCACCCATTTTATCAGCTCCAAGTGTACAAATAACAGAGAAGGAGAGATAAATTAAGGAAACAAACTGTTTTCATTACTTTGTGGTGGCGGCGGTAGGCACAATCGCATTCGCAGTATAATTTTTGCAAGAGCATATGAAGCCATACGCAACCCTTGACTGAATGAATATCGGTCCCACGATCTTAAATTTTCAAATAGAGACGTGCGTCGTGATTTTACCAAACCCAACAACCGCGATACCCACTTCATGATCGTGCACATTTATGTTTTCCTATTCATTACGTATATTATTATATAGGAAAAAAGGGCACCTCCATCGCTCTCTCAAAAGTTCAGAAAAATGATCACATAAATTCTTAAATTTTTAATATTAAGATTATTTTTAAATTATAATATTTTTTATTACATTAATTAAAAAATTAATTTCAAAATATTTTATAATAAATATAAATATAATATTAAAATACATACATTTTAAAATATTTTATACTGTACAATCTTTTGTTATATTAAATTAAATTTTTATTATAAATAGAGCACATTGTTAAAATAAACGTCTAAAAATTTAAACCATTTTCAATGTTATATAAAATAATTTTAATATTGTTAATACATGGGGTATATTTTATTTATTGTAAAATCCATTTAACCCAAAGATTTATTTAAATTTTTTGTAATAAATACAAATATAATAATATTATCAATCTACTGGATAAAGTAAACTATTTAAATTATATTTGTATTTATTAAAAAATTTATAATTAATTTTTAATTAATATCTAGTATATAAAATTGGGTTATTATAAAAAAAAAAAAGCCGAAAAATTTTAGTGTCCCTTTATTAAGAATTTATAAGTTTACATGATTATTTCTCCACCGACTCGTAAGAATGCAGGTGTTCTTTCGCCTGTTATATATCCTGCCGGGCAGGTGGACTCTTTTCTTTTCTTTTCTTGTCTTTTCGTATTGGTACGGCAGCACACTGCACAATTTCTTCATTGATCTTAATAGCAGCATGTAATGTTCATACAACATTGCAACTTTGTGGTGCTTTCTTTGTCATCCAGCTGCCCGTTTTCAACTTTTTCATAACAAAACAAGCCCACCTTTTTTGCCCATATGGCCGCGTCCCTTCATTGAAGTCTGTTGCTAACTAGTAACTAGTACTGGCAGTGTACAGTGTACTAGCAACGCGTAAGCGAGGGAATGTTCTGCTACTCTCAACTTGTATGTAATATGAATGCACAACGCACATATACAAATATAATAAAATTATAATTGGTGAAGTACTGAAGTTGGTTTTTTTTTTATTATTATAAAAAATTATACTTTCATTTTAAATTTAACACATTATTTAAAATATCATAAAATTTAAATTTATTCAGCTTTACACTTATTTATATAAAAATATATAATCCATTCATTTTATTGTTACCAACTATTAATTTACGATGACATCACAAGAGTATTTTTACACATTAAGGATGTTAAATGTAAATAAAATGAGTGTTTAAATATAAAAATTTTAAAAAATAAAAAAATTCTTTATATAACCAATTAAGATTCTATTAAAAATACTTACAATTCTGTGAAAATCAATTATAATTAATAAAATCCAATTTAAACTGACGAATGAATCTCCAATTCCACCTCTCTGCTGCTGCTGCCGCTCATCCAACATATTCTTGTTCTTCTCAATCGTCGTGGCACGAAAACTCGCTTCACATTTGATTTCACTGCTTGACTTTATGTACAAATTTTCAATCTTTTGTGTCCCACAACATGAATGGCTACAGCCCGCTTTGTTCCTCCCTTTCTTCCCCATGCACCTCCCTTCGCAAGCCCGCTTTGTTGCGCATGCTAGTTTTTTGATGATGGTGGCGGCCAGTGGTCTGTGAGTAAATACATTTTGGTTAGCAAGTTGCGGTTTTCTTTTTTCTAGATTTGTATTATAAAATGATGGATTTATTAGAGAATAAACCATTGGTAAAAATCATTCTCTAAATTTTTAGGAACACTCATGTTGTATTACTAAGAATTCGTAATTGAATTTATAATGATGAATTGCCTACGAGAGCCATGTAGTTTACTTTCCGGATCAACGCAATTTCTTAAAAAAATCTTTTAACATTTTCTTTAATAATAGGATGTAATATATATATAATATTACGTATGATTTGGGTACCATAACTAATTATATAAATAATTTTTCCGTTATCTTTAAGTACTCTTATTTAGCTTATCATAAAAATTAAAATTAATTTTAAGTTTTTACACGTTTAAAACCTATACATTATTAGATATATTAAAGCTCAAATTATTAAAAATTTTGATAAATCACTTTTAATTAGACTTAATCTTATGTAATAATTCACAACACATAATTATTTATATATGAAACCAACTTTGTACTAAGAATCCAACAATTATTATTATTATTTTATTGTTTATATTATGAAAAACAAGACAAGACCATGGTGGAAGGTATTGAGCCTGTGAGTTGTTGATCAAACCTGCTGTCAGATTTGGTAAAACCACCTGAGTGGTTATTAATTAGTTGGGTTTTGATTGTTTCTGTTCTTTTAATTTTATTTTATCGTTCATGGCGACAAAATAGGCTTAAATTTAAGACTAGAATAATCATTTTGTTTGTATTATGTTAAAAATTTGAAAAGATAGAAAAATAATACACTTTACACATTATGTTATGGGTGTAGAATAGGAAAATTTAAATTTTTATAATATTTTCAATAACAAGATAATGTTGAGATGGGCTGCTTGTAATTTCTCTTTGTTATAACACGAACCATAACAAAGAAAGACATGCTCTGTCAACTCTTCAAACATATCGTAGAAGGAACATTGTAAATTCTTTGAGAAATTGTGTCAGCTTATTGTAAACTACAGATTTAAATAATAATAATAATAATAATAATAATAATAATAATAATAGAGAAAATTTTGCTGGGTCATTTATGACAATCCCAAAGCAAGGAACTCAAATCCGAAGACATGATATTAACGACTACATATATAATTGTTGGAACACAAATACGGTAGTAGAGTCCCTTGATGAATTCTGCAAGGAGGAATTCATTCGGACAAAACGCATTAAAATTGTGTTGGGTTTTGCTTATCTGTACGGACAAAAAAAAAAACAATCCCACGTACGCACACAATTGTAATCGCTCTCTCTTACGCTCCACGCAATCGATTTTTATTTGTCTCCCAACGAAATTAACGTTGGCCCCGATTGTCATAACAATAGTCAGTCTAATAGGAGGACCTTTACGACTTGTCGTCTTCTCTCCACGAACCTTCACGAAAATATGACAGCCCGGATCGACGTTGAACCAAATTTGGTGATGCTTTAATTGCCTCCCCCACCAAGATCAATTAGACAAGAAAAAGAGTGTGATTCATATGTTGTTGAATCGAACCGGTTATCAATAGACATTCAGTTTAGTGGCGGGAGAATTTTTACACTTACAATACCGAGAAGTGAGAATTCAAATCTCTATAAGAACTTTATGAAAATTATTTCCAATAAAATCTCTCCTTGCAAAATGTTTAGAGAGGATTTAAAAGAGAATTTGAAGAATCTGACAATACTTCGTTAGATTAATACACAAGCCATAAGTAAGCCCCAGTTGTATTTAAGCTATGTATCACGTAAAAAAAGTATTCACATAAGAAAAACGAAGGTAACAGAAGATGGTTGGACAATTTAGACGACAGCCAACACCAATGACCACCCCATTGACACACTAATGAAAGGATTTAGTGTTAGTTTTTGATCATCAGAGAGACTTCTTCAAATATTGTTATCTCATCCGGGACCATTTTCCCACAGAAGCTACCGGGCTGTGAGTCTGCAACTGCTGGATCAGGACCACACAGATTTCATAAATAGCCATAACATGTCTTGATCATCTTACCATGTCGAAACTCTGAGATAGCACAGTCAAGCCAATTGTCATCCTTGACCGGGGGAGCAGCAGAAACCCAACTTAAGGAAGCCAGAGCATATCTGCTAAAAATTTCAAATTGAAAATCACCCTAGGTTGATTATTATTTATCGTAAAACTAGATGTATTTATCACACCCTTGAAATTTTTGTGCTTATTTGCACATCCACACATCAAACAAGACAGATATAAATACTAGAGAGACTAAATTCATTCATTCCACTGGCATGAATTTAAAAAAATCATTCAAACACCAAACATCAGCCACATGCAATTACTGGAATCCACATTATCAGATCAGTTTAAATAGAGATACAGCCAAGGACTATTGGGAAAGTTCAGCCTCAACTTTCTGATAAGATTGATCAGAAAATTTAGACCAATGAATAGACATTACTGTGTGCTTTATAGCAGAAGAAGAGATAGAAATGTTTACTCACACTAACAATCTCTCCTTGTAGGATTTAAACATACATCTAATACTATCCTTCAACATCGAATCAAAGTAGCTGGAGATCAGAACTACAAAAACTCGTTCGTAAAGTAATTGCAACGATACAAGATCGCTCTTCTGTCTGTTTACCAACAGGGAGATAACATCGATGCTGTTTATTCCAAAGGAACTGATCCACCAGCAGCAAGGATTTGTTGCTCCATCTGTCATAGCCAAACAAGGAGATACGGAAAGAAAATTAAAATCCAACTTAAGATTTAAAGTAAGAAAGATACACTCTGAATGCAGCAGTTCAAGATAGCAAACTGAAATAAGAACTCTGTCCAATTCTTTTTTTCCAAATCCCTAGCAAAACAAGTCAAACTGATAAACTGAAGTAAGGTTTATTTGAAATGACAGCCTCAAGCAGAGAGGAGAAAACGAGTTTCAAAATGGAAGCTACTCCTTTTTCAACATTATACTTGAGGACAGAATCTTATTGCCCTTGCTGGCACAAGCATTACTTGGATTATTAAAAATATCCCAATAAACAGTCAGCTGTTTCCATAAGCTTTTACACTTACCCTGAATAGTGTTTGAAGCTTGTTCTTCAACAGAGTGTACTCATGACTCACTTGTTGCAGACATCTCATACACCTGCACAAAACATTTCTGAGTCAATCAAATACTCGGACAATTCCATATCCAGTTACATTTCGTCATGAACCCACCTTTTCTTCGTATCACATGGGAAAATTAATCACTGATGACAAATGATTTAGTCATAAACTTTAACAGTCTAGCCATTCAATCCCGCTTTTACAATTAATTGAGGTAAAAGATACACCCAGTGACCCTCTCTTGGAGCATACAGACCCTTTGTTCACATAACCACTGTTTTCTTCATCGACTTGGTGTCCAAATTCTCCAAAATGTTTACTCTTACTAACTTCCATCCAAAACTAGCAACTTCAATGTTTACTCTCAATGTAGATAACCCGCCAGAAACAATTTGATAGAATAAATAGTTACAGTCCAGAAGGGCAAAAGCTATTTGGCCTTTTTCACCGTAGAGTGAAATGCCACATTGCCTGTGACAGAAATTCTCAAACCTAATAGAAGTTAATACATCCAAGCGCCAAAACTCAAAGTTAAAGAACCACACCCTCATATGTTAAAACTTAAAACAACTTAACATTCTCTTAATTACACCACAGAAGCATGTTGATTATGTAGAATTTCAAAAATCACAATGTTAGCATTATTGGACTTTTTGGACTTCAGACACATAACTCTGCCATCATTTAAACCAACTAATGCAGTGTCAAAATTTATTTTTGACAAATAGAATTTCAAGGGTAAATCAGATGAATTATATGAATTGAAAATCACAAGAGGGAAATAACAAATCAAGGAAATATGAGTGCTTTGCAAGAACTCACCCTTCACGGTTTTGAGCATCACAAAAACTTCTGAAGGCAACGCACACATTTTTAACTCTCAGTGCACCAATGCTGTTAAACATAGAAAGCAATATTCTAATCAAACATTGAAAAGAAAAAGTCCTTCCACAATTTGATCTTACTTTCGACCAACAATTATGTTTAGCTTCATATATTTTCTAGCATATTCTGTGAAGCACGTATAACATATAGCAGTTTAGTCAACACTACAAAATATAAAAATAACAAAACTGCAAGTACCTGGAACTACTACCCTTCAATTGATGGACATGTGAATCTACCTGTTTGAAATCTACACACGGTTGTTCTCTGAACGGCATAAAAGAAAAGAGGGGAGGAGAAATCCAATTAGCAACTCCTCTAACAAATCGAGTGTTTCTTCCATCCCATTGGAAACAATAAAAAGTAACAATTTTTAAGAATCGGCTAAATAAACAATTAAGTTCAAGAAGTGAAGAAAAGTGTAACAAGAGAAAAAAGACTCACAAAGCTCTCGCCATATTGTTAATAAGCTTCTCAGCGTCGTCAAAGAAGAGAGACGCAACCTCTACTACAAAGTCTGGGCTGCTCTCGTCTTGCAGTTTGTGCAGCTGGCTGAACTGATCATCCACATATCCCTGAACACAAAACAACAACCAAAAAAAAAAAAAAATCATGAAAATTATACAACATAAGTAAAAAAAAAAAAAGAAGCCCGACTATGCCAGAAAATGAATCCTGTTCACAGTAAAAAAGTTATCTTTATAGCAAAAAACCAGAGAGGACTCAATGAACAAAACCCATCAGTGTAATCAGTTCACAGTAGCATTAGTTTTAAGGGAAATCATACTAACCTCGCGGTAAAGAGATGAACTGAAATCAACAAACTGTTTCTGCAGCTGACTGACGACATCCATGGTTGTTGCTATGCGCGATGCCCCTCTCTCACCTTCGTTTCTCAAAAACGATCCAATACGATTTTGAGAAAACAGCAGATCTTCTGGAGTGCATATATTATTTACTCCCGTGGTTTTTTTTTTTTTTTTTTATTTATGTATATTTAGAAATATTCTAATCTGTCATTTTAGAGTATGGAAGAAAAATTCGAAAAAATAAATCACGTGATTTATCAATTTTAAGTTTTAAATCGGTTAAACTCTATAATTTAATTTTTTTAAATTTTTTTTACACTTTAAAGTTCAGAAAAAAATTATATATGTTAACATAAAATTTATTTGAAATATTTGACTCAATAATATTGAGCGAAACAGAGTTGGCAAGAACGTTGCAAGTTTTTTTTTTTTTTTGAGAATTGTTAAAATGTTGTCAAAGAAAGAAAGAAAGAAACACAGTAATTGACGTTTACCAAACTAACAGTAATTGACGTTTACCAAACTGGGACCAAATTTGCGGTGGTGTTTACTTACTGTTTTTGAGTTTTCTTTACTTTGGCTGTTTCTGTTCTGTCCGTTTTGCCCGTAAAAGGATCAACGTCAAATCCATCTTTTATTAGCTTGTGCTCCCATTTTATGTTTGATTGGTTGCCGCTTTTTTTTGTTAAAAAAATTCTTTAGGAAAGGAATTTTTTTTTCTCTAAAATAATTTTTTTTAAAATGACATCTTTTGGATCTCTTCAATTTTGTGTATGTTTGCGCACGTCATTATAAACAAAATTACACGTAATCATTAAAGATAAAAAAATATTACACGTATAATTTTGCTATGATAGATGATGATGATAATAATTTCAAAATAATTAACATTATCTCTTTACTTGGCTGGTACCGTTTAGCAAAATTATATTAATGGGGTGACTGAATGACTAATAATTTAAAAGGAAAATGTCTTCGTCAAAGTTTGCAATAAAAATAAAAAAGAATTGTTAACCAATCCAAATGGTTATAAGTTATCTTATAAAAACAAAAATGGTTATGAGTTGAGGAGGCGGTACCATATGATTGGATAAAGCACATGGTGCTGTCCGCGAAAGGGTGCACGATGATGAATCGATAGCCTTCATGCCGCAAATACACCACCAATTTGTACTTTCTTTTTGTGACACAACTCATACCAATATCTTATAACCGTGGTGCAATGCAAAATGCACCACTTTTGGCTCAGCATTTGGAGGAGATAATTGAGTTTGTATAAACTTCATTTGGACTTTAGTAAATCGATAAACTACCAAGCAAGAGCAATGCAACTATTTAAGAACAAAATGTCAATTGACTTTTTTCTATTCCTTGAGAAACAAATATTGTTATACAGCTTGCGGAGAATTTGTACAGAGCTTGATAGAAGGTTCAAGATGGGGAATGCACACCCAAATCACGTTCTACCGAGAGGTTTGAACTTTACCCGTCCCCTGAAGGTAAAACCGTAAATGAGTTTATAAATTTTCCATCTACAAAATGTACAAGTCACAGAGAGAGAGAGAGAGAGAGAGAGATGATAGTTCAGATTGCCAACCACATGACAGCACTCTTATTCACATCGGGCATTGCAATCGAATCGTCGAAAGGTAATGCCAACACAACTTCTTTTAATAACCCTCAAATCAAGCTTTCTACAACATTTTGGGAGGTGATGACTCCTCAAAGGCTTATACCCAAAAATCAAGCAGTTTCCGCATATCAACCTGTCAAAAAATTTACTAAATAAATAAATAGCAGAAGCTTCGACAATAATTAGATATTGTAGCAATTAAAATATTGCTGCAGCTTTAGCTTCAGTCTCTCACCTTCTTCAAAGAAAGCAAACATGCCTCCAAGCATTTCATCATCTTCCACATCCTCTTCAAGTTTTTTACTCTCACAGTGGCTACTGCCACCGTTGACGTCATTGCTTACAACATCAGTTGACTTGTAGAGCCCATTTTGCTCTAATATTTTACAATGCTCCTCTCGCAAAGACAACCCAAGATTTACTGGACGCCTAACTGAACTGAGTTCTGGACCCTCCATAATGATGCCCATGTGTGAATCATAATAGTCAGTGCCCAACATTGATACAGCACCAATCCTGTCATCTCTTCCTGCAGAAGGCATGTTACTCTCTAATGAGGGCAAGCCATTTGGAATGTGATTGTTAACATGAGGGTTATCATTTTCCGAATGTTCTGGGGAAGAAGATACAATGTTCAAGCATCTTTTATTCAAAGTTGATGATTCAACCATGGTACCCTCATGTCTTCCATTATAAATCTCATTTAGAGTCTGGCCCGTGGGTACATAGAACTTGTCATTATTCACTTGGTCCAAATCAAGCAGATTCTCAATTCTCCTAGAGGAACCTGATGAAAAATTACAAACAGAAAATGATGATCATTTTCATAGGATCACTAGAGGAACCTGATGGATCAGTTTCTCATATCATGTCCCAAATTCTCAACTTCCAAATTGCACAGTTTATTATTTCATAGGACAGACAAAAAATAATGTCTTACCCCCCTCAGAACTTTCAGTAGAGCTAAGTGATGCTGGATTTGAGTGACAAATAACAGTCTGTTGTGCGATCTTGTCTTCAGCTTGATAAGGTCCCGAAGACGATGACAGAGGACGCTTTTCTTCAGCAAGGCCTCTGTATGAAACCACCAATCAGGCATTACATAAGTTATAAAAGTAAAGCACAAAAAAGATGCATGTGGAATGCACTAAATAAATGTAAAGCACAAAAAGGACACATGTCCATCCCCATGCATAAACAGGACAGACACACCACAAAAAGAACAACATAGCCCTCATGATAAGAAAAAATGATGGACATATTCTATCGACATCAATGCAAAGAAATGGTGAGCTGCTTAGAATGTTCAGATCGATTATATGCTTACTAAGTCATTTTAACATTAACATAACTGGAAATTAGAATGATATCAACTCTTAAAGCCATAAGATTGCAAGTACTATATTGGTCAGATCAGCAATATTCCATGCCAGATTGCCTAGATGTTTAGTATTATACGAACCTAAATAAGAAATGGATTGACACCAGAAAAGAATGGTTATAGTACTGAATTTAACAAAACCATATGATACATTTCTTTACCTAACATGTTATAAGAAACCAAGAGATCATGCTTCCAGAAAAAGTTCCAAGTAGCAAATTAACCTCAACAAAACAAAATCTCTCACTCCAAAAACACTGAAAAACAAAAAGCCCCTTTATTAAATGCTTGGACAATAGCAAAACTGACAAAGCTATTGCTCCAAACCCATTTTGTCTGGATAACAAATAACTAAATATTTAAGACATCAAGGCTGAGGAAAACTTATTGAAAGTGTTATTTTGTCCAGTCCAGTGATAACAACTTATTTGCTGTAGATTTTAGCAACCACCATCCATAAAGAATATTACAAGTTTGAAAACATCTTAACCAAAACTCTTTTGATGAACAGATACTAACACCCACGACAACATTAATTATACAGGCACAAAAACCTGCAAGGAGCCATAAATATATTGATCATCACCTGTTACTCCAGCTTGTTTTGATGCAATGGAAATGATCAAATACCGGCAACAATTCCTTCCTTTTGATCTCAACCTCATGGACGGACACCTTTTCGATTTCAAACTCTCCAGAAGCATGGGTATTAGCTCTTGGAGAATCCATCTTGAAGAAAGAAATCTAAAGAAACAAAGGAAATACAATCAAAACAAAGATATAGGTGGCAATAATAGGCATAGCAACTTTACACAGGAAATACCTTAGAACTCTGCCATATTGGTAACCTCCCAGAGCTCACCTGCACCTCTGCATTGGATAAGTACCAGTGGGATCTCTCATAGGACTTCACGGAGCAATTTTTGAAAGTACTTTTTTCAACAATACAATCATTAATGTCCAGAAAATCTATCCCATAATTATCCTCACAATTAGATTTGTTTTGAAATATTTCAACAGCACCATGTCCATCACAAGTAGCCTCAGAAATAAATTCTTCTCTTTCTGACCAATCTGATCGCCTGCATACATCCCACCATTGTACTGGTTCTACTCTCACCTGTAAGTCATCCTCTTGTAAGCACATTGAAGAAGCTGCCCCAATTCTTGAACCATCGACACTTGGTCCCGTGCCAATTGATGGCAGAAGCTCATGCTGAACTACATGACCTGATGGAGTATAAACCAGCAGATGTTCCAAGGAATTTGTTCTTGAGTTAACATGCTGAGAACTGTGAGCTATAGAATTATGAAAAACAGCAGCAACAGCACCAGATGGTACAAAGACTTTTCCCATTGAAGATGCAGAAGCATTGCTAACTGTATTAAGCCATCCAAAACTACTATATTTTATCCTGCTCACCACAGAGAGGGTAACAGGTGGTGGGGGCAGCACACATTGCTGGTCGGTAATCCCAGATGCAGTACACCACCAAGGTAGAGATAGAACTGGAAAAAGGTATGGGTCTCCACCCTGAGAACTAAGAGTTTGAAAGCCAGAATCGCCACCAAAAGGGGATAAAACAAAAACATGGCAAGTTCCCTTGGATGAAACAATTGCAATCCATTGACTATAATGACTGAAGCAAATATCCTGGATCGTCTGTCAAGTAAATCACATGCACAAATGAGTAAATATAGATCGCATAAGAAAACAAAGGGTAAACAGTTTCTATGTGGTAATATACTAACAGCAGATGTTATCCCGCGATGAAGCTTGTAAAGATGCACATGAGAAGAATTCCAGTCATATTTATGATTGGCTGATCCACCTCGCATACAACACGGCATAATTCGGAAGATGTTAATGTTGTTCCCATACACTGAGGCAGTAACCAGAAGTGTTCCACTAGGGTCAAAGCACAAAGCGGACATCGGGCTGGTATGAGCTTTAAACTGGGATATAATAGCTCGGGTAACAAAATCTTTGACAACAACCTACAATCAAAAAATTTTTAACCGATAAGACTTAATAAACTACTACACCTATTTTCACTTGCATATCAAGCAAACTCAGTAGGATAAAGAGAGAATGAATATTTTTCAAAATAAGTGAAAATCTAACAATTCCTGCGTTGTCCATATCTGCTCCAGCATGTCTACCAACTTTCCAGACTGAATTCGGTGATACTGGAGAACTAGACCCATCAGGAAGCAACTCCTGGCAGTACTTCGACAAAGTTTTGCTAAGACCAGCAGCAAATTGTTTGCCATGCTCCATTGCACACCGGGCCACCAAACTACTACCACCTGGCGATGTTGATGGACTAACGCCTGAAGGTGTAAGGTTTTGTGGGCTTAAGCGTCCAGAGTTTGATAATAGCAGAGTGTTGGAAGCATAAGCTAACCACCTTGGACCGACAGCCATTGGACCATAACCAACATTGATCCCCACAGCTCCTTGTCCTGCTAACTGGGGAACAGGATAGGTGAGGACACTGAATTTACTCTCAAGCGTGAGCGCATCAAAACAGTATATCTGCCACCATTTATAAGAAAGATCAGTTAAGACTCACAAATGTTAAAGCACAACCAATGAACTTAGTCATATGATAAATAGAACCAGAAATTACTACTCCTATATGGTTCATATACAATTTTTTTTTTTTTAAATCAACAAATCCAGACAATTGAAAAAGAAAAAAAAGTCTTATTGACGAAAATCATTGACATACAAACTACTTCCGGGAGTAGAAAAGAAATAAAATCCATATTAACCAGTAAGTACATGCCAAGGCAATTGAATTTCAAAGCGTGAATCTCTATTCTCTATCCCTGGCCATGAACAATTTGTGCTAATGCTCTAGATGGTAACTTAACAATAACATATAACAAAATTTTAAACAATATAAAATTCCAAAAAGAGTGCGAATCAACACTGACCTGTGTGGCAAGACCCACAGCCAATATGCGAGGACTGCACCTAACCATGCACACAGATGAGCGGAATCTCAGGACATGCTCATAACAGTGAGACTGAAATGAATAAAACCGAACAGCTGTAGGAGAGTTGACACAATGTCCTGACTGAGAGTCCATCATACCATCCCTGACCCCACCCAAATGGCTACGGTTTTGACCCGGAGCCAAAGTGTTGGTGTCTTCCCCTGCAACAACCAGCAGGAAAGGATGTAATTTTCTAAATCCTTCACGTCCATCGTCACTCACAGGGAAGGGCTGCATCTGTAAGAAAGAAACTGGACCATCACGCTTCGAAACAAGTTCATTGAAATTATAGGCATCCTCCACATCAAGGACTTGAAAGCCATTCTGATAACCAAGTAAAAGAACTTGTTTGAAGACTGATGGACCATACTCCAGGTGGTCAAAGCCAGCCCATGTTACCTGTTCATCAAAACAAGTTCAAAGGGGCAATCAAGAAACCAAGATTTTCGAAAATGACAAACATAAATAGCGGTAGCAGATGCATGACACAAAGATGTAGAATCTAAGCCTGTATGCTCCAGTGAAATAGAACTCTTAACAGACACAAAAGTTTGAATGAAAATCGACTGAGCACACATGAGAGGGAAAAAGTCTCCTATCAAAAATAAATAAATAAATAAGGTGGGAAAATACAAATCAAGTATACATAACTTAAAAAAGAACCAAGTTTTCACAATTTAAGATGATTATATCTCAGGTACTTGGAACATGTTTTGGTCTCTTTCACCATTCAATAAAAAACACTCTTTCATCTTCTTCATGTAAATGTGGCTTTTATTAGATTTGCAGCCCTTTTATTGTCCATAAACTTGTAACATCATCAACAATATCACCAAAAGCAACTCACATTTAGTTCCCATAAGAAATTCAAAATTTCTCAAGCATGTAAAAAAGGCATAAGACAACATAATAAGTGACGGTGAAGAGTTAATGCATGCATGTTGAAGTTCATCAACACAACATTTATGTAAAAGAGAAAGAATTCTACATCAAATGTGACTGCCTAAATCAAAAGTGAACAAAATTTTTTTAATTCACAAAGCCATAGGAGTCAGACTCACACCAACAGATCACACAAACTCCACAAAATTGAATGCTTCTAAGGCAAAAACTATTTAAGTTCTGAGTTTCTCTTTCATAATATGTTTGGCGTATCATATATAAGCTCCTACTCAATCCAAAAGTTCAAAAACTAATCTACTACAATATCTACTCAACAAATACTACACTCATCAGTCTAATCGCCAATCTTTCTTTCTCATATTTCCTCAACTCAGAATTTGAGTTGTAGAACTAAATAAGAGTACAAAAACGAAGTCCGAATGTTATTTCAATGGACAAAAAGAGCATAAATTAAACTTAAGAAAACGATTTTTTTTTCTCTTTTTGGTTAAAGAAAAAGAAAACGAAGAAGAAACCTGATCTTTGAGATCTTCGGAAGCATTGGAAATAGAAGCAGCAACAGAGGCACCAGCAGAGCGTACGGTAGAAGCAACGGTGCTAGCATTCGTAGATACTGTCTTCAAACAAGATGATATTATCTTCAACGAATTCGGCAACAAGCCATTGTTCCTCCCTTTTCCTTTCTTCATCCTCCTCCCTCTCCACCAAACACCTCACCACCACCTCCTCCTCCGTCCTCCACCGTCGTCACCCTCGACAGAGACAAACATCTCCGATCGCTCACGATCGGATATATCATCCGACGCCTTTCCGGTCAAAATCAACACAGCACCAATTGCTTTCCTTCTCTTGTGAACTCCTTCAACCACCTTTGACTTTGTAACCTTTTTTTTCCCCTTTTATAATTTATTTACTTTTAATTTTCTTTTTCTCGCCGCCCTCTGTCTCTCTCTCTCTCTCTCTACTTTCTCACTAATCTCTGTCAACTGTTGCGTTGCGTTGTGCTGTGTATTCTCCGCCTGTACTTCGGGCGGAGTAAAAACTTGTAAGCAAATTGTAGTGTTACCGATTTACCTCATTATCCTTTTTCATTCTCTCTGTCAGAATTTATTTTATTTAATGTTTATCTTACTAATTCTAAATCTTTCAAAAGAAATGCCGAGGATCAAGGGAAAACGGGGGTTGATTGCGGGTGTGGATTCCAACACGCAAAGGCCAGAAATAATATAAAAAATATCTTTTCGGGTGTTTTTTTATTAATACGCCGACGTTGATGGTTTCTTTATTTATTTTTGCACCAGCGGGCCTGTCTGCATGAGAAAATGGGCCGAAGTTTGGCCTTACAACCCGTTTTGCTGATTTTCTTTTCAGTTTATTTTTTACCACCACTGTAATTCCTTTTAAAACTCCCCTTGTTTTGGTCAGGACCTACTTCAATTCTAAAACTATCTTCTTCCTCTAAATTTATATCGGACATTTAAAATAGATGAATAAATTGACAAGAGTAAGACTATAATAGCCATAGCAAACTATTGGGCTCAGGCAGACTTGGCAAAGTCAAAGCCTAGCTTCGCCTTAGCATGTCTTTCTACCATCTCTATAATAGACTAGTGTAATTATATTGATTAGAATACAAAATACTTGAAAGAAAATGAAAAAAAAAAAAAAAGAAGAGAAAAACATTGGCATAGTTATGCGGATGTAAATAGTTAGAGACCTAAACTTAAGAGAGAAAATATTGGGGCTCAAGTAGAATTGTCTTATCCTTTAATATAGTTATGGTAAGAAATGGTTTTATAAGGATACAAACGGATGCATTGTTGAATCGTTGTTTGGATAAGTTACTTGTCCTCGTTGTCTGCTGACTTGGTGATTAAGCTTTAACCTAATCCACACGTCATTAATTCATTCACTCTGATTATGATTATGTATTTATGTTATCTCATTTCAGTGTTTATTGAAAGATGATGAAATACTCTGTGTGTGTGTGTGTGTTGGGGGGGGGGGGTTTAAGGATGAGGTTCTTCACCTACAGTAGCCAGTAGGTGAATTGGTAGATTATGTTAATTCATGAAGTTTTTCTCTTATGCCTTATTAGATTTTTGTTTTTTGCTTTTTTTATTTTATTTTATTTTATTTTATGAATTCGTTGAAGATTGAGTCATGTTTGTAGTGTTCGGCTTTTTCCTAATTATGGCTTGAGTGCACGTACGTCCTAATTGTTGTGTCTAAGCCTCATATGGCCTTCAGTTTAAGCCTAATGTGGCATTGTAGCAGTATTACTATCATTTTTCATCTTTTTAATGCAATATTTTAATTAAAAAAATTATGAAATATTGAAGATGTATGACTTATCTCAGAGTTTAAAATAGTTTTGCAAATCATTCCCGCTGACAATTAAATTCAAGTAGAGTCAAATTTCTTTATAGGTATAATGTCGGAAATAGTTAACTAACTATTTTCATTAGTACGAGGGTGTTATAACTTAATAGAGGTATGATTATAAAAGTTATTGATTTGACTTAATTATCTTTAGCCTAAGTATTATAAAGGAAAAGTATATACTACATGAATCTTATACAAAGTAAATATGTGAAGTTATCTTACAAGTTTAAACATTTGTATTCTGTTAACATTTTTTCTCTTAATGCAATCTTTATAAATATTATACAATAGCAACAACCCTAAAAGATAAATCATTGTCACAAGCAATTTAAAACAAATACTTTATTTCATCTTTAATGTTTAATGTGATACAACTTTTTTTTTGCAATATACAGATAATTGTTATTATGCGGAAGCAAATTTCTTAAGATGGGATCTAAAAAATTATATCTTGTTACAATATGAAGTTTATTCTTATTTATAATTGACCTAAATTGAGAGCATAATTTTTTATGACTGTATGGTGGCTATTACTATATAAAGTATCATTGTAAAAGAGGTTTTACTTCAGTTGGAATTTTAATTAGGTTTTTCTAAAGAATTAAAAAAATAAAAAATAATCGATTTTATAATTGAACGTATAATTAAGTTGATCACTATTTTAATATTGATCGTGTTCTTACTACTCAATTCTGGCAAGATAAAGAATACATTAACTTGAATCAATACCAACTATATTTCATTTTCAAATATCTTTGATGATAAGTTTACAAAGTTAGGATATAAATTTGCATATTAAAAGAGATTTAATCAATTAACGGTTATCATGTGTTTAGTAATAATTGATTTTTTATACTATTATTAATGAGATAATTTCACACCATTAATAAATGAGTATTTCACATCATTCGAGAGATAAAGATTGTATCCTAATTTTGTAAGCATATCATCATTAGTCCTTTAGCTAAATAAGATATGTAAATTTGATCTTTAATAGTTGCTACTTTATATTAGTTTGCCTCAAAGGCAGCTGCTAGGTTACTTGTAATGTAACTCACATTGACCCAAAAATGGTTTCACATGACCTGTAAGTTATCTACTAAACAAGAGAGTCATACCAAAAAAAAAATTTGGGTTTATGTAAATTTCAGATGATATAATTTAACAAGATCCATCAAATTATACCAACCATTAGTTAAATTCAAATTTGATGAATTCTATTACTCTTGATTTTTGAATAGATAATTACTTCTACCATAAATTTTGAAGTGTTGATGGCACCTCAATTTTGAAGTTCTTCATGAAATTATTTTTATTCAAATATTTAAAATAAATTCAACCATTTTGAGTTTAAGCATTCGAATTGCATGATTAAAGATTTTGATTTTTTTTATTTTTATAGAAAATGGGTCAAATGATTATGAATATCAGTTAATTTTGAAACGTGACATTTAAATAACAATAATAATAATTTTTAAATTAAAATAACTCAATCCAAATATTAAGGTTGTATATGGTATTATTTTTTATATTTATTTTATAATAAATAAATAAATAAATTTAGTAATTGTAAAAAACACGTTTTGTAACTTAATTTAAAACTAACATATAAAAATGACCCAAAAAAAAAAACTGTCTGGTTATTTATCAATCAAAACGTGTGATTATAAATATTTAAGATATGTACGTGACCATTCCCAATTTCTAAAAGAAAAAAATAATAGCATTGCTCATACTTTTTAACATGGGCGCACACAACTTACAATAATGATGCATCAGCTGTGGGAACCATGCTTGCTTTATAATTCAAAAGCGGGAAACGGTTATACATTTGTCGTGGAAGTATTGCAAGCAAATGATGGAAGAAGTCGAAAAGTATAATAAAGGCTTAGTCCGAGTGACAGAAGAAAATAAAGAGGGAATAAATTTTTAGACAAGTCATAGCTAATAAGAGGGAATAAATTTTCAGAGAAGCCATAGCTCTATATATTGCGAAGCTTGATATTTTTCAAAGGCACACACTTGCTCGCTTCCTCCTTTGCCTATATATATGATTATGCTAATGGAATTCACTGTTATAATAGCACAAAGTGAGTGGCATAGTGGAATCCACATTGGAATGCTGGATTAGGTCTAATGGTGGATTAGGTAACGAGGGGACATATATAATTCACAACACTCCTCCTTATACCCATCATTTATATTTCTTCGGATGTAATAGTACTGGACATGTTTAATATTATCTCATTAAAAACCTTTGCCAGTAAAAACCTAATAGGAAGACCTAGTCAAAAGGAAAAAAGAGTACAGTACATATGCGTCCAATATTACTGTGATTCTTCTCTTTTAAGATTACACTCCTCTTGTTGAGTGCTTTTCCTGATGGCAACATGTGTTAATTTAATAGTCTATTAAAACGATCCATATCAATGTTGTATACAATTTTCTCAAGTATAGATGTAGGTAGAGATTTTGAAAATATGTTAGCTAAATTATCCGTAAAGCGTATCTATTTGATATCAATCTTCTTGTTCTGTTGGAGCTCATGAGTGTAGAAGAATTTTGGTGAAATATGCTTTGTTCTATCCTCTTTAATGTATCCCCCTCTGAGTTGAGCTATACATGCATCATTATCTTCATATATCACTATTAGGATATGTAAACTTGAAGATATTTTATGTCTATTTTGAATATGATGGATTACATACTGCAACCATATGTATTCTTGGCTAACTTCATGAAGTGCAAGAATTTCAGAATGGCTAGAGGATGTTGCAACAAGAGTTTATTTCTTAAACTTCTAAGAAATTGTTGTACCATTAAAAGTAGAAGTATATCTTGTTTGTGAACAAGTTTTATGGGGATTAGATAAATAAACTGCATCAACATAACTAATAAAACATAGATTTTTTGTTAATTCATTAGAATAAAATAAACCCAAATCAATTGTTACTTGAAGATAATGAGAAATGTGTTTGACACCATTCCAGTGTCTTTTAATTGGTTCGAAGCTAAATCGAGCTAACAAGTTAGTAAAAAATGCGATATCTGATCTAGTACATTGTGTTAAATACATCAGAGCACCAATTGCATTTAGATATGATACTTCATAACCAAATATTTGTTCATCATTCTCTTTAGGACAGAATGGATTCTTTTTAGGATTAAGAGACTGGACTACTATTAGGGCACTCAATGGATAAGCTTTTATCCATGTTAAAATGTATCAAAATTTTCTTAGTATAATTTGACTGATGAATAAAGATACCTTCACTCTGTGCTAGGTCTACAACTTAAGATAATTCCCTAAATCTTTCATTTAAAATTTATTTTTCAAATAGTCAGTAATCTTTTGGAGCTCTCCAGGAGTTCCTATTAAATTCAAATCATCAACATAAATTGCGACAATAGCAATACTAAATTCTCATTGATTTATAAAAACACATGGATAGATAGAATCATTAACATATCCTTCTTTATCAAATACTCATTAAGGCGATTATACTAAATACGTTTAGATTATTTTAATCGATATAAAGATCTTTGTAGCTTTATTGAATATAAGCTATGATGTGATGATTGACAAGATTCTAGCATTTTGAATCCTTTAAAGATATATATATATATAAGGCTTGTGTCATTTCTTAGGCATGTGCCTTTTTAAGAGATTTTTTAAGGTGGTTGGTCTCATTAAAGATTAGGTGCTTTTTCAAAATATTACTTTGAGTATAGTTAACATAAATCTCATTGTACCTAAATTCAAGTGCCTTTTTAAGGTTTTATTCTTCAGAAAGAATTTGTATATTGTCAGGGTTTTTGTCATAGACCATTTACTTTTCTGAAGCAATTTGTTCTTTTAGATTTTTAGCATAATTTGTAGAAGAACCATGTTTAATCATTTTTCTTTTTTGCGAAATACTATCTTTTGAGCCAATTGGTCTACCATGCTTTTGCGTGCCATAAACAATTTCTCAATTGCATATTTTATTAATTGTTCTTTAGGAACAATGACCCGACCAAGTACATTAGCAGCTGATATATATGATTTGGTTACTTTGCTGTATCTATAAAGGTATCTAGCAATTGTTTTGCATTTTGCTGTAAATGAAGTATCCTACTCACTTTATTTTCACTCTAAGATGTGCATGGATCTACATAAGATGGGCGAGTCACTTTCCATTGAGGATAATGTTTAATCTCATAAACCTCTTTTCTTTCTCCAAATTGGGAAAAATATATCTCATCAAAATGACAATCCGTAAATCATGCGGTAAATACATCACTCGTTAATGGTTCAAGATATCCAATTATAAATAGTGAGTCAAATCCCACATAAATTCCCAAACGATGTTGGGGTCTCATTTTAATGTATTACAAGGGCGCAATCGGCACTCGTGCTGTGCAACCAAAAGTACATAAATGGGATATATCTGGTTGATGTCTCAATACTAGTTGTAATGGGGAATATTTGTGATAAACAATAGGCCTTAAGCAGATTAATGTCGCAGTATGCAAAATAACATATCCTCATGTTGAAATAGGTAATTGATTTTGTAATAATAGAGTTTTGGCAATTAAATAGAGACGTTTGATAAAAGATTTTGCTAATCCATTATGAGTATGTACATTTGGTACTGGGTGTTCTATGTCAATCCTAACTGTCATGCAGTAATCATAAAATGTTTTAAAAGTAAACTCACCAACATTATTTAGACGTATGATTTTGATTGGATAATTTGAAAATTGTACACGTAACCTAATTATTTACACAAGCAATCTTGCAAATGCAACGTTACATGTAAATAACAAACAAACATGTGACGATCGTGGAGGTGCATCAATCAAAACTATAAAATAAGGAAATGTATCACTTGGTGGTTAAATAGGTCCATATATATCTCCTTGAATTCTCAGTAAAAATGATCGAGATTTAGAACTGGTTTTACTATATGATGGTCTAACTACCAATTTTCTTTGTAAATAGCCAGTACAACCAGTCTCATTAGATAATAAAATTTTCAAATCTTTTAATGGGTGTCCATGAGAGTTTCCTATAATATTGCACATCATTGTTGATCAATGATAACTAAGGCGATTATGCCAAAGTATAAAAGATTTTAGATCATATATTTTATTTGTTATGATTACATAGCTTTCCATTGATTTTATCATCATATGATATAAGCAAGATGAGAAAACCTGAAGTTTTTCTAAAAAATTTTTCTTTCCAAATATGTTAAAAGTAATGTATAAATATTCTATATTATCCTCATTCATTATCTCTATGTGAAAATTATTATGACGAATATCTTTAAAAGTAAGTAAATTTCTTTTGAGGTTACAGCTTGCTGCTTAACTTGGTTATTCTGTTCTTGAGGTGGAGGCGAACTTGACTACAATTATTTCTTAGATTCATTCTTAGGGTCTTGCTCGTTGGGGTTATGCTTATTCACTATATTAAGTGTGCTATTTCATATCTTCTTTATCTATTCTGTTTAGGTATGTGTTTCGTGAGGCTATCGTTGTTGCTGACTTTTAGGCAATTGGTGTGCTCTCATCGAATTAGTCGGCATTTCTTCTTTCCTCAAGATCTTCCTATAGGCTTATCTAGTATTCTCCTTTTAGATGCACAAGTTGTTTCTCACATCAGACACTAATATTGATGGTTTCCCCTTTATTTTTAGCTGTCTTTATTTGTTTTTGTTTATTTTTTTACTTTTACATTTACTCTAAGAGGTTTGTCTATGTCTCCCTCCTTGTATTCGCTTCGTTTTTTGATTTATATTTTAAGTAGGGGACCCACCTAAACCCCCACCTTTTGGTGGTTTTAATTAAAAAAAAAGTAAATTTCTTTTTTATTTAGGTGAATAAAAATCTAATTTCGTACCTTTATTAATATGATCATTGCTCTTCTAGTAACTTCAATAATATCTACTAGACCCAATATTGCATTCATGTTGGCTTTAATTAAATTTAAATTTGAAAAATATGAAACCTCTCGTTTCAAAAAATCATATATGTAGTTGCACTATCAACCAAACAAATTTCTTCATCAAACATTTTATTGAAATCTATATCCTTAAACAAAAATAAAAAGGAAATACATATTAGATAACATGAAAAATAAAAATTACAAACACAAGTTGAATTTTAATTATGTTGAACATTTCCATCACCGATCAAGTGATCAATTTTTCCATCTTTGTCTTCAAAGAAATCTGAAATATAAAGATGTATAACATCTACTGAATTTGAGTCATCAAGATAGTTTGTTTCAATATTCTTTCCTTTTAATTTTAAGGATGTCTTAAACATATCCATACGATGTTTGGAAGTACGACATTGTCTCTAAGAATGACCAAACATTCCATATCTATCACAAGTGTTTTCTTGAATATTATGGTGGGTAGACATTCCCTCCTCATTTTTTCCTTTTCTATGGTTCTTATAACCACCACGAGGTTGATAATAATAATTTTTATTATGTCCTCGACCTTGATAATAACCACGACCACAACCACAATTATGTCTATGGCCACGGTTATACCCATGGCCATGCCCTTTTTCATAATTGTCATCATAATAATGTGAGATAACATTCACTTCAAGAATTGGTTTTGTACCAGTAAGATGGGCTTGGTGAATTTTCATTAATAACTCATTATTCTTTTCTGCCGCAAGAAGGCATGCAATCAAGTCAGAAGATTTTGTATGTTGATGGGTTTTGTACTATTGTTATAGAACCATGTTAAAAGTATGAAATGTTGTAAATGTTTTTTTCTAACATATTCCCATCAATAATATTTTCTCCACGCACTTTTAATTGTGAAGTAATTCTATACAGTGTAGAGTTATATTTATGTACTGACTTAAAATCTTATAATCTAAAGGCATTTCATTCACTACGTATTTGGAAGAATTACTAGCCTTAAATGACCATATCTTTCATACAAGTTACCTCAAAAGACATATAGGTCCTTTATAATAAGATATTTTGTTTTCAGTGCTTGGAGGACATGGTGACATAGAAAAATCATGGCCTTCGCTTGATCTTGAAGGGATGAGTCATTATTATTTTTTATTGTAACACTAAGACTCATAGCATTAAGATGAATTTCAGTAATTAGGAGCTAGGATAAATAATTTTAGCCAGTTATATCCAAGGCATTAAACTTCAGTTTTGTCAAATGAATCATTATCATAAACAAATAAGTAAAGATTAGTATAATGGATACTGAGAGAAAAAAAATATATAAACAACTAACCTTACTCTTAAAGGTAATTTTAAATAAACATGCAAAAAATAAAAGATTGAGGGGATAAAATACTTCCTATACCAAAGCGAAGCCATGCAGATAACATGCTATGTATTTGTTGTGGAAGCATTGCAAACAAATAAAGGGGAAAGTTGAAAAGTATAATAAAAGCTTAGTGAGAGTGAGAGAAAATAATCAGAGAGAATAAATTTTCAGAGAAGCCAAAGCTTCTTATATTACGAAGCTTGATATTTTTCAAAGGCACATACTTGTTCGCTTTCACCTTCTTCTATATATATGATTATGTCAATGGAATTTACTATCACAATAGCACAAAGTGAATGGCATAATGGAATCCACATTGGAATGCAGGATTAGGTGCAATGGTGGACTAGGTAATGAGGGGATAAAGAGGTAAAAATACCCGCCTGGTCCGGACCCAAACCTCACCCAAGCGATATGAACCGGGAATTATTCGGTTCGAGTATGAATTCGGACTAGGTCGGTCCTCAGCATCACTTAATAAACTTGGGACTCGGCTTGAAACTCAAATTTTATTAAAAAAAATATTATAAAATATATATTATTTTAAATATTTATATTTTGTACTAATCTATTACACATATATAAAGTTTTAAATACTTAAAATTTATATTTTCATGTCAAATTTTGTTGAAATAAATTTAAAACTTATAAAATTACAAAAGAAATAAAAAATTATACATATATAACATTAAAAAATATAAATACGGACACCCGAATTAAAACCCGACCTTAGTATCTAAAAATTTCATACCCAAATTCAAACTTGGGTTTTGTCAACCCTACGTGGGGGCATATATAATTCACAACAGAAACGAAGATTTTTCGCTTCCTTACTTTTATGAAGCTGAAGTAGGAAATTAGGCTGATGACACATTTTACCCTCTAGAGTCCCTTGTAAAATGAAAATTCTCAGCCAAAAACAACACCAAACACACTCTAGTAATTTGAGTTGAAAACAGTGTCCGTAGTTGATGACAAAGACGAAGCTCCTGAACGACAATGATAAGGCCTTTCCGATTCCGGATCCGCATGGAAATTTTAGAACACCAAAAGCGGGTTAGAACCCGTACTTTCTAGCTCCGTTTCTGGAACATACCTAGAACAATCCAGGTTCTTTAATCCGGATATTGACCCCGCATTGGCGAACATAAAAATCATTTGGATCATCAAATTTCTTTATAAATTGATTTGAAACACTGGGTTTTCCAGTGTATGTCCGGGTTTTGTCCAGGTTCTGAAAATACATCCGGATACCGCATTTATGTACATTATTTAAAATATATAACGAATTCTCACTATCAAAAGCAAAAAAAATTTCTTAAAAAAAAGAATTCTCATCATTTACCCTCGGTCCTAGTCTCCTGCACTAATATTTTTTTTTTTGCTCTCTCATTCTCCTTTGAATTTTGCTTAAATATGTACAAAAAGGGGGGTGATAAGTTTGTTTTCATTTTGGTGCGCTTTTAATCTCTTCGCGGAGAGTTTTACGTAAAAGTGGTGACCGACATTTTGCCATGTACTTCAAGCAGCCAAGATTGCCCCGGAGTAGTTGTACCACCTGCAAAAAGCCACGTTCCTGAATCCAACGTTCAATCAAATGATCATCAATGGAGTTGGAGTTGGAGGCTCACAGTTAGCACCGCCTTTACTTAAATTACCTGACTCATTTGGGGCCGTCGAATTGAAGACTGTTGTATACACAGCGAAGCCGCCAATAGTACCAGATTCATCTGCCGGGTGTCATAGTCATCTCCTACGGAGGTATCAACTAGCTCTCTAATTTCATTCCTCTTTATCATAGGCCGTGCCTAAAACTCAAAACAACAGATATTTTCAATTTTTCAGTGTTGTGCCCGCTTGCATGCGAGTGAGCAAAGAAATAAAAATTAAAGGACAGTGTATTAATGAATAACATACCCATAATACAAGGCTTTGCTGAGAGTAATCAAGAGCTCGGCGTCCTGTGACCAATTCCAGTAGTAATACACCGAAGGCAAAGACATCGGTCTTTTCATCTACTATACCATGCATTAAGAACTCAGGAGCAAGATAGCTGCAATTTTGAGAAACCAATGAATGTGCTGGTGAAACATCATTTAAAGATTCCAAATGGAGGAAGGTTTAGCTTTACCAACCCAAATGTGCCTTCGACTTTGGAGACCGTGTGATGAGTCCATTGCTCCGGTAGCCATTTTGCAAGTCCAAAATCACAAATCTGTACCGTACCACCATCAGTTACCACTTTAAACTGCAGATACATAATGTCTAGTAGACATTGAAAAGTATGTGTACGTGTTTGAAGAATACCTGAGGCTCGAAGTCCTCAGTGAGCAAAATATTGGCAGCTTTGATATCTCTATGAATGATTCTCCTCTGACAGCCCTCATGAAGATAAAGTATGCCTTCAGCTACCCCTAATGCAATTCTATACCTGATACCCCACTTCAGTTTCTCCTTCATACCTGCATTAAAGAGACATATGCGTAATTAATTGATAATTTCATATGAAGCTGTTACAAGAAACTCAAGAACACAAAAATGTTAAAAAGACTAACCATAAAGGAGAGAAGCTAAGCTTCCATTAGGAGACAATTCAAGAACAATATGCATGCCTCCTTCAATCCCATATCCTAATAACTTAGCAGTATTAGGATGATTGACATGAGCCATAATCCCAAGCTCCGATAAAAAGTCCGCTATAATCTCATCTGCTGTACCTCTTGTTAGCCGTTTGATTGCCACAAGCTGCCCATTTCTTAAACGCCCTCTGTAAACTTCAGCATAACCTCCCTTTCCAATCAAATTTTCTACGCGTACAAAAGCCGTGTTAAGTTAATACCGTAATCAAATTATAATCACCCAAAAGGAAAAATCGTTTTACAAGTTCATACCGAAGCTGAAATTGTTGGTGGCGGCTTGCAGCTCATAGAGGGAGAAAATCTTCTGGGGAGACTGTGAATCGTCGGAATTTACAAAAAGATTCCCCGGCATATCAATGCCCTCTCTCATACTACTGCTTCTTCTTATCGAAAGCTTCAGGGGATACAGTGTGACTAATGGTTTCTTCGATTTGTTTCTGAATAAGTCATAGAATAAATGCCAGCGAGAATTGGATTTGGATTCCTGCTTAGTTTCAGAGCATGGTCCTTTTGAAGAACATGTTTCGGAGTCTTCGCTTCGAAAATAGTCCTCAAGAACCCCAACTGGAGAGCATGAATCCTCCTTCTTCTCCATGTCCAGATATTATAAAACCTGAAAAGATGACAAGTCAAATTTTAAAAATTCTATATTCTTGATTTGTTACTATCAAGCGAGAACTGAAAAATATTAAAATTTTACCTGGACCAGAAACAGGGGAGGAGAAGAACAGAGCATTCCGTTTGTTTGTCTCGTCCTGTTATCTCTGCAAATTTGATCAGCAGTCATCGAGAGTGAGCATGATAAATCAAAGGAAATTTAACACTACCGAAAATAATCGATAGTGCAAAAACATGGGGAAGATTAAAAAAACTAACGCTAACGTGAGTGCAAAGATATTGAATTGATGAAGCTTGCAGAAAAAGAAGAACAAGAAACAAAAGTAGAACTCAAATTTTATGATACAAAAAACAGGAAAACGATTGATACCCATGTTTTGAACCACAATAAACTGACAAGATATGGAAAAAGAATATATGCAATTAAGATACACAATTTGAGACATACCGGTCAAAAAAGAAACTAAATATTCCCCAGATGGCAGAAAACGGAAGGGGGAAAAAACACAGACGAAATAGAAAGCAGAGGAGAGAGAAGCGGTGGATGTATATCAATTCGGAGTTACTCAACCGCTCAAAAGATAAACTGGTTTCTCAATTTATGCCATGTTACTAAACTGGTGTTCAGATATTTTTATTGTTTTTTTTTAAAAAAGAAGTAAAGATTTTAGCTTCATAATCTAAAAAACGTCAAAGTGAAATATTATTAGTAAATGGAAACAAAAAGCAAATAGTGGATACTGTAGAGCGAAGAGCCAACAACTTCTTATCCATGTCCAAGTTAGCTTTGATGGTCAGAGACGATTCTTTCTACTTTCAAGTTTCTATACTGTAACACGTGGCGCGGGGGGATAATTCTAGCACGTGAGCTTCTTTTTCTTTTTCTTTTTTTTGACAAATTGGGTTCAATTTGCATTCAAATTTTGCACATCCTAAGTAAAATAAACAATGCAACTTGTCCTTGCACGCATACCATGTGTCATGAAACTACGACTGTGAAGTTCTCGTCGTTTTGTTATTTTAACAAATATGTAAATGTGAGAATTAATTTTAGATTATGCTTTGATTATCCCCACTTTAAATTACTCATTTATCTTTAAAATTTTTAATTTCCCAAAAAAATTAAAAAAAAAATCATCAATCTGCTCCTATTTTTTTTCCTTTTTCTTTTTTATCTTCTGAACAAAATGAGAGTAACTTAAGATTTTTAAAAAATAAAGAGGTGATTAAAAATAATCAATTTTTGAGGAATAATCTAAAAATTTATACAAAAGGACGGAGAAGTTGGAAATCAAACAATTTTTACACAATTATGTAATAACTCGTTATTTATAAATGCGCTTTGCTCTTACTTTCGCTTTATCTGTCGCTTTTATCAAATCTAATGTTTCAGAACTTAACTGCTAGTGTTGTGTTGCTAAACATTAATAAATAAAGGAAAATGACAAACAACACTGCATTCATATCTCATTTAGTATTACTAGCGTCACTGTTATGGACAAGTTTTTAAATGTGCCCTTGAGCTCGAAGTGTATAGAAAACTCTAGTTTTTATGATTAAAACACTTAGATGTCACTAATTATACCAAATCATAAGCATAGAATAAGTTAATTATCAACCGAGGGGGGGGTCATATCACACATGATGCCTTAAGAATGTATCAATCTCCAGTGAAAATGATATTTTATGTTCACTTGCTTCACAATGATTGCAAATATAAATTAAACAACTAAAATTACGATACACAAAAATAAATAAAAACCCCACGCAAGGAATCGAGATTGTTGTGTAGAAATGATTTTGGGACATCCTTAGTCCGCAAATAAAGAGATATAATTATTTACGGGCAATCATAACACTTACATATATATATATATATATATATACAATCTATTGTATATTTCACTTTATTTTTTCTTCTAGCATTGGCATTATACGATACGAAATGATTGAAATTTTTCGCTTCAATTTTAAGCATGTGATTTCAGATTAGGTGTCGGATGATATTTTTAGGTTTAGTTTATAAATTTTAATTTGATTGATTCGAATATAAGTAGTAGTGTCGACGCGAATTTGTTTACGGTTGGTGACTCGGTGGCTTATTTTCATCTTACGTTTAAAATTCAACGGTCAAGATACGCTCGCCATTACCCCCATCTTTTATCATTTTGGTAAAATTAATTGCGATAGTTTTGGAAACTTACCGTGGTGTCTGTCTGAGGGTTGCTTGCCGAATACTTTCAAGATAATTGTTTTGTTCTGTTTTGTTTTTTCTCTCGAAAAAGAAAAAAGAAAAAAAAAATCTTATTTTTCAATGACCAATTTTTTTTTTTTTTTAAATCTAATCGTGGATACCTAATCCTTTTATTACCGACGTTGAATATTTAAATTTCTTGTATGAATATATTTTCTTAGTACTCACAAGTAAATTTTTTAGATTAGATTTTAACTGTACACAACACACTGGAACATGTTTTGTTAAATCGAAGATACAGATATCACGATGCCCTATTTCAATTAGTATTAAAAAAAAAAAGCTCATTTTCAAGAGCAAAATGCATCCAAGACATGTCGTTATTCTCAAGCACATTTTATTCGTTTTCTTCATATTTAAACAAAATGATAATTATTGTTATTACATTAAAAGCTACATAATAACCTATAATTGGTATTTAATGTTGCAATTTGAAAAAGACAAAATGGACTGGTCCTTTATTTTCTTCCCTTCGCCGTCCAAAGAGATTGTGTATGGACCGACAAGCCCACCAAATTTGAGCACTCTGCGAATATGCCAGTTCCTATTTCAATACGATATGCGTAACAACTTTTAATTTGTAGTTTTGTATCGTATTGCTTCAAAGTTGAAATCATGAAATTGAAATCCATATGTTTCTAATTCGTTCTTCATATGACTGTCACTCTCGATACCCATATCAATTTTAAACAGAATGATTTGCGTCGTTTATTGATTATTGAAGAGATAAATTTGCGATCGCAAATTGAGATCGTCGTTATTCACGTTAGAACATCACACGTTTCATCGATGAATTAATTAGTGAACAATGTAGAATCAAGTTTCATGTCATGACAAAAATATCTCATTCATTTAATTTTTTTTTTTTTTGGGTACCGGATTATAATGTATCATTTAAAATATGAATGCAAAAATTGCGTGTATTTGATGATTTGGGTCTTGATATTTTATGTTTAATTAATTGGTCCTAAGTTGTTGAGGCTTGTACGTTGAGTGATGTGCTAATTTAGAGTCAGGCTTATTGTCAATTTTATCTTATCGCGTCCAAAATCAAATAAGTGTAAGCACACACAAAACAGGGACAACGATATACTGCCTAATAAATAACGAGATGTTGTAACTAATGAATATTATTGGATCTAAAAGATTCAATTGCATTGCTTAATCGGTTTAGTTGGTGTCTCAACTTCAATTTTACAAAGGTATAGACTTTGAATCGAACCCCGTTTGATATTAAGTTATAGTAACTTTTAGATTACAGTTGTTGAAATAAAAAAAAAATTGTAATTATAAAATAAAAATTAATATTATATAATAAATTTATTTTTATATAATAATTTCATAAAAATAAAAAAATTATTATAAATTTTTCATCATATAAGTAAGAAGATCAACTCAACTTAACTTTCAAATTACAATATTTATGTAATGTTTACTTAGTGAAGCAGGAGTGTGGAGTTTTCTCACTCTAATATTTACTTGTTTATTTAAAAAAAGAAGTGGGAGTCATACTCCATATGGTCCACTCACTTTGGGAGTATAGAGTGAGATTCTCACTCTGATAAGGAGAGGTGAGAGTGAGAATCCACTCTTACTTTTTTTTTATTAATATAATATAATTTACTTTAAAATAATAATATTTTATTAATTTAAATAATATTTTTATATTATTTAATAATATTAAACTTATTAAATAAAATATTATTATATTTAGTCAAAAATAATAATTTATGTAACCTAAGTTAAAATTATTTAAAAATAATATTATTATATTCATGGAGAATTAATAATATTACTATACAGTCTATCTATTTGAAAATATAATATTATTATATTTATTTACAATTAATAATAAATCATTTATTTTAAGAAAAATATTAATTTTGTACTACATTATTAATAATAATGTTTCATTTGTGTTGCTCTTATCAATAATTTGTAATTTACATAATTAAAATTAAAATAAATAAATAAAATTATGATTTAACTAATTAAGAATATTAATCATTATTATTAATTTACAAGTATAATAAAATAAATATTTTATTTTTTAAATATATTTTTGTATTAATTTTGTTATTAAAAACTACAATTCTTTAAATAAGGTAAAATTATAATTTGAAAACATTTACTTCCAATCTAAGACAAAATAAACATATAAATTGAATTCTAATTCGGATTCCATACTCCTATTCCAGTGTAAATAAATAACTTACTCTCACTTCCACTCTACATCTCATTCCTTAGGGTTTTCACTCTAATATAAAATGTAAACGATATCTTAGTGTTTATCAAGTACTTTAGTTTTCCACATGTTCTCTAATCCAAGACAAAATAAACATATAAATTGGATTCTAACTCCAATTCTATACTCTCATTCCAGTGTAAGAAAATAACCTGCTCCTACTCTCACTCAACACTCTCAATCTCAAGATTCTCACTCCTCAGGATTCCTACTCTAATACAGAGAGTTAGACTATTGGCACTACTCTAAAATCCTTTTAAGACCCCTCTTTTGTTACAATTACATTTAAAGACAAATATTCTAATATATCTCACATATATTTTATCTCACTTCAAACTATTTTATTGTTTTTCTCTAAAAAAAAAAAAAAAAGAAAATCTTGTATTTTCTCTCTTTCGTTCTTATCAAACTCACACACTTCATTATTTTTTTTCTCAAATTCTCTATATATTTTTCCTAAATAATTAAGAGAATCTATTTATTATGAACAAAATACATTCTGAAAATATTATCTGGCTTTTTCTTTTATGCTCATACTAAAACTTTTCACAGTATAATCTTAATTATATTCTATTTAATTCATTGATTTTTACAAAGAAGTTTATCACCCATAGATTTTTTTTGTGGGGAGCTAGAAAATAATAGAAAATTGAAAGATTCACAAATTAAATGTGTTTTTTCAGAAATAAGGATAGTTTTGGCATTAAATTTGATATAATTCAAAAAGGGGTTATAAAAGAATTTTTGAGGGGTGCCAATAGTCTAACTTTAATACAAAATGCAAAAAATACTTTAGTGTTTACTAAACACTTTAATTCTCCTCCTTTTAAGTTATAGTTATCCAATTTCAATAATAACAAAAATAATTAATCAAATTTACCCGCTATAGAGGAGTTTTGATGTATTAGAGGTATCTATATTTACACGCCCTCAATTGATATAATAAAATTGGATTTGTTATATGTATAAATAATATTATGGATCCTAATATTTGAGTCTCAACATGTATTCTAATTGATATGTCATTCATATGTTGAATGTTATAGTAATAATTTTATTATTTATAAAATTCATTGTTAAATAAATGATTGACTCATATAATTGAAATACAAATTGCGATTCTGGTATTCTGTGTGTGTGTGTGTGTGTTTGTTGTGGCGTTAATTGGTGAAGTCAACAAACTGGCTAATTGATATACAAAAGAAGATGATATTAATTATATTTTGGCCTAGTTAATAAATGAACAATTCAATTATATATTAATTTGTTGTTTGTATATATGCGATAATGAATCTACATCCGTAGTCAAAGTGCTCTGACCTTTTTTATTTTTAAATTTATTCTCCATTTCTGTTTCCATCTCCCTCTCACTCTTACAATCATTTATTGTTATTTTATTGTAACCAAAACTGTATTTAAACCTGAATTAACAAACTGAAACCATACCAAATTATAAACTCAAATTGAACCGAATTGAACTAAATTGAAATAATTTTTCAACCCGTTTAGGTCGAAATCTTAGACCCGAATAAATTGTAACTCGAATAGAAAATTATAAAAATCATACCAAAATTCAAAATCCCCATCCCTAATGAATATCACATCACTTAGAATGGATTTTAATATGTTTTCATAAAACAAAATAATATTGGAAGTTTTTTCTTGGTATGTCATGAATATTTTTAGGATAAATTTACTAAATTACCACTCTTGCCTTATAAACTAATTGAATTTACTACCAGACGGGGTGTGGATGCATTTATCGAAACATTAGGGAATTTTTTTGTTCATTTTTATATAAGTTGGGGTTCCAAGTGTTATTTTTGAGAGATATTCAGGACGACGGGTATTTTCAAAAAATGAACAAATAATGTGCTTTTATGATAACACATGAAAAATGAGTAACGTGAATGTTATTGTCCCATCTATAACTATTTTTATACAAGCAATATTAGGTATCTTAACATTCAAGTTTCAATTTGAGTTATAATTTATGTGGCATAATCTAACAAATGGTAGTTAAATAGTGTACAAATTATGAAATATATTATCTAATTTAAATGAATGACACATGACATTAAAATTCAAATTGAAGCTTAAATAGTAGGATGTCCCTAGTATTATTGTCTTTTGTATTAGCACTTATCACTTTGGATGGTAAAATGGATAGAGGTTCAAATAGAAAGTCCCAGTCCCCATAAGAAAAAGAGAAATAAGGTTGTACAAGAAAGTTTAGAAGAATACATAAACAAAGGAGGATAGGATGATTTATTGATGTCATTAAATATCAACAAAGTTTGCATTAAAATTTATGTGACATGAGAATATATATATATTACAATACTTAATGAAAAGATAGCACAATAGTTCGGACCAATGGGACGTCTTACAAAACAATAAGTTTAAGACAAGATAGAGACTTCCTATCTAACTCTAAATAAATAAATAAATAAATAAATGCCACGCAAGAAGGAGAAGGAGGAGGAGACCTCCTTACCAAGACTTAGAAATTGAGGACAGGTCTCTGCAATTTTCTTTTGTATCTTTCATTTGTTTTCTTTCATTTTTTAAGAGTCTCCTATCAGATCCAGGGCAGTCTTGTAATAACACGCTATTCCTGCCGGAAGGTCAAAAATAACGAAGCCTCCCCTACAGTTAAACATATTGCAACCCGTTCTTTGAAATTTCAGACACAAATTAGAATCAAACACGTAATAAACCGACTAATGATATAAATTGACAATTTGATGAATGGACTTACAATTTTCTTTTGACAAACAAAAAGAAATGCGTTGAAAATTAACAAACTAGGGAAGCGAGGCAAGCAATAACTTTTATTTATTATATTTTTATTGAACGAAATCGAACGAATTAAACTACCCGACCTTCTCTGAAGCTTCAAATTAGCCGTAGGTTAGGTTACTCAACTGTCATAACTGGCTGGCTGCGTTGCCTCGCCTGCCGCCATTGCCCATTGCACTGCATATGGAATTTACTAGTGATTAGTCAAACTCATAACTCAAATTACATTAATTTACTCAAATTACATTAATTTACTCAAATTACATGGCAATCCCAAGCACAAGCACGTGCGCAAGCTTTTCCTTATGGTTTCCCTTGTACTACTAACAACACCCTCCGATACGTGTCCCCGTCCCTGAGATGTCGATGCCGGTGTCATTCTTACGAGGCCTTGTTCTCATTCTATTCCTGGCGGCCTCCACAGCAACGGCCGTGGCACAACGAAACGCCACCGTTTCATGCCCGCTTGACTTCACCGTCTTACAACAGCTGCTGCCCCAGTTAAAGACTCCTAATGACGTGCCCTCGCAGTGTCAGGGCATCAAAAAGGGCCTTCGTCTCGTGGATTCCCAATACCTCAAACGCACCGGAAACTTCCTGCCGCCCCTCAACGCCTCCGAGTCATGCTGGCGCGCTTACCAAACCCTTGTCGACAGAGTCGCCCCCAACTTCGACATCCGCTCCCGCTGCGGCTTCCAAACCGATTGGATCTCTCAAGGCTGTGCGAACATCTCCACGAGATCCCAGTTCGAGAGATTGATCCCCCAGTCCACTCTGGACGACGTCTTTTCCAACTGTAACCAGTCCTTGGAGAATAGTGCCCCTTGTGCTGCTTGTACTACCAGCTTGTCCCGCTTGCAGGCCTCCTATTCGACTGGGGTTTCCGTTGGGAACTTGTCTGATTGTGTGGGCTATTCCTTCATTTACGCCGCCGCGGTCGCCAATCAGTTTGGTCCAACGGATAAGGGCACTGCTAAGTGTTTGTTCTCCTTTGAGTTCACTGAATCATCAAAGAAGAGTAAGAAGAAGAACAAGGGCTTAATTGCCGGGGTTTTGGTTGTTTGTGTTGTTGGGTTGTTGCTAATTTCTGGTGGGGTTTGGTTCTTTTGGCGTAAGCGTGTGGTTTCTAACAGAAGAAAGAAGAGGGAACGAGAAGAAGTTAATAGAATTGAAATGGGATTGGAGTCTATTCATGAGAGTACTAATTTGGTCAGGTTCACATTTGATGACATTAAGAAAGCTACTCGGAATTTCTCTAGGGATAATATCATTGGGAGAGGAGGTTATGGTAATGTCTACAAAGGGCTTTTGCCTGATGGCTCTGAGGTTGCTTTGAAGAGATTCAAGAATTGTTCCGCGGCAGGTGATGCAAATTTCAAGCATGAGGTGGAGGTTATTGCTAGCGTTAGGCATGTCAATCTTGTTGCTTTGAGAGGTTATTGTATTGCCACTACTCAGTTAGAGGGTCACCAGAGAATTATTGTCTGTGATTTGATGAAGAATGGAAGCGTTTATGATCATTTGTTTGCTTCCAATGGGCCGAAGCTTAGTTGGCCTCTTAGGCAGTCGATTGCTCTGGGGACGGCAAGGGGATTGGCGTATTTGCATTTTGGTGCCCAGCCGGCAATTTTTCACAGGGATATTAAGGCTAGTAATATATTATTGGATGAGAAGTTTGAGGCGAAGGTAGGGGATTTTGGGCTTGCAAAGTTTACGCCGGAGGGGTTCACTCATTTGAGTACTAGGGTGGCTGGGACAATGGGATATCTTGCTCCTGAGTATGCTTTGTATGGGCAATTGACGGACAGGAGTGATGTGTACAGCTTTGGCGTTGTGCTTCTTGAGCTTTTGAGTGGCAGGAAGGCACTCATTATGAATGATGGCGGCCAAGCTTCTCTTGTGACGGACTGGGCTTGGTCATTGGTGAAGGAAGGGAGAACTCTGGATGTTATTGAAGATGGTATGCCAGAGATGGGTGCACCCGAAGTTCTAGAGAAGTATGTAACGATTGCCGTTCTTTGTTCTCATCCACAGTTATATGCCAGGCCAACAATGGATCAGGTTGTGAAAATGTTAGAAACTGAGCAATCTGTTCCGACAATCCCAGAACGACCAATTTCTCTTGTAGCTGAGATGGATGAGATTGAGAAGTCTATGAGCAGTAATAGTGGCTCAGGGCAGCTTTCAAGTTATACCGGCTATCAGGCTTTTACCGAAATTGTTCGCCCTTCAAGTCACATGGAAGAAGTGAGAAACTCTGATTCCAGCCATGAGGAAGAAGTGAGAAACTCTGGTTCCAAAACAGTAGAATTGTTGTAATTACCGGTGTATGCACTGATGGTTTGTTGGGCTTGATGTATTTTTTATATGGCTTTCATGGTTCTTGAAATTTGAATCATGTCCCACCTTGTAAAGAGTACATAGATGCAAAATTCAAAATTGGTTCTTTAAGTTGCAAATTCTATCACACGAAACCCTACCATCCTAAGTAACCTATTTATTTCTTGAGTATTACAACGTTGAAACTTGACAATGAATTATCAGATCCTTCATACAGATGATTACTAGTACATATTGTGTACTGGCGGGTTCTTTTCAACTAGGGTGCGCCATGATATCAAAGCTAAAATTTTACTTGTTTATGAATAGCAGGTGTTTTCATTTACTCAGGTCTTGTGTGGCTAGGGTGATTTTGCAAATTTTGCTCATAAAATTGTGTTATAACGGGATATTGTGGGTGACATGCATTTAACGTTGTTGCTTCTTGAGGATCCGGCACTGGAGCTATAGATGTCCATGTGGAGAGGCCAACTCAGGATACCTGTGTGAGGGATTCGAGAAGTCTTCATTACTGTCTCTTTCGATTGATAGAGTAAATGCTCCAGGCTTAATCTGCTAGTTTCGGACCCAAGTGGCTATATAAAAGCATCGTCGGTCAAAAACTGTAAGAAGATTAAGGAAAATGTGGCAGTTTCATAGGGGTGAAACTTGTGCTGGAAGAAACAGTGCACCATCTCGGTACAAGGCGTGATTTGTCTCTGTAGATCGAATGTTATGGTCAAATATCTGAGACTACTGGAGTTTACAGCTCCACTGACCTTCTTGTTGCTTTTCCTATAGCCTTATTGCTGCATTTTTATTGTTCGTACTGATGGATTCGGCCAGTTCTTAAATCGGGATTTACTGAAGAAACTAATTCTGGAGTTCGCGCTGTGGCAGTGGGTATGAGATGTTAACATTCGAGTCTTGTTATATGCTCCTGTTCTGAGAGTCTTATTTTATGTTCTTGTTCTGAGGTGATGTTTCATGTTCAATCAATTCTGAAAATTTGTGGGAACGGGATTTGCAAATTCTCTTGAGCCTGAAGGTGAATTTGAGCTATAACCATGTTTGTTAACTCTGAGATTGGCATTCATGATGTCGAATTTACTTTACTTTTTTTTTTTTTTTTGAAAAGATGTTGAATTTAGTTTTTACTTGCAATAAATAGGTAGAAATATTTGTTGGCGAACGACAAATTTAATGCAACCGTGAAAGCTCAGTGTAGGTCATTTTTATAAGTACCCGGTTGATCTATCAAGTTCTTACAGCATCAATTTGAAAGATCTCATCTAGCTTGTTCATTATTATTATTTCCCTGAGGACATTAAATTTCAACCCTCTCATTCCTTTCTTCAAATATCCCAAAACAACAGCCTTTTGAATTAATCACCCAAGCACATGGCAAACTGAAACTCTCCAATTTTTTTTTTTAATATTTTTTTCAGAAACGAACCAATTCCGTTGCCAACGCATGCAACATCAAAATTCCCGGGTCCTGAATGATTGTCAAATTCTAAATCGGTGGCTGGCTGTGCTTAATTAAAATGGGTAGTGGATCAGATCAGTGTCGTCACCAGAATTGTTGTTGGATAACGGACAAGATGCGTAATTAACTTGAATCGGTTTCGTATCTTTGGGGATAAAAGACAGACAGACAGACAACTCATTTTCCCGTCAAGAATTGCTTGTCAAAAAGAATCTCAAGCAAAACACAACTCTGCCAAACCCACCTCCATCTTTAATTAATTTATTTATTAATTTAGGAAAATGAATCGTTACCCTCATGAATAAATTCATGAGAATGGTCAGGCAGATCCCTAATTTTTTTATAAATAACGCTAAATAATATCTTTTTAATATAATAATTAAAATAATTGACATTAAAAAATTTTAATAAATATATATATACACACAAATAATTTAATCTATTTAGTAAACTAATGATATTAAAATATTTAAAAATAATTTATACCACTATATTATTTTAATATTTTTCTGAATCAATTACAAAGATTTTGAATAAATCTTTCAGTTAAATATGCCTTACGTTTACTAAAATATACCTCAAGTATTAATAATATTAAAATTAAAAATATTCTGAATTTTTATATACTTATTTTAATATTATGTTCCTATTTATTCTAAAATTTTCTTTAACATTATAAAATGTATCTAATAAATTATAAAATACTAATGTATTTTTTAACCATTAAAATTATTTTAAAATATTTATATTATTATATTTTATTTTAACATTATATTTATATTTATTATAAAATATTTGAGTCAATTTTTTTTTTAAGTTAATAAAATCAAAGGATGTCATGTGTCTCATTCGGAAACTTAACTGTTTCTTTATACAGTAGGATAGACATGACCGTCGTCTTCCCATTCATTAATTAATTCAATCAGGCACATTGACGTATCCATAGTTTCACTCTTATCTTTCCAATTTGACCGCATCTTATAATTTTGATGTGAAAGCCCACGTAGAACGCGTGTGTGTGTGTGTGTGTGTCATTGCGTCACGACCATCTGAGCTACTTTTCAAAGTTGAACAGCTGTAATTACGTTGTTTATGTAAAAAAAGAAGGGGTTAATTACCGATTACTCCCTGAAGAAAATTATAATTTTTAAAATACTCATTAAACTATTATAAATTTTAATTTACTTTTATTTTTATTTAAAAAACATGAGGGTACCTTGATAAATTTATTTTTTGTTTTAGTATTTTTAATAAAAATAAAGAATAAGTAGAGATATATAATAATTTAAAAGAATTTTAAAGATTAAGGTAATGCAAAATAAACCCTGTATTCAAAAAAAAAAAAAAAAAAAATCCTTAAGAAAGCACGTAAGTGGAATACTTGGAATCCGGTGAAATTAGTAAGTAGTACACACTCACCCACTGTGTCTTCGGCTGTAAAGCATTTTATGGGGGCTAATGATCTTATTAAGGCTTCTTGAATGGTACGGAAGGTACGGGTGCCGGAAGATATTAGCCACGGCCAAGGTGTAGGAAAGTCTGAAATTGTCGCTGATTTTCTTGAATATTTAAAGGCTCGCACAACAATTGACCATTCTACACAAGAGATAACGAGGGACCTGGATTTTCTCCTATACAAAACAAACCGTGGGAAAATTTACTTCGAAGAAATTCTCTTTAAATCATGTTGGCTTGCCGTTTCTGCCTGTTCATGTATCTTTAAGTCATCTTTTCGGGTTTCAGTTCTCATGCAAACGACCAAACAACACCAGTTGGGTTTAGTAGCATACATATTACTTTAAGTGGATGGTATTAAGAACGTGTACAAATGGTCGTTGATTCAGATTCAAGATCCAGTTGTGTGAAAAAACAAATTGCCTACTTGTCCTCAGTGCTATTACCCTCATAAAATACATGAAGGAATATTGAGGGAAGAATCAAGAAATTCCAGCCTTTTGTGGTTAATTGATAGACGATAATCACGATATAGTTTGCTTTTGTTTCCATCTCTGCACACCTCCTTTTATCTTGTAACAATTTGTTTCAAATTCTTCTATTAGATAAATTAAGGCAACTTTTCGGAAGATATCAGCATCATCATGGCCGTCAAAGAGGATCTTCAAGAAAATATAAGAGAACCCCTTGTGTCGATTGAGAACATTTTAGCTAATGAAGATGGTGGAGCTGGTGACCAAACAAACAACAAGGAAGTCAATCCTTGCATGGTCTACTTCAGCACACTCATTGCAGTCTGCGGTTCTTTTGCTTTCGGATCGTGTGTAAGTCCATTTCTTGAAACCAACTCCTGAAACAATGATTTTCACTTTTTTTCTGTTGAATGCTTGGAGGGTGAGGTTGTGGAATTGTCAATTTGGTTTTGCAGGCTGGATATTCATCTCCTACTCAGAGTGCTATCAGGGAAGATCTCGCTCTTTCCCTCGCAGAGGTATGTTAATGAATGAGCATTCTTCTAATTAGTTGCAAATTAATCACTTTTTTAGTGTATGCTTATTTACTCTGGAGTAAAGAATCATGAGCTTAGTGTCTTGTTAAAGATGTTTTAGCGACAGAGCATGTCTTGTTGAATACGATTTATATTAAGCTGAAGCAGATGTGCTGCAATGTTATTATGATTCTTGCATGGACTAATTCCATTCAGTTAGTAACCATGAAAGTTCTTCATTTTGGTTTTTGTTTATATGCATGCAGTATTCGGTGTTTGGTTCCATATTGACGTTTGGTGCCATGATCGGGGCGATCACAAGTGGGCCAATTGCAGATTATATTGGTCGGAAAGGGGTAAGAAGATATATATTTTTTTGCTGATTAATCACCGACTGTTTAGGTCTTTAGGATTTGAGCTTAACTATGTTCTAGTGAATATTTAGCTTGTAAAATTGTTTACTACATGCAGGCAATGAGAGTTTCGAGTGTCTTCTGTGTAGCAGGGTGGCTTGCTATTTACTTTGCTGAGGTTCATATATTCTTAAGCTCAATCAATATTTTTTTGTTCCCCTCTTTCTTTCAGCTACATGGCCAAAAGAACAATTTCCTATAAACCTACCAATTATACTCTTTCTGTTTTGATTGAAACAAAAGGGGGTTTGGCCATTGGATATTGGAAGATTGGCGACAGGATATGGAATGGGGGTCTTTTCATATGTGGTACCGGTTTTTATTGCTGAAATTGCACCAAAGAATCTTCGAGGAGCACTTACTGCTGCAAATCAGGTAAACCAAAAATGCCGGCAACTTAATTGGAGGAAATGCTCATTTTTTATCTTAATTTATCTCTTGAACAGCTAGTTGCCCCCAACTTAAGCCATCTATGATATATCTAATTGTTTTCTCATGTTTGTCTATAGCTTATGATCTGTACTGGTGTATCAGTTGCCTTCATAATAGGGACGGTACTAACATGGAGAGCTTTAGCACTAACAGGTCAAAATGGTTAACCATCCATTTATTCAACCGTCCAAGAAAAATTAAAAAGGAAAATGAACTAGGAAAGGATAATGAAAGAGAAGGCTTACAAAAAAAATTATTGCAGGTATCATCCCCTGTGCAATTTTGCTTTTGGGTCTCTTTTTCATCCCGGAGTCTCCTAGATGGCTGGTAAGGATACTTGATAATAACACTCCAAGAAAAAGATGAATACATGAAACTGAACTTACCATGGGTACAGGCAAAGACAGGAAAGGAAAAAGAGTTTGAAGCTGCACTACAGAAACTTCGCGGCAAGGATGCTGATATAGCACATGAGGCAGCTGAAATCCAGGTCTTCTGTCTGAGTTATAAGTACCATTCCACACTGACAATGTGTTGAACCATTGAGAAGAAATTTATCTGAAGCATTTTTTTAATTGCTTAACAGGATTACATAGAAACTCTAGAAAGGCTCCCAAAAGCTAGAATGCTGGATTTGTTTCAAAGAAGATACTTGCACTCAGTCACGGTAAAAATTTCTCTTTCTCCTTCAATTATAATGCAACTACATTTTATCTTCTCATTGACTCCTCTTGCTATTTATTCATTTTGACAAGATTGGAGTCGGATTGATGGCGTTTCAACAATTTGGTGGAATCAATGGAATCTGTTTTTACACCAGCACTATTTTTGTGTCAGCAGGTAACGAGATCTCTGCGAGGATATGCTTTCATGTTCTCTCAAAACCTTAGGACGATCATAATAATTTGGTTCTTATACTTTTATTGTCCTTAGGATTTTCTTCCAGCCTTGGAACAATAATCTATGCCATTCTACAGGTTTCTGTCTCTCACTGACTCTAATAATTTCTTGGAATTTAGATACTTTTTCTAATTAGACTGACCTGAACGAATTTTTTTCTGCAGATTGTTGTTACATGCCTAAATACAATTGTGATCGACAGAGCTGGAAGAAAGCCCTTAATATTGGTAAATTGTAGTGCAGGCTACAAGCTACGTCCATATATTTTCTTTCGGAAGCCATCTTCATTTAAAAATCGTAAATTTCCTTCCTGTCACATTTATTCCAGGTTTCTGCAACAGGATTAGTCTTGGCTTGTTTACTCATAGGGGTTTCATTCTTTCTGAAGGTAATAGTCAAACATTATCCCTGATTCATTTAACTTTCTTTAACGATATTAAAAACTCAGAAAGTACCTTTTGTGAACCAGGTTCATGAACTGGGACTCAAGTCAGTTCCTGCTCTTGCTGTGGCCGGCATACTGGTAATACAAACACGTTATCCACTCAGTTTGTTCATCTGATAAATTGACTCCGACTCCATGTCTGATAACTGTTCTTGGTGCTCAGCTCTACATAGCGGCCTTTTCGGTGGGAATGGGTGCAGTTCCTTGGGTTGTAATGTCTGAGGTAATTAAAATTAGGACATTTTATCATTCTCTCTATGCATGCTTTATTCACCTAGCAAATCTGAAGATGGCCCTCTGGCTCTGTTACAGATATTTCCTATAAATATTAAAGGAGTAGGTGGAAGCCTAGCAACATTAGTGAACTGGTTTGGTGCATGGCTAGTTTCCTACACTTTCAACTTCCTCATGACCTGGAGCTCCTATGGTAAGTACTAATAACCAATTTAGCAATTGGCCCGCCCATAAGTCCAGTATCCTGCACTGCATAATCTGAGGAGCTTCATGTTTACTCATCTACATGAACATGACATGAGTGGCTGGATGCGGCTTTCAGGTACATTTATTCTTTATGCTGCAATCAACGCGTTGAGCATATTGTTCGTGATCACCTTGGTACCTGAGACCAAAGGGAGGACCCTGGAACAAATTCAAGCAGCTCTCAATGCTTAGACGATTAACATAAGTAATAAACGTCGTCCGCCGATGAACGAACTATATCTTGAGAGCATCATAAGAAATTCTCGAGAAAGGGGAATGTTATTTACTTATTTATTTTTTAAGGAAAATGAAACTGTTCATCGTCAGAGACTCTTGAAAAATAAAAATAATAAAACTTGCTGGAAAAACTAGATAACGGATTCACTGGAATAATCGTAAACATAATTTCATAAAAAAAGCAAACCAATTATTATTAACATACTGTGCCAGAGATTGTTAAGTCTCAGATTAGTATAGAATCAATCCAAGTAACCCCCAAATTTGGAATTTTTCGTTTCCATGATAAGTAATTTTTTGTGGACGATAAATTTCTTTCTTTTTTTTCTTTTTTTTTTTGCATTTAATGAGTAAACAAAACTACAGATGCCCTTGCCAATCCCCGTACTGTTACGGCTATTTATGACAAATATATAAACAATTTCTTTTTTTTTTTTTCCCTCAATTTGCATTTACATATAAATAAATAGAAGACATCAAAGAGAGACGGGACCCTTCAGACAAAATACGTGGAGACTACAGCTAAATAACAGGACTGAGACTTGGATAAAATTAACCTTGACCAATCTGAATATGGATATAATTGCACACATGTCAAAGGATTCTTCAAAGGTTAAAAGCGTAAGGCTCTATCCAAAATTTGAAGCAAATAAAGGAGAAAACTTAGGCTAATTAACTGGATAACCTTAAGTAATTATCCAAACAATTCTCCATATAAAGTCAACTCAAGGAACCATCATCATAGAACTTCTTTCCTCTTCTGCCGGTGTTGATCGAGGCCTTAATCACATTTTCTCGATCGTTAGCTTCAGTTTTGATGCAAACCACAAAGACAGATAAATCTTGTCAGCTTGCATGGTTTTTAAATAGAAGGTGACAGCAGCAGAGCACGTGGTGCCTATACAAACTGAAGATCCAAGGGCAATTTTTTAGTCTTGCCAACATTGGCTGTCTTTGATGCATCGAGAAAATTTGGAGGGCCGAAGCACAGCACGCTAACACACAAGCTAGCTAGGTCCACGAAACTGTGGAGAAATTGTTCATATTAGATCAAGAAAAGAGATTCCCTCGATATATACACCCTCTCTTTCGAAGTTGATAAACAAGCAGCTAGCGTCTATGGCGAACAAAGATCAGAATGTTGTTAACAACACTGCTGACGACAAGATGACAGAGCCGCTTCTGCGGGGAGAACAGAATTTCGCTGATGAAAGTGGAGGATCTGGTAAAAAAACAGGAAGCAAAGAAAGTCTGTACATGGTTTACCTGAGCACTTTCGTTGCAGTCTGTGGTTCTTATTCATTCGGAACTGGGGTAATTAACTCCCATCTTTCTTACATTCGAACCAACTTCTTCTGAAACGTAAATGTTCATGCACTATCCTGTTAGCCCAAGCAAAGTGAATATTTATACTGTTAATTGGATTTCAGGTTGGCTATTCATCTCCTACCCAGAATGCTATTAGGGAAGATCTCTCTCTATCTCTGTCAGAGGTAAATAGTTCTTCTTTTTTCTCTCTCTTTTTCTTTTTTGGTAAATCAAGATTTGGTTAACATCATGCTGAATATTTATCAAATATGCAATACAAGACATAACGCTGAATATTAAGCAGATTTCTCCTGCAAATCCATGAACTCCTTTTTAACTTCCATAGTGGCTCAATTTGGCTCTGGTTTTACATGCACGCAGTATTCAGTATTTGGTTCCGTACTGACCATTGGTGCAATGATTGGTGCAATCACAAGTGGCCCTATTGCTGATTTTATTGGTCGAAAAGGGGTAATCTATTAGATCACTGCTTGTTTACAACTTCAGATTCCTTGTGTTTATCTCTGGTGAATATATATTGAGTACTGTGTGGAACTTATGCAGGCAATGAGAGTTTCAAGTTTTGTATGCATTGCCGGGTGGCTTGCCATTTACTTTTCAGAGGTTTGCATAATCTTAAACCTCTGAAAAATTCACACACCTGCACAGAACCGAGACTATTTTCTTTCCCTCCCTCCCTCTCTTTTTTTTCCCCCCCAAGGAATTGACCCCACCCATTGTAATTTTTCATGTCCCAACTCTATAAACAAAAGGGGGCTTTGTCCTTGGATCTTGGAAGGCTGGCAACAGGATATGGAATGGGAATCTTTTCATATGTGGTGCCTGTTTTTACAGCTGAAATTGCACCCAAGGAGCTTCGAGGAGCACTAACATCCGCAAATCAGGTAAAAACAAGAAAACGAAAATGATGTCAGTAAATTAGGAGCGAAGACTCATTTTCATTTCAATTTACGTTCCTGAAGCTTTGAACATGATTTCTTGTAAGTTTATATCAGTTTTGGGGATTAAAAAGTGGCTGATAAGTAATGCCAGATCTATTTATAAGAATAAGGGTAAAGATATATTATACCTAACTCTGTCTTATTGTTTCTACAGCTTCTGATCGTAATTGGTGCATCCACTGTCTTCATAATTGGGACAGTGGTAACATGGAGGATTTTAGCTCTAGTAGGTAAATGAATTTATCATTCATCAATTTAAGGCTTTTAAATAAATAAATAATCTTTCTTTTAAATTGAAATAAAAAATTAAGAATTAATAATCTTTCTTTTTATCATTCACCAATAAAAAATGTTTGCAGGAATCATCCCATGTGCGGTTTTGCTTCTGGGTCTTTTCCTCATTCCAGAGTCTCCCAGATGGCTGGTAAGAATTATGGAATATCACTTAACACCTGAAAAATAGGAAAGATTTGTATATGAACTGACCTTACCATTGATAAAGGCAAAGATAGGAAAGCATGAAGAATTTGAAGCTGCACTGCAGAAACTTCGCGGCAAGGATGCTGATATATCACAAGAGGCAACTGAAATCCAGGTTTCCTTCCTGAAGTTATATATCACATTCAAAATTGATAATGTATAAGACTTTGAACATTGAACAGAAAAAAACATACATGAAGCATAATGCTATTTCATTGCTTGACAGGAATACATAGAAACTCTTGAACAGCTACCAAAAGCCAGACTGCTGGATTTGTTTCAGAAAAGATACTTACACTCAGTCATCGTAAGAATTTCTCTTTGAACCCATAATACAATCTCTGTTACCAGCACCATTTCACCATTTTCTTCATCAAACTCTGCAATCAAAGTTTTTCTCTGTTTGTTAACTTCTCTTTGCTCTGCATTTATTCTGGAAAGATTGGAGTTGGATTGATGGTCATTCAACAATTTGGAGGAATCAATGCAATAGCATTTTATGCTGCCAATATTTTTCAGACAGCAGGTATGCTATCACCATAATCGAAATGAAAGGTCTCAGGCAAGGTTATGCCATTACTTTGCCACACATTTATCTTCCATTTTCTAAAGTGATTAACAAACAAGTGGCGGCAGATATTCTTAGTTTTACTATTAACATATTAGTTCTTATATCTATAATGTCTCAGGATTTTCTCCCAGCACTGGAACCGTAAGCTATGCCTTGCTTCAGGTTTCTATCTCATCAACTCGAACAATCGCTTCAATAATCTTTATGCTTGTCAAGACTAGCTGGTAATGATTATATCCTGCAGGTTGTGGTTACTTTCTTCAATACCATTATGATCGACAGAGCTGGAAGAAAGCCCTTATTATTGGTAACATTTAATGCTAAGATTCACTGCCTCTATAACTTTGATTTTAGAACTCCATCTTCATCTGCACAAGGCTAATTTCCTTTCTCTGTCGATTACCTTCTAGTTTGCCGCAACAGGATTACTCTTGGGCTGTTTACTTCTTGCAGCTGCATTTCTTTTAAAGGTATATAACTGATTAACTGTCAAATATTAGCCCTCACAACATCATTTAGTTCTATATATTTAACAAATAGAAAATCATTGTGAACCAGACTTATGGATTGGCACTTGAGTCAGTTCCTGCTCTAACGCTGACTGGTGTACTGGTAATACATATCAACAGTTTTTGAATTCATCTTAAACACTCAGTTTATTAATCATCAAATACTTATGACCACTATTCTTTGAGCTCAGGTCTACATAGGATCATTTTCATCAGGAATGGGTGCAACTCCTTGGGTTCTGATGTCTGAGGTAATCAAAATGTGAAGACCTTATTATTGCTCCTATACTTTGCTCTTTCCCCAAAATCTGAAAGTAGCTCTTTGTTGCAGATATTTCCCATAAATATTAAAGGAGTAGGAGGAAGCCTAACAACATTAGTGAATTGGTTTGGCGCATGGGCAATTTCCTACACTTTTAACTTCCTCGAGACTTGGAGCTCCTACGGTAAAATACTAAATAGAGAAATGTTAATTTTTTTCCCTGAACCAATCAAAGGAGTAATAGTATTGAAATGCTTCAGAGCAAGCTAATAAGTTACGTCATAAAAGGGTTCAGTAATTTCAGATAAGTCTTAAACGCTACTTATACACCATTTTGAAATTTAGAAGCACCATCATGCTGAAAGTTATTTTCATTTTCCTCAAGAAAATCATGACCGAGCATATTATGAAGACCAGAAACAGCATTAGAGCTGAATATTTACTCTTTTAACTGAAGTGTCTGCTTTTGGTTTTCAGGTACCTTCCTTCTTTATGCTGCAGTCAACATATTGGGTATTGTGTTCATCATCACAGTGGTGCCTGAAACAAAGGGAAGAACCCTGGAGGAAATTCAAGCAGCTATGAATATGTAGGGAAGCAAAAGTGGAATAAAGACCATTATGTCCAGGCAATTTTCATTTTAACTTTTGAAGGAACGACAAAACCTTGAGAAATAGGAAATGTTCCAAAACAATGATGACATTTGATGCTGTGCACGGTCGATGATACTGAAATCCTTGTGTTTTGTAGAAAACACACTTTTCAAGGGAATAAATTTTTCTCAATATTTTTTTTATTATAACTACAGACATGCCTAGACTGAGGAGAGAAATAATCATACTTACAAAGGTGTATGGCCTACATTACATCTAAAGATGGAAATTCATCGATTTTTCATTGGTGCGGATTTATGAATGATGATGGTGGTGCTCAATCACAACTCCATGTAAAAATATAGAAACTAACAAGCTGGAATTTAGTTAGTCAAAAAAAATAGAAACCTCTGAAAAAAAAAAAAGAAAAAGAAAAATACCTTTGAAGAATTGCACCACTGCCAATGTGCGTGGAATCAATTTTGTTTTCCAGAACTGTGAATATTATTTTACTTTTCAAAAGAAAAGATCATCCAAGTCCTAATATTTGCTTGGACAGGCTAAGGGAAAGATGATCTTTTGTTTACCTGTAAAAGAAGCATCCTAGGGGATAATTGGACAGGGGAGGCAAACCATGTTGACCGTATCACCACTGGCCAGTTGATTGATAAAGTTGCTGCATCAATCAATGCACTGTAGCCAAAGAGGTGGGTTTGGAGATAACATATGCCGCTTCTGCATTTCAGGATAGACTAGAAAGTCTCAAGCTGGTGACATGCGACAATCTTCGTTCAGTTCTTGAGCTTTTTGCGTATCTCTTCGTTGGTCATCATAATATTCTAATGAAGCTTATAAACAGCTATTTCAGACTTCATAACCAAATATCCATGGATATTTGACAACAATATAGATAGAGATAAACAGATGTTCATCACCGTCTCACAATAGAACTAGAATCAAAAACTGAAAATGAAGGCAACCAATGAAAGAATGAATAAATATGTCGTGCTGAAATCAATTCTTGTCAAATATACAAAACCAAACAATTATTATAAACTAACTTTGATCATACATCATATTGTCAATACCAATACAATAAAATTTCTAAATTATACAAGGTTGAACCTAAAGTCACTACTAGACCAAACAATATAAACTACATTCATAAAGACTGAGATTGATCAAGCAAAGAAGCAAAGAACGAATCTCTCACCATATTCCCATCATCAACCAGTATCTTCAGTAACGCTATTGCCTTTGTCTTACCCTTTGCGCTCCCATTTTGGGCCACGTCAGCAATTCCGTCCGCTACTTGCATCGCCATCTCGTTTACTTCTTCTGCAGCTCTTTGCCCTCCAAAATTCACCAAATTCAACAGCGCCGACACTGCATTTTCCTTCACTCTGTGACCCGATCCCGTGCCCAAATCTAACAAATCCACCAACACTCCGATTCCACAACATTTCTTAAATTCGCCCACACTTTCCTCACATCCCGCAATTTGCGCGATCACTGCGCTCGCGTCCTCCACAATCCCAGCCCTTCCCCCGTTCACAATCAGTGAAAACAAAGGCTGTACCCCACCTAACGCAATTATTTGATGGCGATTTAACGGATAAAGCGCGATTCCGAAAAGCGCTTTTAACGCATCTTTAACAGAACGCAGCGGTGAGTTACGCGTTTTTATGATTTCAATGAGAGAATGAATGATATCGCGTTTGGCGCCGATGATCGGGCGGTAAGAATCGACGACTAGGAGGCTGTGCAACGTAGCGGCGGAGGATTGTACGGCGGCCGAGGAGGTGGAGGTGGAGTGGTGGCGGAGCACGTGGGAGATGGCGTCGAGGAGGCCGCGCGTGGACATCAGAGAGTCACGCGAGGTGATTGAGAGGTTCAGGAGGGTGGCGGCGGCGTTTTCTTGAGATGCGTGCGAGGACGAATAAAGGATTTCGGCTAAGTATGGGATGGCGCCAGCTTCGGAGATCATAGGACGGCTTTCGGCGTCGTGCTTTGAAAGGAGGCGCAGCTCGGCTAGAGCCTCAGCTCGTGTTTGTTCCGACACTGAACCGAGTTTGGTCACTAATGACCGAACGGTGCGTCGCTTTACTTCCATTTTTGGATCTCTGTCTGTCTATAATTATATTTCTGTTTCTAATCGGATTGATGATAAAGCTTTATGCGTTTGGTGAGGGGCCAAGGAAGATTTTCAAGTCAGAGACGGCTTTCAAATTTTTCAAACCATAACCACCTAATTAATATAAAATGACCAAAATGGCCTCCTTTAGCCGCCATTTTTTTGTTATTCTCTCCCCTCTTCTCTCTCTCTCTCGCTCTTTTACTTAAATGCATGAATTTATGGTTTGGCATTAAAAATTTGCATTTTATTTTCTAAATCATATAAATATTTATGATATGGACATATAAATAGCACAAAAATTAATATGAATATCACCACCAAATAAAAAAAATACTGTAATATAATTTTTTTATTATTTCCGTATTAACTTTGTAGAAGTATCATTATCATTATATAAACGACGTAAAATTTTTCTTAAACTCGTACTAAGAAGTACTCGAGGACCCCAGGTCCAAACTCTATTATGTTAGATGAATTTCTGATCTATTTGTATTACCTAGCAATCGCACACAAATATGACTTCGGTATATACATTTTACAATAGCAGTAGGATATTTCTTCTAACAAACAAAATTTGAATTCTGTCTATTCCACTAAATTTGTAACGTTGCGACATTTCGAGATAATTCAATTAGAGCGGCCAGGGCGGATGGTACTGTCGTGTGCTGGCGGCGCCGGTTAGCAGCAACAGCTTTCATAGCCTGCAACCGCTGCCGTATGGACAAATTTTAAAGAGTCAGCAAGTTTGGCGGGGTCAAGTCAATATTTCTTCTCTTTATAGCCTATTACCCTCGATGATTATGCGGTCGAATAATATTATATTGTAATCTTCTGTACTAATCCATTAATCTTTTACCGCTTAATTAATGTAATTTTCTAATTTGACGTCGTTGATGCAAAAATATGGTTAAGTTGTGAAGCGGTCAGATGACTTAGACTGTACTCTAATTATAATTCTTAAAGAAAAATCTTGCTCAGCAACTGCTCCTATCAAACAAATCAACAAATCACCTCGAGCATGTTTAAGCTTAATTCGTCCACCTGCAATTACAATTCTTAGTTAAAGGGCACGGGATGTTTTTCAGTGAAAATCCTCCGACGCTTAAATTAGTGATTGAGTTTCCTTCTTCAAAAAAAATTTAGACCACAGTCTTGTGACTTAACTTTTATGTTAAATTTGATTAAAAAAATTTAATTTCTAAAGAAAGAACAAATCTCAAAAAATAAAAGAAAAAACAAAAATCCTAAAATTGCTAGATACTCTAGAAAAAGAATCGTTATATGAAATTCAGGAAAATTTTTATCCAATCCCTTTACCTACATCCCTTGTAGCTTTTATATTCAATTCGTAATACTCAGCCCGCACTTCCCTCCATCCTCATCGGGCTAGCAGCCCATCATTGGAAGATGAGGACACAATTACTTTTTACATAGGCGTCATGCCTGTACTTTTTGGATAGGAACCCACGTTCTAGTAACCATTATTGACCAAAGCTCTAAACTGACTCGATCAGAACTCCTCATCGACTAAACCAATCAAAGAAAATGATTAAAGCGATCAGGTGGCTACTCCTCATAGATAAGTTTCCGTGAATGTCTGTTATAATCAAAGAGAGCACATTGTTGATGAGGAGACTACAAACCTACTAATTGGTGCCTGGTCGTTGTGTGATTTACCCTAAACAGATATAGTAATTAGCAAATAAATTATGGAGCTCATAGATGGAATTATTATTATTATTATTATTCTTACTTTATGTAAATGAACTTCATTCATAAAACCCAATTTAACTGCGCAATTATTGGTCACTCGTAAGTCTACCAGCCAGCACGAGAATATGGAAAAATTTGAAAGCAAGCTCCCCTAGCACAGAAGCAATAAGGTTACAACATGCCGAAAATTATTGTAGAATGTCCTGTACTACTTCGTTTTCTGTTAATAAGGTAAACAATATTCGTTGGTTAGAAATCCACTACCAAATTAAAGGAGATAAGGTAGGATCATCCTACGTTAATGACAAGCCAAAACAAACATCCTTGGCCTTAGCATGAGAACATTTCTTGAAAATTTCAATTCATGCACAGAAGCCGATATTTCCTTTATCATAGTTCTTAGGATTAACATTCTCTCTTAATTTTTTTTTTTTTAAATCAAGTAAAAAGTAATTAGTTTAATTATAAATAAAGTAAAAAGAAAATTAACATGTTAAAATTTAAAATTCAATTTTAGTCACTCATTAAACTAAGAGAGGTTAGAAAAAAAAACCTAAAATATATTTTTAAAAATTGTTGGAATAATGTTCATGATAAATGACACTCATTTTTCGAACGATATGTTTTTTAGTTGTTGTAACTTTTTTTCATTATCAATTAAATTTATCACCAATATGTTTTTAGATTTGATTAGTAAATCACAAGAGTAGTGCTACACTATAGTTGGTAGCTGTATGTATGTTAAAGGTTACCGAACTACCAAACCATAGTCATCATAACTAACTCGCTTCTCAAATGCCAGGTTGGCATGCCACCTGCCACACACACCGTTCCTCTGAATACTCTCCCACAAAATATCAAAACTCGGTTTTAATTAATGGATTTTCCTGAAAATAAAAAAGCTTGTTACTGAGTTCTCCCAAGAAATTCAAGTCCTCCACCTCAGAGAACCAAGAACCTGATAAGGAAGTCTTCGGATGACAGTCACCTCACCGACAACGGGCAGCCAATTTCCTGAGATATCATCCGTTGGCGTCACAAGCTCACCACCTACGGCTACCGGCATTTTTTATTCTATAATCGGAAGCAGTGTTAATCCATACACAGACGGTGGAGATGAAAGCTGATCATCAAGAAGAGGATATTAGTGATGATGTGAATAACAAGGAGGAGATGAGCACTGGTGATCATCATCATCATGAGAGGAATCAGACGAAGTTGTACCACGGAGTGTGCATGGAGAGCCTAGGGTCTGAAAGCTTTTCTGAGAAGATGGACTTAATGTGCAAGATAATCAATGAGTCATCGAGATTAATATCAGGCGCGATGAAAATGTGCGGAGTAACGAGAGACAATATGAGCTCGAATCCGAAAGCTACTTTCCCGCCAACTTTGTATACAGTGGACGGCCGGAGACGGCCAATACCCAGTCCCAAGAAAGTGGTGGGGAGAGATGGGGTGTTGAATGAGGAGATGACTGGTTATCGCCAAGATGATTGTGGTACTGATGTGAGTGAAAATGGTGATGATCGTCAGGAAGAGGTTGATAATAATAATGGTGAGAGCAGGGAGGAAGAGATGCTTGGCGATCATCAAGATGATGATGATGATCAGACGGACGAGATGACTGGTGATCATGGGAAGAACTGTAAGAAGAAGAACAAGAATAACAAGAAGAAGAAGAAGAAGAACAAGAGGAAGAAGACTTGAAGAAGAAAAGGGAGGAGGCAGTTAATTTTTTTTTTTTTTTCATTTTTTCCTTTTGTTTTGTTGCATTTTCTACTAATTGATTTTGGGGGGAAAATTGGAGGGCTTAACTAATAATAATGTCCATCAAGTTTTGGTAATTCATTTTTGTTACTTACTACATATAGAACAGTTTGGTTGAATTCTTGGATTACATTATTTTAAAAAGTATGTGATATTGGAATTCGAGATTCAATATAAATAGGTCAATTCCTCCATTGTTTTTATTTCATTTTTCTTGGTAATTTCCTTTTTTTTTATTACATGTTTTAGTTCTATGGATAATGCTTTTTCTTTCCCCATTTTTATGATCTAATGCTAATACAATGCGAACGTATAAGGTGTAGCATGAGTTTGGAAAAAATTAATCTATTGATTATGCATTCAAATTAGAAAAGATCAGTGATAATATAATTAAATGTGTTCAAATTGTATGGATTTGGTTTGTGAAATCGACCGTTATTGACACCTGCTTTTTGCTTCATTTCATGATGTTCAACAAAGAGAGGTCAGTGATCTTGTGTTCAAATGCTTGTTGGTATTCTCATCATTAATTGTAGACTAAAAAGCTTTTGACCTTCTCCAAATCAGGTTTTCTGATTATTTTTGGTATTTACTCATTGAACATGAAGAAATGAAGTACTTGATATTTTTTCTCTTTTAATTATTCGTATTATATTTAATGCATTTGCCTAACTAATAAATTTTAAAACAAAATTTTAATGAATTTTTCAAAAAAGTTTGAAGCCCATTTTCATCTACCAAGCTGAGACAAGTCAAATATTGGGGCTTTCCAATCTTGGCTTGATTTATCGTGAACTAGATAAGTGTTTGCCTGTGCCGCACTTGCTATTGGTAATTGCCTAAATGAAAAAAAAAATGCTCAAGATATGCTTGAAAGCAAAGAAATCTTATTGTTTATATGATCAGTTTATAGGAAATTAATTTGCACTGGCACTAGCTGGTTCTATAGTGTAGAATTCAAATGGAGTTGAATGAATGTGTTACCATATTAGGCTTGGTATGCATATCTCAGAGGCATCTATATGATCTATCACTTTTGGACCTGTGACGTATATATTTCTTCTACCATTCTCTTAGAAAGAGCAGATGCCATACTCACCATAGATGATTTGCATCAGCCAGCTGTTAACGTCAAACGTGATATATTGTTTAATGACTCCGTAGATATCCATATTGCTTTTTGAACAAGCAAATTACTAGGCGCTGGGTAAATAATACAGCAATTTTCTCACTACTGGAGGATCCAGAATGAGGTATCATTAACTTGAGGTGTGCCGGGTGTCCCACAGTGTGTTTGCAAGTTGCAACGTTGCAGCTTGCAAGCCCAACCGTCAATTGATAAAGACTAGGTTTGCTCTTTAGGGTTTTCCTTGCACTTCAAAGAGTCAAGAGGGGTCATAATCAATGATTTTATCTTTAACTGAATGTTTCTTTCTCCAAAAAAATCTAGTTAATAATACATACAGCATTAATTCATCTCAATTATGCTAATAATTTGACTCATAGCATACCAAATTTGTAGCTATACCTAAAAGAGTGCACACCACGCAATATTGTATAAAACTAAATAACCCCTTTCAATGGCAAGTCAAAACAGAGTGATCCAACAGCTTCAAGCTTCTGAACTGTGGCGATAGCAACAATCCTTACAAGAAAACAGATAATTTTCCCAACAAGTTAAACATCAATAGACGGTAGATGTTGGTGCTTAGAAAATTGATAGAACGACAAATGCAAGAAGTGGTAGAGTGATTTTGAACACAGCATAAATTAGCAATTAAAAAGTACAATTGGGTATTGCAGTAACATTGAAAATCACAAGTTATTTGGAAATAAGTTTATTGTAATATGCAATGCAAGAAAAGTTAAAACTCTCTTCAAAGAATATATAAGAAGCCTCTTGCCCATCAACCCAAACTTTAGATATGCCGACGTTGTTTTGTACTGCAATTAGATACCAGTATACTTGAACCAGAGCCAGAAAAATAGCACAATTTCCTAGATCAAATAGGCAGCATACTTCTATCACCAGAATATAGAAATGTAGGAGTTAGGACCATGTGTTTCCAGTTCTTTAACCATCTAACGAATCCAGACTCACAGTAACACAAGAGCATCCTTCCAAAAATTCAACAATTTCCCGATTTCTTACAATCTTAGGTGGCTTATATTGACTAGCTGGTGCCCCCTTTTCAATGGCGACTTGTAGTAACCTATCAAATGTACCAGGTTTCACAATGGATACCGATAACGGGCTTATCTCACCTCTATCCCTCTGCACCTTATAAATGCTCCCAAAGGCATCCTCAAGTGAGGAACAACACCTTCTAAGGATTGCAACTGAGTCTGGCAACTTAGTATATCCCTCTCTAATTTCAACAAAGATCATTAGCTTCCTTGGACTCAACTCCAAATTCATATAGCCTGCAAACTCCACAATCTCAACAGCTATAACGTTTCTAAGCATCATTTGGAAACTTTCCATGGCAGACATCAAATCTCTCTCAGTTATTATCTCAAAAGAACTTTTAGGAGCTCTCATCACAAACTCCACTTGTGGAGAAGAATTATAGAAATCAACAACTTTCACAATATCACCCAAACGGTACCGGTAAAATCCTCTATAAGTAGTCACAACCATTTCATACATCTTCCCAATCTCAACACCAGAAAAATCAACAGTTTCTTCTCCAACAGCCTCGTTCTTCTCCATATCAAAAGGAAGGAACTCAAAATAGGCCGCAGTGGGAAGCATAACAAATCGTGTTGTCTGTGGAGGCTGTGTGATATCCAAATTAATACCCACACAACATTCTGACGCAAAATAATCCCCACCTAAAACAGGAACCTCCCCTGCATAATACTTAATTTTTGAACGATATTGCCTCATGCTTCCGGTTGTAATACACTTAATATATCGAACATTAGGCCATAATTTACTAAAAATCCCACACCAATTACTTTCTCCACAAATTGATCGAATCCTTTTTGACAAATCAGGTTGTGGCCCACCAAGAACGTCAGTAACAGAATCTCGCATTGCAATGTCAGTAATATCTAAACACGGGCACCCATTTTCAAGATCATCACATAACTGCTCCCACTTAGATTCAAAAAAACTAAATACTCTAATTAATCCTATGGCGTAAGGAGAAATAATTCCATCGATAAATTTATAATTCCTTAGACCACAAAGAAGGTGGCAGTACATTTGGTGCTGAAAATTTGATCCAACAATGACTTCACGCGGACTAGAATAACGGCTAAGTTGAGACAAGTTTTTGTTACCACTACCTTGCAATGGAAAAGCAGACGCAGCCATAACTTTAAATCCAGCTTTTGTTGTTGTTATATTGTCGGAGTAAATGAAACATAAGATCTTATTAACATCATGTTTCGGTGGAAACAACCTAGATCGATTGAATTTCAAAAATCAGAAACAGAACAAAGTAATATGCATAGTGATATAAAGACCTGAAATTAACAACAAAAAATTAAGACCTTCGAAGAATTGCACCGCTGCCCTGGTGAGCTATTTGTGAAGCAGCTTTTGAAAGTGCTGAGTCAAAATATGGAATCAATTTTGGCTTCATTGAACTTGTCCCAGAACTGTAAAGCATTAAAACCATAAATGAAAAATCAAACAAATTCTATAATCAATATTTGGCTTGGAGAAAAGATTGACTTTTTACCTGTAAAAGAAGCATACTAAGGGATCAACGGACAGCAGAGGTTGATCATTTTGACCGTGATCGCCACCGGCCAATTGATTGATGTGATCAGCGTAGTCATCGTAGCAAGACAACGGCACTGCGCGCTTGTAAGCTGCCGCGTCGATCGGCGCACCGTAGCCTGAGAGGTAGGGTTGGAGATAACGTACGCCGCTTTGGCGTTCGAGGATTGACTGGAGAGTCTCCAGCTGGTGACGCGTGGCGTTGTTTGTCGAGTCCTCGAGCTTCTTCAGGATGTCTTCGTCGTTCATCATATCTATCGGGAACGGAAGTGGCCGCGGTTTGTGGTATCGTCGTGTGCTCACGGGACGGCACAGGTTATCAGCAACAGCTCTTGATAACCAAACAGGCGCAGCCGCAGAGACTCAATTTAACGATGTCTCGTGTCAGCCAGCGTGAAGTCAACATTTCCGCTCTTTAGAGTTTAGCCGCGACGACCATCTGTTCGTACGACATTATTTAATTAACTTGTACATGTATGATGTATTATTTTTGTATAGCTCACTCAATATAATGACTAATTAAAATTGATCAATGAAGTAACTTGTTAAAAATTTTTAACTTGTTGAAATGCGCACTCATCCCTCAGCAATATACGTGACTAAATTTGTTGGTGAAAGGTTTTAATAGTGCTACAATAAGTTTAGTATTATTAGTGGCAATGGATGGCACAATCTTTTGCTGAACTCCCACAACTATAGCAGCATAATGATCAACAAATAACTTGCTCGTTTCCCTCGATCAAATCAAATGCCACATCGGCGCATGCCCTCGTGTCGATTCCGTTAAGCCGTTCATCGATTCCTTTCTTTTCTTTTCTTTTTTTGCTGACAAAAATTCATGAAAAAATCATCAGTAGATATATGCATGCTACACCTCTCTCTTCCACAAGTTCTCTAAGAAAAATATCGAAACTCAATTTTAATACATTTTCTTGAAATTAAAAAAACTTGATAATGAGTTCTGCCAACAAATCCAAGCCCTCCGCCTCAGAGAACCAAGAACATGATGAGGAACAATCTCAGCCATCGGATGACAGTCTCCGGCAGGAAGACACCTCATCACCGCCTACGGCCACCGGCATTCTTGATTCTATAATCGGAAGCAGTGTTAATCCACATACCAGAACCGGCGACATTCTTTTAAGAACCGCGGCTGCCGCGGGAACGGAGTATGTGAATGTACCAAGGCCTTCGGGAACCGCCAAAGGAAGTACGGAGTTTTACGAAATGTGTACTGAGATCCTAGGCTTTGAGAGCATGTTGGAGAAGATGGACTTGTCCAAGGTGATTGAGGAGCACTCATCAAGGTTAATTATATCAAGCCGCAGAAAGACGAAAATGCGCCGAGCAAGAGTTCTCCCGCCATTTTTGTCTACACTGTTCTGCAGCGGACGGCCAAGATTCAGTCTCGAGAAAGTGACGGGGAGTGATGGACGGTTGAATATCGTAATGGTTGATTATAAGGCGGATCTCGTTGTGGGCGGCGACGAAGTGGTGATGGCGCGTGATGATCAAGAAGTTGATGGCGGTAATGGTGAGTTGAAAAATGATGATCATGAGATGGTTATTGGTGATCGTCAGGATGATCATGAGAATAAAGAGGGCATGGCTGCTGATGATCGTATAGAGGAGATGATTGTTGATAATCTTGTCGATCAAGAAGTTGACGATTGTAACGGTGAGATGAATATTTGTGATTGCCAAGATGATGATGCTAATGATGAGAATAGAGAGGAGGAGATGACTGGTGATGATCGTCATGAAGAAGATTATCGGTGATTATGATCGAAGTGGTGATGATATTGGTAAAAATAATGTGAATCAGACGGTGGAGATGACTGATGATGAGAATGACAATAAGTAAGAACAAGAAGAAGAAGAATTGAGGAAGTTAAGTCGGGTGTTTTGTCGCATTTGGTACCAAATGATTTGGCGGGAAAAATTGGCGGAGGTGGTCATGATAACTAAGAAGGCCCATCCAAGTTTTGGTAATTCATATCGGTTACTCACTACGTACAGCATCTTGTTCCAATTCTAGGTTAAATCATGATTGAAAAAGCTTCTTAATTAGTCTTGGATTTACATGATTTTATTTGAATTGGAGATTTAAAAGGTGAATAAAACTTCTTTCTCATTCATTCTTATGTGCTTTATCTTCCTTCTTCTTTTTTTTCCAGTTTTTTCTTGGTCTTTTCTACTATTTCATTACATGTTTTATATAATTCTGTGATATCGGGGTCCCTTTGTTATGATATATAACAACGCTAGTGCCTGGGGACAGGTGTATATTATATTACGAGAGTCTTTTTTTGGAGTCAATTTATCGCTGCTTGGCCATTCTATTTGAAAATTTAAGCCAAGTGACTGAATATGCTTTATAGAAATTTAGTCGTCTTCCTGGGTGGGCTTCAATGATAGCCCATCCGTTAAAGCTTGGGCACTGAATTTGTGAAACATGCGAGTATATAAGCTTTGAGAGGCGCTGACATCATAAATTCCTGTGAGTTGTCACCATCTCTGTATCGAAGATATTTTTCAATGCACACTCTGCTTGTTTTACATTCAGTGATGGTTCTCTATCTATCCGCATGAAATCACTTACTCTTGGACCGACAGGAAATATTCTGGCATGAACCTGAAGTAATGGTCAGGATTTCATTGTTGGACCATTTGCTTGTATTTGTCATAGGAACTAACTACAAAACCAGAAGATACTATAACAAGAAAAAATTACAGTCAAATTTATACTATATATATCCTATTACTAATGACATTGACGGTAATGGTCAAAAGAGAAGCTCAAAGAAAAATACATTTTTCAAATGTTCAGTTATCACTCTCAACCTCACACTGTACAAATACAGTAATCATAAAGATCACCACACCAAGATTTCGTCCTATGGAGTTTCTATCACCCCTGACAAAGTTAATATAATTTACAAAACCATTGAAGTAGAGCAGGATTAAAATAATCTGCCACATCGTGATTATGAAACAGTAATTGTGAATGTCTAATGATATAAGATTATAAAATATAGTCAATTTATTATCTCCCTGGTATTTGTGCTTTCCATATACCTTTTGCTGGAGAAGAGCCTGATATCTTTACAACTTTCTGTTTAGGTTTGTATCGCTTTTGGCCGACATTGTCTTGCTTCAAGTTGCTTTGCACTTTTGTTATATCAACTTTCACTATGTGATGATCTGAAGTCCCTTTCGAAGAAAAGACTGAGTATGAACCCGGAACAAACTTGCATGGAGAGTTCGGGGATGCCAATATGTAATCTACTCTGGTTCCATATTTGCATGTCCCCTGCACACCTGCGTCATCGTATTATGAAAAAGAAAAGAAAATCATAAAAACAGTGGCTTTGAATAGAGAAATTTTCTGATTCGTTAGGGGAGAACATTTAAAAGTGGTAAGTTGCATACTTTGGCCTTTGGCAATCATGACCACTGACTCACATTCACCAGCGAAGTCCTTAGAATCGGTGTATTGTTTACCCTTCAGAAATTTCATGACTTCAACCTTTGGGGTTGGCTTTCCCATCTCCTCGTAGTACTATATAAGATGTAATGAATCCAATCAAAATGAAGCTAATCAAGTTGTTTTTGTGACCGGATTGAGAATGATCAAAACTGCAATAGTTTTACCTTTACAATGTCAGTCCATCTCTCCGAAGAGTAATCCGTTTCGTCAAGTGAATTAAGTCCTCCAGCCAAGATGTGGGCCTCACCATGATCACTGGATTGGATAATTGCATTCATCTGCTTCATCCGCCAGTTCTCATCGAGATGATCAAGGTGAGTGCAGTGGAAGTTGACTTCCCCAATCTGAGGGACATCAACGGTGGCCTTAAGAACATTCCTGCATTGTAAAAGGCAGATGCGGGTCATATAGTATATGCATTTCTCCTTGTTCCTTTATCACTTATCAGACAACAGAACAATATGTTGAAGCATGAAACCCATACATATATTGGTAGTACGATAATCAAATAAATTGCTTAAATTAATAGTAGATATTAAGAGTAAAGAGGAGTCATAATTGATAATTTTATCTTAATCTGAATGTTGCTTTTCCAACAAAAAGTAGTTAGCTGGATGCAGCAAAAGCAACAAAAAGTAGTTAGCTGGATGCAGCACTCATTCATCTCAATTATGCTGATACTTTGACTCATGGCATACCAAAATTGCAGCTGTAATAACAATACACACTTCACGTAAAATCAAATTAGCGCTTTCTATTATTATTATTTTGTTTTTATTTTAAAAACAAATAATCCCTTTCTATATAATAATTCAAAAAATATAAAGATGGAAACAATTCAAATTTCTGACTTCTAGTAATAGTAGCAATCATTTTAGAAAGATATCTTTCAAGAAAACAGATAATTTCCCCGACGGGTTAAGCATCACTAAGCCCCACATATTTAAGTTTAAAAAACTGGTTTATTAACAAATACATAGTCATCTTGAGCAGGGGTAAACTAACAGTTCAGTGGAATTAGGTATTGCAGTAAAATTGAAACTCACGAGTTATCTGGGAAAAATTAAATGTCAATGTCGTTCACAAGAAGAGGTATTTACTCTGTTTTCATTCTGAAATTACACTAGACATACTCAGCATTCATCAAGAGGCCCTTAATGAAAATGCTGGGAATATATAAGAAATGCATCTGAATGATCTAGAACTGATGATGATATAAAATAAAAAATTCTAACTTAGGTTTTATACGACCCTGCATACAGCTGTTACTGTGATTTTTACAGTGTCAGAGCTGCTTGCACAAGATTTAGGCCAAACAGATCGCAGAAGGCAGAGGCAATAATTAATATGCAATAGTCTAACAACAGTAAACAATTTCTTCAAATACTACATAGATTCTCAAAAAATCATATCCTGTGGAAAGTTTCTTCAACTTTAAGGAAAGCTACACTTACAAATCCCATATTATTCTGATTAAAAGGAGAGATAACGGCTGACTTTTTCAAAACTCAAGAGGAACATTTTTTTTTTTTGGTTTCCGTTTTAGCTTTACTCATTTCAAACATAGAATTTTAAATAATAACAAAAGAGCTAATTAGAACCGAGAAATTGACTCACCTAAAATCAGTATCATCAAAAATTTTCTGCACTTTCCAGCGCTTGATCGGCCACTTAGACAACACAGCATTGCCATACTCAGGAGCCCAGCTCTCAGCAAAAACATAATTCATCCCCAGAGCGGCTGCCAAATCAGACAAAGGCTTCATTGCATTCTCTTCCTCTGCTTTCACATCTTGCAAAGCCAAAAGATCAGCATCCAATTCTCTCAAAACCTCAAGAACTGTCCTTGTGCTGCCAACAGTCGCAATAGAACTCGTCGGAAAACTCACACTTGATTTCAATGGCGCCTTTCCTCTCAAAGTCCTAATGATAGCACTGCTTGAAGGTTCATCTTTATCTTCTTCCCTGAAACTCAGCTGCCGGTTCCGCAACAAAGAAATCTCATTATCGGGCAAGTTTATAGATACCCTAAGCTTTGATTTTGCAAACTTTTGTTGCTTGGAAAGATTCTCTGTTCCATTCATTGAGCTTGAATGTAAAGGCGACTGCTTTAGTATGCTCCTTGGACGATCAATCACTGACTTGGCACGTAAATTAATTCTGTTGAAATCTTCATTTTCATGGTCAAAATTCGAAGGCTTCTCCGATTTGGGCACTGCAGGGGCCATTGAGAACAGAGCAGCGTTGAAAGTAGCTATACGTATTGATTTTTCTGATTTCAAGTCAACAGTTCGAGCATTTGGATGAACTGTAGCCGACCCATTAAGGGGAAGTTCGTTTTTTGAGTCGTTTTGTGACTTGTAGCTGGACTTTCCGAACATTTTGACTACGACTTTGGGTTCCGGTCGGCGACGGACCGGCCACCGGATACGGCGGTAGAGGCGCCGGAGTCTTTTGTTGAGGACTTTGAGCATTGCGGAGAAGCAGGTGTCGAAGAAAATGAGTTCTTGGTTTGTTAATGGTGGCATTCGAATTTAGAAGAGAGAAATAGAAGATGCAGAGTTGTTATCAAAGACTAACACAACAATAACAACTGTGTTTTCTTGTGTTTGTTTAATATGAAATGAAGATTAAAAATAAATGAAAATTAATAATAATTATATGGTTAATTGTTTGAGTAGGAAGACTTTTGATTAAAATTTTGTATTGTTCAGAGGTTGAAGAGATGATGGAGTCTTCGAGGAAATGGGGTTTGTGACACGTGGCGGATAAAATGAGCGTTTGCGCCAACTACTCCAGAGAGAGGGTGTTCACTGGACAGTATGTAAATGTCGTTTGGGCTTTTAACCTACGATTTAATAAAGGAATAAACGTAACAGACTAATAATTATTTAATTTTGGGAAAGAGAGAGATTATCAGTCAAGGTAATGAAAGAGTCCAACGACCGATAGCCATGCAAGTAAGATTCTTGTTTGGAACGCCACGTTACCTAAAACACGCCGCACACAACTCCCATGCAACCTCAGTCGTTGAGTGGCGCCCAAGAATCATAATTTGTGCATGATCGTAATTGCACCGAATATGAGACGAGCTGGTCTGGTCTCATTATAGGAGATTGCCACGGTACATTATCTGTACCGCATACACCCAATGGGAGAAGCACACACATGCACGGGAGAGAGAAATTTCTAACCAAATGCACCCTTTGTGAAGCTGGCTAAGGTGCAGCTGTACCTTAACCAGCTCCCTCATTGCATCACCTCCTAGTCAGCCTCCAGGTCTTTCATGGTTCAGATAGTAAGTTCGTTAAGGTTGGATGTCCAAAACTAGAGAAATTCTAAATCACATTGAAAGCAATACAATCAATTAATACGTATATGACATATGCATGTAAATTTATATATAATAATTACTCTTACACAATGATTTTTCACAATAAATACACATGTATCATAAAATAATTTATTTATTATATAGTTAGTATGGAATAATATCTCTACCGTATTCTAAAATTTCTTTCAAAATTAATTAGAATTTCAAATATTGAATATCCTAAACTTACTTTTAAGATGACCTAATCTAAATATTTGAAAAAAAAATTATTTTTACAAAGAAAACCCTAATTAAATGCATAATTTAAAAATCTATTGAAAAATAAAATAGGATTTTATTTTTAAATATTTAAAAAACAAAAATTTTGTCGCATATAATTACGAGAAAAATGGGGTACGACCTAACTAGAGAGAGGGCTGCTCCGACACAGCTATTCGGGAAAATTTGCTTTTTTGCAAGATTATTCTAGATTGAGGTCCCCCACAGCCACAGGGCGAGGGCAAACATTATTAACTCACATAAAAGGTGTAAAATAATGAACAGAAGCGGATCGGCAAACGTCGAAAAGTTGACCAAGTGGTAGCCACTTATAATCTGGCTTGAATAATAAATACCCTTTTTAAGAGTTCGGTGGGGATGCATATCAATATGATTTTTTTATTTTTTATTTTTTTATAATTCTGGGACGAGATTTTGAACAAATAAATATACATTTGCCTACGGAGGAATAAATGCATAGCTTTAGCTGGACTTTGCGGCTGAAGAAAGATGCCAAATGAGAAATACATGATGACGGAGAGCAAAATGAGATCTCAGTAAAATGACAGCTGGCTTTTCTTTCTTTAATGGTCTCCCCCAACTCGAGAGTCTTGTGGCTGTTTGAGTTTCCCTCGCCGTTATCTCACTTTTTATATGAGTTGGCAGAATCGCCTTCTATATCGTCTGGGCAAACGTCATTGAAAGAAAACTATAAAATCAAATTGAGTGACGGTGTTGTCCCGGGAGGAACAAGGCCCTGTTTCTTGGCTAGTTTTATATTAACGATTAATGATCATCAATATTATAGTTATAGGATTAATGTTAACCATATGATATGTAGATGTAGGTGTGTGCGATCTAGCTGTAGCAAAATTGCATTATTTCGACTCGGAAACTTTCACAATTTTCATACACTCATAATTGTCATACACTCATTGGCATATATATATATATTCCTGAGAAAATGTTGTTTAATGTGACGTCAGATCCCAATCTCTTAGCATATATATTTCAATTTCTATTATCCGCGTTATAAAATCTACAACAATGTTCAATCAAGAATAAAAAAAGAAAAAAAATACCTCAAAGCATAAAATTCGATAATTGACACAGATATATTATATATTATTCGTTGCAAAAAAATCAATCGTCGACAGCAGGGTTCGAACCTGCGCGGGCCAAGCCCAACAGATTTCAAGTCTGTCTCCTTAACCACTCGGACATATCGACTCAAACATTGCTTGGGGTAAAAAATTTATTCCTAAAAATAGAGTTATGATTTACAACTCTTCTTAAGAATCAAAACTTTAGAAATGATTCCCAAATTTATGGGCACTTTCATTCCGATTCCAAAGTTTGAATTTGCAAGTAAACAAATCATTAATTCTAATTATAAAATTCTTATTTAGATTAAAGGTGAGTAAACACACCATCACTGCTACTTAAAACAGCTGCTATTTAAAATGGCTTTATCAAATATCAAACAATATGCAAATGAAACGGAAAATTAACCAATGATATAAAATCATGGGAATTACATTAGCAAAACAGAAGTTCTGTAAATTCAGAGAGCCGACTAACAGCGTCAGAATTAGATGAATACATGAAACTAGATACACTCTAAAATTATATTTCAATGCTAAAAGAGCATATTATTAATAACTATAGGTGCTTGTGCATCAGTTTCAAGTTTTAACCGGTTTCTATAAAAAGTGTCCCGTTTACAATTTCTCTTTCTTTGTCTACATCTGTCAATGTCAGTTGAATATGGAGCTTACTTTTCGATGCATTTGAGTGTGCTTTCGTTTTCATATTTTAGTGGCAACAGCTTTAGGTATAATGCTAATTAAACCCATTCCAGGATGAGAAATATAAGAGAACAACAGGAGAGCACAGCTGAAATTTTCTGTTATATATATCAAAGCATAAGCCTAAATTTACAAGTTGACTTCTGTAACTTCGTGTTTATCTGTCTACATCGAGTCCTTCATTTTTAGGAATAACTTTTTCTGAACTATTTGAAAACCCAAAAACAAAAAACAAAATGGGGCAACAACTTGATGAACCTTGCCAGAATTCCATTTGCATTATACAAGTTGTTGCTCTTTCTCCCCAGCCCCACCATTTCAGCTAACAAGATTTGCTATGGCTGTACAAAACGCACTTGAATACGCTGCTGAATTGGAGACCTACATGAAGGACAATCATTCATACCCTGCTTTTCATGGAGCTCATTGCATTTTTGACAGAGGACTTGATGGGCACACGGGAGGAAAACCACAGATTTCTCCTCTGCTAGGCACATGACACATTCCCGTTCCCGTTTTAATCCTCCCATAGAAGAACTTCCTCCTCCCATTAAGAAACCAGGAATTTCACTACCCTTCTTCATAGCTGGGTTTTCAAACTTGCTGTCAGGCATGAAACCACCAAAGCCTCCATCAACACTTCCTCGAAGTGCTGCTATTTTGGAAGAGTCTGACTTATATTTCAACAGTGAAAGCTCGCTTTCAAGCTTTTCGATGTCTTCTGTAAATTTGCTCATACCCTTTTCAGCTTCCAGCTTTATCATCTCCTCTTCTGCCTTTGCAGCAGCTTCAAGCTGTTCTCGTTCGTTCCTTGTAGCAGCAGCCTGAGCAAGAAGATTTTCCCTGGCCATCTTCTCCTCTCTCCACCTGGTCTGCAAATTTTTTTCCCATTGTTACTAGTAAGTAATTAAAAATAAAATTATGCATTGCTGGCATATGACACTCATGTATCGTGGTTGACACAGGAAAATCCTGAGTTTTAGCATATTTTTCACAACAATTTGATGAACAGGCTTATTAAATAATATGCCCTAGTGGCTTTGCGAGGAATATGTACGGGAATGAATTCCCTATATACCATATTTACGGTCCAATAACATGCATTTTTATTATATAATCAGGAGGTAAATATCCATAACTGCTTCAAAGAAGTATACCTCAAGTTGATTGTGATGATTTTCTGCCTGGCTTATCTCCTGTTGCAGCACAGCCACCTTCTGCTTCTCAGTTGCAAGCTCCTCCCGCAGCAAAACCCTTTGGGCCTCCAATGACTGTGCATTCTTGAGTGCCTTCTGCTCCCTCTCAAATGCTTCCTGACAACTTGCAGCTGATTTGGCTGCCCATAAGTGAGCTGCCTCCATCTCCTTCTTCAGCAGAGAATGTTCCATTTCAAGTGTGTGAACAGTAGAGTTGGACCTCTCAACCTGAGCAGTGGCATTAGTTAGGGCAAACTCCATCTCAGATAGCCGCTTTACGGTGTTCTCCCCCAAGATTTGCTTATCCTTTTCGCATTGCTCTACTTCTTGCTTCTCTTGCCTCAGTGCTTTAAGCTCAGCTTGGTCCTTGCTAAGCCTACGAGCAGCCTGCATTACCTTCTGATTGGCCCACTCAGTCCAACTGTTTAGTTCATTCTGCAGCTCTGGAACCCAAGGAACTAGCTTCAGAATGAGTTCATCCTTCTCATTTTGTGGGATATATCTTCCTAGAGTTTCATCAAAAGGAATTCCGGCATAGTAATCAGGAAGTGTGGGAGACGGAGAAGTGGTTGCTACAGCTTTTATGTCAGGATTCTTTTTTGACGAGGATGATGCCACCTGCTCAGTATTCGGCACAGGTAATGCACGTGTGGTGCCCTTGGTAGGTAATGATGAAGGGCTATCTGAAACAGGGTGAGCAAGTGGAGTCCTGGTTGACGCACAATGACCTCCATCTCTTGAGGCTGCTGCAGCTCTTGTCTCTGCACTAATCTTTGAGGAACCACTCTTTGGATGCACAGCAGATAAATCAGATGCAGGTCTCACTCTCTTTTCCAAAACAAAACCCCCAGTGCTAGCAAGCTTGCCTGATTTGAAAGCCCCTTTGCCATAAGTTCTGTAGGTTTTCTCAGTGGGTACATAGTGGGACTTTCGGCGAAGGATAGCTAGTTCTTTCTTAGACCACCCTTTTTGACCATTTCCAGATCTTTCTTCAGATGCAAGTGTTAGCGACATGTTTTGAACATGTTCCCCAAGGGAACTCAAAGATTTCTCAACACTTTCTGCCATAGAAACCAAACTGTCTCTTTCTGGTTGCATCTTTTCAGTAACAAAAGAATTTCTGGGGTTGGGCAGATTTGAGAAACTTCCGAACTTGAGGGTTTCGGACATAGAGCATTTAACACCTGGTTTTGAAGATTTTGAGGGGTCTGTAGGTTTTGAAGGTCTTGGAACATTTGATTTACTAGTATTTGAAGGAAAAGTTCCAGAGCCTTGGTCTTCTGATCTCAATTGGGAAGGTGAAGAACTGGAGGAGCTCTCTCCTGAGAATTCTTTGCTATCAAGGAAACTCAAAATATCTCCTTCAACCATGCATGCTTGTGAAATGTTCAAGTCACACATTAACAACCACCACATCGCTTCCGCAATGGATAAGGATGTCTTCACATCCCTGAGCACATTAATCATCTCCAACATGGTGTAATCCACCATCTGCTGTAAATTGCCAAACATTTCATCCCTTGACGAATTAGTTCCCTTCACTTTCTCCAAAGCAGACAAAGTATCACTGACAATATTTGACACAAGATCTTTACCCCCACAGTAAAGGCTATGCCTTGCAATGTTTTTAGTTGCATCATCCTCACTATAGCCACAGTCAAGAATCTGCTTAAGTACATTCCTGAATAGTGTGTTTAAACCAAAGGATAGTAGTTCCTCGAGTGCACACACAATAGGATCATCCCACTCCCCAGATTCACACTCCTCTTCTTTGTCCACTTCTGTACCCCGTCTAGACCCAGCATCAGACAATGGAGGATAACTCAATGGGTTTTGGGTTTTCTCCAAGGACTGTTGATACCGAGGGAATTCGGTCAAGGATGTAGGAAGGTTAACTGGGTTCATTTGAGAAGGTTCGGCTAATTTTCTCTTGTTCTTACTTCCCTTATCGAGGGATAACACAGAAGACGACCCTGCTTTGTTAGCACCACCGTTAGCCATGTTATCCTTTCAAGAACAACAAAAACAGAACACTCAATGTCCTCTCCACTTAGGCCTCCAGAAATATTCCCTACATAACCAAGCAAAGGCTCAAACAGTAACCAAAGAAATAAAAAAATGCATAAAAACACATTGTCCAAAGAAAATGAACAAGCAAAAAGAAACAGAGAATCAACTACAAAAACAATGCAAATTAAACCGTTGTATTTCTCTAGTAAGCAAAGATAACCAATAACATAACAAAGCAGAAAGAAAAATGAATAAGCTAAACCCATACCAGTATCTCTGAAAGAGGGCAAGTGAAGCAATCTTTCTCTATCCTGTATTAGAGAAAAAGCGAGAAACAGTCAGTTTATCAAAAACAGGAACCACTTACATATCAAAGCACACACACTTTGCCATTCAAGATATAATGATAATGAGCGCGTAGATAACACTAACACAAAACCCCTTTATTTTATAGCCTAAGGTGCAACATAGGAAGCAGCACACAGACTCACAAAAAAAGGAAAACCCAAGAACCACTTCAAACGAAGCCACCAAAACCATAAGGGAAAAAGAAAGAAAAAAAAAACAGAATCTCTATACCTATACTTTAGTGGTTTTGATAAGAAGGAAACTATTTAGTATGTTACAGAGAGCCAAAAAGTAATGGTAATTTGTCCCCATTGTCTTCGCCGTGGCTGCATTTCTTCGCGCGGACAACTTTTGCAGCTGCACTGCCTGTGCCTGGTGTGGCGTTGGTCTGCATTTGCGTTTGGGCTTTTTGTACTCCGAAGCCACTAAACCAGGGTAGCCTTCGGCCCTTTTCGGTTTCGGCTTAGTTGTCTGACCCTTGAATACTCTTTGCCAATTGGCTTTGGATTCACTAATTCCCTCCCAGATTACACATTAATTACATATTTAATATTTATGATAAAGTTATTAATTTATTAATAATTAATTCAATTCTTTATAATTTTTTTAAGTGGAAAGAAAACCCCAAAAAACTCAGTTTTAAGCCTTAGAAAATTTGAAAAAATGGAAATAAATAAAATAAAGTAAATATTTTTTCTTTTTTGGTAAAAAAAAAAACAATATGAAACAGAAATCATTTAAAAATTACTCTATTATAAGCAATTATAATGTATAGGGCTTTAATTTACTATCAGTCAGTCATTTGTTGATGGGCAAGCCCCGGCAGGGAACCAAAGAATCGTTGTTCAAAAAGGAAAAATCACTGTTCAACCAAAATCACAGTTGTATATGAAATAACCGTTAATACTGTTAGAAAATCGAAACTCCTTTTAACAAAAATTTAGATAGCATTCTATATATAACACAAATTGGTACTTGTAAATATTGAAAATTTTTTTTTTTTAAAAACACATTTAAATCAAGGAAAATTATTAAACACTCACTGTCATATCATAGCTCACAGACAGCGAAAAGCGTTGCTTATAAATGAATCAGGTTTACATTATAGTAAGTAGAGCGTGACCAGTGTAATATAAATTGAAAAAAGCATAACGGGTGGAACCGCACTTAGCAGAGCCACCTAATTGAAAATGTTGCCAGCAGATAGTGACAGATGGATATAATTAAATTATATTATTAATTGAATGAAACGACTCAGCGATGTGTGGAAGACATGCACGTTGAAAATTGAATTGAATGGGTGAGCAAATTACAATAATCGACAATCATTTTTATTTATATGTTTATTATTTCATTTGAAGTGTGTTTGGTTTCCGAGAAATTGCATCTCTGACAATGATATCAAGAATGACGCTATTACATTTCTCAAACAATATTTGAATCTTGTCGATGCCAAAACAATCTAGTCGTCGGCTTTTGGATAGTGAGATGGTTGAATAATAGTAACTAACTTTTTATTCAGATGTCCATTTTCTTCAATAAGGAAAAAAAAATAAAGTCCATTGAAGGAAGGTCAAATGTCCATGTGTGCCAATTATTATCTACGTGGCGAGAAAAATCCAATAATTAGTTTGCGTGGTGGTTCTAATTGGGCCATACAGCCCTCAGTGCCACTGGATCTTATTTGTAGTTAAAACCCACGACACGTTTGACGCACGCAGCGAGTCATCCAGGTGAACCAACGGGCAGTATCCAAAAAATTTTACTCTTATTTTACGTTTGACGCATAAGATTGAACTCGATTAATTATTAAAATTAAATTAAATTAAATTAAATAGGATTATATTATAATATCTTATATTTAGTACAGTATTAAATTAAATTATATTTAAATAATATTAAGTAGCATTTAAATTTATATAATATATATATATATAGATTGAACTCGATTAATTATTAAAATTAAATTAAATTAAATTAAATAGGATTATATTATAATATCTTATATTTAGTACAGTATTAAATTAAATTATATTTAAATAATATTAAGTAGCTTTTAAATTTATATAATATATATATATATATAGATTGAACTCGATTAATTATTAAAATTAAATTAAATTAAATTAAATAGGATTATATTATAATATCTTATATTTAGTACAGTATTAAATTAAATTATATTTAAATAATATTAAGTAGCATTTAAATTTATATAATATAAATATATAGATTGAACTTTAATTATTAAAATTAAATTAAATTAAATTAAATAGGATTATATTATAATATCTTATATTTAGTATTAAATTAAATTATATTTAAATAATATTAAGTAGCTTTTAAATTTATATAATATATATATATATATAGATTGAACTCGATTAATTATTAAAATTAAATTAAATTAAATTAAATAGGATTATATTATAATATCTTATATTTAGTACAGTATTAAATTAAATTATATTTAAATAATATTAAGTAGCATTTAAATTTATATAATATATATATATATAGATTGAACTCGATTAATTATTAAAATTAAATTAAATTAAATTAAATAGGATTATATTATAATATCTTATATTTAGTACAGTATTAAATTAAATTATATTTAAATAATATTAAGTAGCTTTTAAATTTATATAATATATATATATATATAGATTGAACTCGATTAATTATTAAAATTAAATTAAATTAAATTAAATAGGATTATATTATAATATCTTATATTTAGTACAGTATTAAATTAAATTATATTTAAATAATATTAAGTAGCTTTTAAATTTATATATATATATATATAGATTGAACTCGATTAATTATTAAAATTAAATTAAATTAAATTAAATAGGATTATATTATAATATCTTATATTTAGTACAGTATTAAATTAAATTATATTTAAATAATATTAAGTAGCATTTAAATTTATATATATATATATATATTATCAATTATTCATAAAACTTTATAATAGTAATTAAAATAAATTTAAAAAGTCTGTAATAAGAAAATTGTATAAATTATAAATAATTTGTTGGTAGTCATAACATAATAAGCAAATAAAAAATAATTTAAATATTTAATCAATTTTTATCAAATATTTAAAATTTTTTATATAAAATCAATTAATGAATGGTATTATTAATTTTCATGATTATTAAGTTCAACAATAAATTAAATTATTAATTTTTTAATTTTATTGATAAATTATTAAATATACAAGTAATAAAAATTTAATCTCAAAATTTAGTAGAAGTAAAAGTGCCATTTTAATTAGATCATAGATAATAAATAAAAAAATAAATTTAAATAAATTATTAATTAATTAATAAATAATATTAAATATGAATAAAAAAATGATATAAATAAAAGCATCATAAATAAAAAACTTTTCTTTCTTTAAATTAATCCTAATTAAATCCAAGTATAAATTAAAATTACTATTTTTATGATTAAATTTAAATTTAATCCTCCTTATTCAATCCAACTAAATTTACTAAACAGAAAATAAATATTTTATTTTAAAATTAATCTAATCTTATGCTTAATCTTAACATACAAACATGATGTACGTAACACGTGAGTGCATGTGCATTCCCCGAGGCTGACAGTAACTGACGCACGACTATACGCCACGCGTCACTAAGACGTAGGAACCCCGTTTCTGAAAAAACCGCAAAAATGTGAAAAATTGGGAAACGATAAAACAAAAAAGAGTAGACGTAAGTTCTGGAGAGAGAGAGGGGATGGAAGACAAACAAGGAACGCCGAAAACGGCGTCGAAGGTACGAACTCAAACCTAATTCTTTTTTAGATTCATTTTTTATTTTTATTTTTCCTCTTCAAATAACGGTTACGAGATTTTAGTACGAACATGAAATTTGTAACTGCTTTGTTGAGCTTATTATTATATAAATCGATAATTAATAATTATATTTTATTTATATGTTTATTACTTCGTTCGAATCCTGTTCGGCTGCCGAGAAAATTGCAGCGTAGATTAGGAAACGGAAGGAAACTGGGAATCTTTTGTTATTACTTAGTGTGATTAGTCTGGTCTCTCCTGTCAATCGATAAAAACGCTCGCTGAACTGAGCCTAAAATACAAATGATATTTTGTTCAATCGAAACCATCGGCTGAGCGTTGCGATTCCACTAGTAACTAGTTGTTGTTGTTGTTGTTGTTGTTGTTGTTGTTGTTGTTGTTATGATTATTATTATTATTATTATTATTTTGTTCGTTTGTTCCTTTTCTTAGCTACAGGACAGCCAGAAATTTTGCGTTTTTGAAATGATGAAAGAGGGTTTTGCCAGCTAGGGATGTTGTTCGATCTTAGAAGAATTGGTCAGAATTGTTAATGCCCATCTAGTTGAATGGGAGTCATATTTTGTATATAGTATGCCCATTTGTTACATGGGCTGCCAGCTGCATGTGTTTACACAACTCTTTCTGAAGTGTTATTTTGTATATTATGCCGTTGTTTAGGGTATGCTAATCATCTTCTCTGTGTCATGGTATTGTAGGAGTGTGGAATTTATTGTCCTCCCTACACACACTCTTTCTTCCTGCTTCTGTCCCGCTGTTGTGTGATACATATTCAGCAACATATGTTATTCTCATCTGTCTTTGGATTGTTACATTTGCTAACTTTGTTGAATAGCATGCTTTCTTAAGATAAACTGATAGCGTTTAACATTGGTCAGCATTGATGCTTTGGCTAGTGGTTTGGGTTCTATTGTGGTAAGGTGGAACATCTTAGTAATAACCCAACATTTAGGTGCCCATTTTGTTACATGGGCTACTGGCTAAATATGTTCACATCGATCCCTTTTGAGTGTTATTTTGTACATAATGCCCTTTTTAAGGGCATGAGGTAATGCTTGCTAATCATCTACACTAGGTCATGGTAATGTGAGAACACGGAATTTGTAACCATTTATGTTGTAAACCTCACATTCAATAACTTATGTTGTTCTGATCTATCTTTGGGGTGTGAAATTTACTAACTTTGGTAAATGTCATACTTCCTCAAGATTAACCAATAATGTTTGGCATGATTCTTGTGCTCAGCTCTTGCTTGTATGGTACAGAACTGATTGGGCTGATATGCTTTTCTTACTTATGTTTGCTTCCTTTGCTTTGTCTTCCAAAATGTTGAAAGCCGGAAAGTATGTGTTTATAATATGGATGTAATGGAGCTATAAAGTGGGCAGATGTTAGAATTGATGTGCTGGCTTTTTTTTTAATTCCATAAAAGTCTATTTGTTTCTTAACCCTCCGCTCCCCCCACCCAAAACAAAGAAAAAAAGGTTATTTTTCCGGTGACCAAGCTGATTATTAATATTTTTTTTTAAGAAACTGTAAACTCTATTAAAGATGAAGGGTCACTACTAGGAGTGGACCACTGTCCACTGAGAAAACGAAATAATGAAAACTTATCTGTGCTATATAAAAATAGACCGATCAAGCCTCTACAAAATTAGACCAGCCTAGACACCTATCTCGAAGGATATAGATTTTTTATTTACATTTTATAAATGAAGATATAGAACTCGTTACTTCTTGGTGGCTTCTGACTATCCTTTTTATTAAATAATTATGGTTACCAAATTGAAAGGACTTAAATATTTTAGGAAGTAAATTAGGTATTTTAGACGGACAATATTCATGGAAATCATGAGGAATCAGTCATGCATCTTACCTATGGGATTTTTTTTTTTTTTTTTTGGTGGGGGGGGGGGGTGTGGTTTGTGTCAACGAGACCGTTTTGTCTGTGACTGCCTCCTGATTATGGTTTGAATGTAGTTGGAAGATTTCCTTTGGGAAAAAGGTCAACGATTGCTTGAAATTTATTTGAAATCTATATGCTTAATGGCTGCATATTATAAATTATTTCATTTGCTTTTCCATTTGTTCATTTAGAGCTGGTCGAAAATTGGATATTTTAAATTGGGTCATTATACTGCTCAAGCCTTAATGTGTTAATGTATTTTCTTAGGCAATTTCACTGACTGCTTTTGAATTCTTATGACAGAAGCCCCGGGGAGGAGGGGAAGCAATCAGGTCAATTGACACGTATGCAGCACAGTGCGAAAAATGTTTTAAATGGAGGGTGATTAATTCATCAGAAGAGTACGAGGAAATTAGATGTAAAATCGCGGAGATCCCTTTTCTTTGTGACAGAAAACCTGGTGTTTCCTGTGAGGATCCTGCTGATATTGAGTATGATGCCTCACGAGTCTGGGTCATTGACAAACCTGGAATCCCGAAGACCCCAGAAGGTTTTAAGAGAAGTTTGGTGCTTAGAAAAGATTTCTCTAAAATGGATGCTTACTATATTACTCCCACAGGGAAGAAACTAAGAACTCTTAATGAAGTAGCAGCATTTCTTGCAGCAAATCCTGAATATGGTGATGTATCCCTTTCAGACTTTACCTTTTCAGTCCCCAAAGTAATGGATGATACTATTCCTGAGGATGTTGTCAAAAAGGGTTCTGCCAGTAGCGATGCTAAAAAGAAACCTAAAACATCAAAGGGTGTTGTTGGAGATGGAACTGCTAGGGATGAAGGGTCTGTTGCCATGCACTGAATTTGTTCTTGGGCCATGTATGTTAAAAGTTATTTTTGTAGAGAATCGGGGTTGATGCAATTGAGCTGCTTGTTGTAGCTGATCTTGATTATTTTTGATTGACCGAGTTGATTTGTGTATCGTATACATGAATTGGTCAACCTGCATTTTGCTTTGGTGGAACTATGTCACCTCTGGTAGATTTCCAGAGAAAGCAGAATTGGCCCGAGTGAGTACATTTTGGCAGCTTTTGTTTGGTGGAATTATGTCCTGCGAAACAGCCAAGTTTTATGTTAGATCTTCCAGGTAACGTGCCAGTGTTTCTTTCTTACTCTTTTTTTTTTTGAGTGAACTATGTATGGATGGATCAGTTAATGCTATTGTGACTTGAATGTTGTTAGCAGGCTCAGCTATTAGATCTGTTGTAATGGTTGCATTTTTTTTTTTGGCCCCTCGGTGAATGTTTGTCCTGAGTGAACTATTGTATTTTGAAGTATGTGATTAAATCTCTTCAAAAAAAAAAAAAAGCATGTGATTAAATCTCCCTTCCCCTTAGAGCATAGAACAGAACTGGCAGAGGATAGTTGGAGGGAGTTATTTTAACTACCATAAAAGTTTGTTTTTCCATAACAGAAACCATGATAAAGCTCATTTGTAGAATTGCACAAATTCTCATCTCCCATTAAGAATTCCATGAAAATTGGAAGGGTTTGCTCTAGATGCACGTCTTGGTCCCGGTAGACCTATCCATTTTAGGGTCAGGACCGGCCAGAGACCGTTGGATCACCCTTTTTATTGATGTCTCTAATGCATTGGTGAGTGCACGTTCAATATTTACTCAGTGGAAATTGCACGGCTAGTTATGACAATCAAAAAGCTCAGGACATTCCTTGCTTCTCTATTTCTGCTTGTAACAGAAGAAAAATATAAGCTGGAATCGATTGCTACCAATTGGACGATATTGAATCGTCCAACGGTCCAATGAAACCACTTCATATATTAATTTCTCTTTTGTTATTTGGTGTTGGTAGCCGTTAAATTGAATAAATATATATGACAAAAGATTGTAAAGAAGAAAGCAACTCTGCACGGCTGCACCAGCTCTATTCTGATGCATCGTGTATGCCGTGTGTGATTGAACTTAATAATGCACTGCCAAGTGATGAAAGTTTTCTAATTTTCACATGCCTTTTACCTGTCACTTAGATGCGCATCTTGGTGAAAAGAAGAAAATACTTAAATCTGAAAAGATAAGTTAAAAGTCAAAAGAGTAACGAAGATGAGCTTGGGTTCGAAATTCTTTTCTATATTTTTCCCTTCTTTTTGGGGTCTGAACAGAATGGACAACCCTCTGTTCAATTATGTGGAAATGACCCACTACGCATACAACACGAATCCATATTTCTAATGCCCGATTAAAGATTCTGTACAAAGATATGGGCAGTCAGTTGATTATATATATACATGGAGAAGTCAACATTCAAAATCTCACAGTACTGTTAAAGCTACAGTGTGAAGAATGTAATACCACCATGCCGCCAGAGCATCACTAGGGGCCATAGAAACAAGAATCAGTTGTTGATCTTCATTGTCCAATTATAAGCGTGTGTGTCAGATCTAACATCAGTGTGAACTTTGTCATTTTCTAGAGCTCAGATTCAACAACCTAGTCTGGCTTTGTGTACTCGAGCAGCATGTGTGGTGACCGATAAATTTTTACTAGGGTCCAATAAAGGACCTCCTCAACTTCATGCTCACCCTCTGCTCTAGCTGAATATATATCCTCACATATGGCTATCAACCTGCATCAAAAAATGAAAAACCAGATATTGACTTGTAACAGGAAAAGGAGCCAGAAGTTCTTATCTTCCTACGCATGGAGGGCAAACACGAGGACAAACTAACAGAATCCAACATGAAATATTTGATTTTCAATCTGGGCTTATAGCATGTACAAAAATGGTTTGCATGGTACGGCTAAAGGTCGCATTCACACTTCCCATCAGTCTGTTAAACCAAATAAAACCAACATAGAGCTGCACTTCCTTCTCACTAAGTAAGATAAAGACCCAACCATGGGCATTGGGACCATCAAAACTGTGTGCCCATTATTCTCTTTTCATGTTACTACATCCTGTGCTCCACAAATAAAAATAAAAATAGGGCCTCACAACTACGCATTTACCTGTCACAAGAAGGTAGGTTCTCATAAGGAATTCTCATTCTTAAGTCGGAGCACTGAAGTCTGATAAAGCGACCAACCGCGAGCACAAAGGTTATGTAGAGACCCCAAATGCTGAACTTGCTTAGAGTGTCACCAAGAATACCCTCTGAAGTATCATCATAGCATTAGTAATTGTATGAAAGAAGAATCATAATGGATGTAATGAATACATGAATACGAGAAACTATTTTCTAAACTTACGTGGTGGTGTTTCCTCAGAGACTATGATTGCCATTGGTCCTGAAAGACCTTCACAACCTTTTATGTCAGATGCATTGAGATTATGGAAGGACCACCACTCAGAATCAGCACGATTCATAACGAGATCTGCACTAACTGCATATACCTGTAAGATATTATAGGCTTGTCATCACAACAATCTGTCCTGAGGTCACCTATGATATCATTTATGATAAGACAGCTGGTATGCCATACAATAGCCTCTACTGACTCATTTTAGAGTAAGCCATCTCTTTTACAAAAATGTTAGTAGCTTATGAAGTTTTTTGGTTAATTGCCATCAAGGACAGTTTTAGGAAGTTTTTTCCAGTAAATTATTAGAGATTAACAATTTGTTACCACAGAAAACACCATATAATATGAAATTTGCATTCAGAAGTATTAGGATAGTTAAACCATAATATTTGTTGTAAAGCCCCATAAACAACCTAAAATACAAATTTTACATTCAGCAGCATTATGATAGTTGAAACATAATAATTATTGTAAAGCATCATATGATGCCAAAAATGATTTATACTATGCAAATGATTTTTTCTAACTGTGAGCAGACTGACAAAAGAGTTGTACCTCTTGTTCAAAAGGTCTGACATCACCAGAAGCAGTGACACGGAAGTATCTTGGATAAATATTTTTCACCCTGAAGCTGTTAGTAGAACCATTAAGCACACTCATGACATCTGATGGTTTTGGAAGATCATGAGGATCTACATGATTTTCATATTTCACTACTTCCTTGCCTTTTGGTCGATCTCTTGTAAGTACCCAAGTAAATATAATATCCATGCCCTTATGCCGGCCTAAGGACTGAATGAATCTGGTCTGAACTAAACCAGGAACAAGCCACAAAACACTTGCATCTGGTTGACAGCATATCAACTGAATATCATGTGTATTGTATGTCTCCAAAAAGCCTTGACCAAGATTAACATCATAGTCGAGCATATCCCATGGGATTTTTTCACAGAGAGTAGTCTGATATAATGTCAACTTTCCACCCATTGTATTAATATCAATTTGAACACTTGCATCTTTTATGGGGTTTGCAATGTTCGTAGGATTACCACTGCTATACATCTGTGAAAGTGAAGGGGAAAAAAAAAAAGAATGTTAGTAAATGAAAGTTATACTTCATCCAAAAAGCAGTAGCTCAGAAGACAAGCATGTCTAAGTTAGAAGCTCACGAACAAGCTACAGGCAATTTACTAAGACATACTGCAAATCTCAGAAGCTACATTTACTTACCAGCATAGGAGCCCAGATAACACAGATTAATACAAAGAACAAACATATCCCATTGCAACATTTGGTCATTATCGTTTGCTTCTCTCCTTGTTTGTGCTTAGCTCCATTCAACACTGCATTGCATTTGACAAGGTACAGACTTGCATTTATGTCCTCCAGCTAAGAATAAAACTATAAATCAGTTACACAAATAATCATCAAAAAAGTCTGATCAAACAGCTATAGCTAAAAACAGAAAATCAAGGGAGTTATATATTCTATGACCAGTATACTACAAAAACAAACAAATGATAATGACAAAGGTATCTCAAATTTCATGCTCTATGCCAATGTCAACTGATGCAGCTGTAGAATAGAGCTCTAACTAGGGAACTCAACAAGGTAATAACATATAGATCCATTATCCATTTCTAAGCAAGCAAGGAATTTGTGAACTATTAGACAATCCATCTTAGCAATGCAGACTCATGATAATTTCTAATTAAGTCACTCTTAGGCTTCTTTCTTTCTTCTTCTACCACTCCCATCTCTCACTTTGCGTCGTGCTTTGAAGAAAAAAAGGTACAGAGGTTAAGAAGGCACCACGGGGAGGATGGAGAGGAGTTGAGGATGGCACCAACCGAAAGCATAAGAAATGTAAGATAGTTGGAAAACAAAGATTATCAAAGCCCTGACCAGGACTAATTTGATTTGAGTTTGAAGTGTGAAATGCGGAAGAAATGGTAACAAATGGCATGTTGGTATAAACCTCAGAAAGGAAGTGCACGTTATTAGTAAATTGAATCCAAGCTTTCAAGTCGTGCTTTTACCATATGTGTCCAAATCATATGTTATATTTAATTAATGTGCAACTTTTAACACTTTCCCTTCATAAGCAAGTTCGACAGAATGACATAACTGACTAAGCCTAGCATGCAGACCAGAAACTAAAACAAGTTGGGAATAAGGGGGGAAAAAAGGAGAAAACAAAACAAACTTGGTTATACTATTGTATTAATTAAACCAAATAATAGCTCAAGCTAGAGTATTTGAACAATAGGATATTTTAACAACCATAAAGATGGTCTTTCATCAAACAAACACTTAGCTGGGTTAAATATTTTTTGAGCTTATATAAGAAGAAGATCCTTCAGATCTCAATGTATGGTAGACTGAGGTCAGCCAAAATGGAAAAATTGACAAAACTTCAAGGTTGACACCATCAGAAAGGCACATCCAACAGACACGCAGCTATTAGGCACATCCACAAACAATTCAGCTGAAATATGTACTTGCCGGAAAACAGTTGACCTGATAAATTAGCTAAAAACTTCCTATTTATTGCAACATACTGGTAGAATTCTACTTTTTCTGAATTTTCTGTTCCCTAATCTGCTAAAGAAGAAAAGCAACAATTTATAACAGAAAGAACAGTATAATACAGGAGGTGAATTATGGTAGTAGATATTTGTATAACTTCTAGAAGTTTAGGTAAATATTCCAAAGTAATTTTAGTATAACACTACTAAATAATATCATCACTTACCTTCAGCCAATCATACATGGTCAAAGATGTGGATGTGCATGACCAATCAAGTACACATCGTAACTCATATAGGAATGGTAGGGCACGGTATAATCTATAGCCAAAGTAATTAATTCGTGAAACTTCACTTGTCAAGAACTGCCGATACAAGGTGCTTTTGTGAGGAATCCCATAACGAATTTGTATTGCCTGTAATGATAAAGAAACAGCTTTTGCAAGAAATATTGCACGAAGAGCAAACTCTCCCGCATGTTGGTTGGAAGCCTCCATGTTCCAAGCATACTCAGTGACTGAATATGTAAAGAGAATGAGGTTGAAAAGGTAGAAAATCACTTTTCCTATGGCGAATGAACAAAGGTAAATTATGCGATCAAGAACAATCAGAAAGAAGATGATCTGCATGGAGAAAGCATTTGATCCAGTAAGAGAACTAGATTAAGTGGAACATGCCAGCCAGGTAATGGAGAAATAAACCACCTTAACTTCTCAAGAGAAAGAATTTACCATTAATATAAATACAAACTCCTTGGGAAATTGGTCTTCAAGCTGATAAACATCAAGAAGCTCACTATTATGCTTTATGATGGATTGGTAAAAAATGGCAACTAGGAAAAACACAGTCAAATCAGCTCCAAAAATGTAGGCATAAAGATCAATTTCTCTTTTGCCTCCCCCAATAATAGAGAGTATTGGGTAAGGAAATCTAAATTGTTCAAAAAGCCCAAGACTCTGTGCCTTACGAATTTCTTTTGCAACATCAGCTGCGGGAGTCAGTGATTTGTACCATTCTGCTGAAGCACATCCAGTCAAAGGTGAGGCATACACTACCTCCAAAACAACCAACGCAATGTTTGGTTTTTCCTGACTTCTCTCAATGCTCTGAATGTTAACTCTACTAGCAAAAGGGCAATCACTAGGGTTTTTTTCCTTGCATTGCTCATCATGAACAATTTTAAGCACTTGGTTTATTCCAGACTCGATCTTCTCTGGCTGAATCCCATCTTTTGGCCACAAGTTAACATCCATGGACAACTGAACAAAGTAAGGAGGAGATTCTGCTCCCCGTGTCAGGGATTTCCAGTATCTGAAGAACCTTCTTATTATCAATTTCACCATATTTATCGTTCGTTGAAGCAGCTCTAGTGCCTTCTTACTCCAACTATAATTCACAAGAACCTCTTTCCTATAGAGAGCATCCCTCCTGCGAGAAATGAAGTCTGTAGAGGGCATCCATTCACTATCTTTTGCAGTTATAGATTTCTGTAAGAGAGTAAAAAAGTAGACCAGAAAAAGAGGCACTGCACTGACAACAAAAGATGATGTGATTTTATGTGCAGGGTCAGGGAATCCTAATGCATGGAGGAGGTCTGAACCAATACTTAACCCACAGTGCTGGATGATAATTTGGTACAGATACTGAACTAAAATGTACATTTCCGTGTAAATTAGCATAATAACCCAGAAGATGCTACTTGGGCCAGTATGCACACATAGAGCATACAAGAAGAGAGCTGCCAAATACACCATTGAAAGCAAACTGAAGTTCCAAATGAACGCAAGCACAAAGCAACAGTAACACACAACATCATTGTTAGACCGCATTTGGGACCATATGTAACGGACGATCCTTCCAATCTGCAAACTTGTAGGGTCTGAACTCTTGTCAGATTGCAGAGAATATGAACGATCCAGAGACACATACCTCTTCTTCTGGCTCTCCATTTCATCATATGCCTCATCCTCAGCAGAGGACAGCTCATTCACGTCTGAATCTTCAGGAGTGATGTTCAAAAAACTCACAAGGTTATTAACTGCCTGATTTCCAATAGACTGTACCTGGGAAACTCCATCACCTAGTAGTTGTACCGCAGACTTTAAAGGATTTTCCTTGGCTTTGATACTTCTGTTTGAGTCGAAGTCTGCACTATCAGCAACATCTAGCTCAATCTCATTGATTTCACAAGGAGGAGATCCTATTGAATCCTTTGGAGAAACCACCTCCATTAGATTGTCCATGTGAACAACAGCAGGACATTCATGAACTTCCAAAGGATATTGTAATTCCTCTTTTATAACCTGCTCTTGCTTCCTAATTAAACTTTCCCCTTTATCAGGGGTCCCTGATTCCCAATTTGAAGTAAGTGGAGTATTCCTCCTTCTTAGGCCTTCAGAGTCCAGCGAAGTGGTATTGCAATTTGCAACGGAGTTCATGCTGTGAAGTTGTATCTGCAAATTGAGCATCTCAGATTTCATCTTTTCCACTTGCATGTTACGTTGGCGTATCTTCTCTTCAGACTCACGAATATGTTGTAATTGTGCAGTTTTCCAGGAAGCTTTCCTTTCTTGTTCACGCACAATGGCACCAATTTGCTCTGCCTCAAGATATCGCGAGACATAATCAAATTCCGGGGAGGAAAACATATATGACTGAAGTGATACCAACATAAATATAATAATCTCAACAAGTGCAGATCTTGCAGTAATCCGAAACCCATAGTCATACTTATAAAATCCAATCATCTCAAAGATGTAGTCTATAGTCTCATACTTCCCCCCACTGAACTCCCCTACAAATGGAGATTGATACGCAAGAGAAAGAATAATAAGGACAAAATTGTATATGCGCAAGAACTTGAATATTTTGTTCTTTTTCTTTAGTATTTCTAGTCTCATCCGAAAGAATGTAAGAGCAAAAGCAAGATAGCCAAGGTGCAGAATGTCATACTCCAGGGTACCAGTAATCAAAATCAGTACAAGCACAAGATCCAGTAGATGGCAATAACAGTAAAGCTTCAGATAGTCCAGAAAGGTCCACATGCTTTTAGTTTCAAAAGAAAGAACTCTCAAACCAAGTGTGTTTTTACGTTGGGACATCATTTGAAGATACGTTGAGGACCCAGAGAAGCTGGACAATAGATCGGCACGAAGTTTGAAACAAGCAAGCATGAAGACTGCAAAATAGCTTATAAGCATCCGGGGATCATCAACTACCAGTCCTACAGGAAAGTGGTACCTTCTGTTAGCAGATTAAATTAAATGATTTTGACTACATAAAAAATAAATAAATACATAAATAACTGATGGTAGAGTAGACATCAAAAAGATCTTCAGGATTCAAAACAGCAATCCATGCTAGTATTCTTTCAAACATTAAGATAACTCAGACCAAAATAAGAAATGAATAAACTTCAGCATAAATACAAGCATCTACACTAAGCGTTTTACAAACAAAAAGAAAATAAGAAACCATATGTCAATATCCATCCCACAAGCCATCCAAATGGGAGTATATACATGTCTAAACCACAACTGCAATTGTAAAATGCTTCAGAGAGTAATACCTAACCAACAATTCCCACAATATTGGAAATGTTGAGCTGAGCTTCTTGAGCAGTCATGGCAATGTACATTATTTTCACTAGGATTATGTTGATTTAGAGACATAATCTTCCATAAGGCTAAGTACTCCAGGATTAGAATGGTAGCAAATAAGAAGACAAACAAAGGCCACAATTTGCGTATAAAATGCCGATTCAGAAGAACACAAGCAGCTAGCAGTGCTGTATACAGCAAAGAAATGGCATTCAACAGAGCAAAACTGGCAAGAAGCAGCATGATCATGTTTATCTCGAGACCAAAAAGATTAAACATATTTTCCATCCAAAACTTCAAATATATTTTCAAGAGAGTCTTTTGTGCTTCAAATCTCTCCTTTCTCAATGTAAGGATCCGCTTCTTGTTCCACTTATGGCTCTCCTTGGCACCTCCCCAGAAATATCCAAACGAAAATTTTCTAGAGCTACTAGCTTCAGACTCTCCTCTTTCAGAGGACACAGAATTAGGTGTTTGAGTCATAACAGAAGTGAAAGAAGGCCAAGAATTGCTTGCGGCCACCTCTCGTTTCATAGAGCGCGTGCCAGAATCTGACAACAGCTTATCTTCCTCATTAGGATGGGAGCCATTAATAAAGGCATCTTCAGATGACACAAACAATGGACAAGGCTCTTCCCACTTACCTTTGTTTAAACTACTACTTGGAGTCTTCTCCAACCAACGGAAAACATTGTACTGCAGAGTACAGGCAACAATCACCATCACTTTTCCCCTCAAGCCCAATTCTATGCCCCAAAAACTGGGCTCATATACTCGCAAGCCCAAAAAAAGAGACAAATCAGAGTGCTTTTGCCCTGGAAACATTCCAGCTTGTTTGCCCCACATCTGAAAGAGAAACTCAATTGTCACTAGAAATCCTGTGTAAATTAAGAATGATTTGGATGGGATCCGGGAAGCTTTTGGTAAAGTTGAACAGATGACAAGTCCAAGTAGATAAACAAGACCAAAGGCACTAATTGGAGATAAAGAGGCATAGAACACTGCCAAAAACAAGATCTTCTGGCAGTGACAAACTAGAAACCGTTTGATGAAACCTAGTAACCCAGAATCCAAGAGATTGGGATCATCTTGCCTGTAGTGCCTGCTTTGTCTCCTCTCATAGCTATAAAGCTGCATCACAATCAAGACTGCTATAGATTCCCAAACATTTTCCAGCAATGATGCTTCTGAATCATAATCCAAGTAAAAATAGAGATCTATCAACCTGGATAACCACAACTCAAAGCTGGAGAAACAGCTCAGGCTATAAGAGAAGACAAACACCGTGATAGCATATAATTTTAATGGAAACCATAAGCGTCTTTTTGATTTCTCAACAAGTTGTCTTCCAATTATCCACACAAGCAGAAGGAAAATGTACCCAAACGATATATAATTGGGTCTCACCATGTATACTGTGAGGAGAATAGTGAGAAAAGCAATGTAGGTTCCGCATGATCGATACATAGATAAAATCTTCTGCCCAATTGCACTAAGGAATGATGCTATCCTTCTCTCTGAAAGTAGATGAAACAAATGAGTAGTTAGTGAAAATAGTAGAAGCAAACAACAGCTGCAGTGCAACTAATTGTATTATTCCGAGACACAGATAGCAAGAATTGTCACATCAGTGAGTTTAAACTTGACAATGCTCTGTTTACCTCTTGGTTAGAAAATTAACAAAAGCAGGTTCATAGTCTTTTTTGCGTCATTGTATCAAAAAGGATGTTAGGTTGACATCAAGTAGATAACTGGTCTCAAACAACGGAAAATCACAAGCTTGATCATTAAAGTGAGCACCATATAATGTTTATTGGTTCAAATTCTGCTTCATGTCAACCCCAACTAGTTTGTTTTAGGTTCAGTTGGGACTTTTCATATTTCTGTTTCATTGAAGAAATGAAGTTTTCTTCAGAAACATTAACCGTTAAATTTGCACCCATCCCAAACTTGCAATTTATAAAACAGATAGTTAAATATCCAGAGTAAGACTGCAAACATACAAAGAAATGGTAAGTAAGACTTCGGAGCCTTCTGAACAGCATAATCACAGCAGTTCTGGTTTCATATAATTTTGAATTATTAGATGGACTAAATACTTTATTTAGCCTTTTGCGATAACTTCAGAGAAATTAAAGCAGTGATGAATTTTTACTAAAATTGTTGGATGAAGTTGGAGAATCAAATTAATCAAGAGATTAATGAAATTATACCATAAGAGGAATTATCATGACTGTATTTTGCAGTTGAGGCTGAGTACACCGACAAGAGGACTGACTTGTTCAGACCCGCCTTTAATATGCTAAATCCAACTGGAGGGCTAGACGTATGCTGCACGATGGCCGAGAATGAAAATAGCGTTTCAAAACCATGGTTGTGAATTGCACAGAAGCAAGCAAGCAAAGCTATTTCTAAGAAATCCCAGGAGCTGTCATGATTCAGGAGACCTGTATCAATTCATGTAGTAGCTCAGACCTTGATAACAGATCAAAACAACCCAGTAAAATTAATTAAAACCTGTGGCCATATCCACTAGGAGGATAACAATTCAAATCGGATAAAATGAAATCACCGCATACCTAGCTGTGATAGAATTTCCTTACTTAAAGAGCCTTTTTGCTGCAAAGCATTAGAGATCAAATCAATCCGAAGAAGGTACAAGAGTGCAAAATGAGCTTCACATAGAAGAATCAAAGACTGGCGTATCTTTCTGCTGATGTTGTGGCTCAAAAGATATATCAGAAAGAATATCACTGAAGCATGATTCAAGAAAACACCATTAAAAAAATTCCATTAGTTAATGCTAGATAACAGATTTCCATCCATTTACAAGTATGTTAATATGTAGGTGAAAAGGCCTTGAGCTGAGGATCAATTGCCATAAATTAATAACAGAACAAAACAGATTTTTGTTTACTTACTATATATAGCGTGTATGAAACCAGGCTTCATGGCAATAAGGCATATGAGTGCAAGCATGATTGCCCGAGAACATTTGCGCAATCCCCAGGCAATTGTGGCCACAATCAATACCTTGGTCTCTTCTCTCACTGTACTCAAAGTATACCAAGACATCATAACAGAGATAAGAGTCTAAATCAATCATTTGAAAACAACAAAATAAAAGTCAGAAATAGCAAGAGAGAATTCTCAAGCAGATCATGCTTGAATGGCATAACAAATCCCAAAATCTAGAAATATTTCATGTATTACAAGCAGTGTCAGGAAACCAGAACACTAAAAGAAAATTTCACACGAGAACTTAAGCTAAATATAGTTTTGCATCAATTGGAAATCACACATAGGACATAATTTCTTAAAAGATGCTCTTAGCAAAGCAATACAAAATCCCAAAAAGGACTACAATATCATATATTGGTTGATTAGAGATAAAATGTTAATAGAAAATGACAATTACAAGAGGAGACTAGATTCAGTAACTTTTTATTCATTTTTCTTGTTGGATAGAAAACAGAGAAACTTTTATAGAATATTAGAAGGGAATAAATATTACAAAAGTGAACCAGAGGTCCACAAACTAAAATCTTCCCTACAGTTACTCTGAAGATCATCCAATCAGATCCTGAGAATGAATCAATACAAAGACATTTAGAGGAGATGTTGTATTAATTACCTTCAACTGTTGAGGTTTCATTGGAAGATTGCCCATCCTCACCAGACAAGTAGAGGAAAACAGAGTTGTTCACGAGATTACCTAGAGCAACCAAAACCCCAAGGCAGAATTGAGCAAGCAGGAAGAACCCAGGAATGGGATAATGCCACAGCCCCACCATCTCCCAGATTTCCATGTCCTGCGTATTTATCTGAAATTAATATTACTTGTTTTCTTTTTAATGAGGAATATGAAACTTCATGTTGATAGGGAGTACTACCTTCCCAAGCTTCCAATTCAGGAAAGAAAATGCTACATTGAATATATATGTGCTAACAGCCCACAAGAGAATAAAGACAAGCAGCAGCCCATTTAACCGGTGCAAGTGGAATAAGGAAGGGAAGGCATATATAATATAGCCAACATATGCGAGAAGTCCAAATGCACATATACTTGCAAAATGAAAGCTCCAAAAAGAAAGAGCAAACAGTGAGACCTGTCAAAACCACCATTGTAGGCTTTCACATATAACAAAAATGATGGATAGGTACAATTGAAAATAGACTGTAAATTTGACACTTATTGCTAAAGTCAAGAACTAGGTCCACGATTATTAGCCATCTTTAGTTTCACCGGTTGAGAGGAAGACCAAATAGTTCAGAAAGAAGATGATGATATTCATTGTTCACGAATATGTACCGGAAAACCATAAGTGAAGAAGTTGATGCTAAATGTTCGAAAAACTGCTCCCCTTAACAAAACATTGGAATGCCTCACGCCAGATCTGAAAATAGCAGATCAATAAATAGTGAGCAGAATACCAAATTATGTCTAAATCATGATTAAGAAAACTTTAAACAGAGAATAATCCAGGGGCAATTATACATCTTGTGTGGTGAACAAAAGCAACAATTGAAGATAAGCGCAAGAATCAGCACATAATGCAGAATGCACTGTCCTAGCAAAAAACAGAAAAATGAAGCAAATTAAAACAAGACAAGATCAGATAAAGTAGATTCACAGTAATATCAATCCTCTTCATCTTCCAGTTTACATTAATCATGCTGTTGAAAGTAAGAGATTGTAGCCTAATTTTGTGTACATTTATTTATTCTTTCCTTGTATGGTTTATTTTTTATTAATTTCCTACAACCTCCTTATACAGCCTAGTCAGAGTAGTATATAATGTAAAGATTGCAACTTCTATGAATAAGAAAATATTTTCCCAATACTCTTTCTCATGGTATCAGAGCCCACGTTGGGGTTTCTGGGCATTTATTTTGCCAACAAATTTTCAGCTGCCAACACCTTGAGGGTTTTATCTTTTTCTGTGACTTTAAAATTCTAATTTAAAATGTCAAATGTGAGCGAATCCAGCTCTAGTGTCAACGTTAAAGATGTTCAGGCCAACAGTTCTGTTGACAATCCGTCGCTGCAGATTACAACTCACAAATTTAATGGCCAAAATGTTTTGCAGTGGTCACAATCTGTGAAGTTGTATGTGAAGGGAAAAGGTAAAATGGGCTATCTTGATGGGTCAATAGACATACCAGAGGCTGATGACCATTCATATAGAATCTAGGATGAACAGAACTCTATGGTAATGTCATGGCTTATTAATTCAATGGATCCTCACATTAGTCAAGCGTTTCTTTTCTTACCATCAGCACAAAATTCATGGGATGCAGTCACAGAGACATTCTGATCTTGGAAATACTGCACGGCGTATGAACTTAAATGTCTTATTCATGAAACCAAATAAGGAAGTGGACACTGTGACTGCATATTACAATATCATGAATAGCTTATGGCAAGAATTGGATTTGTACTATGAAGGAGAATGGAAATGTGGACATGACAATAAAAGATTTAAGAGGTTACAAGAAAAGGAGAGGTTTTTGAGTTTTTGGCTGGTTTGAATCTAGATCTAGATGAAGTTAGGGGATGAGTACTAAGCAAAGAACCTCTTGCCACAATTAGGGAAGTCTATGCATATGTGAGAAGGGAAGAAAGTAGAAGAAAGGTAATGATGAGCAGCTTTAATACTGATAATTTTTCCTTGATTAATTGTGCTACTGATTCAGCATCGGTAAGTGAACAAAAGAATATGAGCAAGAAGAAAGATGACAAAGACAAACTTTGGAGTGATTATTGCCATAAGCCAAGACATACCAAAGAGTTTTGTTGGAAGCTCCATGGAAGGCCACAACACTTAGGGAAGGGTAACAAGTCTTGTGGACATAATTCAAAGGGTTTTCAAGCTACAACGGATAATGCCAATACAAACTCAGGGAATCAAGGATCAAATATGGTCACCAAGGAACAACTTGAGCAACTTGCCAAGTTTATGAGTCAAACACCTTCTTTTAATCTAGCCCAAACAGGTAATTGTCTAAATGCTTTCAGCATCTGTTCAAATACTTCTTGCCCTTGGATCATTAATTCAAGGGCAACCGATCATATGACTGGTTTGTCCAACTTATTCTCAACTTACATACCTCTTTCTGGTACAAAAAAAGTGAAAATCGTTGATGGATCTCTTTCTTTAGTCGTAGGAAAAGGTTCAATTTCAGTTTCTAAAACAATGATCTTAAAATCGGTGTTGCACATCCCTAATTTGTCTTGTAATCTTTTTTTTGTTAGTAAACTTACAAAAGATCTTAACTATATGGCTAAATTTTCTCCTTCCAGTTGTGAATTTCAAAACCTATACATGGAGAAGAAGATTGGCAATGCTAAGGAGGTCGATGGACTTTATTATTTGGAAGAGGAGCCTGAAGCTTTGAGCAATCTATGCTCAATTGACAATTTCTCAAGTGCATAGTGAGAATGAAATTAGTTTGTTGCATCTCAGATTAAGACATCTAAATTTTTCATACTTCAAATTGTTGTTCCCGACATTATTTAAGAATAAAAGTGACATTAATTTTAAATGTGAAGTGTGTGAGTTGTCCAAGAATCATTGTACTCATTTTCCTGCCCAAACTTATAAAGTTTCACAACCCTCTCTCTTATACATAGTGATGTATGAGGTCCTCTCCGTTTTGCCAATAATTTTAGAGCTAAGCGGTTTGTAACTTTTATTGATGATCATACTCAATTTTGTTGGGTGTATTTATTAAAAGAAAAATCTAAAGTTTTTAAACTTGAAATCTTCCATAAAGTGCTTGAAAATTTCAAGCAAAAATACAAGTGTTTCGAATATGTTGGGAAATTATTTGATTGAGAATGGAATTGTTCATCAATCCTCTTATGTTAATACTCCCCAACAAAATGGAGTTGCAAAAAGAAAAAATAGGCATGTACTTTAAGTCCTTCAATCTTTGATGTTTACTATAAGGGTACCAAATTATTTGTGGAGTGAAGTAATTTTAATTGCCTGTTATCTCATAAATAGATTGCCTACTAGTACTTTAAAGTTTAAAACTCCAATCTAACTACTTCGGCAACTTTATCCCATGTCTCGGTCCTTTAGTTCTCTTCCTTTTACAATGTTTGGGTGTGCTGTTTTGGTTCATAATAAGAATCATCACAAAAGTAAGCTTGATCCTAGGTCTCTCAGGTGTGTGTTTTTGGGCTATTCTCCTATACAAAAAGGGTATAAGTGTTTTTTATCCTCCAACTAGAAAATATTTTGTAACCATGGATGATACCTTTTTGAAACTAAGACTAATTTCTCCAAAACCACTCTTCAAGGGGAGGAATATATTATAAACGATCAATTTTGCAAGTTTTTTCCAAAATCCCCACACTCAGGTGAGCCATCTTTTAGAGATAATATCACAAATTCAACTCCTCTTTTGATAGTTTGCTCTCTACAAAATTTGCCACCTTCCAGTAACAATCAACAAGAGAAACAAGATTGCTCTTCCTCACAGAATTAGCCTAACCCAAGTGATGACTAGCAAGTGTCTTCACAAATTTAACCATCCACCACATAAAATCAAGAGGATGCTCAAAGGCTAAAGGTGTATTCTCAGTGAAATAAAACGGTTTGTACACCTCCTGACTGCCAGAATTCAGAACCAAACATAAAGTTGTTAGAAGACACATGCAGTGCTCAATTGAGTCTAAATTACATTTAAATTCTCTTCCATCATTTGATTTGGATTTAGATTAGCCTAATGCTCATAGAAAAGATGTTAGAACTTGTACTAAACATCATGTTTCTAAGTTTATCTCTTATCATAGGTTGTCATTACCATTTAAAGCTTTTGTTACTAATCAGTCATCTGTAACTACTCCTAGAACAGTACTGGATGCTCCTGCAAATCCAAAGTAGAGAGAAGTGATTTATGAAGAACTGAGAGCATTGTATAAAAATAGAACTTGGGCTCTTGCAAACTAGCCTTCTGGAAAGAAAAATATGGGTTGTAAATGGGTATTTATGGTTAAGTATAAAGCTGATGGATCAATTAAGAGATTCAAGGCTAGGTTGGTGGCTAAGGGATATACTTAGACAGATGGAATTGATTACCAAGAGACATTCGCCCCTATTGCAAAAATGAACTCTATGCGAGTCCTATTGTCACTTGCTGCAAATTTAGAATGGCCATTACAACAGCTAGATGTGAAAAGGGCATTTCTCCATGGAGATTTAGAAGAGAAGGAGTATATGGATCCACCACCAGGGTTTGAGAATATGTTTGAAAGAAGAACAGTTTGCAAGTTGAAAAAGTCTTTATATAGGCTCAAGCATCACCTAGAGCCGGGTTTGACAGATTTGCAAGATTTATTCTCAAAAGTGGATATCAACAAAGCCATAGCGATCATATGATGTTTCTTAAGCATGGTAAAGAAGCTAAGCTCGCTATCCTTATCGTGTATGTGGATGATATTATCTTGACTGGAAATAACAAGGAAGAAATGGAAAGACTTGAGAGGTTGTTAAACCAAAGAGTTTGAAAATAAAGAACCAAGTTCTCTGAAATATTTCCTTGGAATTGAAGTGGCTAGGTCTCAGAAAGAGATATTTTTGTCACAAAGGAAATATATTTTGGATCTCTTGAAAGAAACTGGCATGTTAGGATGCAAACGTAGCGATGTCCCTATAGAATCCAATCATAGACTTGGGGCAAGTACTAAAAGTAGTTTGGTTAATAAGAAACAGTACCAAAGGTTAGTTGGAAAACTAATCTATTTGTGTTATACTCGTCTAGACATTACATTTGTAGTAGGCGTTGTGAGTCAATTTATGCATTCTCCTAATGTAAAGCACATAGAAGCTGTGTTTAGTACTGAAATATTTGAAGACATCTCCAGGAAAAGGCATTTTATTCTCTAAGAATGATCACCTAAGGTTTGAGGCATATACAGATGCAAATTGGGCTGGATCCTTTGTTGATAGAAAGTCAACATCAGGTTATTGTACATTTGTTGGGGGGACTCTAGTTACTTAGAGAAGCTAGAAACAATCAGTAGTTGCAAGATCAAGTGCTGAAGCTGAGTTCAGAGCAATGGCATTGGGGATTTGCGAGCTTATGTGGCTGAGAATGTTTCTAACGGAGTTGAAGGTGTGGAAAGCTTGATCAATCAGACTATACTGTAATAATAAAGCTGCTATAAACATTGCTCATAATCCAGTCCAACATGATAGGGCAAAACATACTGATTGATAGGCATTTTATCAAAGAGAAGCTGGAGAGAGGTTTGATATGCATTCCATATGTTACTACTCAAAAGCAAGTAACTAATATTCTCACTAAGGAATTATCAAAACAAGTCTTTCAATCAATGAATTCTAAGCTGAGAATGATAAATATCTTCGAGCTAGCTTGAGGGAGAGTGTTGAAAGTTAGAGATTGTAGCCTAATTTTGTGTACATATATTTTATCTTTCCTTGTATAGTTTTTTTTCTTTTCAATTTCGTATAACTCCCTTACATAGCCTAGTCAAAGTAGTATATAATGTAAAGATTGCAACTTCTATGAATATGAAAATATTTTCCCAATATTTTTTCTCACATGCAAAGCAGTCTGCCTCCAATTTGAAACGATTAAGTTTCAGCTTCTTTCTTTTCTCAATTGTTCTTTTCTTCTATATCTTGTCCAAGGACTCAAATATCATTTTTATGTTTAATGTTTTATAGACAAGAGAACTCACATATCTACATCCATCATAAAGAAGAAAGTGACATAGAGGAAGAAAAAAATTAAAACCCCGCAATTTGATGCCTTTTTGCAGAAGGCAATAGAAAGCTAGTCAAGAACAATTTCTCCTAAATTTGACAGAATTCTTTCAGAAATACTTCACAGTAGTCATGGCAGACTCAAATAGGTGATAGGTTAAAGTCAAGGACTCCCTCATCACCATCTTTCTTAAATTCATTGTGTTCCCTTAGTATTTCACTGCGAATGCATCTTCTAATTTCCAGTCTTGAATTTGAACTCTTATGAAAAGATGCCACTAGATAGGCTTTCTCTATCTTCTTGTAAATTAATGAACATAACCTACAAATTATTCTGATGCAGAATGCATAAATAACCTTATTATGGAAGGACCCAGGAAAAATCACGGAGCAAACTTGCAAGACCAGCCCTCAGATTTGTGGAAATGGACACTTAGCTCAAAATATTGCAGGAAATTTATGGAGTGTCAGATTTTGATTCACAGCAATGTAGACAGAAGTTAAAATGAAGTTACCGAATCAGATTTGATAGATTCTAAGGTTGAGAAGAAAAAGGCTGCTCAGGTTTATCAGAAACAATAAGGATGTTTCAAGTTTGTTACCTTGATTCACGTATGAAAAATGAATGTTTTGAGGGCAGAAGATGCTGTGTCATGCTACTTTCTCTCGAGGACACAATAACATCCATTTCCTCCAAATCACATTGAATGCCAGAGAGCTGCAGTGTTGGATAGAAAACTTTAAAAAAAAAAAAACATATAGGAACAACCCAGAAAAAGTACAACATATACGTCATGATATGCACAGAAACTGTTTTCTCAATACAAAATTTAGTTGCCCTGCAATTTTTTGAAATCATTATTTTATCTTGTCCCATTGATTAGGCCCAGATAATCCAAAACTATAAATTTGTAAGTAAGCTCTGATTTTATCTGTTTAGGAAAAATTTTTGGCTATCAATAGTCACAATTGAACTTGACGACATGACCCATACCAACATCTTCCTACCGGTAAAATAGTGCAGGCACCCATCTTCTAAAAAACTAAAACAAACATAGAGGAGGACTCATTTGCCATGTGGAAATACTTAATTCATACTTATATGCATGAGTGCACGAGTACTAGTTACTCAACCCAAAGGTGATTAGGACCAGCTTTTAGTCGTTCTATCCACTAACTCATTATTCACTTTGAGCACTACCCCTACCATATTGCTCTTAAATACTTGAGTGTTGCCTACATACAGTAACCAACATGTAAAATTACATATCCAGACAGGTGTAGTTTCTACAATCGGGAAGGTAAGTTATTATAACATTAAAAAATTATTAAACCAAATAAGACTTGCAGAAACAGAAACTTAAAAGAAATAAGATTATCATTTTTGCTTCTTTGAGTGATTTCCCAACTTATCTTAAACAAAGATGACCAAATATCTAAATGAACAGTACATACCATAATGTAGAAAAGTATAAGAGAAAAGCCAGCGCAAATTTTAGGCCACTCAGTATTTGAAGACACTTTGAACAGACCAACAAAATCAGCTATCCATTGAAACATGCTTGGGAAATTTACTGGGAGCTGATAGACATAAAGCAGGATGATGCTAAAGCAGGCATACAGCTGAAGCAGCCTCCACCACCTTAGAAACCAGATACACAAACGTAAGCCGACAAGAGATCAAGGGCTGATCATTGAAAAGAGAATGAGAAATATAAGTGATCACTAACACATAAAAAATCAAAAAGTAATAACCTGAAAAGTCCAAGAAAATTGCTGGTCAAAGACCAATCTACTACACCAGCACAACTGCCAATAAAAAATGGAAGAAAAACCCATGAAGGATGGCTAATCCCCACAACCAGCTGAATAGCAGGCAACAGCAAACAGGAAGCAACCCTAAGATGAGAACCTTTCAAATTGCAAAGAAGAAAAAGTATTCCAGATCAATTCAGATTCATATATACAAAATGAGATTTATTTAAGTAAACAATTTTACAAAGCTTAGTGGTGATTCCTAATGTATTCAATGTTCAGGAAGGAGAAACAAAAAAGAGAGAAGAGTTAGGAACACATGAACAGCATTTGGAGTTGTAATGAAACACTTACAAACCTAGATGATCAACAACCGTTAAGAAATGACCCCAACAGGAATCTCGCCACGGATCCAGACCAAAATTGTTCCCATATATATCAATCAAAGCTACAAAAAGAGCAAGTAGTTGTCCAACTAAAAAATATATAACTGACGGGGATTTCCAGGACTTCACTCTGCAAAAGCATACAACAAGATACAATTGGTCAATCCATGCAGAGGAAACAAAAAATTTTCAGAATTTAAAATTAAAAATTAGTTCTTACATCATAAAACCAATTAGCTTCACCCACCAAGCATCAACTAGATTCCATTTGTAACCCTTACAGGCCCATATAACAAGATATACAACTTGACAAACAATTACAAATATTGAAAAGATAATGACAGGCCACAACAACAAAAGTCTCCTTCGGAAGCGAAAACCTACAGGCAAGAACAATCCAATATCAGTCCATCAAAGTCATAATAATCTTTAAAAAAAAATTCATGGGAACTACAGCATTCTCTTAGGTATCATTTCTATATCTAAATTATCCAGATTTGAAAATAATAACATTTTGCAGTTATTGATGATTGAGTTTAGCATCTAGATAATTTTCTCTCTCTCTTCTTCCTCCTTTAGAGTGTTTGTGTGTGTGTGCTTAAGCTGAAGTTTGGTATGCAGATAGTTGCTCGCAAAATTGCAAAATTGTAGTGAAGTACTAACTAAACAAGTAAAGCTCAAATAATCATGGACTATATAAATTCCTACTGTACAATGAAGAGGAATCTAGTCAATGACATATAGCATGTATAAAGCAAAGTGAAGAACTAGAATATTCCATTAAAGCAACCCCTTTAGAAATTCCCCTATCTCACAAATATACACCTGATAGCTTTTATCCCATTTTACTTCAGCCAAAGTCAAAAGCAGGGATTACAGACCATTGCCATGCCCGACATTGAGTGAGTCTGTAACACCATCGCTGGAAGCACCCAAACATAATTTATTTTTGACCCATGACTTCCTAACTTCAAAAAAATATGACAGAAATAAACTGGGAAAATTCTTCAATACAGATTAAAAAAAAAAAACTATGCAAACCCATCAATGGGACATGAGAAATTAATTATACAATGTTTTAGAATAATTAAACCACTTTGCCTCAGCAAATACATGTGGAACATCATGCAAGCATCAGAAATAATTCACTAGTACTCTGATGTAATAACTCTCAAGATACTTTCATTCAGTAGCTTTAAAAATAGAATTCCACCCTCCTTCCCCATCTTCGTACTCAGAACAAAAAAATGAATATGCAGAACAGCATACAAGCTTAGATTTACACTTTAACCAAAGAGAACTGTTAAAAAACAATAACACAGAAATCAAAGTGGTAAATTTACATAAAGTGTGTTACCTATCTTTGGTGCGATAAATTGAATAAGAAGAAAAGCTATCAAATCAACAAGAGAGATCAAGCTCCAATTGACTAAAGCAGCTGCAAGAAAGGCAGCAGATGTTAGGAGTAAACAATTATATCCAAAGCCAACTCATGAAACAAATCAGAAATAATTTATTCAAATGATTTTATACTGAACAAACAGCTTAAGTATAAACCCAATTCATTGCTGTGAGCAATATAACTACAAAGACCGAACTATAGGCAATTAAACACAAACTTTAAAGCTCTAAATCCACAGGTGCGCTAACTTTATACACCAATGTGCTAATTTCAGTCGTATTAACCCATAAATTTTCTTTAAACTATCTCATTAGCTCGATTATGCAGCTAAAAAGAATTAAAAAGAAAAAAACTCTCTTAAAAAAATAATAACGAAATCGTACCTGTTAAAAGTAGCAAAGGCAACACAAATCCAATAAGAAAACTCCCCATGTGAAGCTCTTATGTTCAGTTCGATCACTCAATTCTCATCGTTGTTCTTCTTTCAGTGTCAAACTCACAAATCTGTCAAATGCGTTTTCGATTTTCTTTAGAAATCAAGAAAACACATTTCACACGAAACCCAAAATATCGAAATAAAATTCGTCGTCGTCTTTCTATCTTTTCATGAAGGAAAGAAAAAGGAAAATACAACGACTAACGAACTGAATTTTGTTGATGATGGGTTTTTCTAAAATTACGATTACAAGTTAAGAAAATGTTGATGAAACGGCTAACTAACAGTTTGGAATATGAAGTCCCGCAAGTCTGGGGAATAATCAATTTTATCGTGTTAAGCAACTTAGCAGCTTTCAGCAAAATAGAGAAACAAATATATTTTTAACGTGAAGCTATGGGATCTGTAAACTACCCCATCTACGCTGTAAAGTGTTGAGTTCTGCTTTTGCTTACGCCAATGCCCAATGGGAATGGGAGCACGCCATTTCCTAGAATAATTCCCATTTGAGACTTCAAGACGACGTCGCGTACGGGACTAAGCCAAGGATGACTGCGGGTACGGAAGGGTCGGGATTTGCCCATGCCTTGTCCGCACCCGCAAAACGATTTCCTTAAAATATCCCCATGCCCAACCCGTAAATTCCCTTCGATTGTTTTTGTACTCTTAATCTTAATTATAAATAGTAAAATGGCAGAGGAAAATGAAAACGTATCACTAGAGTTGTTAAAATGGATTGTCCGGTCGCATTCATATTTCATATCGTATCAAATTTAAGTCTATCTAAATATGATTTGTTTAATAATCATATCAACATATTAAAACTCAAACCTAACATATAAAATAAACGAGTTACTCAATAATTTATATATTTAACAAATATTATATAAACACACGCGTCCGTACACACACACTCCCAAAATATTACACATTTATATCATTAAAATTCTTAATTATATATATGTAAATAATATTATATAATAATATAATAAAATATATATGTATACTAATATAATTATGATAATGATCGAATAAATAAGTCAAGAACTTTAATCCTAATCCGATAAGAAAAAAATCGCGTCGACTTAAACCCGGCCCATTTCATAGTCATGTTAAATTTGATGACCTATATTTATTTATTCATGTCGTACTCATATCAGTTAATTAAGTCGTGTTAAAATTTGCTAGCTCTACATATCACACAACCCAATTTGCTTCTTTTACTGTACTTGCCACTTGGGTTTGAAGAAGAAGAAGAATAAATATACATAAATACTAACATTTTAGACACTTACAATATTAAAGTTCTAAATCTATGTAAAATTTTATAAATAAAATATTGTGTATATATCTATTCTTCTAAAAAAAAATAAAAAGAGAGAATTATGTACAATATTTGAATTTTAATTACAAGATTCTATAAATTAATTTAAAATATATATATATATATATATAAATATATAATCATGTTATTGATCAAATAAATGAGTTAAAAATTTTAACATTAATCCGACATAGAAAAATATTGTATTGACTCGAACTTGGTCCATTTAATAGTCATGTTAAATTTGACGACATATATTTATTTATTCGTGTCGTACTAATCTTAAAAAGAAGAAGAAATTTCCTTCAAGCTTATCTTAGAAAAACAATAAACTTGTGTTGAGGAGAGGATGAAGAAGAAATTTCCTTCAAACTTATCTTAGAATTTCAATAAACTTGTGTTTAGGAGAGGGAGAAGAAGAAATTTCCTTCAAACTTATCTTAGAAAATCAATGAACTTGTGTTTAGTGTGTTTTATTCAGAACGACAATTTGGTCATGTGAAGTTGAAAATTAGGAGAGGGAGAATTAGTTGGTATAAATAACAAGAAATACACGCAAATTGGATCAATCTGACTTAAATTCTCCAATTTAAATACATAAAACATAAGTCCAAAAGATGACTTATATTACCACAATCGCCCATTCTCCAAAAGATGACTTATAGCAGATGGGTTTTGCAGGTACATGGGGTTTGCTGGCAAAATTGTTATCCCCGTATAATGGTAATAAGGTACGAGAAAAATTGGAATAGACTAAATTAAATAATTAGTTACTTTGATAACCTAAATATAAATGAATTGAAAAATTTACGTATGTAACCAATTTCAAAACTTTATTATTAAAATTAACCATTTAGCAAAATTTCTTAACTTCTTTAACACTTATACCCCCATTTTGAACTAAACTAACTTTTTTTTAATTATATTATATAGAGATGTTACAAATTATACTGGAGGAAAAATTAAAATTAATCTCTATAATGTTCTTATGAAAGATCGAACTCTTGTACTTACAATGGTGGCGAGTACAAGAACTTTCCCACTAAATCAAAGGTCTATTAATTGAATTAAGATAACCTTAAAACAAAAGAATGGCTTCTATCGCGTACATTGGCCACGGTATTATTATGGGCAATGGCACCCATCTACCAAGAGATGCTGCCATCGCCCACTATTTTTTTAAATACAATTTTAGGCTGTGTTTGTAATTTTATCCAAAACTTGTGAAGTAATCACGTAAAACGAGAGTTTCATATAATTTAGGAAAATTATTATTTTTTCTTATTGAAATCAATATATATTATTTGTCCATTACAATTTTTATAATAGACACTAACTTTCCCTATTAACATAATTTTAGAGTTTTACCCTTATTTTCAAGTACATTTTTATTCATATTTATTACAAATTAAATAAATCATATAATGAAAATTCAAACAAAAAATTTAAGGACTAAAAATCATAAATGTATGTTTTGGTGTGAATAAAAAAAATTAATTTAAGATATTTTTCTTATACTTTTTGTTATTTTTTAAATATTTTTCTAATAATTAATATATATTTCGCATCCCTTAGACAAATTATTAAGCAAATGATCAAATTACCCTTTGTTTCTTTAAATTATTTTGTTGCCAGGAGAATGTTTAGATATTGCAAACAATAATGGATAAGTAATACATATTGATTCTAATAGGGAGTAATTATCAGTTCTCATATAATTTAACTAGAAAAGACTGCAATGAAAATTTTAGCGCGATTAAGTAATTAAATTTAGCTGCAATTAGAATAATATTTAATTAAGATGATTAGGTTAATTGTCTGTTATCACTTTGTGGATTTTTCATAATGCTTAAAAAAATTATTTTAATATCAGATTTCTTGACAAACTAAATAAACTAGGATGAGGTGACAATAACCGCAACCCTCCAATAACGGTCCTTTTTTTGTTTTTTTCTTCTTTTTTTTCAAATCATCTTGATTTCATGTCCTATAATCTATATGAAGAAATGTAACTTAACACGGGGAAATGCATACTCTGCGACCACTTTTCCACCCATTTAATAACATAGGTTAGTAAAATCTAAAAGCACATTTTGGTTGTAAAATCTAAAAGTATGCTACTGCTACATTAACATAGAAATTTTATAGATTTATACTTTACTGGTTTGATAAATTATTTTTAAGTCAATATGCCTTAAATGGAATGGGAAGATACCAAAATAACCTTTTATAGTTTTATTAAACCAAATTTATCTAACGTTTAAATGGAATATGCTTTACTTGACCTTTACTCAATCCACTTACCTGACTTTTCTTACTTTATCAAACTTACAAGATTCTAGTGACGGTGCGTTTTGCCTACAAAACTCGAAAGGGCATAATTTGATCTTCTTTACTCACTAGGGTGAAATTATAGAATAAATTAGAGGTAATATATCAGTAATATAATAAGTAAATAATTATATGATATATGCATATTTGTTTTAAAAAAATGATTTTTATATCACCTTTATTTTATTATATGTGCATTTAAACACCACAAAATTTTAACATATTATTTACATCACTTTTACTTTTAAGTTTGTATCAATCAAATAGTTTGACACTAAAAATAATAATTTTATTCCTAAATGAATTAAAACACTATTTTATTCTACAAAATTTCAAAAAATAAAAAATATAATTACAAAAATACCCCTAAATAAAGTAAATAAATCTCAAATTCAATATGTTAATTTTTTATAATTATAATTCATTTAAAAAATCATCATGTTAATTTTTTATAATTATAATTTCATTTTAAAAGTTATCATGTTAATTTTTTGTAATTATAATTTCATTTAATTTGTATAGGGAAGTTTCTTAATATTAATTATTGTGAAGTTTACAATAATTAGAGGGAGCTTTTCCCTTCATGTTAACTATTGTAAACTTCCCTATATTTAATTTAATTAAAAAAGTTTAAATAAAATTATAATTATAAAAAATTATAATTACAAGATGCTAATTTTTTATAATTACAATTTCATTTAAAAATTATCTTCTTAGATTTTGAGATTTATTTGTTTTATTGAATTTAGGGGTATTCTTGTAATTATATTTTATTTGTCAAAATTTTGTAGAATAAAACATTATTTTAATTCATTTAAGGGTAAAATAGTTATTTTTAGTGTAAAAGTAGTTGATTGATATAAGTTTAAAAACGAACGTGGTGCAAAAATATGCCACAATTTTATAATGATTAGATGTAAATATGACAAACCAAAAGGTGGTGTAGAGACAATTTTTCTTTATTTTAAAATTTTTTTACACAAATGAAAATTATTTATTTAAAAAAAATTATTAGATGGTAGGTGTATTAAATTTAATTACTCGTATATCATACATACATTAGTTAATTATATTATCTCTGATTTACTCTATAATTTCTCATTATTAATTTCATTTTTGTGTAATATATGAATGATTGGAGCTTATAAATATATGATTGTAACAAAAACACTGTCGTTTCGAAGCAAATGTCACGGTCGATCGCAGCCTTTCATTTCTTATCGGCCTCAGTTTCTTGTCATTCTTTCGCAGCTCCGCTCTCTTGGTCGAAAAACCGCTCATGAAAACACCTTAAAAGGTACACTGCGTTTGAAACATGAATACGTTGATCATCTCAACACCTCCATACAGCTGCCACGTCTCGAAATTCCCATTACTCCATAACAGCTTACGCTGGCCCAAGTTTCGTTGCACAAGCTCGAGAATACATGCCAATGCTAATGAAGTGGATGCACAGGCAACAGTAGAGGAATCATCTCAGAAAGAAGAGCCACTACCAGAATCCAAAGAAACTAGCAAGCCCAGCTCTACCGGCCCACCCCCACTTGACAAAGATCTCAAAAAGGTTACGTTGGCACCTACTATAATGACGAGAGTTATATATGAATATATGATCTCAATTTGTGCTAGTGTTTTTATCTTTTATTTATTTCTTCTTTTTTTTTTTTTTCAAAATGGTTACATGCATGTTCTATCAAGTTATTGTGATTCTGAAGCTGAGTAAAAATGAAGTTCGTTTATTATTAACAGGATTCGGTTCCAGTTGGTGGCATGCATGTTATTCTTTCTTCTTGTTGAGGGAATGTCAGAGATTTACGTTATTTGGTCATGTGAGTTTGAGAAGTATTTATGCTCAACTGACTTTGATAGTCAATCCCTTGAGATGTTACACACACACACACACACACATGTACACACACACCAAGTGTTTGCTGGCAATTGCATAGTTTTTGGGAGAACGGTCATGCTTACATTGAATTACGGCTTTGTAAATCTACTAGTGCAGTTTTACTTATCTTATTTGTGTTAAACGAAGCATTTGAAATTTGCCTATCATCCAATTTACTCTGGCTGAAGGGCAAGGGAGTTCATTGAAAATATTTGATTGTAGAATTTTGGAATTTGATAGGTGACTCAGGACATTGAGAGCTTTTTCAGAACTAATTTCTCTAAATTCTATATTCCATGACATTGCTGAAACAGGCTGTTCAAAAGACAGCTGCCACATTTGCACCAAGAGCTTCCACAGCAACCAAAAATCCTGCTGTGCCTGGAACTGCTTTGTACACTGTTTTTGAGGTTCAAGGTTATGCCTCAATGTTGCTAGGTGGAGCTCTATCTTTCAATCTCATTTTCCCATCGAATGAACCTGACATATGGAGACTGATGGGGATGTGGTCTATATGGATGTTTAGTAAGTTCTGCACCTTTGAATTTAATCCCATACTTAAAATATAAATAAGAGACAAGAATATATTGTCTTTTGCAGTACTTCTCTGCAGCAACTTTTACTCATTCTGCATTTAATTTACTTCGTGCTTCTGGTGGATTGGGTGAAATACTATAATAAACTACTTGCACAAGCAATTTACTTCTGTTCACTTCATCGTTGCCTTAGCATATGAAGTATGTCTATTAACATTCAAACCTAGTTATCCATAATTCTGTTTGTTTATCCTGCACATTGCTGCTAGTTAAAATATTCCAAGGCATGTTTCCATAGCCAAATTCCTTTTGTTGTGATCTTTCCCTAATTTTCAGATAATAATTTGCAGGCTTGACTTCTAGCCACTGTAGACTTGAATTGTATTCACAAATTTCATGGCTTATTGTTTACAGCAATTCCATCCCTCCGTGCTCGAGACTGCTCAAAGAATGAGAAAGAAGCCCTTAACTATCTCTTTCTCCTCATCCCTTTGCTCAATGTCATAATCCCATTCTTTTGGAAGTCATTTTCTGTGGTATGGTCTGCAGACACTGTTGCATTCTTTGTGATGTATGCATGGAAGGTATGGTTTGTTGATGCTGAAAATGTGAATTTGACACCCCGCCTATAGTTGCATCTGTATGTTAAATTACAATTTTCTTTGCATAGTTTGGGTGGCTGCAAAGAACAGAGTAGGAGTTTTTATGCAGTGGCGTATTTATTCGACCCAATCAGGAGGCTCACACTGTTCAACTGGTCCACAATGGATTTCTGATGTAAAGGTTCTTCAACCCTATGGTCAACAGGGCAATACTTATTGCCTGGTGGAAGCAAGACAGAATTTTTGCTTTAAGCTACCAGATGCGTTAATATTTAGCTAAATATACCATCTCCATTTGGGTTCCGGGTCGTTGCACTTTTTCTTTTGTCCATTTATTCTTCTACAACCTACAGAGCTACGCGGACAGAATGTATATAATTCAATGTTCATTGGGAGGATTGAGAATGGGTACAACTTTTGAGACTTGAAATTTGTAAATCTACTAATACTAAAATTTATAAGAAATAAGTAATTACAATGGCAGAAGAAAGTGTACCCAAGGTTGCTTTTTGTAAGGTTTGTTTTGCCTTCCAACATACATTAATCCACATGCCTTAGCAGCAATTTGAACTCTCTTATCTCTTTTTCCGCAAGGCCTCCTAATTGATAATTACAATTAAGATTACTGTCTTATATGGGCATGAATTTATATATAAAGATCTAACTTTGGGGAAAGGTCAGAAAAGGATTAGAATCATGAGTTCCAACTCTTGAAATCTTAAATATCAACAGAGAGTTATTGAAATTTTCATGAATACCTAAATGCCTATTATCTTCAATGTATATATACACAAGTGCATAAATTGCAAAAAACTAGGCCAATGCTCTGAAATTACTTACTGGCATATATATATATATATATATGGAAATTCATATCAGTATCTCCACAAACCAGGTATATCTTCCAGCAGTCTAGCAAGGCATGTCTTTTTGATAAATTAAGCCAGCAGATCTACAAATAAAGAGCAACTAGGCCCCATTCTCTGAATCGCAGATTCATAAGTTTAGGCATACTCATCATCACTGTCTTCCTCATATTCAGAAGCTGACTCATCACTTCTTTGTTCCATCAGTGTATTCATGTCAAATGATGGCATTGCATCCATCTCTTCCAGGTTGATAGTGTCATAGTTCATCCGCTCCTTAAACTTCTCATCAGAACAGTTAAGAAGCCATGACAGGGAACATTGCAAACCCTTCCTTGCAATCATTTTGTGTCTTGGCTTAATAGTAGACCCCAGACCATAAGTAAAGAAAGCTGGGAAAGCTACCAAATCATCCAGAGGCCTTTGCATCTCCCTTTGGAAGTAATCAAAGCTCAATTTCATAATATCCAGATTCAATGCAAGCACTTGAGGACACTCCACCACTATCTGCCTCACTTGTTGCGGGGAGAATCCACAGTTCTTTAGGAAATCCACATGCCTTGTAACAGCAGAACTACTTACGCTCACAACTTGAGGCATCTTCTCAACGATGCTGCCAAAATCCTTGGGACTTGAGTCAATAGCTGAATTGAGTAAACTCCGCTGACCTAGAAGCTTAGGTTTCAGGTCTATTCCTATAATTTCAGGGTACTGTGCCACTACTAAAGGAAGTGCTTCTTTTCTAACACTAAACTCTAGAAGGGATTCAACATTTGGTTTCACCCTCTCCTCTAATCCAAATCCCAGAATGTAAGGCTTCTTCTCTATCAATCTAGCTACAGCTAATCTTGGAATACCCAAACTTTCAAGATATTCCACAAAAGGTTTGATCACCCGGCCTACTCGCATGCCCAAAATATCAGGGTATCTGGTTAAAACACCTCCAATTTCTCTTCTTGCCACTCCAATTCCTACCAAATAAGCCACTGATGTGCTCATGGTTCCCTCAAGTTTGAATCCCAACACTTCGGGATATCTCTCAAGAACCCTAGGAATATCATTCGGCTTGATATCCAAGCCTTGCAGATACTTGACCACTGGAGCAAGGTCTACAACAACACTAGCGTGGAGGACTTGAGGGTATCTTCTCAGGAACTCTGTGAAAGTGGATTTCCTAACACCTAATTTGCCAAGGTAGTCAAGCACAGGTATCATGTTCTTTTTCACACTGCAGCCAAGAACCAGCGGGTAGTTGTTTATGTCTTCAATTGTTAGCCCTAAATTGTGAAGGAAATCCACACGTTCCCTCATAACCTCCACTGTCACAGGAAGTTCTAACCCATCAAGCTCATCAGGAACAATACCAATGCCCTGCAAGAAATCATACACCTTGGCACGATTTTCCATCCTCTCATTCTTCATCTCTAATATACTAGGACGACTGTACAAAGATGAGGAACCTCCTTGCTTCCGACCCAAATGAACAGTGCTCGGTTTGGACACAGATCCATCCACATTTCCATCAGCAACTGAGTACCGGGACCTTGCTATCAACCTAATTGCACCACCATGATTATCAGTGATTCCAAAAGTTGATAAAGAATCTAACTGGGGTCTCCAACATGTAAAAGCAGGTAACTCTGGATGTACAAGCAAAAAACTGGATTTTCTAATGCCAAAATAGCTTCTTATACTCATGTTCTTAAATGTAACAATCTGCACAAAGTCAAGGTAAAATGTAAGAAGAGTCACCAGCAACTTTACAAGTTCATATGACACTACTTTCCAATCTGAAATCGATAAACAGTTCCATTCTAAATTGACTCGTATCAATAGCACTAATAATTTGTTTAAGGCGGTGCAGAGTAAAAACATCGAGAAGTATTTGCACATATAAGCAGTAAGCTTATGGTTTGAACAAAATCTGAATCTTCAATTCACATGCATAAAACCGGAAAACGCCATTTGCTAGTCCACGAATTTAATAACTCGTCTCTTTCCCTGCATTTTTTCACCAACCAAAGCTCGCACTTCATTAACAGTAAATCAAAGAAAGATAAAATATGAAGAAAAAAAATAGGACCTGGTCGAGGAGGTCCGTAAATATGACTGTATTCGGTGACCGGAAAGGAGCGAGCCGGAGCCGGAAGTTAAGCTCTAACTCAAAAATGTCTGAGGTTTCTTACTGTTAATTGGCTCCGTTGTATGCTTTCAAGAGTCATCCGCAGCCGTTTCCGGTTAAGAGTGTGGGATTTCTTTTTCTTTTGCGATTTGCGGTCAAGCTAAGATATTAGGCGGGTTTGGCACGAATATTCAATAATAATAACTAAAATTAATTTAAATATAATTAAAAGAACATTAGATATGTGTAGTAAACTGATTATTGGGCAATCAAAATTAGCAAATAATATATTAAAAAAATCAATTAATTACTGATATTATCAATATTCATTATTATTTTTAATATTACATTAGTGATTATTAAATTTAAAACAATCAATTATTGTAATAAATTATTAAATAGTTAATTTTATTGAAGTAAAAGTACCAATTTAATTAGACTATGAAAACAAATTAAAATAAATTTTAAGTAAATCATGAATAAAATAATTAATTAATTAACTAACTAAACTTTAAGTAATAAATAAAAAATAGTATTATATATGAAAGAAATATTATAAATTGACAATTTTTTTTCTTTTATTCGAATCCCATCTAAACCCACTTTTAAATTGAGATTCCTAATTCTATGATTTAAAAAATTAAATTTGAATTTAGTCTCCCCTAATCAAATTTAAGAATAGTTGTAAAAAATGGAATAAATATTTAATCCCAAAAATAATATAATCTTCCCAATATATCCTTAATGTTTGGCTTAGAGGAAAAATTATATATGTGTGCGCGTGTGTGTGTATGCATGCATGCATGTATATGTATATGTATGTATGTATTTGAAATTAAAAAAGTTATATTAAAATGATTTTTAAATTAATTTTACTATATTAATAACTATCAATATATTTTATTTACTAATAACCAATGGCTTGTTTCTTAAAAATCCTGATAAAATTTAGTGCAGTACTATATTTATATGTGATAAAATAAACCATCATAACTCATTTTATACCCCAAATAAACATGAAACTATATTAAATTGGAAGAAAAAAATTATCTACTCCAACGCTTTTTATCTCTAAACCAAACGAACCCTATAGCCATTACTACAATATAGCTTTTGTTAAAATATGAAGGTGTAAGCTAGGCCCACCCAAAATAAGTGAAATGGAGATAGATTCAGATGGGTCACACACTATTTTTATTAAGGGGCATACTTTACATATATACATTTGGACTCACCTTACAATCTTTATACATCCACACTCTTTTTATTTAGCAACCTCTATAAAATAGGGAAATTAACAAGATTAACTAAATTTTTTTTCCAAATTCAACATTAACCCCCGTTAAAAATTCCTATTAACATTAGCAAAAAAAAATATAATTGACATTTTTACCCTTTTATGTTAACGCGTCCCTCTTCTTCCAAACCCTTCCAATTCTCTCCATCAACAACGCTTATCATCGCCGGCGGCTTTTCACTCCATCCACGGCAGCCAACAAATTAAAGGTTAGTTTCAAAACTTAAATTATGTTGTGAGGATTTTGTGTTGGGTGAGGGAAGAAAATGATTTGTTATATGGGTGATGTTGTTTGTAGGGTTACGGAGAAGAAATAGTGATGTGGGTGAAATAACGGCGCGAGACGGGCGTTGGAATTGAACGGTCGCACCGGATCCGGTGCGCCGAGAGCTGGTCGCACCAGATCCGGTGCGCCGGGTGCCGGTAGCACTAGATCACTGTCGCACCAAATTTGGTGCGACAGGCGCCTGTCGCCCCAATGCGAGCTGTCGTCCCGGATCTGGTGCGACCGGCGCCCGGCGAACCGGATCGCTTGCTCCGGGTGCCAGTCGCACCAGATCCGGACTGATAGGCGCATTGGGGCGACAGGCGCCTGTCGCACCAATTTTGGTGCGACATAATTGGTGCGACAAATTCCTATAATTACTGCATCAGAAAAAAAAAAATTTCTTACCTGCGTGTTTTGTCGTTGTCACTGACTGCGGTTGCCGATTGCCATGGCCGTTTTTTTTTATTGTCATTGCCGTTTGTCGATTGCCATGGCCGTTTTTTTTTATTGTCGTCGCCGTTTGTCGATTGCCGTCCTGAGATAATTTTAGTTGGTGAGGTTACGTTTGGTCTGTTTCATGAGTTTGAAATTTATCTTAAATAAGAAGGGTAATTTAGGAAAGTAGAGATATGATTTGCTAATGTTAATAGAAATTTTATACGGTAATTAGTGTTGAAATTAAATAATTTTTTTTAGTTAATCTTGTAAATTTCCCAAAATAGAGGGAACGATTACCTTACTGCATCTGTAAGGTGCGCTCCTTAATAAAATTGGAGCGCGACTCACCTGATCTCACCTTCATTTCACTTATTTTGGATGGATTTATATATATTAACAGATTCGTTTTGAAAAAAAAAATGAGAAATTTACAAAACTAACCACAAAATTTTAATAATTTTTAAAATTAACCCCTAAACTTTATTTCTATCATAAATAGCCAAGCATAGAGGTATTGTCCCAAAGTATCCTTGTTATTTAAGACAAATTGTATACTCTCGTTAACACTCTCTTCACAAATTTGAAACTGTAAGTTGCTTTCTCTCCTCACCAAATCAAATCGTAAGTTATTTTCTCTCCGAACTCAGCATTGACGACGGAATTTGGCAACGGCCAGCGACAACAGAAACAGTAGTTCCGACCAAATACACCCAAATTCAAGTTTAATCCAAAACCTAAGTAAAATAATTGAACTAGTGTACATAAGTTCAAAAAATATTTCTTAGATTGTTTGTTTATGCTTTATTTTTTAATAATCAAGTGTTTATGAGGCGTGTGTTAACTTAAAAATATGTTTGTAGTTTGATTTGGTGCGCGCCACATTGTTATTAGCGCCATTGTTGGTTCTTTGCAACAGTCTTCTGGTGCGCGGCGACAGTCATGTCGCCGAAAATTTTGCGACAGGCTACCTGTCGCACCAACGATGTGCGACAGGCTACCTGTCGCCCAAATTTTTTGCGACAGGCAGCTTGTCGCACCAAAAAACAGTTTCAATTTCTGAAAATTTTTAAAAATATTATTTCATTTAATATAATAATATTATATAAAATGTGATTTATATTCTTCTCTTTTTAATGTTTTATAGTTTTTAATTATAATATTTATTTTTATAATTTCAGGCTTAATGGATTATGTTGTGCTTTAATTATGTTATGATGGTTGTTGGGATACTTTGGCCGATGGCAGTATGGAGTATGTGAATGTTAAGAATACAGCTTTTTTGGTTCAGGAAAATTGCATGTTTGATCAGTTTTTGGCAAGGGTGTACGATGTGTTGCAAATAAATCCTCATGAATATAGTATCACGATGAAAACAACTTTAAGGTCTAGTAACACACTATATCGTGCATGTTCACTGCCCATGGACATATTTAATGATGAAATGGTGAAGGTTGTATTACATATGGCCTCTGATGTGGCCAACTATGGATGTGTCCCTATATTTGTAACCAAATCTCCTCGAGTTCAGAGCCAAGATGTTGAGCCACCAGTTGAAACTGAAACTTCCTTCCGAGCAAACATGTATGTCCCTGATATTGAAGAAGAGGTGTTCCCAAGGACGGTGTCGTTGCAACAACATTACTCTCCATTCAATGACAACATTGACGATAACGGCATTACGTTAGCGGATGTTGGACACGAGGTGTTACCACAAACGACGTCATTAGACCAACGTTACTCTCCATATCACAATAATGAGTTCCGTGACAATTATGATCCGATTAATCACATTAAGAACACAGAAGCCAATAATATTTTTACAGAACCGTCTTATAGTACGAGGGGCACTCACTTCAATAGTAATATTGATGACGGGGGCGTTGGTCATTCCAATATTCCGATTAATGATGTTGACGAGCGTGAAGATGATATTCCTATCAATAATAGAGACAACCGATCTATTCCTACAATGACTGAATTCAAAAGGACAATTGACCCTCTCACAACTGTCGCTCCAATTTTGGTCTCAGATATAGTTGCTCTGTTAGCAATTGTCACTCAGATGATATTAGTGTGGGTAAGCTTTTCGTTGAGAAGAATGAGTTAATATTAGAACTGCGCAAGGTTGCCTTAAGGTATAAGTTTGATTTCAAGATTGCACGGTCTACAACCACACGTTTCGAGGCCCACTGTTGTTCGGAATCATGTAAATGACGTCTTCGAGCAACGAGATGTTCGAATGAGCAAAATGTTCCTTGGGTGGTAAGGTGTATCGACAATGTGCACACTTGTCATAACGAGGTATTGTCTGATGGTCGTCGTCAAGTAGGGAGCCGAGTTGTAGGTCACCTTATCGCGGACAAATATATTCAAGAGAAAAGGATATACACTCCGAATGACATCCGAGCAGATATGCAGCAAGAATACGGTGTTCACTTAACATACCAAAGAAGCATAAATATCGTGCGAGCAGAAGTTGGTCTAGAAATTGTTCGAAGGAATCCTGCAGAATCATACAACTTGCTTCCAAAGTACTCTCATGTTTTAACCACAGCAAATGATGGTACAGTTACCCATCTTGAATTGGATACAAATGGTAATTTCTTATACTACTTTGTAGCTCTTGGATCTTCCATCAAGGGTTTCAAGCAGTTTATCAGGCCAGTTATTGCTGTTGATGGCACTCATCTAAAGGGACTATATCGGGGAGCCGTGTTTGTGGCAACATGTTTGGACAGAAACAATCAATTGTATCCGTTGGCCATTGGGATCGTGGATTCGGAAAACAATGAAGTTTAGGAATGATTTATGACGAAGTTACATGGACTGATTGGTGATAGACCAGACTTAGTAATTATCTCCGACCGATGCACCGCTATAAAGAGAGCTGTTTATAAAGTATTTCGGAATGCTACACACAGGGTTTGTTTTTACCATGTAAAAGGCAACGTCAAGTCAAAGTTTAAGATGTGTAAAGCTGTTTGGGATGACTTTAAGCCTATCTTCATAAACGCAGCAAAAGCATATAGGCACGAAGAATTTAAAAAACAACTGGAGGGGTTGTGGATGCTACATTCGGGCGCGGCTGATTACTTAGAGAATCATGTTGGTACGTGTAATTGGGCAAGGTCTGAGTTCGAAGGTAGGAGATATAGTATTCTTACCACGAACATTGCGGAGAGTGTGAATTCTTTTATGAGGGAACCAATAAAATTCCCAATAACTCATCTTGTGGATCACTTCAGAAAAACACTGCAGCAATGGTTTTATGATCGGAAAATGGTGGCTGAATCAATGAGTACTCGTCTAACGACGTGGGCAGATGAAATAGTCACCGAGAGAAGAACTTTAGCTGAAAGAATGATTGTTCGTCCTGTGTCTAGGCATCGATTCCAAGTATTAGGAGATGGTATTAAGGAAGGGTTAGTTGACATAGACAACAAGACTTGCTCTTGCAGAGTATTCCGACTTGATCAGCTTGTTTGTGCTCATGCAATTGCTGCTTGTCTTACTGTCCGAGTGGATTACATAAGCCTTTGTTCTAATTTCTACACCAAGGAAGCATTGCTGAGGGCTTATGCACAACCAGTGGAGCCGGTTGGCAATGTGGCCGATTGGGAAGTTCCCACTGAAATTTGGGAGATGAACGTTTATCCACCTATAGAAGCACGACAACCAGGTCGTCGTAGGAGAGTCGAGAATACCTTCACGGGTGAGGATGTCAATAGGAGGACTGTAAGATGCGGACGATGCAATGAATTGGGACATAACCGTAAGCGATGTAAAAATCCCATCACATCCGATCCAAGCTAGTTGTATTGTTAATGAAGTTTAATGAATTGTTATTGAACCGTCTTGTATTAGATAATTTTATTTCATTAAATTTTTGAAGATTTTTATTTCATTTCCACCTGTGAGAAGTCAAATATGTCAATAGACAAAATGTGTCCATATTTACCGAAACACAATATTTATGCAATTGTCGCAACAATGTTGTATATATACCGATTCATTGTTTCAGGTAATTTTGTGCGATCAAGTTGGTCATCACCAAATTGGGCGAAAGGTCGCTATCGCACCAAGAGATAGCTTGACACCGATCAAGACATTTGTCTCCGCCGCCAAAATTTGGGCAGGCGCTTGTCGCACCAGTCCGCGATTCACCCTCACTGTAATTTGGTGCGACAGGCAGCCTGTCGCCCAAATTTGGGCGACAACGAATAATGAATTATGGATAATGAATTGTACTTAATTTTATTAGGCATTTATTTATAATGAAGTTTAAAATACTATATATATGTCATATGAAAAAGTATGTAATGAAACTGTTCGTTCATCACAAAATTTATCCATACATCAAAATTGTAACGGGTACAATGGCTTATAGTCCAATATCGCCATTAAATATATCAACTGCAATCTTCTTCCTAAAGTATTCTGCATGACTACCGTCAAAATCAAATTTACGACCAAACATTAAATACATAATAAACATCAACATAAAAACTCCGCAATCGCCACTACCAGGAGTTTGTTGCGGGACACCCTTTACTGTTATGACTTTCCATGGGTCAGCACTTTGCAGCTCTTGTCGGATGTTATAGAATCCGAAAAATTCAAGCCAAACAGGGAATATAACTTCGAATGACTTGAATTGATGTTTGTAGGTTTTATTGTCGCGAATCGACATTAAGGAGTCATAAATCCTGATTTTTTTGGTGCGAAAGTTCGCTCGGGCTAAGACCCAGTGATTGCTGCCCAGATTAACAGGAATGAATAACTGCATATAAAAATTGTGGGAAATGTGTCATCAGTTATGTGTATAACACTGGCATAAATTACCAAACAACACTATGTATAAACCACAACATTATGCATACCATATCGACCTCCGTGAATGGCTTTGACTGGATGTGCTGCCGCTCACCAATATAGCTATTCAAACTATCGTTAAATGCTAATGAATCGAGCGCACAATCCCCGTGGTTCCACAACTGATTCAAGAACACATAGTACACAAATAATATGAAAGTATTAAATTTATTAATGATTTAATACATTAGCAAAAAATAAATTTAATTTATAATTAAAAGTTCTATAAAATCAACATTACCCAAAAAAAGGTGTCTGTATGTGTGACCCGTTGGGATAAGGCAATGGGATACTGCTGTTGCTTCACACTTATCAGACGAAGATACTCATGAATATGTTGTGCAAGAACAAATATATGTCAATTGACTATATATATATATAAATATAAATATAAAGATATTATGCCTATTGCGTGGAAAAGGTCGAAATTACCTCGTCATCTAGCCACCCCAGCTCCGTATGGCCCAAAAGTGTTTGGAAGAATGAATTAGACTTTCGGACAATCCGATCCACTATGATATCGCCAGCGATCTATCAGTCGAACTCAGCATATACTGTTGGATCGTTCAATCCTCTAAGTGGATTTATGTCCACACTTGTTCGTCGGTTAATGTCATGATCGATTATTTGTGGTGCAGGCATAGGCATGACATTCATTCCTCGCTTGAATGGAGGAATCAAGTATGGACTATTCAAAATATATGATTGTTTGTATGGTCGTCCAAACTTACTAATGCCCGGAGGCGCCTCAGTGAAGACCTGCACGCTTTCCCCGCTTGGATCTCCATAAAATGTATACAATGACATAGGAGAAGAAACATTCTGATTGCCAACATCAGGATATATTTCATAGTCATCCGGGACCTGTTAATTTAATAGGATGAACATATTAAACAAATATTAGGCAAAAATATAAAAGAATGCAATTGTTAAATTTTATATTTGCTTACCGTATATGACCGTCCGCTCGGAGATTTGCCAGAGGAGCGTTTAGTAAATGAACCCATAAATCCCATCACTGCTTCTCCTAATTCTTTATGTTCTCTCCGCTCTGCCTCAAATGCCGTCTTCAATTCAAGGATGTTACGATCTATATTATCCATCCGTCGTCTGACGTAATCATGATGATGCTTTGTCCTCGACTATTACAAAAAAAAAATTAATTTCACAACCAATGAGAGACTATATAATGATTTAATGCACTATTGGAAATTAAATGATTTATAACCTCTGAATAACGTGTGTCAGGTGATTCCGGTGTACGCTCCTCACATTCGGCTGCAGGTATCTGGTCTTCATAATCAGCTGCAGGTATCTGATCCTCGTTCCCATCTGCAGGTATCTGATCCTCAACATTTTGCTGCTCAAGTGTTGGGCTCGGGGAAATGTGAGACTTCTTTGTTTGTCTTGTAACGGGTGGCGCGTTGATTGAAGGTTGATGCTGTAGAAAGTAACAATGAAATTGAGAAAATAATAAGTTTAACCATTTCAGAGTTTCCATTAACAAATAAATAATAGTGGTTTAATGCACTATTGAATACTCACATTACGGACCCATCTTGGAATATGCGGCACGTAATCCTTCACGGTCTGCCAATATTTTTTCCCTTTCTCAATCTTACCTGGCTCAAGGGTTTGACGAATGTTCCCTTCCTATAAATTCAGCCAAAAATTTTAAGTTCGTCTGATGATAGTATTTAATAATACGAAAACTAATAATATACATCCACCAATAAATAATACTTACAAGACGAGAATTGTCATTAAGAAATGAATAAACTTCTGAAAAGTTTATTTTTGAAGAAGCCATGGGTTTCCATTGCACGATTCGCGGAATCTTTTTTTTCGTCTTGACGACCCACGCAGACGAAAGGCCTCCAATCGCTTCAAAAATCCAAGCCTTCAAGTAAAAAGTCCATAAAACTTATAGTTAAATTTTCAATATTACAAAACTAATTCATTTAAAAACTAAGTCATCAGCAAAATTTTGGCAACTCACTTGAACCCCAGACGTGAAACCATACATATTGTACTTTTCAATTTTGTGGCTTGGATTTGTCAGGCGACTCTCCTTAAATTTCTCATCCTTGCCGCCTAATGCATTGTTGAGACTCTCGTATATCATTTGCCATGACAAATAACCCCATGGATGCTTTCAGAAGTGATCTATGTCGTCTACTTCATTAAGCAATGAGAAATTTATTTGACAGTGGTCTTTTCGACCATCTAGAACTCATCATAAAATAAAAGAGTGCGATCTTAACTGCATCAATGTTGTCCATTGCCTCGAAATCCAACTCTTCAAATCTTGCGTCGAATTCCTTAAGATTAATGTTGCGAAACAAACTGTCAAAGTACGTACTAAGTAGCCGATGAACTGTTTTTGACTGTTTGACCACCGCATCTACACCATAGGAAAGTCCAGTAACTAAGCACCACTATCCAACTGATAATCGTATCAGATGTTCACCAATTTGAAACCATAATTGATTTTTCTTTTTGCGTTCCTTATCCACCACTTGCCTAAGCAACAAGTTGTGCAAAATTACGCCACTGAATGGAAAGCTCTGACACTCCAAGAAATGCCCAAATATGTCATTCTTAAATAGTTGCAACTGCCGTTTTGTCAACTTTCTGTGAATGGCTTTCACCACTTTATCGAATTTACACATACTAGAGATACGACCGGGAAAGTGATCGATATAAGCAAACTTCAAAATGCCCGGTTCATTTCTACATTCTGCTGACTGCTCACTCGCCATGTATCTGTTACATTTATAACATTATCATGTTCAAATGAAATTTATAACAATTTAATAACAAAAAAGAAAAAAATATAAAATCTGTAACTTTGTGCGACAGGCGAGCCTGTCGCACGCAAGATCGCGTGCCTGTCGCACGTAAGAGCGAGCGCACATCGCGCGCTCTTCTGTGCGACGGGCGTGCACGTCGCGCGCTCTTCTGTGCAACGGGAGCGCGCCGGTTGCGCGCTCTCCCACACATTCCACCCTCACCCACACCATCATCCCACGAGCAACATCACCCACTCCACAATTACAATCATTTCCATCACCAACACAAAAACATAACAAACATAATCCACAATAATTTTTTCTAATAATTTAGGGTTTTGAAACTAACCTTGGATTTGTTTATTTTAAACGTAATGTGGGTGATGTTGGCCTCCGTTGATGGACTCCGACGTGGTGGGAAGCCGCAGCCGATGACAATTTCACTTGGAGGAGAGAAATCCGTTGAGCATGAGAGGAGAGGAAGTTGGGAGAATGAGAGGGGTAAAATCGGAATTTTTTCAATGCTTGGCTAGTTATGATAGAAATAAAGTTGGAGGGTTAGTTATGAAAATTATTAAAATTATGTGGTTAATTTTGTAAATTTCCTAAAAAAAATTAAAATTCAGTGACGGACCCATTTAGAAGATCCGACGACCCGGGAGAAAGGGCCAGAAGGTGCTAAAGATAAGAAAACCAACGGTCTTAGCGAGGAAGTACGAAAGAAGATTTTTGTTTTGTTCAGCTGAAACACAAAACAAGGGGCAGCCAGAAGATGGCGAGGTCTTGGTTGATTTTATTGTGCTTAAGTTTCATTTCATTAACTGCAAATATCGAAGCTGACGCTTCCCATTGCTCAATCAAGGGTGAGTCAAGTTTGTTCATTTTATTTTATTTTATTTATTTATTTGTTGTTTGCCAAAATGACGTAAAAAACTGGTGTCAAGAATCAAGTATTACTTATAACTCGTGCGTATGGTCTCGAAGCTTCTGGCTAGCATTGGCCCCTTATTTATTTTGTTAGTTATTTGTTTATTTTTGTTATTTGTATTATTAAGTTCAATGCTGATTATTAAACATTGGTTTTGATTGAGGAAAATTAAGTAATAGTTGGACCAAGCCATGTGCGTATGACATTGTAATGTGTCAAATCAAAATTGGTTTCGTTGCCTTGTTTTGTTTATATGTAAATGACATTCTTGTAGTTCTTTTTGTGCATTGGGTTTCTATGAGGTTGCCAATATGATGAGGATTCTCCGTTGAATGTGCTTTAGTGAGAAAACTGTACCTGCTTGCGGCTTAATGAAAAATTTTAAATATGATTCTCCCATCCCCTTTCTATATGCTTTATACTGGTATTTACCAGTTCGGTCTGTTAACTTCTTGATGCAGGATTTCCACTTGTAAGGAATATCAGTGAGCTTCCCCAGGATAACTATGGAAGGGAAGGATTGGCCCACATTACTGTGGCAGGCTCAGTCTTACATGGGATGAAAGAGGTATTGATATGTATTTCCATTTGGGAATTTACTTTTCCCACGATCTTGTGATTTCATGGTTTCATTTTGCAAAACCAAAGATCTTATTAAAAACTTAACCTAGGCATTGCCTATAAAGTCATACAGTAACTAGCTAGAGGTTGTACTTGTATGGTTGAAAATAGAATCAGCTGTTTGCTTTCAATTCTGAATTTTTAGGAGTTTTCTCATGATATTATCAAAATTGTGCCTTTGAACAATAAATGTTTGCATTTTTCATATTGGTTGTCCTTTTAGAACCACACTGCCTTCACATTGCCCTGAATCAATGTGGGTTGTGGTCCTCTGTGGCTGACAAGTTTATGTTGCATTATATCTGTTCTGTGTAATGCATTTCTGGGGTTTTACAGATTGAGGTTTGGCTGCAAACATTTTCTCCTGGAACACGAACACCAATTCACAGGCACTCTTGTGAAGAAATTTTCTTTGTCCTAAAAGGGAGTGGCACTCTCTATCTTGCCTCAAGTTCGCATGAAAAGTACCCTGGAAAGCCGCAAGAACATTTTTTCTTTCCAAATAGCACATTGCACATTCCTGTCAATGATGCTCACCAGGTAAACCATACCATCATTATTGCTTGTTGATGGCTAACCTCAGATGTTTTTTAGTTTACAAGTCTGTGTTGTAAACATATTATTAATAAGGAGAAACTGAGCATTATTTCACCTAACTGAGCTGTGTCCACTAATAAGTGGACGAACTTGTTTGAGAATTCGCAGTAGACAAAGGCTGGATGACATGTGAAATCTTAGATCTACATGATTTTTCAACCATAAAAATTCGCACTCCGTCACTCTCCGTGGATGACAGAGAAAATTTTATATATAGGAATGTAATATCCATACAATAGCCAGATTGTTGACAATTCTCATAATTATGTTGCTTGATAATTGTGGTGGTTGAATCAACTACTCATGCTTCACACATTTGGAGTTTTTAATTTTTTAAATTCCTGCAAGAGCAACAAAACATGGATGACTAGATGTTCAGGGTCTGATGACTGTTGATGATGTTCATTACAGGTGTGGAATACAAATGAAAACGAGGATTTGCAAGTGCTTGTTGTAATTTCTCGCCCGCCTGTTAAAGTGTAAGTGACATTTCTTCTTTGTCTTATAGCTCTTCAATAACTGCTCCTACTGTGCTTTTCCAATTTTTTTTTTTTTTTTGGTTTCCTAGTTGTGGATCAAAATGTTTTGCATCTTCAGAATTTTTAAATATGCCTTAAGGTGTGTGTTACGGCTTGAAGTTTTGTTCGTAGTTTTTGTGGTCTCTTTACTGTTTTTATTTTAGTGTTTGCTCTAAGTTATCCACGGTTACTTCTAATGAACAAACTCCTAGGAAAAAGCTCCATATAGAATTACCTAGAGGCCTAGTCAAGCCTATCCAAATTTCGCCTTTGACATTTCAGGCTTGGCTCAACTGCTTTTTAGTTTGAATTGAGCTCTACTGAGTGTTGGGTTTAGGCTTATCCGTAAATGAACATTAAAATTGGGCTTGAGTTTATGTTATAAGAGAAATAAACAAACATTAAAAAATATTTATTGGCAAAGATCTTGCTATTTATGATTGGCCTTTTAGTCCAATGCGTCTTACACAAAACCATGTAGTGGTATGGAGGCAACTCTGTTTCAGTTTTATACTATAATGGTCTCAGATGTTTGAATGCAAAGCACCTTCTTGCCTTCTTTATTTTCCCTTTCTTTTCGTGATTCTTTTTCTTGTGATTCCTGAGGTTCTGGCTTCTGATTCAGGTTTACATACGACGATTGGTTCATGCCTCATACTGCAGCAAAGTTGAAGTTTCCCTTCTTCTGGGATGAACAATGCCTACAAGCTCCAGTAAAAGATGAGCTTTGATTATTAATGCCCTGCAGACGGTGGAACAACTGCTTACTGTCACAGTGTTATTGCAGAACAATAGGAGTATGATTGACATCGATCTTTGTAGAAAAATATACTAGTGGATGTTGGAAATTCGTAGGAGTCGAGAATTATAAGCCAAAGATTACATTGCAACTCGACTATTGCAAGTTTTAATGATCTTTTGTAATTTCAGAAAGCATAAGCTGTTAAGGGAAGAAAAAAAAAGAGTCCCTCCCCGTGAAACTTTGCAACAGATTTCAAGTTTTGATGTGATGTACAATTAATTTTATTTTGATGTGTTACAATTAGAATTTCTGTGACGTTTGAAATTATAAAGATCTATTAGGATCAATTTAAATCATTTATATTGTAAAACAATCTAAATTACTGAAGAATACTTATACATATATGCTGCCTACAAAATTGTGGGAGGAATACTTACAAATACGCTACCTACAAATTTGTGGGAGGGGAAAGAGTAAGTATGCGACCAATTTTAATAGCAAATTATTTCATCATCAATCATCATAATAATAATAATAATAAATAGTGCAAACCATCAAAGTGTTATATATATATGTAAGGCGCATGACAAACTAGTACACGTAAGCAAACTATCGTCATGATTTTGAACAAGAATTTCAAGCTGTGCTAAATAACACCCTTTTCACAGCAGAAACTTATCCTAATTCCCAATGTACTAAAAAGAGGCAACATTTTTAACCACTTCTTGTATAGGTTTCATCGCTTCCTTTTGCTCAGGCTTCGCCTTTCAGCTTCATTCTCTGCAACCAGAACATAGAACTCCGATCCAAGCATGTCGTGTATATCATGATTCAGTGAGTTGCTCAGGTTAACTGTTTCCAGGATCACTTCCACTGTTATATTGAAGCCTAGGCTAGACAAGACGCGAATCGCATTTGCAAATCTGCATATGTTCCGTCTCGCTTCTTGTGGAGTGTAAGTTCCATCTTGTTCATCAAGATCCATGGAATTCTTATCATATTTGGGGATCAGTTGTTCAGAATCGCTTGCTTGATCCACCACCATCTTGTCTCTGGCTTCAACACGCTCACCAATCCAGATGTATCCATTACATCCAATTATCAAGTCAATTCCATACCGTTCCAGGTGGTGAAAATGTTGTTTTCGTCTCTTCACTAGATAAGGATCAATTGTGAGCAATTGACCCCTCTCGAGCTGAAGGCTTATTGATACATGTCAATATTACTACATTAGAGGTATGAATACATTGATGAAGGGATGAAAGTGATGATAATGAAATAATGTTGATGGCAATGATGCTAGGTCTTAAAGTGAAAAAGAGAAACAGTATAACAATGAAATTTTCCTGTTTCCTACATAAAGAAATGAATTATAAACGTTGTTATCGTCACTACACTAAGTTATTCCTAGTCTCCTTTGGAATTCTTAAGTTCCCATCCTCAACAGTTAGTTAGCTGCAAGCAAATATTGATTTGCCCATGCCAAGGCATAATTAAATTACAACTTTCCTTTCCTCAAGGTATAGACAAATTGGCAGCTTACTTCTAAGCCAAAAAAGGAAAAAGGAAATTGCTAGTTGGACATTAAATTTACCTATTATTATTATTATTCTTGAACTAATGGCATTGGCCATTCCTTCACATCTACATTGTTCTTCCTTATAAAAGAGTGAATGTAAAGATAAAAAATGCAGAACATGCATCTGAAAACTTTTCAAACAGGACACACCTTTCCATACTTCTGATTTCTTGCTTGAAGTTGTAAACTGCCATCACCCTGTGAACTACGAACTTCAGCCTGTAAAAGAGAACAGAGTTGGTAACATCAAATAAGTAACTTGTTCTCTCCCTCAGATGGCACATTGCACACCATACAAGAAACTAAGAATAAGTAGCAATTCACTTACGCAGACTAAGTCATTTTCTGCAAAAACACTGCGCATATTGAGTTCATCCACGGCTGTTCGCCGCCTCTAGCAAACAAAAGAGAAAATTCAATACAAAACTATCCACATTTAGGCAGATCTTAAACATAAAAATATAAGACAAGCCCCATGCTTCATATGGTGCCATATTTACGAACAAAATCATTATTTTGATAATCCCAGTTATAGCATATTTCACCCAATAGGGTAACTAGAGCACCCTTCAAGAAAAAGTATGATACCTGAATTCCATCAGGCAAGTTCATTGAAGAAAGCATCAAAATGGCATCTTGGGTGAAGTTTATTTCCAATTTCCATCTCTTTGGAGCAACCTGAACAATGAACATTTTTCAGGTTCTAGATATTAAAATTGAAGAAGTAGAAGATGCCATACAGTACAAGGATGAGATATGAATCAACTTCCAAATAATGAAGTTAATTAAGTAATTTGAATTTACCTCTATGACACGTCCTATGACAATGTCTCCAGTTTCCGGCTTGTATCTATAAACCAACAATAGAACTAAAACAAAAGCAACGATTTTTCGGAACTAAACAACACAAATACCTAAGATTTAAAACACAAACTAAAACCTAGCAAATTCCAATTACCTGGCGCGAAAAGCGCGTACGTAGATCAACTTATTGATGCGTTCGACAACACCACAGACTGTCGCAACAAGCTCGCCCTTACGGTCCGAGGTTCCGTGTCCCCTGTATTTCATTACATCCATATTTTAGAAGAATAAAAATAATAAAGCGAAAATAAATATATTCAGTCGGAATGCGTGATTACTTGAGGATGCCATCTTCGTAAACAGGGATGGTGTCGCCGACGGTGACGCAGGAGTTAGGGTTTGACTTTGAAGATAAAGACTCGAGCTTTTCGAGAGCTTTTTCCAGTCTCACCTTTTGCGTTTGATTGAACGATAACTGCAAGTTTCTCATTTCGGTTACCACCAAAATAAACGAATATAGTTTAGGAAGAGGTAAAACCAAAAAAAACCCTAAACCCTAACTTAAAAGGCCTGTCCGGTTGGAGGGAAGCGAAAAAAACTGTTAATGAGGGAAATGAAGGGCGAAAGGCAACATCAAATTCGAAAATATGAATTTAACTTCTTTTTTTTTCAGGTAAAAAGTACGATAAAATATACGTAATTATTATTTAAAATTTTATTTAATTTTGTTCCCATGATGGCAAAAGAAAAAAGAGTTTGTTCTCCTATTACATTATCAATTTACTGATAGTCATTATAAAAAAAATTTACCTTAATCTATTTTATTTTTAGATGAAATGAGAGGCGAAAGGCAGCATCAAATTAGAAGCATAAAAATTTTAATTTTTTAAAGTAAAAATACAACTTACTTTTAAAAAAAATTATTCTAAATATCATTAAATTAATGAGACATCAGTTTTTGAATAATAATTTTAATTACATGATTAATGTGGTGGATACAACAAGATATGTTTTTGAATTTAAATTAATTTTATAAATTAAAAAAAAATTCTATTTTATAGATTTGTCTGAACCATTTTTTATTAAATTGTGAGGAAGTTGAAGAGGAAGCAAGCGTTTGTATTAACTATTAAACCCCAGTAAACCTCTATCATCATCAAATTCCAATAATAAAGAAGCGATCGATAGAGCGTATCAGGTGCCTACGGATTACACTAATTTTTTCTTGTCTTTGTTTGTACCATCGCTTCTTCATCGTTCTGTTTTTTCCCTACGCTCTATATCTGTTAGGCAGCTGGGATATCGGGTAACAATGAAATGAAAAGCTTGTTAATCAACTGAAACTATTTCAACTGTTTCGCTTAGTTGAGGTCCTTGCAGTGAGACCTAAGTTGTTTGAAGTAAGTAGTTTCTAGGAAACTGAAGAGAGTCCAACTCTCTGTCGTTGCATTTATAACTAAAAGGCATCTTGGTTTTGGTTAGAATCAAAGATGCAATCATTTAGTCATGTATATGAAGTCGTGCTATATATAATTCGTATAACCTACGTTTGAAGTTATTATTCGTCTGACTGGCAAATTATGTATTGAATTATTTGAATCAACCCATAAGAAATAGAAAATCCGGGAATTTTGGAATTTTGAAGTGGGCTTGGATATTGTATTATTAGATTGAGTGCCCAACCGAGGGGTTGGTAAACTCTGTTTATAGCCTCCTTGTTTGGTAAGTGTTTGACAAAATGTCTCTGTGAGTATAGACCTACCTAATTTTAATAAGAGTTTTGTATTTTGTGTTTTGGGTAACTATTGTGATGTTCTTGTTTTTGGGTGTGTTTGGATTTTGATAGTTTTTCAGACTAGAGGTGATACACACTGACAATGGCAAGTAATGATGATGAGTTGAAAAAGAAACAAATGGCTGATGCCAGGGCAAGAAGTATCAGTCGAAATGTCCGGTGCACTGAGTGTGGGAGTCAATCCATTGAAGATTCACAAGCAGATATTGCCATTCTCCTCAGGAAGGTAATTCTTTTGCTCTGAGATAAATATTGATTCACAAGCAGATATTGCCATTCTCCTCAGGAACATTCACAAGCAGATATTGCAAGTTGTTTCTTTCCGTATGAAGTAGTCCTAAGATTCTCAGTTTTCTAATCTGTGACCACAGTAATTCAAACTATTTAATTAGATTTATTATGACTAATTTTGTTTCACAATGCATAAAAACTTATATTTTCAACATGAAATTGGAATATAGGATCAATGCCATAGTTCTGAGGGAATCCTGAGTTGGCCTAGAACTTGATTTGGTAGTACTTCTTATTTTGATATTATCTAGTGCTATGCCATATCTCCTTTGTTTATGTTTTAACTGTATTCATGTCGCTTCATAAGGTAGATTATTTGAACCTGTGTACCAATTATATTTGCAATAATGCTGCAGTTAATTCGTGATGAGATTCAAGCTGGGAAAACTGATAAAGACATCTACAAGAAGCTTGAGGATGATTTTGGAGAGACAGTACTTTATGCTCCGAAGTTTGATCTGCAGACTGCAGCCTTGTGGCTGTCACCGGTCAGTTTCAGGGCATGAGAGAAGTAGAACCATTTTAAATTAAGGTCAATTCCTGCTATGAAATTTCTCTTACATATAAGTGTTGGTTTTTTGGGGGACAGCTTCTCGTTGCAGGTGCTGCGGCAGGAATATGGGCTTACAACAGGCACAGGCAAAAGACTAATGTACACATCATGGCTTTGAACCTTGTTAGAGGTGTACCATTGACCCCGAAAGAAAAGGAAACTATGCTGGACCTCCTTACACCTCCTCCTTCTCAGCGACCTTCTCCTTCCTCCTGGTGGAGGAGGTGGCATGGTCAATGATTTGTTTTCCTACCATTTGTCATATCTTTCTTACTCAGTCCAAGACCGATACAGTGAGAACTAAAAAACCACATAGCCTATTAGTATGCAAAGGTTAGAAATTAACTCGATGATCGTCATGTTAATGGTGTCAACTTGGTCATGGCAATGATTTTGTTTTTATTTTTTTTTTATGGCCGTACCATTGTGTAATATAGTGGATCATACAAGTTTCTAACTGTGTCCATTAAGTGTGAGGGATCTTTTATTATCTGACTTTTATTAAATAAGAATTTGATCCATATCATAAGTTTTTTTCCCCTTATTTTTAAGCTTTAAATATATCTTAATTTCAAATATTAAATGTCATCTTTGAACTTTCCCTTTCATGAGGCTGAGGATTCAAACTTTTTGACGACAAATAGTGGTTTTTTTAAAGTTATATGAGATTATTGTTCAAATTACATTTCATGTAAGTTTAAAGATAAATAGTTTTTTTTTTTATTTTTTTCGATTACATGAGACTATTGTTAAAATTACAATTTATATTATATGAGATTATTATTAATTTTTATAATCAGACAATTAATTAAACTAGTTTGATTAAATTTTATGTAGCATTAGTTTACATTAAATATTACCCTTATTAATATTCAAAAAACGTCTATTCTACATTCTCTTTGACATTTTTACCTTCACTAATCTCCTACTCACTAATATTTTTAAATAAAGTGGTGGGTAGTCTTTACTTAACCTGACCTTAAGATGCTCAAAACTCCCACTCAATTACTAATTTATTGGTTTACATTAAATTTTATAAATCACTAGTTTACATTAAATTCTATCATGATTAATTTTTTATTGATGTTTATTTTATTCACATTTCTTTTGATATTTTAATCTTTTTTAATATTCGATATTTTGTAAAGGAAAAAACTATCTCTATTCAATTATATAATATAATTTGATATTTTTATCCTCATTAATATTTGATGTTTTATAAGAAAAAAAACTGTCTGTATTCAATTATACAATATAATTAAAATATATATATATAATTAATGAAAGAATTACCTCTATAATACATTTACAAGAATTTGAACCGTTGCCCTCGCAATCAACAAACAAGCCTGACTACTCGGCCAAAGTCTTTTCATGCATATTCATAAACTATCTTCAGTGTTTTGGACTCATTTACTGCTACGGCCCACCAGGGAAATAAGATTGTGATATTATGGGCCCCAGAAATGAGAAAAAAAAAATGGCGAATATATTGAGCTTGTCTTGTGCAGTAGTCTAGCTCAATAAATCAATGGCTTATGACAAATCAAGTCTTTACACCTTTGATTTCTCATGTAACACGATATGGAACTAAAAGGCCATTCATATTATTATATTGTGGTTTTTGCAGCCATTATGACGATGATTTTACCTTGCAATGTTTGAGCAGATAGCAGCGGTATCAGAAGAAGGAAATATGAGCAAGTTCCGTAGCCGGGCCCCAATTTTCTAGATTCTTTCATTTCTAGCCCGATTCAGAATCTTTGACAGCAAGAAACCAAAATAATTATCTTAAATAATTATTTTAATTAAACTGCTGAATAAAGTCTAAAACCATTATCTTATATATTCATTCAAACACGTGCTTGAGAGAGAGACAAGAACATATACCTTGACTAGACACGACGAATCCTTGCTGCCCAGGTCCGAACTTGATCCAAATCTACAAGTTGCTGCCGTGGTCCAAGCTTAAACCTGCACATGCCACATCCAAGCAAACCAAGATCATATACAAATCAAGAACAAACCAAAATCACAACCAAGCAAACCAAGATCAACCAACTAGGTAACAAAATATGTTCAAATCAATGTCAAGAAAGAGGATTGTTATGCAACCTTTAAGTAAGGCGTCATTTTGGAGCCATCAATATCTAGGCATAATTGTCGTGTTAGGAGCAACATGCAGTATTCACATAGCCCCATTGCCATGAAGATGTTACCTTGGCACCAAGTGTAGTAGCAAAGTGCCTTGTTGGGGGCCGCCTCATTGTCACAAAGTTGTCACCTTAGCACCAAGTGTAATAACAATGCGTACGCGCCATCTCTTTGCCATAAAGGTGTCAGTACTAAGCATAGAAACAAAGCAACTTGTTGGCATCATCTCGTCGCCACAAAGGTGTCACCTTGGCACCACGACATTTAGAGCAACACGCCTTATTTGTGCTGCCTCATTGCGACAAAGTTGTCATTTGGGCACCAGTTTGTCATTACAAATGCTAGATGTCATCTCAACATGTGATTGAGGGAACATCTCAACAAGATAATATCAACCATTGCCCGCATTAAATACTTATCACTATTAGTTCCAAAACTGGACATAAGTTGCTAGATTTAGAACAATGCTTAGCTCATAGGGTACAATGTTAGTTGGCATCGGATCAAGGTCTTGAAACGAGAGTGAAGTGACTAGTCGATTTGCCATTAAAGAACTAGCCAACATGGTTAATTATCTAAGTAGTTAAGCATTCAATGTCTAAATGATTTGTGTATAAGAAATATGATACCAATGCCTAAATAACATGTGTACTGAGTGTGTAAGACTCTTCTCTCTTTTTTTGCCTATAAATAGAGAAGTTAAAAAGGTAAAGAATTCATAATTTTTCTCTCTTTTTCTTTCTTTCTTTAAAATTTCTCTCTAAAATGTCCTTCCATTTTTCTAACTTGAGTTTTGGAGTGTTTATTTTATAAGCATTGTCGACTTAACTTTTATTGAAGATTATATTCGTCTCTTTCTCTACTCTCTTTCTCTATGTATTTCTCTTAGTAAATTAATTATATTCTCAATGTAGTGCATCATTTGAGTTGTGATAAATCTTTGAATGTATTTTAATGTCGTCTCCTCAAGAGATCATAAAGCTTGATGGTAGTGTGTGTGTGCGTGCGCGCCAAAGGACGACTTTAGAAAGAAGAATAATACCAGTCAAGTGAGATAAAATTGAACCAATCGCAAAGCAAAACCGGTTAGATAGAACAATATGAGAATGAAACAAGATAACGATGCTTTGCAAACATCAAAGAAAATGCTTGAAAGAGCATCAAAGGGCGTCGAGTGCTCGGAGCTGGAGGCTATAACTTTTCAGGGTATTCAAGTCGTGGAGGCTCGAACGGGCTTTCTGTCCTGCTATTTCGTCATACCCATCCGCGCAGCCGCAAATTTTTTAATTTTAATTACCGGAAGAAGAAAAGTTATGTTGGCATTTTCTCATTGGTTTTGTTTCTGTTGAATCCTGTGATTTTAAGGTCAGTTTCTCACTTTATATATTTGTTTGCAGGATCAAGATGGAAATTGGCAGGTCGGAGCAATTGCAAGTGTCGTCGACGGCTTGGGGGCGCTCACAGTCAATTCCTTCACCGGTAATTCCAAGGCTTTGGTTGACTTGACTATTTCTTTTTACTAACCCGCTAAGATTCGAGTACTTTGGCAGCCTTTTTCTTTGGGCAATTACATCTGAGTCCTTGATTTTTTTCCCTTCGATTAAATACATATTTTGTACATTTGTAATAAATACATCCGTGATGATCACTGATTCCTTTAAATTACTAAATCACCCTTATAATGTTGAACGTATTTGACATCTTATCTTATATATATTTAGTCATCCGGACCGTCAAAATTAATTAATTAATTTGAAAATAGTTAAAAGTAATCAATTGCTTAATTAATAACACATATATATCACATGATTTGGAATAAAATTTTGAAATGTTTATTATTACTCTATCCATTTTCATTCCTAATACAAAAATAATATTCATACAATAGTTAGCACACCATTTAGAACCAAATGGTGCGTTTCAAACTAAATATAATTTAATCACTGTAGCTTTAAAAAGGCACACACATCGCCGACTCACACACACACACACACACTCTCTCTCTCTCTCTCTCTCTCTCTCTCTCTCTCTCTCTCTCTCTCTCTCTCTCTTAAAGCACAAATATGCTCTCTCGCTCTTTCCCTCACGCAACAGATCTGGTTTATTATAGCTAAATTATTGTGACCGAATTTAAAGACTCTAGGCCAGTGCCATACCTAAAATCAAAAATCAAAAGAAAATAGCATGGCATTGGTAGTTTGGTAGCCATGTTTCCTACTATAGAGGAAATCAGGAATGCCACAATTCATAATTTGTCTTCATATCTGAATCTGACTTGAAAAAATACATCAATTAATGATGGCATGATTTGACTTGATAGGCCTTAGTATAAACACCCGCACATGCTATATGCCCTTATATCTAAATTATTGTGACCGAATTGAAAGACTTCTTGGCCAATGCTTGACCCAAAATAAAAATTAGAAGAAAATAGCATGGCATTAGCAGTTTGGCAGCCAGCTTCCTGCTATATAGGAAATCAGGAATGCTATAATTCATAATTTGTCTTCATATCTGAATCTAATTTGAAAAAATGTTGGTGGAGAGAAAGGAGGAGCCGACGGTGAGAATGGTGAAGAAGAACGGACCTGTGAGTTTGGTAGCTTGGTCTGATCTGTACTGTAAGGGAGAGAGCAAGAGAGTGTCTATGTTTGTCAACAGTGCGTGTGTCTTGCCATTTTGAAGCTACAGTGACTAATTTATATTTACTTCACAATACACCATTAGGTGCTAAATGGTGTGCTTAGTGTTGTGTGCATATCACTGTTGTTCCTAATACAGATTATTTATCGATAAAAAGTATTATTTGCTTTTTGAGCAAAATGACTTAATTTTTGTGAATCAAGTATCCAATTTAGAATTGCATAGATTCCTCAACAAATGAGAATTTTTTAATTTTTCACTATGTTTTTGCTCAAATAAAATGTTCTGGTAATTGTGTGTTTGTATTGGTGAAATGAGAAGTTAATGAGTAATAACAATATGAATGGCAGGAAGAAGTTGAAGTAGAAGCAAAGGTTATGGCAAGCAAGGGAAAGCTAGCATCCGTGCTAGTGGAGGTTAAAAGAAAGGGTAATGGAGAGCTAATTGCATTGGGTAAGAATTAGATAACTTCAAAATTATAAGTACAAGGAAGTGGAAGAAGTTGTTTTGAGATCACAAAACCCAATAACTTTGATCCATCTAGCGTCGTCTTGAAATGTAGGTGCTGCCATTTTAAGCATATGATCATGCCAATTTTCATAGTTTTAACTTCCATATCGTAATAAATTGGTTCTTGTCTTTTTAATTTATGATCCATAGACTGAGTATCATTTAAATTGTAGAGACACTGTGTTATTGGGAATTGACTGGAGCTTTGGCCTACATTAGAGCATGTGGAGAAGCGTCTTCTTTGCTTGGAGACCTATCTCAATGAGGAACAAATAGAGTCTTGAATCAGAATTCAAGAGCTTAAATGATAGATTCTTGGTGGGAGGAAGTAGCTTTATATAATGAGCAATAGAAGGAAAGTCAAGTATTGGAGCAAGAGGACTCACATGTATGAGCCTATAGCAAAATGCCCTTAACACTTAAGCATTCCCAAAATGTAATTCATGCACTAATCTAGTTAAAATTCTTTGATATTGAGTATCATCTTGTATTCTTAGTTTCTTGGTAGAATAGTATGAATGGTTGACAATAAACCAGACAACAAGAAATTAATTTGGATCCTAGTACTCTCTTAAACATATATGAAAATGATTGATTTTCTTCTCACTAGTTGCCTTATTTTTCATTCTTTTGCTTGGTTCAGAGCTTACATACAAACTCTAGTACTTGAAATTTTAAAATATTTAAAAGATTTTAGTCAATATATTATACCCTAACTTTAATCTTATATAAGGTATATGAGTTATGAACTAAATCAAGGTAACTACTAGCCCAATTTTTGTTTCTATGCTCAATTGCAATTGACGTCCAATGTGTAATGTGGTAAGGGTGCATTTGGCACGCTATATTGTATTATGTTGTATTGCATTATTTTAATATAAACTTATCGTATTATACTGTATATTAGATAATCATAAAATAATAAAGTACTATAATAGTTGTAACATAATCACTAAAAAAATAGACTATATACTAAATACTCCAAGTACACACATCCATATGCCAAAATTAGGCCTGCTTTGTATCGTAGTTTTTGCAATATTTTTGTTTTAGTCCCTTCTTTTGATACAGTAAGGATCATAAGGTTGGCTTGCATCCACATGTGCAATGCTCGAGATCTTTGTGGAGATTCCGTAAGGTGGCAGAAGGGTGCAAGGTTATGTTCGAGATTGATCATTTCAAGATTATGTCAAATGAGAAGCTAAATATGAACTGAAAATTTATTCTCTTAATATTTTTTAAGTAATTACCTTAAAGCCCTAAAAAAATTGGAACAATGTCATATCGGTCTGATTTAGGGTAAAGTTGGACATCTATAATTTAAAAGTTATAGTAATAAAGTGTTTAGTAGATATTAGTTATTGTAATTTGGAAGCTAAGATTATTTGATTTTATATTTGTATAATGAAAGGTCTATTATATTAAATATTAATTTTATCAAAATTATTATTTAAAAATTATATTTACTATATATTATTAACTTTTATTTTATAACTATAGTTTTTCTTCACAATAGCTGTAGTTTAAAAGTTACAACATTTTAATATCAAACAGGACCATAAACGTTGTCTTATAAGGTCTTATCTAATCCAGAGATAAAGCCGTCCTAAGACTTACAAATTAAAAAAACTTTAAGATCAAATTTATACATTTAACTTTTAAAATAGAAGTTTTTTATGGTTTAGCCCCCAACAAATTTAATAATTTAATGGTTTAACCCCACAATTAAATACATTTTCTTAAGTTCAACGCCTTAAAATTTAATTTTATAAAATTTTGGTGCCCCACACCACACAACCCCTGAACTTTTATTGCCAGCTCCACCCCTCATCTAGCCTATTCTACTAAAATAGTTAGGTCCGTGTGTGTGTGTGGGCGCGCATGTGCATGCCGTGCGTGTGCATGTGACGTGTGCTTGCGCGTGTGAGTGTATGTGTGTGCGCGCGTGCACGTGTGTACATGTGTGTGTGTGTGTGTATGTGTGTGTGTGTGTGTGTGTGTGTCTGTGCGAGTGTGTGTGCATGTGTGCGCACACACGAGTGTGAGTGTGTGTCTGTGCGCTCGCATGTGTGTATGTGTTAGAGGTGTTTAGAATCCAATCCGATATACTTAATTTATTTGATCCTCAAAAATTTGATCCATAAAAATTTAATATGTTGATTGGTAGATTGTATTGGATTAAAAATTTAAAAATCCACAGTTAGTAAATTAGATATGCATTTACTCTACAAAAATTTGTGAATTCGTAAAAGAAATAAAAAATTATTATGTAATTAAAAAAAATTAAACTTGTAAATGTGGCATACTTACTAATAACAAAATAAGTTAAAATGTAGTTACATTAACAACATATTATATCTTATCCATAATTATATAAAATAAAAAATAATTAAATCAATAAATATAGCTTACTAAATAGTTAATTTTATATATTGATCTAAGCAAATGAGATTTTTTCTTTTGTGTTAGAAGTTGTTTAAGTGCCGTACGGGTTGCTGCGTAAAATACTCATCCCGTAACAATTAGACTAAAACCAATGTAAAATGATATCTTGAAAAAAATTCATGACAAATAAAAGGTCATTTTTGTGTTGATTATGATTAGCGCTTGTGCTATTTATTAATGCTCTTTATGATAAGTATATGTATCTTTTAATACAAAGTGTTGCTAAATGGAGATAAAGATGAGAGAAATCTGCCCACTACCTCTCTAATATTACCATTACTACATTTTTAGATTTGGTATATTTTTTTTTCTTTTTAGCAAAATAAATGACAGAGTCATCAATATATATTTCTGATGCGATTTAACATTTGAGATGATCGACTAGGTAACTCCAACGGGACCTCTGTAATTCATTATGGGAAGTTTTAAGAATTTATTTCATCCATTAATTAAAGTTCTATGTCGGGTTTCGGGAATCACGAAAATTAATTAGCGAATAATCTCCATGATATCCGGTCATGTAAATCACAAAACTCTTACCTAAGACTTGATAGCAATTTGATTGCTTGCAATAAACGTGACATTTTCAGTCCACCTCTTCAAATTATAAGAGAAACCCATTATGAGTTTCTAAATTGAAATTTTGCCAATTATAGAAAACAAAGCAAAATTTTGTTAAATACTAATACGCGCGTTAATACCGCATTTACCTGTGCATTGATGCCATTTTAATGCCGGTTGCAATGACGCCATTCTTGTGTTTAGAGTTGGTTAATCTAAGAGATTCAGTGTAATATTAACCTCTTATAATTTCGGTTATAATTTCATCTTGAGTTCTAAATTTACATTATCACCATTACAGCTAATTAGAAAAAATAATTTTGACTACACATTTTAATATATGTTCCAGCCTTGATTAAAAAGAAAGGTTCTAAGAACGTAAGTATTTTATTAATATAAATTAAATCTCTTTTTTATTTTTTTTAGCAACCCATTAGAGACTAAAATGTTAACTTTTGACTAAATATTGACCAAAATTAACAAACGAATCACCACAAGGTTCAAAAAATCTTCAATCCGGACTCAAGTGATTAAGGAAGAAATAAATAATAAATTATAAATGTTCAAACAGTAATCTTGAACATCAACTCTTTGTTCTTGAGGATTTTCACAAGTTGGACTCAAGCATGTACCTGCAGAGAGCACTTATAATTGTGTTTAGAGAATTTCTAAACTTGAATTCTGGATTTCTTGATTTAAATGAGAATTAGAAAAAAGATCATTTCTCTCAACAATAATTATTTTTGTTTGTATCTGAATTCGCCGATTTACTTAGTTATCATTTACTACTTATCGTTGATATTTATAAGTTTGATCATTTATCATTGGATTTCTTGTACAAATCACCGTATGGTTATTAATCTCTTAATATGAATCATCATAAACCATATCCATTATATGAATTTATCATATTTGTGGGGCATGTGATGGGTGTAAGTGACCTTTTTTTTTGGGCACTTATAAAAAAAAAAACTTAAAAATATGCACCTTTATACAGACATTAACCTTATCACAAGTTGGCTTGTGATATATTGAAGTTTTACGTGGAAATGAAAAAAAGAAATCAAAGAAAAAAGAAAATTAGAAGCATATTATATAGAAGAAAATAAATATGAAAAGGGTGAATGGTGATTTAATTGGCTTGCTCGTATTACAATATAAAACTAAGATTAAGCAAGCATCCGAGGTTTGTTCTCTTCCTCACAATGCACAATCACACCAACAACCTCTCTCCTTCCTCAATAATATTATTAAGCATTATAATCAATCATTAACCTCTCTCCTAAACCGTCTCTTAACCAGCCTAACAATGGCTGTTCCTCCTCTCTCTCTCCTCTTCATGTTCATTAGCTTCTAGTTCCAGCTAGCTAATTTTTTATTTTTTATTTTTTATTTTTTTGGGGTTCTTCTTCTTCTTCTTCTTCACCACCACCACCACCACCACCAACTTCCGTTAATTGACAGGATGGCCACCACCTCAACATTCAGCTTTATAGGCCTCCTGTCACTCCTCCTCTCTGCCTCCTCAGCGGCCCCTGCGTCCTCCGATATTCGGCATGGCGGCTTCATCCGCAGACCTTCGTCATCGTCATCATCACGTGTCCCGTTCTTCCATGAAGCCCCAGCTTTCCGCAATGGTGACTCCTGTAACACTCAAACAATCCACATCACCATGACCCTTGATGCCAACTACCTCCGGGGCACCATGGCCGCTGTCCTCTCCATCCTACAACACTCCACGTGTCCTCAAAACATCAAGTTCCATTTCTTATACTCTAATTTCGATCCGGATGTTTACTCCAGCATCAACTCAACTTTCCCCTATCTTAACCTCAAAGTATACAAATTCGACAGCAACAGGGTTCGCGGGAAAATTTCAAAATCAATCAGGCAAGCATTGGACCAGCCTTTGAATTATGCTCGTATTTATTTAGCTGACATTATGCCGGCGAATGTGAAACGGGTGATATACTTGGATTCTGACCTTGTCGTGGTTGATGATATTGGGAAACTATGGGATGTTGATTTGGAAGGCAGAGTTTTGGCGGCGCCGGAGTATTGTCATGCAAATTTTACAAACTACTTTACGGAGTTGTTTTGGTCGGACAGGAATTTGGCGCAGACATTTGATGGGAGGGACCCATGTTACTTTAACACAGGGGTTATGGTGATGAATGTTGAGAAGTGGAGACAAGGTGGGTATTCACAGAGAGTTGAGGAGTGGATGGTGGTGCAAAAGCAGAAGAGGATTTATCATTTGGGTTCGCTGCCGCCTTTTCTGTTGGTTTTGGCCGGGAATATCAAGGGGGTCGATCACAGGTGGAATCAGCATGGATTAGGGGGCGATAACATTGAAGGAAAGTGCAGGAATTTGCATCCTGGGCCTAGCAGTTTGCTTCACTGGAGTGGCAAAGGGAAGCCTTGGCTGCGACTTGACTCTAGGAAGCCTTGCACCGTTGATCATCTTTGGGCGCCTTACGATCTTTACCGTCCATCGTCATCAAACTCGAAGAATAATGATTTGTTATTATTGAATATGGTGAGATTTGGGTGAGAAACAGGAAGGAGAATATCAATTCAAAAGTACATTTTTCTTATTAATTAAGAAGGGGGAAGAGAGGGTTTATGTATTATGTGTGTGTGTGTGTTAATTTCTGGAGCTAAAGAGTAATTAAGATCATGATTTTTGAGGAAGATAGAGAAGATTAATGTGAATTTTGTTGTTAATGAACAGGTCAGGGCAGTGTTAATTTTGTCCTTTTTGTGTAGATAATACTTATTACCTGGATGAGCTGACTGATGATGATGGCCGGCCGGATTGTGGATCCTCTTCTATCAGATTTAATTTCATGTGCACTGTCTACCTAGCTCTGATGATGACGATGAACAGCATGTTTATATATTTATTATCTATCTCTAAATCCAGTTTTGTGTGTCATTAATTACCCAACAGCTGCGTCTCATATTTGTTAATCATATTGTTTGTTTATGAAAATCTTTTGGTGACCCCCACCCCCCTTCTTGTACTAACCTATGATTCTTGATGCTAATCATCTCAAAAACTATGTGACTGCTCCTTCACCATTAATTATATAAACATGCCTGATCATCATCAATCAAACCAAAATACAGGTTATTCTTACAATTGCAATAACAGCCAAAGAAGTGCATAAAAGTAGTAAGTGGTATATAGCTAGAGCATTTTATTGTGAAATCATAGACCAAAGTATACATCCAATATTTAACTTACCAATTAAATAACTGACTCCCTGATAATGGTTTAAGACTTTTTCTTTGGCTCCATGACCATAGTTTTGTTCATGGCATCCTTTTTTGACCTGATAAATTCATCTGATTTTTCATTGATATTCGGAGCCACACTCAGAGGTGGCCTTAACCTCCTCGGAGTCCGTGTTAGCTCTTCATCCTCTATTGCTAAAGTTAAATTTTCACTTGCTATCCTCTTCCCTTTCATTTTGCGCCTATCCTCCTCTTCACTCCCTTTTACGCTCACCGTCTTCTTGGGACCAGATCTTGATGTTGGCCCAGCCGTGAAATTGGGCTCCTGTACAACTTGATCAGACCTTTTGCCTTGAAGTCGTTGCTCCGTTTTCTCTAGAGATACTAGAGGGATCTCCTTCTTGCGGCCGGATGGCTGCTGCTCACTAACTATCTTATTCCCAGCTTGGTCCGAAATTTTGGGCACAACGGGATCAACCGGAGTCCAAGACTCCAGCTTCTCAGATTGCTTGAACAGGACCTGAATTTCAGAACCCGAGTTTTGCTTTGATTGTTCATGATCCTCGCTGTGTATCATCAGCTCTCCACTGGACTCGGCAGGGATCGAGGAATCATATCCTTGAGGCAATGACTGCCCCAAGGTCACGCGTTTTAGGCCACGAGCAATGAGGCTGCTCATGAAGACATTAAAGATTCTCTGGCAAATACCAAGAGCATTGGAACGGCTGTTGTTCTTCTCCTGCATTGCTTGTGTTATAGAACCAATGCCTGAAAAGAAACAACTGAAGGGGAATAACACTAACAAGAGTCGGAAAGGTCTATTTGAACAAATAACAAATGGCTTGCTTCCAAGACATGATTCTATTCTTTGGATATGGGGTAACAAAAAGATAAGAGAATGACATTATTTCAATTTTTGTTTGATGCATTGAATTCTTTTCTCTTTTAGCTCAAAAGGGCTAAAGGGGTCTTCTCAATTCTTCACCTGCTTTAGTAAGTGGGAAAGAAAAAGCAGCAGCTATCAAGAATATCTTAGACAAATCTGCCGTTGATACCAAGCATTTCAGATGGAGGTCGAATTCTACCTTGCTTTCAAGTTCATATATTCCCAACCAGCAACAATCACGCGAAACCTATTTCGTTGTGGGCCATTAACCTAGTAATGTAAAATTCTATCTTCTGTACCTGCCTAATGCATCATTTTGTTACTCCATGCAAAAGCAAGTATAAAACATATTTAGTGTCTATTTGGTATGACTTATTTTATAGTCATAAATATTTATGTAATTTCACAAACTCTTATTATAATTTTTGTTGTTGTTTGGTTATTTTTTTAGTATCATTTTTTAAGCTTAAATAAGTTATTTTACCTCTCCTGGCAAAAGCTCAAACTTTAGATTTTTGGAAGTAGAAGTTGACAAGCATTTTTAAATGTTAAAATATTCTCTATATATTTGATTATTTTATTTTATTTTTTTATAACATAACTTTATACCCTACCTATTAAAGTAATTTTATAAATTTTCAATAAAAACTCTTATTGACAACCAAACAATTAAAATTTTTTTAGGGTAAAAACTCTATTTATAAAAGCTCTATTAACAAAAACTTTACTTAAATAAGCTCTACTTAAAAGCCAGCACCAAACGAAGCTTTATTGAGAAGAATTCTCAAACTTAAACTTTGGAGAGACTTTATTAGGTCCATCTCATTTTGGAGACTAAAAGCCCAAAATCTAAAACTCTTGCTCGATATGTAATTATTATTAGACTTTGTATTTGGATAAAATTAATCAAAAGAATATATTATAAAAGCTAGTGAAAGCGGTAGCCCTAGTGGTGAGAATCACAAAAAACAAGTGAAGAAAAGACGAGAGACAAAGAGAACAGTAGCATCATATTAAATTTGGGGGGTAAAATTTTAATCTTTAATTGGACGGTCAGATGATGAATTTAATTTTGATTTCTCTCAAATTAGGAGGGTAAGTTCTTATTATTACCCTTTACAATCCTATTGGTCTTTATTTTTTTTTTATCCTCTCGTTGGTTGTTATTTGAAATACCTAATTGTGAGAAAAAAAAAATACTAGCATGTTACTATAAGCCAAGAATATTGAAATTCTTAATTTTGTTAACTTCTAGTATTATCTAGAGAAAAAATTATGCTACAATCTCATTAATACAGTAGAAAATTATATCAGACTACAGTCACATAGTTTTTTTCTGTATTGGGTTTTCTACATAAAAATTTATGTTTTTTATGGTTGATTTATTACTTTAGATTTTATTGGTTTATTTCTTTGCCTATTTATTCGTGGTACACATAGTATTTTAATCACACAAAGAGAGAAATGATTTGTTTCTGCTTAATTTGCAACTGCTTGTGCTGTTACTTTCTCAATAGGTTTAATCATAAGATAACCTCTTATGCTACGTTAACTTACAAGAGTGAGAGTGTGAAATGTGAATTTCTCCTTACTTATTTAAGGAGTGGAGTGGGAGTTCCACTTCGTGAGACCCACTCATCTTTTGACTAAAGAGTGGGATTCCCACTCCCAATTCACCATGGGAGTGGGAATCCACTCCCCCTCTTCATTTTTTTATCATTTTCTTATTAAATATAATATAATTGTATTTATTAAAATAAAAGAGTAATACATTTATTAAAAATAATAATAGTAAACTTATTTATATTTAGTTAAAAATAATAATTTACATGGATTCTAAATTAAATCACTTAAAAATAATAGTATTATATTAATAGAGAACTAATAATATTACTATATATTATTTTTATTTGAAAATATAATATTATTATATTTATTTAATTTTAATAGTGTTATATTTATTTTGTATTAATAATTAATAATAATAAATCATTTATTTTCATAAAATATTAATTTTGTACTATATTATCAATAATAATGTTTCATTGTGTTGCTCTTATCAATAATTTTTAATTTACAAATTAAATATAATAATAATTATTATTAATATAATCAAAATTAATATAAAGTAAATAGATTATTTTATAAATATATTTTTTATTCACTTTTTACTTTGAAACTACGATACTTTAAATAAGGGTAAAAGTATAATTTAAAATAATTCACTCATAATCCAAGATAAAATAAATAAATAGGACTATGATTTCTATTCTACACTCTCATATGATTTAAGTAAATAATCAACTTCTACTTTTATTCCACACTCCCAATCTTTAGATTCTCACTTTTTAGAATTTATGTTCTAATAAGAGAAGTAAACACTATTTTAAGAGATCTTATAAGCTAATTAAATCATTGATGTTGTGTTAGGATATGGACATGAATGGCTTCACTTTCAATTTCCATGGATTATGGACATACACTTCAAAGGATAAAATTGAGCACTACCATTTACATAAATAAACAAAGAGATGGAAAGTTATTGGCAGCCACGGAATATTTTCCCAACTTTGGCAGTTTGCGCTATGTTCTATTGCACTGTATTAAAATACTATTTTTATTTAGTCTATGTTTAGCTATAATTTTTAGTTACATTGTATTGCATTAAAAAAATATCTAATACAGTGAAAAATATATATATATATAAATCCACTAGGATGAGGTTTAAGCCGTACTGCATTAAGACAATGTTAATATTATAAAAATAATCATTTAACTTTTGTTATTTAGTACATTATAATAAATTTTATTTCATTAAATACTAATGTATATTTATATTTAAATAAAAATTTTATTTTAATAATAATATAAGATAGTATTAACCATAAATATTTAATAAATAAATGATAACATATTAATTTACGTCCATTAAATAAAATTATTTTATTTATTTCACTTAAATACATAAAAAGTATTTTATTTTATTTAATCATTTATTATTTAATAAAATACTAAATTAAAATTAAAAAATTATGTTTTACATTAATAAATAATAATAAATTTACAATTGTTTATCATGTACTATAATATTTTACAATATAATATTAATTCATGCTATATTATAATAACTAATGTATAGAAATAGATTATAGCATAATATAATATTGTTAATAATATAACATAGTATTGTAATATTTTATGATTTAATAATAGTATATTATTAGATCATTTTTGTAATATAAAAGTTAATAGATAAAAATAACTATGTAATAATTAATTTAATCATAAAATTTTAATAATAAATTGAGTCAATGTATATTACATCAAACATGGTGTTGCATTACAAATTAATGCTATGCACTGTAATACAATATATCATTATACAATGCATTTAATAGAGTATAATGTAATTCAATATATCAAAAGCACCCTAAGCGTAAGTTCATATTTAGCTACCAAAAACCTTTTTCATAAACCCACAGATTGAAAGTTCAACAATTTGACTTAAATATTTTCATAAACCTCAATCATCATGTTATTGTTATGCATTAAGAAAAATCTTAAATAATTGTATCACTTCTTTTTCATTTGTTTAATCGTCATGTGCCTTTTGCAACCAATTATGAAAACGCTCCTATGAACAAAAAATGTCGACAAAAAGTGCAAAGACGTATAGGAGATTTCTGAATCCTTCAAGACACTCCTGTGTCTAAGGCTGTCCAAATTCATGAAATTGGAAAATTCTTCTAGATATTTATATGATTATATCAAAGCAGATAAATAATTAATGATATGTTCATAATGATAATTTGAGTACAACGAACTTAATATGCGCAAAGGAAAAAAATACTAACAGTAACGTTAATTAACTATATTATTGTTCCGCGCGTAATTTCTTCGAACAAAATTGATTTTTAACCCCTTCATATTGTTGATATGATTTATGACTTTAAAAGACTGATTAATGCTGCAAATAGAAATGAAATGAGATTTTTTTTCATCAACAAAATGTAAAATCGAGTAATAAATAAAACGAAGGGTAAAATCATAAAAGGATCGATCGTCATCAGGGAGCGGTTGGAGCCGACCGGTTTAGATAGATAGAGACCGGGTCTAACTGCAACGACTCAAATCACAAACAAACAATCAAGATCGCGTAAATTCCCCATTTCTTCTCGTTAAAATTCTCTCTACTTTGCTTCTCAGAACCTTGATCATGAATTTCTTCGCATCCGTTTTCGCCGACGACCCAGATCCTCCTAGCCCCAAATCCGAATCCGAATCCGAATCTACCAATACCAAACACCCACCACAACAAGAACAAAACCCAGACTCGGCTTCTTCTTCAAACCCTAGCCCTATTACTGCCGGTTCTGGTGCTGGTGCGTGGTCCTTTGGTGGGCTGATCAAAACCCTGACCACCAAATCCGAATCGGTGCTCGAGACGTACCGCCGCGATCTGAAGGAATTCGGGTCGGGTCTAAAAAAGGAACTTGAAGTGGCCCAGGGATCACTGGGGACCGTGAGTACCGTCATTGATGAATTTGGGAATACCGTTTTGAAATCAACGGCCCAGATCAAGGACGCAATCCTCGCTGCTGATCACGAATCCGATTCATCTGAGAGCAATAACTACAATAGTCAGAATAATAGTGGGCAACAGAGACGGTATAATCGTTTCGATACTCAGCTTCGCGCGATTCAGCGTAATGTGAATACTTATTGTGAGGAAGTTGATGATTTGGATGATTATAATAAGTGGAAATCTGGATTTGTTTTGGGTGATGTGAATGAGGTAATTGAGAAGTTGCTTGCAGAAAATGGTGCTATGGATAATATTTACAAAACAGTTGTGCCTAATAACGTCGATCATGAGACATTTTGGTGTAGGTATTTTTATCGGGTGTTTAAGCTTAAACAGGCGGAGGATTTGAGGGCTTCTCTTGTGAAGAGAGCCATATCGAGGGAAGAGGAGGAGTTGAGTTGGGATGTTGATGATGATGATGATGATGATGAAGAAAATGTGAGTGCAAGTAATTCATCAGCAAAAGCTTTAAATTCAAAGGAAATTGAGGATGTGGATAGTAAAAGTTCTGGGGAAATTGTTAGTGAAGAGGTTCCTGCCACAGTGAAAAATGATTTATCTAAAAACAAGGAGTTGGCCGATGATGAGTCTGAGAAAATTTTGGAGAAGAGTTTGCAGGGTAATGAGGAGGGAGAGAAGATTGCTAAGTATAACATGGATGGTGATGGTAAAAAAAGTGTTGTTGCACCAAATGGATTGAGTGTTATAAATGAGAAAGTGGGTACAGAGAAGAGTAATGATAGAATGAACATGGAAAATCCAAGCCTCAAATCAGAAGAGAAAGTCACTTTGATGGGTAGGACTGAGCCAGGAGAGTCAAGTAAAGACAGTGACTTTTCAGTTGTGTCAAGCCAGCCTCCTGTGCCTGATGAAGAAGATCTTGGGTGGGATGAGATTGAGGATCTTAGCAGCATTGAAGAGAAGAAAGTGACTCAAGGTGGGAGTCCTAACCGAGCTGAATTGAGGAAGCGGCTGAGTGCTGCGGAAGAAGAGGAGGATTTGAGTTGGGATATTGAAGATGATGATGACCCAGTTAAAGCTTGATGCAACTAAGATTATAATTCTTACAGTTGATTGCACTTCTGTTCTTGTTTCCTCCACATTTATTGTAAGTGTTATCTGAGTGGAGGAGTCTCCACTCTTTTTTTTTTTTAAATCTTTGTCCTAAATGCAAATACCATCCATGATTGTGTATCTTAATATATGAGTTCAAGCTACTGTGCCATAATAATATCATTTTTCAGTTATTTGTCTACACTAATCTGCAAATTGATGTTGTTCATTGATTACATTGCCTTATATATAATAGGCTTGCCATATTCAGTCACGATGTTTTGACGGCATCCATTGTGCTTGATGCTTATGATAACATTTGCGAAGTTCAGGAGCCATTTGAATTTTGGGGCCCTCTTTTTGGACTTGTGAAGCATTTATTGTCAAGGCACATAATTTGGTTGCAAAAAGATGTTCTGTTAAGAAATGAGAGGGTTACCACATCTGATTTCAGGCTTCATGTTATGGCCGTATGGTGGATAAGAAAGATATTTGAGGGAGTAATGGTTACAAAATAGCTAAAATTTTCACATGCTAAATAAACTATTAGACATCTCATGAAGAAATTAACAAAATAGGCAACAGAAATTGCCTAACTGTTGTGAGTTTTCTTAGTTGTACTTAATCTGACAATGAAAATTTTCTGTGTAAGCTAGACATCTCATTGTGGTTTTTATTTTTTATGGTTGCTTATATCATTAAACTTAATCTTATATGTGTGCATAGCAGAAAATGAAATGTTCATCCGACCAGATCTCTAGAACGCCATTACAATCCAACATATATGGAATGGAATGAAGAAATTTCAGTTCAGTTCACTACTTACTGAACTTTATTGATTGTGAATCTTCAGGAACCATAAAATACAATTTTTCTTTCATATCTTGCTATTGAGTGTTTAACTCTATGATTGTGTAAAGAAAAGGAGTTGGCACTTAGTAGACCTACCGGTGGCGCTTGATATAACTTTCAATCAGGAACCTGCCATCAGACAATTTGTAGAAGTTGACCATGACTACCAGCATTGGAAGTTTCATATGTTCTCCAGCCAGTGCAGGAGATAAATATTTAAGTGTACGATGCAGGCACATGGACATCTTAAATTTTGGTGAAGTAAGAGGAGATTAGACCAGACAGCATTTCATTCAAGGACTGCGACTCAGTTGATGTAGTTGATGGAGCATCATCATATGGTAATATAACTAGATATATGACTTGCAAGTTAGGGCTAAAACATTCTCAAAGATAAACGTCTCTGTTTTTAACTTATAATGTTTGCTTCTCATGCCTTCTTCCTTCTTACGTAAAATATCCAAGTGGATTCATTAGGAAACTTGAGCACGTTCAACCTGAAAGTCATATTATCTATTAGATAAATAAGATTGATATAAATAACTGAACCGAATACAAAAATTCCACCTCTGTTTTGAGCTAATTCACACTCCTTAGACTTAGAGCTCAACAACCTCTAAATCCTGCCATGTTTGGATTCCGAGAAGAAGTGCACTGACCAACTCTAGTACCTATTCTTACTGAGGAAAACAAAAACAAAAATTGAAAAGAAAAACCAACTTCTCTAGCGGCACTTGAGCCCGTTTGTACAGTAGGAGATGCTTCTTAAGAGTGTGAATTGAACAAGCACGATACTTTCTTTGCACATTGCCGCAGCCTCAGGGATTCCTGGAGCTAACTTCATACCTCTTTAGCTTCAACACTGACGGCAGGTTCAGGAGCAGACTCTGCTACAACTGAGGAAGGTAGTGCAAGAAATCGTCCTTTCTGAGCACGAGGTGGAAGATGCTTCGCAGGTTTTCTTGATCCCACAGCCCAGGGCAAGAAAACCCCCGTACCATCACGAGGCATTCTTCTAGGGCTCAAAACCATAGGACGCACTGGAGCTAACATGACCACAGGGGCACGAAGTACTCCCCATTTGGGCGTCATATCCATTGCTTCATAGCCACTTGGAGCGCCATTGGGCACCCCATATGGACTTGGGACACCTGGTTGCCACAGAGCCATTGTGCCATTCATAGTACCAGTTGGAGTAGTTGGTGGAGACTGGCTCTGGTTGGACTCAGGTCGGACTCTGAAGAATGTGATGCTGATTCTTCTGTTTGGAGATGGGCACATAACGTGCCTTGCCGTGTCAGCACTGTTTCCTCTCATCACTAAGAGTGACCTGTAATATTTTTAGGAATATATTATACGGTAACTTTTACAATGTACTGGGTAAGGATTATGGATTGAACTTTTTAGGAAAATAAAAGGGGGGTCTATCTTAAAAGTGCTATTTACCCGCTTAGCCTATGATCACACTACATGATCCTGAAGTACAAGGAATTCCAATTTCTATTTTTTATAGTTCACTTTCACTTTTGTTTTGCAGTAACTGAAAAATAAAGGTTTCTAGTGCATACCCTTCTTTCAGTGAAAGCATGAGTTGCCCCTTATAGTTCCCATCATTATCACAGACAAGACTACGTCCAAAAGCCATTGCTGAATCAGACAGGAGAAGCGTAGAGATAGGTTGGTCCAAATGAGGTGGTTTCAGAAAAGGTTGTGAATATTCTGCCTGCAAATTAGAGGTGTGTGACTTCATATTGTACTTCCTCCAAAATAAACTAAAGGCTAAAATGTGGAAAAATCATGGCTCATTGAGCTGATCTAAAACCTGTATTTGTATGTACTGAATAGATAATAGTAGAGAAAACATGACAATGCAGCAGAAGTTACCTCATCAAAGAAGTTAATGATGCAACCGTTGGGTTTTTTGTATGCTGGTATTAGTTGCCACTGAACCAGGTGATCAATAACTGATTGAAGAAGAGCTGGAATTGGTTCTAGATTACCTGTGAAATTAGAAACGAAATTAGTAGAGGCGATAGTCGAAGTTTGTACTGGATATATGCATAAGTGAGTCCCAGGAGATATCACAAACTGAAGTAAAATCGAATGTAACAAAATTTAGAAGTATGGGGTATACCAATTTCATTGTTACTTGTGGCTTCCTCTTTTATGTGTCCAAAAATCGGAATGCCAAACTGAATGAGCTCTCTCCTGTTTCCCTTCATCTGCTTGTTGAACAAAATAAAGGTCTCACCTATGTTCATCAACAAAAATTCGCTTAGATCTTGTGAACAAAGATTTTGCCCGAAATTTGCAGTAGTATACATTTGTTGCAGGTCTTTTTAGGGACAACGAATAACAAAGTTAGCACTATATGATATAATATCCGTATTAGTACAACAAACGAGACCTACATACAGCATAAACTTGTGGCCGATGTTATCAAGAGAAAAAATAAAAAACTACCCTGTTCAAGCATACTCAAACTAGTGGGCTTTATGGCTTAATATTAAAAAATAAGCATCAAACGTAGGATTACAAGAAGAAGGCTTTACAGTGGGTCACCTGACAGTTCTCCGCTCTGGCCAGCTAGCCGAAGTTCATTGACATAATCAGTTAACATAGAAAGCTCTGAATCAGTAAACACATCCTCATATAACTTCAACCCTTTCACAACATTCACCTGCCAGTCGCAATTATTTATCAATCAATAACAGCCAGCTGCTTTTCTTTATTATGGCTTAAAAATATAAGACATCAACTCTCCAAAATCCATCTTCTCTACGGAAATCATGTATTTACAAATTGTGAAAGAAAGAACTCGCCATATGGCCTTTCACTTGCTCCTTGGCTGCAAAACCTTTTGTCAACTTGATTTGGGATCGCCGTGCATCACATTCTTCGTGGTTTGAACATATCTCAACATTTTCAGTAATGGGCTGCATTTCTTGAGATCCTGCATCCCAACAGAAAGAATGAAATGAATTACTAGTGTCATGATAAGAGAAGAAAAACAACATAAATACGACTATTAATTAGGACATATTTGAACATCTTAATCTTCTTTACCATTTGTAGGGGACTCTTAATTCATGCAAGCTCCAGCCACTAAGAAAGTTTATATTTGGACAGAGAAAAAACCCTGTAACTATCATCGGCAAAAAGCTTCATTCAAGGACTTTCGAGCGACTTTTGACAGTGAATATTCTACCACTGTCACACTGAACATGAACAACAACTCACTCTAAGATCTCCACCGTCATTTTGAAAAAGAGAAATTTTTCTTTCCAAAACAAAAGAAAGAAAGAAAGAAAGATCTTTTTTAATCGATATGTTGGTAGAATTTCTTTTTTGCACTGTAAGTAATGCAATTCCTTTTGAAAGGAAGAAAAAAATCTTATTTAATCGATAGTACTGATAATTTATGTTTATTTTTGGAAGGTGAAGCCAAACTCCCTATTTTAAATTTAAGATGGTAGATAAATTCTATCATCTTATTTATCATGTTACCGTTTAGTAAATCCATTAATATATTGTCATTAAGTTTCACATTGATTTTCTTATTCGACCACTGAATTCTGCTATTAACGGCACCTAATGAGTGGTGACAGATGGGAGATGACAAAACAATTTTCCTGTCAATTAATATATTTTTTCCCAAAAAAGCACAGAGCAACACCATGCTAGGGTATCCCAAAATTTGGATTAACTAATCTGGCTGTCCAAACAACACTTTTGTCCTCAAAGACCTAATTTTTTCCACTTTCGTTGGATCTCCCACCGGTGTTGACCTGCCAGCTCGGCCCAATCAACAAACTGGACCCATGACGACTCGATTATACCTATGGATCGGCAGCTAAGGGTCAGAAATGTCTACCAGACAACTAGATCAGAAAAGAAAACAATCATCATGCAACAATGATGTCAACTCAAGATCAGACGGTTATTGTTCAGTCTGAGACACAAAAATAAAATCATTGCAGGCAGAAACTAGACTCCATCGCATCGTATCAAACGTTATGGTATTTGCGACTCCCCAAACTACCTGTAGTACCGGATGCATCCAAACCCTTTTCGCACACCTCGAAATCTCAAACCCCCAGTAAAACCTCGAGAAAATAACACCAACCATTTTGAAATTTGTATTTTACAAGATAATATCATTATTTTTTTTTTCTTTTTTAGACTTTGTAAATCACAGTGATAAATAGGTACCTTAAATATAGGATTTTCCGGCATATTCTTTCAATTAAAAAAAAAAAAAATTCTAACAAACACTTGAAGGTTCAAAAGTGCAAAATGACATCTATCGCTATCTAACGATAAATTCGCGAACGAAAATTGGAATATCGATTCTCTTGGAGGAACATAAAGTTCCGTTTGGCTCCTGAGAACGAAGGAAAATATTAGCTTTATATATATATATATAAATATATATTACTAAAAGCCGTGGAGAAGTACGGCATTAATAAAATTAAAGCTCATTAAAAAGAAACTTTCTTTTTTTCCCCCTCTTTGAGACTCGGCCTCCGAACACCATGACTTTCACATTTTATATTAAAAAACTCATCTTTCTACACACAAAAGAAAAAAATTTATGAATTTTTGTTATATTCTTTTTTTAATCACTATTTACTTATTAAAAAAAAAAACTTTGAAGCTAAATCAGTATCTTTCTCGGAGTCACCTATCTCTGAAGTAAGATGAGAAATCTGATCACATTGACAGAGCCGATTTTCCGTCACAGATTCCAATAATAAATCGAATGACAAAGTGTTAAAACATCAACTATCAAAAGTTAAAGAATCTACTTACCTGAATCAGTAATATCACTGTTAGGAGAATCATCCTCTTCAACCGCAGTCTCTTCTTCAACTTCACACTTTTTTTCGCTTTTTGTCATTTTCTCGCCATTTTCCGTGGATTTCTCACTATCCAAACACTCCTTAAGTTTATTAATCTTTTCCTCACCGTCGTCTTTCTTCTCTTCCACCATCTTTTCGGCCACGTTCTGTAATTCGAGCGTCACCTCAGCGATCGAGTGGTACTTCTGCATCTGCAACACCGAGATCCAGTTCAACCTCCTCCGATGAATTGCCGCGAAAACCTTCTCGTATCCCGATCCTAACCCTTCCCCGCCTCTCACGTCCGCGAGGTGTCCGCACAGAGCGTCGATTATTGCGTTCGCAGCCGCAAATTCTCCCCGAAACCACGCGATGATCGCGTCCTTGGCGAATACGTCCGACATCATCACTACCGGTGGAGATTGCACCGGCCCCACTGCTGCTGCCCCTCGATCCGCCGGCGATGCTAGCCCTGCCGCCATCGGCATCACTGGTTAGAAGGATTGGAGGAAAAAGAGCTCACTTTATATATTTTATTTTCGCCCTGGTAATATTTGTTTCCGAAATATCGGGATGTATCGTATTGGGTTATGGACCAAAAAATCAGTTAAAATGAAAACAAACAAGTAAATAAAAGAAAGTATCGGCTTGTGTGGAGGTTTAGAGAGTGGAAGGTGAAAATGAGGGCTTGGGGTCACAGGTGAAGGGGTTTTTTGGGTGCCGAATTATTTATATATTAAGGGTTAAGGGTGGCATGTCCGTACATGCAGGGGCTATGTGGTGACGTGTCATTTACAGAGACTTGCGAAGTGTCAGTATTGCAATCAGGGTGGTTAGAACTTGGAACTCCAAAGGCTCCGTGAGTGGGAAGTTTGAAATGGAAATACGAAAATGGGCTGGGTGTCCGAAAGAATGGCTCGGTACGCACTTGGGTATTTTTTCTTTTTTTATTTGAACGATTATGTATTTGACACGTGGGGAATTGGGGTTGGTGAGTATTCCCATGCAGAGTATAGACAAAACTCAAAATGAAATGACACTTTTTGAACGTGGTAATTTTTATTGATGCTTAATCATGGTGATTTTTATTGATTTGCTGATACCTTTGTGTGACCGTTTGATTTATGTGGTGGAGCCGTGCATGTGATTCATGCTAAGCGCGATTAGTTAATTAAATCTAAAACAAAGAACACTTTGTAGAGCCTAAACATAAAAGAGTGAAAGATTATTGTTAAGCCTTTATTCATATATGGCTGTATTGTGTATGATTTAATGTCAAGTCGCATACATGGACAGGTGGAGCAAACTTGGTATGGACGCTTATAGTAGAAAGACAACTCATTGATGATGGAGAGCATGTGAGGCCGCATCCCAAGAATAAGGTTGCTGAATGCTGATAACTTGTTTTTATTTTATTTTATTTTATTTTATTTTATTTTATTTTATTTTTTGATATGGAATTAAAGGTGGCATTAAGATATTAAAAATTAACAAACTAATGATGTAAGCCACCGAAATAGACTTGACTTGTCTTCTCCAAAATAACATCAAAGATCAATTTGAGTTGGAACATTCCAAAGGAAAACAATGCTAATTAGGTTGATTGTGAGCATTTGTCAAGTCCGAAGGCATTCAAAAGTTGGAAGATCTAGAATGCCCAACTAATTGCAACTAAATGTAGAATTGGGATCTAGCATCCAGCAGTTAATTAATACATGTACAGTGCATAAAATTTTGTTGTAGAAAATTATTTGGGCCATCCATGTTACCAGAAACTTTATTTATTAGTAGAATTATTGGTTCGTTGTAGATTCTAATTATAAATCTAGATTAAACTAATACCAAAAACGTGGATTAATTTTCATGGCTTTAATATATATATATATATATATATATATATATATATATATATATATATACATATATGACAGAAAGAAAGAATCCTATGAATAATAATATTTTAATTAAGAATTCAACCTCCGAAGAATACAGGGTAAATTTTGTCAATAAACGAGACGCAGGAGCTCAGAGCTTCATCAGGCGGCACGGTTTTAACCGATGACATGGACAACGTGAAGATGCCACGTGTGTGGGGTCTCAGATGATGAAGAGATCAGGCAAGAGGTTCGGTTGCCCAATTGTTGGCTTATGGACGGGGTAGGAAAGGTGTGTGGGGAGTGGGACCCAAATAGCTTTTGCACCAGGGCTGAGCCTCTATGGCTGCGCGCTGTGCCGATGCGCACATGCAGACGAGACGATACCATTAACCACTTCTAACCACAAAAGACATTTCCACCCCGCCAGCCAGCTTCGGCTCACTTTGATTAGGGCCGCACGCCTCTTCGGCTCCTGAGTTTTAGTAAATAATGGCAATAATTGACTCAGACTTTTGCAGTACTCGCTGCTTTCCATCTTTATAAATATTTTATTAAAAGGATTAAAAAGAGACGTGATGTCTTATTCCCTTATTTTGCACTGATTAAAGTTTTGAAAAAGTTTCGTAAACTTCAAAGATAGATTAATTAGGTTTAGCTGTTTAACATATATAAAGTATATGAATATTTTGGAGTGTTAAACACATAGCATCCCTTTTTTTAAAAAAGAAAAGAAAAGAAAAGGAAATCTACCTGCTGTATGAGGTTGCAATTTGAATTTTGAGCGATCTCGTGCAAATTTATTTTAAATATCTCCAAAGAAATTAACTCCCACTTTAATTATTTTTACTTGGAGAAGTGATTTATTATCGTGTTGTTGAATGGTCCTCTTATGCAAAGAGTAGAGCAATTAAAATCTAATTATTTGGATCAGATCATCAAATTAGAATATTATTAAAGCGTGTTTGATGCGTTCAAAAGCATCATAATCTTATACGAACTATTTCCTTTATAGCCAAAAGAGCATATTGATGACCAATTGTCATGCATACTCAACATGTAATGCGTTTAGAAAAAATGGGTGTAAAGAATCTCTTTTTTGAGTTACAGCTTTATGCACAAGTCACCTTCATCGGTCTTTTGCAATGCATAAGAAAAAAAAAAGGGTTAAAAAGAAGACAGAGGCATCCCTTTTAAAGCAGAGAGGGATTTTCCTTGTTTCATTAGCTTAACTTTAGCACTCAGTTTGGCTTTACCGGATTCTTGTGTGAGAAAACCGAATCAAACTAAAGCAGTCACCAAACACTAATTAAGCGGCTCTGTTTGACGTCTTAACAAGCCCTGCCAAAGCCATAAGCAAAGCTCCGCAGAAAAAAAGTGGGATCCGCCATAAAAATGGGGCTGTTCCATTTGCCTTTCGAAGCAAAAAGTCAAGGCCGCACATGACGTCTATGTTAAACTCAACAGACGTGTGTGTGTGTGTGTGTGCGTGTCTGTCTGTCTGTGTGTAAGGTCCTTCAAAAGTGTGTGCCAAATTGGGCGGAGACAATCTCATCAGCCACGTCCACTGCCCTTCCATCTCTCTCTCTCTCTCTCTATATATATATCATTTACTAACTCTGCAACTGCACGATTGAGCATTCAACTCTATCATGCATGAGCATATTCTTTTGAATATTTTATTTCGCAACAGTCGAGTCCCTACTCCCTTCCTACAAGAAACCTTTAATTAATATATATATATATATATATATATATATATATATATATATATATATATATATATATATATATATATATATATAATATGTATTGGTAGGATAGAAATGTCATTAGAGGGTATGTATTATAAATCTGAATTGCACCGTAATAGGGAAAAAAAAATCCTAGTTCATTTCAATAGATCTTTAATTGTGTTAAAGAAAAACAAATATAAAGAGATTCAGTCGTAATTGAATCTTACGAAAATTAATCAATTATTTATCTTTTAATTTTAGAACGATAATATATGTCTTACCGGTAAGAATATATACTTTTTGTGAGAATCGAACCAGCGAGGCGGCAATCCTCATCAACCAAGGTGGCAAGACCATTCTTTGTTTCTCTCTCACACTTTTAATTCATTTGTGCTCTGCTTTAGTTTTTGCTTTTGTTTTTAAGTATTTTTGGACGGTTGGCAATCACACGGATAATAAAAGAATATGCTCATGGACCATTCAAAATACCTGGGTTTTTTCTTTATTTATATATATATAAAAAAAAAAACAAAAAACAAAATGGTGGCGAGCAATATAAATGAAGAAACATGCCACGTGGGTAGATCACTGCCGTGCAAAGTTGGAAAGACGAACAAGGAAGGGACTCTGTCAATGATTTGCAAGTAGGATAAGTTAATTATTTTGTCTTCGAAAGGGAAATATAACTATTTTCGGACTCCATTCCATACCATAAAGCAAACCAGGAAAACCAATATTAGTGGAACTTTTGAGTTCTTTCCACATCATGATCGTGACGTGATAGCATCGTTCAACGAGGACATTTTATCAGACACAATGTTACGAAAACAATTTATGATGTTACAAAATTTATTTATTTTCCTTATTGATAGCACTCTTGATCAGATATCTACGAGAACCCTTGCCTAGACTAATTCTACTATACGACACAGTCGAAGCATCTAGACCCAAAGAAATTAAGCAACTATACCCGTATTTACTCCATTTTAAAACGATGACTGCACACACCCTAATACATGTTAGGGATTATCTAATTTGGAAGTTCACAACGGAGAAGAAATTTCAATACATAAAAAAAAGAAATAAAAATTTTCTTTTAGCAACGTTCAGGTAAAACATTTTGTTTTAATACATGCTCGGGCGCACACAAAAGTTTGCGGTTTTCTTAGTCCATTCGAGTTTATGATTTTTTTTTATTTATTAATTTATATATAGCTAAGTAGTAATAACCCAGGTTTATATTTTAAAAAATATAGACATCTTTTTTTTTTTTTTTGATGACATGAGACTAATGCTCATATTACAACTCATATTTATAAATGAGACAATTATTGAGACTAGAGTTTATCAATCTTATATAGCACAACCCAGATTTTTAATCCTCTCTAATATTCTAGAGACACTGCCTATCTTATGTAGCACAACCCATATTTTTAGTCCTCTTTTCAACCCTCTCTACTATTCGAGATTTTTAACCATCTCTAATATTCGAGGGACTCTGCCTATCTTATGTAGCACAACCCAGATTTTTAGCCCTCTTTTCAACCCTCTCTAATATTCAAGATTTTTAACAATCTCTAATATTCGAGGGACTCTGCCTATTTTATATAGCACAGCTCATATTTTTAACCCTCTTTTTAACTCTCTCTAATATTTGAGAGACTCTTTCTTAACTCAAATTGAGAAAAAAAATTTAAACATCTTCAATATGTGTGTTGGAGTTCGAACTCATGCTCTCACAATTATAACGGCACGAACCCTAACCACTCAGTTAAGGCTGAGTGGCTCAAAAAATATAGACATCTACACTTTAATTTATACAAAATAAGAATAGTACGTGTGTAACTGTGTACATATATGTGTAGCAAGTAATGAACTTTGAAGCAAGTGAACAACAACCTATAATAGTGACATGTGAGGTCATTTACTAGGAGGAGTTTCAGTTGAATTTGGAGATGGTGTCCTTAATATATATATATATATATATATATATATATATATATATATATATATATATATATATATATAGATAAGATGATGTAAGAACTTACTGCTGACACCCGACCCAAGAATTGGTGGTTTTTATGATTGAAGGTTTGGAAAACATTGCATTGGTACCCACACACATAGCGTATGAATCAGGTTTTGTAGATAGCAAAGTGAGCACCAGTCTCAACATTACATGGGTATCAGGCATGGCCTTCACTCTGTCGCCAACCACTGCGCTGTCTTTTCCTATAAACTTAAAAATAAATAAAGATTTTCAAGCATAATGGTAGTAATGGGCAGAACTAAAAAATAAAATTAAAACAAACTCGACCTCAAAGGCAAAGGTGAGTCCTTGTAACTTTCCTTTTCAGTATCAAGTCGTTTCGCTTTAATTTTTCTTTTCTTTTTTCCCCTTATTTAAATGCCATTAAATCACCAGTGGATGAAATCATTTTATGGGGTGGCTTTTCCAATAAAGGATTAAGGAGCCGGCCCGTGAAGCTCATGAATAACCAAATCTAGAAGTCAAAATAAAAAAGATCAGGTGAAGTTAAAGAAAAGGAACAAGGCCTTTCTCATGTGACGTTTCAAATTCAGGCGAGGCAGACGTGGACAATTTTAATGAAGCTGGTGTTCGTCAAAGTCAAGATTTATAGGCTCACTGGAAAATAAAATAGTTAAAATACATTAATTAATTAGTTAATTAGTACAATTTTTCTAGACCCCAAGAAAAGGAAATCAAATCAAAACAAAACGAAACCTGAGATTGATTGGAATCAACTTCGGATCGATTTTTGCTCCTTCCCTGCGGTATGGTGTGTTAATAGGCTGTGAATGAAGTAACTAGCCTCACCAGTTTTTAGTAAAAGATTATTGATATTTAATTACTTCTTAATTATCAACATTCTTTGTTTTGATTAACATATATATATATATATATGACATCATCTGCAGAGGAGGCAACAAGGGCAACAATATGCGATATGCCAAGCATACTTGATTAATTTTTATCATATTAGTTGAGAAGGCTTGAGTCCTGACCGATGTTAATAAAACTTAAAACAAATACAACTAATTATGTCACGCCGGTGAGATGATATATATACATATATAAAGAATTATCAATATTTAATATGTGAAGATTCAACTCATTGATTAAAAGTGAATCGTGCGCGCTTTGCTAGCTGATATTGTGTGTGTGTGTGTGCGTGTGTGTGTAATTGTGTTATATCAAACCCAAAGCTAATTTCAAGTATTATATTATGTTATTGTTAATTATAATTCCCAAGCTCAAGCTAATTAATGGATGATCCTTCAATGCAAATTATAGCATAATCTTTTGGATTGCAGTTAATTGTAACTAACCGGATCAAATCTTGAAACCAAAAAAATATACGCGGACTTCTAATTCATCTAAAGATGTAAAATTATATAAAAATAATAAAAATATGTCTGATGTCAGCTTGATGCGTACATTCAAATTCAATGAATGGGTTCCGATTAAAAACAAATAAATATTCTCTTTTTTTTTCCCGTCAAATTATTGAGAGAGATATTTCTTAATTTCTTCCATCATCAGCAACGGGGTTGTGTGACCTTGTCTTAATGAAAAATAGCCGCCTTGGCTTCGGCTGGCTCCAAATTTCTATTAAATACAAATAATGTATATTAAATTAAATATTCTAATAAACCTTCTCATTTCTTCTTAATTCGAACACTTTTATTTTATTTTAGGAGGAAAAAAGAGTGCCGTCGGGCATGCCATATGATGCAAGCTTCTCGAATTTTATTATAAAGGTCAGAGTCCGATACGAAAAGGCATTAATTGATCGAATTCAACTCCGGCTACGTACTCGTTGATAATGCCCATAGGAGCTATCACATACACAAATCAAAGGCCGCTACCAATTTCCAATTACATTGTATCGGCTTTACACAATTTGACTGTTCTTAATTGAACTTCCAATAACATGAGTCTTCAACCGGCTTAATTTGCGAACGGAAACTCATAAATAATGTTAATCAGACTGATAGTGTCTAGGGTTGGCAAAATCCGGATCCGGATCCAGATCCGGATTTGCATTTATTTATCCGGATGCGGGTAATATCCACACTGGATCCGGGCGGATATTCTGGATATCCGGATCAGAAAAACCTAAAATTAAATAATTTAAAATATCTTTTAAAAATTCAAAAATTTAATTAATAATATTTAATAAAATTCAATTATAATCTAACCATTAACAATTTAACATAAATAACACACATCATCATAAATAAAAATATAACAACATAAATCAAACATAAATAATAACTAAATTCAAGTGCACAACCATTAAAATTCACAAATAAAAAACATAAATCAACAAATAAAAATATAACAACACAAATCAAACATAAAAAATAATTAAATTCAAGTGCACAACCATTAAAATTCACAAATAAAAAAAACATAACTAAATTCAAGCACACAACCATTAAAATCCACAAATAAAAAATACTACAAATCCATGTAGATTCCAAGCTTCCAATCCAAAATGTCATGCCACGATATTGTCAATCATCAGGATCCTCCACTCCTTCAGCATTTATAATTTGTTCCGCAAATCGTTTAAGTGGCTCACAATCTAACAATTAAAACATAAAAAATAATTATTAAGTACCATGTTAGTACAAAAATATAAAAATGTTATAATACATGAATAAATGAAATAAGTAATTTTACCTTTAATTTCAGTCCAATACCAATTTTGAGTACACATCAATGCCTCCACAGTATTTTGATGAAGTCTATTACGGTGAGTACTCAAATGCCTACCTCCAGTGCTGAAAGCGGACTCAGAAGCCACGATAGACACAGGAATGGCTAAGAAATCCCTAGCAACCTCAGCAAGTATCAGATATTTGCCCTTATTATTCTTCCACCAAGACAAAATATCAAAATTGCTAGTAGTAGGCAAAACTCCCTCATCTAAGTAAGTCTCCAACTCATATTTAGCTTACTTATAATTGACTTCTCTAGAAACAAATGAGTCCTATTCACCAGTCATACTTGAATCCTTAAAAATAGAAGCTTGTGACATACCTCGAGAAGAACTGCCCATCTCAAAATCTCCTCCATCTTCACTTGTTGCATGCTTTGCTTCATACTCTTTCACCACTTCACCGAGAAGGTTAAATACCCTTTCAGCTTGATAGGGAGCATCATCTCCATAAATCTTAGGAAAAAAGAAGTGAACCATCATCTTTTTAAACCTAGGATCTAAGATATTTCCTATAGCCAACACTCCATGAATAACATCCCAATACTTCTCATACTTAGAAATCATATTTTCAGCCATTTGTCTAATCCCCATATTGGGTGACACCTTCCATGAATTTATTGACAATCTAATCTCACAAATTTTAGGAAAAAATAAGTTTGAGGTGGGATATCGAGATCCATAAATAATTTCAATTAACATACAAAATAAATCCAAATGGTCACATAAAACTTTTGCCAAATCCCACTCCGACTCATTAGGCACACATTTATATTGTTTATCCAACTTACTCAATCGAACAAATACATCTTTGTACAACAAAGTAGTACTGAGCATTAAGTAAGTTAAATTCCATCGAGTCTTACAATCAAGAACTAAACGTTTGGACTCTTTAATACCCATTTGGCGCACTGCAGCCTCAAATTTTTCAACTCTTCCAGGTGTAACAATCCAATAACTAACACTATCTCTTATATTTTCAACACCTTTCTCCATCACAGACATCCCATCCCTCACAATTAAATTCAAGATATGAGCACAACAACGCATGTGAAAAATTCTTCCGCCTAAAATCAATGAACTAGGTGAAAATTTATCCAACAACATATTTATCATTGCATCATTGGCAGCACAATTATCCACAGTCACAGTTGACACTTTCCTATCAATATTCCAATCCATCAAACAATCATACAATACATTACATATTACTTCACTACTATGTGGAGCCGGCACATATATAAACCTAATAATACAAAGAAAAAAGAAGAAGAACATAATTAAATATTAAAATAAGCATAATATAAATAAGTATAATAAGAAAAATAAGCATAATATAAATATTAAAATAAGAATAATATAAATAAACATAATAAGCATAATATAAATATTAAAATAAGCATAATATAAATAATCATGATATAAATATTAAAATAAGCATAATATAAATAAGTATAATAAGAAAAATAAGCATAATCATTAAAATCATTAAAATAAGCATAATATAAATATTAAAAGTGTTAACTCATAATGCGACTTCGTAGCACCCATAGATTGTCAATATAATGCGCCATAACAACCATATAGCCCTTTTTTTGGTTGCTAGCCGTCCACATGTCAGTAGTAATTGCAATCCTACTCTCACAAGCATCCAACAAATTCATTGTCTTGGACCTCTCAACATCATAAAGCTTTAAAATTTTATTCTTGATGGTGTTTCTACGTATTGTATCAAGTGATGGTTGAACCAACTTCATCAAATCTTGAAACCCTTGATATTCAACAAATGAAAGTGGAAGCTCATGCAAAATGATCATCCTTGCAACACTAATCCTCACCGTCGCCATATCACATTTTATTTCAGAACAGCTCTCAACGGTAATGGATCCATCATTTTTCTTAGCAAGAAGCATCCAACAAATTCATTGTCTTGGACCTCTCAACATCATAAAGCTTTAAAATTTCATTCTTGATGGTGTTTCTACGTATTGTATCAAGTGATGGTTGAACCAACTTCATCAAATCTTGAAACCCTTGATATTCAACAAATGAAAGTGGAAGCTCGTGCAAAATGATCATCCTTGCAACACTAATCCTCACCGTCGCCATATCACATTTTATTTCAGAACAGCTCTCAACGGTAATGGATCCATCATTTTTCTTAGCAAGAAGCATTTGGCCAACATCCTTAAAATTCTTTCTCAAATAACTAGTAAAATGATTTTTTAGGTGTGTAATCCCACTAGAATAATGTCCTGTCAATACTTTACTACAGTAGTTGCAAACTGCCCGATAATTTCCATCTGCCTCTTTGTACCTCTTGAAATGATTCCATACATAAGAAGTTAACCTACCACCACTAGATTGTATTGATGTAGACCCTGCCGCTACACCTCCACTGTTATTACCTCCTTTTTGTTTAACACCACGCGTACGGCCACGGCCACGACTACCACGGCCACGACCACTACCACTTTCTACATCCGGTTCAACTTCAACAACATCGTCATTTTCAAGTTCGTGGACATCCTCCAATCTAACATCGGCATCATTAACACTATTTGGAGAGAATGAAACATTATTTCCTTGCTCCTCTTCGGCCATGTCCAACTAATCCAAAAGGCTAATTAAAGTAATTCGTAAAGTGAGTTACCATATGTGAAAACAAAAATGAGATTAAGCATTTACATTATGTTAAAAGTTAATGCATTTAATTAAAGTAATTAAACAAATTAGCAAAGGCAATTATTCAAAATTAAATTAAATTCAATCAACAAAGAAATTAAATTAAACCAGCAAGGCAGCAACAGTTTCAAGTTTAAGAGATTTATATTAGATTATACTCATTAAACTCAATCAAATAATTAACCACAATACCAAATTATTAACCAAAAAAATAATGAATCAACAAAGAAATTAAATTAATCCAACAACATATTCAAGTTTAAATAAATTTTCATTAGATTAAACTCATTAAATAATTAACAATTAACCACAATATCAAATTATTAACCAAAGCAAAATCAATGTAATTAATATTATAAACAAAAAATTTATTGAAGAACAAAAAAAAAGCCATCTAATTAATATTTTTAACAGAAAATTTATTAAAGAAAGGCAACAAAATCAAATGACCGGACCGGTTCCTTGTGGCCTTGTGGGTGAGGCTTGGATGGCACGGCGGCACGGGTTCACGGCAGGGATGATGAGCACCGGCTGCACGGCGACCGCGAGCAGTGGCGTGGATCCGGTGAGATTCGCGATGACAGCGCTGACAACGAGCAGTGGCGTGGCTCCGGCGAGATTCGCGATGACAGCGCCAACAGCGAGCAGTGGCGTGGATCTGCGAGAACTGTGGGGCTTCAGCTTCGACGCGAGATCCGGCGAGCTGAAGAAGATGACGATTGGTAGGCGGCTACTGCTGGTGAGTTAAGCTGTTAAGGTGACTGGAGGACGGCAGGTGTGTGTGTGTGTTGCTGCCGTTGCAAATCTGCGATCGAATTGAGAGGGATGATTTGGGGATGTCGGGATGAGTGGATGACTTAGAGAGTTAGAGTCTTAGACTTACTAACTTAGGGATTTTTTTTTTTTAATTTAAGTTATATATATTTTAATTGAAAAAATCTGGATCCGGATATCCGATTTTCTGGATGCAAGTGCATCCGGATCCGTACGGATTTTAAATTTTTAAATCCGGATCCGATTTTTCCGAATCCGGATTTTTCGGATCTTTGCGGATGCAGACCGGATCCGGATTTTTTTGCCATCCCTAATTGGGGGATAGGATAGAGATTAAAAGTATGATGAGGAAACTTGCGTAAAGATTATACATGCTGTGTAATTATGTGTTATTTATGGTGATTCTTATCTTCGATTAAAAAGGATTAATATGTTATTTGTATTTATCAAAATTTTACACACACAACGCGTTAGTGAATGGGTGCAGAATATTTCAAATTTTAGTATAATATTGAAATTGACTCGTGGCTCTTCAGGAGAGCCAGACAAATAAAAGATCCTTAAAGAAATATAAATTCTCATTTGAAAACGGGAGGGTAAAAAATGAAAAATAAAAAGCAAATTGATAGAAACAAGACAAATACGAAACGAAAGCAAATTGACAGAAGTAGAAACGAAAGCAGGGAGCGGAAAACAAGGCAGACATAGCATGATGCAGCAACCAATTTTGGAAATAATAGAAATGACAAAATAAAGTAGATAAATAAATAAATTGCTTGATGGTGCACTGCATTGCTCCGCGAGCCAGCTTGTTTAGACCGTCATGGGCTTGGCCCACTATCATTGAACTTATCTTGGGCTCGTCGAGCAGTCCATTCATAGAAGTTGGCCCGGTTCAGTGTGTCTTCGCTCACAACTTTTAACTACATTGGTGAGTATTGCACTTCCAAATTGTAAGATTGAAAAGAAAAGGAAAAATTATAAACATATAAAGGTAGTGTGGTAAAAAAATTCCACATCCGATGATCATCCATGGTTTCCATATATTCAAGTATTTACGTTTTGTCAATAATAAAAAAAAAAGGGATGATTTTATGTTTATGTTTTCAAAATATCTGGATGCCGATTCATTTCATTTCGAACTCAAATACTTGAGTTACACACTATAACATAATTATTTAGGCAGGCAAATGGGTGAACAAACTCTAGTTCAACAGGATCCATAATGTAAAAGTAACAAAATTTTGTGGGCCATATCGTTAAAAATGTAGATGCACACGGGCTAAACCATTAAATGTACAAAAAAAATTTAACTCCGGAGAAATACAGAACTTTGAAATCCTCTTTAACTTTAAAATGCTATAGTTGAGAACTCTTAACAAAAAATTCGAAACACTTAACCTGTAACTTAAATTACAATTTGTATTGTAATGAATTTCGACAAAAATTAAATAATTTATTTGCACTAGTAGGTTCAGAAGGTTTTTGTGTTAAATTTGGACCAACGCATTATTAAGGCAAATTCTAATTTTAGGTCTCTTCAGGACCAAAATGATATCATCTGGGTTCTGTGACTTCTGTCAATGTAAGATTTTTGTTCTAAGAGTAACAATATCTCGGTTACAAAAATTACATTTCAACTAATATGATATTTGATGGGTCAATTATTGATTCGTATCACAAAACTATCACATTAATAAAGAAAAAAAAGGGAAAAAAAAAAAAAACTCTCATGACACAAATCAGATAGGTGACTGATATTGCTCCTTTCGCAATGGCTTTTATATTGTCCCCCGCACAAAGTTTTATTCCCAAATGGAACTGCATTGCGATTTTAAATTAGCGGGTAACCAATCTTTGATTTAATTAAACCCTAGACAAAATAAGGAATAAAAGCGAGGTGCCGAAAAGAGAAACCTCAAAACCATTGCGACCACTTAAGCTATAGGTGGATTTAAATATGATTCATCACTTCATGCTAACGTACCGACAAAATTCCATCACCCAAAATATATAAGTGTGTATGTGTGTGTGTGTGTGTGTTCATGTACTTCTATTATGAGAGTAAAGAGGATACACAAACAGTAAAATTTTATTTGACACGATCAATCCCAGAAATCAAGTGGGATGTTAGAACCTCACAAGATATTAATACAATGAAGTAATAAACAACACAACATATAAAGATGAAATAGAAGCAACATAATTGGCAAATATTATCAAAGCAAACAAACCCATTATTCACGAAACCTTAATTTCAGGTAATATTATAATAGCAGAGGCGGTACCCCATCAGAGCTTATAATGCCGAGGCAGTGAAAAGGTTTTACTTGATGGAGTCAGTCCTTGCACCAACAAAGCTTGACATAGTCCTGAGCATCCTCTTCTTAGCACGGCTGATATAATCCGAGAAGTGATCTTTGGCGGCCGCATCTTCTCCTCCCGTCGCTGACGGTGCATTAATCTTTCCGTCACCACCAGCACTTGACGGAGTTCTAATCTTGAACCCTGCACGTTTGATGTATTTGCTAAATTCATCTTCTTCAATGATACGATCTGCATTCGTTTTGTTGTTGCTGCTTTCCATCCTGCCGCTAGTGGCGGCCTTGTGCCTCTTTCCTTGAGCAGCAGCTGTCTCGGCCTTATGCTTGGACGCAATCGTTTTGGCTTGAACAAATTGTGCTACAGGAGGCTGCATGTTTTTGTTTGTTGCAGGTCCACTGGCCACTTTGCCATTTTTCGGAGCAACCGGTAGCTGTGATGTTGTTGATGCTGACTTGGCATGTGGATCAGGAGCTGAATAGTCAAACTCGATGGGAACAACTTCAGCTGCGGGTACTGCTGGCTTGGGGTGTTTGTGAGTATGATGATGATGAGTTTTGGCAGAAGGATTGGAAGGCATGGAATCTTGGGGATGATGATCATTTGAGATGCGGCGAATTGGCCCGAAAGGAGAATTGGCGGCTATTGCCTTGAAGAATTTCTCGCATGCATCAACTGGCCAGCTGCTGCGTTTCTTTTCCATTGATATCAATGAAGAAGCTGAAATTAGGTAGCAGCTGATTGCTGATTGTGATGAGGCTTAACAAGCTGTGTTTTATAATTGCACCAGTCTGAAGATATAATTCAAGAATTAGGTGAAATTTATACTGCATATTAAATGACAAGATTCTCTTCTCATTGATGGTTTGCTGAAGCTTCGGCGCCCTGAGATTCCATGACACTCGTTTCTTGAAGGTAAAGCGAGAAACTTTCCCATTTTTTCAAAATGATGTGACGGTTCGGGATCATATTCCCTCGCCTTTTCCTTCTGTCCTTTTTGATCTCCGGGGTATGGAAACTGGAATCTTGATTACCAGAGATTTTACTAGCGTCTAGCTGTTATACACAATACAATACGACACAAAACAAGTCGCTTAATATAAGCATGTCTATGACGACTTCAAATAAAGATCAGGAAGGTATCCGATTCACTATCATGTGCAAATACACGACTTCTTGATAAACTTCAGCTTGGTGTAAATGCACGACTTTCAAAGACACGAGAGCTTAAAAAAGCGATTTTGTGGCAAATTTGTAATTGTGTGCCGCAGATTCTCTTGTTAGTTAATGGTTCATTGCCCAATTGGCTGGTTTCTTCCCCGCCGATTGAATTGTTATTATTATAATAAGCTAACTTATAAAACGTTTATCATTAATGTACTTGCCCCCTAAATCCTAAGACGCCTAGATTCGAAAATAATCTAAAGGTGTTGATGAAGTTTGACACGTCTCAACCCATATTTTAGACGCAAAGGAGGGAGAGCTGAATATATGTTCCGTTAAAGGAATGAAAAACAGGGAGGGTGGTGAGAAAATGAGGAAAAAAATTATTATTTTAAATTTTATTATTTGGTGTCATATCTTTTTTCTTTATTTATTTATTTTTTTTATGGGAGAATTGCGTGGGATATATCTCATTCCACCAAAGTACCCAATATATGTTTTAAATTATTACCCTCTTTAATTTTACACACATATATTTTAAAAAATTAGAGAAAGTATGAAAATATCCTCATTCCTCAATTAAATCGGATAACGATTCAAGCATACTCAATTTCAATTAAACCACAGCCAATTAAGTCTCTTGAATAATTCTCAACCTCTTTCATGTAAATAGGGTAACTACTCGAGGATAGTCATCTTCGATTGAACCACAATGATTTAAGTCCCATGAAAAAATTATCGACTTCTTTAACCAAGTTGGGTAAAAATTTAAGTATACTCAACTTGAATCGAACCATGACCAATTAAATCTCGTGAAAACATCCTTAACTTCCTTAATGAGATTGGATAATGAGTTGAGTATACTCTATCTTAATTGAACCACGATCAATTAATTCTCTTGAAAAAATTCTCAACTTCTTTAATGACGTTGGGTAACAAATTAAGTATACTTGACTTCAATTAAATCACGACCAATTAAGTCCCTTAAAAAATTCTCAACTTTTTCATGGAAGTTGGGTAATTCTCGACTTCATTTGTATCAATAAGTAATCACCTTCCAAGATACCTAAAACATGTCTTAAATTATTATCTTCTTTAATTTGAAAAATACATATTTTAAAAAATCAAAGAAAGTACGAAAATATCCCCATTCCTAAATTAAGTTGAGTAACAATTCAAGCATACTCAACTTCAATTGACCCACAACTAATTAAGTGTCTTGAATAATTCTCAACCTCTTTCATGTAAACAAGGTAACTACTCAAGGATAGTCAACTTCAATTAAACCATAATGATGAAGTCCCATGAAAAAATTATTGACTTCTTTAACAACAGTGGGTAAAAATTTGAGTATACTCAACTTCAATTGAATCATAACTAATTAAATCTCCTGAAAAAATCCTTAACTTCCTTAACGATGTTGGATAATGAGTTGAGTATACTCTACCTCAATTAAACCATGATCAATTAATTCTCCTGAAAAAATTCTCAACTTCTTTAATGATATCGGGTAACAAATTGAGTATACTCGATTTCAATTAAATCACGACCAATTAAGTCCCTTGAAAAATTCTCTACTTTTTCACGGAAGTTGGGTAATTCTCGACTTCATTTGTATCAGTAAGTAATCACTTTCCAAGATATGCAGTAGCCATTAGAAAATGATAGTATCTGCAATAACCATAAATTATCCAACAAGCGTTAAATACAATGTCATCTCATAAACAACTAGCAAAGTCGTCATTATACAATTTTAGTAGGGAAAATCCTTATACAATGACTCATGATAGTTTTGATCTACTTCAAGCACTCAAGCCATGACCCAAAAAATCCAAAGACATTATAAAGACAACATACCATCTACAATTCTCCATTAAACCCTATATAGACAAATAATTTTAAATTTAGTACATGTTTAAACAATATTAAAGAAATAAAGAAAGTATAAATTTATTGTAGCACATAAATGAATACAAAGAATTGAGACACTTGCATAGAAATTTGAAACAAAGCATCATTTCTCATGTAATGGCATTGGCTCCTACTTGACATGTTCAAAAGACTTAAAATTAATACTCAATTTATTGAACAGACTTACTCAAGTTAGACTTGACTTACTCATAAACTTCCTTGACTTCTACCTGACTTGTTCCATACTACTTGACTAATTACCTAATTTATACTTTACCATTAAGCTTACTATTACTCAACATATTTCTTGACATCCTACCTGACATACATTATAACTTATTCGACTAACATCAATTTTTACTAGACTAGATACTCGACTTACTTGACTTCCTTAATTGACTTCTTACTCAACTATATAGTCCACTTAATCAACTCATTTACTTCACTTCTTACTCGACTTACCCAACTTCACACACGACTTCTTCCTTAAATCATTTTTCAAATCACCCAAAACTTAAATTAAATATTTTGGTCTTAAGTCCCTTCATTCTATGTAATTTTTTTGTGTGCGTGTGCGTGTGCGTGCAAAAGCAATAGAATGAATAACCTACTATTACGAACTCATAAATCATTAGTAGATATACTTGTAATGAAATGAAATCAAACCCCACGTAGTATGAAATGTTTAAATTTCAAACATACTTTATCCACCACTTAATAATACAAATACTTTTAAGTTTTTTAAAGTGTTTGTATTTATTAGAAATCTTTATATTAGAGGCAAGAAATGGAATGATGAAAGGGGAGAAAATTGGGAAAGAGGAGGAATTTTGAGATGTGAGAAAGTATTCGAAATGTGAAGTGAAGAAAATGTGGGTAGATGGATTTTTTAAGTATTCAAAATGGTGGAGTGAAGAAAACGTAGATAGATGGATTTTTTAAGTACATATTTTTTTTTACATTTCCCTCCTTGGGGCATATGTATGTAATGGAATTTAAATTTAGTATTTAGGGGACGATGGAGTATCTTTAAATAAAAAACCCCTTTTCTATCCACATTCACTTCTCCTCGTTTTTGTTAATTAATTAATTTATTTATTCTTAAAAAAAAATCCTTTGCTGTTGTTGGCTTATAACCTGTTGTTTAGTTTCTAAAATTGTATATTGACAATATAGAAACATGGAACCCACGTATTTCTTGCGTCTTCTAAAAGGTTTGTGTCATCATTCACATAAGCCTCTAGCATCACCCGTGGCCTGTAGGACTAGGCCATAGCCACTGCCATAATTATTAATTTTTCGAATCTTAATTTCAGATGAATGGCAAGCAGAATAGATGATCTAATACTAATAAATTCAACGCATAAATATTGTAGAAGAGGATACATACATAAACAAACATGATGAACAAATGAAAAAGGATCTCAAGTACAAATTTACTTAAAAATAAATCTAACTGCAACCATGTAGACAGTCATTCTTCTGGAGGGAAAGGAAGATATTTCTAAACATTTACAGAGGACACTGAGAGGTGAGGAATTTACATAACATGTTATTATGTTAAGTTACTGCAGTTATGAAGAGAATTTTACACCCTCAGAATCTTACAGGCTCAAAAATCAAGATCCTGTTCATCCAGGCATTTCCCAGCAGTACAGTTGCTACAAATATATTAGAAGCATGCAAATCCTCAATGCCGGAAAGTCCTCACCACCTGATCGATCCGTCTCCGACAAAGAGGACAGTTTGTCAAGTGGGAAGAGCATATAATGCAACAGCACATATGACCACACCTACAGAACATAACCAGTAGGCAATTTATTTAATTTCAAAGCTGCATAAGTCGAGACTCAAAGTGTGATTTATCCAGACTGTCGATTTACAGTCTTATTCTCACAGTTATTTGACAGTCTGTATAAATCAAATAATAGAGAGCTAGTGTGCTTACGGGACAAAAACAGCATTGTACTCTTGCTCAAGGCATATCACGCATAGATCTGGCATCACACGATCTCTTTGAGTACCATCCGATCCATTCTCAGCTTGCCCATTTGTGCCTGAAAATAAATGCAACATTCTGAGACTAGATCATATCTATTTTATTTGTTCTTTCATAACAACTATGTAACCAACCACACAATTTACCTTCATTATCTTGCTCCGATCTCTTGACTGCTGCTGCAGCAAGAACCCTACACGGACAGAGCTTTACAATTCAGTTTATCATAAAAAATAAGAACAACTATCCATGTTATTGATGAAATAATATCATTATGAACTTTTGGCAAAAGAACTGGCCAACCATGATTTCACTTTCAACTTGCATGTAAATACCTATTTTCAATGATACAGGTTTATCACTGGTGGCTACATCAACATACAGAATCTTGTTATGCATGTAGGCTGATTGTTTGTATTCTGTTGTACCCCCAACACCCCCCTCCCCAAAAAAACAACTCTCATATGAATGATGAATTAGGCATACCTTCTATGTAATTCCCAACGGCGCTTTCTTTGCAAGATATAATGAATAACACGCTTAGCAATCAGGAAAGTACCAAAGACTGTTAAACCAAAAGAGGCATACTTGTACCACCTGGTAGATACATCTCATTAGTTTCTTTCTCTCTATTATTCTAATGGATTCAACCTTGTGAATTCATGTAAAAAAAGGAGGAATCATTGTGTGCTTGTGTTATACACAACCTTGCCCATTTCCCAAGGTTTTCAATGAGCTCATCAATTGTTTTGGGAGATACATAAAAAGGCCCTTTGTGTGGTCGCTGAATCCTAACTGTTCCAATATCATCTTTCACAGCCTGATTGCAAATTAAAATAACACAAGCAGATGCAAGTAAATAACTTAGCATAATCATTGGCAAACACATATGACGAACACAGGAAAAACGGCTCACATTAAGTCAACAGAAATTGGAAGCGAACTACATATTAAACATTAACAACATGTTGCATTATGACAATACAAGACTCATCGGCTGGAGCAAGTGTAACAGTTTTCCACCCACACACTAAAAACAAGGTCAATTGTGCTGCTGTAAAGAATAGGAATGGAATATTCCTATTCATGCTATATTCAATCTTCATCAATCAGAATTGACTTGCAGAGACCCACATTCTGGATTCCAAGCAATATTCTCTTTCCTTTTATTCATTTATTTTTTTTCTCTATAGTGTATTACTAAAGGTGAATACTTTCAGTACATCTTTATCTAATAGACCTTGTTATTTTAGCAGTATATCTATCTCAAAAGTCAAATCTGGTAATGTTCAATTGCATTGTATACAGAAGGACAAGATGTCATATTATTTCATTCACTAAAGCAAGCATACCTCTCCAACTACAGTCAAGGAAGTGCCGGTTGGGAGTAGCCGTTCAATACGCTTGACTCCAAGCATCTAAAATTATAAACTCCCATCAAATAAGCCAAGCAAGAACAATGTGGGTGTTCTTGTATAATGAAAAGATTGAAGAACAAAAACCTTGAGGCCTTGGAGGTAGTCTAATGTTCCGCGTACAAGTGATCGTCCTGACTCTTCAAAAACTTCATTTCCAACAGTCAATACAAAACCTGTGGCACCACGGGCTCCCACTACAAATGCACGGCCAGTCCCATCATCCTGATAAGTGCAAAAGAAATCATCAATGAATCCCCTCGAATCCAGCATTGGAGTTTATATATGATACAACAGTAACTATAAGCCTTCACTTTTGGCTTTCAAATAAGCAGTTTCATCGAACCATCAAAAGCAATAATTACAGTGGACTTATTGACTAAACAAGCGGATTAGACAGAGAGATAGAGAGGTAGTCTCACTAGATACCAAGGAACCTCCTTGCTCATTGACAACATTAATGCAGAATCTTGGATCCAAGACCCGGCATCATTGTGTTTCAGAAAGTGTTGTTCAGCCTGAAGAACCGAAGGACAAGAATGTTTATGTACTCATACAAAAAGGAATGTTAACAAAATAATGTAATTTATGCTCATTATTGAAGAAAAAAAGGAAATTAAATTTCACCGTTTCCTCAACAATCACGCCTCTCAACCCACTATATTCACAGCTAATTGGTGTTTCAGAGCCAACTCTTCCAGAGATCGTAACAATGAATGGAAAAACTTTACTTTCACTGTCAAGTAAGTATGCTGAAAGGTGAAAGAAGAGAAAAACTTATCCTTTGAGAAAGTTATTGTAGCATCAACAATGCCATCAGCAACGAACCAAATCAGCAACCAACATATGTAACTTAAGGTGTCTGCACTACACCTGCAATATGAACTTCAACAGATGTTTGCACAAATGTCCCCTAGCTTATTTCTCAACATAGCAATCAAACCAAGTGCCAATCAGGGCAAAATTTCTAAATGTATCAAGGTGGATAACTATTCCAACAACTGCATCTGAAGTTTATCAGAATTCGATCGTGCAGTATCAACAAATCAGTCTTCACAAGTGGAAATAGAAAGAATGGATATACCACCAGACTTGCATGTTCCTTTCACAAGATTCAGTCATAGCATCAAGTCTAATTCATTAACATTACTCATAGGGAAATACAAATACAAATACATTCATATTGCCTAACTATGTTGTAAATATGTCTACAGAACATCCTTTGTGTCTACATCCAAACCAAACAAAAATCTAACAATCTGCTAACAGCCAGGCGAGCATTTGCAACATAAAATTATTTTCAAACAAATAAAACTTCATTTAAGCCCATCAAAACCAAAATAACAATTGAACCTTCACATACCCAACTCCTTGAGTTGATTAACACGCGTGACTGTCTTCAGAAGCTCTGCATCTCTGCAACAAACCAAAACACACAAAATTTAACGAACAAATAAAATTACATGAAATTCATGTGTCTATACATCTAATTTTTTAATACCAAAAAAAAAAAGGAACAGAAACTAGGGAGTTGTGACCTGCCACTGCTCCGGCCGAGCAGATAAAGCGCAGCTCCACTCAAGCAGCAGCTGATGCCGCCCCATGGAATCATCTTTAACTTACCCCTATCAAAACCTAATTTCTCCAATCACATACTATCTATTTTAAGCAATCCTCATTTGCAGAAACAGAACGAAACGACACAACGCTTAATGTAAAACGACAGTGCAATTTAAAAAAAATGAAAGCAGGTTTTGGAAATTAACGAGCAATTAAAAAAGTTGGCGCTTCTTAGTTTATCAATATTCAAGGGAGAATTAGATGCGAGAAGTGAGGGACAGGAAAAAGCGAGGGAGATGAGAGAGAAAGGAGAGAGCAAAATAGCCGGGCGTGTTTCTCAAAATGCGAAGAGCGCGTGAGGATATAACCTTTTATCCCATGCGCGCCGCCTCATATTTATCACCTGGGTCTGTCCAGGATGATGACGACGCTGCGGTTCTTGACATAATATCGGCTAACGGAAATAAAAATAAAATTAATTTCTCTTTTTTTTTTTTTCTTTTAATTTTAGTTAATTAACTTTCTTCTCATTTTACTTGTGTCGCAGGTGTCTAATTTGACGAGAGATGTAGTAACTCAATTTCAGTTCGTACAAATTGACGTGGCAAATGAAAATATTGGTGATATAATAATATAAAGATTAAAATGAAAGCAAAATAACATAATTGTTGATAGGTGGTTTTTATCTTAACTAAGGGTTTGACTGGGATTGTTTCTATAAGGTTTAAAAATAATTTTTAAAAAATTAAAAACTAATTATAATGTTTGATTTTTTAAAAATCACTTTTGGCAACATTAGTCTATATTACAGCAGGTTTTAAAAAGGAGGAAATAAGTAGTTTTAAAAAAAATTAATTTTGAGAATTACTTTCAAACTTAATATATATATATATATATATATATATCCTCATATGTATTATAAAAATACATAATTCTCCTTTTTAATTAAGAAATAAAATCAATAACTTTAAAAAGATTATTAATATTACCAATGATATTGAGATAACAAAATAGAAAAATAAAAGTAATATGATTTAAAATATCTTTTAGTTATCACTTATTATTATATATACACACAAAATATATTTTATATACACATTTATAAATGTGTAAATAAATTTTATTTTATATTATGTCTAATTCAATCATTTACATTCTTACAATAGTTTAACAATAAAATTTACTAAACACATACAACTATTTTTAAAACTCACAGTATTTTTGAAAATAAAGTTTATTAAATATTTAATTAATTCTCTTTACAGTTAATTATTTATATAGTACAACTAATAGCAATTATTTTAAAAATTACAGCATTACCAAAATAACCCTAAACTTGATATATTGATCCTATAATTGAGGAGTTGATGGCTCCACTACTACATAAAAAAAGGATAAAATGGCCAAATAGATGAGCGGCAACATAAGGTAAAAGTAGAGAGAGAGAGGGGGGATTCTAAACCTCTTTTGTGATAATTCGATAATACTCTACTATACATTTTGATGTATGATCTCTTTACTAACGGAATACTCCTTCATACTAAAGATCTAACTTAAGTATCGAACCGGCATGTCCTAATCGGTTTATATGGTTTTCAGGTTGTAGATTTGAAGTTCATATCAACTTTTAAGTTTGGTTTGTATGAATCTCCCACCCGAAACAATTTTAACAATTTTAGTTGTTGCGGTCGTTTTTTGACATTGAGAATAAAGATATTCGGCAAATTGAATTTGTGTATAAGAAAGAGTCGGATCATAAATGGAAAGGAATATTAATGAAACCGTGTATAAAGTAGAATGACACTTGATAAGGTAACATTTGGCTTTCTTTATATGTAATTTAATAGCTTTGATCTGATTGTTACCTTAGCTTCAAAGAACTACTACTTTTACAACTTGCTTTAGTTGATTGAACTTGGAGCTGATGAGAAACGCAGATTCACTGAGTGGGGAGAGTAGGAGTAGTTTCCAGTTAATATTTTTTCAGAAATATATCGATTTGCAGCTTCTGTGTAATGGTTTCCATCCCAATTTACATATTCAGCAGTGTTGTCGCATGGAGTTGCACTCACTGTGCTTCCATTGAGATTCTTAGTTTCCCCACAAGCAACCCGATTGTCGAAATTCAATGGTGGCCCGCCATAGCCGCAGCAAGCAGCCAAAGGCTCCTTGAATCCTGAAAACCATTTACAAGGATCCAATTATTGTGCTTTACTTTATTTCAGACGCATAAAATAAAATAATTCAATGGACAAAGCGACAACTTACCATATTGAGAATAATTTGCAATGAGGTCTAACTTTATTGAGAAAATGTCAACATAGGTAACATTAGCTTCAGGAAATTGATCCTGAAAGTTTGTACAGAGATCACGGAGTTGTAGGTTGAAATAATTAGCAGCATTATTGTGTGATCCCACGCATCCAAGCTGGTCCAGCTTTGATGAATCTGTTCCAAATGTTGCAATGATTCTAGCTATGCATCCAAGGGGACCTGTGTTATGAATCCAGAAATTTCTTGCACCCTCATTGAATAATCTCTGACAAAGGAAGGGGAAAAGCTGTGATTATCGAATTAATTAGGCACAAGGTAATTAGATAAACCAACCAACCTGAATTCCAGCCTCAAATTGTGACAATATTGTTGGAATAAAAGCCATTACTTGGTCCTCTGTTTTGGAATTGAATGCACCATCAAGATCATTCTGACCCACATCCAACATGTAAAGGCCCTGCTTGAAATAATCTTCTGAAGGAAGGTATTTTTCTAGTTTCTTATCTGAGACGGATCCCATATTTCTAGTCACTAACTTGATTTACACAACAGTGTATATACTTTGCCAGACATAATTGGAGATACCGCAATACCTTGTGCCAGTAACTGAAGAACTCGGGCCTTGAATCTTGCAAATTGAGCTACCTGAATGTTAAAGGAAAAAGGGTTTCTTGCACCTGCATTGGCCGGAAGAATGGTTGCCCCTCCAGTTGCAAAATTACAACCTGTTTGAAAGCTGGGAGCACCAACAGAATCCAAGTACGGATTGAGAAACGGATGGTCCATCGCATCCACTGCAGCTTGTAACAAAAAAAAAACCAAATGAGTCATGCAATTTGTTTCACATTCAGGCCCCGCAGATGATCAGGATGTATGTGAGATAACTGAGAAGGTAATTATAAAAAATGTTCTATTAATGAGCATAGATATGTCACGTAGAAAATCAATGACCACACGGCCGTCACAGAATCGGCCAGATGGTTCATGGAAGTATGTTTGTCCGTTAGGGGGTCCAATCGGAAATGCAACTCCTGCAGCGAGGCCACCGGTGTCTGAATTTGAATCGCCAAAGTTGAAAAATGCTGGAAAGCTGAAATTCAAAGAGCTAGCAATAACCAACAAGCATGAACAAATTAAGACTATCAGTTGGGACGTATAGTTTTTAAGAGCCATGGAAAGTGTGTAAGCTAGCAAGAAACAAAAGAGCACCGGGCAAAAAAAGCTATAATGAACTACTTTTAAGTGGCTGGAAGGCAACGAAATTTAAAGTTTGGTAAGTGATGGGTGCCTTGCAACTTGAAAATAGAATATTGTGGCATTTTTTTAAATCCGTCCTGTATTTCAAAGCTAACAAGTGTACAAATAACACAAATGAACACGCTCACAAGCATAGACAAAACATCAGCTGAAAGCCCTGACCAAACAATTAATATCAATAGTTTAAAACAAAAGGCATAGATCTCTAGAAGTATGTTGGGAAATGGCCAAATTGTTATCTTTGCCTTTTGGAATTTGATTCTAAGTTTGTTTCGATTCTATCTACAAACAATGTATTGCCAGGCGCAAGAAATTACTTTTAACATTCTGCATGGCACCGTTAATAGAGACGAAATAAAAATGAATGACTTGCATTTGTCATTCTGAAAAAGTGAAAATTCCAGCTTCTTCATCGTTTTTCTGCACAACATATTAATTATCATTTTTAAAAAGAAAAAAGGACGTAAGACTGGACAAAACCCAAGTTAATTTTTTAACTCTCTAAAATTATTTGAAGAGTGAAAATCACTCGATCAATGATAATCCTCAGCTTATTTCATTTTGAAAGAAATTCTTATTGTGTGCAAAGAACTTTTATGGGAGAGAAAAAGAAAAGAAACGATAAGAATGGACTTGATGATGCAGTTGGGTTGGGCCAGATGGGCTTAAGAGAGTAGTGGGGAAAATAACTGCCATGCCCTCTCTCACTCTCTAAAACCCTCGAAGAACCTTAAAGCTAAAACCCCAATTAACACAATACCGAGATCCGCCCCTATCACTGAGCGAGGTTTTACATAAAACTCGTTTTGACTGTACTTTGCCTCACTCGCTCACTCGGAATCAATGGCTTCGGTGGTTCTTAGAAACCCTAACTCCAAGAGAATTGTGCCGTTTTCATCCCAAATCTACTCTTGCTGCCGCGGCTCTCTCTCCATCTCGGACACTTTCTCGGCAAATGAAATTTCTGCTGCTCGCTCCGGCTCCTCTGTTAACCCCTGGTGGAGATCCATGGCCACCTTCACTCGCACGTGCGTTCTCCTTCTGATCTCGACATCACTTATTTTTATATGTCTTCTTAGTTTAACAGTTTTTTGTGTTTCTATTTGTATTTTTTTCAAAAGTAGACATTTTTTCTTTCTTAGTGATCGATTCACTGGGTAATATTTTTGTTAAAAGTGACAAAAGGTGAATTTTTTTTAAAGAAAGAGAAATTTTGGCTGTTATATGACCTGGAAATGGGAATTTTGGGTTCTTTGTTGTGAATTGGGTGTTGCTTTTGATTTTGTTATGTTTTAAATATCTATAGAAAGCTTCACGTGAATGTGGGAACAATTGGACACGTTGATCATGGGAAGACTACACTTACTGCTGCGATTACCAAGGTTTGGTCTATCTTTGATTAGATTTTTCTTTTCCAATTGTTTTGTGATATGATATGATATGATACATGGTAATGGAATAAGCATGGCGTAAGTCAATGTTCTTGTTTTATTATAGCTTGGTTTTTGATGTCTTATCTGTAGGTGCTAGCAGAAGAAGGGAAAGCAAAAGCTATTGCCTTTGATGAAATTGACAAGGCCCCTGAAGAGAAGAAGAGAGGAATTACTATTGCAACGGTTGGGATAATATTTCTCTTCCTTTATTTAATAATTGTTGCCATTTGATTTTGCCACTGGAAAGATATGTGCAACCTTCCCCCGACCGCCCTCTCAACAAATAATAAATCAATGGTGTTTGATTTTTTTTTTTTGGCAGGCCCATGTAGAGTATGAGACTGCTAAGCGACACTATGCACATGTTGACTGTCCTGGACATGCTGATTATGTTAAAGTAAGAAGTAAATATTCAATGCTGCCGAGTAAATTTAGTTGTTAGAGCCTTCCTCTGGGAAATTGATGTATTCTCAGTGAAAGAAAAAAATTATAAAAAACAAAGAAACAAAAGAAAGAAAGAAAAATTAAAAAGGCAAAAATGAAGTTAAGAAAATTCCAAGCTGCTGAAGTGTTAGTTTGTTCCATCAACAGCAACCTACTTTTATGGATAAAGCTGTACATTTGAAACATAGCAGAAGCAAAAAATTTAATGCATTCTAACATTTTAAAGGACCTACATTCATGTCTTGCACGGCTTAGATATTTCATTTTTTCTTGAAGTGGTGTCCCATCTAATTTTCTAAACTCATGTTCATTCAAGATATGTCAACAGGTTTCTGAATTTTTTAGTTAACCTCGTGAAATACTCATGTAACAAACTGTTTCTTGTGATTGATTTGTAGAACATGATTACTGGAGCTGCCCAAATGGATGGTGGTATTTTGGTTGTCTCCGCTCCTGATGGACCAATGCCACAGACAAAGGAGCATATTCTTCTTGCACGTCAGGTGGGCATCTTTATCAATGGCTTGTGAAGCATATTTGATTTGCAAGTTCTCTTGCATTCTGGCCAGTGTTTTTGGATTGGAAATATATTCTTTGAACTTTCTGGGTGCACTGTGCAGGTTGGTGTGCCTTCACTTGTGTGCTTCCTAAACAAAGTTGATCTTGTTGAAGATGAGGAGTTGTTGGAGCTTGTGGAAATGGAGCTCCGAGGTAAGTTGGCCATTTGAGGTCTCAGTTATCTTGGACTGCCGTTGTTTGCTATATTATTGGTGTACCTTCAAAAAGTGTCACATGAGCTTATGTTCTACAGAACTTCTTAGCTTCTACAAGTTCCCTGGTGATGAAATACCCATTATTAGAGGCTCCGCTGTATCAGCTTTACAGGGTAAAAATGAAGAAATAGGCAAAAAGTCTATTTTAAAATTGATGGAAGCTGTAGATGAGTACATTCCTGATCCAGAACGTCAACTTGACAAGCCTTTTCTGATGCCAATTGAAGACGTTTTTACAATTCAGGTGAAAGGGAAATGCTGTTGGCATTTATTTTGTTAAGTATTCATTTTAGAACTGCATCACTGCATACGTTTTCATAACTCCTTCATTCTTAGTTTTGAATTCTTTTTATCCCAACGGTTGCTCCATTGTTTTGGAGCATTCCAGCTTTTCTAGATTCTTTACCTATGTTCATAAATATTTGGAACTCAGGACAGGTTTTTTCTGTTCTGTTACTCATCTTTCTGTAAAATTCGTTTGGCTGTAAAAATTCTGTTGCTTGGCAGTCGAGCGGTCGCTCGTCATTGATAGAGTTTGTGTTTTGAAGGGACGTGGAACTGTTGCAACTGGTCGTGTTGAACAAGGGACCATCAAAGTTGGTGAAGAAGTTGAGGTTTCAGGGTTAACACAGGTAGATGTGCAGAATCATCATTTTCTTAAAGCTATTATGGACTTCCTTCTTGTGAATAATCTTTAAATTGATAATGTTCTCTGCAATTTCAAATAAGCCATTTGTGAGTGAAGCTGTGATGCTCTTAGTTAAAATTTATTTGTTTACTGTATGTTAATTTTTGTGCGAGTTCCTGGATATATTTTTGAGCAAATGATTGTTATGAACAATAATTGACCCTAACATTGACCTTTACCCTGCAGGGTCCTCCTTTGAAAACCACAGTAACCGGTGTTGAGATGTTCAAGAAGATCTTGGATCGAGGGGAAGTAAGTAACCGGCTCTTGGTTCTCTTTAGGCTACCCATTAGTTTTGTGCTTGTATTCGGATATCGAACGGTTTGTATATTTTCCCAGGCTGGTGACAATGTTGGTCTTCTTCTACGTAGTTTGAAACGAGAAGAAGTGCAACGAGGACAAGTAAGTGGCATTATTTGAGCTTCATGCGGATCTTATTCCTGTGGGTTTCTAGTGTAATATGTTGAAACCTATGAAACAAATCCGATCTGTATCTAAATTTTGGAGTGAACATGCACCACATTTTCTCTGCATTTTAATCTTCTGTTGCCGATGAATTACCTTGTGGAAGTTTAGTTGATTTAGAAATAAAAATGGAAATGCATAATTTTTCTTTCAATATATTCTGTATAATACTTGTGATAGATTGGTTTTTTAAAGAATTTTAAATTTGTGATGGTTGTAAGAAACCCTCAACTTTATTTCGTTTGTAAGAACTTCACAAGGATGTTCTTAACCATTCTTTACTTCATACTGGTTAGGTGATTGCCAAGCCCGGATCTGTAAAGACATACAAGAAATTTGAGGCTGAGATTTATGTCCTCACAAAGGATGAAGGTGGACGTCATACTGCCTTTTTCTCAAACTATAGACCACAGATTTATTTGAGGACTGCAGATGTCACTGGAAAAGTAGAATTGCTTGGAGACGTTAAGATGGTTATGCCTGGTGATAATGTGAATGTAGCTTTTGAGCTGATATCACCGGTGCCTCTTCAACAAGGTATGTTCCAATTAACATCAATCAACATCACTTCGCAGTTGCTCACTGTTTTGCCAATTTTCATGCATTTATTAGGTGACATCATTTTTTTGTCATCTTTATATTTTAGTCCAAGGTATATGCAATCACCTATATGCATTCATGTATCATACACACTTCAAAATCCGCAAGAACCTTATTTGACAGCAGCCATGTAGTTGAGCTGAAACTTTCTAAGTTCAAATTTTGCATACAATTATCCTTGTTATAATGTTGCTTTTTATTGACAAACAGGACAAAGATTTGCCTTGAGAGAAGGAGGCAGAACAGTTGGTGCAGGTGTAGTGTCAAAAGTAATCAGCTGATTTGACATGGTTCTGGAATCTTTTTATAACTTGTGTCTGGTTAGTTGCAAATTTGGGTAGAAACATAAGGCTTGATGCTGCTTCGTGGAAACAGAGATGCCATGTTATGTGAGAAGTCTGAATTTCATTCTATTTACCAGGAATTGTTCAGAAGGTTGTTAGTTATTTAAAAATTGAGAAAAATTAAAGGGAAAGCTCATCTTTATATCCGATTTTGTGATCTAGTAATTATGGTTTTTTACTTTTCTGTTCAGTTAGAACAAATTTTTTCCGAACCTGTAAGAAATCATATTCTTGTTAAGAAATAATTTTATGTGAATAACTCTGAAATGTGCCGCAGCCTGCAAGCATGGGAATGGGCAAAATGTAAATAGACAACTTTCCTGAATTTTTTGTGACAAAACTAGTCTTAAAATTTTTGTCCTATGTTAAACTCACCAGTCATCACTAATCCAATTGGATTCCAGCTTCAACTGAAATTGTCACTGTTAATTCTAAGTTCTTACAATTTGAAAATCATGCCAGCCAATATCAATTTTTGGCTGCTGCTGTTGCAAAATTTTAACATGCTAGATGTTCTACGTAACAGGCGGCACTAGTAAGCACCTACTGGATTGCACCTTTACACCCCCCATTCGGCTGAGGCGTTTTTTTTTCTCTCCTTTTTTTTACTCCCCCACAGAATCAATTGATAAAGTAAAACAGTATCCCTCACAAAAAAATTTTGATACAATTATACAATAATTCATACAATATCCTTCCGCTTGGGCTCCGGTGGCCATATTTCGCTACATCACTTTCTCAGTTCTCAGCAACAAACCCCAAAACAAAAAGGTAAAAAACAAAGAAAAATAGTCCGCGCTTCAATGCACAAAATTGTATTGTGTTGCAGTTTTATCACTACGACATTTACCTTATAAGCCTTTTATCATTTTACAACCTATCATACAATAGCCATAACCACGAGGATGACTAGCTGACTGATGATTATATAGGGTTAAGGCTCATTGACCTCAAAGTCATCTTAAGTCGGGCTTCCTTAAGACCAAGACCATTTGGCTCCCCTGCTATTTCCTGGGCCAGGCGTATCGCTACAGAATCATGCAAGGCCAAAGAACTAAAGCCATCTAATCATCGCTTAACCAAGCTACAATATTAAGAAAAGTCATCCAGCAGTCAACATTTATGCAAGCCTCAACACAGCTACCGCCATCAAAGTTGCAGCTCTTAAGTAAATATCTTTCACACTTTTGTCTACTCTCTTCATCATCTCCTCCTCCTTCAAGCCCGTTTTGCTTGCATTCTTGCTGATATACACAATTGTATCCCTCAGTCTATTTACTGCCGAGGAGAGCCAAACCAACCCAAAAGCAAGGCCAGTGTTCAAGACTTTATACCCACAAAAAGGAACCCTTGCACAAGCTACTTTGCAGATGACAGAAAAAAGAACAGCAAGGCCAGTCCCGGCAATGCCAGCAGAAAACTGATTTAGAAGCTCGGGAAGTTCAGAGCCAGATTTCTTTAAAGAAAGGATGGTTGTTTTCTTGTTTTGTCTCTTGTTGATCATTAATGATAGGAGGCTCTCACATGCATGGAAGTAATTCCTTCTATAGAGATCTCTCTCTTTAAAAATCTTCTTGCTGTTCTTCTTTGAAGGAGGTTTGCCCTTAATTTTCTCAGGACTGTCAACAAAGATTACATAAGGACAAAATAGAGATATGTCCTACAGAATGCTTTTGTAAAAGTATCATTACCTCACCTAATTCACATGATGGAAACGTAGGAGCATGATTATTCACATCATGAGAAAATTGAAGTCGAATACCAAGTCAATAAATGAAATATATAAGAACAAACCCAGGCATTCCCAGACAACCCACCCATTCAGAGTAGCATCCATTTCTTAAAATTAAAATATGAATTGACTTCTCAAACTATCTCAGTTTAAACCTATAATTCAAACCTCAGTTTTAACTTTCGTGCTTATAGATATTTTCTTGGCACATCTCCATAATTCTTTATCTAATCCAAGTTTTCCATAAAAGAACAATATCTAAAACTCAAGAAAATCCATAAAAAAGATTCACTAATACATGCCAATCTCTCACCTCTAATTAGAACTATCTAAATTAGCAAAGTAATCTCAAACATATAACAAATAACTTCTCTGAAAAGCACATCTTAATTCTTTTCAAATCATTTTTCCCAAACTGGCAGTAATATGAGATGCAAGAATGCAAAATTTTCCCAGTGGCTAAAAGTTTGTAGCCACAGCAAAATATTAGTCAAATAAAAACAGTGTAATCATCCAAGGGGTACAGGAAGAAAAACCAGAGAAGCATATGACCCAGCATGGGTCTGAAGCTTGAAGTTTAGGCCAACTATTTGAAACTATTAGGCCAATAATCTGTGACTTCAAAACAGGAAAATGCTTAATTTCCTTTCTTTCACAATTTCTCACAATCATATATATTATAAAGCTATGGTCAGAACCAAAGTCACAGGTGTGGTTAGATTGAGATACTTCTGAAAAAGATCGATGATTTGTTTACCTCTTCAAAGGTGTAACTGTTGTAGCTTCCATAGTCAAAGACGACAGATGGATATTAGCCTTAGCTTCACTGCTTGGCAGCCTGTTCGATACAATAGTTCAAGAGGCAGGTGTTTAGTGACTGAATGATGAAGAACTGAACAAAAAGGAAATACAGAATGTGAACATAAGTGTGTGGGGGTCATAGCCACTTTAATATAATATCTCAAATTAATCGGAGACCATATACTTCATGCATGGGTTTTCAGCAGCAGAAGATCAAATAAAACGGCAGATATAAACCTGTCCACTGATGCAATAACCAGAGTTTTCCAAAATCTAAACTATAGGGAATAGTGGAAGTAGGGAGAGAAAGGGACAAGAAAAATCAGCGATCAATTCTCCATCCCATAAAACCATATATCTGAAAATCTTATTTTCTAGGGAAAAAACCTCTTGATACTTTAACAACTTGTCGTTCTACAATAACGTATTCCTGAACTACATTTCTACCTATTTTCCCCTTCTGTCTACATGATTAACTTATGTTTGCTAAGCCTTAACGAGAAAAAAAAAAGGAAAGCTAAATACTTTCCAGAATGTGAAGCCAAATGCTTCTAGAATTTGTTGCCATTTAAGAGATGATATCAATAGAAAGCAATATACTCTTCGTGAGCAGAGGGACTGTAATAATTTCTAAAAACATTTGTTTGGGTATTGCCGTTCCAAAAAATGGATCAGCAGTTGAAAAGATAGCACCATTCATCATATCCCTCAAAACATATCAATGAAACTAATATATAGATAGGCGCAAATGTACAGCTTTTACAATTTGAAGATGCCAATCCATGTTGCCTGTTAAAAATTAACATGCATTCACACTGCAGCATTGATGAATCAACCATATACATATATCCATACCTGTCAAAATATGGGATCAATAGTGAATGTTTAGTCCACCTAGCTGTGTTCTTTGATAAGTAAAACTTAGCAAGAAGGGAAAGGAAGTCATTCATCTCCATCCCAGTTCCTGTAAACAAGACTCTACCATCCAGATGAATGGAGATTTTTGAACTACGGGCCATAGCTCCTACAAAGTCTAGGATCGGCTGCTGGTCATAAAATTCATTAGTTGGATAAATGAGAGAACGAGCTGAAGGCTGTTGGCACGCATCAAATGAAAATTCTTCAAGTCCCATCAAATCAGATATTGAGGACAAATCTATAACAGCTCCCTCTGCTTCACTTGATCTGGATGTGAGAAACTGCAAGATCTTTTCATGTCTGGTGCATTGCTTAGCTATTCCAAGGCTGAAGTGTGCTGAGTCTGGTCGAGTGTCTGCACATGACAAAATAGTAAATAACTCATGCACTTTCCAACTTAAAGAGCATGCATAAGGGAGAGGGTTAAAAAGGATTTTCAGCATGACAAGCCTCCTTTCAAAGAAAAGGAAAAAAAATGGCATGATATGGCATGTCATGCTAACAAATACGGCTCATTTTTAGATAGTAATAAGCAATCACACTTGCTCTGTCCTCTCCAGATCTTTATAGCGGTTCCTCATTCAACCCTGACTGCTTAATCTGATTCTGCTAGAGCTTATTTTTATATTCTATTATTTTTTATAATTTCTGCTTGCGCATTTTACAAACATTATACTCTTTTAACTCTCCTATTATCAGAACGTGCACGTGCACGTGTGCAAGCGCGCACACACACACGTAGCAATTTGGTAACCCAGCATTTGGCTTTAACAGGCTAAGGGTATTACAATATCAATAATCACTTCTGATGCCATTTGAGGGATAAAGAGCACATGGAGACATCTTAGAGATAAAATAACTTTTGACTTGCATATGTTTTTTTTTTTTTTTAAAGGAAAGGAGGGGTGGGCAAGCCCAAATCAATTTTTACCCCCCTCCCACCCCCAAGACTCGAGCCCGAGTCTACACAAGTGAGGGGCGACAGATTGCACTGCCAACCAACTCGACTACGCCCTTGGAGGCAACTTGCATATGTTCTTCTATACACAATTAGCACCAAAGGGAAAAGATAATCTTAAACCTACCCTTGATTAAATCTTGTAGCCTACAAGTAAGATTTTCTGTGAGAAAAATATGAAAGACTCCAGCAAGATTAATTAATTCATTCGTGTGGTTATCAGACTTCTCCTCAACAAATGATGATTAAAGAAATCAGTGAGAGGGGTGATTATCTCTGAAATACTAGTGTCCACTAATAAACTACAAACCTTGCAAGTCAATGAGCACAGGCCTTGTAACTGTTGAGTCAAGCTTGACAAGCTGATTAGATTCGCACAGCCCCCTTAATGGTTTGCACGACTTCTCAGATTGATGCGACTTTAAATTAAAGCTGTCAGATCTTATAACCTCCTGTCTAGCTCCTCGACAGGGCAAATAAGGTTGACAATCCTAAAGCAGAAAAAAATTAAGAAAGATTCAATAATCTAACAGACAGGAGTTACAACAAAATGAGACCAAACAGATCGCGACCATCATGTCAAGACCACTAACTTGGATGAACAAAATACTTGCCTAAGCAATCGTGAAACCGTAGCTCTTTGAGTTCAGGTCATATGGAATTAACAGATTGATATGAACCACCGGAGTGCCAAACCCAAACAAGATATAGCTCAAACTAGTATCACAATTTTAACCTATTTGAATAAGCATTCTAACATACACGACTTAATTTAAGCACACAGCAATTCAATTAAAAGCAAATAAATAAATAAACATGTCAAGCGAGCAACAAATTATAACAGAAACACGAAACATAGCTCCATGTTAATACAAATTGTTCACTACAATCACATCAAACACTCTGAGACCCAAACAAATCACCAAACAAGAAATCAGCCCACAAAAAGATTTACCTTGATGACCCTGCTCGTGCCCTGTTCCTGGTGAAGAACAAGCCACGGAGGGTACCCATCAGAAGCCATCAAACGGAGCTCACCCATTTGTTATTGATTACCAAAGAGAAACCCAGTTCTCTGAACCCAAATCTCTCTTCTTCTTTATTGTGGCTTCGTTATGCCACCATAGACTTACCCATCATCTACAATCTCTCGCCAAGATCTCAGAACCAAAAGATTTACCACAATTATTAGAAATTTGATAGAGCTATAGATAAATAAATAAATAAGCGGCTAGCGACAAAGTATATGACGAGCGTTTGATCGAGACGTTTTCGTGACAGTAATCTGTGTGGGACACACTTGCCTTGGGAATCCAGTCCAGTTGGATACTTACAAAACGTTTATCCGTCTGTTTCTTCTTGTTTTGTCTGCATTTGCTTATTTGTATATTTTGGCACCCTGTGTTGTTTAATTTTATAATTTTATTATTAATCTTAGCCGTTAAATTTTGATCAAACTGGTGGATCACATTAATGGGTTTGGGCCGTTTCCGGGATAGTGGAGAAGCAATGACTCATGGGCCGTGGTGTAATAAATGTGTGTGGGAGTGTGATTTAATGAAAAAAATCCAGAGTGGCCCACAAAATCAGTTCTGATTTGCCTTTGAACTAGGTTTTGATTTATGAAGCGGCCATGAATAATACATCCTGTCGTATCGATCGCATCGATTCCGCTTCCGCACAGTTTTATTGGGAGCATTAGGCATCAAAAACGGGAAATAAAAAACAGCAGTTTTGTGTGAAAATTAGTTGGGTTTTTCTATTCGGTAAAATGTAAATCGTTCAATTCCCAGCAGGCCTTTTTTTTTTTTTTAATTATTATTAATAATAAAATTATGGAACTTATTGTGATGTTTGTGAAAACAAATCTATTAGATGGTAGAGCATAACACTCCTACCTTATTACGCTACATCATCATTTCAAAAAATACAAGCAATTAATTCTTAAGGATGAGATTTTACTTCTCCCTTTCTAAAAGCACGGATCAACATATCTCTCTTCAATTAGTATAATACAATATAATTTTGGTAGAGAAAAATTTTTATTAGAATAATATAAAAATTTATTTTTATTTGAAGAATTATTTTTTTTCTTGTATTTTTTATATAGGTAAACAAATGCAAATAAATACGTACTTAAAAAATAAAATATAACGCCTTTGAAAGATTCTTCAAATGAGATTTCAATTCTCATTTAAAGAGCCATATCAGTAATTAGGGTTTTAAAAAAATTTTCTAATGAAATTATTATTCCCTGTTCTCAATATTAAAGAGTGACTTCTCCCTCTTTAATTAATATTATACTATTTTTTGCATCATTTTTATTAAAGAAGGAGAAGTATTATAACTATATTATTAAAAAATGGAGGGCAGTTAAATTTGAAGAGATTTTTAGAAGATAACTTATTTTTCTCTCTCTATTATTTACCACATAAGTATGTAAATAAGCATTTGACGAATAAAAATGAATGAATGAATTTTTTAATAATACTCTTTACACGAGCATTTTGGAATTGCTCTTATTTAATCAACAATGTCAGTAATATGTCTAAATTAGCAATTCGATGAAAACTTATTTTTAATACTTTTAGCTAACCCTTAATTATTAGATTGAGCTTCTGTTATAACGGCCATCAAGAGCTCTTCGCCTATGTCCACTTCCAAACTACAAATTATTTTTTCGTCTATGTCCGCTTCCAAGCTACAATTTATTTATTTTTTCGTCTTGGCCCGTCCATAAGCTTGTATCTTCATTCACATTTCACATAAGAGTAATGATATTTAACTCCCTTGATTTATTTCAATAACCCCCACCACACAGTTATCTTTATTTATTTTCAAAAGTACCCTTATTCATCTATTAGGAATAATGGCAAAATATTAGATAGAATGCTCTAGTCAGCTATACCTTATGTTTGAGTACTTCATTTCTAACGAGGAGAAGGTGTACGGTTCCACTCTTGTGTCCTAAATACTACTCTTATTGAGCGAATCAAGTACCACTGCGTCATCGTCGATGAGAATTTTTAACATCATCTTCATCTACGATTTTTTTTTTCCGATTAACAATCTAATTTCTTCTCGAACTTTCTTCGTTCCTGTAGAGTTCCTCGTAAGGAATGTGATGTCCTAAACTATGGTCGCTGCACATGTATCCTCTGCCAGCAATAAAAACATTCTACAATCGAAGAAATGATATCAGAAACAATTTATTTGTACCCCTTCGATTATGAAATGGAGCTGCAAAACATTTATTGGTTTAAAAAATTTAACCACGAGCAATGCTTTGATGTGAATATGTGATCCCTAGTAATCAAGATCAATTTTAAATCGATGTTCTTTGTAAATTTGAAGTAACAACAACTATATATATCCTTTTGCTCTGTTTTGATTATTTTTTGAAGTTCTTCATAGAATGCATTGAGTTCTTTAAAGTTTCTTTCTAGACGATAAATCACTCTTATGATTTTATCAACTCAACACGCAGAAGCAATGAAACTGAAGACCTATGGAAGTGATGAAACTGGAGATGAAGGAAAGTTAGGGAGAATGATAGCGAGGGGAGAAAAGAAAGATAATATTGAAATTTTAAATTATTTTGGTGGGTAGTGTAGACATTTTAATGTAAAATAGAAAAAGTGTGGTTTATTGAGACAAACTTAAAGGTCAAATATCACTTCTCTTCGTGTAAAGGATCATGTTGCCTTCACTGTTATCCCTAAACTAATAAAAATTAGGCTTTCAGGTTGATAGATTTCTCTCTAACATATGGCTGTTTGATTATATAGGCTTATATCAGGGTAAATTCACTTCCACGTTTTATAAACATTCATAACCATTTAGAATTTAAATGAACATCAAATACCACCTCAATTTCTTTGACGTTTTAGGGATGATAAAAGCGATGTTATTGATATAATTTTTAAAGTACGAATACCTAATATGTATATATAAAAAGGTATATGTTTGGGATTATGGGATTAATTTTTTAAACAATAACTTATTTGATAATTTATTTCCACATTATATCTTACAATCACATGTTGGATGATTGCTAATAGATTGAGTAAAAAAAAAATTCAAATAAACTATGGGCAATAGTGGGATCACAGTGGCGGATAAAATAAGTATTTTTGCTATATGGATGATTTAATAACTAAAATATAATCATAAAACAAATTCTCAAATAACCCACCGCACACCCAAAACATTTACAAACATGATGTTATTAATTCGTACGTTCACATCCATTAACCAATATTCAAAGCTTCAATCAAATTAACATTCCAACAAGCAGCCACTCCCGAGTTTGAGGCCTTAAATTATCACTGACCATTGTGTTTCTGTAACGGAAATGGTCTGTCTGCTTGCTATTATTATGCATACCATTAATAATTAGCTGCTTTCAATTCAAGAAATTTTGGATCTGACTGAGTACAATAATAATAACATAAATGCTAAATGTCAAAGAGAAGCATGTGCTGACTGCTGAGAGAAGAGAGAGAGGGAAGCAAAACGGTAACATGTGCTACTATTTCTCTCAACTTTCTCTTATTTTTCTAATCATCTAGCAGCGCTCTAATAATAATATAGAAACAACCTATTGAATTTATATTTTTATTTAAGCAATAGTGAATCGATATTGGCTTCTATAAGAGTAATTTATATTCTAATCAAGACTGATATGACTGTATCTAATACATATAATTGATTGACAAGTTCTTTGTATTGTCATGGTAAGCATACTTCCTGTTTCAAGTTAGCTAGCCCTTGTAACCTTGTAAAGGTGGCTCTACAATTATGGGGTTTTAGCAAAAAAAATTTTATGAGACCTATTGATATTTAGCTATTTTAACAATAAAAAAAATATAAAAAAATAGTTCAATATTCAATCAATTTTTATATTTTAACTCTGTCTTGAATATCAATAAGAAACAAGACAGGAAGAAATTAAAAAAAAAGTAATTAATAAAATATCTTTTTTACTTCTTTTGGAAATATCATTCTAATTTTTTTTTTCACTTCAACAATGAGCTAATAAATATAATAATTTTATTTATAAAGAACAGTGCAAGAAAATTTGTTAAATAATTAATTTTTTTAATAGATAATGAATTTAATATTTTTCTTGGAAAAACTAATAGAGAATTAATGGTTAGACAATATTATTAATTATAACTCTTTAATATTAAAGTTATCAAATATGGATTTTGAATAAAAATTCTTAATTATAGGATAATTATTAATTAAAGTGAGCTCCAATAAAATGCTTTCTTATTATAAGTAACTTAAAAAAATTCATTAATTTGAGCATATCACGGAGATGCTCCTCCCAAAAGAAAATAAAAGAAAAAAAAATCATCTTATCACTTATGACTTAACGCGACTATAATGAAACTTGTCTAACATATGAGACCCTAAATGACCATTTAATTTGTATGTGCTTAAAAGCACTCTTGAATCTAGTTAAAACTCAATTTTTTTCCCTAAATGCAAGCAAATTCATTCTTAATGTAAGAGTAATAACTTTGGTTGCACCATAATAGAAAGATGTCAATTGGCTCAATAGATTATGATGGTATGACATTAATAGCATTGTAATTATAGTTGAAAAAAAGAATTAATACTCTTTTTTAAACAGATTAATAGAGGAACAAATTACTTCACCTACCACACATGTGATTAAAGTTCTAACTAGGCTTGGCAAGAACACTCTCTCAGCCTAAATTCGAACCTGTGGAGCGACTAAAACCCAACCCATGCTAAGAGAAAAACTGATTTTGGGTATTGATTTTCAATACCTAACTCTTTTCATACGCAGGGTTGAACGTAACATTAAAAACCCGGCTTTGTGCTAGAAATTTTTTTATTTTGAAAAAATAAATTTAAAAAAGAAAAAGAGGCTATAAATAAAAAATTTACCAAATCAAACTCCTAACTCACGACATAATTAAACACATTATAAACACGGATTCAGATCCTCTCATGATCTAATCACTATCTGAGCTTTTAAAAATCTATTGACGTATGGCATTACTAACTCCAATGGCCAAGATTTATTTGTAATTAATTTTTCATTTAAATGTCCTCCTCACTCTCCAAAACACGGTGAAACCTTGCTCTCTCTCTTTCAAAATTAAAATTTCATCAAATTTAGAAAGGAAATCTAAATCTTCAAAAATTAAAAACATCAAAATTGCCTAACAGGATCAAGATAAGAAGCTGAAGTTTCGTTAGCTAGATGTGATAATCCTTAGGTAGTATTGATTTGGCATTAATCTCTTCATTGTTGAGGTTATTAACATTTTTGTGCCTAAATTTTGGATTTTTTCTTATAAGAAACCTATATATATTTGCGAGGATTTTATTTTTTCTGATAGATTTGTTGAGATGTTGTTGCTATAGAAATTAAACAAAAAGTGGGCATAGTCCTATTTTCGCCCTAAATAAGTTTATAATTTGCTGATGCCCACCACTTGTTTGATAAAATGCAGTACTTATCCGTTTTATGCTAAAGCTGTTGAATGTACATTTCCTTTTTCATTATATTTCACTTATTGAAAATTTTATATTCTTTTGCAGCTTGGCAAAAATGAGATGATGCAAAAGAATACTACACGAGTATTATACACGTTCAAATGTGGAGAAGGGTCCAAATGGCCATATTTTGCTTGCTTGAAAGTGGAGAGCGAAGAAAGATTAATAAAGCAAATGCGTTATACTTGGTCTATGGCGGATTATGTCAAGTGATCAAGACTAAATTTTTGTTAAATTGTCTACATTACTCAAAATTGTAGTTACTAAGTTTTGTTTGCTAATTACATATTAATCTATTACAATTTGATTATATTGGAATTTAATGTTGTAGTTGTAGAGAAATTTTGGGTTTGCTATATACTAGCCTTATGAAGAATAGCATACCTAGAGCATAGATTACTTATTTTGTATAGTTGAGTTTTTTCATTATCAAATATGGTTTGCCTTTGCTCAAGGCTAGTGTAAACAGCATCCTCCACCAAGAAATGCCTTCAAGATCAATATTGATACAACAATTGATAAACAAAATCAACAAGTAGGATTGGGAGCAGTCATAAAGAATTCAAATAGTAAGATAATTGCAGCAACTATAAAGACATCACGATTATAGAAGGATGTGGCATATGCAGAGGCTGAAGTTATGGAAAATGTAGCAAAGGAAGTTGCTGATTTGGTCAGCAATAAGAAAGGAACCGGAGCTAAAATTTATTGGGTAATTTTTAAGATCTAAAACCACAACAAATTGTTTTAGAAAGTCACATTTCAACACATCCCAAGATTACTTGATGTCCAGGCTCACCCTTTGGTCAAAATATGCTATAAATCACAATACAATTGGTGTATGCTCTCTTATTCATATTATGTTATTAATATAAACAAACCTAAACATTGAACGTTAAAATATCAAACAAAAGAAACACTTGCGCATTAATATAAGGTTCTTGATGGAAAGGCACATAACAGTACAAAAATACATAAAACCTCTTGAAAAATTACCTTTGTGTAAATCTCTCTTGTATAAGCCAATATTTAAATAGACATTTTCATATTGACCAACCTATAACATAATTCATACTCTACTTCTAATTCGTTGTATTGTTTATCATTGACCATCCTTTCAAAGCGTATAAAAAACCAGGGCATGTTAAGATGCGATTTCAAGTAGTCCTTTAAAGTTGCATTAAACTCTCATTAAGTTGGGTGCTCTTTATCTCAACAGACCATGCCTGCCTCACATATGTGTAAACCCATTCATGCCTTAACGTAAATATACTTTTTAGCCAACTATTACCATGTGCATCATATTCATCAAGCATGTTATCCCATGCAACTAAAAACTGATTTCATCTTCGATACCATCCATAAACACTGGCAAGACACTTTTCGCTGTACCGGTACCTTTAAACACACCATTTACATGCTCCAAGGCATTTTCCATCATATGTTATGTGCAAAGCCTATGGTATGTATCTGGCATGACATTTAAGATAGCCTTCTCCATTGCAGCATCCTAATCTATGAAAATTGTTTTTGGAGTCTTTTCAGACATAACTTGCAAAAATGTTTCAAATAGCCAAATGAAGGAATCAGTAGTTTCATCATATAATAATGTTGCACCAAAGGTAACAATCTCTCAATGATGATTCAATCCAACAAATAGTGTAAAAGGTTGATTCTCTTTATTAATTTTGTAAATCGTATCAAAACTCGCAACTTCATCAAATTGACCATTATCAATTATCATTTTAGCATCAGCGTAAAATATATTCGGAATTTTCTTTTCATTATCTGACTGTAAAGGGGAAAAAATGAAGGATTTCTTAAATGTTGTTTAAAGAAATAATTTAGAATATAACTTGCTTCTCCATATGCCATTTGTTTTTGTCGTCTTATTCTAAGGTAATTCTTTTGATCGAGTCTTGTGTATCTAAGGGACTCTCTCCCACTCGCTTGCTTTACCATTAATTAACTCAAAAGTAGACTTGAGTGAAATTTCAAATTCATTTGCCAAATCTACTTCTATTGCCTGTGAACTGGATATTTTTCTTTAAGAAGGTAATATATGAGTGCACTCTTCCATTACTAGAGGATGATTGTGTGATTCCATATAATGATAAACAAAAAAATTTATTCTTTTTCCTATCTAATTTAACACATAATTGAGCGCCACAACCAATTCTTGTCTCTGCTCTAGGTTTTACAGTCAAATAATCTCATTTATCTTTCAATCGCAACTAACTTTAGTACAAACAAATTGCCTAGGGGTGATTTCACCTACACGTTTCTTTTAACCAAAGGTTTCTTTTCTAATACTAAGCCCCACTTTTGACCCATACGCATTGTAGAAATCATATGTTGATTTATCGAAATCAAACTCTATCCCATATTTAGACTTCCAATACAATTTGCTAAAATTTTCTAAAACAACATCAGTTGTAGACATTTAAAGAAACAATGAAAACCAAAACAATAAACTTGTAGCAACCATTAATAAAAATTATTAACTTTATATCAAGTTGCAGAGGATAAAATTATAGTGAATCAATAAGCGTTATAGAATAATAAGCTAACCTCGTTGCATTATTATTGTTGTTCAAGTTCTCGCTCAATGGAGCAAATTGGGTTTCCCAAATTTTTCTTACTACAATTGCTAATTATTTACGAGATGAAGAGTTTTTTACCGTGAGAGAATAAATTGATAGAAGCGAAAATTGTAAGTGCAACAGAAAAACATGTTAGTAAAATACATCATTTAAGATGTTGTGTAAATAATTAATTACAAATGAGCCTTGACCATTGAATTTACTAGTGTGACATGTCAACGGATTGTTAAAAGCTCAGACAACGACCGGATGGGGAGAGGATCTAATTCCTGAAACACATTACACATGCACGCAACACAAGCCGCCATCCACCGGCCACCTCCAAATCGGCAACCACCAACCCCTACGCCTCCACTTGCAAATATTGTGGCCCCTGTGCCGCAATCACACCACAAAATCCCCACGCAACAGCCAACAGCTACGACATCCCTTCTCACTTCTCAGCAGCTGACGTTGCTGCCTTGCTGACCTTCGTGGGCGGCTTCGCTCCATACGTTGCTGGCCTTCGCATGCGACTTCGCTTTTGTCTCTACCAACACAGTCACGTAGCACAACCTACAACCCCACATGTTCATGCAACAAACCACCTTCTCTGCAGCCGACACTCTCACCATCGCTCCACCATCACAGCCCGTAGTATTGATTTTTTAACTTCTTAATTTTTGGTCTCACTTCATGTAATTTTTCCATCTTATTAAAAAGAGATGCTGAAATTATTATTATTAGGTGTTATATATTTGAATTATTTTTTTCGATTATCCTTTTCTTTTTTCTTGAAAGTGCGTATGATTATTTTCAACAATAATAAACATATGTTACAGGAGGAGCTAATTTTAATTTGTAATATCACCGCGTTTGATCTCAACCAACTAAATTGATCAATTTGATTGAGCTTTTTTTTTTTTTTTTTTATTTACTTATTCGAGCAGAAGCCCAGATAAAAAAACCCATGCTCAGGAGATCTCGAGCTTGGCCTGGTCCCTTTGTGAAAAAGCGGAGCAGAAACCTAAGTCCGAACTATTGTTGAATCAATTCGAACCGATCCCGAGTATATCCAAATTTAGGCCGGGCCCAAAATTTTACCGTTCCTAGTTCCATACTGTACTGGTGGTACTATGTGGGGAAAGACATTCATTTCAATTAGTGGCTGTCAACGTTTTGAACCGACGGGAAAAAAAAAAAAGGCAAGAAAAGGAAGGAAGAGTCTCGATGGTTAATGGCCATAGACATGTCTGCAGAGTGAGATGGGTGGTGATTCGTGATTGTGGTAGGAAATGTATGGGAAAGTGTACGATCATGCAATGGCACAATTACCATCACCGACCATCGGTCCTTGCGTAGCCTCGATCTTTTGACATGTCACATCCTCTTCATTGCCAAAGCCTCACGCGCCAATCTGTGAACAGTTTAATAACTCTTGGCGGGCCCCAACAGTAATTCATCCCTCGTCAAGCTAATCGGACGGTCCACGTTGGAACTATCCGCAAAAGTTATATCCAAAAACGCCCACGATCTTCACATCTGTTGACAAAGTGGGGCGAGTTGACGAATTTCATACATCTCCAGGTACGCTATTTAGCCGAGCACGTTCTCCCAGCAATAATTTCTCTGTCACAGAACAAAAAGCGAAATGAATAATAATATATAAAATTTTGGAACTACAAAGTGAACGTATACTGATTCCTGAACGTAATCTTCTTCGCTCATTTCTCTTTTGTTTCTGTTCTTCTCTCTCTCTTTTTTCCGCATTCAAAGAGAAAAAAAGTAAAAAAAAATCCTTTCCCCTAACGTAACCCTAGATTTTCTCAGCCAACCAAACACCAACTTTCCCGAGAAATTCCCAAACCCAAACCCCAATTACACACCCAATTCACTCCACCACCACCACCATTCACTCCCCTCGCATCCCGTCATTTTCCCGAGAAAATCCCTTCCCCCAATTAAATTTTGATTTTCCGAGAAAATTCCTACTTTGTAATTCCCGGTCATGGGAAAGATATTCCGGGAATACAGCAAGCCGAATAATGCCTCTTCATCGTCCACCTCCGAAAGCAGCACCACGTCGACGTCGATCACCGAGACGGTTAACGGATCTCACCAGTTCAAAATCACCGGGTATTCTTTGTCGAAGGGCCTGGGGATCGGCAAGTACATAGCGTCCGATACGTTCATGGTGGGCGGTTATGCGTGGGCGATTTATTTTTATCCCGATGGCAAAAGCGTGGAGGACAATGCCGCGTACGTTTCGCTTTTTATCGCGTTGGCTAGTGAGGGCACTGACGTGAGGGCGCTTTTCGAGCTCACTTTGTTGGATCAGAGCGGCAAAGAGCGTCACAAGGTTCACAGCCATTTTGGCAGGACGCTTGAGAGCGGGCCTTATACCCTTAAGTATCGCGGTAGCATGTGGTGAGATTCCGTTTCTTTGATATTTCTTTGTTGATTTGTGTCAATTATTCGCTGTCACATTTTCAAGAATTTGTTATAAACCTGGGTGTTTATATCCGTTGTTTGAAAATGATAATAGTTGAATCCTTGAAAATGGAGGTCAATACATTAGGGTTTTGGGCAACTAGAGGTTGAAATGTTTATATTATGTTCAGCCGGTATGATTGTTTGGTTGAAGTTCTTGTAGTAATTCATAAACATGTGGGTTATAACAAGCAATTGCTTTCCAAGCGCCTTATGGTGGGTGTGATCATTGGATGTTGTTACAGGGGGTACAAGCGGTTTTTCAAGCGAACTCTTCTGGAACAATCAGACTACCTCAAGGGTGATTGCCTCTCGGTCCACTGCAGTGTTGGTGTTGTGAAGTCACACACGGAGGGGCCTAAGATTTACTCCATAGCAGTACCGCCTTCTAACATTGGTCAGCATTTTGGCCAACTACTGGAAAGTGGGAAGAGAACTGATGTAAATTTTGAAGTCAATGGTGAAACATTTGCTGCTCACAAATTGGTTCTTGCTGCTCGTTCGCCTGTTTTTAGGGCCCAACTTTATGGTCCAATGAAGGATCAGAACACCCAGTGTATAAAAGTTGAGGACATGGAGGCCCCAGTTTTTAAGGTTCCGTGCATCTTCTATCTTTTCCTGGCCTTGCAATTTTAGCTTTTGTTGTAATTTTGTTGTATGTATGTCTGCATAGTAATTTTGTTGGTTATCTGAAAGTTCTTCTGATCTATATGATTAGTTTGATGTGTGATATATCTGATGCCAGATTGTGACCCATGTTAGATGATAGTTTGGCCCATTGCATCAATCAATGTTGTTTTGCTTTTTAGCAGAATGGTCTGATTTCTTTTTCACTTATTCTTCCATCCGGCTTAGCACATTTAGTCAACAAATATGACATTTAGCACTTATTTCTATGTTGGCAATTTGATTTGTGATCATGTGACACTAATTGCCTTTGATTCATTGCATTTCTGACGTGTTTATAACCTATCAGGCTTTACTACATTTCATATATTGGGATGCTCTACCTGACATGGAAGAGCTTACTGGTATGAGTTCAAAGTGGGCTTCTACTTTGATGTCTCAGCATCTGCTTGCAGCAGCTGATAGGTATGGTCTGGAAAGGCTTAGGTTGCTATGTGAGGCCAACCTCTGTGAGGATGTTGCCATTAACACTGTGGCAACTACATTAGCATTGGCAGAGCAACACCATTGTTTCCAGCTGAAGTCCGTATGTCTCAAATTTGTTGCAATGCCAGAAAATCTGAGAGGTGGTTATTCCATAGATACTATTCATTTTCAGCAAATATACATTGTGTCTAATAATTTTGTTATAACATTGTGCTTCATACTTTGGAAAGAAAAATTTTATTTTATGAACTCTGCAGCCGTCTATCTGATTGACAGTTGTCCCTTTTGCATACATCTCAATGCCAACATTTTGAACTTGTGTTGTGCCACCCTCCACACAGCTACTTGGTGAAATGTCGTTAAAATGGGATGGCAAGTGATCATATCTTTTGGAAGCTATATTATCACACAATGCATGTTTCATTTACTAAAATTTCATTTCATTGCCAAAGACCAATGTACTTCTTCACATGTCAATGGCATTTCGATTGAAAACCTTTACTGGAAAGGTCATTGTTGGGTCTTAACACTATTTCAGAACAGAATAAAAAGTTGTATGTGCATCATTATTAGGTTGAAAGATGTCCGGATTTCTTGGAATGTTGAGGTTTATTTTCTCTCATATTTTTTCTTTTACCTTTTGCCAATGTGATGCTGAAACCTGTTTTGTATCATTGTTTTTGCAGCTGTGATGCAAACTGATGGATTTGAGTACTTGAAGGAAAGTTGCCCCTCGCTTTTGACTGAGCTCTTAGAGTATGTGGCTAAAGCGAGTGAGCACTCTGTGGTAGTTTGCAGGCATGGGCATGAAGCTATACTTGACGGCAGTGACGTGAATGGTAGACGGGTGAAGCAAAGGCTATAGGAAACATATCTTTTTATGCATTTTCTTTCTATCAAACAAATATAAGAAGAAATCAAATCCTCTCTTTTAGGATTAGAAACAATTTTCCCCTGTTCAGCTTTTGTATTTTGTAAGTGTTGTAAATTCAGTTTTATCTTTTTCACATTTAGTTTCACCTGGTTGGGTTGGCTTGTTATTTGGAGGTTTTTTCATTCTGCATATTCTGCTTTCCTTGTTTTATGGTATGGTTTCTTGGAATTTCGATAAGCATCTTATTCAAAGTTCCGTGCTCAAGTGATTCTTTCAAAATATTAGTTTGGTATTTGCAACCGTTTATTCATATTTACAATAATGAAACGTCCTAAATGGCTTTTGTGATATCGCGGATCAAATATGCTGGTTGTATTTGGAAGGAAGACACCTTTGCACAATGCGTACTACGGGTGTTGGTCAATTCAAATTATACTTTAAATGAATCTATGGGACGCTTTCAAAAGGAAAAAAACAAAAAAATAAACCCTATAATATATGTAGATGGCCTATGTTTATTTATACAGGGAGAGAGTGTGGGTTAGGTTCTATTCAGAGATTTTACATTTTAGGCAAAATGCATATGGTGGGTTTTGTCGTGTGTAAATTTTAAAGTAAAAAACGTAATAAGTTGTTCAATGGCTTAAACAAGGTTATGAATGTCATTTAAAAATGTCTGAACATAATTTTTTTTTCTTAAAATTAATATGTGCTAGAGAAAATTTAGATCTATGGATGATATAAAATTAGTTATAAGAATACATAGAATTGTGTAAGAGAATCAGATGAAATTAACTTAACTAGAAATAGGTTATAGAATTGCTTGTATAAATAACATGAACATTAAGGAGAAAAATGAACATTATAAATTAAAAGAATAATTAATTAATTAATCAAATAGGCCCTTTTGTTGTGGAACGGTGACGTTGGGCCCTTGGCCTCCGTGCAGCTATAAAACGAAACTTGTAGTGGGTACCGCGCTGGCGTGAGCGAATTCCGAAAGCAAAGAAGCAGAACCCTGTCTATTCCGGCGACGAAAAAATGGTAAAGTTGCCTTCTTTGGAAAAAATTGCAGATGCGGGTTACTCTGTTTCGGGTTTATTGTGTTCCTTTCCGAATCTTTGCAGCATATATGTATGTGTATTGGTAAAATTTTTGTGTGTGCTCTGTCAAATCGCTGGGTTTTGATTTTCTTGCGGGTTTTGTCTGGTTGCAGTTGTTCTTTTCCTACTTCAAGGATTTGGTGGGCAGAGAAGTTACTGTTGAGTTGAAGAACGATTTGGCAATAAGAGGGACTCTACATTCAGTTGATCAGTACCTCAATATCAAGCTTGAGAATACCAGAGTGGTTGATCAAGACAAGTACCCTCACATGGTATGTACCCTACTCTTTCACTCCTAAATTTGTAGGTCTTTTTTATTTTTATTTTTTTCCCTTCAATTACCTGTTTTGATTTCTGGCGTGTGAATGGAATTGGAAATTTTAGGGTTTTAGGACTCAGTAGTGCTTTTAAGTTTTAATCTATGGGGATGACTGTATACTGGGTGGTATTTCCTTTACCTCAAAATTCATTGTTGGTTTGCTTTCAGGGTGGGAATGTTCAAAGGCGATTTGGAAATTTGGGGTTTTTAGTTTACTTTATGGTTAACTTAACTTTCAATGTAACATTACGTGGATGTAGGTGAGATAATATTGTTTTATCATTGTAACAAGGGTAGTTATTTATCAGTTTGCTTCCACGCAGGTGGGTTTGCTCTCACTGAGTTGATCAATTTTTACAAATCTGGGTGTTTATTCTTAATTTCCTGTAGGCCATAAGTTTCAAGTCCAATGATGTCCTTTTTATTTAGAGCCTTGAATCTGAACTGTTGTACTATCTTCTCTTATTTTTTATACTTGTTCTTCCTCTGCCCTTTTTCCCATTCTATAAGATGGATGAAAAAATAAGCAGATATTAGCAGTTGATGTTGCTTACTAGCTACCATGAGTGTAGTCTTATAGAATCTGGTGGCGCTCTCTCACCTTGTCATCTTTCTGTCTCTGTCTGTCCCTCAATGAATATGTTTTGTCTTGGTGTTTGACTTTTTTGTCGCTATTTTTGCTGAAAGTTTATTGGATTTTAATTTGGTCTTGTATACGCACTCTTTGAAGGGGAGTACTGCCTTGCTACAAAATGTGATGCTTGTCAGGGAGGTGGTGTTGTCTTGCATTCAGCAATAATTATCTTTTGATGTACCTGTTGAATATTGATGGAAACTTGATCAGGCCATAGTTTTTTAAATAAGAGATCAAATCAAAGTTATCATGGTAGATATGGTGATGTAATCATATAGGTGCTTTTCGATTTAAATTGAATTCTTGGGTTTGTAAGGTTTTTGAATCTTTTAGGGATGTAAACACTTATGTTTAGAGTCAAAATTATTATAATGTAAAACTTTTGTTTAGAGTCAAAGTTATTTTAATGTCAAGGACACTTTCTATTGAACTTCAAATTATGTACAATTTAAAATGTTGTTTGAGTATTCTAAATGAATGAATGATTTCCAAAATTAATTTCCTAGTGAGATTGAATTGTGTGGAATTTTTAAAATCTAATACACATGATGCAAGAAACTGTAGTTGCAGAGTTTTAGACTGGAGCCTAGGTGTTCCCTGTTGGGGATATTATCCTGCATCAGCTGATAATGATTCTTTGGCTAAGTATACAAGGAGTGGGCAACCCTCAACTTTGGAGTTAGTTTTTGAGGATGAGTTAGGCCCGTATGTTCATGTTCTTAGTCCTGCCTGCTTGTACTTTTTGATATTTGTTGACTGTGAAGGATTTTGATGACCTGATTATTACATGTTCTGTGATGTATTACTGACATGGAAGTAAATTTTCCATTAAGGTAGTGGTAGTGTTTCCGGCATTCTCACTATCAATTAGTATCCTTTTTTTAATTATTTATTTATTTTTTGCCTTTCCATCTTCCTGCATAATTTTTGTTTATTTTCAAAGTGCTTTAATGCTGTGCTTGAAATGCTGGTCTGGGGATATCACTGAGTATGGTTTTTGAAACCACTAGACTTGTGTCCTTTGAGAACCGTTAGTGCACACACTTCCTGAGTTATACAATAGGTGTTCATATGTGTATCTTCTGGTTGAGTGCAGCTTTCAGTGAGGAACTGTTTCATCAGGGGATCGGTGGTTAGATATGTTCAACTACCTCCTGATGGCGTTGATGTTGACCTGCTTCATGATGCTACAAGAAGAGAAGCCCGGGGTGGCTGAAGTTAATTGTTTAAATCTTCAACATGCTTTTGTAGACGTTGGTTTTTCTTCTTTTAGATGTAATTGTTCTTCTGTTTCAACAAAGCCTAATTGAAGTTTAAAGGCTGTATATCTGTTCCCCGTGCTAATGTGGATGGAGTCCCTTCTATTAATTGGGAAAGTGTTGTTTGGTTGTGTTAACAATCTGTTTATCTGGGATTTTTCTGAAGCAGATTATTGAAGCATCAGCAATTGTCACTTTTTATTTTGTTCTGTGAATGCGGCTGTTATGGCCGTACTTCAAATTCAGACGTGCAGGCTTGGTGTGTGTTTTTCAAACATTAGGTCAACACAGTTCAAATTGAGTCTTTTTACCGAGCAGCTTGATGCCAAAGGAATATATACATATACATATTCACCCAGAGTATCCAATAATCGGATCCCCTTTTTTCCTGTGGATTTACATTCCTTAAAAAGTTGACATATCTCTTCTTGCCATCTTCCATTTCGTTCCACATCTGTCTGGATGATTAGCTGCCTCCGTGCTTTAACCGTCTTCCAACTTAACCTTCAATATCACCTCTATACAAAGTAATTTTGGCACGTACAGAATATATTTCTTTAATAAATTATTGAATTGAAGGAAATTGAGATTCTCCCCATATTTGGCAATTAATATAGTCTCTTATTTTACACTTCCTTTCATCAAAGATTTCAACACATAAATCTCTCTTTACCTTTCAAAAAAGAATTGGGTTCCGATCAACCGTTACATTTTCTGGAGGTCCAAATGGCCGACTCTAATACACCAACTCAGGTACATGCATCTTGTTTTATATCTTACTTCATATTTTTTTCACTCTTTTATTCATGCAAATCCAAGATGTTTTTGGACTATCTGTGCATCAGCAGGTTTGCGTTCTGAAAGTAGAACTCCAGTGTTGTGAAGCATGCCCCAGTAAAGTGAATAAAAAGCTGCTGAAAATCCAAGGTTATACATATATATTGACTCGTACCCTTTATTTCTTTGTGGTAACTGGAAAAGGGCAAAAGTTGAAACAAATAATAAAGTTTAATATTTTATCTTATTTTATTTTTAATTTAATTTGCTTTGGGATATAGGAGTGCAAGGTATCCACATAGATGCAGAAGAAGGGTTGGTAATAGTTACTGGTTTATTAGATCCAGCCATAATCAAGCAGACAATAGGAAAACTCGGTGTAGAGGCAGAGCTATTGGCCTATGAAAAGGATCCTAAAAAGGCCAAAAAGAAACTTGATCACTTCTTGAAGGGCGGCAACTCCAAGGACAATAAAAGAAATCTAGAGGAGAACAACGATCACGATCATGATCGTGGCTGGTGTGAATATGATGCTCATTGCGTTATGCCTAATTGCACTTCCTGCCATCATCCAAATTATGGCATGAGAAGAGTGCTTCCAGGATTTCCAAGGCCAAACTATGTGCATCCAATTCATCAGCCGGTGATTTATAACAGGCCTCCTCCACCACCGCGCTATGTCAGGTGGGCAAGGCCACCCCTGCCATATCCATTCAGCATCTACGAACAACAAGGGCAGGACGTTGGCAACGCCCCTCACCACATATTGAGTGACGAGAATGTTAGCGTTTGCAGTGTAATGTGAGCTTATCTGCTTGATATCATTTCAAGTTCTAATTGTGACGCTTAGTAGTTTGTATTAGACAACTATTAGTTATTATTCATCTACGATTGTAATAAGGGAATTTAATGGACAAAAAATTGAGTAAAAAAATTTTTAAGTTTAGCGAATTCTCTCCTACTTATATCTATTACTAGACGCTTTAGTTTTTAGATTTTTATTCGACACTTTTGGTTTTTTCTTCTTTTTTATAAAAAAGTATAAACTCACACATCATTAAAAATTGAATCTAGAACCGAAGTCTTATGGATGACTGGAACTAGAGTTTAGCGTTACAAGTGTTGTCGTTGTATTCCATTCTTTGGCATATTGATGAATCAAATCTTCTAAAATTAGCACTATTTTGAAATTCGGTACCCTTTTCAGCGACAAGTTTAACACTTCAGTTCGGTACTCAACAAAAAATTTGGATGGTAGAAAGTTTTAAAGTTTGCATACAATTTTTATATACCTTCTAATATTTTTTTCCAAGAAGAGAAAAAAGCCGATGGGCCGACGCCCACCCACTCCTGCATCTGGGAGGGCCTAACGTGGGCTTGGAAAATCCCCTTCCATTTGCCAACCCTTAAATATGGAGCTTCTTTACTTGGGTTTCTTTTGGGCTTCAAACAAAATGGTAATTAGGTAATTTCATTGTCTTTTAAAGGGTTTTATGCTTGCTTCATAAAATAATTTCAGCAGAAAGTCGGTGAAATTTCCGAGTCACCAGGTGTTGAAATGGACACTGAAGCACAGCTTCCCAAAGGGTCAACGGCAAGGTACCACTCTCTCAATTACATTTTGCTAAAAGAGGCAACGGTTGATACAGCAAAATGAGGGTTTTGACTTTTTGAGAAGAATTAGTTGATGCAACTTTGAGCTATTTACCTTTTTGGGTCACCAGAATTTACCCTTCTTACAATCATGTGCTCTTGTCTTCTTAGCTCTGTAAAGTCTAATGGGTGATTTTCTTAACCCCATCTGGTGATTGCATTTGGTATGTCGGTGCTTCGTTGTTTTTTGTGTGCTACACTTGTTGAGTCATTGGTCATGGGTAATTTTCTACTGTTTGTATGTGTTCTCTTAAAAATCTTTTTGAGTGACTCCTTGTGTTTACATTACTTACAGGCACAAATGTGCTGCGTGCTACAAACAATTTAAGCGAAAGGATCATCTTATTGAGCACATGAAAATCTCATACCATTCGGTTCATCAGCCAAAATGTGCTGTTTGTCAAAAACTCTTCAAATCTTTTGAATCTCTGCGGGAACATCTTACTGGTGAAATATATTTTCACGTTCATTCTGATTGATCCATTGGTCAGCTGCTTATTTTGTTTCCCTTCTTATAGGTTCTTATTTTATTTTCCTTCTTATAGGTCCATTATCAAAAGCACATTGTTCGGGGATTTTCTCTGACAGAGGGTGCAATCTTTGTATGAATATTTTTGATATCCCCAGTTCTCTTAGCAAGCATAAAGAAGCATGTTCCCTTTCCGCACCTATTCCCTTTGTAAGTTGATTATTGAATTTTTACAGTTGCCGCTAGGAAACTTAGAGGATTGTTATCTCGTATAGTTTTTAAACCCTTTGACAATCAATTGCAGAACATCTGATCATTTTCTAGATATTCACACTTTGAAGATTTTGTTGACTGTTGCAGGAAAAGACACTGTCTAATGCAGAATCTCAAAAGAGAATTTCAGGGTTAGTTGATGAAAAGTGCACATGCAGAGGTCCCAAAGCAGTAGCCATGGACTGTGAAATGGTTGGCGGTGGAAGCAATGGAACACTTGATCTTTGTGCTAGAGTTTGCCTTGTTGATGAAGATGAGAATGTAATTTTTCACACTTATGTTCAACCCCAACTTCCTGTCACTAACTACAGGCATTTCCCTGCCCTACATTGTTTTTGGTTCTACAAATTAATCATTAGGAAGAATCTGCCGATCATTGATATATCTTTGTAAATAATTTCAGATATGAAGTAACTGGATTGACTGAAGAGCATATAAAAGATGCCATGCCGTTTAAAGAAGTGAAGGATAAAATTTTGGAAATTTTGAACAATGGAGAGTCTACCGGGAGGCTTATGTTGGATAAGGCCAGACTTCTTGTGGGTCATGGTCTAGAGCATGATTTGGATAGCTTGAGGATGAATTATCCGGATCACATGCTGAGGTGCTATAAATATTTTAAAGATTTTTGACCTGGATAATTGATTTGAGTTCACTTTCATTGTAAAAATGATGGATTTTTATTTGAACTGGAACATATGTCATAATATGGTTCAAAGTACCCTCTCAACTGGTTATCTATGTTCACTTCAGAGTAAAATGTGTTTTTAGATCTTCTCGATCTGCAATAAAATCAAACTTGATTGTGATTTGGGATTTGGAAATGAGATTCTTTCTCAATGCTTTGAATCACACTTCTTTTAGATCAATCTTGTGATGTATCTATGATTACCTTCTTTATCTTGTTTCCTGGGATTAAATTTCAAGTCTTCTCCAGCAAAGGCCACCAAACTCAAGCAGCCACCGTTATTGTAAAAGTTTTGATGAAATTTCTACTAGTAGCACTTAAACTTAGCTTCAAAAGTTTTTGTTGGAGAAAAATAACTCTGAACTCTGTTTGTATCTAGTTGCATTAGTTTCATAAGTTTTACGTGGTGAAAAAATAACTCTGACCTCTGTTTGTATCCAGTTTCATGTCCTCGGCTCTCACAGTTTCGATTTCAATATTTTGAAGACATTTTCGACTATCATATATTTTGTCTATGCAGCTTCATTGTTGCATTGAAGCATGGCCCCTTTTTTTGCGCCTTAAGATAACCTTTTCTTTGTGTAGGGATACTGCAAAATATCGTCCATTGATGAAGACAAATCTGGTTAGCCACTCGCTCAAGTACCTCACCAGAACATATCTAGGGCAAGTTCTTTTTGCTTTCAGCATCCATCCTGATTACTTCTCTCCTTCCCCTCCCTCCCCCCCCCCCCCCGGTCCCCCTCTCTTCTCTTCTTTAATTTTTTTAATTTTCTTTGTTATCCTGAAGTTTCTTGTTCATGTGGAGCTGCTATTGATGTTTATTTTCTTTTACGAGGGAAAAAGGAAAGAGGAAACTTTAACTGATTTAGCATCTCACTATTACACTGTTAAACTACAAAGGTTCTTGGATGGTGTTTATTTTAGAGAGTCTGGTAACTTTTTGAAAATTTATAGTTGATGTGATAGGAGAAGCAAAAATTCATAAAGAAGGTCAAAGAAGAAATTTAGTAAAATGAAAGGAAAATAGTCTCTTTTGTTCCCATGCATTTATCTATATGTGCATTTTATGCTTTCAAATAACATGTCGGCAGAGTATGGTATGGTCAACCACTTGGTGTCTATTCAATGTTCGGAGTTCTGCGATCACTAATGTAATCTGTAAGAAGGATACAAAATCACCATATTTATTTGCTTCACAGGTATGATATACAGTCAGGGGTGCATGATCCATATGAAGATTGTGTATCTGTCATGAGACTGTACAAGAGATTCCGCAGCCAAAATCATCAAGTAGAAGAAATTGGAAACCGAAATACTACCGGCAGTTTCGATTCTTACAAGTACAAGGAGCTCGAGAAGATGAGCCCAACTGAACTGTACGATATATCAAAATCAGGCTATAGATGCTGGTGTTTGGATTAGTATGGAGCCTTAGCTTATGTATCTCTGCTTTCTTCATCTCTATGTATATGGTAATTTTTATGAAGCACCACCCTTCTGATTTCGCACGCACATATATGAATGCTGTTCTATTGTAAATCAAATTATGGTCTCCATCATCAGATATCGCACCATGTTTCTAGTTTCAAATTAGCCTTCTTTCTTTTTTGTTTTATGCAAATGGGGGAAATTTGAGGTGCAAATATTATATAATTAAAAGGGGAACGAATAAGAAGATTATCATCATCATCATCATCATTATTATTTTTGTGGGATGCCATGAATTATTTATTCATCCAACCGGCCATCAAGCGGCGTGTAATATCCTATTTCGTAATCACGCAAATAGCATTTCAGTTGCGAAAGAAGTATTTAATTATTTGTTTGTCGTTGTACTTGTTGATCTTATTTTAGTCATGCGAACCGCCCGCCCGGCCGCCTTTCGCTATCTTGACTTTTGTACATTTACAGCAAAAAGACGAGCAAAACGTTTCAATCAATCTGCGAAGAAAATCAAGCTAAATGGTAATCATACAGAGACTTTTCCGCTCTTATCTCATTTAACATGTCACTCTCCTAGTCACTAACCAAATGAAATGAAATGAGTTTACGGAGTCCAATTCGAATCGCCAAACTGTATCTACAATCTCTAGAAGAAGAGCCTTGAAACTGATGGCGTTGAATTATCAACAACGCAGTATATGGCGCGAAGTGCTCGAGCTGACGAAGACGGCGCAGGACAAGAACACCGACCCTCTGACATGGGCCATTCAACTCAGCTCCACGCTCAACTCGGCCGCCGACGGGGACGGCCTGACTCTCCCATCCACTGAGCTGGCTCACCTCCTCGTCTCCCACATCTGCTGGGACAATCACGTTCCTATCACATGGAAGTTCCTCGAGAAAGCCTTGACTTTGAATATCGTCCCTCCCTCTCTCGCTCTCGCCCTCCTCTCCACCAGGTTTAAATTTTCGTGTTTTTATATTTATGCTTACAGTTACATTGGTTTTTTTTTTAATTTAATTAAATAATAGAAAATGCAATCATTTATTTACTACAGGGTCATTCCAAATCGACAGCTTCACACTGCAGCATATAGGCTTTATTTGGAACTTCTCACGCGGCATGCCTTTTCTTTTGCATCACTAGTGAATGGGCCAAATTACGATAAGTATGAATCAAACTCGTTTCTTTCTATTTTGACACTCTATCTGCAGCGGTAAAGTGCTAACTGTGGTTTACTTATTATTAACTTTCAACTCCTATTTCGCAGCTGGAACTTCTCATTTCAGCTCAGCTGCATGCATTTTGTTTCATGTTGTTTTTGTTGGATATTTTACTTGGACATTATTGATGTGATGAGCACTAACCCGTCCTCAATGTGAAATTTACAGGATCATGAATTCTATAGATGGTGTTCTTAATCTTTCCCAGATTTTTGGCCTTAAAGTGTGTGAGTCAGGGGTTCTTCTTGTTGAGTTTGTCTTTTCAGTTGTATGGCAGTTGCTTGATGCATCATTAGATGATGAAGGCTTGCTGGAATTTTCTTCAGACAAGAATTCCAAATGGCCAACTAGGCCTCAAGAGATGGAAATAGATGGTATTGATGGCTTTATTGATGAGAGGTCTGAGCACCACGAGGGACTTTTCAGAGCTAATACTACAATGGCCATCGAGTTAATTGGAGAGTTTCTTCGAAACAAAGTCACTTCAAGGATTCTTTACCTGGCACATATAAACATGTAAGAGCTTTTTTGTATTAGGTATCTTTTAACTTCATCTTAAATAATGATTGACATTACTAATATTTGAGTTGATTTCTTTTAAAGTTTGGAGGAAGGTTATTTTGAGATGTCATTAATGCATGTACCCCTTTTTTCTTCCCAGGCCATCAGACTGGGGAGGTTTCATTCAGCGGCTAAGGCTGCTTGCACTGAAGTCAGCTGCTTTGAGGAATTCGAAAGTTATAACTCCCGAGGCCCTTCTGCAGTTGGCATCTGATACACGTAGGGATTTGGGTAGGAAGTCTAAAACAGCACCACAAAAAGATTGTCATGCTGTCACATTTCCTGGTTCTTTAATGTCATTGGCTGGTCAATGTAATGGGACCAGTCGGTCTGCCCTGTGGCTTCCAATTGATTTGTTTCTGGAAGATGCTATGGATGGAACTCAAGTTGCTGCAACTAGTGCTGTTGAAATTCTCACTGGTAAAAGTGGATTGTTGTATTGTGATGCTAGTTCATTGCTTTCTCTACTTCTTCTAGGCAGCATTATTTAGACAAGTCAATAATGCAGGTTTGGTAAAGGCTCTGCAGGTAGTAAATGGTACTACATGGCATGATACGTTTTTGGGTCTGTGGATTGCAGCTCTACGGCTTCTTCAAAGGGTAGGAGTTAGTACCAGCTTGATTTTGTTGCTTCAAATTTTGAAAATAGTTTTTGTCAGCTTGCCTAAACTTTTTGGGATGTGGTATTGCTTTATGGCTGAGGAATCTTAAACATCTATGTTGTGTCTAATGTACGAATTACCTGTTTTATAAATAGAGCAAGAACATGAAAAAGAAATGTTCAAAAAATAGAAATGTAAGCTGTGAGTTTAGTAACTTTGAGCATGCGTGGGTGGAATTTGCTTCTGTTTACGCCTACATACATTTGATTGATTCCTGATTGGATCTGTCTAGCCAATCTAGTCACTTGCAATTTGACCTGAGTCATTTTCAAGGTTCCAGTGTAACTTTATATGTACGTACATGCTTCTGTTTCGAGAAATCTGTAATGACACGCCTTAATTTTTTATTTTGGGGTACCTTTTAGGAAAGGGACCCATCAGAAGGCCCTGTACCTCGCATTGACTCTTGCTTGTGCATGGTATTGTCTGTTACAACACTTACGGTTGCTGACATTATTGAGGAGGAGGAAAGTGAGTTGATTGATGAACCTGAACAAAGCCCAAGCAATCTTCCAAAAGGGAAGCAGGCTCCAGGAAGACGGCGGAAAGATTTAGTCACAAGTCTACAACTGCTGGGTGATTATGAGGACATGTTAACTCCACCTCCATCTGTTCGTTCAATAGCCAATCAAGCTGCTGCAAAAGCAATTATGTTCATTTCAGGTCTCACAGTTGGTAATGGTTACTATGAAAGTGTGAGCATGAATGGCTTGGCCACGAGCTGTTGTAAGTGATATTATTATTTTGGTTTAACAACTTTATTTATGTAGTTTATTTTGTGGAGCAAAGAAGTAACTTTTATACATGTTTCTGCCTGGGCCCATCTTTACATATATCTCCCCCAAGCTTTTCTTGAACAAAATATTGTTGATTAATCAATCATTTTGGAAATTTCCCTTAATTTAAGATTTCAAAAGGAAATTTTTATGTACTAATTGAATCTGAAAATTACATAGCCCCTTCCATATTATTCATCTTGGATTCTTATTCTTAAATATGTTTTTGAATTTCCCTTTCATTGACCGTGGAGAGATTGTCTTGTTTTCTTTAAATAACTTTGCTTTCAATCTTTCACTTTCCTTGCAGTAGGAAACATGCGGCATCTAATCGTCGAGGCATGTATTGCCAGGAATCTGCTGGACACATCTGCATATCTCTGGCCGGGCTATGTGAATGCTTCAGACAGCAACCAAGTACCCTGTAGTATCGCTACCCAAATGTCTGGTTGGTCGTCGTTGATGAAGGGGTCGCCTCTAACTTCATCTCTGACAAATGCTTTAGTTGTAACTCCAGCTTCTAGGTATGCTGCTTCTTGAATCTTTCAATACCATATCTATTAATTTCTTTTTGTAGCTAGATCTATCATTCTAATTATTGCCCGTGAATCACACATTTTCTATCAATTTCTTTATTTTATGCTCATTTTATTATAATGTAATTTATCAAGTACAGTGCCTGGCTAACATAAAAAAGTTAGAATGAATGAAATAACTGTGACAATGGTTGATCTAATCTCATTATATTAGTCAACGACCTTGCTGAATTTTTTCTGCTGAAATATTGATCGAGTGGCCTGGATGATTCTACCTAATATAGTTACACAAATGAAAATGTGATCTCAGTCAATGCACGTTCTTAATGCATACTTGAAGTGATAGCTTTTATTTTTCCACTATTATATTTCCAATTTGGCTAGGAAAACAGCATGGTTGTTAACTGCAGCATTCCCTATTTTCTGAATATGACCTGGTCTTCAGTTACAACAATCTTTTTCCTGAAGCCAGGTATATCAGATGCTCTTTTTTGTAAATTTACCCAGTGATATGGGAACTTAATTTAAGCTCATGGATTTGATGGAAGCTTAGCAGAGATTGAGAAAGTATATGAGATTGCAATCAATGGTTCAGATGATGAGAAGATATGTGCTGCTACAGTTCTTTGTGGGGCATCTCTGGTTCGTGGTTGGAGTGTTCAGGTAACATAGTGGATGCTATTATGTTTACTTACAGACTCTATCTGCCAATGGCAAACTTTCTCACTGTCTTCCTTATTGGTTCAGGAGTCGTGTTACTTTTCGTGGTTCCTATGTCCTTGATAGTGAATTTTTCTTTTCATTCTTGTTTGTAGGAAAACACCATTCTTTTCATTATAAAGCTGCTGTCACCTCCGGTTCCTGCAGATTATTCTGGGAATGAAAGCCATTTAATTGGTCATGCTGCATTACTGAACACTCTTCTTGTTGGAATATCCTCTGTAGATTGCGTCCAGATTTTTTCTTTACATGGCTGGGTAGGTTCTATTTCAACATATTATATCTTCATGTTTGAAATTTAAACTAATAGCAAAAATAGAAGTGAAACAAGTTCTTGAAGAGGTTCGGTTACTAGAGTGTAGAAAGAATATGTCCTTGGTTCATGGAAAATAAATGAAATCTAGAGGGCTCCTATTTATTTGAAGATGAAGAAAGGAATCCTCCTAAATTCTTTGTATCTATGAAATAAAAAGAAACCCTGAGAGCAAAAAATGGAGATTAGAAAGAAATTGAAGTAGCATGCTTTCCTCATCCGTGTAGGTCATTTTGCTAATGATCTTAACTAATGATACATGTCTGCTTGCATATATTTCTGCTGACTCAATGATTGAAAATAGTGGAATTTATTAAAATAAAAATAGACAAAAGCTAAAGGTCCAATCTAAGGAATGAAGAATCCTAAGGTCTTCATGTTGTCAGCTAATTTTGTTCAATTCCTATTGCCAGGTTCCACTACTTGCAGCTGCGTTGATGCCCATTTGTGAGGTTTTTGGATCAAGCAGACCAAATGTCTCATGGACTCTTTCATCAGGAGAAGAATTCTCTTGCCATGCAGTGTTCTCCAATGCATTTACCATTCTAGTGAGATTATGGAGGTTTCATAAACCTCCTCTTGAACAGTTAACCGTAGACATGCCACTGGTTGCTTCCCAACTAAGTCCTGAATATCTCCTGCTAGTTCGTAACTCTAAATTAGCATCTTTTGGAACTTCACCAAAGGATCAAATGAAAAGCAAGAGATTTTCAAAAAATATAAAGCTTTCCACAGATCCCATATTTATGGACTCTTTTCCCAAATTAAAGCGATGGTATCGACAGAATGAAGAGTGTATTGCTTCCACCCTCACTGGTCTTGTACATGGGACCTCTGTTCATCTGATTGTTGATGTGCTTCTTACTAAGATGTTTAGAAAGATTAATAGAAGTGGGACGCCTTTAACTTCTGCAAGTTCTGGAAGTACTAATTCATCTGGGCCTGGTTTGGAGGATGTATCAATTAAACTCAAAGTTCCTGCATGGGACATCCTGGAAGCAACTCCTTTTGTGCTTGATGCTGCTCTGGCTGCCTGTGCCCATGGCAGGCTGTCACCTCGTGAACTGGCTACAGGTTTGTCTAATATACTTAAAAAGGGAAGGAATGCTTTTGTTATTGAATCTTTATCATCTAGGAGCAGACATTTACTTGAAAAATGAAAGTACACTTAGAGCTTGGTGAGAAGGGATCTAGTGGTTGGAAGTTCATGCAGTTGATTATTATATGTTTATTTCTGTATGCTGGGCCTACATAAACAGTAAATTAGTGACCCATTCATTTCATATAAGATAATGACTTTTCTTTTTCTTAAGATATTGTATTTTTCATTTGCAGAAGTTTAAATCCACTATGGTAAGTTTCATATTGATTTCTTATCCTAAAATATTGTTTTTGATAAGTCCATGTCAATGTCTGAAATCCTAGTGTCAAATTAATGTTTACTTGATGAATTGTTACAAAATTGCCACTGACCTCAATTTTTCTTTATATATATCACCATTTACAAAAATATTGTTTGTTGATCTGTCCGTATTATCTTTTCAATGATCTAAACGTGTCTTGTTGGCATCTGTGAGGTGGTAAACATACATATGGATGTACATATGGAATGTATAACGGTTTTATTCATATTTCTCAATATATTGTATTCTTGGCTGCCACTTAAAATCTTTGTACTCTTATCTCAGGACTCAAAGAACTTTCTGATTTTCTTCCAGCAACTCTGGCAACCGTTGTTAGCTACTTTTCTGCGGAAGTAACACGGGGCTTATGGAAGCCAGCTTTTATGAATGGAACTGACTGGCCAAGCCCTGCTACAAATTTATCCACTATAGAGCAACAGATTAAGAAAATCCTAGCTGCCACTGGTGTTGATGTCCCAACACTTGCCGTAGGTATTTCTTTATATTGTCTGTTCTGTGAGTTATTATATCTGCTTTGTTGAATGCCCATCAATGGACACAATGAAATTTGTTCATGTCTACGGCCTTACTGGCTTCACAACAAAGAATAATCATCTGTTTCCATCCAACTCTTTTGAGTAAAAGTCGTGTCAGTCAAACCCTCCTAAACACAGTGTTACTTATGGTTGAGCAGGTATTATTAGTAAGGAAAATATGTACCAGGGAATTAATAATTTTAACTTGAGATTTTGATCAACACATATACATTCTTAGACATAGGAGGTTCGGCTCCTGATGATAAAGGTGGAAGAGTGGAATTACTTGTGGTTTTGTCCATGTTATAATAAATGAGTGTGACGAATGAAATATCATTTCAAAGATTTACAGGGAATTTTATGGTTCTATAAATCAGTCTGTTTGATATTATGCCTCAAACTTGTTTGCTTGCAGGGGGAAATTCTCCAGCTACACTTCCTTTACCTTTGGCTGCCCTAGTTAGCCTCACAATAACATTTAAACTTGATAAATCCTCTGAACGTTTTCTCGCTCTAGTAGGCACTGGCTTGAGTTCTCTTGCCTCTAGTTGCCCCTGGCCATGCATGCCTATTGTAGCCTCACTATGGGCTCAGAAAGTAAAGCGTTGGAATGACTACCTTGTGTTCTCTGCTTCTGGCACAGTCTTCCACTATAATACTGATGCTGTAGTCCAACTCCTCAGGAGCTGCTTTGCATCCACTCTTGGGTTGACTTCCTCCCACAATTACAGCAATGGTGGTGTAGGTGCCCTTCTTGGCCATGGATTTGGCTCTCACTTTTCAGGCGGTATCTCTCCAGTTGGCCCTGGTATTCTCTACTTACGAGTTCACCGTTCTGTTAGAGATGTCATGTTCATGACAGAGGAAATTCTCTCTATTTTAATGCATTGTGTTAGAGACATTGCTAGCCGTGGGCTACCCAGGGAGAAATTGGAGAAATTGAAGAAGACCAAACATGGAATAAGATATGGGCAAGTATCTCTTGCTGCAGCAATGACACGTGCCAAACTCGCGGCTTCACTTGGGGCTTCATTAGTTTGGATATCTGGTGGATCAAGTTTGGTGCACTCTTTATTGACAGAAACACTGCCATCTTGGTTTATATCAGTGCATGGAGTGGTGCAGGAAGGTGGGGAATCAGGATGCATGGTTAGCATGTTGGGAGGTTATGCACTTGCGTACTTTGTAATGTTTTGTGCAACGTTTGCTTGGGGTGTGGATGCGGAATCACGAGCATCAAAGAAGCGACCAACGGTTCTTGGGACTCACCTAGACTTTCTTGCAAGTGCACTAGACAGGAAGATATCAGTGGGTTGTGATTGTGCCACTTGGCGGGCCTATGTATCAGGGTTTGTTACCTTGATTGTGGGTTGTACACCATGGATGCTAGAGATTAATGTGAATATATTAAAAAGGCTGAGCATGGGTCTGAGGCAGTGGGATGAGGAAGAATTAGCCCTGACCCTGCTGGGAGTAGGCGGCGTTGGTGCAATGAGTGCAGCTGCCAAATTGATTGTTGAAAGTAAAATTTAGAGGCATTAGCTTATGAGATAGAAGATCACTTGTATGGATTATATTATCTATATAGGATGTTTGTAACAAAAACTGTTAAATTAATTATTATTATTATCATTATAATTGGTGTAGTTGATTGTAAAATTTAAGCTGTAGAATCAAAACATGATACGATATAATGGAAAATCTGGTTAGAATTATGAACTAACAACTACTTAACGCCTTTAGTTATGATATCGTCCCGCCAAGATCAAGATCATTTTGGGCTGTGCTGTTAGAATGCACAGTCTGTTGTTCACGCAAGTGCAATCCCCTTTATTAATAAATATTATTTATACGCTCTTTCTCGAACGGTGTGCATCCCGATCAAGACACAGTTACCCGTAAGGGCAATTTGGTACCTGCAGAAATTCATATGGCGTTAAGGTGAAACGACAGGTCGTAAAATCTTAATCCTTAACCGACACGTCGTGCTCTCACACTCTCGCCTACGAATTGCAAAATGCTTCATTGCCCCAGTCCATATCCTGACCGCCCTCTCTCTTACTTCGCTTTGGTTTTTTTTTTTTTCCTTTTTGCCCCCTTCGAAGACAAAAATGGAGGCAAAAGTTTTCCCGCTAACGTGCGCACCTCTTGTGTCGTTGCCGTGTTTACTAAAAGGTAACGTGAACGAGCGCATATCATGTTTCAAGACTAAAGGCCTGCATGGCGTAGGTTAGTTCCTTACTCAACTCAATACACATGAACTTCCTCTTGCTTTCTTTCTGCTTTTTTGTCTTTTTTTTTTTTTTTTTAATAATTGAGTTTGCAGTTTTAAGGAGGTGCGCGAACAAAGAAGAAACGCTTTTAGAAGGCATGCCGCCCGAGTACTACGATGATGTAAGTGTCCAAATACGCTCATTTCATATCTCGCTTGCTTCCTTTATTTATCTTATTTCTGGGTTTGTTCCTTATGTTTCTATATTATATATGCTTCTTTTAGGATTGTTACCGTCTGATTGTTGGGAATTCTATTCTATATGTTTGGTGTTATTAATCAACTACTAGGATATTTGAGTTTGGATTCAGTTGGTGATTTTGGGTTACTTCTGTTAATGGAGTTGGTTGGATTTTTCACGTAGTAATACGAAGGAACTCACTTTGCTCTAACATTTGGAGTTTGATTTGATTCCACATGGCTGGTCTATTTTTAGAAAACTGGGGATGGCATGTCACATTCAGCTCTCAAGTGGAAGAGTTCGTTTGTCTTGTCGCTGTATTTATAATGATTCGGTAGTTTGAAAAAAGAAAATTTATTTGATATTATTTATTTACAGTACTTTCAGTATCAATTGCAATTCATTAAATCAATGTTTCAGTATTTTTCATGATTCTAACCTTGATTGGCTAGGAATGGCAAGCTCAAAGACGAGAAAAGACTAAGGAGTTGCATCGAAGACGTCAAGAGGAAGAGGAAGAAGAGCGAAGGAAAATTGAAGAATACCGTGAAATTGGCATGCGGTTGAAGGGATATCCTGAAGAGGATGTAAGAAATGCGAAAAAACTGGTTTCTAGCTTTATCAGAGCTGAAGAAGAGGTGGAAGAGGTACAGAGTCCAACTCACTTGAATTGCTGTTCTCTTTTTCTTTTTTCCTTTTTTCTTTTTCCCCTCAAATTAAATTTTTAAGATGATGGGCCTTTTGATCATCAAAGGTGCCTCCCAGGTCCTTGTAGACCTTGTTCTTGCATACCAGTTCCTTGTAACTAGTTCTTGCATACCGGATCCTTGTAATTAGGTATCTTTTAGCTAGACAGTTTGGAGTTTGGACTCACTCAATACCCATGTCAACTGGGTAACTTTAGCGGCTTCACTTAGCTATTAGACTTCTGGGGATATGAGAAATGATAATTCTGTTAGTATATGGAAAGCAAAGGAGTGTTTTTGAAGCTGGGGAAGAAACCATATTTCATGCACTTTTGCACCACAATTTCTGGCTACACATCTTTTCTATCTGAAAAATGTGCTTTTTTCTGCACACGGAAGTTGATAGGATATTTTCTGAAATGAAGTTCTTTGGAAAAGTCTTGTACTTATCTAGTCTCCATTATTACTTATACACAATTTCAAGTATTTTCTCTGAGATTCTCTGTTTCATTTTCCTTTATGTTTTGCATTCCCATGGATCTTCTGGGTTGTTGATTTTAGGTAAAAGCATTTATGTTAGATAATTGATGTTAGGCCTTCATTCCATGCAGAGAATTGAAGAAGCTGCTGAAAGAGGAGAACTCACTGAACTTGTTCTTATGGTTATATGGAATCGCCTTGATCTCGCTCGACGTGATGTAAGTCGGTGTGCTAGTATTGAAAGGAGTTGGTAGTATCTTTACCATGCGTCAGCTTATTGTTCATTACCTGATCTTTCTTCCACATCCCTCTTTCCTTTGGGGCAAATTTATTTATCTTTTCTCTGAGCTAATATAAAGGACGGTGTCCTATGTGCCAATGCTGCCAGTCATTAAGATTGATGCTTATGGTTTTTCCTTATTAATGCATCGTATGATCAGATATTTTATAAATACAGAAAGGATTTTTTGCACACAAGTGTAATAAGTTGATTTATATACTTTGAAAGTCATATTTGGGATTTGAAAGTCAAAATATGTGTTAAATAGGAGATGAAAATATTAACTCCTGATTGGTAGTTTTCATACATATCAATGTGCATGAATGCGTATATATTTCAATAAGTAGATCTGTAAGTTATTTGCTACTGCCCTATGTGGTCAGTTGGGTCTTTAAAGTTGATTTCCATATCTACTTTAAGAGGTTAGTGTGATGATTGATACCACTCTCACATTTATCTTGTTGATGTGTGTGTGTGTTTGTGTGTCACATTCTTCCAGGAAGAAAAGGATGCTATAAGAAGTCTTGATCTGCTGTACAGAAGGGTTGAGGTATGCACTAGATTCACTATGTGAGAAAGTTGTTACTCTCAATGAATGGGCTTGCAAATGGATTGATTTTGGTTAGACTGATCTACTTTTTGTTCTCTCAGTTTTGTGCATGTGTTGATGCTAATTTTGTATGGTGTCTCTGCACTTTGAAGTGTCTGCCTCCATTTATCAAAATCCATGAAGCAAAATAACTATTAAACAATAAATTTGATCTATTAGATCTGTGTTGATTTGTCTTAAAACAAATATCTGTTGGTTAAAGTAACACAGTCCTCAAAAAAAAAAAAAAAAACCTTTGATATTTTATTGACTGTCCATTTTTAGTTTATGGTATAAACTGCAGGACTGTGTTGAAAGTTTTCTAGGCTTTATTCTTTTAATAAAAAGATAAAATTGGAAAAAGAAAGTCACACATTCATTGTATTTTATCAAGTTATACAAATTGTTCTACATACTATATATTTCCTGCTTATTCTAGCCTAGCACATGTTACACATGAAATTTTGCTTTTCTTCCTTTTGTTTAGTGGAAAAGAATGAGATGATCTAAAGTTCACTTGAAATTTTAGACTGAGATTTTGAAAAGGGAGGCCACTCCTGCCATGAGACTGCTCAACAATCTTTTGAATATGCATGATGGGTTTGATGATGAAGGGTGGCTGAAAGAATGTAAGAAACATATGGTTGATACATTTCCACGAGAGGATCCATTTACCATTCTTGCACCAGCAGGGTTTGATATTGATAAGGTACGCTGCATTTATGCAGTCTGTGTGCTTTATATGTCTGTGATTATGAAATTGACCTGCTTGAAGGTATACACATACAATATCAAAATATCTTTAAGAAAAGGACCCTAAATGGCAGACAGGATTTCCTGGCTTGTTGTCAATTCAATTGGATTACCAGTTTAGACTTCAGCTTTCCTTAAAGCATTTCTTTGACTGAGAGTGAACCATTCAAGTAGGTGCTACTTTGTTTCTTATTGGTAATATTCCTTGTTTCACTAAATCATCAGCCATTATATTATGAAACTGCGGCATTAGATAGTCTGGCGGTTAATACTTGCTATTAATAATACTAGAAAATAACAAGAATAATGAGAAAAATAACTACGAATTTGGCAACTATTTAGTACATGGTTGAATTTTATTTTATTTTATTTATTTATTATTTTGTTTTTGTGTGCTTGTACAGCAGTGACTGTTTCAAAGTAAAAATAACCATACTGTAATTTTCCCAAATTTTAAGTAGTTAATCTTATTACTTCGCTTACTAAAAATGCATATGAATTTTCTTTTGCAATTGAAAAGACTACAATGACTCCCTTGATCTGTATGCAGCATCAAGGGCCACTGCCACCACCCCCTGAAGTAGATGATGTTCTTTTGAGAGTAGATTTTGTCAGAGAAGTAGATGCATTGTTAAAAGAGGTCAGATTGGAACAAAATGAAGCACAAACTGCAGGAGGGCTTGATCCTGAATCTGTTGCAAGAAGGTTGAAGCAACAAGAGAAGCAAAAAACCATACGCCAAGTTGAAGCTCTGCTAGACCTGGCCATTAATTTGAAGTGGTAATAATTTTGGGAGAGAAGGTGCAGGTCCTTAATTCGGCAACTGGTTCGTTTCTTAGTATTACAGTGCTGTCTATATAGAGTTTTATGTAGTGAAGCTGTGAAGATCTTAGGGCTTAATGGAACTTATTCTATTGTATTCGCCTTATCATATGGCACTTGTATTTTTGTATTAGGATTTTGTACCATTTAATTTACAGAAACTTTGTAGATGAAAATGTACGATATTCTTCTGTGCATGACGCTCATTTTTCAATTAACATTTCCCGTTTTGAGGTGAGGTGGTCAAGCGGGCAAGAATCATTATTCATTTTGTAAGAGCAGAGTTTACTAGTATGTTTCCAGTATTGCGCTTTAAATTTTAATGATGAGAATCGTTAAGAAGTTCAACAGACTATAGATTCGGTTCTGCGCAAATAAACAAAGGCCCCAATAGAAAATCTACCCCACTATTTTATTTGCCAAAAACGTACGCGTGATCAGGCAACCCATCGAACAGAGTTTCGGAGATCGACCATTTTTTTGTTTTCCATAGAAATAAATAATAAAAATTTAACAAATAAAGGGCCTTATTCAAGAACAAATTGACAACTAAACGCTGTTCACTTCAGAGTGTCAATTGCCTTGTTAATGCCCCTGCCTGATCCACTGTACTTGTGATATTTTCATTACAACAATTTTGTACAAAAAACAGCTACATCTTTTTTTACTGTTTATTATTATTATTATTATTTTAATCACAAGGCATTGAAAAACTAACAATTGGAGAAGACTTTAATCGTTTTAATTGCTTGCTTCAAATAGGGTGCAGCTGTAAGGCTTCATTTCATAAGTATATAATCCAGCCATCTGCTCAAGAACAGGCTTACCTTCAGTTGAGAAAAACCCAGGGAATGGAAGAGCTGTGTCAACTAGATGATACCACGTCATCCCTTCTGGAGGTGCGGGTAAAACAACACTTTCACAGTCGTCAACTGCATTGAAGGCGATATATAGATCACCTTTTGTTTGAGATGACTCAGAGCTTAACTGGCTCTCTGCCTTGTCAACCTTCAACCTCATGGCCAGGAATTTGCAGTCCGGATCTTCCCATCTAGGAGGAGAATGGTCGCTTCCATGCCAATCAATATTTTCTTCTTTCAAAAAGTTCCGCTGTTCAAGAAGGTCACTTCGTTTCAGCCTGAATGAACTCAAAAATGAGATGAACTCTGTGATTTGAATGCCAAAACCTGTTGCCGGAGCATTCCAATCGAAAGGTTTCTTGTCAACATATGAAGGGGAACCCCAAGAAGACTGGCCACATTCATCCCCCATATTTAGGATGGGAACACCCAGTGAAACATACAAAACAAAGAGAAAATTGCGGATTTGTTTGAGTCGTCTTTCAAGAACAGCAGTTTCAGTCGTAGGTCCTTCTTCTCCACAATTCCAACTTAATTCTGAAGCTAGTCCACTACTACTGAAGCTGACCAGATCCACCAGGGGAAGTCCAGTGCTCCTGGCAATATAATTGAAAGAAAATGCAGGCCCTCGCCCATCTGAAAAGATATCCCCACTCCCACAAAGTCGAGTTGCCAGGTCACTAAGAACACCCTCACCTCTTAAAAAGTTCCTCACATCATTACAAAAATTAGTATTTACCTCTGCCCATCTCTTCCAATGGGGAAAGCGAGTGCCCTTTGGTGCCACACCATGTGGATCCCAATAATCCGCAATGAGTTTGGCCTTTGAGAGTAGGGGATCAAATGCGACTGCTTCAATCAATGGAGGGCGGGACAAATATTCACCATGAAACCCTCTCAACAGAGATGAAGCATTTATGAAACAGAAACCATCAACGTGAAACTCAGTCACCCAATGCCTAAGACTATTTAGAATCATCTGTTGAACTGTGGGATAGTTACAATTCAAAACATTAGTAGTTTCTATGTCCTCACCTCTATGCGCATAGTAATAGGATGAATCATCAATTCCTTGTAGCGCACCATCAGCCGTACGGGTAAAGACAACTTCCAATAAGACCTCTATCCCATTGGCATGCAACTTCTTCACCATCTCCTTCATCGAATTAATGGCAGATATGGAACCACGAGAAGGCCCGTGTAGGTTCATTGGTGAGAAGAAATGACACGGAAAATATGGCCCTTTCTGTTCATCAAATGAAAATATTGGCTCCAATAAGACTGCATTTACACCAAGATCCTTCAAATGGTGCATCTTCTCAGTTACACCAGAGAAGGTCCCTGCTATATCAGGAGGAAGCCTACTAGACTCATGCTCCGTAAAACGCATGACATTCAATCGGTAAACCACTAATTTTTCCATTGGTAAGTTTAGATGAACATCCCCACCCCAGTCAAAATCAGGTTCCTTGCATAATCGTCCAAGATACTTTGGTGGCAAGCCCAAGTCATGATGGTTAGGAATAGAATTCACAATAATTTTAACATATGGATCCAGAAGAACACTTTCCCGATGCGACTTATATCCATCTCCCCGGCTGAAGCTTCCCTTGAACCGATAGCCATATTTGACAAAGTTCCAGGAACTTTCCATCGAGGCATGCCAGACGTCTCCAGATCGATTGATATATGGATCAAGATCAAGCTCTAAAGCAGGTCTATCTGCTGTAGTGTCGTCGTACAAGCATAGAACCACGCCTTGTGCATTTCTTGAAAAGATAGCAAAATTCAAGGAACCATCAGCGGAGAAGGAGAGACCCATAGGAGATGATACACCAGCATTCAAACCAACCGGCACACAAAACTTTGCATTCAGATGACTCCTGATTTCAAAATCACTCGAACCATCACCTAAAGGAGATTTCAACAAGAAAGAGAGATAAAAGGGAGTTTGTTTTGCCTCAAACTCCAATTCAAGGGCAAAAGTATCAAAAGAAGTCTGTGTAAATGGGGTTTCAATGATCCCGGTTTTGGCATCCGGAGTAAAATATTGAGAGCCCAGATGCATATAAGTCGATGAGTCAGAAGTGTAGACACCCCAGATAAGCACCAACTTGTCGCCACCACGAGGTGTTTGCAATGAAGAAACATCAATAGTGACTACATAATTAACATTTTTCTTGCTAACAGAAACACTCACCAGACCGCCGAGGTGAGGCCTAAATAGATAAGTGGACACCTTCCGAAGTTCATCAACTTCAGTAGTCGGGGTAAAGACGGGCTGAGTTTCGTCAACAGAAACTCGAGATGAAGCACACGCTCTTAAATCAGGACGAGTTGTTACGGCATTCTGAGAAACTTGTGCGGAAAGAATCTTTTCCAAATCCAGTCTGGCAGGTCTTCGTGTACATTTCGATTTACAAACATAATGCGAGGCAGAGGCAGCACATAATTTTGAGGGCGATGATGATTCTACGGCCCCACAGTGGAAACAACAGGGCCGAAATGCAAGTGATGGAGCGAGAGTTGCCATCTATTGTTGTAAAAGCAGAGATTAACAGAAATGAAACCCCTAGAAAGAAAGAACTTGCAGATACAAAGATAAATCAATTCAATTGAAAGATGTATAATTTAGTCAAAATGAATACGCCACCAGTGCATCAATCAATAATAGAGAATGGAACTTACGTCATTTGATGATTTTGATCTGATCAGTTGAAAAAGCAAGCAGAGCTGATGAATGTGTAATGTTCGATGAAATTATTGAAAGCAAGTGGCAGAGGCCAAGAAGGTGCGAAACCGACACCAAACTAATAAGAATATCGCACGCACGCACACGCACACCCTTACCGTCTGATTTGTTTTCTTTTGAAATTAAATAAAATAATTTGGTGTTTGCTTTGGGCCGCACAACGCAGCATTTTACTGACGAACCCTATTCAGTATTCACAATACAGACAGAGAGACAGAGACAGACAGATTGGCTACTTAGAACTTGCGACGGGACGGGAACGGGAGTGTCTAAAAGTTGAAAATACAAAATTTGCAAGAGATAGAGAGACCCAAAACGACGCGTTTCAGATTTTATTTTCTTTTATTATTTTTATTTTTTTGATAATCGGATTGATCATCATACTTATTAATTAATTCAGTCTGTCCGCCAGGCGCCGGTACTAGTACATTTTCTTAGTTCAATTTTCTATTTTTTATTTGGATTATTATCAAAACATCTCTCCGAGTGGGAGTCATCATCATCAGTCAACAACTCTGATTTCAGATCCCCCTTCTATTTATTTATAATTTTCTTTTCTGACACCATCCCACGCCCAGCAGCAATAAGAAAATAATTAAATTTAAGCTCATCTTTGCTTGTGAAACGTGTTCTCTTTTTTTTTTTTTTTTTTTTTTTTAAATTCACGTACCAAAAATAAAAATAAAAATAAAAAACACAAACTTTCTTGTGGATGTATAAAGCTGGGCCAGCAGCAGAGTTGTAGGTGCGTGATTCCTCTGCCATATGTATATGTGATATGTATGTACAATAATAATCTCTTTCGCACTCTCTCACTGACCAGTACCACTACCAGCTTTAGAACTGGCATCAGACTCATTTTTACTAGTGTTCCAATTCCTCCTCTTCGTTTCAACAAGCGGGCTGTCCTCCTCCTCCTCCTCAACCGCCGGCGGTTTCTGCTCCTGAATCCCCTTGAAAACAGGGTGCACGTACGCATCCTGGAGATAGGTTCTCAAGTTCAGGTTTGGTTCTGTAGCCCGTTCAAGTGTATCCTTCACCATTGCCTCCTGCATTCAGCTTTCATTTCTCAGAAAACAAACACCATCGCCAGCCAAGTAACCCGGAATACGAATATTCCAACAAACCTGTAATGGGAACGTCACAAATGCAGGCTCGAAACGACCCTTGCAATACACATGAAACCATATGGTTATAACTGGAAGCAGGATCAGCAATGGCGTCGACTTGTCAGCTTTCCTTGTGCTCAACAATCCCATCAACAGAAGTTGAGATATTATTAGATTTATTATTATACGCCGATGCACATCAGGCCAGAATGCAGCTCCACTCTCGTACATTTGGTCGTATACATTGATAACCTTACAACAACAAGCACCAAAATATATGTACATATAGTCAACCATCAACACTCAACATCCCCACTTTTTATTTTCATCCCAAGTACAAGCAGTTCTATGACCTTAGTAGCAATTCCAAAAAAAAAAAAAAAAAAACACGCAGGGCAACTAAATGGTCTACAGACAAACTTCATTTATGCCCACTCCACTGAACAGAATAGGAGACGATTTTCATGAAAAAATGCTACCAACTGGGAGAGTTTATCGATACCTAATAGCAATAGTGCAACTAGTTTCCCCAACACACCTATATGCTCACCACCCATATCTGCCCATCATGAATATGTTATGCCATTTATTGATACATGACCATTTGACAGGGAGAGTAAGATACTTTTCTAGATAATAAATCTTTCAGAATGAATCTGAAATAAACATTTTTCTTTTCTTTAAGATTGATTCATTCCCTTTTTCAATATATTTAAAGATGTTATTGAATAAGATGTTCCTACAAGAAAGACAGAGAGAGGTCAGATGCAATATTTTTACGTCAACATGTTTAAAATAACCTAGCTGACTGATTAATGAATAAGTAGCTAGGGCAGCGTACCATCAATCATGTGTGGAAAAATTATGCATGCATTGATTCACAAGAAATAACCGAAGTAATGAAAATCTATGAATGAGTCAAAGGCGCATAAGCAGAGATAGAAACTACTCTGAACAGAGCCATATCAGTTACCATGAGAAATACTCAATTAAGCCATGTGGAGCAAATGAACCTTAACATGTTACCTATAAGTTTTTTTCACATATAGGAGGGAGGGAGAGACATACAGACAAACTTATTGAAAGATGAAAATGTAAAACTGAACTTTAATTACGTAGGTACCTGATGACGAAATACCACATAGGAAAAGGCAAAGAAGACGATGATGAAAGGAAGAAGTATGGGTGTGACAGGAGCATATACGAGTCCCAGCAAGATATAAAACTGGATCCGAGGTTCATTTGTTGCAAATCTCAAGTAACCAGGATCCATTGCCTCATCCCTGTCTTGGTCTGTCTTAACCAAAAAAGTGTTCTTCAGGTGGAATATTGCTAATGGTACCAATCTGATGATCTCAGCAGCAATTCCAGCCCAACCATCAACCATCGTATATGTAATGAAGAAAGTGGCTTTCATTGGAATGGAAACCCCAAAAGTTTTTGGAATCCTGAAAAGCAACACAAGTTCATGTTAATTGCCTTCATTTGAACAAGGAAATCACTAACAGTGCATAATAGCTTGTGACATGGAACACCAAGAAAAGAGCTATGGCACTGAAATTCCGCCAAGATGTCGTTGATTCGTGGAGGTTTATGTCATAGATATCTTTGCAGAGTAACAATTAAAAGCCTAGAAGTTTAGCACACACCAAAAGTTCCCAAGCCTAATTCTCTGCAGAAAACATTTTTTTTGTTTAAAGAGAATTTGGTGCTCAATGCATGTCATTTTTCTTTAGAGATTGGAAGAGAAAAATTGGGGATGAGATAACTTCTGGACCGCTGTTTTGAGTAATCATGCATACTTTCGTGCATTAAGGAGGATTCTGGAACTATTTTTCTATAACTTAGTCAGAATGAGTAACATGTAGATAATAGTAAACACACTTTCCTTCAGCTTAAATGACTGTGATAAACAGACTAGTAAAGCAACATACTCTGTTGGGGGCTCATTAAGAAAAGTATTAAGCTGCTGGAGTGCTGTTCCGGTAACAATGCTTCCAAGAAACACATTGACAAGTATGAACAAATAATACTTCCCAGCCGATCTCTTTTCCAAAGATGAGAGTGATGTAAATCCTTCTATCTTGGACATGGTCATGAGAATTAGTGGAAGTAAAATGAGAAATATCTTCAGAGCGATCCCAGGAAGAAACCCTTGAATAAATGACTTCACAAACTCACTGCAGGGAAACTAAAATTTCGACAGTTAAAAGCTCCAATCTTCCCAAACATGAATACAGACAGCAATACTAGGGGGATGGCAATCAAAAAACTAGACATCCATCATTATAACCATCCCATAACTAGAAGTAGCAGACATCATTATCACTAGCTCAATCACTTTCTCTGAGTAAATTTTGCTATCCCTGTCCTTTACTTTTTCCCAATAAATCCAGTTTAGTTAAATATTAATCAGTGCATAAGTTCGCCTGGATTCATCATCAAACCTATCCTACTCAAGATTAAAGCACTGCTAGAATCTAAATTTCCTTTTCATCCTGGTAAATCAGAACCTTTATAACAGTTGCCATGAGATTCAAGCATTGCTCAAAAGGGCAAAAGGAAAAGTTAAATTTCCTTAATTACCCTCATCATATTAAAGACCATTTCTAAAATTTAATATGTCCATTCTTCACAAGAGTTAGTGAATAGAAAAGTAAAGATAAGATAAAACAAAGGCATGCACTCAAGGACTTATAGCATTCTACATACGTGGTCCCATAAATAAAAGAAACAAATAGTGCATACAATATAAAAGCCTTTAAGTAATACATGGGAGGAAAAACTTACATATCTATCAATGGTTTCAGGAAAGGTAAAACCTTTTGGATCCCCTCAATGTTGGCTAGGGATTGGACAAATGCTATAGGGATCATGAAAAAGAAAATTAAGGCAAATAGAGAAACAGCCATGAGCAATCTTCGGATAGTCAACTCAACATAAGGTATTGAAAGATTATCCCAAAAAATGTCACGTGGCTCAGGAGCCCAGTTTGTCAGCCAAATTGTAGGGTTACGTGATTGCTGAGTTTGAGCACAGACTGCTGCTCCCCATCGGGATTTGAATGAAACAAATGCTGCTGGAACTATAGAATTGGCATCACTTATGACCTTTTCTCTCTCTGCGTTCTCCTGCAAAATAAGTCATTGTAAAATTTCAGGAGCAAACAAAATAGTCCCCTGTAGGGCATGTTTAGTCATGTTATTATTCTGCGTTATTTCATTTACATTTTTTCAAATATAAAACAGGCGAAATATATGGAATAAACCCCCTTGAAGCTGAACGTTCCGAAGAAATGTCACCTTCAACGATTGCTTTCTCTGCTTCTGACTGAAGCAACTCCTATCTTATTGTGCAAATCTTCGGATTCTATCCTATTCAGTCCTGAACCATCCTGTTTGAAATACTTATGTTCAGAATATTTTATGATTTCCATAAAACACTAAATTGAATAGCTTTTGAACCTGTACGTTTTACTTGTTCAGCTATGCCGAGGTTATTATTAGCTTTTCCTTGAATAAAAAGTTCAAGCCTATATCCTACCTGCACATCCCTTTGCCCATGACACAGTCCCTGGGTTATTCTACCTAACCATTTGTTCAACCACCCTTAATTCTAATTGTCATATACTCATATTTAATATGAAGCTGGGAGACTGCCTAAATTTCACTCAGATACCAGATGGGGAATCAATACAGAGGAGGCTACATCAATTAGCACCTCACTTAAAAACTACGGTCAGGCGAAATTATCACATGAAATGTGAATTAGAGCGGCTGAAAAAAGTTAAGGGACCTATGTTAAACAGCCAGAGCCTTTACCAAGTTCGCAAAATATAGCCCATCACAATAACAATAAGAGCAATAGCGGCAGTGCGAATAATAAAGATAAGTCAGTTTGGCGAGGAAAACGCTTCACAGAAGTAGCAAACAAAATGATGAAACCTTTACTGTAACATATCAATACTTACATGTTCAGTTAACTTTTCAATCTCAGCAGTGTAATAGTCAATTGCATCCACTCGAGTCCCCCAAAGTCCCCAAAAACCTGTCTATATATGTAGACAATGAGATGGCAAAGTAAATACTTTTAAATCAATGATTATATATAAAATGATTTATGCTGAACAAATTAGGTAGACCCCTGTATGAAACAAACGCAGAGCAAGAACAGACAATTAAACGTTTGTCATGCGGTTGGAAACCTTTGTGGTTGGCTTCTTTGAAGTTCTCTCGTAAGTATTTTTGTAATAGGTTAACCAATTTCGCAAACTCTTCTTGTTTTCAACCAATTGGGCAAGCTTGTTTGCATTGTAGACGACCTAGAAAATTGGCAAGGTGAATATTCAGTGCAATCTGAGAAGTGGCTTATCTGAAAAACTTGAAACATGACAGGTGAGTATTTACTTTTTTACAGCAGTACACGCTGCTAGATTATGAGTCAAGTTGCTAACTAAAACTGCTCTTAAAAGAGATACCTGATGAGAAAGATAATGATCAGGATGATTCACACAGAAGAAATGTTGAACATGCTCACTAACTGATTCATCTGGATCGGGAGGAATGTTTCTCACAAGAACCTGCCAATCATGTAAAAATCAATCAGTGGCAGACGGTGATCAAACTATAAAGAGAAGCTACATCTAACAGTGAAAGATGGCCCCAAGGAAAAATAAGAAAAATTAGGAGTGACAAAAATCTAATTTAGGAGTGAACAGCAAGACTTAAAGTTTTTTTTTTTTTTTTTATGAAGATAGCCTGCGTGATTTATGATTGAAAAGCTGAGTTTTATTCATCCATTGGAACCTGAAGTTCAGACAAGGCCTAAAGTTCATTTCTCATTCTTTTCCTTGATGATCAGTTTAGGCAGGGATCCATTCTAGTTATATGCAATTAATGTTCAACCAATACAAAATGACACTGTACATCATTGTGTAATTCTGTATGTAAGACTATTTCTGTGATGGGCATCGGCTGTTTCACATCAAAAATTCAATTATTCATCCTGTCTAAGCACTAAAAATAGCTGACTTCATCATAGCTTGGGCTCGTCCATCCATAGAAAACGCTAATCTCGCAACATATATCTTGCCGTCAATTACAGTCCAGATAATATTACCAGTCAGAAAATGTATCTCGTTTCTCAAACAAATTACCTTCTTAGATGGTTAAGTGTTGTCAAACATAGCATATGTTCCATTATATTTCTGAAACATACTAATCATAGTAAGATTATATAGACAAACACTGGAGAAACAGAGAAATGGTTGAACTAAAACATATCTGGTAAACTCACTGTGAATTGATCAGGGCGCCGATTTTCAGATGCTAGAAATTGCAACCTCATATCTGCTATCTTCTTATATTCATTTCGCAGCACATAGAATGTCCACAATGTGAAGACATAGGACATAATCGTATGTGCATATAGCCTGAAAAGTATTAAAGAAAGACTGTCATACAAGAATGTGAACTCATTATAACAAAGTAAAGAATGTATTCAACACGAAAACCAAAACATGAGTAGATTCTCAGGTCTAAAAATTCTTGTTATAACATATGTCACAGCTTAGAAGTCAAACATTCTGGGAGTTAATTCCTGAGTGATCCTTATAAACTCCGCTACTTAATCTCTAGCACCTTGCTTTTACGATATCATGCAAAGATTGAATTGCCATTACAGTAAGCAAGATAAGTGACAATACCAATAGAGGTCAAGCTCCAAGTACACTATATTCCAATTTAAATTCTATCAATATATTTTTTTAACAAAACAAAAGCAAATGAGATTTTCTCATGCAAAATGATTTAAACAAAAAAAACCCAGAAACAATAGATCTATGGAAGAGAGACAATAAACCAATTTTGACCTTTTCGATCCAGCTGGGATGTTGGATATTGACAGCTTGTCGATATCACTGAATGACGCAGTTGTAGCATGCTCTGATGTCTTCCCCGTCCAATTGATGGGCACCAAAACCACAAAAGCAAGAATAGCTAGCGGAAAAAATATTTTTAAGCTGAAAATTAGAAGTGCCATTCATGTCAGATATTGAATCTACAAAAAACCAAATAAAAGAGAAAATAAACAGTGTGCAGAGATGTTTATACGTGGTCATCTGTCCATATGGCCACAGTAGCTTTGAACACATTCTATTTGATTCAGGAAAGCGATATTGTAGATACATCAATACGTCAATTTAAAAGAAAAAGGCAGAGGCATAATTTGGTGGTCCAAAAAAAAAAAAAAGAAAGACAAAGAGTTCATGTACAGTAGAATAAATGGGAGAAGGAAGAACAGAAAACAAACCCAAGGAGGTAAATCCGGAGGTATGCAACAGAATCCAATCCCGCGTGATCAACAAGCTCGGATTCTGGCATTTTGAGAGCATCGGGCATCCAGTTCAAGAACCTGAAGTATGTTCTCAAGTCTGAGTTAACAAATTTGTTAGCAAAGGTTCCGGAGTGTGTTGGGCTGCTTCTGACCCCCTTACGATACCATTTTGGGAAGTAGACTCTATCATTTACCGGTTGAATTCGTAAAATTGCAAATACCACAAGAAATGCAAAAGCGGAGAGGAGATTAATAGCCGCTGAAACCCCTATATCTTTTAGATTGGCCATCTCCTTCCTCTGAAATTATTGATGTACTGCAGCAGCGGTGACGAACAAGTGAAAAACATGTCAAATATTTTCAAAGACAATTGACAGCAGCAAAATTCATATGACTGTCATTCCGACAGTATTAGTATTTAGATGTTTATAATTAAGAGTAACCCATTAATCAGAAATCAAGAATTAACATGCACCACTCCAGCTCAACCATATGATGCAGAAGCCATGACGCCTAAACAGAACGACATTGCATTAAAAAGTAAATAAATAAAATAAAAGATTGTAAGAACAAAATTATATGTGCAATTCGATACCCCGATTTTGACTTTTGAGCCATTTCGGTGATATTTCAGTTGTAGAGTTGTAATTCAGAGGAAACGAAGTGGTCTTCTTGAGAAAAATCAAGAACCAGAATATCCAATTTTAATGCTGTAATTCCGTACGTAAAAGTAAGGTGCATGCAAAATCCTACATTGTAAAAAGTCACGTGGCAGGGGACGTTCGTTGGTTCAAAATCCTAAACATTTCTCTACATGTCAAAAGCGAAAACCATGAACAGATAATCAATTAGCGAAAGTTCTTTGTTTGTAAATTCGCAAGGGAGGAAGTTATAAAACATACACCTGAAAACGTCTGGCTTTTGAGTCCTTGAATATGTAAAATAAAGTTTAAAAAGAGAGAGAGAGAGAGAGAAAGGAAAAGGGATTTTGTTATGTTGGTTGGATGAGTTTTCTTGTATTTGTTAAAAAGCTGGGGCAATGTATGCGATTCCCGTCGGATGTAATGGCGGCAACATGCACGGAAACGGGTCCTGTTTTTTGCAAGCTATAATTAGCAACGACGCCAAGTATTTGAATGACTTGTTTGACGAAATTGCCCCCTCGTTTCTTGTTCGCTCATCAGTTTACAGTATTTTGTTTGTGTGTTGACGGGTGTCAGCTGGGGATTCAATTTGGTGATGTTAACCACTATTTGCAATTTGCAGCATGCGAACTAAGTTCTTGGGTATGGCGTATGGGAAAAACTCTCTAGAGTAAAATTGTACATATGAATAATCTTTATGTTGTCCTCTTTATTATGATTCTATTTTAGACTAGTCATAAATAAAAATAAACTCAAAATTATAGTAAGTTATAATTTTATTAGATTTCATCTTAAGAAATGTTATATTTTTTCTTTTTAATTCCGTCTTAAGAAACTTACCTCCACATGGCTATATTTATTTAAAATATAATTTTTCTAAATCTCATCTTAAGAAACATTATAATCTAACATTATGATTATGGTGAGATTTTATTGTATACGGAATCCTTTTGTTTTATACAATAGTATTAAAACTAAAGTTAGTGCTTACTAAATCTTGTAGATATGTTATTTTTTATTTTTCTTATAAATAACTTTACATGTGTGGATATGATTTTCTCATTATGAACATTGAGTAGCATCTTCGTAACTATATGTGTGTGTGAAATTTAAAAAGCAATATGTGTAAAGTAAATTTAATTATATATATATGTGCATATGTTCAATTTGGCTTGTATAGGATAGACTAAGGATGGGGTGCATAGTTAGGAATGGAGTAAAAAATCTTTATGGGTAATTTTGAACGATACTACATATAAAATTTTCAATAAAATATTAATTTTAAAAATGGTGAGACTTGACCTTTTAAATTATTGAAAACTATAAAATTCTTTCGATGTTAAATAGGGCAGAGGGTCAAAGCTTTTAGATCAATGAAAAGAGAGGTTGAGGCCTGTAGAAGCGTAACTTTACTTTGAAGATTAGGTAGTGAGATGCTATAATTTAAATGTTACAATTGTTATGTAAATAAAATTTTAATTATAAAATAAAAGTTACTAGTATATAATAAATATAACTTTTAAATTATAATTTTGATAAAAATAATATAAATTTTTAATTATACAAGTGGTGAATCGAATTAGCTTAGCTTTTAAATTATAAAAATTAGTGTATATCAAACAATTTCATATTTTAAATTACAATTGTCTAATTTTAATACCAACAGGATCTTAATAGATTAATTGACAACCATAATTATGAGTCGTGGGAGTAAAAGCTTAATAGGTCAATTGGAATCGAGTGAGTTTTTTTTTTTTTTTGTTTTAATTTCATCGGAGACATCTACCTCACTTGCCCTTGACCAAATTTGTCCCTGTGCATGGTAACTTTAAAAGATAGCAACACTTCGTCGAAGAGGTGTGTTTGACCAATAATTTAACGGTGAATCAATAAAATGGCAATAATAATGTAAGGTTGAATCATAAAGACAAGTTTAGGGTGTAGGCTAATACCTTATAGCCAATAATGCATAACAACAAACTACGCATAGCTAATAGTGCATAACAAGAAAACTATGTAACAGTTTTTGGCAATTTCTGATTTGTTTCATTTCCGGTGCTCAAACGACAGCAAACTCATCCTCTGTAACATTTATTTCTGTTCAAAGTGCTATGCGTAGTTTTCTACCTTATTCCTCCCGCAAAAATAGCAAGTGACGGCAAATGAGACTGCAAAATTTAAATATTTTAGCTTGGTTTTACTGAAGATGATGAGGGATTCCAAGACGACGAGAATCTTCGTTTCTGATTTCTGGAAATGAATGATTAATCTTTTTATTGTCTTCGAAATCTAAAAGCTTCAAGTATCCATCTAGCACTTGCGAAAGAAATACCGACACCCAAATTAGCTTGCGGTTCATGTGAAAGAAGAAAAATAGAGTATGAAGACTGCTTGAGCTACTCGGAGGAACTAGAGTGCTTTGGAAGAGATATCTATTTTCAATTCATCTATTTCCGGGAGGGGGAAAAAAAACAGTCCACTTGTTTTAATGATTTGTATATTGAACTTTTTATATGGTGCATTTACGAACCGGTAATTGGAATGGATTAGAATCGAAATGGATTGAAATCAAAATATGTTGGAATCGAAATAGGGAATGAGAATCAAAATAATTGTTTATTTTAGCTATAAAAATCCAAATCAAAATAAGTATGTATTGCAATTATTATTTTTATTTTATTTTGAAATCAGAATATATTGTTGCAAGTAACTAAAATGACCTTAATTGATCATCATCATCATCATTATTATTAGTAGTAGCAGTAGTAAACATCATCATTCATTTTTGTTTTTAGTAGATTTTGGGCGTGTGGTGAAGGCCACAAAATCAACTAAAAACAATAAATATATTTTTAAGTTTGAGAGAAAATAATGCCTCACTTGTTCGAAAGGTGAGGGTAGTTTTGGGTTTTCAGAGAGTGGAGGCCGAGTAAGCAAATGGGGTAAGGTGAGAGGCTAAAGTCCAGCTTTAGAAAACTTCGCCAAGCTACCTTAGACCTGCAAAACAACAAGTAAATGGTTAGAGGTAGAGTCGAGGGTGGCCGACGACCACACTCTGACACTCAAGTCAGACTTAGGTTATTTTAGGTTAGAGAGCTTGCAAACTCTCTGTAATAATAGTTAGAGGTGGAAAAAAACCTCAACCTTGGTCGTGTATGTGTGTGTTTTCTCAAAAAATATCCCAATAAAAGTAAAAAATTGAGTATTTATAAGGAGTACCCAAACTAGCGTGCCATCTGGCATCATTTTATTGGTTTTTCTTGCCACCATATCAGGAATATTCTTATTCTTCACACATGTGGCGGCTTGGATGTTTCAAAAATATACTTGGAGAGCAAGTTTGAGAGGTATATACGTGTCTATCATAGTATGGCGGTCTTGCGTACCTCTACTAAAGCTGCTGAGGATTTGTGAGCGTGGCAGGAAAATGTAGGTGGTCCTCACTTATCATAGCAACAACTTTTGACTTATTTGCTGGCATGATAGGTTACTATCCCTCTTGTTATAGTACGTTATTTTCTCATTGATTCTTTATTTTTTGACAAAAAATCAGCCGATCTTTTTGAGATTTTATGCCTCTTTCATTTCTTGACCCTTTTGTAGATTTTTTTTTTTTTTTTTATATTTTCACCCTAACGTAGTGTACCTCAAATACCCTTCAAAATACCTTGGGTACTCATGGTACCCTAGATACCCTTTGGAACATTTTGGGCATCTTAGGTATAATTCAACACACCTAGAGTACCTGTCACAAGCCTACATCGGAATATCAACACGTGATGTCCTATCATTGGGCCTTCTATTTCTTCCCAAATAATTTCCATTTCGGATTTGTCATCATCCTCATCATCATCATCATCATCATTATTAGTAATAGTAGTAAACATCATCAATCATTTCCATTTCGAATTATAATTCTTCAATTCCACAAGTAAATATACCATTAGTGTACGTTTTTTTTTTTTAATCCTTTTAGACAAGTGACGAAATACAATTTGTTGGTGCACAACGTCAAGGGAAAAAACTAAAATCCCTCTGACTCTGCTTCTCTTTTCATCTCTTCTCTTCTCTCTTTTTTTCTTTACAGTACTACTGTCATTGTAGTGCGTTTGGTGTGAAGTTGTTGTATGTCCAAGGTCTTGATTATGGTTTCCTCAAAATGCACCACATTGCTTGCTTTTCTTTTTTTGTTCCTACTCCACTTGAGTCTTTAGCCTCTCAAATACTGCTAATTAAATTAACTGTTCAAATAAATCAATATCTCCTTTATATTTTAAAATAGATCCCAACCCCCACTGAAATCAATAATTTTGTTGATTTTACTATTTTATCCTTGATGATTGTTTGATATTGGAAACATAAATACCTTTAATTATTTAATTAATTTAATAATTTTTAAATCATAATTAATTAAAAAATTAGATCTAAAATTATTAGAAAAGTGAGACAATTCTCATCATTTTGTAATTAATTAAAAAAAATCAGATTTAATTATAAAATTATGACAATTCCCTTACTTTGTTCCATAATTTTAATATACTTAATTATGATTAAAAAGTTATCCAATTAATGAAATAATAAAAGATATTTATATAATAAATATCAAACAACTATCAAGAGTAAAATGGTAAGATCAGCAAAAAATTTGATACTTAAGGAGTTTAAATTTGTTTTAAAATATAAAAAAAAAAAATCAACTAATTTAGTCAAACAACAAGAGATTTTCACTCTTTTTTTGTCACAATATCAATATTTTAAATAACAATTGACCTTTGCATCAAATCGATAGAATTAATAAGATATTAATTGTATAAATTTTGTGATTCAACTACGTTCAATTTCGACAATCAGTTTTATTTATGACCTTATTATTGTGTTTTAGGAATGCTAATTAATTTAGTTAATATATAGTTTGAAATAAGAGATTTGAGATTAAAATATATCTTACATAGTTGGAAGGAGAGGAGTTTTAATTTCCAACTAGTATGCTATGAATGAAGCAAAATTTTTTTTTTGAGTAGGTCAAGCTACAATTTATAATTTTTTATGGTAATTTTAATTTAAATGACCGATGATCCATAATAATATTATATTTTAAGAAAATTATCCACCGTCACCCATTTTTTCATATTTTTAAAAAAATACACAATTCTTAATTTTTTTTATAGAATCCCACCTAAAGTTATATTATTTTGCACCTATTCACTTCCGTCTTCAAACTGTTATAACTTTACTAACATCAAAATGGTAGAATGGTCATTTCACCTCCGCAATCTAAAACGACATCGTTTACAATCTGTGATTAGGAAAAAAAAAAGAAATGCATTGTGATCCACTACAAAGCAAGCAACGAAAACAATCATTGTACACTCTCTACTCTCGTACACACCGAATTCCTCCTCCTCCTCCTCATGCTAATGATAATGCTGTTACTGCTGCTCCACCTCAAATTGCTAGCCTCTCTTTAACACAAACCTGATCACACTTCCAATTCTTGAACCCTCTTATCAAACTCTAGCTTCTCCCTCTGCAATTCCTCAATCGTCGATCTCAAGCTTGCAGTCTCTTCCATCGCGGCATCAATCTACTGGAGCAGTTGCTTCCCCTCCGCCTGCCATGTGTTTCTGTGGCTTGCGAAGATCTCCACCACCCTTGCATTAGCCTTTGAGTCCTCTTTCCTCCTCAACTTCATTTGCTTCAGCTGCTCCTTCGCCGCCCTTAACTTGGCCTTTAGCTCCTCCTTTGCTTCTGATGAGTTCTTTGGCACCGATGCTAGGAACAATGAAAAGCTTATTTGTATGTGCAACTTGAGAAGCTGTTGATGCTTTGCTTCTTCTTCTTCGGTTGCCATAGGAGAGTGAGTGAGTTTGATTTTCTTTTTTTTAATTCTGTTTTGGAGTTTAAGGCAAGTGCAAGTTGAGTTTCGTTTTTTTTTTTTTGTTTTGTTTTCAAGATCTGATTTTTTTTCCTTTTTTTTATTTATTTAGGATAAAACAATAATTTTATGTTTAGGGGCTAAAATATCATTTAATTAGTATTATGTTAATTCTCTTAATTGAGTAAAGACGAAAGTGAATGGGAGTAACAAATTATAATTTTAGGTAAAATTTTATCAAAAAAATTAAGAATTATACATTTTTTAAAAAATATAAAAAAACGAATGAACGGGGGATAATTTTCCCATATTTTAGTTAGTAATGTCCGTTACTGAACTTACCAAATGAAGGGAAAAAAAAAGGGTGTAAATGAGCTACAGTGCCGATGATCCGTCAAAGTCATGTGGGTACCCGTTGGCCAGCCCTAAAACCTCAAGTTCTCCATCATAATATATTAAAAAAAAAAAAAAGACACAGAGAAATCCTCTAGAAAAACAAAGTGAGCGGGATATGAAAGAGAATCCGAAAGCTAAAAAGCACAAGAGCATCAAAATGCTGAAACGAAACGTGTAATAATTCCACGTCAGCACAAAAATGGATATGGCTAATTGGCTATATGCTAATTTTAATCCTCCATTTAAGCTACAACAATTTGCTCCACTCAGGTACGATTAACGAAAATGGATTCACAAAATTACACTGGAATGGAACCAAAACGCAACAGAACAAGTAACAGTCGGACCCCACTAATCACAGATGCAACATGAGGTTCACACTTTATCACCGTCCGATGCTCATGATTATCATCAAGATCTTAAACCCCATCAGGAGCATCACCACTGTCCTCATCATGGCCTTCGTCACCCTCATCATGGCCTTCGTCACAAGCATCTTCATCGGACGATAGAGGAACGAGCCAACAAGTCCCGTGCAAGTGCCCATTTACACAAACAAAATACTCCAAACCACCATCATGTGACCCAAGCCTGCGAGCCGCGCTCTTGGGGACAAGCCGAGCCGCAGTCATACTCCAAACCCGGGCCCCACAGTAAGGACATTTTACCCTCTCCTCGAGCTCCACTTGCCGTTGGATCAAACACGCCCTAGTCGTCGATTTCATAAATCCCCGAAATACCCCTCGGAAAATCCCCAAATCATCCTCCTTGTTGCCCATTGGATGCTCACACGGGTCGCTAACGTACAACAAATCCCCCCGGCACTTTTTGGTCAAAAAGCTACGACCAGAAGTTTTAGAAAATCGAGACGCTTGAACCAAATGAGCTGGAGAGGCTTTACTCACTTTGAAATTACGAGTTGACTCGCAACCGCAACAGTAAAACAGCAGCTTGGCCAGCGCGTGCCATCCGCCGTTAATACGACCGTTAAGCGCACCGTTAGCCAATGTCTCAATCATGCGCGGGGCACGATACTCACAGAGCTTGCGCCAGAGCAGTCTTTCTGCGATGGCGCGAAGCTTGCGGTTGAGAGAAGCGGTTAAGCAGAGCATGTGAAGGTCCCATTCGACGGACTCGAAGATGAGTAGAAGTATTCGCTCGTTGAATATCCCCAAGTTGCCTGACTCGGGCACTTGACTCGGTGGGTTTGGTCTGAGTCTCTTGTTCGCATTCCCACTCATCGGTGACAATGCTGAAGATAGAGATTGTGTTTGCGTGCACTTATTATTATATGCCTGGTCGGGCCATCAAAATCTGAATGTTTAGAAACGAGTCGTGTAAGCAATTGAGTCTCATGGTACCCTGGCCCGAGTTCAGGGGCACGTGTCACGCTTCTACTGCTACAGGACGCGTGTCCATTTTGTACTGGGGAGATGTCGTAAAAGAGAATCGAGGAATTGCATCAGCCATTGGACTGTAACGACATCGAGCTCCACGTGTCATCACAATCTCAGATCACGAAATATCTTTTTTCATGGCTCGAAAATATCTCTGGTTATACATGTCCGGTCGCAGTTAAGTGCCGGAAATGACACAACTACAAGTATCCTAATTAACCATATAACAGATCTACACAAATAACTAAGGGGCGCGTGGCAACAGTTGGGAAAGACTAGTGCAGTCTTATTTTATTTATATATTTAAAGATAGTGGTTTTTAAATTCTGTGCCAGCACGCGGTCACGGTATGGACAAGAAGGAGACAAGAGAATAGAGGATAAAAAAGTATAATTGAAATTGACAATTATAATTTTTAAATTATTATATTAAAATATTTAATAAATATTAATTATTATAATTTAAAAATTATATTAATATAATTTTTTATTTATATAATAAAAATTTATTATATTTTTAATAATTTTATTAAAATTATTATTTAAATTTTATATTTATTACATATTATTAATTTTTATTTTATAATTATAATTTTTTTCTACAATAATTATTAATTAAAAATTATAACACCTCAACCCAAAACATATTCTAAAGCTGACAAGCTAAGATCGGCTAGGGGCCTCCAAAGACAATGACAGATTTGTCTACTTGGATTTCATAACCAAGCAAATTTTAAATTGGCAAATTTCATGATTAATTTGATCAGTAAATTTTATAAATTTACTAAGTAACCAAAATAGAAAGTGAGACAAGTGGAAGTAGACACGATAAAAGATAAAAATAACTGGTAACCCTACCCTGTCAAAGTCTAAAACAGATTCTGAGGGAGTGTTAGAAAAAAGCTGTCGTTCGTTTTGCTCGAGAGATGGAGGCAAGCGCTTGGCAGGCTAATGGTGATCGGAAAATGCACTGTAGTGCGCACCGTAGACCACGGTGATGAAGTCAGTGTTGTACCAGCGTATGGCGCGTGTCCTGAAACGTGGCGGTCACTTGCGTATTCATCTTGTGTAATAAGACTGAAGTGACCGTCGATTGCATTCTTCGATGACACATGGTGATTAATGCAGTTTCCACATGATGCCATATCTGATACGTGGCAAGCGATGAAGGCTGATGGACCACCACCACATTTCGACGTCTGATGTGGAGTGCGATCATCTTTTAAATCCAGATGCTGTCTGCCGTCTACCTGGGGGACCTCACACGGAATCGCAATTATATTCTCTATTCACTTAAAACGTTTATTCCCTTCTCTGTAACAATTTTCCCCCAGAACTCGTTTGATATTTTGATGTTTTTTATGACTTGAATGCCATTGTTGTAGCCTGATCATTGTCTTTTTAGTACTTTTCAATTGAATAATTTAGCAATAGTGTTGTTGTTGCAAACAACTAAGCTGCTGTCTTCTTCTTTTTAGACTTCTTTTCTTGCTTTGTGTTTCCTTTCGCAGCCAAGCGTCCCCTTTTATAGCCTCTTTAATTTTTTAGTCTTATGGAATTTTACAGGAGGTGTTGCAGTGCAAGACTCCTTGAAGTTGTTTTACACAGTGGAATTGAGAGGGTAGTATGAATGCGGGATGATGTTTTAAGTGCTTTTCTCATAACGTAATTGAAAGGGTGTGCTGCACACTTCAGGTTTGGAGATGTATATCGCGTGGAAGGGTCTTGTTTAATGCTTGAGCTTTGCACACCTCGTATTTGAAGCCGATAAATATGTTGAAGAGTTTGGTCACATAAAAACTTGATCATTTTACTTGTTGTTTTTCTTTTTTTAAAAAAAAAAATTAACAAATCCATTTAGTACATATGAATTAACTTTGTATGCGGTTGGCAATTTCTCAAATGAACTAAATTTAGAGACGCCAAAAATATTCGGATCCACAATGGTCCGGAAAATTTGAATCCGCATATTAAAAATTTTAATATAGATTTAAGTATTAAAATTTAAAATTCGTGTATATGAATGCATGTACATGAGAAAAATTGAATATTTAAATTCGTATTATTTTTTAATTAAATTATTTATTAAATTAAAGTTAAATAAAAAAAATTGCATAATTAAATTATTTATCATTGATTCGGTACTCGATAGTATGTCATAATGAGATGCGGGACTTAAAAAATAATGATATGCGAAGGATTGACACAAGATGTGCGTGTGTATTTCTGTGGTAGTAAAGAGCGGTGAAAGAAAAATGATTGGTGTACAGAAATGGGGAGAAAATTGAGAATACGAACTAATCATAGAGTAAAGACATATGTATGATGTATCTATGATAAATTAATCAAAGTAAATGATTTATTTTTGGGTGAGATTATTTAAATTTATTAAAAGCTTATATAAACTTATTTATTAAATAAACTCGATACGAGAATATGAAAAATTAAGATCTTATTCTAATTATCTAACTTAATACTAAGTATGTCCTTGGGAAAGACATAGTGTATTTCCTTATTGAACTCTCGTATATTCTCTTATACGAGAATATGGAGGACATGCTTAATCCTAAGTATGAACATTCAATAAGGAAAAATAGAGAGTTCAAGAAACGAAAACTTGATTTCCAGTCCTCCATCCCACGTGAATCAAATTTTTATTCTGTAATCTCATAAAATTTAGACCGTACATACTTCATTCCCATTTAGATTCTAATTCTCTAATCCTATAAGTAAATACACTATAGGCCTCCAATAAACACCAAACTGAAGCTTGTCTGCAAAATAAACCTCTCATGCACCAAACCAATATAATTAATTAATAGGTTTGCATTTAAACGAAAATGGGTGAAGAAGCTGGTTTATATACCTTGGAATGACTTTGCATTTTGGTTCCTATAAAAGTTTTATAATATTTGTAAATAGGTCCTTCATTATTTATTATTAGTACTATAATAAATAATATTATCATTTTAAAAACAATAGTAATAATAATAATAATCATCATCATCATTGTTATTTATTAATGTAGTAATAATAATAATAATAATAATAATAATAATAATAATAATTGTTAATGCAGAAGTCTGGTCGATGAAATTACGACCAGGAATTCACACCAACACTTAAATTTATTTATTGGGTTACGACTTGACGTTGCAACCCTCCCACTCGAGTAGATGATTTCGAACACAAACTTGCTAAACCAATCCACTTGCATTCACAATACTCAGTTAGCGGGTGTCGAAAGTTTTTCCAGGAAAAACCCTCAAATGCTCGAGTCAATAATCGAGCCTTTTTGGACGAACTTATGCCACAGATTGGTGGCTTAATTATAATAACTTAAATCAAAGAACTTGACTTCAAAGAGGAAAAAGATAAGGTAGAAAAGACTATCCTGAGAGAGATATTATATCAAAATCAAGTAAAAAATTATCTGACCCCCTTTACCTCCATTTGTTGTAGTTTTTATACCCAATCAAAATTATCAGCTTCCTTTTCCCCACGATTGTTATTGGCTTAGTCATGCAATCATGAGTGAATGAATAATATAACTGCCGTTGAGTGGGCTTCATGTCAGCGCCCTTTGAAGATAACCCACATGTTGGTAACTGTCGTTGGGTGGGCTTCATGCCCCAGCTCTTTAGAGGTTATCTACATGTTAACCTTTGACCAAGTCTTCTATCTGACTCAATTTTGGTCTCTCCTCGCATGCTCTCATGTCTGCTACACTATGTGGTTAGCCTCACGCCTCGTCGAGTATGGTATGGCTTTCCTCCAACAACCATCTTAAGCCAAAGGGAGTACATTCTACTCGTGCGTTCCTGGTCGCGATGTTTTTCACTCCAAAAAACAACAACAACAATAATCATCATCAACAACATACTCATAAGTACTATAATAAATAATGACAATAATCAACTAAGGTCATTTAGTAACTTGTAATAATTCATTTTAATTTCTAGATAAAATAAATACATTAACGATAATACAGCTCATTCTAATTCCGATTCCCATAAATAAAGCAAATAATTTATTCTGATTTTCATTCCTCATATCGATTTCAATTCATCCCAATTATCGATTAATAAACATATTATTATTTCCTTCACATTGAAGCTTCATCTCAAAGTGCCTGATCTGAGCCTGAATGAACATTGTCCTTTCATTTGGTTTAATTACTCGAGATTGAAGGCATTGTATAGGCGGATGTTGAAAGAAAGGCCCACACGAATAAAATTATTTTCTTCCTTCGTTTTATTATCTTGTGTAATGTCTGATAATTATGATTTAAGTTTGGAGTCTATTAGAAACAAAAATATTTGTTAAAATGTGGTTGCAAAGAGTATCTTGATGGGTCTTCATATGCTCGCCCTTTATTTTTAAGCTTTGTATTTTTGTTTGTAAGCCCTTTATTCCCAATTTTATCCTTTTAGACTATATTTACGGAGGAATTAGAGCTACATAATGTATATATATGGACATTCGCGCGTCATAATAAAGCTAACGAAATCAGACATCGTTGCAACGTAAAAAACATGTATAAAAGAAATTAAGCAAAGAAAACATTGGGCCAACATATAAATCAATCTGACGCGAATCCCTTTCATGTAGCGTCGTTTCCTCATTAGAGATCGGCAGTATTTTGTACAACAAAGATAAAAAAGAATCAACTGAATGATCGATAAAAATTGCCCATTACGTACGAGCGAGCGACTATACAAAACATTAATTCTTTTACGAAAACAGATTAGCTTGGTATGGATTTTGATCAAGGCTTGTCTTTGATTTGCTGCCACCGCCTGGTGCCCGCTGCAGGCACGAGTTTTCAAGATTGCTAACCAGAACATCAACGTCCTTCAATTTTTGCTCCAAATTACATCCAGCATCACTAGTCAAATACTCGATGGGCTTCTCCAAGAACCTGCTAACAATCTCCCTACTCATCTCCTCTGCCGCCATAATGCTGCCATCATTATGTGATACTTTGCTCAAGAGCTTTTGTATCTCCGCCTCTCTCAGCCTCTCCACCACCATCTTCAATCTCCTTATAACATTTGCAGCCTCTTTGTCTAAATATCTTCCATCTTCTATCTTGATCATTTTCATTGGATGACCATCTTCTTGGTCCACGACCAACGTTCTTGGAGTTGTCCTGAGAGAAAGTTTTTGAAACAGGGACTTTCCTGGGTTTGCGGTTGTGAGACTAGTCGACGCAGTAGCGAACGAACTGGCCAGGCAAGCGATGTCATTATTTTTAATATTTGTGTGCAACTGAAAGTTGAAGGAACAAGAACAAGGCATTGGCAAGACGGCCATTTTTGGTTTCTTATTTTGTTTCGCACTACTGTTTTGAAGATGGCCGGGAGGGGTTTTGGGTCTTGGGTTCAAGGTTTTGAAGAATTTGGGTAAGAGTAGGGCTCGGTGGTCAAAAAATGACTTATATAAAGGAGAGTCGGACTTTGTTGACTCGGTACGCGGTTTTGAATGTTTCTGGTTTGGACTTTGGGGATGGAATTTGGTTAACCGTCCTGCTTTATTTACTTACTCCAATTTGATCACACATTTCACACGTGCGTCTACACTGGTACCGTGCATGGTGCTCGCATTTGAAAAATAAATAAAAATAAAAACACACGATTACGTGACGTACGGAAATAAATTAAAAGATAAAAAAAAATTACACACTTCAATTTCAATATAATGTATTTTATCATTTATTATTAATCCGTATAAGAATAATGTATTAATACGGCTTTCAGGAATAAATTAAAAGATTAAAAAAATATATATATTTTAGCGTAGTGTGCTTTATCTTGGATTTTTAATAAATGTAAGAATGATGTGTTAATATTGGTGATGAATGTGGCTTCCCGTGATCAATAGTTGTATAATGCGTAATATTTTTAACATTTAAATGGGGAGATTATGGTTGATTAAAAGCATATTTAAATTCAAATTGTATATAATCAATGAGCTTTTGGTTAAGTGGGAGAGCCTTTCACTTATAAGGATAAGCGCAGGGGTTCGAATTTTCTTAAGAATATTATGGAGGTTAATTTCATTTTCTCTCTCAATTATCAACTAATTAAGTTATATAGACAGAACAATAAAAAACAAAAAAATTCAAATGGTACATATAATGGTGCATATTTAATCCTAGTGTGATTAGGAAAATATGCTTCAAATTTGCGCATTTGATAGGATATATTTCACTAGTGTCGAAGCCACATAAGCACCAAGGGTTGGCCCTATTTAAAAATTTTATTTGTCTTTACTAGCTTTAAATAATATATTTAAAAAAGTTATATTTTTATTACCAACATCATCTTAAATGAGTATGTTAAATATAAAGTTAAAAAAAATAATTGAGCAAAATCAAATTTTTTATGTAAATTAAATTTGGCCCTACATCATAAAGAATTTGAAAAGTGATACATAATAGTTAATGAAAATAATTACAGTAAAAAAATTGTTAACTAATTATTTGATAAACTAATAACCTTGATTAACAACAAAACTTTTTTATGTCAACCTGGGCCAGAGTACTAAATTAGTAATTTCCTTAAATGCATGAGAAAATAATTTTAGATTGGTGAATCCTTTATAGCCAATGAAGATATAAATTGATAATTAATCAAATACAAAAATTAGTAATGAATATTAAATAAAATGAATAACATTAACGAGTTTTTTTTTAATAACTTCAATTATCTGAATTTAACTATTTGTAATATATACCTGTAATTTTTTTTTTTTTGGTTCCTAAATTGAAGACAGCCACCTTCTTAATATAAAAGGTTTACACAATAGTGATATATGTCTATATTACACAAAGTGAATAAATAATTAATGATATCATATAATTACAAGTTTTACTAACTAAACTATAAAATTATAGATAGTAGTTGTTTGAGGAGAAACTATTGAGTTGAGGAATTAGTGCTCTGTTATAGGTAAATATGTACGTATCCCAAAAACTGTTCTTAAAACCAAAAAAAAAAAAAAAAAAATCTTTTTAAGTTAGTAATTATTTATTTATCATTCTCAAAAAAAATTATTCATTTGTTAATAAAATAAATAACTTTATTTTTATAGAGGTTTTATTGTATATGAGTCCTTGATATTCTAATCTAACCAATGTACTAGTTATATTAAATTTTATATTTTTATCCAAAGCAATACTGTGTTGACACATATGGGTGTACACAAAAAATTCTTATCTCTATCATTACTCTATTTTAATTATCTGTTTAAGTTCATCTCTGTATATGCAAATGAAATTTTCGAAATTTTGTAATTTGAGTATATGACAAATTTAAAATCACTGGTTGATCTCGTTTGAAAAACTGTCATGTTCTTTTCAAATTGAGATTTGCCGTGTTTATTATTCTTAGTGCAAGAAATTAAGTTTCTTTCGACCAATGGGCAAAAAGTTTTTTTTACAAACAAGGGTAAGAAATAAGAACGCTTTTATGCTTGAAAAGAAAGCTAGTCACTGAAGCAGCCAGCTGGGCTTTGGAACCAAAATAATCTAGCAGATATTTTTGTCTCGCTCTGAAATGTCATATGGTACGAAGATTGGATCCTTTTTTAAATGGACTGGATATTAGGCCTCCTCGGATATTAGGCCCAATCCTGCAGTGTGGAGATTGTAATATAGTATGAAAGAAAATTTAGAACGCATCCTCAAAAGAGTGTACCATGACGAAAATTTCTTTAACTATATGTTTCTAAAGAATTATATTAAAATTGGTGTTCTTGTTCATTACCTTGTCCTTGAAAGACAAAGAAATTAAAAATAAGTGATTTTCCTTCATCGTAATCATTTCCCCATAGGAGGAAAGATTATAACGTCATGAAAAAATGACTATAAATTTGTTTCATGAAACATTATGAAAAAAAAAAAAAAAAAAAAATATATATATATATATATATATATATATATATATATATATATATATATATATATTATCATCAAATGTTGAAATATTTTTGAAAGCTCATTTATATGGTTTTCTTATACTAAATTAAATGAAAAAGAAGCCGTAAGAAATTGTTGTGGCTCAAATATGTCCCTTATGCATGATACATAAAGTAGCTATTTTATTCACCATCATGTTTTGGAAGGACTATAAAATTAATAGATTATATAATATTTTTACCACTCCTAAAGAATTATAAAAACTAAAAGATCATAATTTTCCTTTATCATAATCTGAAATACCCAAGAGGGAGATGAATTGGGTTCCTAAAAATTAAGCAAATAAAATCACATAACAATTAAAACTAATGTCTTAATAAAATTAAAAGCAATACATTTAACAATGCTCGAAATTAAAAAGATAAGGGAAGAGAGATCAAACACGTGATTTTTACGTGGTTCGGCCAACCGTGCCTACGTCCACGCCTCCAAGCTCACCGGGCTTGAGGATTCCACTAAGCAAGCCTCCAAGGCTTCAACAACATTTACAATTTACTTCAAAGGTGTCAATGAACCTTTACAACAAGAGATTATCCTCAATCTCTTAACCCAAGTGTATCCCAACACTTATAATCACTCAAAAATAAAAATTTAAAAACAATCAATCTCTCACACAATTTATATGATTACAATTGAAATCCCAAAATGTGAATCAATGAAATAGAACAAGTTTAAAGCTCAAAAGAGATTGTTTTCTTAGTAGCAAGCTCAAAGATAATTGTTTGATATAACTTTATTTGAATTTGATTAAGCTATTTTATAGTTGGAGCTGAAAACTAGCAGTTGTTGACTTTCTGAGAATAATCGGATCGCCATTTTACTTCATCGGTTAACCGTTTTGACTTGTCTAAATAGTTGTTATACTTAGAATTTAAATAAATGGTTTACCGTTTATAGTTATCGGATCGCCGTTAGCGTCCAGAGACCTGTAAAACAAACTTAGCTTTCTGTTTTTGCTAAACGGCTCAAGGTTAAAAAAAATTTCTCCTTTCTGTCCATTATCGGTTAGCCGTTTTCAAATAAATGGTTCACCGTTAATTTCTAGATTTTCTTAGATAAATGGTGCAGGATTATAAAGAAAGTTTCCTCTCTGGAACTTATCAGTTTACCGTTTTCCAATAAATGGTTCACCGTTAATTTTTCAGAATCTATATTTTTGGCAACTTTTGTTTAGAAAAAAGTTTTCCAACTCAAGTTAATAACCATTAAGTTTTCTTTAAACATGTCTATGACTTTAAGAATTTCATTTTAATAGCCCCAACATTTTAATCAAGAATATATAAGTTTTGTTATCATCAAAATCAATATTATAAGATCAACATAATCTTTTTAAAGGAGTTGAAATTAAATATTTTATGATAAAATATCAATTTATTCCTTTGTGACAATTTAAAGGAAATTGTAACTTTGAGAACTTCAAGGATTAATATTTTTGATGGATTATATAATTTTCTATATTAAACTATGTGTACAAGGAAAGAAAATTATGAAGTGTATATGCTACAAAATTTATCTGTAATAGCTTGAATATTCATATGCTCCTGAAGTAGGCAAATTAAGAGTTTCAAAAGATGATTATCTATCTTAGCTCAAGTGTTGGATCATCCACCTTTGTCACATCTGCCATGTTGGATTGTCTGAGGTGGTCGTGTTTGTTGACGAATTTTCCCATTACCACAAACTCAACAAGCAAACGAATCAAGGCTACTCCAATCAACTTAGCCATAATTAATTAATCAAAGCTAGTTCACTGAACAAACAAAGCAAAAATAACTTAGGCATAATTTTCTCAGCAACCAAACAGAATCATAAACTCAACAAACAAACAAATCAAGGCTCGTTCAATTAACTCAGCCACAATTAATTAATCAAGGAAACTAATCAAGTCTACTTCAATAAACAAACATAACAAAAATAACTCAACCATAATTTTCTTAGCAACCAAACAGAATCATAAACTCAACAAATGAAAAAAAATCAACATATCAACAACTAAATAAAATCTATAAAATCATGAAAATTACCTTTGTTTTTGTCTTGTTCTTCTTATTTTCAGAAGATTTGACGGCAACGATTGTGAATCGATAGTAACGGCTGTGTAAATGGATGAAAATCAAAGAGGGGGCTGTTGGTTAGAAAGAAATCGTGAGATAATAAATAATTTAGGGTTTCATCTTTTAAAATTTAAGTAATGGTTACAAATGACAATTTGAATATTTTTAAGTTATGGAATTAGAATTCCTACGGTCCTACCCCTCATAGAAGAAATTGAATTCCTTACTACAACAAGTATTAGATTTCTACGTTTATTAATTTATAGTCTGTTTATTCCAATCAAACAAAAGAAATTATTAAGAATTTTAAATTCAAATCCTCTCCCACCTCTTCTTCTGTCAACCAAACATGGCCTAAGTCGATAAATGAATTTTTTATGGACCTGCCATCTAGTGAGTATAATTTACATTCCATGTAGTTTGATTAACAATTGACCATTAAGACTTGTGCCTGCTAAGTTCTATTAATTGTAGCTGGTCGTAAATTTTTTTAGTTAACATATAGAAATAGGATTTTTTCTCTCTGTTTCCCTCTATTTGGTTTTTAAAATTATCATCAATCTCTAACAAATCACAAATTTCATTCCATGAAGTTAATGGTTTTTAATTGATTAATAAAGAAATATAACTTTTCAAAGTTATTATGGTTAAAGGTCTTATTATTTGATATAAAAAATCAAAATGTGAATATTATACCCCTAGAAGTGGGATAGACTTGAATTAATATTTGGTGATAAGCCCCAAGTTTAAATCCAACATCTTCACTAATTTGGCTTAATAAGGCTGAATGTATGAATAAATAGAACTTCACATGAATTTCAATCAAGGAGTTGTGGATTCTTTTGATGATTCAATATTATATCAAGACAAAAAGAATAAGATGAATTACAAATATTTGTGAAGGTGAAAAATCCACAGACAAAATATGATTGTGGTTGGTATACATGGTATCATTGAATGATGAAATGGTCATACAAGTAAATATATGAATCCTTGAAGCATGTGATAGATTAATTAATGCAAATAATTTAGTTTTTGGGAAGTTGAAGCGAAATAATTCGGTACTTTTGAAGATACTATTTTTACACATATAGCAAAATATTTGATCTATATTAAATTATTATATATATTACCATTGGAGAGGCATAATATACCAACTAGAAAATGAATCTCAAATGCCCTTAAAGAGGTAAATAGTGACAAATAAAGAAATTGAAATTGCCTTATAAAATATATGTGTACAATTTAAGAAAGAGAAATCTTGAGTCCTTACAAAGCATAAGTATTAGAAACTTTAAAAGATATCGTTGGGACATATATTAAAAAATTAAAAAAAATTAATGTATAGCATGCTAGTACTTAGTGTGAGAGAAGAATTAAAATTAACATAAGATTGTTGTTAATAAAAATTTAGTTGTAATAAAATTTTCAGGATCCTAAATCACAAAATGTGAAGATCCTCAAATTATATGATTGGCTAAAATTGTAAAATATTTGGGTAGTCTAAAGCTAGAGGATGTAAAGTTGATTAGTAAAATTTAAAAATTTTGTACTTGTAGTCCACACACCTCAAATCGTAAAATTTATTAATAAAATGTGAATTTGGACTATAGTATGTTAATATTAAATTGAAGAATCTATTTACTTATCCTTAAATGATAAAATGCTTGAGAGAAGTAATTGAAGTACTAAATAAAAAAGATTGCACCTTATATATTCTTTATAAATCTATAATCATACTTGTGTATATTATAACAATCTAGACTTACAAAATGTATTCACTTGAGTAAAATTTTTTATAAGTGAGATGTGTCATTATCCATTTGGCTGTATTTTTGTTAAAATATAAAACATAAATTTGCAATTTTTTATAAAATGTGTTAATGATTTGATCATAAAAAGACTCCTAAAAAGCTTTTGAATTTATTTCTTTTAAAAATAAAATTCAAGATGAAAATATTAAAATAAAAGAATTTCTTTCAATTTATGAATTGAAATTTATCTAGTAGAATGCTGATATTATAGAAATAACAGAAGTATTTCATATTAAAAAATTACTATATTTTAAAATATAATGCACTTGTCTTTGTCTTGAAATACCATATTTTATTCCACCTAGTGTCTAAAAGGATAATGAAAAAAATTGCATCATCGCAAATTAAAATATATTTATCATAAATTTAAAAAATGTCAAAATTGTGTGAAAAATAGTTGTATTTTTTCCTTGATGTGAATGCTAAACCTTGATTTTATTTAAGAAAATCAACAAAATTATAAAAATATATGTATGGTGATATTCTTCAATCAAGATGATGGTATCTTTGATTTATTAAAAGTTTTCGAGTTTTCAAAGGATACTGTTGACACCATAGATTGTTTCATCAAAGTATTATTACTATAAAATGTGATCATTGAAGCATCCATGTTACTTTAACAAAAAATGTACTTATTGAAGGGAATTATCGATATGGAGGGTTATATGCAATCATGCCCAATACTCTTTTTTATTCGTTAGGTTTTGATTCCATTGGATTTTTTAGTAAGGCTTTAATGAGATAATTTATATTTTCTTATGATATAAATAACAATGTATCTTTTTTCTTTGCTATTCTTTTTTCTATAGGGTTTTTATTAGAAAAAGTTATAATGAGGCATGGTCTTTGTAAGATAGGAGTGTTCTAAAATAATCATTATTTATGTGAATATTTATCAAAATAACACTTTATTTCTCTACAAATAAATTATAGTCTTCTTATAACTGTTGTTAATTTTAATATATTATTTATCACTTTATGATTGCATCGCTAAAAAATAACACATTTACTCCTCATTTGAATATATTTGAGATTAAATGAAATTTTTCTCTAAATATTTTATCTTTTATTTATTTTCTTTCTTCCTCTTACTGTATTGTTGTGATATTAATTGATAAATAATTTATCGTAAACTTTTTTTTTTGAAAATGAATCTACATCGTGCGCACGTTAGCAGATAAGGTTAACCTGTACCGCGGCTCCACCGATCCATTTCAATATCTGTCAATTCCCGTTTGTGATTGTGCGTGAATGCCCTTCTTCAACCACAATAGCCCCCCAATATGTACACATAAACAGTCAGACACTCACATTAACATACACAGTTGCTTGCTTGCTCTTACACAAATTAGGGTTTTGAGATACTCATCTCTCTCTTTTCCAGCGATTTGTGCGTTTCAATGCCTGCAAATTCCATTGCCAAATCGTGCCTCGAGAACCCTAGACAGAGCCGAATAGCTCCCTCGCGCGAGCAATTTTGGTGTGTTTATCTCAGTCCGTCTGTTTTGTTATAGCCTGAACTCGTTTGTTGCCGTAGAATTTTATCGATTGAGTGTGGTGCAATTCTCCGATGGCGCCGAGTCGGAGAAAAGGAGCGAGCAAAGCCGCGGCCGCGGCCGCCGCTCGTCGCCAGTGGAAGGTCGGCGATCTCGTACTTGCCAAAGTCAAAGGATTCCCCGCTTGGCCTGCCACGGTATGCAACGCATCATGTATCTCTTTTTGTTTCAATGATTAATTTCAACAACAAAAATATTGTTCTTTAAGTGATTGGGTAGTTCAAGAGTATGCATTTAGTTAGGGTTTTCCTGGTTTGGTCTGAGCGTTCGGTCTGGGCTTGCTGGGTTGATGCTTTATTAGGGATTTTGTTAATTGGTTGTGCTTCTGGGTCTGTATTGAAGTTTAATTTCTTGCCCGTTGTTTATTGATTCTTTTCCTAACTGTAATTGGTATTTGCATGTTCTTGTGATAGGACTTATATTTTCAATGGACTGTTTGATCGCTTTAATTTTTATGTGCTTGGGTCTGATTTTGTGGTTATTTTTGAGATTATTTGATGAATCAGCTTTAGAACTCCCAAACCCTAGTGCTTAAAAAAAATTACAAAGCCATTTGTTTATATCTCATTAAAACGAGGGCTTCCAGAGGAATTTATTTATTCTTTTTTTTTTCTGGTTAGGTCGAAAATTGGGTTAAATTCTATGGGTTATTTTTTTTCTCTCTTTGTGCCGTTGAAATGCTTCTGCTACCCAAAAGAAGTTTATTCTTTAGTGTGCAGTACTTTCAATTTTACCAACTGAAGTCTTGAAGTCACCATTTTTTTTACTTTTTTCAAAAATTGCTTTGATTTTTGTTTGGTTGACCAGTGCTTTTTTTTATTGATGGCAGGTAAGTGAGCCGGAAAAGTGGGGCTATTCAGCGGATTGGAAGAAAGTACTGGTCTTCTTTTTTGGAACACAACAAATGTGAGTGCTCAGCTATATTGGGGTGTTTTGTCCTAAATTATTTTACACATGATTGTGAATCATATTCTTTTTGGTTCCTTCAAGTTAATTGATTGCTTACTTACAATATGATGCATTCATATGGGTTAATTGATGTCTACGCATTTCATATAAACCCATTTCTATTGGTTGGTTTTATATTTTCTCTCTGTATGTTAGTGATTATTGAATGGGAATATGATTGTGGATCATGCCTTATGTGGTGCATAGTTTGTTTCTGTAAACACTTGTGTGCGTATATAGTAAAGCCCTCTTGTGTTCTGAACATGTTGGCTTTTGCTAGATGAGAAAAAAGTGCTGGAGGATTTTGGAGTTGTATCTTGGCTATTTTATGGGTTATTTAGCTAGAAAGGAACAAAAAGAATGCTTGGGATAGAGCTTAGTTCTTAGCATCTCTTCATATATTTGATGATTTGGAAGTTCTTTTTTTTTTTAAATTTATTTTATTTTATTTACTTGTGTGTGGAATGTCTTTACCTTCGTTGAAGTTGTTGGTTCTGTTTAGTCCTTTCCGGATAGAAGCTTTCTTTTTCAAGATGTTCTCTTAATTGTGATTCTTGGGGGGGTAGTCAGGCCTGCTGGGAAACTTTTTCACCTTCTGTGAATCTTTCTTTTTTCAATACAGTGTTCTTAGCTTTTATCCCTATAAACTTGGATGCCTAATCTTGAGTAGTCATTGGATATTTTTTCTTGTTTTTCTTAGACTTAATCAAATGGTGGATGAATAAAATAAATGATGGGGAGATTAGCATCCCTTGGTACACTTACCTTCTAATCTGTTTGATTTATAGCACCGTAAGGCTAGTCCTTAGTTATAATTTCTCATGATCCTGTTTTATTACTTTAGGAATTCTGTGGGAATTGCCAAGGTTTTTGTGCATTCAATTCCTATGTAGATTTTATTTTTGGATATGTGATTGAGGTGTTTTGGCAGATTATTGTAGAAGCATTATGTTGCATTGGTTCTAAGGTGTCCCTTGGCTTTTTTGTTCTGAAGGTGCCTTTGTTACCCATTTTGAATTTGTTGTCTGTTTTATGATGCTGCTTTTAGAAAACAGTATTTTAGAAATGCATAATTCATTTGCTAGATCTAGTATTATGTCAAGAATGACTTTTGAGTCTTTTTATGTGTTTTGGGAAGAGAGGATTGTTTAACCACACACAATTTTCCTACCAATTGTCTAAACTACGGCTGAAAATGCAATTGCATTTTTTCTTAAGCAGCTGAGTTCCAGATATGCCACCAGATGTTGAATTTTGAAAATATGATTGTTTTTGCTTGTTTCTTTTTACAATTTGTTTTTCTTTAATTGACTATGTGACAAGATATCTAAGGAGCCTTTGAATTTTTATAATACTTTGTGTGAATTATCATTGTGATTGACTTATTGAAATGTTTGGACTCGGAAGTGGAGCGTTTTGACATTGCTGTTTTTGAATGATATAATATGATAAGAGGTACGCTCATGATGTGACGGTATGCTTATTTATTTCAAATTATTGTAATTAGAGTTGCAAAGAGTAAAAAGTTAAATTGTGATGTTGTGTAAGATAATCAATATTAAACGGGTTTCTTCCATATGCCAGACATATTTTGAACCAATAAATATCTAATTTTGATGTGTCTAACAAGTTGTCTCCGAAGTTTAGAGGCAAGTTAATTTGAGGAAGACAATCCTGCAGCCAAGGAAGGGAATGATTTCATAATATAGTGTATATGGGCATACCTTCATGCACAATTTGATCTGATTGCAATGCCTCCGCCACCCCCCCCCCCCCCCCCCCTTCTCCCTTCAACAAGAGATTTATTTATTATAGCTCGGAAGTGCAATGATGGAAATGAATGCTTTTATCTCCGACAAATGTTTAAATGATAGATTTATTGACCATTTTATGAAAGCCAAAAGCAATTAAACTGGTCAGTTGAGTTCTCATTTTTGAAAAATTACTCTATATGTTATGTACCTCCGGGTGGCAAATTTATCACTTGTAGGAGTGTGCGCATCAGTGGAGTGTGATGCATTCAACAGCTGATGGCTGCAACCTGAGCTACATTTTTTTAAAATATTTTATTTTATTTAGGTTTCATTTGAACCCTTGTAATTTTTAGGTAAATGAGGCTTCCAATTTTGTGCTGGGTTTTGTTGGAAGATTGTGGTTAGATTCTTGTTCATTTCTGCAGGTGCCTTTTTTTCCTTGGGGTGCCTATAACCAAAAACCTAGGATATTCTTTATTCATAATTTCTTTTGGGCTTCTTTTTCTAGCAAGTGCACTGATCCTATGTTGAAATACACTTCCTTTGGAATTTATCCTTGTAAGCAGCTTTGGCAAAGGGGAAAACTAGAACCATGGTTGAGATGTCCAACAGTTACTTGGTTTTTTTGGTTTTTCTGGTTTTTCCATCAGTTGCGTATATGACAGAAATTGCAGATGGTTGCAGAATGTTATCTTTTTATTGAAATTTCTTGTCTCTTTTGGTCTATTCCACATGAAGGTTTAGGAAGTTATCTTGTCATTTCACCTTGCACTTTGTATGTTCTAGTAATATAATAAATTTCATTTGCAAAGTTAATATTTTTCTAAATTGTACAATGATTTTCAGAATAAGGACGTTGTTTCAAATAAGGTTATGGTAAAATACCCAGAAATATTATGAGTAATGCTTGTGAAACATGAGAAAAAGAGATTCCAAGCATATGAAAATATTTTTTATCTGACATCAACTATGGGATTTATGATATATTTTTGAAAAGTTGGATCATTTCATTGCATTGACATTTAATCCTGGGTTCATCTTTAATATAACTTTGAGTTTCTTATCAAAAAGGATGTTTAAATAATGGCAAAACATTATTACTTGAAAAATATTTAGTATCGAACATCAATTACGGTAAGATATATTTTTAAAAGAGAATTTCTCTGCATTGATATTTATACACAGGAACTATTATGTCAGGACTTGGGATTGCTGAAGGGACTCATTGATATATTTGTAGCCTGCAGAATATTATAATTCTTGTTGTGTGCGGTGACTTTTCTGTTCGTTGCTGTAGGCTGATTTTGTTGGGCCATCACAGTTATAAAGAGGTTTTGGTGGGCTGGTATTCCTTCGTAGGGAGATTATTTAAAAGTTAAGATTCCTTGTGTGGCAATTTATGTGGTATTAATCTGTAAGATAGCAATGAAATCTATTTGTTTGCAAGTAGTTTTATATTTATAAACTGTGCTTCTACCATTTTTTTGACTTATCCATTTGTGTTATTGCAAAGTGAGCTGGTGGTTTTGTGTTTCTGTTGCGTATACTTTTTCTGTATGGTGATTGGCTTAATGCAACATTCATTATTTTTCATTTAAAAGAAAGGCTGCTTTCATGTGATTATTCATGTTATTACTCCCTTATTGTTCCTATCTAAAAGAGAATTATTGCTCCTACTATAGTTTTTTGGGTCCTTGAAATAAGTACACTAATACCTTTGTTCTTTGTATATGAATTTTCTTTTTGTTATTTTTGTATCTTTATGGAGTCGTTTGTTTACTTTGTCAGCCATGTATCCTGGTGGTAGATTTTTGTTTTTTTTTTTTATGTTTTTTCTTTTTTCTTTTTTTTTGGTTGGGGAATGATGGTTGTCTGATGCTGTTGGTTCTTTCTTTTTTTTTTTTTAAGGATGATTTTAGTTGCTTTTATTCTTGTCTCTTTCCAAAGTGCTTTTACAGTTCTTCTAGGAGCTAAATAGTACCTTGTTTCTGAATCTGAATGGATACTTTTCATGCAGAGCCTTCTGCAACCCTGCTGATGTTGAAGCATTTACGGAAGAGAAAAAACAATCTCTTTTGACCAAACGCCAGGGAAGGGGTGCTGATTTTGTTCGTGCAGTGCAGGAGATTATTGACAGTTATGAAAAGTTAAAGAAACAGGACCAAGTTGATTCTAATTCTGGTGATGAACTCACTGTGGCAAATGGTGGGAATTCAGTGAACTCGATTTCCCACTTTGGCTTGAAGGATCGAACAGAAGCTTCTGAGGCAACTCTTGATTCACAAATGAAACCTTCCAACTCAGCTGTTGGTGATGCTCGAAATCTCCCAACTGAGGATTCTCCAGCTGGGAGACAATTGGGTGCATTACCAAGTAAAGAGCCATTACCTGAGCAACCTTCTGAAAATTTGGTTGCTAAAGCAACACCTGTTTTAACCACATACTCCTCGAGAAAAAGATCTGGAGGTTCACGATTACAAAGTACTGAGAGAATGGCACCTTCAACTCGAAGGTCAAGAAGCTCGACAATGGTTGAATCTTGTAGATTGCAAAACTTGATGATGCCATATAATAATGAGGGGAAGAATGCTGAAGACATTTCAGCTAATGGTAACCTAGATGGATCCCTCAGAAGGAATAAACGAACAAGGAAGTCTCCTGATGCCTCTGAATGCAATGATGTGGATTCATCTGCTTTAATGTCAAATGGTAGCATTGAAGACAACAGTTCTGAGATTGTAACAGTTGAATCGGATGCCTTTAGTCTGAATGAAGGCAGCACTGTGGATTCTGGTTGTAAAGTTGAAGACTCTGAGACTGTTCTTGAGTGTTTGGATGGAGATGAGATGTTAAGCAAAGGGATTGATTTTCAAATAAAGGCTGTTGTCGTTAAGAAGAAAAGAAAACCAAATCGAAAGAGAGTGTGTAATGATGCTGTTGATCCTCCTGCTAGAATTAAGACAGCAACAGAAGTGGATCTCTGTACACGTAATGCTTGTCATGGTTCAGAAAATGCTGGTGGAAATTTGGATGAAAGGGATTTTAAAGAAGATGGAGATGAGCACCTGCCGTTGGTGAAACGAGCCAGGGTGAGAATGGGCAAACCATTATCTGAAGAGGAGTTGAAAAGCTCCTCACAGACTGAAGAAAAACCCTCCAAGGATGCTGCTGTTAATCTTGTGGAGCATATCAGGCCCTCATTAAACAACTATGATGAAGGTCTTACCGAAAAAGGCCCTTCTCTGGTGAAGGGATCAGCTGATAATGTATCGCCTTCAAAGGTTTGCGGTGAGATTTTTGGAAATAGGCCGCAGCTTTGGAAGGGGACAACAAATCAATCATTTGGTTGTTCAGCAGATGGTGAAGCTGCTTTACCTCCATCTAAACGCCTTCATCGTGCCTTGGAAGCTATGTCCGCTAAGGCAGCTGAAGAAGGTCAAGCATCTGTTCAGGCGTCATCTTTGATAAACACGTCTATTAATGGGCGTTGTGTCGATTCCATTTGTAAATGTTCTCATGAGACCATGGATGGCAGAGAAAGTAATGGTTCGGGACTGGAGAATGTTCGCACATGTAATCAACTCTCCGAGAATTGTAATAGCCAAAAACAGGAATCCTGCAGGGATGATTTGGGGTCTGTAGACAAAGTTGATGGCAAATGTCTTCCTGGGTCGCCTTTGTCTGTTCATACCATTCAAACTGCAGTTCAAACCCAAAATCCAGTAAATATTTTGCCGGCTCTTAAGAAAAGACAGTCTTCTTTCCAATTGTATCAAAATTCATTGGATCAGTTGTCTTTAAAGGATGAAGGCAGTGCTGAAGATCTTCAGTTGAAAGATACTAGAGTTGAAAATGTTGATAAAGAGCTCAATACTTCAGTGCGCGCTGAATTGAGTCTGGATCCTGTCTCAAGGGCTGATGGCAGTGTTAAAGTTTCCCCTCAAAATGGTTCAAATGAGCCTCAGTACAGTGTACAGGCCATGAGTTGTGAGAATTCCGAGTCTTTGAAGTCTCAAATTGATGACAACTGCCATATTAATGTTATGTAAGTTCATGGGCCTAATTTTGTTATGGTTATTCTCTAAAGACCTAATACTACATTTTAGTCTGTTCTTTAAAGGTTCCCCTCTCCTCTCCCCTGAAAGACCTGAACTTATTGTATGTCAGGGATCTTATAGCAAACTAACAATGAAATTATTTTCTTTGGTGATAGGACATTGGTGGTATTTGAATTTAAACATTAAATTTGTGATTGCTGGCCTTGACTGAATTGTCATTTTTCCTCATTCGTCATCTGTTACTGTCATAGTTACCATCTTTGGCATGAATATCAATATCTGTTTTACATCTTTGTAGTAGGTGCGAGGCTGTGGAAGAAATCAAACAAAATGAAAAACAGAAGGAAATGAGTTCTATTTCAATTTCTGATGATCATTTGCGTGACAAAGGTGTTACAAGTGTCCTATTTAGTTCATCTCCTGCTGAGGGAGTGGATTCTCCTGCACGGGTCTCTCCACCCAATACCTCTCTTTGCCACGTATCCACTTCAGAAAGTGCCAATATTGTTCAAAGCAGTTGCTGTAGTCCCTATGCCCATTCACAGTACAAGAAATCTCTAGGGGCACCAGTTGCTGATGAGGGAAAAGTCGAGACAGCAGTGACTCAGAGACCAAAATCTGTTGGAAAGTGGAGCAGTTGCTCAGAAGCTCATGCTGCTCTATCTTCCTTTGAGGCTGTCCTTGGATCATTGACTAGGACCAAGGAGAGCATTGGTCGAGCAACACGCATAGCTATTGACTGTGCAAAGTTTGGTGTCTCTTCTAAGGTATAAAATATCATTGTTTACTTTTTTCTGTACTTCATTTGATTCACCTTGTTAAAAGTATTAAATCTATAAATATGGTTAATGGGATGGTGGTCTATTTTTTTTTTAACATTTAGGATGGATATATGGAATTTTTTATTTTGTTCATTGGTGATGAGGATTGATCTGTGGATAATTACTGAAACCTCAATTTTGTATCTTTACATAAGATTCATAGTCACTTTAGTGACTGATATCGATATGCTAAGTAGAAGTTCAAAACTGGACAAAATAATATAGTAAAGAATGATTTTAAGAAATTTTAGATATTTTAATGCCGTAATAATGTTTTCATTTGGTGTTTGTAAGATCTTTAATGAAGGTTTTTTTTTTTTGGGGTGCGTGGCGATTTGTGCTGTGAAGTTCCCTTAATGTTTCCAAAAGGAGTTCCAGTTGTCAACAGGCTCCAATAAATATGACCATGTGTGTATAATGTATAGTTGTATAAGGTGGCCCTTTTGAATATAATTTTTATTCTCTTCTGGTATTTTGGCAATTAATTGAATGGAAAAAATGTTGGGTTCCATATGTTATAAGCCAATTACCAGTTGCCTGATTGGAGATTGTTTTGTCTGTGAGATTTTAAATGCCTTGATAACTTTCTTGCTTCAACATTATTCTGTATATGAGCATGGAAGCATTTGCGACCTGAAATGCATGCCTTAGGCAGGACCTCAAAGAAACGACAAACTTTGATAATTTAGTGGTGATCATTAAGTTATTTGGAGTTTCTGGTTAATGATATTTCTGTTTTGATGTTTTTTACTTTTGTTGTTGTTGTTTGGAATGATAATATATTTAACACTTTTCATGTGCCGAAGGCACTATTTATTTTTTGAAACAATGTGCAGAGGACTTTTTTTTTTAAAATTTATATTTATTATCATTATTATGTGGTTATGTTTTTTGTCACTTTGAAATGTCAATGGATATTAAATTTTTGTTTTATTCAGTGTTATTATTCATTGCATGGTTATGTTGAATGCTTTAGTATGTCCTTTGCACTTTATATTTTTTCTTACTGTCATTCCCTTTTTACAATTATGAAGTTGTAATGATAACATATTCATAATGGAAAGGTGAAATCATGAACCTTAAGATGATAATATGGTTTTAATGCAATAGTAGACTATTTTCCTTCTTGATATTCTAGTTTTCTGTGTAACTAGGTTGTGGAAATTGTAGCCCGTCATTTGGAAAGTGAGTCTAGCTTATACAGAAGGGTGGATTTGTTCTTCCTTGTGGATTCTATCATGCAGTGTTCTCGAGGTATGAAAGGTAATGTATCTGATGTCTTAAAGTGCAAATACTTAGTAATATGGTAGTTTAATTGTATGAGTACTTTGTGTTGTATTTCGTCAATCGCATATGTCTGTTTATGTGGGTGTTATGTTGATATTGACTTTTAATATCCAGGTGATGTTAGTGGTATATTCCCTTCAGCTATTCTGACGGTTCTGCCAAGGTTACTGTCAGCTGCTGCTCCTCCTGGAAACGTGGCTCAGGAAAATCGTAGGCAGTGTTTGAAGGCAAGTGATGATATTTTGCCATTCATTGTTATAATTTAATAAGTGTATTGTGTTTTGGTTATTTCTTACCCAATTTATGTTCCCTTTTATAGGTTTTGAGACTTTGGCTGGAAAGACGAATCCTGCCAGAATCCATTATTCGCCACCATATGCGAGAACTTGATACCGTTACTTGTTCATCTTCTGCTGTTGCTTATTCTCGCCGCTCAGCAAGAACGGAAAGGGCCCTGGATGATCCTGTTAGGGACATGGAGGGTATGCTTGTTGATGAATATGGAAGGTATCACTTTGTGAACTGTTTTTATAGTCTAAACAATTTAACTGTTTATACTCTTTTACTGATGCATTGCTGTTGCTTCAGCAATTCAAGTTTTCAGCTTCCTGGATTTTGTATGCCCCGCATGCTCAAGGATGATGATGATGATGGAAGTGATTCTGATGGGGGGAGTTTTGAGGCTGTTACTCCTGAACATAATTCTGAAATCCCTGAAGAACGTGACGCTAATCCTTCAATGAAAAAGCATAGACATATCTTGGAAGAAGTAGATGGTGAACTTGAAATGGAGGATGTAGCTCCCACTTGTGACAATGAGATGAGTTTGACCTTTTTAGTTGATATTGCCCAGACGTCACATGATCAGTTATTGTCTTTCGTCCCTCCTCTTCCGCAAGATGTGCCCCCATCATCACCGCCACTGCCATCATCTCCCCCTCCAGTTCCGCCACCACCTCCACCCGTTCCTCATTCATGTGCATTCTCTGACCCCACCTCTAATGGAGCTAGCCTGCAGGTGTGTGCTATCCTTGTTTGGATTTCTAAACTTCATCTAAAAGAATATGGATATGAGTGCTAATCCTGTTTGGATTTCTAAACTTCATTTAAAGGAATATGGATATGAGTGTAATCTGTTATTTATTATTATTTTTTTCCCCTACATTTTCAGAATATGCAAAATGATGTGCAACAATCTGTAACCCAGCATTCAGTTGCTCCAAGAATCAATCCAACGGTGTCCACCAATGCAGTTCATTATAGTGCTCCTGAATGTAGAGATCATCAAATGCCGATGCAGATGCCTGAGTCTACCAGCTCTTTTGGCTGTTATCCAGTGTGTTCATCAAATAATTTTCAACAAACTGAGGGCCATAGGTTCCATAACAAACCATACCCTCCACGTCCACCGCATGCTCCACAGTCAAATCATTTTTCATATGTTCAGGCAGGTCAAAATGCCAAGTCCCGGAGGGAGGCCCCACACCCTTCAAACTCCCACAGGTTCCACCCTCAGCCAAATATTGATGGGGGGAACTTTTACAATAACCATGATAGAATGAAACTGGGTCCATATGAACATCGAGATAGCTGGAGGTTTCCTGCACCCTCATTTTCTGGTAAGGTCCCTCCGTTGAAGTCCATTGAAGTCTATTTCACTAGGAATGATAGCAAATTTAGCTCTGGTGTTCTCTGGCTACATTGTGAAATATTCATTTCTCTGCATCCAGGTCCGAGATATCCTGACGAAGCCAGAGAATGTTATCCATCTGGCTCATATGGTGGTCCGCTACGTGAGCCACCGAGATACTCAAACCGAGGGTGGGGATATCCTCCCAGGCCAATGAATCACAGACACATGAGACCACCTTCTGGAGGTGCAGTTCCGGTTGGAATAAGAGGTGCGTAATCTTTATTTTAGATTATCTGCAGGAAGAAAACCAAAAATGTTTGTTATTGCTTGTTTGTGAAGTTTCAATCTGTTGCTGGATTTGTTCTTGCAATGTCATTGAAGTAATCAGTAATTCAGTTAGGAGTTAGCAGTTGATCTGCTGTAGTTGATAGGTACATGTGGGTGTTAATATTACAAAACTAAGAGAGGCTAAGTGTATTTTATTTATCTATTGGTTTTTTAAAACTTTTTTCTGTTGTTGAAACTCCAGGCATTTGGCGGCCAAGGTGAAAAAGTGTTTAAGGACCGTGAGGGATCGGTATGTCATTGTTAATAATTAAACTGATTCTTCATGTCATGGAATTCAGCCATTGGAATTGTATGCAACTGGACATGCACCTCTTGTGAAACAAAGGGCTGCAATTGCCAATTGCACAGAATTCGAATTTGAAAGCTTTAATCCATGCTAGTTGATGAGCATTATTAAATAAAGTTAAATACCTCTAATAAGGTGCCATATTAACTTATGAAATTATGTCTCCTTTTGCATTATTTTAGGTACGGCCACCAATTTTTTTGATCTGGGTTCTTGCGGCTTGTTCAAACAGAGAGACTCTCTTTGCTGGCCAAGTAATAGAAACTTCAGCTGAGCCCAAGGCCCAGAAGAGCAGCATGCAGCTGACATGCTGGGTTGTATATAAATATGTATACTATAAACCCATCTGCAAAAGGAGAGGGGAGGGCGGTCAGAATTGTCTGTGGTAACTATAGAGAGCTTTTTTTTTTTTTCTTTTTTTTTTTGTGCTTTTGGGGGGGGTTGAGAGCTGTGATTAATTCTAGGATGTTGTCTAATAATCAGTTTTAGCGCTCGTTTTATTTTTGGTATATTTTTATTTCATTTCTTGGAAGCCAGGCCATTATAGGATTTCTATAATAATTTTAATACTGGCGTTTGGGGGGCTGATGTCCGTTCCCCTATTTTGCTGTAATCAGTTGGTTGTTCATGCATTTGAAATTCTTTTTCACCGGTTTACTTAGTTTAAAATCAGAATTTTGAGTTTTGAGTAGTTATTATTATCATTGTCAGTTCTTTTTAGTGTAAAAGGAGGACATACGCACGCATGTTAAGTTTGAACCAACTTTATTATTTGCTGCATTAAGCTGGCTTTGAAGTATGTATGACTTATATAATGAAGCATTGATTGCGTTCCTGAAAGAGTTGGTGAGTCTGAGAAAACCTTTTTATTTTTTTGGGTTATAATACGGATGTAGCGGGCTTAAAAGATGGTAGAAATAACGCAGGGGAAGACCCAGATGATCAAGGAAATGTATGTAACTTAGGGCCAATCAGAAGAAGAAAAAAAAAATAATGGATGGAGAATATCTGATGTCATAGAGGAATTGCAATTAGCTGAGCTCACGACGCGTAATTGAGAACATACTCAAGTAGCTTATGGAAACTTTAAAAAACTTGACTATTAAATTCACTAGAATGGGATGGATTCTGGAAAAGTGGAGAAGCGGGTGTAGCAGTAGAAACGAGGCGAGATATTATTGTTGATAAGGATCGTACGGTTTGGAGCTATTCTGTTGATCTCGTTATCCACTAGAACTAGAAGGCGGCAAGGCGCGCGCTAAACTTACCAGATGACGCGAAAGCAGATTGACCAAGTAGTGAGAAAAGAAAAATCGACCAATTTACCCGATCAGTTATGGATTAATAATTTTTTATTATTATATAACTTCTCAGCAGTGACAGCACATGCACACTGCATTTGCTCTGATGATTTCAAAGAAGTTTATTATTATTATTATAAAGTAAGTAAAAGACGACGTTAGAAGATAGATTCAGAAATTTTATTTGAGAACGCAAATCTCAATCAAAAAACGTCGATCTCTTTATAATGTGAAATAAATAATAAATAATAATAATAGGGCAACTGATAACATATTATCTTTGATTTTATTTACTTACACTTGTTATACGCGGACCACGAGAAAAGAAAACAAATTAATAGTAGTACTAATAAAATAAGGAAAATTCTACAATGTATGTATGTAATAATAATAACTGTCCTGGAACAGGAATTGAAAATAAAAAATTAATTTTTGGGAAAAAAACAAAACAAAACAAAAAAAACCATCCCCGAGTTGTCAGGCAAAGAAAGGCATTCAATCACGGCCATTCGTTAAATTAATTTAATTGGTATCCCAATTCCAATTCCGAAAGAAAGGGCAGCACACCACAGCATAGCAAAGCAAGGCAAAGCAAATGGGTGCTTCAGAATCAGTCCCGCAGAAATCAGTCCACGAGTTCACTGTCAAGGTATTTCATTTCTTCTTCTGTTGCTTTGATTTTGAGTTTCTTGGACGATTTTACAGACAAAATCAAATTGAGGGGGTTTGGTTTGGAGCAGGATAGCAGGGGCAATGACGTGGACCTTAGCATTTACAAAGGCAAGGTTCTTTTGATTGTTAACGTTGCCTCCAAATGGTTCGTCTCTTTCTCTTTCTGGGTGGCTTTTTAATTCTCATGATTTGATATTTTTCTTTCCTTTAATTATATCTGATTATTATTTTTTTTTTGGCCCCCTTTGGCGATGTTTTCCTGTGAATCAGTGGTTTTACAGATTCAAATTACTCCCAGTTGACTGATCTTTATAACAAATACAAGCACAAAGGTTACTTCTTTTTCCCTTCAGTTATTGTTTCGTCATCTTCCATATGTCTATTGTTTGCTTTTACTGTTTCATATTTCTAGTGCTTCATTCTATTTTAACTTCCTTATTTCTGATCAAAGCAACTCCCGTTTTCTGATATGTCCTTCGCCCTGGGGTGCCTGCTGTAGGTTGTGTGTTATGGACGTCTTTTGTCCTTGCCATGAACTAATCCTAACGTTAATTAATTTCTTTCTTTATTGCTTTTCTGATTTTCTACTTATTGATTTTAACTTTTTTATTTGCATATTATGCTGCTGCTTAATGTTTTTTAGTCTCTACTTGTCTAAAATATTGTCTCCTTGCATTTTGTTTGCTTTCGATAATCTTCCTCCCAATTTATACTTTCTTCTATCATTTCAGGTTTGGAGATCTTGGCATTTCCCTGCAACCAATTTTTGAAGCAAGAGCCTGGGACAAGTGAGGAGGCTAAGGAATTTGCATGTACTAGATATAAGGCTGAATATCCAATCTTTCAAAAGGTAGACTATCTGGTTTTTAGACTCATGTGGCTCTCAATCTTGTCTTGTTTCCAAAATAAACATTTACGTTTTGAAGGTGCCTGATATAGTTTTAGAATTATTTGATGACTAATCATCAAATTCTTTATTGGGGTTTGATTCTTTTTCTTTTTCTTTTTATCCTTTTTTCCCTTCTAAGGATGTTCTGTATTTGTCAATGACTTGCAAACTGTTTTTGTCTTGTTCTGAACTCTGTTATTTTGAGTTCGTGCTATATGTGTTGGTAAAACTATTGTTGTTTCTGATGAGCAATGATTGCTAAAAGCCCAATGATCAAACTTTACTCTGAAGTGGGGACTGGAAAAAGTCTCTTTGGCTTTAAAGCATATCAAAATTTTATTTAATGGAAGAACAAGTAGTTGTTTCATAACGACATCCATTTAACTTTTGCATCACATAAGAGGTTCCAATTATGCAAAATCACCAGAGTTACAGTAGTCATGAGTTTTCACCTTGAAATTTTTGGTATTTCTGCTGTCAAAATTGTATTATGATTTTAGTTGATTTCATCTTTGTTAGTTACAAGTTCCATTATGGTTATCAAACGCTCCTTTAGCAGTTAGTATTTCCTTCAACATTGTTGACAACTAATTTTCTACTTCAGATGCAGAAAATTGAATACTCTTATTCATTCTTTCTGGTTGATGTTGGCCTTTAGTGAGGGAAAGGCTCAATCATTGTTTTCCAAGAAAGTTTACTGTTGTTGCCTTATCTCTTATTAGGTTAAAGTATTTCCAGATATGTAAAAGGCTTTTCACTTCACCGTGTGTTATTATATAAAATTTTAGCTAGTTTGTACACCGATAGTTGTATTTTTTGCATTTACTTGTCAAGTCTGTTTACTGCTCTATTCTCTGTTAGAAAATAGCTCTGTTTTCTAGTAATTGATATAATATGTTCATTTCCATAATATTTAGGTACGCGTCAATGGTAAAAATCCGGAGCCTTTATACAAATTTCTCAAAGCAAGTTCAGGTGGATTCATGGGGTCTGGAATAAAGTGGAACTTCACCAAGTTTTTAGTTGATAGAGAAGGAAAAGTCATCGGGCGCTACAGCCCAACCACTTCTCCGATGGCAATTGAGGTACTCTGTATTTGTTTACATTTTGTGCAACCAATAGTCATCACATTACTCTTCTTGTTCTTTAAGTGACTAGTTTTTTGTCTGCCTTTTGGTGTTTGGGCACAGGGAGACATAAAGAAAGCACTGGGAGATGTTTAGGAGATTTCTGAATGACTAGTCATCCCTGTGAAAGATATGATATAATAGTGTAGTGTTGTAGCTGTTTCGATTGTCTTATATTTTCTGTCTTATCACTATGTTTTAATTATTTAACGTTTGTTTTTTTGCTTTTATTTATTCGGGGAGCAAAATATGTGTCTAGAGTGTAATGTAATTGATTTGCTTCTGGATTTCGGTGCTCTCAGATTGTAAAGGCTAGTAGTTCTGTAGATATTATTATTGTTGTTTTTGTTGTTATTTTTCGGGATGGAGCTTAGTCACTTACCTGCATTCGTGTGGTTGTCAATTCAAGTGCTATTCTTGTCCTCTGCCCCTTTGATTCAACTCCCAAGAATTTGACAATGGGAGCAACATATATTAATAATTTCTGGTCTCTACTTTGGTTCGTGGAAACTAAATCAAAGGAAAAGCAACAGTTGTGCTTTCATTCTTTCCATTTCGTCTATGAAAGAAGGGGTTATTTTGGTCTGTATAAGATGAACCACTTTGATCCAGTAACTTAAGCAGCTACCAAGGCCGGTAGTACACATGATATTAAAATAAGCAAAGCTATTCTGGCTTAATGGGGATTGGAGGCATTCCGCTCCCAGCCTATCATATTTTTGAGGCGACAGGGTTAGGAAAATCTATCCGACAGTTGGGATTTTTATTAAATTTAGGGTTACAAAGAGACAACAGATGGTTTTTTCCAAGGTGATGGATGATGATATTTCAATTTTACCACACTGTCAGTCTGATTGGTGGTGGCAACCAATTGTCCAATTTGCTTCACTTGGCCACAACATTTGGGGCACACCAGCCACGTGCCCCACAGAAGAGTCTTGTTGACCGGTGATGACGACCCAACTATGCACGTGTCACTGACCCAGACGAGAAATTGGATGTCCGGCCATTTGTCTTTTTATTGTATTCCGCGAATGTTGTTTGCCCCGTAGTTGTGTAAACAAGATAAGCTCAGCTCCAATGCAACAAAAACATTGGACGTGATGAAACTAATAATGTTTCATGTTAATTATACTTTCAGTTTGTAATCACAATCCCTTCGCCCATGGTAAGAGGCCGATCTCCCCGTCCGATTGATCACATCCATGCATCAAATTGAACTAATTAACATGTGAAGCAAACAAATGGTTTGCACTTGCGCTGATTGTTACTATTTTTTTTTAACTACTGATACATATATAGTACAATCAGATATTTGTTAGAATTATATAGGTCAATTTTATTGTGGGTTATTATATATTTTATATTTATTCTACCCAAAAAATTAGTGGAAAAAATATCTGCCTTTATTCACTCTTTAATTAAGGGAGAAAATGAGAGTCTACTATAAGAACTCAAATGTTACATTAGTAAAAGATTAATAATTTGTAAAACCCAATATGATTTCTAGTAAAGAGATAATGTTGGATATAGGAAGGCCAAATCTTAGGGGTTTTTTTTTTCATTAGGAAATCAACACTGGATATATTTTTAATTTTATTTTTATATATAATTGATCTCAACACCTACATCCTTACTAAATATTCTAATGACGTATGAAACTAGTATCCATACTTGACATCTGTAAGTTTTAATTCTTGATGATTTGAAAATATTATGACTAAGCTAAATAGCTAACACAATATTAATTAATAGAAAAACTTATCTATGCACCACCTTTGCTTTGTCATATCTACATTTAGCCATTATAAATTTTTCTTTGCACCACCTTTATTTTTAAGATTGCATCAATCAACTATTTTGATACTAAAAATAACTATTTTACTCCTAAATAAATTAAAAGACTATTTTATTCTATAAAGTTTTAAAAAATAAAAAAAATTATAATTACAAGAACACACCTAAATTCAATAAAACAAATAAATCTCAAAATCTAAGATGATAATTTTTAAATGAAATTATAATTATAAAAAATTAACTACTTGTAATTATAAATTTTTGTAATTAAATTAAGTATAGGGAAGTTTACAAAAATTAACATGAAGAGAAAAGCTCCCTATAATTAATATTAAGAGACTTCCCTATACAAATTAAACAAAATTATAATTACAAAAACTTAACATGATAATTTTTTAAATGAAATTATAATTATAAAAAATAACGTATTGGATTTGAGATTTATTTATTTTATCAAATTTAGAGGTATTTTTGTAATTATAATTTTTATTTTTCAAAATTTTGTAGAATAAAATGGACCTTTAATTCATTTAGGGATAAAATGATTAATTTTTATTGTCAAAGTTAGTGGTTGATACAAGCTTAAAAACAAAAGAGGTACAAAAAATATTTCAAAATTTATAGTGATTAGATGTATATATGAGAAAACAAAGGTGGTACCGAGATAATTTTGCCAATTAGTATATATTTTTAACATGTGGTGAATGTTCAATTAATAATGTTGAGCACACGTAATTGCAAGCTCATAGTAACATTAAAATATTAGCATACACAACTAACAACAACCAATTATTATTGATATGCTTCTTGTTTGAGAGATTTGAGTATTGGACTCAAGATATGTTTTCTCGCAGGTCGTATAATAACTGAAATATAATGGAGGTGCGTTGTTCAGTCGTAGCATTCGTTCACATAAATTAAAACACCCATAAAAATCTTTCGAGGCAGTGGAGAGCATCTACGATAAGGAGGAATAATTTTGGCACACAGCAGACATGCATGCATAGAAAGTAAACATCATACAAAATAAATTAATTTTTGGTTCATAATTCTTTCCATTTTGCCAAAATTTGATAAATATTATACCAATTACCAAATACATAAGCAGAAGTAATGCAGGAACATATATAGGAATCGATGCCATGCGAGGCAAAGATGATGAAAAGTCGTAATCAGGCTGCTGGGACACACTAAGCTAAATATTTTTCTCTGCTTTTGTCTTCTTACACTTACTCCGAGAGTGGGTCCTCAAGTTAATTAGCCCATTCACGAATCACGAATCCACCACAAATCACTTCTCGAATATCTTCAACAGAACTTCTTCTGCCCTATATATATACATCCCAAGCTACGCCTTCATGAACATCAGGTGACTCAACGCACAACTTCATTCAATTTGTTCATGGCTGCAACAAGCATGTTCTCAGTAAGGAGCATGAAGCTTAGGAAGCTTTCGGAGCACATCCGGGAGCAGAAGGCACGGCTTTATATAATATGGAGGTGCTCTGTAATGCTTCTTTGCTGGCATGATTAATTAGCTGTGTCTTTTCTGTCGACGCCCTGGCTACAGGGAGCTTTTTATGTACAGTGAGTCAATCCAACAAACATGCAAAATTCTAAATAAACTAACTATATGCAATGTATGTATGACGTGCATGTTAATTTTTGAAGTTACTTGGGGAAGCTAGCTGTTAGGTTTTAGTAAAGAAAAAGGGGCTGCTAGGGTTTCAGTTCAATTGCAAACGAAGCCAATGGAAAACTGGATTAATGTCTGTCCGGTTCTGTTTGATTGTAAAATCAATACATATGCATGATGTATTTATAAAATTACAAATTAAGCTGATAATATAACACCTTTACTTTCAGTTAGATTTGCAAATTCACTTCTTTCTTAATTTCTTTCTTCTTCTTCTGCTTCTTCTTCTTCTTCTGCTTCTTCTTCTTCCATTTTTTTGGTGGGTAGTAATGGGTGCAATTCTTCACCATTGGGTATTAGGATTTGATTGAGAATCAGACAGCGAGATATATGAAAATCGATATATAGCCATTCAAGATACAATTCGATATCATAGACATCGCACATGTAACTTAACAATTAATCCCTGAGTAAACGCTCGGCGCCCTTCTTGCTCTTCTGTACATTCAATGGAAAAATTTCTTAATTTTTAATCAAAATGTGGATAATCTATGTTCATGATATATTTCGCATCCTTACAAATGTATGCTTAACTTTACAAACAAAATATAGAACCACTAAAGTAGCAAATGTAGTGGTCAAGATACCAGAAAGATACTTTTTAATACCATGAAATCATCTATTTATAGGTTAACCATCAATGACTTAATATGTGAACTAATAAATAATTATCATTGAAATAAGTGGGCAATACATTTGAAATTTTCAGGTGTTGTTGTCTTGTATTTTTAAAAAATGTGAATTTGAGCTAGTTATTGATAATTATTTAGAGAACTATATAAAATCATGAATTCTAAAATAGTATTTGTGTCTTTTAACGCACAATTGAGATCGTGATTTTTATTTTATTTTTCTAACTAGCTAAAGATAACTATACGAAAGTCCACATTGTATAAATATAAAATTCAAATCGCTCAGCATAAAAAAAGAAAAAAAAACACTCATTAGTTTATTTTTTTCATTTTTTTTATATATGTTGAGTTGTTTTGATGCAAGATCCAAAGTCCTGTTGCAATTAGAAATTTTTCGGTCAAACATGTTGATGCTTGAATCGTGAACAAATTACTTCAATTTTCCTTTGGATCATGTGCGGTAAAACACTTTGATGGTCGCATCTGTGTTTCATTTAGCGAAAATTTCTTGCATAGTTGAAAGAGAAGATAGAATCTTTTTTCGGAAAAAATGCTGGTTGAATGTTGTGACATGAAATGTAGCAATTGAAATACGAGGAAGAGTGAGAAACAGCCGGCTCTCTTAGAGCTCCTATTTACTGTTTGATTGTTAAAGGATTCTGTTGAAACGGCACCAATTTTTTTAAGTGGGTTAGGGGGCCACCGCTTTTTAGAACTGTGACTTCCTTTCCCCCTTTTTCAAATATCTTGTAATGTGCATTTTAAATATTTAAAGAATTTGGTTCACCGGAAAGAATATCAAGCTCGATCGAGCTCCCATGCACATCCTTGACGACCTGTATGCACTTTTAATATATGTGGTGTAGTGAGTGGGAATTAAGTTGGTAATCATAGCTAAGATTCACAGTGGCATTGCGTGGTTCACTACCTTTAGATATTATGTTCACTTTAAAAGGAAGCGTGACCTTTTCTCTTGAAAAGAGAATCAGTGGGATTCGCCCAAGATCAAAAGAAACTTCCTTTAATTGCCGTAGTAAGAATTTGTCAACATACAATGATTGTAACAAACCCGCTAGATATCTCACTTTGGAATAAGTAATTTTTATAGAAGGCCATAGCCTAACGAAAGATAAAACAATTAAACAGGGAAAACGGAAAAAGATAACAACATCGAAACAAATTGAAGAGTATAAACACACACACACATTTCACCAATTAGAAGAATAATTACTTATAAAGATTTTGAGTGAGTTACAACTAAAATAATGATTACGTAGAACTTGACGTTAGGTCTACCTTGCTATCACCTTAATTTTTAACCTAATAAAGTCAGGAACTTGGGAACAAATAGCAATCTCTTTCTCTAAGCATGTGCTCAAATCTCATCATTACTTGAGCAATACGCATGATTATCTTAATTTTGGGAGTGCCAAACGCCAATGATGCAATCTGTCAATAGATTAAGGACCAAATGTTTCTGACAGACCAGTTTGAGATAAACGAACATGTATATCTCATAATAACAAAGCGGGATCGATCAAGTATCTCATGTTGGTGATCATCCCCGAAAGATAACCTCAAGTAATGAATGTTTTAAAAGGAAATGTGGCTATTTATGATCAATTATATATATGAAACATTGTGGTAAAGCACTTTAATTGTGTTTCTAGTTACAACTGGATTAATTTCATTACTGAAGGATTCAAATAATCGATTCTGGTGAATTAACGGTGCATCCTCTTTCTGCGCATGTCAACCTCTTTCTTCCGCAAAGCTAATTGTAGCTTTTACTGCCTCCATGTGAAACATCGTTAATAGGGCATTTCAGTTACTTGAAGAAATAGGCGATCCAGCTCCCACATTCTTGGTTTGCATGCGCTTTAATATGTGTGGTGTTGGGAATGATTGTTATTAATCATATGTAGCACACATTCGTTGTTGCAACCGATTGGTCACAGCCTTTTAGATATTTTCTTCTTTATTGAATAATTACATATTTTCTTTTTACTTCTAAAGGAAGTGCGACTTTTTCTCTTTAGAAAGAATGAGGCGGGATTCCCCAAAGGATCAAAGAATCTGAAATACAGTGGTCAACTTCCTTTTCCACAGCAAAAATCTACGAGTTTTACTTTACGGTTTATATTGCTAAGAGAAGCTGATCAAGTTTTATGGCACATCATAACTGTAAGTTTGTAAACCAAGGTAATGCCATTATCATCAACCAAAACTGATGGAAGAGTAGAGATTAATTTTGATTCGTATGGTACGTTTCCTATTGGGATATTGGGTGAGTTTCAGAACAATTAAAAGAAGGTCGCATTCGTGTTTGACTCGTAGTTTTTATGTCCTCGAATTTCATTGTTACTTCCCAGAACAATCAGATTTAAATCTTTGTATACTCTTTGTAAATTCCAGATGACAACCGGGAGGAAATTAAAAATGTGCAAAATTTGACCCTCTCATTGTGCCAAAAATGTTACACATTGACATGGCAAATTCAAAACGTTGATGCAGATATTTAAATTTCATATGATTTATTTAATTTAAAATAAATATAAATAAAAATATATACTTTAAAAATAAGGATAATATTATAAAATATTTTTGGATTATCAGGTATAATTGTTGATTCGATATAAGTTACGCTATTATATATAATTTAGTAAGATCTTAACAATTTTCAAGTGATTAATTCGCATGTAGGAGGGTATGACCGATCGTCTTGATTTTGAGGCTGCGGCTCACGCAAATGAGCCAATCCGTAATGAGACGTGACATGACTCTCACTATCTCATCTGTGTGTTAACCTGGCCTCAACAAATATCTCATTTTTTTAGTCATGAATTAGGTTGAGATAAATACAATTTTATCTCATTATTTAAGTGCTTATTCAATTCTTAGTCATGAAGGACTTTTTTATTCGTAAAACATGAGTTCACGAATTTCTTCATAATTTAAGCAACACAATAGAAGCCTTTTCATTCTTTTAGCAACTATTTTGAATGTCTGGGACGAAGATAATTACTATTTTGTATTTCTACTAATACTCTTAAATAGGAATATTTTATTTTTAGTGTTATATTAAAAAATAATAATCTGAAAAATATGTATTTATTTTAGAACAAAAAAAAAAAAAAAGAAGGCAACTCCTATTATTTTTAACTTTTCAAGATGTGTTTTTAGCAGACACTATAATGTGGGTTAAATTTATTCTTTTTACTTTTATTTATTTGTTTTAAAACTTTTGAGTAACTTATTTCTTAGAGGGGATTCCCCTCCCCACCCCACCCCCCCTGTAAATACATGTTTATCATAAAACATAAACATAACAAATATTTGTGGAAGTATATTTTCTTATAAATTTATGAATTGAAGCTTCAATTTAGTACATCGAAATAGGAACCGACATACATTATTAGGCTGGACATCAAATCTTGATAAGACTTATGATATATTTATTAGTAGATTTGTAATGTACAGTATTGTGTAATATTATACATATTTTGCCAATACGTATGCAGACAAATGAAGCAGTTTGTTGCTAAATGGTAGCTTATATATAAAGATATGAGATTTTTGGCCATTTCCTCCAGGCGTGTAACATGCTATGCGTTCATCATGATTCCTCTTCAACCTTTCTACGACGGAGTGATGATATCAATCCCCACTCAACTCATGATGATTCTCCAATCTCCATTTACAACAAAGAGTGGGGGGAAAAATATCCTCCCCCGACAGCTTGGATTTTTATTGAATCGAATTCGCATCCGCAACATTCTCATAGCCCAAACAAATTTCTAGGAACCAATGCCATGCATGCCCGGCCCCTTCTTGTTGCAGTTTTAATTTCCTAAATCCATCCTAATCATAAATCTCCAGCCTGTAATGGGGTCACAAATTACCATGCATGCATTTCGAGTCTTAATTTATTTTCGATATTTTCTCTTGGACGGATGGATAAGGGTTTGTATATGCGCGAGAGCCAGCCTTCCCTCACTGCCAAACGTTACTGCAACACCCCACTCAGGCTCAGTTCTCCCCACGTGGCCTGAGCCCACCACAAATGGAATCTTATGAACGGTTGATAATGACTCGAGAGGATGCGTGTCATGCGCTCACACCACCGATTCAATAAAGGGGCGACTAACTGGCCCACAATTATTCAATGTGTCTGCTACTAGGGTTGCAGTAGAGGCCATGCAACGTTATTATTGTGGAGAGGTGCTGGGTCATGGCTTGCAAACACGAGGTGCGTGTAAATTTGTAACGTCAAAGTATTGAACTTGTATTTGTGCAGGCCATTGCTGAAAGGGACAAGTGGCCGGCATGCCGGATTGACTTGAACGCGATGTATCGGCTTTAACTTAACAAGACATGTGCACGTGATGATGGAAAGTCTTGATCAGATTACAGAGACCGATGCTCCGAGTGGAATTACAAATTTCAATCCGTTGGGCTAGGCTACCCTTTGTAGTGGTGGGATCTTCAAATTTTGGCTGAATAATAATATATAACGATTTAGGTTTTCTCCATTTAGGATGCCAAAAATGAGCATTAGTCGATTGGAGTTGCAGGGATGGTCTCTGGTCCATGCTTTTATCACAAGAAAAAGTGCGTGCTATGAAAATTTGGATAGAAATTGGAAAAAGAAAAAAATGAGTGGTGGGCAACATCAACATAGGTTCAACTTCAATTTGGAGGTAGTTTGAGGTTGACTGGTTGACCCAAAAAAAAAAAAAAGAATAATAAAAGAATAATTTTTCATTACTCACAGTGCCCGTGTCACGTTGAGAAAGTAGAGAATCATTCATTTATTTTAAATTATATATAATTGAAGGATGTCAATGCCTCAAGAGTTTTGCGCGTATGTGAAGTAACTAACAACATGATTAAGAAATGTTAATTGAGATGTGTAGACTTGAAAATGCCATCTATCTATGTCATAATTGAAGAGGCAGCTATACGTTCAAGATAATGCTAATATACTTATGGATTGCCTAACAATTAGTGATTATTAATTGATATATATATACTATTTTTTTTTTAGGGTTTTACTATTTGATTAGATGTTACATTGGTATATTATATTTTTAAATTGAGCTTTCTGACAGGGGTACCTGCTTTGATCAATTTCTACGACAAACGTTTTTATTTGTGGATGTGAAGATAATGAAACGTTTTTGGGCGGCAAGATAGTTCCAAGCTTTATTTTTCAAGGGGAGTTCAATTAATTAACGCCAATCTGGCTTTATGGCAAGAAACTAATTTAAATTAGCAATAAAAGAATGATTGAAAAATGAATGTGAGAAATGTATAAAATTAATATAATTGCACTGTTGAGCATGAGCATTGTGTGGGTGACACACAATAGCAGTAGGCATGGCCATGAGTAGCAATTTTAGAATATCTCTCCTCTTATATTATCTTTGGTGTATTTTAAAATTTTAAGAATATATCAGATAAATTTTAAAATAAATTAGAGTTATTACGCCAATCATATAACAAGTAAATTATATAATGACATATGTATTTATTTTAAAAAAAAAACCATGCAAGTGGAGTAATAAATTATATTAAATATATATATATATTATTTCGGATGTATTCTACAATTTTTGGACCATAAGATAAGAGACAGCAAGGACCCTCAATAGGGAAAGTTGATGACGAGTCCTTATCGGGATGGTTTGGCAATAGGAGCTTCGTTACATATAGCACCGCTTTGCATTAAATATTTTTCTCAACAAGTAGTAGGAGCAGGAGCAGGACCAGCATTTGTCAACCTCAACCACCACGTATTGCTTCTCACATCACATATCCTCAATTCTATCGTCCTCCGATATAAAAAGGCCTCTAGTCAAGAACAACTGAAGCCATAAGATTAACAAGTCGTTCATTTGTAAAACGCAACTCATCCACCAAATTTAATTCAGCTACTCTCAATCCTTGCTTCTAATCCCAATTGCAGTTATCGAGATATGGCGGCACTGAGGAGCGTCAAGTCCCGGTCATGGCAGCGGTGTTCAAAGCAAATTAGAGAGCACCGTGCACGGCTTTATATCATATGGAAATGTTCTGTAATGCTTCTGTGTTGGCAAGGCTAGACGATTTGACCTTTGCTAGCTGTTCCTCCCGTCTTCAGCATCAGCAGCACAAATTAATATTAATATTGCTGCTTTCCTGAAACTATATATATATATGTATGTAATTGTACTAGAAGTTGATAGACAAGCTCGATGGGCAGGTGCGTCCAATCTGCCTCTGCCCAACTGTAAATTACTTGTAAGTACTACAAAAAACTAAGCTGATAATACTATGACCCCTTCTTGAACCCGCTCTTGCCGAGGTTCATTGATTCAATCAAACTTCATTTCCTTAAAGCTCATGTTCATGTTCTATCTATCAACTTAATTAGTGATGCAAATCTCCACACGTTGACTTCGCATCGGTTTCGCTAAATAGTAAGCAACACTATTAGCAAATGACAACGCAATTTCCCTCCCTGGTGCTTCTCTTATTTGAAAGTCAAGTACTTTCTCCACACAATCAAGTATAAGAGACCGCAACAACACATTCACACGCGTAAGGTAAGCACGATTACTAATTCAAATGTAAATCCAACGGAGAAGACATCAAAACTTCGCGTTGACCGTATAGAGCAAGCATCTTATGTGAAAACAAATAACTCTTCACTATTGCACTTAAAAGAGAAGGTGTTAAAGAAAGAAGCTCTCCACTGATTTATTTAAAAACAAAACTTCTATACATCATGGCCAACTGCTATGAATATGATGAAAGGTCTGAATGTATATTACCCCAATGCAAAAGAGTGATACATAGAACAGTCAGCTGACTCTTTTGAGGGGTTGAAATTGGGATTCTGCGGTCAAGGCAGGAGAATCGTTGGGAATTAGGCCACCACAAAGACCTTAAACTATATATACCACCCACATTTGGCATAACAAATCCTCTTAAAAGGTTCCCTCATTCTGCTGAATCCAAAATTCACAAAGTTTTGCCATTCAGTTCCGTTTCATTCTCAAAGAGATCCCACCCATCATCAGAAAGCTGTCTCCAATCATCTCCATTTTTTTCATCACCTCTGCTTTTCAGTGATTCGGCATCAACAGCAGGGGCGGGACTCATCTTCTCAAGGGTCTCGGATGTCAGCTCTTCATCAGCAACTAAAGAAGCCACGCTTTTCATGGATGAGCCAGAAGACGCTAAGATGCAAGTCGTCTGGCTTGAGGATACAGACTTGCTTAACGGAACACAATCATCAAACTTCTCTTTCAGCAACCTCACGTCTTGGCAAATAACTGATATTTCTCCTCTGCCAAAAAACAAACAAACTGCATCAAAATGCCTCACATCACAAATTTGAAAAGACATGGAGTTAAATACAGGACAGAAACTTTTAATGATCAATTCCGAAAGTACTTCTAAATAGTTTCAATATAGCAGCAAAATAATTAAACAGAACCAACATATTCACTGTACTCACAAATACTACTTCAGCAAACAAATTAGCACCCCAACCAAAAACAGGTTATATAACACTCTTACGAATAGCAAAGTAAAGGTTCCTATGCAGGCATGACTTACCATTGAAATAAATCATAGAAACAAGCCAAACAACCAGGAAAGTTTCAAAATATTTCACACAGCTGTCTAGATGCATATAAAGCGACTGGTTCTAGTATTTTTTCCATAGGGAGGGAAAACCACCATACCTGGACTTAAATGCAATCAAACTTCATTTTTTTCAAAAGATAAAGAGAACTAAAACTTACTGCAATGAATCAACCACACGACCACGGTCCATGAGAAACTCCCGTAACTGCAACAAAATAAAATGATAAGTCACAAATAATTTGTCTTCCAAAAGATGTATAAACATATGTGTAGCCAGCAACCTTAGAATTCTCCTCTGCTTGCAGCTGCAGAAGCTTCGATTCTCGGACCACCTTCTCCATGATTGCTTCTTGTTCGACAAGAGAAGCTCGGGCTGACTCTTCCTTTTCAAACTTTTCCTCTACGGCTTCTTTCCTCATGTCTTCTGCTGCAGCTAGTCGGGCTTCAAGGGTTTCACGCATCTGCAGCAAATTTGCATCCAAAGAATATTTAAGATGTCATAGCCTTGATAAAAAATCATATAAATCTCTTCCAATGAGACTCACACTTAGAAAAAGAAAAGTATCCGGAATACCACAACAGTGGTAAGAACCAGATTCTAAAGACATTAATAATTTTCACAACTGAATAAATAAAAGCACAAATAATCAGAGAAAGAACCAACTGCAGACTACTATGATTATTCCAAGACCCTAATCATAAGAAAATAAAAGACATATATACTGAAACAAGAGACACTACCTCGTCAAGAACTGCAAGCGATTTATCTCTTTCTTCTGACAAACTGAGAAGTCGATTCTGAAGTTCCCTTGCTTCAGTAGCCAAAATTGCTCTCTCTCCATATATTTCTCCTGCATGCTGCCAAGGTTACACAATCTATGGTCAGCTTTCTGGCTCGCTAATCAAACAGCCATGTTATAAAAAATAGTTATAAATTCCAACAACCAGTGGTCCGTAAAACTATATTGTTACCATATCATTTGCTTCCTTTGCATGTGCAAGCATCTGTTTGAGTTCATCCATCTTAACAAAAATATCCAGACCTCCCCTTACCGCTGCTGCTTTAGCTTCTTCAGCAGCTCTCTCTTGAATTTCAACTTCTCTCATCATGTTCATTACAGACTCCATAGCCTTGAATAAATTTTTCTGCATCACAAATAATTGTTATTAACTGCCTGTCAACAAAGGAATAAATATTACTCCATCCCATGAAAGGAAAAAGCTAAAATATTAATGAATATTCTAATAACATCCATAGGTGAACTTGATTTCTGAATACTCTAAACACAATCAATCAAATATTATTTCCAATACAAGCACATAAAGATTGTGTCATAGAAAATGAATTTGTAACCAAATTATTTCCAAATTAAAAATCAACCACATTATAAAGCACAAAAGTACCTTATTATTTTTGGCATCCTCAATCATCTCTTCAAGGAGATCAATTCTGCAGATTTGGCCTGATCTAGTAACAATGGTAGTAATTGTTGAGTCATCCTCAATATTGCACTTTCTATTCATGGAATTTTCTTGCTTGGACATCAGATCAGAAGAACAACTAGCATCAGGTTTGCCAGAATCAGTAGTGGAGCTTGAACCAACTTCTAAATGAAAACCACTTTCAGACACATCTGATGTATGCTGTTGGACAGATGATGGTAAGCTTGATCCAACTTCTAACTGAAAACCACTTTCTGGAACATTTGATGTATGCTCTTTGACAGGTACCAGCTGAGCAACAGAATTTTCAACCTCAAGGGGACAATCTAAACACGATCCTACTTCTTGACTTATTCCACAGTTAGAAACACCAATATCAGTGGCCCCAGGGCCATCAAAATCATTCCAAGCTGTCAAGCTGCCATTAGCAACACCATTTGCATGTATGGAAGGGGTTGGCATAACAATTGGAGTATGTTTTGACTCAACCTTAACATCTGTGTATTGGCCTTTGTCCACTGAAACCACACCATTGCTTTCAGTATTAGCACACGCTCCACTGAGATCATCATTTCCACACTCATTTGGCATAACTGTCGAAGCCTTATCTGACCCAACTTCAACGACATTTTCTGGAGTCTTCCCCAACAATATCACTTCTTCACTTTCAGTATTCCCAAATTGACCACTACTGTCTTTAGGATCATAAGATTGAGAAACTGCAGAAGCATTCAATGCCTTATCCAGAGAGACTGAATCAGAATTGTGAGCACATGGAAGATCAGTGCTTGTAGCATATCCAGTGGTTATTGATCCCTGTTCCAAGGAAGAGGGCTGACTTCTATTTCTTCTGCGACGGAAGGAATTTAGCTCCTCATGTTCCTCATGTTCGGCTGCATCTCCAATACAATTTATAATGCAAATAAGTAATATAAATAGAAGAAAACTTAACCCTCATTGGACCTAAATGTAACTAAAAAGGAAAAGAGGATAGCAAAAACCTTCCAAATAAAAAACACCTACAAGAAGGTAGGCATACGACATCAATCAATTAGATTTCTGTAAAACTTTGGATTATAAAACAACACAAGTTTTTGAGCAAATTCAAAACCATCACCTATTTCATCACTAGCATGATCTGAAAGACCTCTAGGACTAAGGTCCTTAGAGGAAGAACTGGATGCAGTCCGGTTTGAAATAACAGAACTGGAAGTCAAGCTCTTTTTTGAACAATAAGGAAGAATCTCTGTAAGAACAATAGTAGCGGCAGCATCAGCATCTTTGCTGTGCTCAATAGCAACAGCCTTCAGTAGACGTGTATCAATCTGTGCAAAAAATGAGACCATGTTAACACATTTTTAAAGGGTTCATATTTTAAAAATAAAATAAAATCCAAAAGTTTGCCCACAAAAGTCTTGATCCCAACCAAAAACTAGATACTTTAAGTTCATTGATACTGACAAATGCAGAAGACACATTTGCGAAGAACTGCATATTAAAACAACAAGCTTCAAATGAATTCGTTCCAAACAACTTGATCGAAAGCTTGATATTTCAAGCATGCAAGATAGCCTCATTTACAGAAAACTGATTTCAAATTCATATTTCAAAAATAAATATTTAGACTTGATAACCATTTTCCAAAGAAATTCAAAAGGAAGATCAACATCTACTAGCCTTAGGAAACCAAAAAGTTCTTGGAGAACTAAGAATGAAACTAGTTCTGAACTCAATGCAGTATAACACACATACATCCTCTAAGCATAATTTTTCAATTAAATATCAATAAAAGGTTTTGAAGTATGCAATTGCAAGCCAAGAAGAAATAAATAACGAAAAAACAGTAATGCTTTAGTTATGAATTCAATCTGCAGAACAGACTGATACCTGGGGAAACATCTCCATTAAGCACCGATAAACTGCATTGAAACCCATCTTACAGAGCTATTGATCTGCAGAAATTAAATTACAAGGGAATTAACTAATTCCAATAACCAAACGTGTTAGGTAAAAATCATATTTGGTAAATAAAAAATCAAACAAAAATTCGCGTATAAAACTTCCAGAATCATAAGGATACAGTGCAATAACAAATATACACAATTAAGATACGCAGTTCAACTCTAAACAAACCAAAAAAAGAAAAAAAAACACTTAATTGATCCCCAGCTTAGTCGCTAAGGAAACGCCAAACCCAAGAAATTAAGGAAGAAACCCTAGGTTTGACTTCGAAAACAAAAAACAAAAAAGAAGCTTCCTAGGATATTAACAGTGACACAAAACACGAAATTCAATGCCAAAATAAAAAAATTCAATTAATTATAATAAAAAAATGAATCTTTGAATAACATGAAAAGGATAAAAAAAAAATCGTTTCAATTACTTATGATTATAGTTTCCTTTCGGGTGTTTTCAACGTGAGGAAGAATAAGAAACGAACGGACTTTTCAATGCTCAGAGAGGCGCAGTGTATATGTGCAAAATAAGATGGAGACGAAGAAATTGGTACCGAATTATATGATTGTTTGTTTCCACGGTAAAACACAGAAAGTGGTAAATAAAGCAGAAGAGGAAGAGATTGGTACGCTATTTGTAGTGTCATTTATTCGGAATGCAAAATACAATTTGCCTCTCACGAGGAGACTTCAGCAGCGAAGTCACTGGATATAACTGTAATATTATCATCTTAACGAGCACATTTTAGTCCTATTCATTGGTGGAATCATCTGCGAATTTGCATCGCATTGCAAAGATTCACTTGCTTGGCAAGGGTCCAGGAAATTTCGCCTATCCTTCCTTTTTCCATTTTTAAATAAATTTCTCTCTCTCATGAAAAGATTGAGATAAATTCAAACACCTTAATATATTTATCCATAATTGAGAAATATCTTGCACCTTATGGCATCTGCGAATTGATGTGCAGTGTGAATTTATAATATTTATAGTACTTTCACGAATTAGTAATTAGAATAAATCAAAATTCCAAACAAATTATTTACTTTATCTATATGAATCAAAATGATTTATATTACTAAAATAAACTATTTTATCTTTAGATTGAAATTAATTATTTCAAGTTACTAAAATAACCTTAATTAATTATTATCATTATTTATTATAATAATTATGATTATTGTTATTCAAAATAATTATTTCTAATAATAATAATAAATTTAATAAGAATATTAGTATTGTTGTTGTTATTATTGTTATTATTAATGTGAATAATAAAGGACCTATTTATAAATATGACAAAATTCATATAAAGACCAAAATACAAAAGTGACAAAATTTAATTGATGGTAATTTAGAGATTTTTACTAGTGTGAAACAAAGACGTGAAGGAAAGAGAACTTGATTTCCAACTCCCTCATGGGTCCTTAATTCCAAAAACACGTAAACTCTACTTATTTCATTCTCACTTCCCTTTTGCTTAACAAATAGACACCATCAATCATTTTTATTCCGAATTTTAGTTACTTAATCCCACAACTAAACACACCCTTTCTTTGAATATTAGCCAGAATACAATTTTGCATGCCCTTTCTTTTGTTAATAATCTAACAATTTTGGCACATGATGCAGTGAAATCTGTTAGGTTTCGAACAAATATAACCTCAAAACTTTTCCAGAAACAAGGCGAGTTTGTCAACTCAAAAAGCTAAGAGAACATTAAACTAACAACTACATACAAGCACAAAAATTATACCCAACATGATGGCGGGTATTTATGCACATTACACGAGTCAGTGAACTTCAAAGCTACTTTGCCAAAGTCATTGCTTATTGCCAAGAAGAGCCTCCTTTTCAGACCCCAGAAACCTTACCGAACGCAACCCGCTCTCCACAGACTTCTTTGCGGGTTGGCCCTGCTTACCTTGAGCACCCTGAAGGACAGCATTCAGCCAACATATTACTGGATGGCCAATAGCATCCATGGATCTGAAATTACTAAACTTACTGTGTCTGGGTCTAATCAGTAATCAGGACTTATCTCTCTAGGTTGGATACAAATTTCTAGTTTTACAAAATCTGTAACAATTTAATGTGCAACAGTTTCATTAAAGACATCAAAGGACAAAAGCTACAACCAAAGTTGATCTGTAACACATGGTACCGTAACAATTAATATCTGTTCTAGTTTCGACTGTGTGGCAACAGTTTGCAATATATTTAAAGAACATTTTCATTTGAGTTCTAAGCAAAAACCAGGAATTAGACACTAGTACAATACCAAATAGGTTTATTTCCATACCATTTGAAAACAGATATGAGAAAGAACAGCATGACCAAAACTCAATTGAACACAGACTAGTATTAGTTTATCTTTTTCCTTCTAAAAGTCAACCATATAAGTTTGAATGCAATTTAGTGAATTAATTATATTACTTACTGCAGGCTTTTGTGCAGTCAACTTCCGACTTGACGGAGCTCGGGCCATTGTTGAAGCAGCTGCAGCAGCAGCAGCCACTCGTATCCTGGAAAAGTAATCAGCATTTTACATTTCACGTAAACAAATGGCATCAATTTCAAACATTAATGCGAGGAAAATAAAAAACAACTGTACCTTTTATGAACATCAACATATACATCAGTCTCATCCACAATTTCCTCCTGTATAGGGGAGGAGATCACAAGATCACTTATAAGAAATTTCGGGGGGGGAGGGGGTGGGGAGGGGAGGGAAATCAGCTGGCACAGTTTTAATGCTGCCGCAACTAAGCAAAAGTTGGTAAAAAAAAGGGATCGGCATCTAAGAGGTGGAAGCAAGCTTACTTGCAGAAGTTCTTCAAAAACATCTTCAAGGGTGATGATGCCAATGACTTCTCCTTCTTCAATATCCTCTAATGAGTAAGGCAAGTTTTCTGCAGCAGCACCAACTTGTGGTGGCAGAGATTGGTTATTTGTGTTGGGCCCTGAAGTTTTGTCAATGTCAACGACAACACTTTCTGATGTAACATCCTTGGTTAGCAAGGGAGTAGTTAATTGAGAATTCCCAGAGAAAACACTGTTTCCCTCAAGTTTCTCTCCCAGGCTGATAGACTGGGATTTTTTGCTCTTTCCTTTAACCTTCACTACAGCAGCCATATGACTGCTACCCTTTTGAAACTCATTGAGGATATCATATAAAGGCATATCTGCTGGAACCCTGGGATATTCATGCATTAGAACTTGCATTTTTGCTCAGAAAATAAAAAAATGATAATGGGGATAACGAAGGTACACCTTGGCATTCTCCGTATAGAAACAGCACTCACTGGAGTTTCTGTTTCTGCTCGTACTGTAAGAAGGCTTTTCACCTAATTCTCAGAAAAGTAAAAGATTGAGAAAGGTTCACTAATTTACATTCTGCCAGCAACCAATAACAACAAACATGGTTAACATTGAGAAATTGAGAATGCCTGAGGATTTTATCACCCACCAGTAAGAGACCAATAATGTTTTTGGGATTTCCAGAATAGATAGGTACACGACTATGACCTCGAGCGAGAATTTTTCCAATTGCTTCCCTGCATTAGAAGGCATAAATAATATATTTATGAGATAACTTCATATATATAAAGTAGACATTCAAGCACCCAAGGTTTTACTGTATGGAAAGGAAGGCCCTTTTCATTAGTCCCGACAGAGATTGTAGTAACAAGATAATCTTTCCATATATAACAGTGTACTCATAACCATATCAGACATCACAAACTATAACGATCCGGAAAACACTATATATTAGCTTGGCTTATTAGGCTGTGAATACACTGTCCCAACCTCATATGTCCATTTGCTCAGGATACGAAGAATCTAAGACTTCAGCAAAAAATGCAATATGGTCATATAGACAGACAATTACAAAGACCTCCTAAGTTACAGTGAAACAGACAATAGCAGTTCTTTGTCAGACAGATGCACAGAAGTACAAAATTAAAGGTTATATCACTGCAATTTCAGAGGAAAAAGCACAGAGAAGGTAAGCGATTGAAGAGAAAAATGGGTTGCAAAGCGTAACTCACCAGTCCAATTTTGAATTGACATCTAAGGAAAATGTTGACTCAATGGGTGTCATAGCCTCCTCCGCAGTCTGCATGTTGCAAGAAACTAGAAAATTATAATCATTTAACAGAAAAAAGACAGTGCAGGAAAAAAAAATGTAAATTTAAAAGCACATTTAGAAAGTCTAAAGAGATTTCAAAAACACCAACAAGTAACCATAGAAGTACAAGTCGGCCAATTTAGGATGTAAGCTAGTAAGCACTACATAGCAGCAAGGAATATCCACATGAATGTCATCCATTTAGCATGCAATTTCAGCAGCAAATCTATCTCCTTTAAAAGCTTATCCCAAGTGAAAATTATGATATAATATCCTTACTATTGAGTACCTGCACTCCAAACTGTTAAAATGGCTAATCATTTTGGTTGCTTCTCATATTACAGCATGAAAGTGATCCATTATTTCAAATGCCATATTTGAGGGAAGCATCCCCTTATTATTACAAATTGGAGGCAGTAAATTTCTTTTTCAAATGCCATGGTTAAAATATTTTCCCAGAAGACAAGCAGGAGCCGGGGAAAAAAAACACAAACAGAAACAACCATTTACAGTTTTCATGCAGTCTACAAATTATCTTCATCCCCTGGCCAAACAAGATCCTATAATGCCAGAACGTGTTCATTGAAGAACAAGTAGCTGAGAACCCATAGCAACATATACCTTTTCAGTTAAGTCTAGTGCTCCACTGATGATAGTCGTCTCATCATGTGTAAGTTCACCTCCCTTGCCAGCCTAAACTTGACAGGAATAACAAGTTAACAGAAGCAGGTTATTACAACAAAATTATTGTTGTCTAAACACTTGTTGTTCTTGTAATCTGATAAACAACAAGAAGAGTAACATTTATTAGTAGTAAAATTTGGAAAAAAATGTGATACAGACAACTGATTCAAGCAGGTTACCTCTTGGCTGTGGATAGAAACAAGGGCTTTTAACTGGGCCCGCCTGAACAAAGCATCATGGTGTCCAAGAACAGCATCCAGAACCTGATATCTTTTGAGTCAGAAAGATTCTCAATAAATGCAAGACCTATTTCTTTTTCCTGGGACATGGAATGGTGCAATTACAATGTTAAGTAAAATGATGAATTATGCAAATTATGCCAAACAAATCAAGCATCACCTAACACCTCCTCTTGAAATGTATCAAAAAACAATTATGCAGCTTGAATAACTGAACTTGATTAGACATAAGAAAAGTAGTCGTGAAGCACAGTGCAATGGTATGCATATTTTTATACGTGCGAAGATAAAAAAAAAATTCACAATTTGGCAACTCATGGCATATATCAATACCAATTCATATTGTTCAAAGCTCAAAAGCGTCCCCATCCAGAATAGGAATTGAATAACATTCTGTTATCATCTTCTGATGAGGCTTCACAAGCACCTTATTATATTTGTTTAAAAAAAGTAGATCTTATACCATGTGTGCTGCTATTACCAATAAACATCTGAGCCCAAGTGCAATAATTATATAAGTCTGTCATCTGGCGTTACGAGTCTGTAAAAGAAAATTCAAAATTCAACCATCAATTATGAGATTACCTTTCCAATAGGATAGGCGATGGGATAGCAAATGATCATCAGAATACGAACCAGCCATACAAAGTTGGCACCTACAGCAAGTCCATACCTTGAACATATGGCTTGTGGAATAATCTGACTCAAAATGATAAGACAGAAATTAGTCCGCTTACCGTAAGCCTAAGGTAGTAACTATACTAATTGAAAATCAAGCATTATAAATTAGAAACGGATTACACCTCTCCAAAAGCCAGAACAAAAGTAACCGAGAGTAAAACAGCCACAAATGGATGAAAAATTTTGTCGAGGTATATCGGCAGTGCCTGCAAGAAACAGACCACAAGTCACAAAATTTACCACCGAGATCAGTGAATTATATCAATAGTTTTGGGAGGGAGGTTGGGGGGGAATTTACTAACCTCCATAGCACAAGCATTACATAGAAGCAGAGTTACTAAAAGCTGGTGTTGCTTTTGAACAACTGGCAGTATAGCAGCTACATGCAAAGAAATTAAAAAAATAATAACAATAATAAATGCAATCAACAAACGTTTAATTACTGAAAGAAAGGCAATTGCAAAATTATGAGTTGTAAAGGCACCGGCTTGTTGCTTTTCAGTGGGCGTGCCGCTTCTTTGTAAAATTTCGAGCTCGACAAGGCCTAAAGACATTAGCCCGAGCGTGAGGCCGGACATTATGCCGGCGAAGAGCACGAGTATGCAAGAGACGCCGGCGTAGACGAACCACCACGGATTCCCAAACTCGATGTCGTCCGCTTCGAATACGATGTCGTTTGGTGGCATCGTGGTTCGAGCTAGGGTAAGGACATTTAGCAGCAACATCAGATTTTCGTGTCTTGCTTGTTTGCTAGGTGCCGTTTTTAGAAAACGACAAGGGTCGTAATGATGAATACTTATGAATAATGGAACAGATTAATATGGATTTTGTCGCTCTGTAAGGTTGCGCTTTTGTTGAGCTCTTGCAATGAGGTGTTGTACGTTGTAGACTTATACGGACTTAGATAGAAGTCAGAGGAGTGCTGTTTCTTGAACGTTTCAGATGGTACATTTTTGGCCGCCGTTGTTGGCACTTTTGGGACAGAAGGCTACAGTCGTGGTATATTCTTAATTCCATGTAGGGACCATGTTGCTCCACGTGCACGACTGTCCCTGCCCACACTACGATACACCCTACCGTGAGTCGATTATGATTACTGAACTCAAACTCAACCTCCCTCTTCAGAAGTCTTAAACGGCATTGCTATTTGTTAAGGGACAGGACGGTTAGTCCCTTTCCAACGTAGGCCCTGTTTCTTATATATATTTTTTAAGTAGAACGTATTTAATTAAATTTTTGTTAATAAAAATTTTATAAATAAAAATTTTATAAATAAAAATTTTATTTAAGAAATTTTAATTATTTAATTGGTAATGAAAATTTTTATTAAAAATAATAAAATTATTTTAATATTTTAAAAATTATGTTATAAAAATGAAATAAAATTATTAAATAAATTGAGAATATTTTAAATTTCTTAATATTTAAGAAAAAATTACTTTAACCACTATCTTAAAAAATAAAATTTTTATTTTTATTAATAAAGGTGAAATAATTTATTTAATTTTTAAAATTTTATTAAAAATAAAAGTTTTGATAAAATTTATGGATTAAATAATATTTTGCAGCAAATAAATATTGTAAAAAAAGTCAGAAAGTCAAAGAGATAAATGAGGAGAGAATTGTATATGATTAATTCAGCATCTGTCCTGAATTAATTTTAATTTAGCAGCTGGATTGGAAAGGTCCAGGATGATTGATTTTTCTTTCCTCGTCTTTCCGACAACCAAGGATTAATAGTGCGATTACTTTTTGAATTGGAGTGGGAATTTTGAAAAATGAGAATTTTGGGATTGAGAGGAAATTGAGAATATAGAATAGAGTGGGGCTAAGTTGTTTACTTACACTATGATGAGAGTATGGAATCGGAGTAAATAGTTTTAAATTATAATTTTATCCTTATTTAAAGAATTATAATTTTTTATTACAAAATTAATAAAAAATATATTTTAAAAAATAAAAAGTTTATTTTATTATATTTGTAAATTAATAATAACTATTAATATTCTTAATTATGTAAATTATTATTTTTTATTAATTTTAATTTTAATTATGTAAATAAAAAATTATTGATAAGAGTAGCACAAATAAAATATTATTATTATAATATAGTATAAAATTAATTTTTTTAGAATAAAATATTTATAATTATTAATTACTAATATTAAATAAATATAATACTATTATTTTTAAATAAATATAATAATATTAAATTTTCAGATAAAATAGTATATAATAATATTATTAATTATTTATGAATATAATAATATTATTTTTAATTAAGTATCATAATATTATATTTAAATAAGTTTAATATTATTATTTTTAATAAATATATTTTATAAAATAATATAATATTATTATTTAAATAAATTATTATTATTTATAAGAGTAAAAAAAAAAAGAGGGAGGAGTGGATCTCACTCCCCACTTTAAAATTGGGTGAAATCCATAGAGTGTAAATCTCACTCCCTTTTTATTTATATAAATAAATATTAGAGTGAGGAATCCACAGTTCTCATTCCTACTTTAATAAATAAACAAATATTAGAATGGAAGAAATCCACGGTCCTCGTTCCTACTCCAACAAATAAACGCAGTCTAAATGCCGATAAGAGTAACGCAGTCTAAATGCCGATAAGAGTGTAGCGGTAGGGGCACGTTGTAAAAGACGTCATGAACTTTGCTTGTTCACTAATGCGTTAAAACGCCGTCGTGCAGGTGGCTTTCAAATACATAAATCAGAGAGTTACGGACCTCTCGATCCTCGCTGGCTCACAATTAGGGCTCACTCTCCCTCTATGCCCGTTGGGTTCACTCGCAGTTTCAGGTATGCTCTTCAAAACCAAAAGCATTTCCCTTTACTTACAAAATCTGCTAACGACGTATAAACCCCACGTAAACCTGAACTTCATCCACACCCACCAAATCAAACTCATTTCGAGCCTCAAAGTTGTGTGGCGAAAAGACCAGAAACTAGACCAAGCCATGGAGAACGACAAACAGTACAAGCTCTGTGCCCGGGTCGTTAAGGAAGTCCTGAACGAACCAGGTCAAGTCATCCCGCTCCGTTACCTCAAAAAACGCCGCGAAAGATTACGCCTCAACGTAAAAGTCAAAACTCTTCTTAACCGATACCCGGGTCTTTTTGACACTTACTATGATCGAATCAGGCCCAAATCTGATGCCGTTATGTTCTTGCGCCCCAGTGATAGGCTTAGAGATTTTCTTGAAGAGGAAAGAAAGATATATGTTAAGAATGAGGAGTTGCTTGTGGCTAAGTTGTGTAAATTGTTGATGATATCTAAAGATAAAGTACTTAGTGTTGATAAACTGGTTCATGTGAAGAGAGAATTTGGGTTTCCTAACGATTTTTTAGTTAAATTAGTGCCTAAATATCCTAATTACTTTAAATTAGTTGGGTGTCCTGGAGAAGGCCAATCTTTCCTAGAGTTGGAATCTTGGAACCCCGAGTTTGCAAAATCCGTTATTCAGTTAAGAGCAGAAGAGGAGGCTGAGTTAACGGGGATTCCCGTTAGACCTAACTTCAATGTGAAGCTACCTCCAGGGTTTTTCTTAAGGAAGGAAATGAGGGAGTGGGTTAGGGATTGGTTAGAACTAGATTACATATCTCCATATGAGGATGTGTCCAGTTTAGATCAATCTTCGTGGGAAATGGAGAAAAGAACAGTTGGGGTTTTCCATGAGCTATTATCTCTGTCTATCTTTAAGAGGATTCCTGTGCCTATATTGGGGAAGTTTAGTGATGAGTATAGGTTTTCAAATGCATTTTCAAGTGCTTTTACAAGGCATTCTGGTATTTTTTATTTGTCACTTAAAGGAGGGATCAAGACTGCGATGCTGAGGGAGGCATATGGGTGCTCTGAGTTGATTGACAGGGATCCGTTGTTGGAGATTAAAGAAAGGTTTGTTGAGTTGTTGGAGGAAGGAAAACATGAAAGGGCGGAACGGATGAGGTTGCAAAGGGAGGATGTTAAGAAGGACATGGAAAAGATGGCCTTAAGAAATGAGGATGAGGAGGAGAAATTGGATGAGCTCATGTATCATGAACAGATGTGAATCTGAAAGAGCTGGAGGAATATGATATGATGAGTGAGTCTCACAATTAAAGCCTCAATCACAGGTATAGAAAGTTAAATTTAAAGTTGTGATACTTGTTGATATTCAGCAATGTTATTGTCTTTAAAATTTTTAGTATTGTGAAGAATTGCAGTGTCTGTCTCTTTACTTTCGGATAAATGTACTTTTTTTTTCCAATCCACTGCCCAGCAGGCTGGTATTTGTTTAAGATATTATAGGAATGATGAAGCCATTGAATTCTGTATGTGTCGTTGCAAAATTGCTGAGCTCGTTCAACTATGGTATTTCCATAAGTTTGTGTGTCTATCAAGAGACAACGTTAGCAGTAGTTGATTTTCTCATGCTCTGTAAATTTTCTGTTTCACAAGGATAATTTTTCTGTGGTTTATGTATTTCTGCACGCAATGTGATATATCAGATAGGATTGGGATTTTCCAGGAGTTATTTCCTAATGATTAATTTTCTGGTGTCCTGTATGGTGGAAATTAATCGTGATAGTTTCTAAATTTAGTTTGTATCAGACTCCTTTGCATATAAATAATATTGCATATCAGATCATTCACATTTAAGTTGTGTGTGCATTTGTTTTGCTGCACTATTTTGCCATTATTCATATGTAGAAATTGTTGGGGCCTTTGATTCTAACAAATATCATAAATTCTCCATTTCTTAAATATAGGAATTTTAAGTTTGATTGTTGTATGTGAAATAGACTCCAGTGAGATGAAGGATTTGAGTTGTTGGAGAGCAATGAATTTTGAACACTGTGGCCAGGCAGATGCTACCCTGGTAGCCTAATTGGACTCTGATACGCCTGCTACTTTTTCAACGTTAACATATCCAGGATTGCTGATCCTGTCATTGCTTCTTTTGATTAATTGCCATTAATAAAATTATGTTTTAGAATCTTTTTTTTTTTATCTCAACAACTTATAGTTGCTCATCATCTATTTCAGATTTCAATCTTGCTCTTTTTCTTGGATACGTAAAGCATTTTTTAGATCTTGTTCACACATTTGTTTGTGCAGCATGCAGCAATTAACCTGTAGTAGATGCCAAACCAATTTGATGTCTGCAAAAAGCTTGAGAGTCAGATATTTAGTAAATCTGAGAAGTGCGGTGGATGCGTCTTGGACACGGTAATATCAAGGTTGGAGGAGAATGTTGGTTCTCAGATAAATAATTAGATTTTTTTTCTTGTGATAAATAATATTTGCAATGAAGTTGTGCTTGGCTAGAATGGCTGTCAAAGAGACCTTTTTTTAACTGAACCTGACCACGCATATAGCATGGAAGCTACATCTGTGGTAAATACATTAACTTCAAAGTCAGCTTATGCATTGATCATGAGCTTGTAATGATTTTTCAACATTTTTCCCTTCTCCAATGCTAATCATATTTTGTTATCCTAAGATAATTTGGGGTGTTGTTCGACTAGTTGACGCAAGCATTTATAAAACCAAACATTGGAGTTTCTTTGGAATCAAAATCCTAAGCCCGAATAAAAGAATGTCGTGGGGCAGCTGGTTCCCACCGATTTGCGTTTCAATCTTCTCATTTCAATAGATAGCAATCCAAGTTGCTTGAATGCCCTAAAGCTAGGACTATGTATTCTTCTCACTCCTCCTGAAAGTACTTGTGTTTTCTCAGTTATGGAAAACAGAGAGATTTTATTTTCTTGGTGGCTAACTTTAAATTATTTTCATCTCGTGCTCTTATCTCCTCAACACATATGGTAGGAATAGAGTTGTTGGCAGGTAACAGCCTTAGGTTTGAGGCTGTACGTCACCTAAAAATTGGCGACACAAATTGAATGAGAGCTGCATAACCAATTATAACCTGAAACTCTTCCATAACATCACCAAGAAAGTGCCCCTCACCCCTTTTATCGATTCTACTTTTTATTTGTTTATAACCCGCCATAATTTCTAACTAAAAGGAAACATGAAAACTATGAATTCACACTCGCGCAGAACATATATATATATAAGCAAGAGCCATTCTGAAACATCAATTTCCCCTCACCTTCTTTATCAATCAAAGGTAGACGCCATGAAGGCGGACTGTGTTGTTACAATAGTGCTCTTTGCGTCTGTGTTGGCAGTGCTTCCCCAGATGGAATGCCAGCTAAGGCCAAGACCAATGCCGCTGCCGCTGCAGCCACCTGCTCCTCCCCGGCCGCTATGTGCCTCCCAACTCGCTTTAGTGAACTACGCGTGCTCAATGCTGCCATACAATCCGGCCACATCCATACCTCCTCCTTCCCCTCCCTCTCCTGACAGCCCTCCTCCTGCTGATGATCATGAATCATTGCAAAGACATGGTCACCGACATGGGCACAGACACAGGCACGGGCGAGTTCACGAAGAGACACCAGAGGAAGAAAGTTGTTGCCGTTGGCTGAAGGAGATCGATAATGAATGTGTTTGTGACTTGTTGGTTCATTTACCTGTCTTCCTTGCCAGGCCTGTGCACGCGTACACTGTGATTGTTGATGAGTCTTGCAACGTTACCTATGCTTGCAGTGGGCGGCTACGCCCTTAGTTGACACATTATCAAGCCTCTTAATTTCTAGTTAATTTCTTTTGTTATTGTCTGCTTTTACCATGTTTGAGGCAACTTTGTTGTGCTAAACATTAGCTCAGTTTTAGCTTGTTGTTAGCATTAATTCTGGCTGCAGTCTATCTGCTGGTTTTCATGATAATGTATCCTGTTTCTATAGCTAAGTTACAATTTAATGCTAGCTGGTGATGGGAGATTATTAAAAGCCAGATTCTGCCAAGTGTTCATTTCACAGCACAAGTTACAACACCCGTGAACCACCGATATACTGGGATAAAGGATTTGGCATGACCATTAGATATATGCTCTGCATTGAATTACTGAAGTTTCAAATTCTCTTTCATTTCACAGATTATATAGTTCATGGATTCGACTCCTATGTGTTCCACAATTACATCTACGTGATGGAGAATATTTTCCAAAGATCATCGAACGCGAACACAAGACACAAATGGAAAACAAACGATAGTTTCCGATTGACAAAGAGTTCATTCAAAGTTTGCCTTCATCTTCAAAGTTCAAAATGAATAACTGACGAGTTACAATTGGCTCATGCCATACAAACCCTTCTTAAGTCTTAATGAATAAAAGAATCTATCTCTTCTCTTCTCTTTACATGGCGGTCCAGAACCGGAACCTATCCTCACGCATTGCATATCTTTTAAAAAGCTAACCAAAATGCCTGCATTTTTTTTTTCTTTTCATTTTTCTGTACGTTATATAATAGTAATGCCATTGCTTTTGTTATTTACTGGCAAAAAACCAAAGGGAGGATAACATTTTTAACCTTTTCCTCTGAAACAACAATACACGTTGAAGTTTGGGAAAAAGGCATGGATTCTCAGGAAAGGCAAAGCAAGCAAGAACCTAATCATAAAAGAGATTTTAATTTGCTTTGACCCTTCAGTTTTTTATTTCGCTTATTGGGTCTATGAGAAAAGATTTCTTATTTTAGACTTTTTGTTTGTTTCGCTATTATCATTTGCTTATAATACGCGTATGGACATATCATACTCCTAGTGTATGTATTAACGATCTTGATGATTGGAGTCAAGTGGATGAGAAAGACAGTGGTTATTGGATGGAACAGAACAAATTGTGGCCTTTCTAGTTTTGTTTGTTCTCATTATTTTCCACTCACAAGTCATACTGCACAAAATGACAAAATCCATGAATCATTCATTGCCAAACATAACAAACTTTATAGTCTTTATATTCTTTTTCGCACCGTCTTTATTTCATTCGAATGCTGAAATAAATAAATAAATAAATGGGAATATCAATCAATTGTGTGACTGGTGATTGAGGGTTCGCACCACAAACAAAGTGGGACCTGATGTGAAAGAGAGATCAAATAATTAAATAAGTTCGTACCCACTGATTCTACGGAAGTCAACGCATTCTCTGTACGGCAACATGCTCCTGCGTGTCGTGGATTGTAGCCGCTGTTACTAAAGCCTACAGTTCGTTTCCTATCACTGAGATTTTTAGTTAGTGGCGTGCTGCTTGGCAACAGTCTCGAAACTTTGATGAGATCATCCCCCTACAATTTTTTTTTTCTCTTTTTTATCATGCATTTTTGTCTTTACGGGGCTTTATGTTTTTTCTCGGAAGAGTAAAATTCATTACGTCTCTCTTCTGATTAAATATAACTTTTTTATTAATAATATTTCGTAATAATTTTGATAAATTTCATTACATCTCTTTACTGATTAAATGTAATTTTTTTGGGTAATGATGTTTTGCAACAGTCTCAAAAACTTTAATAATGCCATCCCTCTACACTTTTTATATTTTTTTCCTCTTATATCAAGCATTTTGTCTTAACGAGCTCTATGTTTATTTTCGGAGGATTAAATTTCACCACTTCTCTTTTCTTATATTTATTATGAGGACTGAGGAGTAAATTTCATTACTTTTCTCTTCTAATTAGATTTAACTTTTTTGAGTTACGGTGCTTCGCAATAGTCCCAATAAATTTCATTACATCTCTCTTCTGATTAGATGTAACTTTATTGAGTAATGATGCTTCGCAACAATTTCGAAACTTTATTGAGATCACCCCTCTAAAATTTTTATTTTTTCTCTCCTATATCGTGCATTTTTGTCATAAGCAACCTTTATACTTATTTTTGGACGAGTAAATTTCATTATGTCTCTCTTCTGATTAGATGTAACTTTTTGAGTAACGATGGAGTCACAACCATCTTGAATAAACAATTGTATACAAACTTATGAGATATAAGTTATTTTTTTATTAATTATGTGAGCCCATGATAATTTTATGTAACCAATCTCTTAATAGCACATCAGTTCGTATGTAGTAATTTGTACAAAATTATTTGTAACTCTATCATTATTTAACTTTTTTTTGACATAATAAAACTCTTTAGTTTTGGCTGTGATTTGCTAGGGAAAAAAATTATAGTATAAAAATTGTAAGAGTCTACTCAAATAATTTTTTTTAAAAAAAAATCTACATTACACGCAACTAAAGAGATTGAGAAGAGCGATATGGACCACCCAAATCCCATTGAACCATTTTAAATCAAATTTTATTTAATGGGTCATACGCATAATTTGATATTGGTTTGATACATTAATAAAATTTTTTTCAGTAACATTCAATTAATGTCATCTAATGTTATGAGGTGAGTTTCTCTAATACATTCAAAACCTTTAAACAAATAGTTATTGTTTTATTTTTGTAAGGAGAAAACGGATCTATAATCCTAGTAAAACCACCGCTAACACGTACTAGGAGGCCATAACATATAGCTATCATTCGGAAAAAGAAAATGACGAGATATTAATATCTCTTTATTGTTATTGCATTAAAATTGTAGTTTTGATTGATTTTAGAGTATTTCTAAAAAATTCTTTAAATAAGATTTTATTTACTTAATTGAAGAGCCACATCAGTATTTAAAATTTTAAAAAGCACTTTAATTAAGATTCTTTAAATAAGAAATGATTCCCTCTCTTTAAATTTATAGAGTTACTTTCTCTCTCTTCAATTTATATTTTATTATTTTATATTAAAAAAAAAGAGGAGTGCTTTAATTACCATTTATTTTTCCTTTAAAAAAATATTTATTTAATTAAAATAATATTAACTTATTTTTATTTGAAGAGTCTTTTGAAAAATAATATATTTTTTTACTCTCTTTTTTACCACGGAAATAAACAAATAGATATTTAAAAACTAAAATTAATAGAGTTTTTTTTTTGGAGATTCTCTTATACCACGAGGCATTGCTTAATGTTATGATCTCTACTGGCTACAGAAGCTGGAGGGACCTCCACGGGCACATTGTACAGAAATTCTTCTACTAAGCAAGTGCTTGGGCCAGCCACAAGCCTTTCCCACGCCTCATCCGGTGCTTTGCCGTGCTGACGAATTCGAAACACTTGTGTCGCATCAAAGCGATGTATATTCCACCGTTTGATGTTCATTAGCCGACGTATCTTCTCCAATTGGCGACCCGCCAACTTGCCTGTGTTATATTTCACTGCCTGAATTGCTTGTTTCAATAGCCTGCCCCGATTCTCTTCATCCAAAAACGGCTCCATTTTGAAATACAGATCAAACTCGGGGACCCCAATTGCTTTTCTTACTCCTTTTGAATAGTCCGCGTAGGGATCAAAGAATTTTCTTACTTCGTCAATCATGCCATTTTGGACCATCCTGTCAACTCTCTCGGACAGACATGAATGTAACACCGGCATCGATACATCGACCCAGAGGAAACAACAATCATATTTTGACCGGAATCTGTAATCCTCGTCATCAACTAGAGCCTCGATGTATGAATTGGAGCCACCAACGATTATTGGAAGCTTCCCTTTATTCAAAGTTGATTCAATGGAAAATGAAGCCATGTCGCAGAAATTTCGGGCGGAGAATTCTGCATTAGGATGTTGGATTCCTAGCAAATGGTGCGGGACACCGCACTGTTCTTCCTCGGTCATCTTGTTGGTGACTATGTCGAGCCCCTCGTAAACTTGCATTTTGTCTGAATTAATAATTTCCGCAGGAAATCGAGTTGCCAAATCGATGGAGAGTCGTGATTTTCCAGTTCCGGTCGCCCCCATAAGGATCAACACCTTTTCTTTTTGTCGCCGGGAAACCAATAGGTCCATTCTCGGCCTACATGAAGAAACATCCATGGCTGGCGTTGGTGTAATTTGATTCGGCATTACCATGGATATTCTCATGATGAACCTACTTGACAAAACAATAGTTCTCAAAACACAAATAAAAATATAAGATTGGTCTAGTCAATTAATTATGATTACAGTATATTTGAAAATCTATTAGTATTTTCAATAAAGAGATAAAGATAAAATAAATAAATTATAAATTATAAATTTTAAAATATTCTAGAAAAGACAAATCATATTAGGGTATTTTTTTTTATCTTTTAAGTTATCGCTTATTATAAAATCTCTCTAACAAAGACATCTTCGTTGTATTAAAAGAAGGATGTCATTAATAAAAAAAAAAAAAAAGAAACAATCTCTAATTTATTAAAATATGTAATTTTTATATTTTAGCGACAATAAAATGAGAATATCTTCATTATAAAATAACTATATAATGTTGTAATATAATTCAAGACTTTGATAAAGTTCAGACCTGAACCCGAGAGCACATAGGATTATATATTGTGACAGAAACTCGCCTTCTTGGAGATATGAGACGCGGCAAATTGAAAAAGGTTTCCAGAAATCTCTGCACTGAAACTCTCTCTCTCTTCTCGATATTTTCAAGTGAAACTAGCCAGCGCAGGTGGTAGCAAGCTGAGCCTCTTAATTTATAGGCGAGAATGTTAGCTGGGGTCTCTCTCTATGTCTGTCAACTTTTGTAGGAAAAGTGCTATTGAGTTTTAACAATATTCCCTTGAAAGTTATTCTTTAATTATAACTTAAGAAGGTTCATAATCATGAGATTATGCTTAAAAATAATGTCTTGACCATCCGGGCTCCAGCAACATGTAAAGTCAGAAAGCGCTGGGCAGAAATGGTTGTTTGGCAATTTGATATTTATATATGTGGTTATGAAGTGGCAAATTGTAAAACAATATGATTACATTTAAGCATTATGTATTGAATATTTTGTCTTTCATCCTAGCATTTGATGGGCATTTTAGTGACTAAGTGACTTCCACGCATGCCTCTGCACCAAGTAGGATTAAAAAACTCTCCTTAACAAAATTAAGGAACAGAAATTTCTGTTATCATTATATTCGTCACACTTTAATCTTTGAAGTGAGCAATGTAAAGCTAAAGTAGTATTATCATTAATTTTCTTTCTTCAAAAAAAGAAAATATTTACCGTTAAGAATGGCAAGAGATTGCTGAGAGAAACGACAACTTGTGCTGTTATTTCAGTTTCTCTCTTTTGTCTTTATAATAATTTTTTATTCTTAAAAATATAAAAAAAATAAAATAACAGAAGACCGCCTATCACGTGCATCACTCTCTCACCATTCTCGATAGTAAGCATTTTCCTTTAACTTTTATAACCTTTAAAAAAAAAAAATACAAATACAAGGTTAAGATTTTGGCTTCTCACTTTCTAGTACTTTTTTTAAACAAAAAAAAAATTAATATTTAGTATTAAAACAATATGTATGTTCCTCTGTTATTAATGGCCTTTCTCCAATTAAATTCTTTATCCTATTAAATTGGAAGAGCAAATAAATTGAAACCCAATACTAATTAAATAGTTTAGACCCAAACCATACTCTAAATCTTGAAAGTATGGAAGTTGCCAGGGTTGAGAGCCCCTTGGCTCATTTTCAGGTGGTTTGATAGAAGATCACAATGGAAAAAATTGTTCAAGAGTCGTGCATTACTCTTTCTCGACAAAATGCTAATTTTTATTGTTAAAAGTATATATAAATATAAAAAAAAAAAGGAGAAAATGACGAAATCTAGATAGAGTGAAGCCGAAGAGAGTGAGAAAGCATGATGGGGAGCCGCATAGAGTGAGGCCAGAGAGGGTGAGGAAGCTGGAGAGAGGATGAAAGTCTAGAGAGGGAGAGAGAGAGAGTGACTGATGGAGTAATGGGGATTCATTCTATAGGTGGAGGCTATCTTCTATCATTTTCTTCCTTTTTTTTAATATTTTTAACAATAAAAAAATTATTAGAATGGTGAGAGAGAGAGAGAGAGAAGCCGCTGCTGTTTCTTTCCGCATTCTCTCGTGGCACGACTAAAAAAAAAAAAAAAAAAAAGAAACTTGTATGTGGGTGAACACGCAAAAATGGATGCTGTTGCGTTGTAATCAAAGTGTAAGGCGAAGTACTTTGATCCTTAGAAGAACGTTACCGTTTTCGAGCGAATTTAAGTTGGGCACCCAAGATTCTTCGAAGACGGCAGCGAATGTTACAGTTCTGGCTGGAATCAACTGTTGAAAGGAGCCTTTTCCATTTGCAAAATCTGATTCCTGATCTCATCCAAGTGGGGGGCTGGGGATGATCATTGAAACGACGTTTTGGCCAGGCTAGCTGGTTAGATTTACAGTTCAGGCTTCGATCAACTCAAACGAAGCCATTGTCAAATGTCAAGATCCACTGGCAACATTGTTCCAGCATAAATGGTGCCATCACGGCCATTTGGCCCTTCTAGCAATTTCTTCCATAGTCCCACTCAATTTCTCATCCCAAATGCATCCAAACAGTTGTTTATTTGTGTTCAACTCTTTATAATTTTAAATCAATAACAATATTCGATTAAAATTTAATTAATTTTATATTCTTATCCAACAAATACAAAATATCTATTTCTAAAAAGTTAACCTAAGAAATAATATATTATATGTTTTAAAAAGATAATACGGGGAAATAAATGAAGTTGACATGAGAAATAAAATCATCGGATTAAGCTGCAGCTATTACGCGTATTGACGTATATGTCCTGCCATGCTTAACATCGCCATCTAGGCTATCGCTACCTAGAACGTTGGTTTGGAATAAGTAGTTGTACATAGGCTTTGTAATTTTCTGCCATATCATTGCCGAAAGCCTATAAAAGATAAGCTTCGCTATGCCGGATTGTATGTCCTAAAACGACCCAGAATGGTATCGATCCATTTAACCATGTACAATTTCCTCGTTTGTAATCATCAATTCCTTGTCTTTTTAGCCCTTTATACATGAATGAACCCAAGATTCATCTAACAAATTGGTTAGAATAAATATATTCACCAAGAACAGTAAGTTAAATTCTTTCTAGATCAGTGCCATGCCATCAAATCAAAATTATTGCCCCAATGATCATTAGTTATTTACCATTACATCAATGAACAGTGTGCGGGTGTCTTGTTGAACTCAAACGAAGTGGATAGATCACGCGACCGGAACTTTAGGGATATAATTCGACAAATGTGCAATCCAGGTGCGAGGATGGGATAGAATATTGAACTTTTATTTTATTTTATCTTATTTTTCCCGTTTTGTAGCTACATGCTAGCTTTTGGCTGCTCATCATCAACTATTAATTAAAGGGACTCTTTAAGTTATATTTATGGTAACTCATAATTATTGTAATAATACAGTTATATTTATTGTAACTTATAATTATTATAATAATACAGTAGATTCTACTGTCATACTATAAATTTGTATTTATTTTATATTGATTGTAAGTTACAATAATTGTTACTTAACAAAATCCTTAATATTATTATTCGTAATGTCAGCACGAGTGAAAATGGCCTACGTAATCTGATTGGGCTGATTTGGCTTTACGCTTTCAAAAATTTTAGACAAGGGATGGGAATTGGAACAGGATCACTAGATTTTTTTGCTTTTTGCTTTTTTCTTTTTCAATTCATGAAATATCGCTTAATTATTAGAACCACAATCGCAGCTGAACTGACGGGTTGAGGAATTTCGATGTAACAAGTTGTTTTTTGGCTCGGTCTCCATTCTTGGTGTTGTATGCTTTGACGCTTCAGATTTAGATGCTTCATGTACATGCGGATTGCAATTGAATTCTATCGGCCAGATCTTTTCAAAAGTCAAGTAGCTCGACATTTGCGATGATAGCTTGACTTTAAACGTTGTTTCTATTTAAATGAACACTATTTCATCCAAAAAAAAATCTATCCGGCTGCAATGTAGGGATCCAATTTGTATTACTTCAAAAACAGAACACATTCAACCATCACCACAGATAAGAGTAAATGATTCATTTAGGTACATGCTTTTTCTGGCCCTCAATGATTGAGCTTGCGTGCTTAACTTGTAGATACATACATACTCTTCACGCCAATTTCCCTTGAGCAAAATTAGAAAATATATCTCCTTTTGCAATGGTTTGTGTCCTATTTTTGGGGATTTTTTAAGCTATTTCTTTTGAATTAGATTTTTTTTCCTATATAAGTATTTATAGTTGAACAAGGGAACATCAGTCTTCTAAGGAATATGTTAACACCCATTGTACAAAAAGGACTAGAGAATAAAATCGAGGATATGGAAGTATGAAGACACGACGGGTTACAAAAGTTGTGTTCTCTATAAAGATGTAAGAAGATTGATGGAAACTATAAATACTCTTGTAATTTGGATCAACTTTGCTAGGATACTTGCATGTGGTATCTAGTTATGTCTACACTCTTGTAACACGTGATAGTTATTATAATGAATTTCTCTCTTATTTGTGGTCACTGTCTAATTAAAAGTGAATCATGTTAAATTATTGTGACTTTTTGTGTTGTGTGATTGTTTTTTTTCTCCCCTTTTACACGTGTATTGTTATTGCTTATTATTTATATAATATAAGCTTTTGTAACGGGCTACAAATTATTATAAGCACTGTATTTTTCTCCTTTGCTTGTGAGAAATGAAAGACCAACAATCTTTTCTTCATGCTAATTACATTAGATTATTCGTCGTTTTTCTTAATTTGTGAGAGCTTTGCCTCTACTGGTGTTAAAGTTGTTTGTGTGGGTATTATCTCATGCTTTGGTGATCGTTATTTTATTAGTAAAAATAATTGTTTTCACTGTTCAAAGCTAAATGTTTTCTTATTACAAATCTATAGTTGTGTTAAGATCTTATATGAATAGTCATCTCTCTTCTAACCGAAGTTTTAGCATATAAAGCATATCTTATTGTTATTGGTATAAATCAATGACGATCCCATTTTTTCCAAGATTGTTGTATTTATTATCTATTCTCTCTATTGTTGATAGCACATTTATTATCTTTTTTTGGCTGTAATTTTGGGACTAAGGAGAATTTGTTTAACTCAATTTAAGGCATTTATTAAGCTTCCTTTGCTTTGCAACACGCGCGCGCACTTCATAATGAATTCTTGCTGAACATGAAACACCTCACATTAATACTTGTTGAATTTTAATGTGATCTTTGTTTTGTTTGGCTTTAATTTTATTTTCGAAAAGATCCATATTTTGTCTATTCAGGTGAAATTAAGTATCGACCAAACATGTTTTGTCAAATTTTGGTAGCACAATCTGATAATATAATAGTTATCATGTTTATTTATTTAATCAATGACTAATCACAATGATTAACACATATGACAAATAAAGCAAGAGTAGAGGATTCCTACCCATGAATGACACAAAACTATCTTTTGTGGGAAATATATTTTTAAAATATTATATTTACATTGATTGTCTAGCATTTCTGTTATTATTAAAAAAAAAAATCAGAATCATGCGCGTGTGAGACTGATGTATATGGGCCGAGGCCTTAGGTACCGCTGATTGTTAGTTAATGGGTTGGCCTCGTTTGTTTGGTTCATGTTTAACTCATTGGTTCTTTGTTGATCGAAGTCCCCCCTCCAAAGAAACCAAACTATCAGAATCACATGATGTGTGACCTGGGAGCAGTCGATAGAGTTAATTTAGACCGTTGATATTTTGGAGTTCTGTACTTTCAAAGGCCACCAGAGAATTCTATGCGGAAACCAGTACAGTGAAAACAGATTCTGGGACGCCACGAAAGAGAATCAAAAAAAAAAAAAAACCTAAAGGGGTTAAATCACCGAAGGTGGCTGACTACCATGGGTACGCATCCAGCCGAGCACTTAATAAAACAAAATAAAATTCTGATAAGATATTTGACAGGAGATCTGAGAAGCAAAGAAGTGAAGAACATTTTATGATATCGTGTACGAAGATCTGGGATCCACATTTCGAGGGCCCTGATCTTGACGTGAGCACTGTTGAGTATGTGTTTCTATATATATATAATTTTTTAATGAGGATAACTTTATTTTATTATACAACATGTAATATATTAAAATTTATATTTTTTATATTTTATTGATATCTTCACTCTTGTTCTTATTAGAAAAAAATTATATGTGTGTGTTATAAAGGATTCCTAAGGTGGGTATTAGTCAGCTCAATTCTGGATTGAACTGAAATGATAGATTTTGCCCTTATATAAATTGAACCAAATTGGTTTGATTTCTAGTTCAGTTTCAATTTGATTCAATTTCTTTGGATTTTAAACTTTAAATTCTTTTGTATTTTGTAGTTTCAATTTATAATTTTTTTTAAATATGAACCAATTAACTTTTGTTAAATTTTTTAAGTTGGACCTAATCACAGATTCTATTCCATCTTTTCTTTTCTTTCCTTTTTTTTTTTTTTGTTGGACACCATACCCTAGAGATCCCTAAAAATAAGTTAAAAAACTGAAAAATACAAATTTAAGTACATTACCAAAAAAATTGTAGAGTGTGTATTTTTTTATCTTTTAATTTATATCTTAGTTTAATAATGTAAGGATTTCATACATATATATATATATATATATATATATATATATATATATATATATATATATATATATAATTAAATTATTTATTAATTAGAAGCATAATATTGTAAGAGAAAGTGAGAAATCAAACAGACAACACAACAATAGTCTAGGAATACTTTTATTCATTCTTAAGTGTATATAAATAAATAAATGAGCTCTTCTTTTATAGTTACATAATTATACAAATGAAGTGAATGAATAGTGAATATGTTGAAAAGTCAGCACCTAATTCGGTGCTTGACTTTGTTGCTAACAATTTGAAGACTTTGGTACTAGCAAATTGAAAAAAATAGAAAAAATAGCCCACAACTTTTGACAATTGAGATTGAGAAAATTGATTAACAAATTGAAGCCACAATTTAAAGGCTGAAATTATTGATTTTCTTGACCATTATTTTGCTATAAATAGATGTGCAAATGAAGAGTTATAGCATCCCAAAAATATTTGTGAGAAGCATTTCAAAGCTTAGAGCAATTCAAGTGAATTGTTGAGAGAGAGCAATCGAAGAGTGTGAGCAATTGAGAGGCATTTCCTTTCAAGTGTATGTGAGAGCACTTTGTGTATTTGAGTTATGGAAAGTGAGATTTATTACCCAAATATTGTACTCAAATAATTGTTAGTAATACAATTATTTTTTCTTGCTCCCGTAGACGTAGACATAATTGCCGAACCACGTTAAATTCCTGTGTCTTTTATTTTTCTGTAATTATTTGGTGCACTTGATTCTGCATTCCGCGCACAACAGAATAGATACATCATTAATCATAACTTCTTATGAGAAAATAGGAGTTATATATAGTAGATGAAAAGTTGTTGATAGAGAAATAAAAGGTTGCTTGGATGAACATTCATATAATTATGATTATTTCATAACACTCTTATCTTGAATGTTTATTCTACAAATGATATGCCTTATGAAAATCTTTACCACTGAAAATCCTATGGGAAAAAGACTAGGAAAGGAAAAATAATACAGAATTCATTTGTATATTAAAAAAGGTGCAAATCACCTAATTAAAGTCTTGCTAAGAAAACCTAACAAGACAAAAAAATACAATGCATATAGTCCTACATATCAATAACCACCGTTAATAAATATGCTCTACTTTAAAATGACATAAATGATTCAATGATCAATCTTATATTGTTGAACTTTGGTGAAACAATTTACAGCATCGACACTGTCCTTTTGAAGCTTATATTGATAAAAGAATTTGGATAAGAATTTATGTTTCACATTATTTTTATGTCCTCAATATTATACAAGGCAATTGCAAGAATGCGATATCGTATAATTCGCAATTTGGCGTAAGACACTTTGCAATATATTACGGCACTTCAGGACCCAAAACAAGATTTTTCTATAGAGGAATAAAATGATAATTATAATATTAATTTTCTAAGATGAAATGCTCCAAGATTTCCATCATATGCCATGCAGTAATCAATCCGTAGATTAATACAAAATTTCTTCGTCTTAAGAGTTTTTGATATCTTGACTTCTGTTCTCAAATAGTAATTAATCACCGTCCAAGAGTTATCTTAAGAATCAAATCATCTCAATGTAATTGTTGAGATTGCAAATATAGAATTCAATCATTTCAATAATAATCAAATTGCAAAGTGAATAATGACATATATATTTCTCTTATAATAAATTTTTGGCAAATTCATTATGCTTTATCACTTCCGATTGTTATAACATATGGCCTTATCAAGAATATATAAGGTGCAAGCCTTTTAAGTTAGCACTTCGGGTATTTGTTTCAAGTATGTTATCATTCATAACTTCTATTTTAATTAGAGTTCTAGTTCACATTTTGTTAATAAATTTTACAACTTCAGGCATATAGAATACTAGTCCAAAATTCTTTATATTCTGTTAATTAACTTTACATCTTCTAGTGTACGGACTACATGTCCAAATATTTTTATTTGTTTGATAATATAATTGATAATTGATTCTCTTCACATTTCATGATCAGGATCCTAAAAATTTTATTTTGACAACTAAAATTTTTATTGACAACTATCTTATGTCAATTTCAATTTTTCTGTTGCATCAAGTACCAATATATTAATTCTTCCTTAAATATTTTCATTTTTCAATGTGTATGCCGAACGAGATCTTTTAAAGCTTCTTTACATATGCCTCTACTAGGGCCAAAGATTCTCTTTTGTAATTTGCATGCATGTCTTCAATAGGAAAATTTGAATCTTTTTTTTTTTTTTTTAACTATATTCCTTTTCAAAGGCAACTTAGATTTATTTACTTGTGCCTGGTGATGAATGCAAATCTTTCGACCCAAAAGTTTTTGCCATGGAAATTGGGCTTACGATCGTCAAGTTATTGTCTTATTCTACAGTCCAAGCCCATGTCATTTCAACCTCGACAAACGTCAGCCGTCGATTTAGGCGACTTCCACTTTACTAATTGACAAAAAACACCTTGTAATAGCTACGAATTCATAGCCGTCTTTGAAGTCATTCCAAGGAAATACAAGTATTGTGGAGTCTAAAGCACGAAATATTTAATCGACAGAATTTCCCGTTTGAGTTCTGACAGTTTTAGTTTCATTTTCAGCTCACAAACACAAACAAACCCATCATCATATTCATTTCCTCACTCTTTCCACTTTGCTTGAGCCCCAAGACTCTCTCGTTCATATAGTTACATCAAAACTCACTTTCTATTATTTATTATCTCTCTAGTCTGAAGATTTAGAGACGTCCACAAGATCAATAGGATTAATTATGCACAGAAGGACTGTAGCTATTATCTTGTTGCTTGGATCTTTCACGTATCAATAAATTTATCAAAAATGCATGTACAGTTGTCCCTTTTTAAACTTCAAGTTCCAACTAATTACATAAATATTAAGATGAGATAAAATTATGCATTCCATCATCATAAAATCAAGTCATACATCATGTATGGCTTTTCTTCCCCTCGTGATGGGAACACTATTTCAAGTTGAGAGTTTGCAAATGATTTATTTCCATAAATCCATCTTAACTTAATTTAAATAAAATCCAAGAATCAATAGAATCTTCTAACTCTATGGTTAAAATTCTTATGAATTTTCTATAATTTAATATGCAATCGTTACCCTCATTTGTAAATTCTTCATGTCAAAGCATGTAAGAACTTTGCACTTATTGAACTTCCAGTCCATCACATTAGTTATATCAATTTTATTTCACTTCGGGTAGTGACGCTTGAATTTGTCACTATAATCACCATAAAAACTCGTATGACTACACCCTCTTCAAGGAACGACATAAAAATATTTGAGAGTATTCACTTCAAGGAATTCTTATCAAATATTTGAGTTAAATTCTATCTCAAAGTCTCATAATTGGAAAACACATACTTGCACTTGCACTGCGGGAGCATATCTGTGCTACGACATTAATATTTCCTCTAATATATGTTTTCTTTTCAAGATTTTCTCTGTATATAATTTCGTATGACATTGAGTCTTTGAACATATTATTGTCAAGTATATATTTGTTCCAAAAGAACGAATAATCCATTTAAGGGTGTTAAACAGTTTTCCTCCTTTAGGAAGATGATAATGGGAGAGAATATCGTTTACAATCCTTTAGGGATATTTTCTCTCTCAATTGTGTGAAAATCAGTCCTAAGAAGACAATAATAAAAATCCTTTATCGAGGATTCAATAAATCAAATCCAATAAGTGGGCCGGGTGCACATCTCATTTTTCTTGCAAATTGTTCTTCAAAATCAAACATAACATGGTTTGCAAAGATTAGATCCTATAAGATTGAAAACAAAACAACTCAAGCTAGAAAGTAATTAGAAACTATCATAGATCAAACTTGAAATAATAATCACTTTTACTATTATAAGAACATATTTTGTCCAAAAGTATAATAAAGTAGAACCATTAATTATTTATTAAGCAATTTAAGGACATGCTAATGAAAGAAATCTCAATAATTTTATAATCCTTCGGGGATTCTTAATATTCTTCAATATATATATATATTTTCAAATATCTAAAAATAAATTTGAATTGGCTTGGTAGTTTGCTATTTCAGGAGCGTTTGCGCCATCACAATTTTCTTATGGTTTCTTTTTCATTTAATTTAATATAAGAAAACCACATGAATTTTCTAAAATATTCTTCAACCCTTGATGATAATAGTGATCCTTCATATTGTTCATAAAACAAATTCATACTCATCTTTTCATAAAATTTACAATCTTTCCTCCCATAGGGAAATGATATATGATGAAGGAAAATTACTTATTTTTAGTTTATTGTCCTTCAAGGACAAGATAATGAACAATATCACTAATTTTGATATAGTTATTCAGGAACATATAGTTAAAAAAAATTTCTTCATAGTGCAATCCTTTTGGGATGAGCATTCCAAATTTTCTTTCATTCTATATTACAATATTCGCACTTCAGGCTGAATTTTTTATTCCAAGAATAGAAAATATATAATAGGAAGAATTGAATATTGTAATAAGAAGTGTCAAACAATAGCAATATCAACGAATGAAACATTACAAAAAGGTTGCAATCCAATTTTCATAAAATATATGTAATATTTAATAAAGGAAGTAAGGAACAACTTGATAGATCCATTATTCTTAAATTACATAAATGCATAAGCAACATACATATATGATTTTAGACAAATCAAGATGGTTTAATTAATACCATTTTTGTGTAAGATCAAAGGAGAGATATTATCATATTGCCTCTTAGTGGTTAGAGACTAATACTCATAATGTGTTAAATTCTTTGTCAATTAGAGACAATATTATAACAGAACCATTTTCTTATAATATTGTGTATATAAATGAGGACAAAAATAGATTACATAATTAGTCATAAGTTCTTATTAGATAGTAGGAGTTACGAGCAAAGTGCAATGCAATATTTTATAAAAGATCATAAAAATCACACAATTAAAATTCAAAAGGTTACATATAATCAATCACTTTAATTAATAGACAATTCTGAGAACCGTATTCTTTTTTAATTTTTGTTAATATTTTTCTCATTTCCACTTTTATTTTCATAGTTGATTAATGCATGCATATGTTTGTGTAGTATTTATAGTGCATTTACTTGTAAGATTGAAGAATTAGAATTTAGAATTAAAATGATTGAAGATATTTACTAACTAAATAAGAAAGGGGAATGAGAATCTAATTATATGAGACCCGCACATTTTTTGGGACCCCATTGAATTTAATAATTCCCAAATAACTTTTAATTAACTTCCGTCACATTTGCATTGTAGTCCCTAGAAATTTTATAATATTTATAAATAGGTCCTTTATTATTTATGTTCAATAATATAAAAATTATTATTATAATAATTTTTATAATAATCATCATCAGCAATATTAAAACTTATTGGTTTTATTATTTTAATTATTTTAATTATAATGAATAAAAAAAATTAAGTATAACAATTAACTAAGAGCATTTTAATAACTTATAACAGTTTATTATGACTCGAAGATAAACTAAACACATCAATGTAAATGCATTTCATTTTAATTTCAATTCTTCAACTCAAACAGACTACTTATTCTGATGTCCATTATTTATTTCAGCTGATTTAGAATATAAATCGGTAAGCACACTATTAGTACTAACAGTAGGTTCCAGAGGCGAATGTTAGGGAGGCTGGTCGGGGCTACCTGGAATTGTTCTTATTCAGATTTCAAATTTTGACATATTTCTCGTAATCCCTAATAAGATAAATGTTTTCGATTGGTTCTTAATTAAAACAAAAATTAATCTTTAATGAGATAAAGAATATTCACATTAATTTCTAAAATATTATTTTAGTTTAAGCGGGCTGAAGCAAGCTTATAGCTTCGCCAAAGCTGATAGGCTCTGGATTCCTTTTGTTCAGGAGACTGATTATGTTATACTATCCAAGACTTCAAAAGCGCGAGGACGAAATGAAGCTTTTTCATGTTTATTTAAGTATTACTTAGCAAAGAGTCCGTGAACACGAGTCCGTTAACATATGCCCATAATAAAGAAATTGCCTAAAGAAGTATTCTCAAAGACTTTCTTCAATTAACATGATGTAATTGGATTCAAAATTTTGTTTTAGGGACTGAAATGAAGCCACCGAACGCTCATATATATTCATGGCCATGAATCAAGTACAACACGGCTTAACTCTTGATGAAGTATGAAGAGAGATACAAGCATTTTTTTATTTTTCTTTTGGGAAACCTCGACGGAAATGAAGGCAGATATAAATATAATTATAATTATATAATCTCATATTAAAGTGTACTAATTTTCTTTTCCAAGTACTAGAGAGTGCAAAGATTATTATTCATACAGCAGATTCTGTGATAGATTGGTAGAGGTATGTATGCATGTTCCATTATTATAATTTTGGTTTTGCATTATGGTGCATCTGAAATATTGTGGCGATTCTTATTTGAGCACAACTCACTGGTTTAATTTTATTCTCTTCCATGTTCTTCACATGACATATCTGAATAAGAAACTCACAAATAGCTGAACTTTGATAATTAATATCATATGATACAACTTCTGGCAGCATTCAGTTGGCATCAATGGCTTCTCACATTACGTGATACAAGGTTTTTTCCATTTTTCTTTTTCTTTTTCTTTTGCCTTTTTTCCCATGCTAATCTTATTGTTATTAATATTAGAATTAATTAGGTGGTAGTGCAGTAGAGATGAGAAGATATTCTCAAGGGGCATAGCCGCCACCATGCCCACCGCCTTCACCGCCTCCGCCACCATATCCACCCCCATGTGCACCTCCTGCCCCATATCCTCCGCCACCACCGCCACCAGAACCGCCGCCGCCGCCGCCACCAGCACCACCATCTCCACCACCATAGCCCCCTCCTGATCCTCCACCACCACCATAACCCCCTCCTGATCCTCCGGCACCATAACCGCCTCCACCACCTCCCCCGCTTCCACCACCTCCTCCTCCAGCACCGCCAGCACCATACCCACCTCCTGCACCTTTTCCTTCACCACCACCAGCACCGTATCCAGCACCGCCAGTGCCAGCACCTCCACCACCACCACTTCCACCGCCACCCCCGCCACCATGTCCAGCCCCATGTTCTCCACCGTATCCATTACCACCACCACCACCTTCACCACCCCCGCTTCCATATCCAGCAGCTCCACCAGCACCTCCGCCACCGCCACCGCCATTTCCACCTCCTCCACCACCACCGTGTCCAGCTAAACCTCCATAGCCAGCACCACCACCTTCTCCACCGCCAGCTCCCCCTCCATATCCAGCAGCACCATGATCCCCCGCAGCTCCATATCCACCACCTCCACCGGAGCCGCCACCGCCGCCTCCACCACCACCATGGCCTACAACAACACCAACGCCGGCACCTGCTCCAACGCCATGTCCAGTTGTTATAGCGTGGGTAACTTCTTCTTCAAGAGAATAGAGGTTTCTTGCGGCAGAAGTTAAACCTAAACCTAATAGCACAAAGAAAACAGCACCAGCAAACTTGTGGGTAGCCATGAGAATGTATGTTTAAGTCCCACAAAGGATGGTTTGATATGCAAGGCGAGATGGGTATTTATAGAAATGGGATGGGGGTCCAAAAGCGCGTTTGCTGCAGAGTGTGCAGGGTACTTTATTTCAAAAGGGAATTTTTATTGAGGGGTGCATGAAGGGTTCCCCCACAAAGTGGTTGAATAGTTACACTACATGTCCATATGTTAGTGTGCTTCTGCTGTCCTCCATATTTGATCATCCATCCATGTGATGGTATGTAGTGCTTCTGCTGTTGTTCAGCATTAGGCTTTTCTTCACCTAAATTTTCCCTTTATCCCACTTGTATGTTTAATGGATGTCCCCCTCGTTATCATGATTAATAATCTTTTCACTCTGTGAAAGGATAGGAGATAATCTGAAAAATTAGGTAATGCTGCTGAGTTCAGTTATAAAATAAATTATTAGTAGTAATGCTACGAGCTGAGCATATAATCGGTGCAGGCATTGGTGCATGTTTGATTCAGCGTCAGCATGCTAATTGTCATGATGAAGCCATTTAAAAGAATAATTAATATTAAATTTTAGATATTGATCCTCTTGGAGTATGAGATGCGGCAAAATGAAAAGGTTTGAAATCTCTGTGCAGTGCTGGAACAAGAAAATCCCAGCTTTAAGTATTAGCTTAATTAAGGAAGTTGGTAATCATTAGATTATTCTTAATCATTAATATCTTGACCTTCTACAGAGTTGTGAATTCGTGCAATTTCTGTAAAAAAGTGGAAAGAAAAGATTGTCTTTTATGGCGATTTGGGATTAAATATATACATGTATATGTGGTTATGGTATAAGCAAATTGTATAAGAGTATGCTTGAATTAGGCTTTATCTTTTGAATATTTTTCATTCATGCGTCCCATTTGGTCCCGTTTTCCGTGATTAATCACGTGACATTCCACGCATGCTACTGCACGAGACTGGATAAAAAGTTTTCCTTGAAAAATAACAACGAGGAGGGGTTTCCGTTATCATTGCTCATATTACTTATTAAAAAATTATTTTTTTTAAAAAACCATCACCTAAGGCTTAAGAATATCCATATTTTATAGTCAAAAATTAATAAACGAACAGGCAGAAACATACTTAAATCCATAATACATAGTTACTTTGTAAAGTCATGTGGTTTGTTTTCCAAATTAATATATTATCTTGAAAAATCTCTAAATTTTCTATGTGCACTATCTATGATGATGGAATGTTAGAAAAGAATATAATGTCTATGTGTAATTTGGCAACTATATATAACCAATTATATGTATGACTTTCCTATTATCATTAGATATTTCTATTTTAATCCATCATAAAAAAATAAAAATTACTCTTAAGTCTGTATACATTAAAGTCCCATGCTTTATTAGACACATTAAAGCACATATTATCAAAAGCTTTAATAAATCACTTTTAATTAGGCTTAATATTATAAGACAGTCAGTAACATATAATCACTCATATATAAACCTAACATTGCATTCACTTTAATCTTTAAATCGTTAAAACCAAAGCGCCATAAATTGGAAAAATAGTTCACATTAATACATTAGAATCAAATAGCATTGGGTAAAAAAACTAAGTTCTAGAAAAAACTAAATTGAACCGGTGGATTCATTTGGGTTTAGATCGGTTTTAATTCTTATAAATTTTTGAATATCTAATTTATAAGAAAAAATTAAAATATCAGTTCGAATTTTGGTTCACTTAACTGGACTGAATAACCGAACCAAAGAACCATGATGTTTTTGTAATTTTACCAAAACATAAAATGTGTTATCTATTAATTGGCTATGCAAAATGATTACAATAAATCTACTCACACACAATTGTTATTTTTATTTTGTGTTGTAACTATTGCTATTTTTATTTATTTTTTACAACTTTATGTTTATTTAGATGGAGCATTAGAGTCTATATTTGTATTCTTAAACCTTAATATTTTATATTTTGTTAGTACTAGTTAGTAAGACAGTAGTGATAAATGTGTTTTAAATACTTTGTGTTTATTATTAGTATTTATAATAAAACTATTATGAATTAATTGCTGAGAAAAATTATTCCATTATTGAGACCCAACAAGCTAAAAATTTGTGTTTATTATTAGTATTTGTAATAAAACTATGATGAATTGATTGGTAAGAAAAATTTTTCCATTATTGATGCCCAACGAGCTAAAAATTTGAAATTCAAAATAGGCCCAATTGGTCAAGGGCCGAAAAAACCGAACCTAACCGAATGGATCGGTTCATATTCGGTTCTTTATTGTATTCAATTCTTATTTGGTTCTTTTTATAAAATAACTAATTTTAATCAGTTATGCTCAGTCATGATCTGAACCTAATCGAACCGAACCAAACCAAATTGTACCCACCTTTAGACTCAAAAGCAATCATAAACAAAAATAATAAAAAAATAATAATGAAAATTTTGTATTTTGTATTTTGAATTTATTTCTATCAATTCTTCACGCTCTATATACAGTATAATCCAAAGATTTGTCAGTATAGCTTGAAAGCTTACATACCAGTAAAGATGAGATTCAAAACTATACTTAAACCTAAGTATTTAGAGAGATATACCGTAATTTACATGAGAGTATAAATTACAAGTTCCCTAAAGTGGTATTAATATTTTATTTTTTTGAAAAATGCATTGAGATCAAGACAAATATGACAATAATTATATACACATAGATAAGAAACAGAATTTATTTTTAAGTGTATTAATGTGCTTATAAAGTTAGAATTCAAAATTTTTATTTTAAAAGACATGTCACTAATCCATTGTTGTCTCGTGTTTAATAATAAATGAGATGATTTCACAACACCAATCAATGAACGGACATTATACTCTTTATTTAATGTTCTCATTACTAAAGAATTTTCCATATAAATATATGTTTTAACTTTTAACCACAGCCGCCATTTAATGTTTGTAGAAATTTATCATACGCGAGGCTTAGGAAAAATGGCTGAAAAAGCAAATGAAATGGCCTAACGCTTCAATTTGACCTCGATTTCTAAGATGTTAAGTGTAGACAAAACAGCAGACCACGGCGGCAACCATGAAAAACATAGACAGTCTAACAAATATATGGGCAAAACAATCGTATGGCGAGATGGGTAAGGGGAAAATATTTTTTGATTTTCTTCTCAAAACGATATGATATTTGAATTAGTTTGATATCCTTGGTGGCGAAATTGATGATAACATAAAGATTGTGCTGGTGCTAGAATTTTACTCGACACATTCAAGAAATAAATTTTGAAGTCAATTACAACATGAGCATAGTGGACACGACCTTGATTGAGTTGATGCACAAATTACATCATTTAGAAGGGACTTATCGTGTTGAAAATTCTCTAGGTAACTAGAAAGGCCTTGCTGAAAACTTGTTCTCTTCATGCCCAAGCCAAAAATCAAGGACGATAAGAAATTATAAAATTTAGTAGATTATCACCGAATACAGTACATATAAATATGAGTGGAGTCAAAACGTAAACTTTATATAAACATTGACAGAAAGTTGCAATTCAGTCCTTGATTGTTTATGAATTTTTTTTCCCGATCTTGGGTCTTCTACCTCTGTGGAAGGCAGGTGCATAGAAGGTCTCTTGAAAGATTGCCGGAAGGCTGAAGATTATAAAGTTGGGTATGAGAAAATTTTGGTTCTGAGTCTTTTTTATTTAATTATTACGTTCTTCTTTAAGAAAAATTTTAGAATACATTAAAGATAATACAATCAACTAATATATATATAACATGTATATTTAAATTTAATATAATCACTACTTATACAATGATTTTTTAAAATAAATACGTACATGTTATAACATGTTTTACCTTTTAAATACCAAACGACGTAATATCTCTCGTATATTTTAGAATTTCTCCTGATTTATTTTTAATTTTTGTTGATTTCTTGATTGTGTATTTTAGGGAATAATCATGCATTAAAAAAAATAAATAAAATCAATGAACCTTTAATTCAATGGGAAAGCTCTTGTACTTATAATGGTAAGACTAAGGGTTCAAAACCCCATAAAAATTTAATGGAGGTTAATTAGAAACTCTTCCTCTTACAAAATGTAAGTGCAGTAAGCACCTTTCGAATATTAGAGAGAATTTAAAAAATTTAAATAATTCTTCATTAGATCAATATACACTATCAATTGTAATATTTGATATAATACCAATATCTATCTATTTACAATAGAATTAAAAAAAATAAATAAATAAAAGGAAACTATTGCTCCACATAACTTCTACTTTTGATGTGGCAAATCAGCTGAGACAATACGTGGCAAACACTTTGCTCCATTGCATGAGAATTCATTCTAATTGATGATGACACTTAGCAAACACTTGGCTACCATGCATGCAATTCTAAAGCCAGAAGTTATCCAGTTTGTGCTGGCTTTGTTATATTACATGATTCATATTTGGCTTTAGTAAATGGATATGCTGCATCGCATTTGACAAATTAAAAACAACGTCTAATTATAGTCATTAACCTGATTTTTCGTGGCTTAAATTGGGAGAAGAGAACCAACGGACCTTAAATAAAATTGGCGAATGCGGAAGGATTACGGGTGCGGGCATCGTTGAAGCAAGGCGGCGCCAACGGGCGAAGCGACGACGGAGAGGAGCTCAGCCAGAGGCGTCGGCCCAGGAGGCTGTGCCTGTTTCTGTTACCAAACATGGGTGTGACGTTGCTCACTTGGGCCTCTGCCTTCCGAATCGGAGTCTTGTTCCTCCTCCTCGCCGTCCTCCTCGTCTCCTGCGTTTCCCTTCCCATTGAAAAGGCACGTGTTTTATGTCATTTAATTTCCCTTTTTTTTTTTTTTTATCATTCTGCATATCTTATTTAAATTTGTATATGCTTGTTTCTAACTATTAGAGTTTTTTTTGTTTCACGGAAAATGCTAAAGAGGCAAATAAGGTCGGTAAAATTTGGGTTTGGGTGCGGGCAGCGCAATGCCCGAATTCGGCCTTAGATGTAAATGTTTTATACTCTTGAGTCGAATTTTAATTTGGGTTGTTGGATTTTATATTTTTTAATATAATAATATTTTTTATTTTTATAATTTTTAAATTTATTTTAATGAAATTTAATATAAAATTATAAATTTAGTGTATTTAAAGATATTTATTTATTTAATAAATAAGTTAAATAAATATAAATATTTAAATTAATATATTTTTTATAATATTATATTAATAAAATTTTGAGTTTGAGATTTATCAAATAATGTGTAAGACTGACCCATCTACATTACTGGTCCCACATCATCTGGGTTTTACCACCCTTAGAGACAAAACGCTGAGAACGTTCACTTAATTGTAAACATGGCACCGATTTTGATAGTACAGCATACTATCAAAACGCCTTATGTAATTTCAGGGTTTCGGTATTGTGGTGATCCATTTTTATATTTCAATTATTATAGTAGACTATAAATTTATACGCTTCTGATAGTACAACATACTGACATAGCCTAGGATCTTCAGAGATCCAGTTGTGCCCAAACTCCCGAACTGAGCTTAGATAAAAAATCTGTATCGACTAGTGATGAGACTTCTATCTATACCTATGAAGGAAGAAATGTTGAGGGCGTCACACCACTAGTTTAGGGCTTTAGTGGCTATTTCATTTGAAGTTATATTCTCAAAAACGTATGGGACTCTAATTGTCCCACATTGCTGAGTTATGGATTAATTTGGCAAAGCATTGGCATGTGGGCTCATAGGCACTTGGGTTCCTCCTCCTTGCAAATCAAATTTTGGATGAGTTGTATCAGAAGAATAGGCACTCCTTGGGGAAGGGTCTTGTGGAAGGCCTTCATCACCGAGAGGGCGCTACCTGGTCACGTGTCGGGTGCAGGATCTGTGAAGAGCCCAACAGATGGGTGGCTGCAGGCATCCGTTCTAAAGGATTGCTAATGAGTAGAGTAGTCATAGGTTACTATCACAATCTGCTTCATTCTGGGATGTTTTATTAAAAAAATGTTTGTTTTTACAGATATTGAAGGGTTTTTTGATATGGATAAAGCAGGATCTTGGGCCTTGGGGTCCGCTTGTGTTGTAAGTTTCTCCCACAGGCCACAATTAGCATCCATTTCTCTGCAATAAATGTTTAAAATTCATCTTCCATTATGTCATCCTTGCTGATCGACTTGATTAAGGTTCTAGCATAAGCAAAGTACTATATTGATCAGAAACAGAAACTACTTGATGAGTGTGGTTAATAACTATTTCTTATATTACCCAAGTGGAAATATAATACAATCCATTAGATAATGTACTGTATTAATTCTAAGCCATCTCTGGCGATGAATCAACAATTAGCAATTTGTATATAAGTATGCCATGTATGAATAAACATTAGTACAAGTAGTTGACCCGGTCATATATATCTAATATTTTTTCCTGGAATTTTGCAGGATCATTGCATATGTTCCTCTCACTGTCCTGGCAATTCCTGCTTCGATACTGACAGTAGGTTTAATTTTTGTTCTTTCTTTCATTTCTTTTGGGATTCTATGCAGAGCAGCTTTCTCCTGCTTTCATCTATCATTGCAAAAAAATATATTGTATACAAATAATTTTGGTCAAGAGTGATGTTCGTCCTAGTTTTTTTCTGTATACTTTATTGAATATTTTGACCTCATGCGGTAGTTTCTTTGTCATTTGTCCTTTTGTCCTGCATTTTCCAGCTTGGGGGCGGTTATCTTTTTGGATTGCCACTAGGAGTCATAGCTGATTCTGTTGGTGCAACATCAGGGGCAACAGCTGCATTCCTTATTGGTAGAACAGTAAGGGTCCTTTACCCCTCTGCGTGTGAGTTATAGATCATATTATTATATGTGTGTGTGTGGGTCAAGTGCAATATTTCTTGTAAGGCAAGCACCTCATTCCTTTAACCTCAGAAACACTAGAAAGATGGCAATGCATTTTTTGTTTTGCTTTCCTGAACACTGACATTTCTGCACTTTTTTAATTTTATTTTCTGTTTATTTGAGCTTTTCTGAGTAAAGAGTCAGTTTCCGTATTCTTATATTAAAGAATAGTGTTGCAACATTTTTCTTTCTGGAAACGTGTTTTTTTTCTTCCTGTTATGTTTGTGTTCATCTGTACGTCTACATGCTTCTTAGTTTGTGCTGTAGTGCAGTTTGGAAGATCATTTGTCATCTCCAAGTTGAAGAACTATCCCAAATTTCAGGTGGTTGTGGTTGCAATCCAGAAATCCGGCTTTAAGGCAAGAGTTCTCACAGAAGTTTATTGGGAAAAGTTTATCCGTACTTCCATTTAGATTCGTTAATGTCAATTGTTTTATTTTCATTTATCAAGTGGTTGATGAATATGTTTAATGATTGTTGAAAATTACGACAACTGATTATCATAACCAATAAAGAAAACTGACAAATATATATTTAACCCAGTGAACTTTGCTAACAGCAGTGCTGATGGCATCAGTGTTTTTTCATCTTTAGGTTGAGCTTAGACCACATTGATAATAGGGTCAATAGCATTTACCATTGCATAAAGAAGTCTCCAAAATACTGTGCACACAGAAAATTTATAAGGCTTCAATTGTGTAATCTTATGTGGTGGGGTTCAAAATTGATGGACTATTGGAGGACTGAAGTGAAGCTAGAGAATTCTCACTGGTGGGGAAATTTTAGATAAGACACATAAGCATCATACATTTTTGGCTATTCAAGTAAAGACTGCAAGCACGTAATTTCATATAACTGATTCCATGACATAGGTTATGTTCCAATATGCATAAATATTTAAATATGAGATTATACTTTTTGGTTGTCTGAAATATTGTGGTGATTCTTCTTTGAACAATACTTATGGGTTTAATTTTTTTTATTTGAATGTTCTTTTTATACTAAAAATGCAATTCCTTTCCTCTGACCTACAATTTTTTGTTCTGTTCTTTCGATTTTTGCAAACAGATAATTTTTCTGCTTCGGCTTGTTCCCTTGCTTCCATTTAATGTCTTGAATTATCTCCTTTCCGTAACTCCTGTTCACACAGGCAAATACATGCTGGCATCCTGGTTGGGAATGATGGTAGTTTAACATTCCAATATTTTATGGGCTATTATCATTAATGATTGGTTCAAGCTTGCTAAATAACTAAGTTTCAAAAAATGATTTGACTACTGAACTCCTGATTTGCTTCTTATGACAGCCAAGTACATTTTCTCTGGTATATGTTGGAACGACTTTGAAGGACCTTTCTGATGTCAAACACGGATGGAATGAGATTTCAACAACTCGTTGGGTTAGCATAATGCCCCCTTATTCTGATAATACGTAGCTATAACAGTCTCCAATAGAATAAAAGCATATTAGATTGACTTCAGTTTTTTTAAGGAAATTTACTTTTATGCATAGTTGCTGACTCTGTGTAGGATTACTGGTTTTATGTGTTGCATTTGCTTGTGGATGCAGGTATATATGGCACTCAGCTTTGTAATATCTGGTAAATTATTGTCAATTCTTGATTTGTCAACTCTTATCCTATTTTTGATATAAAATTACTTTGAAATTGAGCAGGGTTTCCCCTGAAATTGTTGTTAGGTTATGTAGAAGTACTGACTTTTTCTACTTGCTGCTTCAATATAGTGATTCTGATGGTGTGTGTTGCTCAAGCTGCCAAGGCTTCATTGGACAAAGCACTGATTGAGAATGGTGAAAAGCGCATCATGGGCCAATCAATGCTGCTGACTGGAGCAGAGTCTCCCTTGGATCTTCAGAGGCCTCTCACGAGTCAGACAGATCAACGAGGATAGATTGTGAGATACAGAATATTAATATTAAATCTTTTTAATTTTAATTCCACTGTTGTTTACTTTGTTTGCTGATTTAAATGTGAGTCAGTAGGAGTGAATAGCGCAAAGCATCAGAAAATTCGAGAAGAATGTTTTCTTTTTTATTCTGCATTTTGATCTTTTCCTAGCATCCAATAACAGCAGCTCAGGGCTAGCATAGCCATTCAAGAAGACAAATTCACATAATTCAAAAAAACCATGAGTTTAGATAGGATTGCCATGCATCATTGAGGTTTTTTGGCTTTGGCAAGCGTTAGCCTTCAGCCGAAGACATAAGCATCAGATCAGGTATAGGCCCCTGCTCTCCAACAACTGACTTGCTGCTGAAGGATTTATCTTTAGCAACTTTGCCACCATCTCTTCAAATGGCTCATTTGTGTTCTGTTCGTCGAGAATGTAGTGGCCATATCCCTGCATATAATCAGCATCAGTGTTTGGTCGCTACACAGTGAGCTGGCTTAAGTTTTAATTACACTTTGGTAATTAATACCTCGAGGAAAACGAAAGGATCTGAAGTTGGTTGGCATTCAAATATACTTTGACTTGGTTCCTGCAGAATTGAGTTTGCTTTTCAAATTACTTCCTTGGTATTATGGTATGGTTTGATAAACGTACAAATCTACACCATCGTTGCAAAACGTTTACAATAGATATGCATCTATGGAAGTAAATTTTTATCTCATGGTGGCTGGAAGTGTCATTAAAGCAAATGAAAGCAAATGGAAGTGTCATTAAAGCAAATGAAAGCAATCAAGAATCTGATTCAACTCATTTGAAGTTTGAACTATACGATTGTATTGAATTTCGCACATGGAAAGAAATTCATGTCAATATGTTAAGTGACTGTCAGTGCATGAGTCATGAGTGGTATAAAATGGCACCTAAGGGTGCGCCATACCTTCACTCGTGACTGTAGAAACTTGATGTAGTCAATGGTATCATCCATCATAGCGGCATGATTACCCTGCAAAACCAAAAATGAACCAGTGCTCACCTTTGAAATTTCACGTGCACAATCATTGAAACTGCACATTGCCTGGCAATGGACATTGGGATCCCAAAGAGCATACACAACATAACGCCATTTCCTTTTACAACGGCATCTTTAGAGTACTGTACGTAATAAACATATAACAAACCTGTGGCTATTGCAGGATTCTTATATATATAATAAGAGTTTAGTACTGAATCTGCTATTATTTTTATATGTAAAAGACAATGCATGAGGGAATTAGCATCAAGAACTGCAGGATACCTTAAGAGTACATAATTGAAAAACATCTAGTGTCGTGCACACATGTTGATTGTCAGAATAACTATGAAAGCATTGACGCGTTACCTCTACAGAATGAGGAAGTAGTTCTTGCAATGCTCTGATTCTTTCAGCTCTTCTTGTCTTGCAATACTGAATCAGAAACAAAACTTCAGGAAAAGAAGTAAACCAGAGCGAGACTCTAGTCAGAGTACTAAAAAGACCATTATTTTATTCCAAATAAGAAAAATTAGTAAAATGAATTATCCGATTGTAACCATATTTGTTGGTCCGTTGAGTATAGGGGTTGATACATTAGCTTCTGCAATGGTTGATAAAGGTATTCTACTTGCACGATAAGATGCACTGGCTCTTTGTTTCGATACCCTGGATCGTGGTTTGGAAAGGTAAAGAGATGGAGCAACTGTTACTCTGGGATACAGTTGAGACACATTACAATCTTCATATGGTTCTTGTCTCCATAAAGTTTGATTCTGATGCAAGATATTAGCATCTACCTATCAGTAATAAAGTCCTCAGTTTAATTTCATTACTGCTCGAGACAATATGCTGGCTTGTATTTGGAAATGGAGATATTAATGGATGAAATTAACCTGAGAAAGAATCTGCTGTGGAAAGAACATAAAGTTGCTGTTTTCTGATTCCACAACATCGTATGGGTTCTGAAATCTTACCTGTAGCACATACCCAATCAAACATTTCAGCTTCCTGGTTGTTGCCCCATAAAGCATTTAGGAAGATGGCTTTACCTTTGAAGCATCCAAGTCAAGGAATGGATAAGCAGGTGTATGATCACAGGCATTTCCAAGGCTGTTGAACAATAGTTCTTTCTGGATTTCAGAGACTCCATAAGGAGGTGTATGACCACAAACATTCCCAAGATTGTTGAACAATGGTTCTCTTTGGATTTCAGGGCCTCCATAAACAGAGTGAGCGCCACCAACAGGTGAAGCAATACACTCTAACATATCTGCACCAGTAGCATTTTCAAGAAATGTGCAACTTTCTGCAATAAAATCAATGTAACTGCGAGGTGCTTTCTCGCCGTACGGCCGCTGAGGTAAAGGCAGAGAATATTGCTGGTTCCCATCCCATCCAGCTTCCACAACAAAGGGCTGGTTTAGATCGTATGCAGGTCCATGAGACTCATCATTGGCATTCCCACCAAAGTTCGATGACATCAACCACTGAAATTTCTGCTGATCACTTTGTCCTTCCATTCTATGACTCAAGCAAAACCTTCCTAGTCCCAAACCTTAGTTACTAGTAAGCAGTAAAATAGCATGAATTACTGTGAGTAGTGAGTACCATAAACAAAGTGACAAAAAGCAGAGGATGAGTCTTGTATAGAATTAATAGACAGATTCCAAGAATTCTTTATTTGATCAGAAATTTAAAACCAGACAAGCTAAATGGTATAAGATGCTAAGACGCAGAGAAACAACACATTCATGAAGACATAGCTTAAATCATGGGATATCAATAAATGCAGCGAGTCAAAGAAAGAAAAGTCTTTATTTATTTATTAGCATATCTTTTTTTTTTCCCCTGAAATTATAAAGTTATTTATTTAGTTAATCTAAAAAATAGAAAAATAGATTGCAAAATGAATCATGCATATTTGACATCGGAGATCGGACTAAGTGAAAAGAAATGGAAAACTTTAATACAAGAATATTAGTCCATTCCAATTTCCAGGGAAAGCAACTGGCTGTAAATCACATAACATAAGACAAGTTTAAGCCACAAAGAAATTTCCCTATATATAATATAATATAATGATATTAAAAACCGAACAGAAACCCATATAAATAAACTGCTCATTTAAACATAGACCTATCAGAAGAAAAACATATTCATATTTGATAGTTATACATAAAGACGTAATAAGCTAGCATAACAGCATGGTCATTTAGGTGCTACTGAAAACACCATGATACATGCTTACATATATAAGTGTGTGTGTGTGTGTGTGTGTGTGTGTGTGTGTTAACATGCACACCCAGAGATTCTACAGATAAGAGAAACTTACCCAAAGGATTTAAAGGTGGCGGAGTTAGGGTTTTGTGAGAGGCGGAGGGGGATTAATAGTATTTGTAAGAGAAAAACGAAAGGAAAGAACTTTGCCCTTTGCCACCTTTGCTCCTGGGATTGGCTTGTACGTACATTGTTGCAGCTATGCAGCATCCGCATTTTGGCGATACTGAAGGACGGGATGTGAAAAGCCATATTTGTCCCCTTAAACGTGGATAGGTGAAATGAATTATCAACTTTTATTCCCTCAGAGTGAGACGGTCCGTTACTACAAAATGGATATTTCTCTATATGAAAAACGAAAAGAATAACCATATTATTTTTAATGAGAAAATCGTTGGATTTTAGCAATTTTGCTTTAGAATATTATATGCTGTTATTTTCTTTTTTCTTTTTTAGCCATATGTTTTTTTTTTTCAGAGGCATGTATTGTTGTTTTCAATAACAAGGAAGTTGATATTCCGTAATAAATTTTGTGATATACACGTAGGGATACGCTTATGAAGTTGATATCTAAATTTATATTTATTGGTGTGACAAACACATAACACATAATACTTTACGATGAACACATATCGTATGCTACATTAGTCAATGTATATTATATGAATTTTGGAATTAGGTTTTTTTTGATATTGAGGTATTGTAATTTTTAAGCCGCAATTGATATGAAAAAAAAAATTATAATTTTGAAATAAAAGTTGATAGCATATAGTAAATATTATTTTTCAATAATAATTTTAACAAAAATAATAAAGATATTATAAGTTTTTCATCATATATATGTTAGATTAAATTAATTTAGTTTTTAAACCACATCAACTAGTGTTCATCAAACACCTTATTGCTATAACTGTATAGCTGTCCAATCTGATTACCAAATAGAGTCTTAACCATTAAATTAAACCCTAGCATGGAATATTAAATACAGAAAAGCACCATCATGATAGCCATACTATCTACCTCATACCATACGCACCGACTATACTATTGGATCAACCATAAATCTGGATCGTATTATGCCACAATGATGGGCCGATAATGATTGGCCCAACCTGAGAAAATTCAAAGCAGTGGAGGAAAAGGTTATAGTGCTATAAGAACCGCATGTCATCCCGATTACACGCCTTTTGCAAGTAAGTTTCAATATACCGTTGCCTTTTAACAGTAGAAATGGGTTGGGGGAGCCCGACGACTGGAAGGAAGGAAGGAAGGAAAGGCCTTTAGAGTTTGACAAAACACTTACTTACGGCTGCCTAAATCGAGCACGTTGTTCATACGTGTCCCCTGACGATCAAATTCAAAGCTCTAAAATGTTCAGCTACAACAGCGAGGGATTGCACCTTGGGACAAGACAACCTGGTCTATCAACTAAAAGTCAAACCACATTCAGCATAAAGAGGTACAACCATTAGCAGCACGTTTTAATATGAGGAAGGGAAATTATAGCAGATAGACAGGGCAGATAGATTTGGCAACGGCCAAGTCGCAAGTAACAGTCAAAGCGCATCGCAGACACGAACTCGCATATTCCTCTCTTTCTGTGTTTTGCGTTCTGCTCTGTTTTCATCTAAGCAGTACCGCCACAGCCGGAAAAGAGAAAAGAAAGGAAGGGAAAAAAAAAAAAATTTCGGCCTTCTCATTTATCGCTATCACTTTCGTCTTAGTTCCTCAAAACTTCTTAATCAAAGAGATAAAACAGAGCCCAGATCTATCTGTTCATCAATTGACCAAACAAATCAATCAATTATGGCGACTCCGGACATTATGGAGAGAGAGCAAGACTTCCTTCTTTCGTCTCCTCTCTTTGATCCCAGGAAAGGTTCTTTTTTTTTTTTTGTTCTTTTTATGGCATTATTTTGCAATACCCAGGTCATATTCCTAGACATATTCTGAACTTGCGTGTGTATGTAAGAAAAATTTCTATTTCTTTTGTGTCATTTTTTACCAGGAGAGGGTGCGAAGCCACGTGGCATGTCGATCGAAAAGAAAATCGAATTTCTAGAGAGCTTAACTGGAAATGTAATTCTCTTTCCTAACCAACAAACGATTACTGTAATGTAAATTTGAGAAGATTACATAGCCACTATAAGTTTGATCTACATATTGAATCAAATTGTCCAGTTGTTTGACAGCATCTCAAATTTCTTATACTTGATTCTTCCTAAGTGACACTGTTCAAATGCTGTATTTTCCCGTTGCATATACATATAATTGGTGCAATCTATGTGACCTTAACTTCGGTCCCCGCTGATGGATTGTATTTGGTTGATTACTACTGATAAAAGTTGTTTTGCTGAAGATATTTGAGGTGCCTTTGTTCATGTATGTTCGATATGGTTCATTCTCATTTGATGTTTTCGGGAATAAAGAATTGATTCAATTTGTGCTAGCTCATTAATCATATTGGGGCTTATTTTATTTTGTTGCAGATTAGCAATCGACGGTCTCGAAGGTGGTTAAATGATCGTTTGTTGATGGAACTTGTTCCACGGTTAGATGCTGATGAAATTAGAGGCCTGTTTGCTCCACCACCTTGGGGTAATTTTCTGCCTTGATTTTCCCATCTATAATGCTCAAATAACTGCTATCTTTATCAGTATGTGTCTGTGTGCACTTTTGGCTCATTCAAGCACACTGCCCTCTCAAGTTTCCCAGGGGCACTTACTTAGCATACTACTTTGGTTAAGTTGTTCCAATATGAAATTTGCAAGAGAATTAAATACTATCCTGTTTCTGTAATTCTTTACATTTGCACTAAGGTTGTCTTTCTTGTGTCAAGTTATCTGTCAGTGTTTGAGGTGAGCCACGTGCAACATACATGTTGCAGTAGTGGAGTTCAGGTTGGTTCTTATTTTCTTATCAATACGGAAATTTGCTTAAATTCTTATATCATAATAAAGTTAAGTTTATATGGATATAGTCGTCTTGTGTTTGTGTGTGTACTAACTTTGATACTACTCAGCGAATTTAAGTAACTCTTCGTTCTTTCTGTTGGGGAACAACAGGAGCACAACTTTTATTTTTGGCATGTCTGAAGTCACTTGCACCTTTGTGGCGGTAATTTGCAAAATCAGTTATTTTAGCATTGATTTTGAGTTCATTTTGCAGGTGACAAAGTGCCGCCATCACCATTTTGTATGACTAACTATGGAGAGTGGGACAAATTCAGGAATATAGACATGGATAAAGAGGTCTTTTTACTTCTCTTTAATCACCAAAACTAGTTTTGATCTTTCAAATTTCTTCTGCTTTCAAGAAAGTATATAACTGAATAACCTGGAGTTTTGTGAGATTTATGTGGATGCAGACATCAACGCAATGCTTTGTGTTAATTTGACATGTAATGGGCCAAAATGCTCCAACTGCAATAATTTTTTGTTTGTGGCAGGCTAATATCATTAGAGCCTTAGATGGCTCGGCCCTGAAGAGGAAATGTCATGTTGACACTGATAAGATATCTGTCCTGAATGCATGGCGTAGGATCAATTGTCGAACAAGAGATGCATTTCGCCGTAGCTTTCTTCCAGAACTAATTGAGGGCTTCGAGGCACATATTTATACTCATCCTTTTATTCTTTTCTCTGTTAGTTACAATTCATTTTATGGTCTCTGTTCTGAGGATCATAATATCTGTTTGGCATTAACTTTTTATAATCCAACAAATAAGTTGGTAAGAGTATTTATTTGGTTTTATGAAGGATTTAAAATATTAAAGTCTCATCTTTATTCTGTATTATTTATGTGTCAACCAGTTGGTATATCTGCTCGGTGATTGTCTTTTTAATGCATAGCATGTTAACAGATTTTATTGTTATTAGGAGTTAAAATCCTTTTAATCTCAGGTTTGCATACGGGCCTTCATTGAGGAGAGTAGAGATGGAGATGAGCTTGTGCTACGAGTTCAAGATCCATTTCATAGGTTGTTGCTGCATGGTGTCTGTGAGGTAACTTGTCTCATAAGTTGTTTCATTTGGAGGCTGCATTTCACACGGGATTCAAAGCCATGTAATCAGATGATGATGTTAGAAACCTCTTAGATAATAGTGGAATTAATGGTCAATGTGCATTTGTTGATTGATTGTTTACTGAAGATTAAGGCAGACCGTCTAATATGTAATAAATTCTGTCTTTGAACAGTTCTATAATTTGGTCTCAGTAACAGTTACAGAATCAAAGGAAGCAGAATCTTTGAAAATGACAAGGATTAAGAAGAAGAAAAAAGGTTCAGCCGAGATCCCCAGCGTTACCCTTTCGCAGTTTCTAAGACTGTCCAAGGAAGGGATTTGGTAATGTGCCTGGGTGTTGGGGCTCCCCATTCTTGTACATAAATAAGATTGTGCATTTTGTCATGCACCAACTTCATGTAACCTTCAATGAAGTGAACTGTAATTCTGTGTTTCAACTTTCAATCACATTTGTTTATTGACTGGCAGCTCTGTAAAACAGGGGTGTCTATAGTCTACCCGTCTTAAAAAAATCGTATAAGTTCGGATTTGTTATATTTAGAATATGTTATATTTGAGGGATTAATATACATTATGTAATTTCTTCTCTTATATTCTGATGAATTTATGCTGGATTGATGGCAAAATAATTGTTCAGGTGATGGCTTTTTCATAGAATTTGAAGGGGTTTATTTGAATAATTTGCTGGGTTGGTGGTATTTCAGTTTCCTGCAAGGTGAGTTAGGTTTTGTGGTCCTTGAAGTTATGAACATGTCCTGCAGGTGTTGAATCAGTTATTAATGAGATGTTTATCTATGTGTTAAGATTGTGTACATGTCATATTAAACGCGTTCCGTGAACTTTTCGAACATGTCATGTATGTGATGTACTTAGAAACCATGTGTCATACAATGATTTCATAATGGTTCGATACCTCGTACAAGACGGCTTTTCCGCTTTTATTCCGGTGTCGATGTTTTATCTATGCGCTTAACAAGTTCATAAATTATACTTCATCTATATTCTACATCATGAATTTATGTCTGATAAATCGTACCATTTTTATTCTACAGTAAAAATTTTATTGACAACTCGTCTATTCAATGAATTTATAAATGAAATGTCATGCATAAAATTTAAATAAAATTTTTATATATCAATGTTATTATTAAGTAAAAATTATTTAATAATTAATAAATTTGATATTAATATAATTAATTTTCCTATGGGTCTCTCTAAATTCTATTTAATATACTTTACAGTCAAATAAAATTTATTCATTCACTCGCTTGATTCTACTAATTTAATAAATGTAATTTAAGAAAATTCTTTTCTCATAAATTAAGTTAATCAGTTGGTTGTAGTAGCCGGAATAGAAGATAATTATATGAAGAACAAATCTTATTGACTTATTGTATCATGTACGATTGTGCCTAGCGTCCGTGATCTGAAATAAGATTAGAAAATGAAAGGGGAAGAAGCGGGGGGGAAAAAAAAGGAAAAAAATATAAAGAAAAAGACAGTAGGTTGGCGGCCGTTAGGTTGACCATTTTTTCATCTCAGTTTCAGGTTTCAGCTCTTCACCTTTTGCAACTCCAACTTTCACGTGTCACACTCTAAACTTCATTCTTTATTCTGCAAAATGGCCAAGAAGGTCGTCCAATACTCTGTGGTAATTGATAATAATCTTCTCTCTCGTATATGTACATTGATGTTCCGTTGCGGTTGAATGGGACTGGGTTCTTTTTCTTGTTTTGACAGGTGGATGTGTTTACTGACTCAGCTTTCAAGGGGAATCCAGCAGCGGTTTGTTTGTTAGAGGAAGATAGAGATGAAGAGTGGCTACAAGCTGTGGCTTCTGAGTTCAATATCTCGCAGACCGGCTACTTGACTCGCCTTACCGATGCTGAATCGCCTAATCCGAGGTTCCATCTTAGATGGTTCACTCCTGTTGCTGAGGTCAGTTTCAGTTTTTTTAATTATAAGTTGTGGATGAAGCTATTTGTTTTAGTTCTGGAGCTTGATGAGTTATCTTATTTTATGGGGTTTTAGTTTTGTGATCATTCAATCATTGTTGAATGTTTACTCTTATTTATGTGGCTATGCTTCTTTTAGTTCTTATGGGAGATTATAGCTAAAGTTTTTATCTTGAATGATATTTTTTCTGATCATTAGGCTTCGTAGATTTTCATGTGTTCATGTTAAAGTTTTTTATATATATGACACTGACTCCAACACAAAGGAGAGTGTATTTTAATTTGAGGATAAGTTTTTTGCAGGTTGAACTTTGTGGTCATGCAACATTAGGAGCTGCACACACTCTCTTTTCGAGAGGTCTGGTAAACTCCAACATAATTGAATTTGCCACACTGTCTGGAATTCTAAGAGCCAAAAAGGTTCCAGATGTTAAGGCAATGAATGACTCTAATTCACAGAATGGCGAAGCACAAGAGTTCTATTTTATTGAATTGGATTTTCCTACTGTTCCAACTACTGATTTCAATTTTTCTGAGGTTTCATTAATTCATAAGGCTTTGAGTGTTTCTTCAGTCATGGATATGAAGATAACAACTACCTCCAAAGACATATTTGTAAGTTCTTTTACCCTTTACTCATTTGGATATAGTGTTAGTCGTTGTTCTGAGTGAAGTTGGCTACGTTATGCAGGTGGTGCTCCCATCGGCGAAATCTGTTACAGACTTGCAGCCTCAGTTTGATGAAATACAAAAATGTCCTGGAAGAGGCATAATTGTTTCAGGGCTTGCTCCACCAGACTCTGGATTTGATTTTTATAGCCGATTCTTCTGCCCTAAATTTGGCATCAATGAGGTAATAGCTCGTTGGTTTTTAATGAATGAGTTCATGTACTACTGTATTATGAGCATGGACATTTCTCATAACTCATGCTACAAGGAGATGTGCATTGAATATCATTTCTGTTTTAGAAAATCTGATGAGTAATAAGGCCTGCAAATTGAGTGAAATGTTACTGCTGAAAGTGAACAAAATGATTGTTCATTTTCTACCAGTTTTTCACCCTTTCGCTAACTTCGAAACATATATTGCCTCTTAAGTCTAATGTAGACTGCTCTGTTTGGTTTTCAAGGAAGGATGTTTGGCATTTGAAGTAATGTGTCTACGTAAGAGACCAAAGAACTTCCTTTTATCTATGGTATTGTAGTTTAGAATCTACTAACTAAGATGGAAATCATTTTCAAAAGCTCTGGCAAGATTGAAACAGTTCTAATGAACAGTCTCTTATATACATGACTTTTTTATATCAGGATCCTGTTTGTGGGAGTGCACATTGTGCTTTGGCAACCTATTGGAGTCAAAAGCTAGGAAAGTGTGATTTTGTGGCATATGCGGTACTCTCTTTGCATCCATTTCTCTCTAATTAACGTCTATTCATATTCTTTGTAATTGTTATATATTGATTACTTTTCACCTCACTCAGGCATCGCCAAGAAGTGGGATCGTGAACATTCATTTAGATGAGCAGAATCAGAGAGTGCAGCTGCGAGGAAAAGCTATCACTGTGATGGAAGGCTCTCTGTTAGTTTAGGTTTCAAGTGATTTCCATTGTGCATTGTGATCAAATCCAATAAATGGCAATCATTATGTGAAAATAATGATCCCCTGGAGTGTTTCTTGGTCATGTTTTGATACCTTGTACAAGACATCTTCAATATAAAATTTACATTTGTACCATCCAATTTGGTAGTATCTGATATCCAATCTTATAAGATAAAATCACTTCATTGTAATACGATAAACAGTTATCCAATTTTATTGAATTGGAGTTTATTTTGTTGATCATCACTGGTAAAAGTTGTTTTGCTGAAGATTTTTGAGGTGTCTTTGTTCGTGTATTTTCACCATGGTTGATTTTGATCTGATGTTTTAGAACAAGGAATCCATATAATTTGTGCAAGTTCATTAATCATATCGGCGCTTATTTTATTTTGTTGTGGGTTAGCAATCGAAGGCCTCAAAGGTGGTTAAATGTCGTTTGTTGATGGAACTTGTTCCACGGTTAGATGCCAATGACATTAAAGGTTTGTTTGCTCCACCACCTTGGGGTAATTTTCTGTGTTGATTTTCCCATCTATCATGCTCAAACAACTGCTATCTTTATCAGTATGTATCTGTGTGTGCTTTTGGCTCATTCAAGCACATTGCCTTCTCAAGTTGCCAAAGGGAAAGCATTTACTAAGCACACTATTTTGGTTAAGTTGTTCCAGCATGAAATTTGCTGACGTGGAATGCAAGAGAATGAAATAATATCCTGTTTCTGTAATTCGTTACGTTTAAACTAAAGTTGGCCTTGTATCAAGATATCAGCCAATATCGAGGTGAGCTGTATGCAACATACATATTGCAGTAGTGGAGTCCAGATTGATTTTTAATTTCTATTAAAACATAATGCTTTAGTGTTAATTTGATATATGATTTGCCCAAATTCTCCAACTGCAGTGATTTTTTGTTTGTGGTAGGCTAACATTATTAAAGCCTTGAATGGCTCAACCCTGAAGAGGAAAGGTCATGTTGACGCTGATGAGATAGCTTTATTATAGAATCGATTGTCGAACCAGAACTTACTGAAAGCTACGATCTATATGTACATATGCTTATACGTATACATATATATTTATTGTCCTTTTGTCCTTCACTCTATTAATTATAATTCATTTTCTGGTCTCCATTCCCGGGATCATAACATCTGTTTGGCATAAAGTTTTTATTATCCAACGAGTAAGTTGTTACCAGTATTCGCCTGGTTTTATTAAGGATTGAAAAAAAAAAATCAAGTCTCATCATTATTCTTTATTAATCACGTGTCAACCATTTGGTATATTTGCTCCTTATTTATCTTTTTATTGCAGAGCAAATTAACAGATTTTATTGTTAGTAGGAGTTAAACTCCTTTTTAATCACAGGTTAGCCTATGGGCCTTTAATTGAGGAGAGTAATGATGCAGAAGTGCTTGTGCTAGGGGTTCAAGATTCATTTCATAGGTTGTTTGTTGCTGCATGGTGTCCGTGAGGTAATTTGTCTCATAAGTTCTTTCATTTGGAGACTGCATTTCATGCTGGATTTAAAACTATGTAATCAGATGATGACATTAGAAATCTCTTAGAGAGTAGTAAAATTAGTTGGTTATTGTACATTTTGTTGATTGTTTACTGAAGATTAAGGCAGACCGTCTAATATGTAATAAATTCTGCCTTTGAACAGTTCTATAATTTGGTCACTGTAACAGTTACAGAATGAAAGCATGCGGCATCTTTGAAGTTGACAAGGATTAAGAAGAATGAAAATGGTTCAGCCGAGATTCCCGGCATTACCTTTATCCAGCTTCTAAGAATGTCCAAGGGATTTGCTTAATTTGGACGGTTTTCGGGGCTTCCATTCTTGTGCATAAATAAGATTGTGCATTATGTCATTTACCAACTTCATGTAAGCTCGATGAAGTGAATTGTTATTCTGTGTCTCAATTATTGCCCGTAAAATTTGTTTGTTGACCGGTAGATTTTGTTAAACTGGGGTATCTATAATCTCTCAATCTACGAAAAACTGTTTAGTATAATTTATTCTCTTCTAGTCTGGTGAATGTATGCTGGATAGATGGCAAAACAACTGTCCTTTAACCTTTTTTTTTTCGGTTTACTAGAAATCTTGTAAGAAAGTTTCCAAAAATAAAAGAATGAAAAAAGGAGGATGCGAGAATTTTATTTGTTTAACAGAGTTATTTCCATGCCAATTTTTTTCCCTTCATGTCATGTCTAGTGTCTCTCTAACTCACTCTCTCACGATGGAATCTCTATTAGTGCAATTGGCTGTCAAAACTCAAAAAGGTTTTAAATTTATAGATTGAGCAATCCCGCAATTCGAATTTATGAAATTAAAAGACAACGCTTGGACTTATTATTGTTAACTTATTTTTTTAAATGTACGCGCAGCAAGGGGTTCAGTAGAACATGAGACGGTTAATACAATGTCGTTTACTCATTTTCAAAGAATTTAATTTGAGCGATCCAATCAATCCCAAATCCCAGAAGAGAGTTTCTTACCAGGGGTATTTTTGGCAATGTGATTGGTTCTTTTAATCTCAGTTTCTGCGCCTCATCTTTTAGTCAATCCTTCTTCTTGCAACCCCAGGTTTCACTTGTCGCTCTTTATTCTGCAACATGGCCAAGAAGCGCGTACAATACTCTGTGGTAGCTAATAGTAATCTCCTCTTTTGTATATACATTGATGCTCCGTTGCGGTTGAATGGGACTGGGTTCTTTTTGTTGCTTTGACAGGTGGATGCGTTTACTGACTCAGCTTTCAAGGGGAACCCGGCAGCGGTTTGTTTGCTAGAGGAAGATAGAGATGAAGAATGGCTCCAAGCTGTGGCTTCTGAGTTTAATATCTCCGAGACCTGTTACTTGACGCGCCTTACTGATGCTGAATCCCCGAATCCGAGGTTTCGTCTTAGATGGTTCACTCCTGTTGCGGAGGTCACTTTTAGTTTTTATAATTATAAATTGTGGATGAGCTATTTGGCTTAGTTCAGGAGCTTCACGATTTATCTAACTCCTTGTGGTTTTAGTTTTGTTATGATTTAATCATTGTTCAATGTTCGCTCTTATTTATGTGGCTATGCATCTTTTAGTTCTCAATGGAAATAATTACTAAAGCTTTGTGGAGTGATCATCATGCTAATATAGATTTTCTTGTATTCATGTTGTAGTGATTTATATATACAACACTTCAATACAAAGGAGTGTATATTTTGATCTTCATGATAAGATTTTTTGCAGATGGAACTTTGTGGTCATGCAACATTAGCAGCTGCACACACACTCTTTTCAAGAGGTTTGGTAAACTCCAACACAATTGAATTTGCCACACTGTCTGGCATTCTAATAGCCAAGAAGGTCCTAGATGTTAAGGCAATGAATGACTCTAATTCACAGAATGGTGAAGCACAAGAGTGCTATTTTATTGAATTGGGTTTTCCTGCTGCTCCAACTGCTGACTTTAATTTTTCTGAGGTTTCATTAATTCTCAAGGCTTTGGGGGTCTCTTCAGTCGTGGATATGAAGATAACAACTACCTGTGGAGACATCTTTGTAATTTATTTTTACCCTTTACTCATTTGGATATAGTTTTAATAGTTGTTCTGAATAAAGTTGGCTATATTATGCAGGTGGTGCTTCCGTCAGCAAAATCTGTTACAGACTTGCAGCCAAAGTTTGATGAAATGAAAAAATGTCCTGGAAGAAGAGGCATAATTGTTTCAGGGCTTGCTCCCCCAGAGTCTGGATTTGATTTTTATAGCCGGTTCTTCTGCCCTAAATTTGGCGTCAATGAGGTAATAACTCATTGGTTTTTAATGATTGAGTTCTTATACAACCATTATGAGCATGGACATTTCTCATAAACATGACTGAATCATAACTCATGCTGCAAGGAGATCTGCATTGAATATCATTCCTGTCTTGAGAGCATCTGATGAGTAATCAGGACTACAAATTGAGTGTAAACACTACTGCTGAAATGTTCATTTTCTACTCCCTTTTCCCCCTTTTGCCAACTTTGAAACATTTAGTGCCTCTAGCATATACTGCTCTGTTTCGATTTCAAGGAGGGATGTTCGGCGTTTGAATTAATTTGTCGGTATAAGACACAGAACTTTGTTTTATGTATGGTATTGTAGTTTAGGTTTTAATAAATAACATGGAAATCATTTTCAAAATCTATCTCAAGATTGAAACAATTCTAATGAACAGTCTCTTCTGTACATGACTTGTCTATCTATATCAGGATCCTGTTTGTGGGAGTGCACATTGTGCTTTGGCAACCTATTGGAGTCAAAAGCTAGGAAAGTGTGATTTTGTGGCATATGCGGTACTCTCTTTGCATCCATTTCGCTCTAATTAACATTTATTCGTATTCTTATAATTGTTATATATTGATTACACTTGCTACTTCACTCAGGCATCACCTAGAAGTGGGATCTTGAACATTCATTTAGATGAGCAGAATCAGAGAGTGCAGCTGCGAGGGAAAGCTATTACTGTGATGCAAGGCTTTCTTTTAGTTTAGATTTCATGTCATTTCCATTCTGCACGTGTGATTAAATCCAATAAGTGGCAACATTATGTGTAATTAACGACCCCCCTGGAGTGTTTCTTGATCACGTTTGGATTCCGTCTACAAGACTTCTTTAATATGAAATTCGCATTGGCACCATCCAATTTGATAGCATCTGATATCCAACGTCATAAGATTTAAAAATATGTAAGTAGTCACTTTAAAGAGCTCTCTCCTGGTTTTGCCCAAATCTCTGATTTTGGCACTTAAAATTTGGACGTCGCACTAGCAAGTCAAGATATGACTTCTTCATACAAATCTAAATATCATAACTCAAAAGAGATCTATACGAATTCTGATATTTATATAGAATATCTTCCTTGAAATTAGTCTATTAAATTTCTTACATGACGCTAAATCAATAATTAATTTCTAAATTTAAGACCGATATTACTTGCGTGTGGCTATCACCCTGTAAACGTGAAAAATTGTTCAAGGCATCTCATCAGCGTTTTCCTAAGAACAGCAGTGAAGCATCCGGCATTTGGTGAGCACACCAACAACTAGCATTTGTTTTTGGAGATCTGAAAGTCAACTACAATGGACAACAGTCAGGTTTCTCTCCAGGTACATCTTGTCATTCAAAGCATATCAATCTCTACATGCAATCACACGGATGTAATGGCTGAGACAAAAATGTTATTTGTTAAGTATTTTGCCATTGCAGACCTGTGTTCTGAAAATGCAACTAAAATGTGAGACTTGCCAACGGAGGGTGAAGAAAGTGCTGAAGAAAATTCATGGTAACTTTCCCATTTTCCCCTGCAGAGATAAATGTTGCAAATTTCAATTTTATGAACCGTCGGTTATCGTTTTGCAGGCGTGCATTCAATCAGCATAGATGCAAATGAGGGAACGGTGGCAGTCTCAAGCACAGTAGACCCACACCTGTTCATAGCAAAGCTGGCAAAGGCTGGGAAAAAGGCAGAGCTTTTATGGGATCCTATGCAAACCCCTAGGAGATATCAAAATCCCCGCGTCGAACAGCTATTCAAAAAGCCGCAAAATGAAAATGCACCATCACCACAATCACAACCACCAGCACTGCCCGGAGGCAGCCCTCAAGCAATTACGTTTGACCATGCACAGTTGCAAGAGCTGGCCAAGATTAAAGGACTAAAACACATAGAGCTACGCCACTCTAAAAACATAAAATTAACCTTCATGGACAACAACAATGACGTAAGCCATGATAATACTAATTATCATGACTCAAAAATCAACCTGAATAGTCAGCATGACGTTCAATTGCACAATGAAGAAGAACAAGGATACAGTTGTCATGCAAACAGTTGCAATTCACTGAATACAAATAGTGGGAATGAACACGTAGCGGAAAATAAAGTACCGCAAAGATGTTGTCATGGTGCTGGGACTTCAGGGTTTGGCAATGGGTTCGTGGAGGAGCCTACGAAGCCGATGCCCCATTGTCGGCCACCAACGGTGCCAAATCATGTTCATCCCTTCACTACACCACCAAGTTATTAGGCTCATCATCATCGTGGGATACAGCCGGGTAATGCCTCAGATGGGGATGTGAACTGTAATGATGACGGTGAGTGTGCTGTGATGTGAACTGCAGATCTTGGAATTGAGCCATTGAGTATCTAGACAGCTAGTGGCTTTACTTTTGTGTAGTTTTAGGCTCATCCAACATCTGAATTTCTTTGAGCTTTCGGATTAGCACTATACAGTGATTGGAGGTGATTAATCAATAACGCTGAACAAAAAATTAAATTCGGTTTTTATATGCAAAAACATTTGTCTAATGCCACTGGATATTATTAATCCAAAGTTTACAATGGGCTCAACTATGTACTCTAATTCTTTCCAAACGGCCGCGGGCCACAAGTTATTATGCTCACCATCGTGAGCGTATGACATAAAGGTCCCTAACAGAGGATTCGATGGGTTCGCAGGTTCAAACAATTTCCATCCACCAAAGTGAAATTTCTTTAATTATCAAGCTTTTCCAAACAGTCTCAAGTTATTTCTCTCTTCCAAAAAATATTCAATGTAACCTTACGATATGAAGCTTAGAACTAATTAAATTTTTCACTTCCCTTTTACAAGCTTGTTAAAAGCTTTAAGAGTCTCAAACTCCGTATAATTAATTCAATTATACAATTATCTAATTCTGCCACAATAATTTTTTTATCTCTACACTAAATTTTTTTTTTTTGTGTTCATTGGCTCACTGTTCAAGCAAAAGAAAATTAATTTCTTAAAAGACTAGTAGCTATTGCCATCCACAACTCAAAATCCTAGAGGAATTATCTTTTAAATAAATGTTTTTTATTCAAGAGAAGAGAAAAAAAAAAAAAAACTCGCCCAGATGTGCGTAGCCGCCCTTGACTAGATTCGTCTTCATTGATATAAATTTGTACATTATGTTACAATATTATCATATACACATGGTGTAATTATTGGATATATTTATTCTACTGCTCTAAATAAAGAATAGAAATATCGTCGCCGCGCTTGAATGTCTATAAAACTATTATTCGGGACCCTATTTATGGATTTGGATCCGGTGGTATAAAATTACAGCAGTCTCGGAAGGCGTCTGGTCTCAGCGCGTCAGCAGTCAGAGCCAAGCCACCGCATGGCCTGCGCAGTGCGAACTGATAGTCTAATAATCAATAAATATGAATTATAGGAACTATAAATGGGGGTGGCCTTGCCACAGTCTGTCCACGCTCATCTCATTCCCAACGTCTACAAGCTTTTTGATTCTTGCAAATAAATTAAAATGGCATCCCCGCTACGAGTTCAATACATTCTCTTCTCTATGCTCATTTTATTTTTCACTGCTCCTCCCTCCTTAATTCGCTCAGAAATCTTTCAGGCCAAAAGCTCAGGTAATTCCCGTCATATTTCTGCTTAACTGATTAAAGTAATTACTCTGTATAGTCACTAACTCGATTCGATGGCTGTGGTGGATATTCCTCCTATATTCACTGACTAATAATGTTTCCCAAAAAAAAAAAAAAGAAAAAAATTCAGATTGTCATGTCTTAACAAAACATATATACATAATGCAGGTTCGTGTAAGTTTTACAAAATATTTGTTAGGTGATCATAGTTTAACATTCATTCGAAATTGTATATCGTTTTTATTAAAATATCTATTTAATCGTCGTCAAATATCCTGTAAAAGCTCTTCTCACGGACACGAGGAATCAATTAGTTCCTTCAACGTCCCGCCAAATAATAAACAGAGTTGCAGCTTCACGGTAACAAGTTTAGGCAAGAATATCTAAGTGATCGGAGTACACAACACAGTTATGCAAGAATAGGACATAAGACTCTTCACCAAGAATCATCACCGAGGCAGAACTACAGTAGCCATGATCCACCCGATTTGGTGGTATCATATTCATGCACAAAATTCGATGGGCAAAATCGCAACAACTGAACTTCACAGAGTTATGAAGTCCAATTGAACGAATTATTCAGCGACCAAAAAAGCTAAATTAATATTCATCTGCCACCATGCAAGTTGCCATTTGCTTTGACTTTCTAGAATTGCAACATTTTCAGTATGACAAAACTTATAAATGTGAAAGATTTTATTCTATAAATAAATTAGGAGGGATTTTCTTATTCCAAGTACTTTAATTTTAATTAAAAGATTATTGTAAAATTGTTCGTAATGTAAATTGCTATTAATAATAATTTATTACAAGTTTATATTACACGATTACTTTGAACGCTCATATATTATACTCCCTACTCAATGCCTTAAAACTTTTTTTTTTCAATATCTTAATCAATACTTAGATGAACAATGAGGAAATAAATATTTACAGAAATTTTTTACTAGAAAATATGTGTGATATTTTTTATTCTTCATATTCTTTTCTTTTTTAGTAGTGCTTATAGAATACTTTTTTAATTCTTATGTTCCATTAAAAGTTGTTTTGGAGGCAGAATCTAATATTGAACACAAATAATCAAAAAAATAATAGCTGAAACTATGTTAAATAATTTTCTTACGGCTAATATTATTCTAAGTACAAGTTAAATCTTTTAAAATTGAGTGTGTTGAATAGCTTTATTAGTGTTTTGAGTAAATAAAGTTAATTAATTTATTACTTTAAGTATAGATTTTTTAGAATATGAAAGAATGTATAAACTAAAATTTACTTTTAGTAAATAATTTAATATATGAGTGTATAGAATAATAAAGTATTTAAAATAATCTTTAATGTATAAATATTTCATCCATCCTCACCTTTTTTTTCACGAATTTCATATTTAAGATTATTGTGGTGGAAGAGCTAAATTAAGACTTAAGAGAGTCAAATATCAATGAGGCCGCCCCAGGTACCTATGCGAAAGCGGCAAAACTATAGAGTCTTTCAATAAAGACAAAGTGACTCTGACTTAAACGGAGCCGTTTTGTGAGGCTAAAAAGGACTTGATGCGCACCCGAGCCCTAAATCAGATCCACAAAGTGCAGCGGAGCGTTCCCGCTTCCTAGTAGCAGAGTATCTTCTTCTCTTCGCTTTTGCTTCAAAGCCCTAGCTTTCATCTTGCTCCCCAAAATGAAGCTCGTCAGGTCGGTCACAACAATTACTCTTTCTCTTTTAATTGTTACTATTGTGATTCGCCTTATTATTGTTTTTTTTTTTTAATTTTGCTCATGACTGAAATCGGAAATTAAACAGGTTCTTGATGAAGTTGAACAATGAGACCGTCTCGATTGAACTGAAGAACGGAACTATTGTTCACGGAACCATCACAGGTTACTCTCTCTTCACTTATTATTGCTTCATTTCCTTTTTCCTTTTTCAGGGTTTAGTACATCTAGGGTTTTGTTAAACCCTAGCCTTTTATTTTTCGTTTTTTTTTTTTACATATATGCTTAATTTCCGATTAGAATACAAGTTGTTAACTGCTAGACTGTGCCTCGATTATGAACAATTGAGTTGAAGTTACCACTTAATTTTGGGGGGTTCTATTCCCCCGTTTATTGGCTTCCAGTGTGATATGGAATTTAGTTGATAAACTGCGAGTCATGATTCTTCTATAAAACTTAAATTAGTATAGATAATAGTATGAGTTAAAACCAAAGTGGGGTCAGGCGCTTCCAGCCACATGACAGCTGATATGTCTTGCTTGAATGCATCCAGTCCTGAAAGAGTAGGCTGAGGGAAAAGGAGGGAAGCCGCTAAATTGAAGGCTTCACTCACTCGCGTCTGTTTTTTCTTGTAAACAGTATGGATTACTATAGATGCTAGTAGGATATCCTATTCTAGGATATGTATATTGTCTTTTCTTCAAATTGAAGCATTGGAATTTGCTATATATTAGGATTAATACCTTGTTTAACTGCTTAGTTTTGTATGTTTAAATTTTTCATGATTCGCAGATGTATGTCTGCCTTAGTTATCCATACCCATCTACAGGTTTTTATCACAGCAAGTTGATGGATTTTGTGCCTTGCTTTCTCTCTTGACAGAAATTTAGAGGTTTTCTTACCCTTTTTTATCAAGTTGAGGCTAGTGAGAGAAGGTACTCTGAAATCTTATGCTGTTTTTGGCTTGTAAAGCTGAGATATCTATAGTCATTCCTCTGTGTAGTTTGAACATTGGAGAAACTGTGGACTCATTCCCTTTGTGGAAGGAAATTGCCTCCGAGGTCATCCTTAAGACATTATAAACTATCATGGTATCTTAAGTTGATGAAGGAAGGTTTAACTAGTTAGGATGTTTAATAAGTTAGGATTTACTATCCTGAGAAATTGCTTTTGGTAGTGAAAGTTTTAAAATTTTATAGCTCAGTGTAAAAACTCCATTAACTGGCCTTCTTATGGAAGCCACATGTGCTGTGGTCAATCACCTTCGAAAAAGTTGAAAAAGCTGCTCTTTTGTAACTGGGATTTGTCCTGTTTCTTTGGTGGGGAAACCTTCTTTCATAAAAGAAGTTAAAAGGGTTAACATAGTGATTGGTCGAATTGGAGATTTTATGTTTTTAAATTAGAAGTTGAAGATTATGTGTAGCACCAGTGTAAGATTGCCATTTTTGACTGGTTACAAACACTTGATACCATATTACCCGAGTGACCTGTTTCCCTCTCCATTTGTTCATAGTTCTTGCCCTTGTAGAAAATGTACGTACAATTTTCCTTTGTCAGAATGGAGTCTCCTTTCTCTCTCTGCTACATGCGTCCTTTGCACATGTGCAAACCCCATCACATGAAATCACACATGCAGCTGCTGCATTTACCTTGAACCTTCATACTCGTACTATTTTCATGAGTTCTCCTCCTCCCTTTCTTAGGACCTTCTCCTTGGTAGTAAGTGTTCATGTTGTCTGAGCACTTATTTGAGTGACGTAATAACCAGAGCAGAGTTGTATTGCATAAGTGAAATACTATTAACTCTGTGCATGGGGATAGATGGTGAAATTGTTCTGACTGGAGATTTGATGTTTTATTACAGGTGTGGATATCAGTATGAATACACATTTGAAAACAGTGAAACTTACGCTGAAGGGGAAAAATCCAGTGAACCTGGATCACCTAAGTGTGAGGGGTAACAATATCCGTTATTATATCCTTCCTGACAGCTTGAATCTTGAAACATTGCTGGTTGAAGAGACACCTAGGGTCAAGCCAAAGAAGCCGACTGCCGGTATTGACATGATTTCTCAGATTAAGCTTCATTCATGTGTTCATTGTTTTTTTGTATGCTTTGTTTCATGATTCCTGAGGATATTAATCTTTCTAATTCTTTCCAAATTCAGGGAGGCCGGTGGGACGTGGTCGGGGCCGTGGACGTGGTCGCGGGCGTGGCCGTGGACGTTAGATATGGTGCACTGGTTATAATTTTTGCAGCACCTGGTCATGTAAACATCTTTGTTGTAGGACTGTGTGGGGACATGGAAAGGAGTGACGTTATCATTTACTATTGTTCCTCCAGGGTGACTTAATCTAGAATTTGACGCTTCACTCCATTGTTTTTGCTTTCTTATAATGGTAGCCAAAAAAAAAAGAGAAAGGGACACTGATTAATTACCGTGTTATCTAATACTTATTGAGGAAATCTTAACAGGCAAATAGCTTTGGTGTGGCATTTGCCAATGTTTGTTATCCTTTACCGGAGCACTTAAATACTATGGCACAAATTGGCACGGCGCATTTAGTTTGCTAATAAATGCCTGGAAAGTTATTGTGATTTTTGTTGATGTTTTGTTCTAGTGCTTGGGCTACGCAATTCACACGGATGAGCAACCGGCGGAAAAATGAAAAACGAAATTGCTATCGCTGGCTCTGCCCGCAATTAGAGAACTTTTTCTACGGTCATACTTGACAACTTCGACTAGCTTTAACCGATGTTGATCTCAGCCCTGATTCCGCTGATTTAGAGTACTCTAGCTGTTAATTTTTCTATGATCTGCATGACTGGAAAAATTGAACTGAGCCGACTGTATTTATTATGTCTGCATGTAGTCTTTAATTTTGTGAGATTATTCTGATCAATTAATTAATAGTCTGAATATCGCTTGAAGAAGTAAATTGAATGTTCGGAAATTCTTATATTTGTAATGTAGGATTTAGGATTTAGGTCCAATGTTGAGTTGTGGTCAATTTTTTATAATGTCGAGTTGTGGTCAATTTTTTATAATGTTCTACAACACTTCAGGTATAATAATGTATTAATAAGTTTTAATTAATTTCATATTTTTATCTAATAATTACTAATTGTATTTTATTATTTTCCAATTCAATAATTATTAATTATATTTTTCTAAAATATTAATAAAAAAATTCACCGCAGCACTAAATCTAGATCCTTTAATACAACACTGGTAATTAATGATAATTTTGATCATTATTGAATTCTGATCTTAATTAGCAGAGCCCAAGAGTAAAATAGGGCTAAAGGTAAAAGGCAAAGAAAGGTGGACCGAATTTTCGAATTTCAAACCGGAGGCGGAGGGAGGGGGAATTTAGCGTATTGTTTCCATTCCAAATACGTAAGAAACACGCCCCAAAAAAAAAAGAGGAAAAAAATACGCTTTTATAATTTGACCTAGAGAACGAAGACAAAATTGATTGCTATAACAAGTCGCATAGAGATAGAATAGAAGCAGCGTAGTTTAAGCAAAGGAGGGGTGTGGAGAAAATGAAGAAAGCGTTGACCGTTGTTGGTGCTCTAGCATTTGGATGGCTGGCTATTGAGTTGGCTTTGAAGCCGTTCCTCGACAAGGTTCGAGCCGCCATGGACAAATCCGATCCTGCTCATGATCCCGACGACATCGTTGAACAAAGCAACGTAGCTTCCTCTGAATCTGATGATGCCGCTGATGACAAAGTCAAGAACAAACCATCCGATGCTTAAAAGGTCAAATTGATTAGATTATTAGTATCCAATCGACGTTCTTCCTTTCAATTACTCTCTATTCAGCTTTAGCAGTTGAGTTCCTACCTCCCCTTCCCATACTGAAGCCATATACTCTCTATGTTAAATGTTAGTTCTCTTATGATTATGATTATGATTAATCAGTCGCTTTTGAATTCATGGATCGTCTATTAATCTGTCTCTCGCAGTAGTATGTGAATCATTTATTGTATTATTATGTATGAATCTAAGTTGAATCCTGTTTTTTGTTCATGACGAACATAAATACAACTAAAAGACGGGAGGGAAGCATACAACAAGTATTTATTTCGAAGGGATTGTTCTTACTGTAATTGCCAATAAAATGATGACACGACGGAAGTGACCCATATTTGCTAGTAGTAGGTGCAAGGGCAACCCCACGTATGATATTCATACCCGTGCCGCGTTGTCATTTTCCAGCCGTAAGCCCCACGTCGTGCGCGGCTCCAATGCATATAATATTTAGGAGGGTACGATACAACCCCTTTCTTCTTCAGTGATTAATTCAATTCGTTTCAATTTGATATGATAAGGCAGTTTCAACCATTTACAATAACTTACCATCCAATATATTTCTAATACCTTCTTGCCTCTTGTTAGGTCAACTAAAGCTTTCTGTGCTTTGCTTACTTTTAGTCCATGAAATCAATCAAAGCAGATCACATGTCTTGATCACGGTGTCTATTTTTTTTTCTTTAATTGATTATCTCTTTTTCCGTTCTTTTCTTTTTCTTAATTTTAATGTTACTTGCATTGCAATTGTAGCCCAGGTCAAGGCAACGCAAATTCTTGGTAAGAGTGAATGTGCCTCTTTAAAGCACAAAAACAAGCAGGTGAAATCTTAAATGATGTTCTATTTTTTTGATGGATTGGCATTGAGCTTTATCCCTCACCGACAAGCGATTAACAGTGGCTTGGCATTTTCACAAGCATCTTCATCACAATGTGCCAGAGATTTGCTTATTTATTTATTTATTATTATTATTATTTAAATCTCAATTTCAAAGGCCGCTTTATCCCATTGGGTCCACAGGTACCTTCTAGAGAGCACTAAAATAATCAATCCAAACGTTTGCAACTTGATCTTGATTTGTTTATTTCTCCAAAGCGCAATTAAACTCTAAAGTGCTTTTAAGATCATGACATCCATCTCCTCCCTATAAACAGCCATGTGATTGGGCGTTAAGCATTAAACACGTTAGCAATTTGCTCGAAAATGAAATCCCCTCAATACATGTCTTGGTTGCTTAATGCAACCAGTGACCATACATACATTATAATATGATTTAATAATTAAAATACAAAAAAAGGAGGCAAATTAGATCAAAATGTAAAAGTTACTAAAAAAAACTGGAAATGGAATCAAGTAATGGTAGCTGGTTTCTAAATTTGGCATCAAGTTTCTTTGAAAATGTCTTAATTTTGTCCACATCGAATTAAAAAAATAATTTTTTTTTTTATTAATAGACATATAAACGTGGTGGGTCCAAATCGGATGTTAATGCGTGTATATGATAATATCCTCTGACGAGGAAATACAGTCGGCTTGCAAATCAATGGAGAAAATATAATCAAATTCACATCGGATAGACGGATAGGGAAAAAAAATCATGGATTTACACAAAAATACAGACAGGGCACGGCAGCCGCGGAAATTTCATGATTAAACAAAAATCAGTTGATTAGATCGGAAAGTGACCCATAAACCGTTTTTGTCTTGTTTTCTTTAAAAGATTGGCTTTGTCATCTGATCCATCTGGTTTGCCGGGCTAATTTTTGAGGTCAGTGAACTTGTTGCTTAGCGTTTATGGCCTTTTCTTTTTTTGTTGGTTTGAAATTTCATAATATGTATGCTCACAACTAGAATGGATTAGTGATGCATTAATTAAATGTTTTTTATGGAAGGTTGTTCTTCTGTATTGGGTCATTTGCGTTTAGTTCAAGTGCTGGATTCATTTGTTGATTGATCTTAAATGGTTGTTTACAATTGAGTTTTTCATTTCAAGAAGCCGCTGCATTTGTGAATTTTCAGTGTAGTATTGTATGATTTATTTAAAAGATGATTCCACACAATATATTGAAAATGGTAACTCGTGAATACGCGCTATTTAAGGCATCACCGGCAGTATTTATTTCTGAAATTATTATCTCTCTGTCTCTCTATTTTCTCCTCGCTGAATGTGCAGAGTTGTGTACTTGTTTATCTGTGTTGTGTGCGTGGGTAGTGGGATGAGTGTCAGTTACTAATTACAAGCATTTAGGTCATCAAAGTTTCCGGGTGGGCATCAATCACCTGTCATGTTCTGTGTAGATGATATTACTCTCTATTTCTTGAGCCAATTGCTCCTTGTTTCAGTGTGGCAATCGGTACCTCTCTTGATTTTCTGTTAGCTCAAAAGTGTTTGAGAGAACCACTTGCTTGAACTGAATCTGTCGAGTACCCAACAGATTTAAGTGTATAATAGCCTCAAACTGAAAAAAAAGGGGGTATAGGCCCTTAAAAACAGGAAAATGGTTTATGCAGGGATTCTTGGTCCAATTAGATGGCCGTGCATGTGTTAGGCAGGCAGAGAAGTCGGAAATGGTATACTATTTTTGGCAGTTGGGAAACATATGCTTGTAATGATTGTTGCTCAATGAGACTTTTATTATTGTTGTTGTTGTTTGGTCTTCTCTCCATTGTTGAGATGGAAGAGTTTCAGGTTTCATTTAGTTTAAGGAGGGTTAGTGGAGGCTTTGCACTAATAACAAACTATATCTGTACTGAATTTTCGTTGTAAGACCTGTGATTCTTAATTGACTATTGTCCTTTTTTGTTTCTTTCTACCTTTCTCTATCTTTTTTCTTATTCCAGAATACTTTTGTGTTCACTTGCTGAGCTATTGATATTCTATATCAATATTACTTATTGACCTGATTGCATATTATGTGACTTGGTAGATCAGAGGTCTATGGCTACATCAGTTGCATCAGTTGAGAGTACGGCATCATTGAGCACCGATCTCTTTTATGACATATTGAGGCGTCTTGATGGCCCAACTTTGGCTACTGCGGCATGTACTTGTGCTGCATTTTGTTCCATATCAAGAGAAGAGAGATTGTGGGAAAATGTATGTTCTTCTATGTGGCCTTCATCCAATAGGGAGGATGTCAAAAGTTTGATAGCTTCAATTGGTGGATTTAGAAAGTTCTATGCAGATTGTTTTCCTCTCATAGTTAACAAGGAAGTCAGCGAGTATCACTGGAATAAATATCTTGAGTACCCAGAAGAATGGACTGAAGCTGAATACTATGGTGATATGGATGAATTTGAAAGTATTTCACCATCAGATTTTGTTTCTATTGTAGATATCAGATATAAAGATAAAGCCATATGTTCAAAGGTTCTATGGGGCATCCCAAATGCTAATGGATTTAATGGCTGGTTTTATAACTGCCCATTTAGAATTGATCTTCTTACCACCTATGCAACTAGAGATGATGATGGTGAAGGTGAAGTAACCCTTTCAGTTTCTGATGGTCTTCCTCCAATTTTCTCCATGGAAAAAGAGAGAAAAGATGGAAAGCTGTGGAAAGAGCTTCGTGATGGACTATGGCTCAGTTGGATTGTTGTAAACAAAAAGATAAAGCAAGCAGCTAATCTAGCTAGCTGGAGCCCTCTTGGGGGCCAACGGCATTGGCCAACAGACAAGGATTTTGTGATACGCTTTGGATCTGTTCTTCCTGCCAAAGATATTCTTCCATGTCAAGTGGTAGAATGCATACTAAGTATGAAGTTCAGAGTTGTTCATACTGAGGAGGAGGGTGTGCAAACAACTCTCAAGTTAACTGAGCTGAGCATGCAGTTGGAAGACATGGAAGGTGCTCATGTTAATGGAAGAAACAGTTTGCTCATCCTCAAGGAGGCCTTGAGTTGCCATCGGAGCAAAAATTATAGTGAAGTTCTTGAGTCATGTCATTTATACTCAAAAGTGCAAAGCGAGTTAAAAGAGGAGAAGATGAGAAGCGAAAGCAGGTTAGACAGACTTTGTATCTTAAGTGGCATCGCAGCCTTCATTACTTTCTGGTACTGCATTTTGTAGATTAATTTGCCTTTTCTGATCTTAACATAGCTGAAAATGCTTTAGCAGACACAGAGCCTTTGTACTCTTTAGATGTGAACTTCAATTTTGCCTTAACTAATAAAAGATATTGATCTCATTCTGTGAATTGACTTGAAAATAGATTCATCTATCTATATTTTATTCCTCATCATTACTTCTGATAGCTACATTATTGACCCAATAGATGGGGTTTGTGTATTAAATAAATGACTATTTTGTTGGTCAATCCGTTAAGGTTTGGATAAGATAGTTTACTTGGATGGATCAATGGCTGACACTTGTGCTTTGAGATTAGTCAGTGCCCTGTGAATTCCTTAAGGATCCTGTCTTTAAGTTGATTGATAGGTCTCTTGCTGGGTTCCTCTATGAGGGCATCATGAAAAAGCTTTATAGATTGCATTTACATGAAGAAAGTACCAAGTATTGTTAATCTTTGGCCATTGTGGACTTGCAGTAGGAGGGTTACTAACTTGAATATCATTTTCTAATTAGCTTGTTGATAAGAAGATTTGTAGAGATACATCAAACAAACTGCTAAGGCTGAAGGATGGATGGACTGATTCACCGTTTCACTAATTCCCGGCTTAGACGAAGTTTGGTTGTAAGTACAATCTAGAAGCAAATTTTTACTGGAATGGACTAGGCAAGATATCTGATATACTTAGTTCTGAAGTCAAATATTCCTTCCAGGCAGCCGCCACACCATTGATTGAGCTGCAGGGGCAGCCTTCCATTGATTCACCGGCGGCTGTAAGGCACCAAGCAAGGAGGCAAAATCCCCAACTTCTAAACCGTACCAGTCAACTCTATATATGCCTGTCAGCCCAAGTGTTAAAATTGTTAAGGGAGCGAGAAAGGCAACTCCCATGTCCAGCCCATATGCAAGCACATAAGAATACTCGGCTCACCAATCTTTGTATTTCATTTATTCAATGAGATTGTATAGAATTCCGCAATGATCCAAGCTTCACAATAATCCCAGACCAGTGATTCACCGCATCACTAACCAGCACTAGTGCAGGACCTGATAGTATAACTAGAACGCCGATGCGTCGGATGCATTCTTTCTCATGAAAATTCTTTGACGAAGACCAAGTCAACAATGTAGCAGGCACTCCTAACAGGAAGAAATAAAATAGTTCCAAGTACATGCCATCTGGCATAAACATACGTTGTGGACCAATCACGCGCCATATAACTGAGGCCGTAAACTGTAAACATACTCTGGGACATGTTCGTGGACTACCCTTTAGTATCTTTTCGGGTTGGTGAATATTCTCCACAGATGAGAGTAGCCAACACGTCGTAGTGAATCTACTGACAGATGTGATGGTTGTTCCAGTTACTTGAGCCACAAACATTGATCTAGGGGGAATCTTCATGTAGTGACACAGACTGAAGTTGTTGAAGAAGTTAAGAGCATGATAATGAGTTGATGAAGGCTGTGCTTTGAGTACAAGGTTCGCTATTGGCCTGCCAGGGTTGATGTACGCTATAAACATTTCTGAAATAATATTGAGGCTAAAAGTCTGCTACAACGTACGAACATTTTGATATAAGTATTAGGAAAAGATTAACATATATACCACAGAAAATTTGTTAAGAAACGGGCTTACTTGGCTGGTGAGAGCAGCTGAGTACACCAAGGGGCGGAACAAGAATCATTACGACTAGACGCGATAGCAGGATCCCCAGTAAGGAAGGTGTAATTGCCTCCCAAATCCTTGACAAGACAAAATTGCCAAGCTGATGAAAATAAACGCTATTGCAAAGAACCTCCACTGAGGAACTGATTTATACTTGTTCATTAGCCTCTTATGGACATCTCCAGTAGTACTGCTGCTATCATATGCAAACTCTAATTGATGCCATGGCTCCCTGGACAAGATATCCGTCGTCATTTGGTTTATTGATGCTTTTAGTGCAGAATGCAAATGGGGATAAAGTCAGTCAAGAAATCAAGCATTACGAACCTCGCATGAAAAACGACAAAATGAGTGATGGTGGCTGTAATACCCGCAAATTCAAACTCAATCATTAATAGATAAGTAGCAGTTGTATATAAATTTGAGTGATACTCTTTCTGGTTGAATGTAAGGTCATTTTCATTGAGAACTTTTCATGCGTTACATAGTTCACCACTTTTATGGTAAATGTCGAAAGAATAAAATGGAAAATATAGACTATCGGAGTCGAGATGCAAAGAAATGAAACTGAATAAGCTGTTAACGATCCTAAAATAACGTCCCACATGAAAAGCAAATGGATTTCCCACGTAACCAGATATTGCATTCCGGTCGAAACCAAAAGAACCAATGCCAAAGCCATTGCGGCCAGAACCGATTAGCTAAGCTATGGCGGAGTTTTTTCGAAACCAAGAAGCAAGCACCTATTGAAGGAAAGAAATAGCCTGTTATGTAAGACTGCATAGGCAACGCTTGCGACTGTTGCTACCGTAAAGAACTGAAACTTGGTCATCCCTGCTTTGGGCCTTTGCTCCACTTTCCACTTCGTGCATTGGCCAGGATGTCAAAAGCCGAACTTGCTTGCTGCAATTAGTTTCCTTGTAACAGAGCATTGACCTCGATATTTGTATTGTGTATAGAGAGTCAAGATCGAGAAAACCTGTAGAAATCTAGCTACATCGAGTAAGGTGTAAGGATACCAAATACTAGGATTATTTACCAAAAATTTCATAAAAGTTCCCGCAAACCCGTGACCACGCATCTGCAGATATGCATGCGGTATCAATTTAATTTGTTTACAAGTTGTACGATTAATTTGAAAATTGACCATTGAACTACTTGGCCTGCTAGAATCCTTAGCAATTCTGCCCAAAAGTTGGTATATTTTGGTAAAACCCTTAGAAGTTAGACTATGGTACCACATGTTGGGGACTAAGTCAAAGATATTTAAGTATTCAATTTAAAAAATTAACCTATTAGATGGAGGGATTTATCGCACTAGTAAGCTTAGTTGACTCCCTTTAACTAGCATATATAGGAAGTAACTCAACAATTTCTCTTTCAATATGTATGGGTTATTCGTCCAACACATTATGACTACTAAAATTTAACTTCGATATTACTTATCGAGGGGCCAAATCTAAGAGTTTTAAGTATTCAACATAAAAAATTATCTTTTTTTAAGTTGAAAATATCAACAATAGAACAGCCCACAAAACCAAATGCCGGCCGAGCATTTGGAAACTAAATAAATAAATAAAGTTAAAAAACAAATAAATGTGTTCAATAAATAAAATTAATGCCCTGACTATTTTTACGAAGGGCATAATGACTTGCAAACTTTCAACATAATACCGTCCTTTTTAAAATTTAATTTCATTTAACTGATACAATTTAATTGATTTTATCCTCTAATTTGGCTTGAAAATAAAATGTCCACCGTGGAAAACTTTGAATAATTTCACACTCCTACTTAACCATTGGTGTTTCTGATTTAAAAAAGGAAATGATGTTTTCTGGATCATCAGTCAATAAAAGTTTGAGGAATAAATAGACCAAGTTGAAATTAAACGATAAGAGCAATATGGAATATAAATAAATGTAAAAAAATTATTACAGTTAAAGAAGGGTGGCATTTGGGTCGGTTTGACAAATATTAAAAGCTGAATTTGTAAAATAAACCGTTTGGCTTGTGCTTGTTAATGGATTAGCTATTTCTTTTCTTTTCAATTTTGGGGCCTTTTAGTACTGGGACGAGCATATTAAAACTTAGAAGGCGTTAGACTGTTAGCACTTAACAGCATCGCTGACTACTCCCAATTTATTCTTAATTCGAGAGGATTCGATCCCCACAATCAATTCGGAACTTTCCTTGCTGTTATGGCACCATTACAAATTACAGAACCTTAATTACTGTCAATCACATTTCGGGCTCCAATTAATTAATTACTATTGTTGGATGGGCAGACATTGCAAGTACTGCCTTACCATTTTTCTTTCTAACTCAGTTATCACATTTTTCGTCTCTTCATTTCCGTTCCAGTTAGTAACCAACATTTATTAGTATAATATCTCGGTACATAATTGCACCCCGTACGCGTTAGCAAGTTAATTGTTTTTCATTTTTTATTTTCCACAAATTCTTTTTACTCTCGATTTCGCAGTAAATAAAACTGTGGGTGCCAGATAGATTCGTTGATAAAATCTGTGTGCGTATTTTTTTTAAATAATTATATTTATGGTATTCAAATTTCCCACGCATACTTTCCATAAAAACTTTTAGTTGCACATACGTCTGTTAACAGGGGGAAAAAAAAAGGAATGCTATGATACTATTAACAACTTAGCAAGAATTTATTTAAATTTGAATTTGTTATATATGATCTAAAACGAGGAAAAAACATTCTCTTTCCTGAGAGAATGCGTACAGCCATGGAGAACAAGAAAATTCAAAGCGGCGAAGGTACCTTTTCTATCAATAATGATTTGTTTGAAAACTGATCAAAATGGTTTTCATTGAATTACTAGCTCATGCTATGCAATTTCACAAACACTTCATCTTTACATATATATATATATATATATATATGGTTTGCTTTTGTTTTTTAATTAGATACATAGAAATTTAATATAGCTAGTTTTCCGTGTATATGACTTTGGTGTTTTCTATAATTTATTTAATTTTCATATACAAGAGAAATCAATCTGCTATGATGGGGTTACTACTAATCTAATGACATGCGCACAGAGAATGAAATTAATGATTCGCCGATAGAACAAGTGAGACTTACAATTCCTGTTACCGACGATCCAACTCTACCCACGTTAACATTTCGAACATGGGCCATAGGACCAATTACATGCATGGTTCTAGCTTTTGTTCAAGAATTCTTGAGTTATCGTCAAAACCCTATCAGTCTCTCAGCTACTTGCATCCAAATGCTGCTTTTGGGTCTTGGAAAATTGATGGCGTCAACACTTCCATCTACACTTTTAAAAGTTCCCGGAACAAACTGGACCTTCTCCATGAATCCCGGGCCCTTCAACATTAAAGAACATGTACTTCTTTGTGTTTTGGCTACATCAGGATTAAGTATTCCTTCCAGTGCTACAATATTGACAGTCAGGAAGGTCTTTTATCACAAATATTTGAGTTTCTGGGTAGGGTTACTGCTGACTCTGACAAGTCAGGTAATTAATTCTAAATTCTAATTGCATGCCCATGTTCATTCTTAATTTTGATGTTTCATATATTCTTTATTTCAAAATTAATCACTGTCTAGCTATCTATATCAATATGATCTCGCAGATGCTAGGTTATGGGTTTGCAGGAATATTTATGAAGTTCTTGGTAAACAATCCTTACATGTGGTATCCTTTCACCTTAGTTGATGTATTTTTCTACAGGTACGTGTTTGTTTGTATTCACACTCGCTCCATCACTTCTATATGCACTGAATGGGGAATTCTTATGATATATACGACATGTGCATTCTTTAGCATGTGTCTACGGGCGTGTATTACACGTACACCTTCAACGTGCATAAATTTTTTCTCAAAGTGACTAGATTAATGGGTGTTAGGTCTTTGGAGCCTTCTTTCACTGTGTAAGCTAGTGTTGTTTCTCATGCACGCTTTCAGGTCAATACACGAAGTAATGGAATCGAGGCCAAAAAGAGGGATGACGAAATTTCAGTTTTTTATATTGGCAACCGTCACCAGTTTTGCTTATGCAATAGTACCAGGCTATTTCTTTCCTTCTTTGGGTGCACTCTCAGTTGTTTGTTGGTTCTGGAAAGATTCAGTGATAGCTCAACTTATTGGTTCTGGTCGAAATGGCTTTGGCATTGGTTCATTTGCCTTGGACTGGAATGCCATAGTGGCTTACTCGGGGAATCCATTAGTTTACCCCTTGTCTACAATCATTAATATGACAATTGGATTCGTCTTCTTCCTCTACATCATTACCCCCATCGCCTATTTCACTAATTCTAACAATGCCAGGCATTTTCCATTTTCCTCTACCCGACTTTTTGACAAATATGGTCACATCTACAATGTCTCCAAAGTTGTTGAGGACACCAATCTCACATTCAACTCAAAAGAATACCAAGCTTACTCAAATTTGTACTTAAGTGTCGTGTATCTATTTGCCCTTGGATTTGAATTTGCTGCTGTCGCAGCCTCGCTCAGTCATTTCATAACTTTTTATGGACGGTATGTAGCTTTATCTCATTTAAAGATATTTTAGAATATATTATTTACTTCTAATTTAGATATTTTTTTCATTGAAATAAAAGTCAGCAAAGTTTATTTTATTTTTTTTATTTAGATGTGCATGTCTCAAAATTAGATATAAAAAAAAAACTAAACAAATTTTTAAAAAATTGAAACTAATAAAATTTCAAATTTCATACATTTAACAAAGAATGCGTTGAATACATATTCTCATTTACATTAATTGCAGAAATTAAATAATCAATTTCGTTTTAATTTTCGTAGAGAGGCATGGCAACAATTTAAGCAAGCTTATGTTAGCAGCAGCAACAGCACTGAAGATGTCCACAATAGGCTAATGAAGAAGTACAAACCAGTTCCTCAGTGGTGGTACTTAGCAATATTGATCACGGCAGTCGGTTTGGCAATTTTATCTTGTGAAGCATTTGGGGATCAGTTGCAACTTCCTTACTGGGGCATCTTGTTTTCATGTTTTCTGATCTTGATTTTTGTTCTCCCACTTGGAGTACTGCAAGCTACAACTGGCCAAGTAATTAATTACTTAATAAGCTATCTATACATATACGTACATACATACATACGTACATACATACATACATACATACATACATACATACATACATATATGTATGTATGTATGTACGTACGTATGTATGTATGTATGTAAACCAGTCATCAACTAATCATTACTTCCAATTTAATTTCATGCAGTATATATCATTGAACCTTATCTCAGAAATGCTGGTAGGGTACATATACCCTGGCAGGCCAATAGCTAACATGGTGTTCAAAGTGTACAGTGTGACCGCAGAGGATTATGCTCTTGGGTTTATCAGCGAGTTAAAATTGGCTCACTACATGAAGATTCCTACTAAATCAATGTTTGTGGCACAAATAATTGGAACATTCATCTCATCTGTTGTTGGATTTGCAACATCATGGTGGCTACTGTCAGCTGTTGAGAATATCTGCGACCCCAAAAATTTACCCAAGGGTAGTCCATGGACATGTCCTTCAATGAATAATGCCTATTCCACCTCTGTAATTTGGGGTGTGATTGGCCCGCAGCGTATGTTTTATCCTCATGGCTTATATTCTAAACTGTTTTATTTCTTTTTGATCGGCTTAATTTGCCCACTGTTGGTTTGGGTTCTGTCGAAGTTTTTTCCTGAGAAAAAATGGATCAAAGGCATCAACGTTTCAAATTTACTAGCGGGTAAAGTAGCTCTGGCCGTAGGTGGTGCTACGAGTTTCTTGTCTTTTATGACAGTGGGGCTTGTCTACAATTTGGTAGCGTATAGGAAATACAAAGATTGGTGGGCAAAGTACAATTATGCGTTATCAAACGGTCTTGACACGGGAGTTGCCTTTCTGTCTCTCTTAACAAGTTTATGTCTTGGGATGAGCGACATTTATGGAGTTAACTGGTGGGGTTTAGATGTCGGAGATCACTGCCCCCTTGCACAGTGCCCTACGGCCTCTGGAGTTTCTGTTGATGGCTGTCCAGCTCCTTAGTATATTAATGCATGGTTGTATGCTAAAGAAAGTTTTAAGAAGGAGCGGTGCATGGGTTCTCTAATTAGATGGACTACCTTACATATATTCATATAGTAAGTTCATGTGCTTATTGAAGACTTATGGTGCCGCGGATATCGAAACTTCTGCTGTGTTCCGTTTTATGGATTATTTTCCACTGAATTTGTTTTGGTTTTTGATAACATTTGAGTCTCAGGTTTATTTTATTTCATTTTACTCTCAGAGTTGCTCAAATTGAGTTCGTTCGTTAAAAGCATGTAATTTGGATTGAACTGATCTTAATAAATTGTTTAAACACCTGTAAGTTTGTGGGAAAGATCTTTATATCATACTATACATTCGGGAGTTTCTAGACATTGAGAATGGAAATTAGATTATCAACTCAGGAAATATGAAGATAAAATAAACATCACAATAGAACCAAGATGGGAAAATTGACAAAATAAACATCACTCATATCCTGTCATTTAAAGAACTGGGTAGATGTTTAAATTTTATTTTTTTTCCTTCATTGTTGATTTTGCTTCTTTACTACTGTGCTCTTAGTGGACTAATCTGGAACTGACTTATCTGGTTCACCGTTTTTATTGTGATTTATGCAGTTTCTAAAACATGTACCTGATTGATAGATTGCTGAACTAGGTGCCATGTCTCAGTTTGTTTTAATATAGATTAATTTTTTTTTCAGTGGTTAAACAAGCAAATTAAGGGACCGCAGATAGACATATGTAGCATGCATTGATGATAATCGAATGTTTCAACTGAAGTTCATCAGTTAATCTGCTCGAGCGAGAATGAATATGGGATCGACCACTAACTTTAGGTATCAGATGTGATAATTTTGCATGAACACTCTGCAATTAGACCATTAATACGTACGTAAAGCAGAAGGGGTATGGCTCTTAAAATGATATTTAATTTGAGTCTAGGTTTTTTTTTTTTTTTTTTTTAAATATAGGTAATTAAACATATTAAAAAATTTATAATTTCCTTTTTCTTTTTTTAAAAATACCATTTTAATTGAATACCTCTAAGACATAGATTCAAAACTCAAAAAGTCTCAAAAATTTTAAAATGATCACGAGATTTTGTTAGCAAACATTTATATTGAGTTTAATGAACAGCCGTTAATTGAAAGTATGCAATTATCTCTTCTTTAATCAAAATTCAGATACCACTGCTTTTAATCAAATTCTGGAATGGTAAAAGATGGACTCTCCGCGTTCACTACGTGTCGATCTTTGCCTACGCAAAAAGCGACCACGAAACTCTACAAAATCACATGTAAATTTGTTGGTTATTCACCAACTCACTCGAGAACAGAAGTCGATAGCGGATCATGATTTTGGTTCATCAAGAACCATGGTAGATAAGTAACAAACTTACGGAGACCATAATTGTTGGTGGATAAAATTGGTCAAGCCAATATAAGAGCGCCGCATGAACTGAAGGGTAAGAAGTAAAATGAATGACATGTGTCCTTGGACTTCAAATATCTGAAACCCAAATGAAAGATACGCAAGTGCGTCTGCATAAAGAGAGCAACGACCAACTGAATTCTGCTACTTGTCCGAAGGGAGCTAGAGACGCCCTCGACAACCCTCTTACATAAGCCAAGCTTAAAACCTAGCCGAGGGCCTCTCTCTTTATTCCTTTCGACTTCTTTGCTGGTTCATCTTCTAAAAAACCATCAGGCATTTTCTTTATTCATTCTTTGAAAAATGGAAGCCCTTTACCTCCCTCGCTTCTCCAGAAACTCTTCATCTCTTCCATTCTCATAACCCTCGCAACTCAACATGATACACCATACATCATAGTCCCTACCTCTGGTATTTATCCCTCCACAAAGTAATCATACTTTTTATCTCAGTTCCCATAGAGGCAACTGCTACTTATAAGCTGCTCCTGGCAAAAACAACACAACTAACCTCCCTATTATGGGGATACTCCTCAGTCCTCGCAAGTACCTCTGCGGACGAATCACTCAAGGACCCGAAGAAGAAAAAAGCACTAGAAAGACCTTTTATTATTCTTTGTCATTTTTCGTATAAAGAGTCTCTTATAGCATCATATTTCACATAGTCGATGGGTTGTTGAGACAGCCCACATGAACCTAGACTATAGGTAAAACCACGTAAATATTGTCTGTCCTTTATATTTACGGTAATGTATGCCTTGTGCTCCCCAAGAGCATCCTCGAAGCTCCATGAGCTCCGCTGAGGATGCTATGAGCCTTCTAGAGCCTATTGAGGTCCACTAGAGAATTTGGGGCACCAATTCACTATCCCTCAATCAAATAAATCTTTAACGTCCCTCAATCTTCACCACTAAGACGAATGACAAGTCAGCTGAAACAATAATATAAAAATGTAAAACTGTGAATCAGTTACAATTGTTGTGTCCAAATCAATCACGAGACCAATTTGGAAACCCCAAGAAACACTATGGATCAAGATTTTATTTGGTGCTGATTATCAACGGATGCTTTGAGTTTTAACTGGAACCAATCACAAGAAACAGAATGAAAGAAGCTAAAACCAGTACACACACACAATCACTGCCTAGGAAAATTATAGTGGTTCGGTTTAAACATGCCTACATCCACTGTGAAAAGAGAAGCAAGCTTTCACTGATTTTCAGTTTACAGGATACAATGATGAAGATTAGATGTAACCAAATCTCTCTTTGTAAATAACAGATTATACATCCTTTTATATTAAAGCAGAAACATCTAGAAACCACACCAGAAAACCAGCTCATCCACCTGGGTTCCCCCGCAAGCTTGAATCCAGTTTTCTACACGTGTGCATAACAGAATTAACAGCCTTCTTGATTTATGACGAACACTTGTCACTTATCCCTGCATTCTGTTATTCAAAACGCAAACAATGTCTGTCGTATAAATTAGTTATACACGTGAGATAATGTGCATAACTAATCCATTCAACCGACACGTCGTCTCGATCATACTCCAAATAAAGACATGTAGTTACTCACTTCTAAAGACATTTGACACGTCATACAACTTTGCAATTTCCAGATTTGAGCTTCATCTCTTCAACAACAAAAATTGCATCTAATTAGATGCACGGATAAACTTTGAAAGTTTGCAAAGTCCAACCACTCTTGGTAAACTAAGGGCATTAATTATGTTTATTAATCACATTTATGTGCTTTTCTCAATTGTCGAATGCATCGAGATTTAGTGCATGGTATTAAGTTTAACTATAATTTACTCATAAAATAATTGTCTACCTTTCTTTCTTTATCTTTTTTTTTCCTTTTTTTCTTTTATTGAATTAATATTGCTAAACTTCTTGAATGTACGTGATGCCTTCTTATGAGTACCTTTGTTACACTCTATTGCACTATTGTGAATTATATTATTTAATATATAGGGTGTATTGTATTAGACTGTATTACATTAACATTAATATTATACAATGTTTAGAGGTATATTAGAGTATTTTATATAATATTATTTTATATTACTATTTATATTAAGTAATTTTGTTATGATCATAAATATCTTAAAGGTTTTATAATTTTATTTTTATTAAATTTATTATTTAGATTTATAAATAAAATATAGAATCACTCCCACCGTCAACCGTTGGGCACCCGAACTGATGCTGCCATTCATAATCCGATAAATTTTTATGTCATTTTTAGCATCATTAGAATCCTCATCACCAAATCCACACAACGGTGCATGTATCACTAGCAATGGAGCTTCCAAATATATATGGTCAAATTTTTGGAATTAAAAAATTTTACCACAGATTTATGATGAACAAAAACTCAGTTGCTGGTAATAAATGCACTGGTACGATACCTTGGCGATGAGCATTCTAATGGTACTAAAGTTGACGTCAATAATACCACCAACGGTGGGCTGTGGTGGTCGACTGTAATTAATATTACTATCGCTCGACTTTATATTTTATAATTTAATTTACAATGAATTAATTCAGTTTTAATAGATTAAATTATTTTTTAATTCAAAAGTTAATGCAATACAATATAAAGCCATAAGGTTCACAGGTATAGATAATGCGGCAAAAGGTGTATTAATTCTTCATTTAGTAGTGAAATATTTTTTGTTTTCATTACCAAACATGAGTTTATTTCAATTAATGCGGGATTCGCTGGAGAGTGCTATGTAATGCGCTATGCCAAACATACCCTTATTGCTCAACACTTTCTTATCATCATGAAGTTCATCCTTGAGCAAGTGCACATGTAAGATTTGCTACTGAACTCAAGGCTTAATAATTTCTTATATACATATTTGTGTGTGATCGTCACGGGCACGTTACCTCTATTCATATTTTCTCAAAAAGAAATTCAGGTCCCTGGCTTTCTATGTAATTACAATTTAATTTGAGTTTACAGATATTAAATGATTAACTCCTTTAATTCTAATCGGTGAAACGGCACTTGGCTACATGGCGTTGTTATGGTAGTTGAGTGCTCTTGCTCCTGTAATTGTTAAAATGAAAAAAGAAGAAGTTTATAATAAAGGAACAATTCTATACACGCGCACGCGCATACACACACACATTTTTTGAAATCTAGAACAAGTGGCATTATTTTTATTTCTCTTTCCATTGAAAAACTGAGACACGAATATGGTGTAAATGTGAGAAACTAATTAAGGAAATTTGGCTAGTTTTTTGCGATAAACTACTTACATCAGTCCAAAGAAATATTATCTACTCATGCATTGTTTGTTTTCTTTCATAAAAGCATGCATGACTGAAAATTGTCATGTGATTGGCCGTGTCTTGTATCTCAAACTAGATTAAATTGCAAAACAATTCATCACGTCGTTTTCTTTGTTTAATTTGCTGTCGTATAAGGACTTATTTTTACTCTAATGATTCATATACAGAAAAAGAAACTGTTGCAATTCGGGCTACAATAATGTATTGATCGAAACGACAATAAGACAAATTTTGAAGTACAAGCTATTCGTTTGTTTGTTTTTGTTTTTGTTTTTGTTTTAATGAAACATAAGCTGCTTAATTTTCCTTTTTTATGTAAATTGGACTTTTACTATTACAGTTGGATTATTGGCTATTGGCACTTAGCTAATCTCTTCATGAATCCTTTTTTAGTTATAGTTATTTTATTTTCGAAAATGTCCTTTTCTTAAATACAGTCTTCTAATTTTTTATTTAATTTTTTTAATTGTTAAAACTCAAAGTAATTTCGTACTATTTTTCATTTCTTTCGCACTCTTATTGATACCGTATATACATATTAAAAAGTATTCTCAGTGATGAATTTTTGAAGAGAGTTTTATAAGAATAATGAATGGATGTCAATAACTTCACTCTTAACATTATAGCAATTCAGTCCAAAGTAAATGTGAATATATTACTTAATACGAAAAGAATGCAAGAGAGAGAAATTTAGTGGGTCAAAATTCTATCAATTTAAGTTGATGGGTTTCATTAGAGAACCCATAGAAAATTGTAAAGGATTATTTTAAGAATACATAAGAATTTTTTATTTATTAAAAAATTGGTGGGACCCAACAAACCTATCCAAATGATAGCTTTAATTTTTTAGGCACACCATTCTAACATGATTTCTCTAGTTACTGTTGTTTAAAGAGTGAAAATTACTTAGATGGGTTAGGGGTCACCACCTCAAGATATTAAGATAGTGTCTGGCTAATAAAAACTTACTAGTTTTAAGTTTTGTGGATACATAGTGAAACCCACTAATTTTTTCTTTTTTATATTTTAAATAAAGCCTACGAAATTAAATTGGATGACTCCGGCGGCAGCACCTATCTAATCGAGCCTAATGACAGAATAGAGTAATATGAAGGATTAATCTCAAGTCTGCTTTACTGTTTCGGCTATAAGTATGGGAGTAGTGACCAGTACTCTCCAGTGAATGGCACAGACAATTAACACTCTTTAAGAAATCTTTCATCTTCCTACTACCATGGCATCCCAAATCCTAAGCAATCTCCTGAGCCTTTTCGTAGTTTTGGCTGTCTTCTTTCCAGCCCCAGTCACACCTGCCGCCGATGATCGTCCAACCTTGTCCTCCGGTGGTGCCCCATGCTGCAGCAAAGTCAACAACACTTGCTGTCCAGCAGTCGCTGCTGGCATTGCTCGTCCAGCCACAGCCGCCTTTGCAAATCTTCCTTGCTGCAACAAACCCGACGACTCTTGCTGTCCAGAGATCAAAGCATCCAATGCTCGTCCAGCTCGCTTTGCTAACAGCCCATGCTGCAATAAAGTCAACAAAACTTGCTGTCCAGGAGCAGCAGCTGGCATTGCTCGTCCAGCCACAGCGGTCTTTGCAAATCGTCCTTGCTGCAACAAAGTCGACAATTCTTGCTGTCCGGGGACCGCAGGCGGCATTGCTCGTCCATCCACCACTAAACCCACAAGTAAAAATGTTAGGTTTAGTAAAGAACCCCATGCCCACTGAATCAATGTCATATTGTAATCTCCTGTATGGTTGTGTAATGGTAATGGGGTGCGATGTGTTTCTCATCTCGTATTATAATAAATAAAATATGGGTTAAGAATAAGTAATGCTGGATCAGTAATACTCATGACAGGACATGATTATCACTTCAGCTAACAAATATAACGCAATCGGAATCGAATGCACACATGGCTCTAATAAATCCCCCATTTTTTTTTATCTCGTGATATCCATTCTTAAATTACACACTATCAAAAATTTCTATTTTGGCAATTGGCACACATGGGATTGAAATGATAATAACAATATAAAACCCAAGTGGTAAACATAAGCAGCAGCCTTTTGGATTTTAATTGTCCTTCGTTCAAATTTCAATTGTGGCTGGATTTTGTCTAAAAAACTTATTAGAAGATAAATCAAAACTTTATTTCTCTTTCCTGTCTGAGCAGTTATGATTGCTTGAGGGGCAATTGGTACACAACCCATTTTAAAATCTGAAGTGGGCTGTTTTGTGAGTCGTATCAATTATATAAAGATCAAACTTTAGAGGAGAAGCTTGATCAGCTTCATCGGGCAGAGCAAGCGATGAGTCTCACAATTACAATGGTACCCACTTTAATTAACGTTTCGAACATGATCAGTCTTAACTTCAATTTGTATGAGAATTATGTAATTATCATCACTACCCGCTTTAACATTTTATTTTTATTTTTTTAAGAGAACTTTTTTTAGTACTTCATATGTATAGTTTCATATAAATAATTATTATCTCACAAAAAAATAAAAATAACAACGACAACATCAAAGACATAGTATGCACTATATAGATAATTAATGTCATGCAGCTCCTTTAAAAATTACGTAGGTGTCATCACTTGTTACACTGTTTACATAGTTTTTGAATGGATTGTAAGTTACAACAACTATAACTTAACAGCTCCCAAATTGATTATATTACAAAATTGTTGATGATTGTATTTTGTTGACGTTTATTTTATACGCTTTTAGAGATTGAGTTTTGTGGCTATTATTGCTCGTGTATAATTAAGATTTCTTTCTTCACTACTTTCGACTTCATTTCTTAACAATTAATCAAACGAGAAATAAAGCGAGGTTGTGAAAAATAAAGTGATAGAACATATTTGGCATTTGAGCATTGTCGTTTCTCTTAACTCCTATACCAATTGCACAAAGCATGCATATTACGTATCTCTTCTCCTTTTAGTCGCTGCATATCAAACTTGCCCACACTCAAACATATGATGAATTGAACGGTTCAGCCTGGCATCAACTCATTGTTCATGCGATAGGCTAAAAGCGGTGACGATATAATTTAACTGTGCGTTCATGAATTCTTTGTTTGTTTGGGGGTGGGGGGTTTACGTTAGACTGGGGTGGAACCCAAGATTTTAATTTGGGGTTGCCGAAATATTAGAAAAAAAAATGTATTGCAGTAAAAATAAAATAAATGCTATTCAAATCTTAAATTAACGAAAATACAAAAAATTATATATTACACCATCTAATTCAACCGTATATCAAAAACTAAACTATGCCTGAAAATTAATAACCGTGATTAATAAATTAACAATGTATAAATCTTAATACGAAAGCAACAGACATAATTCATAAGTTAACACATAAAAAAACAATGCCTCGAGATATGAAATTAAAGTTTAAAGTTTATAACGGAAGATTCCTTATTAACTAATAAGAATTTAAAGAAATTAGTACGAATAAAGAAAGCAAACCTTGAAATTATATATAACCTTGCATCAGTGCAGCCTCATTCATATAACCTTCAATCAAAAAAATCAAATGAATACTTTGCTATTTATTTCAACTTTTTTGTTTACAATTTTCTTTTTCTGGAATTCAATAGTAACCAATTTTTTTTCTTTTCCTTAAAGAACTTGGTAAAGTTTCTTCTTAGTAATTGGTAAGATGAATTCTCAACACATCACGCGCAAAATTTAATATTTACGGTTTTTTTCTTTCTATTGGTTTGTAATATTGAGTCATGCATGCTTCTTTATAGATTATCAGAAACTTTTCCAAAAAATAAAAATAAATACATAATTGGTGTTATTCACATTGATTCTATCTAGCAATTATTTATTTATTTATTTATTTTGGGTTATGGTTTTAAAGAGCAGGTAAACAGGAAATACATACGGAGTGACAATGATTGTGAACGAGAGCAAATTATTGCGTGTGAACAAAAATGTTAGAAAGTGAGAAAAAGAAAAGAGAAAAAGGGAGAGAGCCATAAGAGGAATATGGTTGATGACAAAATATACTTTTAGAACGAAAGCATGTACATTAAGAACCAGGCGATGAGTTATTTGAATTCACTAAAATATTATTTAAACTCATTTACTTATTATACTTGCTATTAAAATTTAAAAATTAAATTTATACCCTCCACACCCATCTAAATACTAAATCTAACCTTCTAAAACCAATTTCCTATGTTAATAATAATTTTAAATAAACTCATTATGATTACTTACAAGCCCATTAATCAAGAACATGAAATCAAAATTTTATTTACGATTTGTTGAATCAACTTGCTTGATTTGCGTGATTATTATTTTAGTGGTCAAACAAAAATCGATTCAAATATGCAAATAAAAATGGCTTCAAACAAAAAAGGAAAAAAAATACATTAAATTATAGAAATTAAAGAAATATTAGGACTAAAGCTTTCTCTCTCCAACATTTCTCAACTCTAAAAAAAAAGTCTGTCTATGCAATACTTTCTCTCTCAAAGTTTTAATTTTGACCATTCAAGTTACAAAATGAAAAAAAAAAAAAATAAAGCCGGATACAGAGACTGATCAATTTAGTTAAAATGTACCCTTGATTGCGATTGGCTTTGGATTTGTTTTGTAGACAAATTTCGTTGAAAAAAAAATATTTATCAAAATTCTGTAATTTCAATGAAAAAAATCGGAAAAAATTTATCAAAGTAATTATATATGTGAAATGGATGCGAGAGTGAATCATTTTATTTATCTTGTTGTGTTGAACTTCACAGTAAATTACACAATTGGTAACTTTGTAATAATTTTTTTTAATAAAAAAGTGGGTATATTTTTTACTTTGATGAATTCAAATAACCCCACTCTAAAAAATAATGTTATTTTGTGAATTATTTAGTAGAGTATTTAAGGGATTTGACGAGGGATTTTCAGTAATACTAATAGTTCCACTCTTTTTTAAAAATAATATGCGATGCAGTTCGTGGCCCATTGTTTGAGTAGCCCAAGTCTTGGATTAGCTTTATGTCTTGATGTCTGGCCTTTTCAGCCAGATCCAACCGATTGGAATTTCAGTAAGAGTGATACTTTTCACACCCCTACAATATCCCTATATCACCCGTCTTTGGTTATCGTGGTTGTATGGTTACTGTAAATTACATAAAAAAGATAACTATGAAATTCCAATTAAACTAAATGTATTTACAAATCATGGACCTAATTATATTTTAATCCTAATATATGATATTGTTACCTTTGTTGATAAAATCAAAATAATTTTGAAATAGTGAAGAAATAAATAATTTAGTAACAATAATTTTATTTATGAAAAAATATGGTTACAAAATTTGTTATAAATGATTGTGATTTAATTGAAATTTTTTTATAAATTTATGCCTTTTTTATAATTTCATTAAAAAAGAGATAAAAATGCAAAGTGAGATTTCTTAAGAGTTTAGAAGAGGTGTTAAAAGCACTACTATTTTGCTAAGTGTAACTCCAGTAGCAAACAGACGGGACATTTTAACTTTAAGCTGAATTATTGGCACCCCTTGAATATTCTCTTAAAACTCCTTTTCGGTAATATTTATTTTGATTCTAAAATTATCCTTGTAATCAACATTCCTAATTTTTTATTATTTTTTATTCTTTAAGCAGTTTTCTCACTCTTAAAATCATAGTCTCCTATTTATTTCTTTTCCAGCACTCTATAAAAAGTTATTTTATTGATAAATTTATGAATGAGAATCATTTGACTTGAAAAATATGGTTTAAAAATAGTTTAAAAAATAAAAATAGTTAATCTACAAATGAAAGAAAAATAAAATTGGGAAAAGATTGTTTTAGATTTAGGCAAACAAATAAATGCGTGAGTGGTCATATATTAACTGAAAAAGACAAAAAAAAAAAAAAAAAGGGGGTGAGAGAAAGACGGATGCTAAGCCAAAATTGCCCTATTTCACTAAACGGGTATTCCTACACGTGGCAGCTAACCCACGGTCGTGGAACGTGGAGGACTCTCACCTTTTGTTCATTTTTTTGGGAAATATTTTTATTGCATCATATTTAATCAAATTAATTCGTGCCAAAACAAAACTAATTTAATTATATTTTGTATCCAAAATAGGAAAAAAAATCAACTCTCTCTTAAATCCATTTTCAATTGTCGCCTCCCGATTAAAATTGACCAAAATTGTCTGGTCCATGTTTACACGGCCAGAATACCAGCTGTCATTTGTCAACAAATATTATAGTGGGCGCGCATGTGGAACCCACTAAATTGTTATCCTGTCAAATAAACCAATTAATCTTATCCCTAATATGTCGCCATAAAATGTCAAGAAAACAAAAAAAAATCTGAAACCATGAATGATTAAGTTTTTTTTTTTTTTATACAATGGAAACAAAATTCAATATCAAGAAAAATTCCGCCATGATATCATTGTATGTGTCAACCCGTAATTATCATTTTGATGCAAACATTGAAAAGCATTTGAAAACACCAAAAACAACCACAATTCAGCAAATGCATAAATGGTGATGTCATATATCAAATAATGCATCACGTCGACGTCGGTTTATAAGATAATGAGGATCTAAAAAAGATATTTTAGATAATTTAAAAAAAAGAAGAAATTTTATTTTAAGGTATTGCTATCTCATAATTATTTTACATGTTATCATTTTTGTATTAAATAATTATTTTAAAATTATTATAAGGTATATTATTTGTAAGTAATCCGTGCCCTGCTTTTGTCTGTGACTGCAGTATATTTGTCGGGGCCTTCATTTTCTCATCCCACGACCGCACGACTAACAGTAACAACTGACAAGCGCTTTCGCATTCAAATTCACATCGGTAATCCATTCGCTTAAATAATTATGACCTTTTTCAGAATTATTACCCAAAATAATTCATATTGTCAAACAAGCACTGCTTGCAACCATTGTCTCTCTGTTTCGAGTGTCAAAGCAATTAAGAATTAATAAACGCATTTCATGCTTGAACGTGAAGGATTAACAAATAACTTTCTTTCTTTCTCAGCCAACTAGAAAAATCAAAACTTGTAAATTGTTTTACTTTATTTTCTTGTTAGCTCTACTTACGTTAGTTCTAGCCATTAATGCTTTCTCTCTTTTTGTTTCTGCTTTTTAGTCCCCACATGGCATTTTCTCAATTCTCTTCTTACCTTTTCTTTGAAGTTTGAATGAAGGAGTTTTTTTCACCCTTTCAATTATCAGAAAAATTTAAAAAAAAAAGATGAGAAAGAACACAAGTCCAGTAGTACAGGAATCAGACACAATGACCCACTTGGATATCTGGAAGAAATTCAAGCGCTTGAACCCTCTTGAGCCTTCTTTGGGGATTCTTGGTTTCATCTTGGTGGCTGCTATATTCATTGGCTGTTTCTTTTACTTGGATTACCGGACTGTTACCCGACGCTTGCATTATCATGACCCTTCTTGGCTTGGACTAGCTGTCCCATTTCCTTCTTATCCTTCATCATCATCATCATCAGCAGCAGCAGAAGAACCATTGGGTCTGGGTGTGAATGAACGGCCGGGATTTCTTGATGAAGGTGCTGGGGTGTGTGATGTTTTTGATGGCAACTGGGTTTGGGATGATAACTATCCATTGTATCAGAGCTCAGATTGCTTGTACCTTGATGGAGGGTTTCGTTGTTTAGAGAATGGCAGGCCTGATAATTTCTACACCAAGTGGCGTTGGCAACCTAAAGCCTGTAATTTGCCCAGGTTTGTTTATCTTTTGTTGTCGTATGTTTGGTTTCTGTTGGTTGCTGAGAATGTGTACTGGTTAGTTTCTGCCCTTTATGGAGATTTTATTTTGTACGCGTGCCATATAATTTGGTCTTATGGTTATGCAAGTTCTTGAAGAATTCTGTTAGCATTTTAGTAATAGAGTGATTTTTGCAGCTATGTTAAGCACTTTTGCTGGGTTTATTTCTTTGAATGCTGCTCTTTAATGCTGATTGAAGTGTATTTCGATTTCTATTAAATTGATTTGGAATACTGTAGGTTGAGCATCTCTCCTGTATTGACACATTGCACAAAACTTTTACCCTTCATTACTCCTAATGTGTAGAACCGTGCTTGTGTTATGAATTTGCATCCAATTTGATTGTCTTCCTTCTGTGTTGAGAACAGATTTGATGCAAAGAATATGCTGCGAAAGCTCCGAAACAGGAGGCTTGTATTTGTTGGTGACTCTATTGGAAGGAACCAATGGGAGTCCCTGCTTTGCATGCTAGCCTCTGCTGTTACCAACAAGTCTTCGATTTATGAGGTGAATGGGGAACCGATCACGAAGCACAAAGGTTATTTGGTTTTCTTGTTTAAGGACTATAACTGCACGGTTGAATACTTCAGGTCTCCATTTTTAGTGGTTCAAGGCCGACCTCCAGCCAAGGCTCCAAAAGAGGTGAAGCTGACGTTGAAAGTGGATCAATTGGACTGGAGTTCTAGTAAATGGAGAGATGCGGACGCACTGATTTTTAACACAGGGCACTGGTGGAATTTTGAGAAGACTATAAGAGCGTATGCATTATCTATATTACAGCTCTCTGTTTTTCCTTTTCTGTTCTCTCCTGAGAGCTGGTTTGTCTTATACATGTTGACATATAGATATTCATATTTGCCCCACCATCAAATGTACAGTTCTTATTTGTAGCTACTCTGGTGGTAAAGGTGAACATTAAGTTTTGGGAGAGGAGAACATATATTTCAAATTCTTTACCGATAAAGATTTGAGCTTCAAATTAATCTTATGTTCATGATAGGATCCTGAGTATGTCCGTTATGGTATCAAGGATTTGTTTAAGAAGTTATATTATGACGAGTACTTTTGGTGGGAACAGAAAAGATATATCTTAGTTGCCAATATTTTACACATGGCACAAAATATATGCACTTTTTATCTTATTCAGGTACAAAACACTTTAAGGTCACTTTCACTGGCTTCTGTCTGGTAAATGTTCCTTGCTAACTTGTTTGAAAGAATTACTTTTAAGCAACTCACAACATGAAAATGTTATCAGGGTGTGAATACTGCAAGTAATACTGCTTATGTTTTCTTGTGCATCCCTTGCATGTGACAAACTGAATGCTGCTTAGTTCAGGAATTTCTTAGAACATATTAATGGGAAACCTACCATTTTTCTACGTATAATATGATGCCTGATCTTTGGATTCCTGTTGTTTAGGGGTTGTTATTTTGAAGAAAGGGGGAAGGTAGAGAAGAATATGAGTGTTGAAACTGCATTCCAGAAAGCGATTGAGACATTGATTCATTGGATTGGCAGTCAGGTTAATATGGACAAGACCCAAGTTCTCTTTCGAACTTATGCTCCTGTGCACTTCAGGTTCAGCTCAACTCTCTTCTTTTCCTTTTGTCCAAAATAAGTTTTTCCTTGCTGTCTCATTGAGCTTTAAAGCTCCTTCGTGATTTTGCTTATGCATATCCTGGCATTGACACTGCTTTTATCGGAAGGATATGATATCATCTTTCTTCTAAACATAGTGCCTTGAAGTAGACAATATAACAATGAGGCAATACTGCATCAGTTTTCTCCTTTACCATTTAAATTAAATCAAAAGGTTCTGAACATTTTTTGGAATAATTATATTTATTATTTATTTATTTTTTGGCTGGAAACATCAGATTATATATAAGCTGTTAACAATAATACGACCTTTAAAGATTTGCCTAGTAAGGTTCTAGAAATCCAAATTGAATCACCTCACAATGGAAAAATGAATGGAGTGTCTGCTCTGACTTCTGCAGTGTGTATGTATATTGCATGGTTAATTACTTATTATTAGTTAAGACTGAGCACCAACTCTGCTATATTATGTGAAACCATGATTGATCATTAAAAATATTAGTTAGATGTTACAGAAATGGGAATTGGAATTCTGGTGGTTCCTGTCACTTGGAAAAGCTCCCTGACTTGGGTCCATTACCTGCTCCACCTGGAATTCATTTCAAAATAGTAGCCGATGCATTATTGAAGCACAGGAATGAGTCACAAGTTATGAACTTGGGTTTGTTGAATGTGACAGACATGACATCTCGTAGGAAAGATGGCCATTCTTCTGTTTACTTTTTAGGCCCCAAGACAGGTCCAGCACCTCTCCACCGACAAGATTGCAGCCACTGGTGCTTGCCTGGTGTCCCTGATTCATGGAATGAGCTTCTTTATGCACTTTTTCTCAAGCAGGAGATTTCCCATGCACAAAATTCAGCCAAACATCCTCAGGCGCCGCTGTAATGATAAATTTACAAGAAATTAACAAGAAAATGGCACATATTCTTTGAACCTAAAGGGCAAAATTAACTTCTATAAAGCTGATGAGTGATGGTGATGGCTTCTCTCTAGTTGATATCTCTTGTTCATCCATTCGGCCTATCAGGTTCGGCTCCAAATTTGTTGTTTTTTGCAGCAAAACAGTATTTGCCATGAATCCCAGATTTGGGTGAATTCACATGCATTTATCAGAAACAAACCATCACCATAGTAAGTGTTTGTTTACAGTTAGTTTACACGTAGATGTAAAGTCGATGGTGGAGAGATATAGTCACACTGCTGCTCCCATTCTGTGTAAAGTTTTGGGGAAAAAGAAAAGAAAAAAATCCAAGGACTTTTGAGAGTCCTTGATATACCCAGTGAATTTTTATGTACATGGAAAATTCTGGATACTCGATAGATTTTTTCTTTTTTTCAAAATCTCTGTTCAACATTATTAAGTTTCTGGATTATATTTGTCAATTGTTGAAAATTCTTCTCTAAGGTGTCGAACAACATATCACCATTCGCTGTAAAATGCAAGTTGAACTTCCTTTCATAAATGATTTGTGCTCTTTTATTATTTAAAAAAAGTATCAGTACCTTGTCCCTCAATTCATTCTATAAATGCCACTTAAATTCAAATCAGACTACATTTCACTTTAGATTTGACAACAAAAGGATTCCAATTCATTTGGAGTTCTCTGATATGTTTTTCAAAATCGTTTAAATGAGCTAAACAGTGAAGAATTTGCATTTGTTGAATATCACAAGCATGACAGCTTGGAGAAAAGATGGGCATTCATCTTTGTACAACCTGAATCCTGATGCTGGCCTAAGGCTTATCCTCATCTACGATTGCAGTCACCGGTGCTTGCCTTGTGTCCCCGATTCCTAGAATGAGCTTTTCTATTCGCTTGTTCTCAAGCGAGAGTCTACTCGCTCGAAGAAGAATCGGTAATTAGCTACTCGTTCAGATATGAAGCCCTGAAACAGAGGTTTGGTTCTATCTCTCCGTGACATTTTCACAAACACTTGTACAAACTCTCATTTTCAGTTTAGCACCCCGAAATACAGCTGTGAAGACTCCGGACTCAGTGTATCTTTTTCTCCATAATATTATTATTATTGATTACAAAATAAAATATCATAAGATTGAGCAATCTCTGTTCCACGATTTGCTGACTGTTTAGCAATTTGATCAATAGAGGATAATACGTTTTCCTAACCCAAATGGAGAAACATTTTATATGCCAATCAAACAAATTGAAAAATAAATGGTATTAGCACTAAACGAACAGAGTGCCCTGCAAGTCACCCACGCATGGCGTCTTGTGGTTTGATGGATTATCAGTCATGCAGGGTCAATTTTAATTGGAGCATAGACACAGCCCGCATACTCAAAGATGGAATTGGATAGAGACGTACCAAGAAGATGTGGACAAATAACAGCAGAAAGATCAAAATTCACTTTACGGAAACGACAGTTAAAGCCTTGTGCATATGCTTTGAATAGAACACGTGTTCCCGTTATATTGTGAGATTTAGCGTGTTAATCCCAAGTTGCTTTGATTTAACGCGTAGTGGATCATAATTCAGAATTGTGGAACCACCAATCAATGTACTGAGACCTTCATGCGTCTGTAATTGGATAAAGCAAGGAAAGAACAGAGAAGATGTGGCTTCCAAACAAAAACAGGAATCATTTCACTAAAAAAAGATAACGTTTGTTCATTTGCACACACGTTGTGCTAAAGCGAGAAACATACGAGATAAAATTGCAGATCTGTTAGGACTTGAGATCGATTAAGAAGCGGGCCTTTTAATCATCAAAGGGATATTGCTCATACCTCATTGTACAATCGTGGAGCACTGAACGAGATCCTATCCTGCTTGGACAGGAACCAAGCATTGCTGTTTTGGCCGCACCAAGACAAGAAGTGCAGTCTGGGCTTGTTAGATTTTTGTTACAAGCAGCATGACCGTAGGCAAATGCATTAGGATAAGGTGATATGTTGCAGTAATCATAATCTTTGCTTGCAGATGTTGCAGTCTCCAAGTCTGCAAGAACATACGCTAAACTTATGGCGAAAGGATCTCCGTGTGTGTACTCTCTGGAGTTGCAGAGAACGTTTGTCACGTTTGTATTGGGAACACTCGTAGCATTTCTGCAGAATATAAACAACATTCCAATCATAATCACTGCTAATTTTCGAAGCAAATCCATCTCTTTTCTATGTTTTAGATAGGAATGAAGTTCTTGTTGACTTTATGCAGATTTTTGGCTTTGGATTTTCCATAAAAAAAAAAAAGTTTGAAGAATGCTTTTTGTGATTTGTCTTTATTTATTTGTATTTTGTTGAAATGTTCCTGTTCTACTGTTTGTAGCTGTTAAATTAATTTCATATGGAACAAATTAGGTAGCTGCTGTATTGAAAACTACTATTGTTTCTCTTCATGTAAAGCATGTGAAACATCTCTATCATTGCTTCGTGTATTTTGAGTCATAAGCAAGATACAAAATAGAGAGTGATTAGAGTACGTGAAAGAGCATATTTTATAAAATAGAACTAATTAGATAAAATATTTGATATATAGTTTTAAATCTATGATTTTTTTTAAATAAATTTAGAATCACAATTTATGTAGGATGGTATGATGATCACGGTATTTTTTGGAAGGCATAACTTAGGCTATAGATGTCTGTTTTCACTATATAATATTGTTTCAAGTCTTACGAGAGATGAATCAAACCCAAAACTGCTTATGCTACTCTACTCGTGGTTAAATTGTAAATTTTGTTCATTTACTAGTCATTTTGTAGTTTTTAGTTATTTTCCTATTTTTCCTATAGCTTTAAGGATTTTTTTTTACAAATTTTAGATTCCATTAAATTAGAAGAATTTTATTATAAAGTAATATTTCAAATTAGCCGACTTTGATGAATTTAGTATAAAAGGGACTCAAAATTCTAATTGTTGTCATTAAAATTTTTTCAATTAAATTTTGATTTTTCAAAAGCGTAATCCCTCTTATTTATCAATCTTTTACATTTCGGTATCGTCAACCATCAGTGATAATTCCAATTATATACGTATATCACAAGTCAGAAAACCCTTCTAGCAGCAAATGGTTTTATATTTTATGTAGCTGCTCGGCATCGGAATTGAGGGGCAAAACTAAGCCTTGCTCTCCGCTTTGAAATGGGATATTGCTGGGTCGAAATGGTAATTTGACTCGGTCTACATAATTTTCTTGTTTCTTTTGTCGTTTTAATATTGTTTTTCTTGGCCTCCGGGTTATTATTCCATGTAACGTCTCTCTCTTAATTTCAATAGGACAAGGGGACGTTTAAAGGCTGTTTGTTTATTTTTCTTAAAGAGGTCGCCTTCTAATTGTTGTGCGCGGTCCTTGGAGGCTTCCACTGTCCGATTATTACAGATATATTTATATTTTTCCGGATGCAACAAATTTTCAATATTTTTCAATTGAGGACATTAGTTTTTCCATTCGTATCAAATTGGTCCACAACTCGTATTGAACTGACTGAAATTCCTTTAGTATCAATTTACATTAGATACCCTCGCATTTTCATGTTCAACATTCATCCCAAGAAACTTTTGCTTTCTTGAAACATACATGTACCTGCGTTTCAAACGAGCCAAAAATTGGCACATGCTTCTCTTGGATCTGTACATACATAAAATATGTATGCTATATCTGTATCTTAGAAAAACTAGCTATTTTTTGTTAGCATGAAAGCCGGCAAGTTCTCCAAGTTCTGCAACCTCCTTTGTCAATTCTTCCACTTTATCAACCATCTCCATCAACGAAAATACAAAGCTTGCGAGTTCGAGTGCATCGGTACTCTCGTCCACGCCTGCTAGCGCAGATGGAGTAATGATTAGGTTTAATTCTTGTCTGATTGCCTTCAGCTTTGGCATTATCAAAGCCGCTGTCTCACATTTATTCATTTTCTTCATGCTCCCTCCAAGCTCTCTTAGTGTCCATGCAAGTGATGACCCTACTATTTCACACGGTTCTTTGATTGATGCTCTCAGGTTTTGTAAACACTGGCGACATACAACAGTATATACAAAAATAAATTAATCAACTTGTGACATTTGGTTATTGGAAGGAGAAATTTTTTTTTAAAAAAAAAAAACTAGAGGGATAAATGCTTTGTTTAGATATTATATTTTAGGTTGTTTGCTTATTTAGTATCCTATATTTCAAACATATCCCAAGATACTCTTGAACTACCCTCCAGCCTCACTTTTTCTTTGCCTTTGTAATAATACCATTACAACAATTATAGGGGCATTAATAAAAAGAAAAAGAATTAGCTTACCAAATTGACCCCAAAAGTAAAATAAAAATATGTAAATTTTTTATTTTTAAATTTAATTTAGTAAATTAATATTTTTTTTCTTTTTATTAATGGCTAAGATTGTTATAAGGGTATTAATTTAAAAAAATAAAAAAATAAGTGCAGAGTTGTAACATAAATAAAAACAAAAATATTTTAAAATATTTTTTAAAATATAGGACTAAACAGTAGTCCCAGTACCAAACCTAAAAAAAAGAAAAAAGAAAAAGAAGAAAGAAATCATACCCGTCTAGGAGATTGAAGACAGCCTTTGAGGGAAAGAACATTTGCAGCCATATCACGAAGAACCTCTCCGATTTTTAGGTATTTTTTCCAAGGGTAAGACAATCCAAATTTCCCATGCCAGGGTTCCCATCTTGCAAAATTTGCCTGAGAAAATGCACGATAGCTTTTTTAATAATCATGGAGTTGATTTTGATATCCAAGCGTACGCAAAAGTGGCTTTGTAGTTTATTAATAATGAGTTATAGTGGGCTTTTAAGGAGCAGTAACGAAGTGGGTGAAAAGAATAATTCACTTACCAGTGATTCGTCCTTTGCCTTTGAATGGAGTACTGATTTACAAGAGCTGAAACTAAAACCGGCCCGGTTTTCTTTCTCGGCGTCAACTTTGAAGTACTCCTCCAAGCATCCTACAATAAATAACTTCTTCAATTATTAATTATATATAATAACCGTTTCAATTATAATTAATATATGAGATTCCAAAAAATCAATAGTTTTGATTGAATATTAAGCTGGATCTTTTTAACTGATCAATTATTGAAGAAATTTACACACCTTCAATGGAGCGAGCGAGGTGTTCGAATTTTGAGGTTAAAGAGTCATGAAGTTCATCACTAGCCCATATAGGGAAAACAAGCAAACTGATGAAAATGCAGATAACGAAACCCATAACAATTGTTGTTAGACGTTCACGGGCTAATTGCATGACCTCTTCGGCTCGCAAGCCAGATACCACCACCAGACTGAAAGTGAGGATAAATATCATGGCTCCGTAGTCATATCTTTTTTTTATGCTAGGAACCAATCGAGTGTACGTTGCTGCTGCACCTGAAATGTAACAATCATAATTAATTTGCACGTGTTATATATATCTTAAGTTAATTAGATGCTGTTGGGCCTCAGTTATTTATGTGTGTAAAGATTATAGGAATAATATTTACCAATTATGAAAACAGAAATGCCAACAACAATGCTGCTGCCAGTCCCACCAACTCCTTGAGCAAAAGCTGCTGCTAAGCACCCCAATCCACCTCCTAATGTAGTTCCGATTCCTCGATTTAAGCCTTTGCTAAGTGTCGCACCTATAGTGTTTTATAAAACAAGTTTGAAATATTGATTAAGAGACTAGCACATGCACAGCTCGGATCAGCACTGATATCTAAATTCCATTATAAAACGAATGTGTAACTAAAACAAACCTGCATAGAACTCAAAGATGACCACGACGGTCATTATGGCCCACATGGCATTTTCACCAACTTGCTTAAAGAGAGGATCAAGTAGATAGAGAAGAGAAACCGAAACAAGAGCAATTCCAACTTTGACACTGTGAGTCAATTTTCTCAAGTCATATTTGCTGTTTACTTCCCTAACAAAGCTAATAATAGGAAGAAAAAAGTCTCGAAATTTCTTCTTCTCCTTAGGAGCCACTTCCTCGCCATCGGGAATAGCAATCACAGTAGAATCCATATTGGTAAATTATGAAAAAGAGGAAAAAAAAATATCTCTCTACTCCTTTCCCTTTGCTTTGTGCAAGATTTCACTTTCTTCTTGACAAGTTAGGCTGAGGGCTAACCTATATATATACTATCATCCCATGAGAGTATTGTAGTAATTGCGTTGATTTCTAAAGTGGACATAAGCCTTTTGCACTTCTAATTACCGAATTGGCGTTAAGTAATGGAAGATGAAGTACCAGATATTTGTTTGTGCAATTTTTATCTTGAATAAGCGAAAATTTTAATTTAATTTTGTGATCGAAACTCTAGTGACTATTAATGAAGTGGCTTTAGTGGAACACGCTTGCATGGCATGAGTGTACCTCCTGATACAGACAATGCTCTGTTCGCCAACACACTTCCCATCCGATTGTGACAGCCGATCACTAGACATCTACAGTAAACTGAGAATGGCTCTTTATATAAATTGGTATGTGCATGACTATGACTAATTCATCGTATCTTTGCCTCTAATTGGCCTTAATTAATGCAACAACTAGCAAGTTGCATAATTTTAAGCCTTTATAAGAGACCGTGCCTTGACTCAGGAATTATCGCTAATTTTCAGACAGCTTACCGATTGTTTTAGTATATAGGCTAGGGTGTCATGTAATCATGTGCTTGAAGACTGTTCTATCAAAATGATTCTTCTATACATATATGAATTTTCTGCTTATATTTGGAGAGTATTTTATTACCGTATTAAGCTATATATAATTTGTTGCTTCAAATTAAACTGGACCGAAAACGAGTCGAATATTGAAAATAGCTATAAAAGTGGAATATATTTTACAAGACTAAACGGGTTGAAACTGCGAAGTTTAGTGATGATTAAATGGAAAATCATACCACTTATCCATAGTGGAGAATATTTAGGTCTACGCCACTTTATATTGTCTGTTGCGTGATCATGTTGACTATATTTCTTTAATAATTAAATGCTTGAAATTTATTTTCATGTGAAGAATATAAATTTCACTGTTATTCATTCCTAAGCAGTTAAGCATAAAGGCTCATTTATATAGAATTGAAAATATGAAAAGGAAAATATTGCAGTTATAATGTCTAGGAATTTGATTGATTTACATAGATTGATTCAACTGATCTTAATTTTGATTGATAATCGATCTTAATGTCCATTGATTGTTCTTCATCTTTACTTTTATTCTTCTCATACCTTACTCAAAATTGTTCTTTGAAATTACTCATTTTATTTTTAGTATCTAAAGAAATAGGCAGGATGGGATTCTTTTTTTTTTTTTTTTACCAAACCATGTTACGATCATTGAGTATTTGGTAGGTTTAAATAACTCATTACGACACAATCAGTCGGAGTCCAGCGCCCTTTTAGGAACCAAATAAAATCCATCATCGATTTGATAGATTCCTTTTAGGGTACTATACAAACCATTTTGTTCCAATGAGTTGGTTAATTCATATAATTAGCATGTCCCCGTTGTTTATAAATTCTGTTAAAGTACATATCTAATATCATCATTAGTTTAATATGACAAATTTACTCTTCAGTTGAACCTTTTTTTTGTCATTTTTTTGTACTTATTATTATTTTTTTGTCATTTCTTGCTTAAACTTTAAATTTAACACACACGCACACACACATATATGCATGTATATTACTCTCTAATGGATATTATCCCTATTTATAAGGGCTGTACCAAGTCAAAATTTATCATCCGCAAGCCTGGTCCAAAAAAAAAAAAGGATAATATTTACTGTTTTTGTGTGGCTATCATCCTGATACATAAAAGGATGAAAGTGGTAAGTATAAATGTCCAAATACCAATGAAGTCTTAGCTCATAGGCAATAATGACATGCATGTTCCATGATACTTGTTAAAATCGCTGAATTAGGTCGACGGTTTGTCAAATCCTATTGTTAAATGAATACAAGGAACCATTTGAAGTTCATTATGTGTAAGTCGTTTTCTATATTAATTAAGGTGGATGATTTGTCGCTTTTGTAGTGTACGAAAATTGTACCATTCATGTAATTTCCAAGCACTAACTTAAAAGGCAAATTAACTACCACGCGGTTTTTGGTGGTGGATCACAACCATGCGTTTTGAAATTAAGAGAAGGACAAAAGAAAAAGCAAGGAGATCAATTTTATAACTGCAGACGATAATTTAATTAATATGCATCCAGATGCACCAATCAAATTGTATTTATTTGGTTTTTAATTTGTTAGTGCATTATACTTTATTTTATTTTCAGTGCGCGTCGTGATCACTGTGCTCAAGTGACATTGACAAAACTCCGTCGATGCGAAACCTACAAGTTCATTTACATTCTCTCTAAAATCACAGTACCAAAGAAGCCAGCGGTAGTGAATTTATTAAATTAAATTAACAAATAAATATCTAAAAAGTAAATAATTAACAAAATATTAATGAAGAACTTGAATATGCTGTACATATCTAATTGATACTAAAATTTGGATCGACAATAAAAGTTGAGTAAGAGTTTGCTCACTTAGAAAATGAGCAGTAAGGGAGTTTGATGTCCTCAAAATGAAGAGTTTGGTGATCGGAATCTTATAAAATAACAACTTATTAGGGGTCGCCAGAACTGTTTTCGGCTCAGACCACGATAATAAATAAATAGTAAGAGAAAGAAAAGAGAGTAAGAGAAAAGGCCTAGAGAATATTATATTCCTCCTCCAATATGCATGTTTCTTATGTATACTGTGATTATGTATCTTTATCTTTGAATAGTGGCTCCTTTATAAAAGAAAAAATAGTCAAAAGTATAATTGAATTAAAAAAACTTATCTCTAATTTTATAGGATTTGGGTTTGATGAGAACTAAAACTTGTATTGTTTTATGCTATTTAGATTAGGATATGTTATTGGACATGAGTCCTTAAGTTCAGGATCAGTACAAATATGAGTATAACATATCCTTTCGATCATTTTCAACTTCCAAGCTTTGAGGTTGCACTAAGAAATGGGGTAGGTTTTAGCTGTAGAATTTGGTGGGATACGTAACTCGATCGATCAATTTTCTCTTTCTAATGAAAAATAATCTTTTTATACACATCAGCGTGGAATATTTAAATCTTCCTGGAGGTAGGAGTCCAAAAGAAAATGATATGGTTATGTTTGTTTATTTGGACAGTTGATTTCATCAACATCATCGTTCGCGGAAACTGCCTTAGCGGTGATATACACACGTGCTGTGTATCAGAAAGCTATTGACTTGATGATGACGACAGGCGTGCCTAAGCAATAACCAAACATACCTAAAAAGCCACGATCAGCAGTAGCTTAAGCTTCTGGAATCCGTTTATCTATCCATCCTCGAATAAATATGTCAAAAATCCGCGCCACGGAGGTCATCCGTACGCATTTGTTTGTCCTTGCCATCTAGTTTTTCATTTTGTATGGGCAATTCTAATTGGCCTTTCTTGTTGGGTTCCACTTCTATCCTATGTAATTATTTATCGAGCAGTGGATGACGACGATTCATCCACTGCCACTGCATCCCACCGGGCCGGAGCAGAGCGCCGTTAGAATAATCAAGGCAAACTAATAGGGAGGATCCACAGCTTCCAATCGACCACCGCCATCAAATTCTTAAACCATTAACATTATGCTTAACAATTTTCTGCTGAGTCTTCACGTTTGATGAGGAATAAGAGCACCGTAGTATTATCTATACCATCTTTTTTCGTTCGCCATTTATTCTACTGTATTAAAACCATGTGAATTTGTGGTTAATGTTGCATAAATTAACGTGCATGCAACGATGGAATAAGGAAATTAAAAATTAAAATGTGTTACTGTTTTTGTGTGGCTATCACCCTGATACATAAAAGTGAGGAACTTGTTTATAGCATCACCATCGGCAGCTCTTTAATCTTCCATAACTAAATCTTGCTCAAATCTTCTTTAATTTCTACGCACTTCCAAGTGCTAATAATGTAAAATCTTGAATACAAATCTCAAACTTGAGTGTTACAAGGTCAAATCCTTCGTTATTTAGGAACTATAAAGCAGAATGATTGCTTTCTATCTTAACTATTAATTAGAAAATACTTATTATCAATTGACAGAATGATTTAATAATTGATTTAATCTCCATTGATTAATTATTATTTCCATATTATGTTAATTATATTATTTTCTTTTTTGTTTCTAACACTTATAAAAATTGAATAGTTGTACTCATTGAAATTTATTTTCTCCGTTTCATTCATTAATAAGTTTCACTTCAGACTTGACCTTTTCTTTAGTTTTTTGTCTTCAAGCTTAAATTAGTCGCTTGTCCATTAAATATGGACACTCTCTTGGAGAGGCTAGTGCTCCTCTTATGATAACCAAACTTCCCTGTTTGATTTGTTGTTGACTGTTTTCCTTTTTTTTTTTGAAAGGAAAAGTTGACTATTGACTTGCACTAGGGACCTAACACCGATTATGAATAAAAATATCTTTTAATTTTTTGATTGAATCTAGTGCTCAGCTTTTTAAAGTGTTGTCCCACATAATGTTTATGGTACAAATAAGATTCAATTAAAAACATATTCTTGCTCGCTACCAATCAGAACTTGTATAAAGATCACTATAAAATTCATATCAATATCAAATTCAAGTCCTTTTTAAATCTTTTTCTTCTCTTCCCTCCATTTTCGGGGATCGTGATGAGCAAGAGATAATGAACAATTAAGGGTGGAGGATATCACGACTATCCATTAATGCACAGTTAATTTTGTTTACCTAAAGCTGAAAAGATAGAAAGGGCAATGGGCAGCGTAAAAAGAGGCACTTTTCACGTTCGAAGATCCATTTGAGGCCTTATATTTAGAACATGGGCAATTGAGAGTCTATGATCCCGACATGGCACCATTTGATTCGACCAGCTTCTTTCAATTTATCCTACATTTTAATTGCCTCACCTACACATCATTCTAATCCTTGCCGTAAGAAAAGTTTAATATTGAGCACTAATGCCATGGTGGGTACGTGGGTTAAAATCATAGCAAATTTTCGAAGCCTTTTGACTTTTTTTTTAAAAAAAATTGATTACGACAATCAAACTATAACTCGTATTATATGAGACTATTACTGATATTTACAATTAAACTATAACTCATATTTACATGAGACTGTTACTCAAACTAGTGTACATAATTTTTTTTGAAGCATGGCTCAAATTTTCACCTGCACTAATATTCGAATAACTATTATTCTAATCACATTGGTAAGAGAGTAGATTGACTCAACGCTTTGTAGGGGCTTGAACTAGTGAGCCCAACACTCGGGCAAAGGCCGAGTGGTTCGAAGCTTTTTGACTTTGAATGAGTTGAAGAGGCATAAGTTTTGACTTTGGAATTAGATAATTTGGTGCTGTTATATGATATTTTCTTCGTCTTGTTTTTTTAAGTTTAAAATAATAAAAAAGTTAGGGTTTAAACAATTATGCTTGTTGTAAGTTACTACAAATATAGTGGCGCCTTATAAGACTCTGGAGTTTGTTTTGATTTGACTCAATTATAAATCCAATTGGAAAAATATGAGATAGTACAATAAAAAAAAAATCTATGATGGAGCGTTTAAATTGTAGCTTCAAGTGCGATTAAGCCAGTTTTTGTTAAAGTGAGCAACAAATGGATAATAGAGTTTAACAAAGAGAGCACAAAGTCACAAACACGATAAAGTTTGATAAATTGATAGAAGAGAAGGAAGATAACAATAAGTGGAGAGTCCACTATAGTATAAATAAAACTACACTTCTCTGCGGCTGCAAATAAAAAGAGAGTGGGATTTTGGTGCTTCAAGCATTAGAGCTAGCCACAGAAAAATCCAATCGTTTTAGCTAAGTTAGATAATTAGAAAAATCCAATCGTTTTAGCTAAGTTAGATAATTGTTTCCGGCACTCACTTTTGTTGCAAAATTAGGAAGTTTTTTTGCGTGTTTGAAATTAATTATTGCCTTACCTAAAATGAATAAGACTATAAAAGCACCACATCTTTATCTATCGTTTAATTATGAAATCAGGCAAAATATCTTGCACGCTTAATAAGTTTTTTTCCCCTTCTATTTATTTATATATATTATTTTAAAAGATAGAGAAATGAATAAAATTCAAATTAATTTTTTAATGTTTATCTCCTTCACGATTTGGACTTAGGTGACCAAATAAATAAAATTACTTAAAACCCGATTGGCCTAACCCTAAAGACAAAATATAAAATATATTGAAAAATTTTGCACCCTTAATAAGTTAATACTGCATAAAGACCTTTACAAGAAACTTTTTAAAAATATGAAGCTTCAAGAAATTAGATTTTATTGGTGTTTTGTCATTGTAAATTTTACTAATGCAATTAGCTAGTTGATTTGATTTCACAGTTCAATTTGTCTCTCCAATTGTTCACATTTAATAAAATGGCGATGCCACTCAGCCTTTGGCCAAGTGGTGGAACCAACCAGGAGAGCTTTGGTTCGAGCTCCCATGGAGACTCACCTCCATAATTAGTAAATTGTGGAGTAAAAATTACAAAAAAGTCATTCTCCCTTACGAAATGCAAGTAGAATAGTGATGTCTTTCATTTGCTAGGGTTATTAATCTAGGCATGCATTTCCATATAAAATTTAATGTAATATCATAAGTCTTAATTGTATATATCTGATTGTAAATATCAGTATATCTGTCTACTGGTATAACATTTATTGTAAATATCTGATGTAATTCAGTAACTTGATGTTTCACTAGTGTCAAAAAAATAAAATAAAATAAAATGGCGACACCACAACAAGTAATTATGATTAGGGGTGGGCAAAACTGAACCAAAACAAAAAAAAAATTCGGTTCCATTTGGTTTTTTTCAGTTTCGGTTTGGTTTTTTAAAAATAAAAAATCCAAATTTATAAATACCGAACCGAATGGTTCGGTTCGATTTTTAAATAAAAAATTATAAAATCCAAACCGAACTGAAATTAAGGTATTTTCATAATTTTGCAACAACATATATATAGACAAATTGGAAATTTTGTTAATTTTTGTTGTTTGTAATTTTGCATCACACAGCCAATATTCATAACCCACAACTCAAATCTAAACTCCCATATGCTTTTAGCCCATTGTACTTTCTCCTTGTTGCTGTCTTATTGTTATTATTTTTTTATCACTCTCTAATCAGCCAGGTAACTCACTTGCTCTGTTTTTTTTTTTTAAATAGCTCTTAAATCTTTTCTTATTTTATGTTTGCTTAAATTATTAATAGTAGACTAGTAGTTAGTTTTATTAACTTTATCTGAATATAAGCATGTTATTGTATTTTTTTTTTACTTTTTTGTTTCAAATTTGGGCTGCTGGCAGTGCTGGGTAAGGAAGCACAAATTGTTGAAGACGATGGAGGGACAATATCATTTGGATCCCTTTTCTTTATAAAATTTTACAATGACCCAATGTTTAGGAAATATTTGCATATAGGAATTATGTTATGATGTAATTTGTTTGTAAACATTTCAAAATACTCCTTAACTGACGGTCAACAAGATAAAATATCATTTCAGTTCTTAAGTTTTTGTTAATTTATATTACAATATAGAAATTTATTTTATTTTATTTACAGTTTGGCTAAAAGTTTTGATATTAAAAATAGTAACTATAATTTTAAAAATTCTTCATTTTAGTCCAAAATTCTTTCCCTTTTTTTTTTCAAATACAAATTTGTAAATTATTTTATTTTTGTTTATTATACATTGATTATAGTAGGCCTTGTGTGCAAAATGGAAGAAAATAATAATGTTGTCGAGGAGATTATGAAAGACAATTTTGAAGAGAATGTTCAAAATAAAAAAATAGGCAGGCGTTTGAGATTAGACGTTTGGCAATCATTTTTAAAACTACCTAGAGGAAAAAAAAGCAAAGTGTAATTATTGTAAGAACGAGTATGTATGTGAAAGTATTAAAGGAACTTCTGACTTAATAAATCATTTGTTAAAAATGTGTTATATATATAAAAAATTAAAGCCTGAAGAGTATGAATATCAATGTGCTTTAGCTCATGAAAAAGGTGTTGGTAATGCTAAACTTGTTTCTGTGAGTTTTAGGAAAGAAGCTTGTAGGAAGGCACTTGTAAAGATGATTATTAAATATGAGTAATTTATGGAGGCTGAAGGGTTTTTGGAGTTTATGGCTACTTGTTGTCCAAAGTTTGATGTAATGTCGCGGAGGACAATTACAAGAGCTATTCTTCAATTATATAAGAATGAAAAGAAGATGTTGAAAAGTATGTTCATTGCAAATCGTCAAAGGGTATGTATCACTACAGATACTTGGACTTCAATTCAAATGTGTAATTATATGGTGATAACAACCCATTTTATTGACAAAAAATAGGAGTTGCATAAGAGAATACTTAGTTTTGCTCTCATTTTTAATCATAAAGGAGAGGCCATTTGAAAAGCTCATTCAGAAGTGTATAATTGATTGGGGTATTGAAAGCTTGTTCACGATTACCGTGGACAATGCAAGTGCTAATGAAAAAACAGTCAATTATTTGAAGAATAAGTTAGAAAATTGGAGTCGAGATTCGTTGGTTTTAAATGGTTCGTATATGCATGTGAGATGTTCAGCACACATAATAAATTTGATTGTGAAGGATGGGTTGGATGTGGTGAAGACATCAATAGATAATATTCGCAATGTAGTGAGATATGTTAGATCTTCCCTATTAAGGTTGCAAAAATTCAAAGCTTGTGTTGGTACGAAAGAAATCTCACATAATGGGTTTATGGTGTTAAATGTGCCAACTAGGTGGAATTCAACATTCTTGATGTTGAAATTTACGTTAAAATTTGAAAAAGCATTTGATAGATTAAAAGATGAAGATGGGCACTATGTTAATTAGTTTGGAGCTGATGGAGAGGATGAGAACGAGAATGAAAAATACAGGGTAAGGCCACTGATGGAAGATGATTGGGACAATGGAAGAAGGTTAGTCAAATTTCTATCAGTCTTTTATGATGTTACCTTGAAATTTAGTAGTTCTAAATTTGTGGTTGTGAATAATTATTTGAATGAGATATGGAAAGTTCAAATTCATTTGAAGTCTCTTGATGATAATTATGATATTTTGTTAAGCTACACGGTCAAACCTATGATAACAAAGTTTGCCAAATATTAGGGTGATAATTTAGAGAATGTCAACATGTTGTTGATTTTAGCAGCAATACTTTATTCTCAATGTAAAATGGACTTTATTACATAGTGCTTTAGTAGTTTGTATGATACCAAGAATGTTGAGGAGTTGTGTAATAGGCTTAAAAAGTTGTTAATGAAACTTTATCAAAGTTATAATTCTGGTGATCCAAACAGTGCTACTAAAACTAGTTGTATGGTTCAGACTAGTGGAATTAGTGAGTGTGCTGGCTCTAGTTCTCTTGATCTTTTTGCACAATATAAAAGATAAAAGTAAGTATAGAAGATGGATACGATGGGCAAAATGAGATTGAAAGATACTTGTCGGATAAAACGGAGATGATGAATGACAACTTTAATATTTTGAATTAGTGGAGCTTGAATTGACATAGGTATCTAATTTTGTCTCAAATTGCCCAAGATGTTCTGGCTATTCTAGTTTGCATTATTGCTTCAGAGTCAGCATTCAGTATTGGGGGTTGCATTCTCGACCTATTTAGGAGTTTTTTTACTCCTAAAACAATTCAGTCATTGATTTGCACTCAAAATTGGCTTCGATCAACTCTTTTTGGAGATCGCATAATAGAGCCAACCGAGGAAGAAACTGAATTTTATGAACTTGTTGAATAAGGTAATAACATGTTTTTGTTGACTTTTGATAATTTATTTGTAATATTTAATATTATAAATAGTGATTTTCATATATCTATTTTATTTCTATGTAAAATTTGTGAGACTAATGCTAGCACAACAAGCATAGGCAGCAAAGGACCAATTGGTGATTAAATGATGTTTACTTTAATTATTTCAATAAAGACATCATTTTTATGAATTTGATATATTATTTTTATAGTTATATTTATGGTACTTTACTCATTTTAATTTTATTTGTGTAGATTTAAGTTGGGAAGTGTGGATGTTAGAAGTTATTAAAATTGGAAGAAGTTAGAGGGAAATGGGAGCAAAGTAATGGCATTTTTTATGATTGATTTTTAATTATTATATTGTAATAGTTTCTTATAGTTATGCATATTGTCTTAGATGTTGCCGTGATGTTGTTGGGCATTTGATTATCTTTTATTTTGTTTTGTGTCATTGTTGGAATTTTTTTTTTTATGTTGTCATAGATTTATGTTATGGATTATATTAAGTTAATTTGGTGATGATGGTGAATGATTTGGTAGTGGTAGTAGTAGATTATGGTATATTTTGATGATGTAGTAGTAATTGATGAAGTTATAGATTATACATACTTTGAATATATTATATAGGTATTGAAAATGAGGAAATTATTTTACAAAATTTGAAATAGAAAATGATTAAAAAAACCGAATAAAAAACCAAATTGTTAAGGTGGACCAAAAAATCAATTGCTTAAATAAAACTATTAAGAGAACCAAAACTGATCCGAAACCATAAATCGAAATCGAACTGAAACTGACCTATCGGTTTTGGTTTGGTTTTTATTTTCATAAAAACTGAAAGGTTTTTTTTTTTAAATTTCAAATCCAAACCAATTTGAAATCAAAATTTATCCCGAAACCGAACCGATGCCCACTCCTAATTATGATAGCATTTCATCATGTGTTGGGTTCTAATAGAAGAAAATGAGTTGAATCTCGACAAGACCACACAAGCTTCTGAAATGTGTTCCACAGCCTGTGGTCTATCATTAAACAAGATTGAATGCTAAAGTTGAGCCTACTTTATTTTTGGGCTCAAACCCATTGTAAACAATAAATCTTATTGCCTTACTGCATCGCAGTTTTGAAACCATTAGTCAAGAAGTGATTAATGTCTAGCGAGTAAGTTCAGGGATAAAAGATTCTCCCCTTATTTTTTTTTTCTCTTAATCTCTCTTAGTTAAATAAGTAGTTAAAATTAAGTTTTGAATGTTGATGTTGACAATCAATAACTAAGCCAACGTTTTTACCTAGATTTGAAAAATAGGAGAAGACTATCAGAGGAAAAAAAAACAAGGCGAAGATGTTTAAAAGTATTGTCAGATAATTCATTCTTAACACCAATCCGCATTTGCTAAACCAAATTTTGGGATCGATAGAGGATTTGGTCCATCCAAAATGTAGCAGTTTTTCTAATAAAGACAACTCTAATCATCCCCTTTAGTATTACATAATTAGTAAGCATGCCAATTGGCACCAAAAGCTAAATGGAGCACTGCAATTTGGGGTTTATTAGATTAGGGAAATATTCCCTTTTCTTTTTTATGTTTTTTCACAATAAAGTGATACTTTCATGTTCATGTCATGGTCAGGCAATAACATTGTTTGTTTAGCAGTGCAGAGCTGCTCATGATTTTAGATTTTGAGAATATTTTGGCTTTAAATTTAAAAGTCATAAAACGATTTTTCTAAGTTTGGAGTCCAACAAAACAACGTTACCAATGAAATAAGTCTTAGGGCCCATTCGAGATTGTTTTTTAGAGGCTCAAAAGTGATTTTAAAAATCTAAAAGCTAATTTTTGGGTTTGGTAAAAAAAAATTAAAATCACTTTTGTCAAAATCAATCCCTCCTACAGCTAATTTTAAAAAATATGAAATGAATAGTTTTTAGATTTTGATTTTGAGAATCAACTTTATCCTTTAATACAATTTCATAAATATCCTTAAAATTATTAGCTCAATCCAAAATTATCTTTATTCAAATTGGAAACCAAATCAATATTTGAATAAATTTTTATTACATTTCATAATATCAATTTATTAATATCAATTTATTGTTCGAATTATTATTAAATTTGTTTATATATATTATAACTTTAATTATCAATTTATTTAAGACAAAAAATAAAAAAATAAAATCAATATATTATAAATTTGATTTTTAGTTAAAATTATTATAATAAAAATTAAAAATATTGTATGTACATGTTTGGATAAAAATTTTATCCTACATTATATATATTTTATTCATTTATTTCTCTCAATAATTTAACAATAAAATTTACCAAACGTTCATAATTACTTTTAAAACTCACAGTACTTCTAAAAATAAAATTTACCAAACACTTAACTGATTCTCTTCACAGCTGATTATTTCTACAACACAATTAACAACAATTATTTTAAAAGCTACAGCATTCCCAAAATGGCCTTTAGGTTATTAGCGAGTGATATTAACATATAGTTACAAACTTTCAATAATACATGATAAAGACAATGACACAAAGAGAGTTCGTTCACCCAGCTAAGGTTAAAGCAATTGTTTTCTTTAAAAAAAAAAAAGCACAAAGCAACCAGTGACAAGAAGAAAATAGAAAGCATATTAAACATGTCATAAAGGGTTGCTATTCTTTCACTTTAACTTACCCCGATGAGTTCCTGAATTAGGTAACATATGGCATACAATTAATTTTGCTGGCTCTATCTTCCTAGCCACACCTTTTTTTTTTTTTTTGGTTTCTTTTCTTATACTAATCAAATAGAGATATATAATCGGCTAATGATGAGTGGATTCAGATTTGAGAGCTCTCATATGAGAAAATTAAGGATCGGTGTCTAATCCAATATGAACTTATCCTTAACAAATGAATAGGCTAAAAGGTAACAACTACAAATAAATAACTTCTAAGTGAATAAAAGCTACAATTGCATACATTTTCAATTTGTTTTAAAATGTTATAAATTTTAATTATGTCACAATATATGTTATCAGGAAAATTTTGTACATGTAAATAGAACTCAAAGATGTCACTTATTCCAGGTGGGAATTTCACCAAGTCACATGTCACAAGAATGAGTTTTTTTAAAATTGAGCTTGAATAGAAACTTGGACTAAATAGTTTACAATCTATCTGATCTTGTTGTGTGATCTAAAGAATAACGTCCAAAAGTCTATTTAGGTGTTGATATGGCCCAAATAAGCTATTGTAATTTTAACTTTGGCTTGAATAGTTACATATGCTAGTAACTATGAAAATGCACAACGGCTGCACTTAAAACACCAACTCCTTAGGCTTTTTATCGTTTTGGTGATAGAAATTTTCTAAACATGTACAAAACCATACGATTGTTCCACTTTCGCCTTTGATCGCTCATGCTGTAAATAGTTTCATATATGTGAATAGTGTTGTATAGGTGAATAGTATTGTATATGTGAATAGTACTTATACTCCAAATAACTATGGTCAATGGCTCTGATATTACTGTTAATGAATTGGCGAGTGAAATAGATACACAACTAGAATGAAATTGAAAAATAAATATCACACAAAAGACATGAATTTACGTGGTTTGACTTTTAGCTTACATCTATGGGAAAAAATAAGAATAGATAGTTTTACTAATTATGTAGAGTTACAAGTACTGTAATATTTTATCTCACAATCAAAAGGCCCAATGCACCTAAAACTCTCAAATTATTGAATTGAAAACTTAAAACTTTCAAAATACTCTCTTAATTGATGTCTTTCTCAAACAACTCTTGATACCCTCTCTATGCCCTTAACTCACCTAGTTATAGAGTAAACCAAACCCAAAATATTAAATTTGGTTAGCTTTCAAATAACAATTTATTTTTTAAAAATCAAATATTTTAATAAATAATTTTTTGAAAATTAGTTTACAATATTTTATTGACATTGTTTTATAGTATTTAAGCTACAAAAATAGGCACTTTCGTTGAATGTCCTACACAGCTAGTATAACTAAACTCCACATTTTCTTTGTATGTTTCCTTCAAGCAATGCTTAGCGTGAATTTTGAGGAACATGTAACACATTCCGTGCCTAAGACTTATGAGTCAAATTGGGACATTAGGCCTAATATCAATTTTTAGGTAGTAACAATTCCATTCTACTAACATTAATTCATTCGATTGCAAATACGTGCCAAGATAGTTAATTAATCAAAACCGCTTCAAATAAATGTTTTAATCTCTCATGTTCATTTTTGGTTCTCTCACTAACCAAATGGCCCAAAATATGAAGAAATTAAGAAAACAATGAAGGAAAATCTGAACTAATATTCATGAATTTTTTATCATATGGTAAAGCATATTCCTTAAAATTGAAACTTATAGCCAAAGGTATGTCAAGATATAACATGGAGAAATTCATGTAATATGCAAGATATATATATTCCACGTATTTACTAGTCCACATTGTGGCTATAACAAGATCATGTAGTTAACTGTATCAATCATTCTATTAGAAATTATTTTCTAAAAAATAAAAAAATCGACCGGCATATATCTCTTGGCTTTGCAATTAGTGTATTGTTTTAAATTTAAATTAATACTTTTAGCTTTTCCATTGTCTTTTAATGTTGTAATTCTTCCTAGGTTGGCTCTAAGATTCAATAATAAATTAATTATAATGTGTACGTACATCTACTATCACCTATTCAGTTAGTAGTATTTCCTATATTAGATAGCTTACGGATCTTTGGAGTCAGGAAAGAATTAGTCAAGTCGGATCTTGAAGGTGCACTTATGGTACCATATTCATCCCATCGTAGGGTCCAATTTATTAAAAGAGAAGATAATATGAACTCCAATATACTGAAAAATAAAAAAAAAATAATGCATAAAAAATTCATGTTTTTCATCTCCATCCATATTTTAAATTCATCCATATGTCCGCACTTAAGTAGCACTTTTTTTTAATATTGGTTACACTCTAGATTACTGAATTATATCATATATTTATAAACTGCTATGATAGCAAACATATACATTGATATTTGCAATCAGATATACGATTGGGACTTACAATATTACATATATTCTATATGTTAGATTACTTAATTATATCAGATATTTACAAACTGCTATGACAACAAACATATACACTGATATTTATAATCAGATATACAATTAGGACTTACAATATTACCTATATTCTATGAAGTGCTTGCCCAAACAAATAACCCTCACATACAATGGATGTCTCTGCTTCACTTGCATTCCGCTAGGGGGAAAGATTTTACAAATTACCTATATTCTATTAAGTGTTTGCCCAAACAAATAACCCTCGCATACAATGGATGTCTCTGCTTCACTTGCATTCCGCTAAGGGAAAAGATTTTACAAATTACCTATATTCTATGAAGTGCTTGCCCAAACAAATAACCCTCACATACAATGGATGTCTCTACTCTACTTACATTTTGCTAGAGAGAAAGATTTTACAAATTTACTTCACAATTGTGCTTAATTAGGAGTTTGAGTCCATGGGGACTCGAACCTATACTCTCATAACCATGAGAGTAGGGGTTCACCACTTGGCTAAAGGCCAAGTGGCTTTGCACTTAAGTAGCCTTTTAGATTGCCATAAATTATATTTTACACTTTTAGAAATTTCACTTGAAGAAATAATCAATTTTTATATCAAGTTTTCAGAGAATGCTACCTTATAAATGATGAAAGGTACATCACTCTCACAAAATAGAGCCATGGACCCCACTTGAGTCAACTTCCCATTCATTATGTAAGGAGGGCTATACCTCACAGCATCTGCAAGGTAGCCAACCCCGAGTTTTGGTCTTGCTTTTGACTATATTTTTTTTTTTTTGGGTCTACACACTTATCATATAGTAACTCCAAATCTAGGCAATGTTTGCTCAATTATCTTTTGAAATATCAGAATCCAGTCAATGTGATAAAATTGCAGGAAAAATTTTTTTTACTACACATCTTAAAATCCATCTCAAATGATTTGATATTCATCAATTTAGTTGTAGGATAACAATTCATTCGCTTAAAGAATGTTAAAAATTACTAACTCGTCAATAAATAACATAGCACATGCAACATCATTTAGGATATAATCGAACTAATGCATTAGGGGAGTACTAATATAGTAAGCATGGTACAAAATTCAAACTCCAAATCTATCATTTCATTACCGGATATGTAATTGGCCTGCTAATTAAAGTATTTATTTTAAGAAACATAAAGAGTACCTAATTACTTTATACGAAATTATTTTGCTCTCAATTTATAGTCATCTTATGAATACTCAATAAGAAAACACTAAAAATATAAATAATATGGATATTCACATTAAATAAAACAAATTAATATTAAGAAATAACTATATTTGTTAATTATCATTTTTATTGTTATTGTCAACATTCTAAGTAAAAATAGATCCGTACTTTAATTTAGAACAATAATTATCATTTTTATTGTTATTGTCAACATTCTAAGTAAAAATAGATCCATACTTTAATTTAGAACAATTACACAATTAAAAAAAAAAAAGAGTTGGACTATTGGCACCCCTTCATTAATCTCATAAAACTCCTATTATATTATAATTACATCTAAGGACAAATATAAATAGAATTAAGCCATTTATATTTTCTTTCTCTTTTCAATTTTATTTTTTGCTTGCACAGTATAATTTTTTTTATTACCATTAAAATAATTTGAATTTAAAAAGTAATCTTTTAAGCCAAAATAAAATTCTTGTAATAAACATAACAACTTAACTAAGATACAACGCAATGAAAAAATAAATTAAATAAAATTTTATCTCATTATAAATAATTCTTTAAGGATTTTTAAACTAATTGTTGAACCCAAAATTTATAGGTGGGTAAAATTATATTAGACCCATAAAATATTCATCATTTTCTAAGTAAAATGTTTTTTTGTATTTTTTCTTTTAGATGTTTTCTTTAGAAATTGAATAATAAAGAAAGTTTGAAGAGAGGAATACAAATATTAAGACTGAAAGAATAAGAAAATTATTAGAAACTAAAGAATTCATAAATGAAAAGAGTGTTTATTTGGACAAAAAGGGTACTTGTGGTATTAAATGAAATATAATTAAAAAAAGGGGTTTTAATAGGATTTTGGAGGGGTGCTAATAGTTTGACTAAAAAAAAAAACTCTAAAATACAACCTTATGAATGTGAGGTATGGGTTCAAGTTAGCCAATAAATCATCCTCATCCGAATCGTATTCATATTTCGTAAATCTCATTTGCATCCGTTCGATTACTCAAATTCGAAGAATAATAAAAGATAAAAGTTGTTGTTTAGCCAATGAGATTTTTGAGCATCGTTCAATTTTTTTTTTTTAAAAAAACAATAATAACATATAAAGTTAGCCAACATATCCTGATCATGTCCGCACCTCATCCAACTGGTCACAAGAGCTGAGTTGAGTCTTTGTATTTTTGGATATTTAATTGGGTATATGTACACAAGATTAACGAAATTAAGAAGAAAGAAAATTATCTCACATGATTCATATTGGTTCATCTACACACAATTATTAATTATCTTCTGCATGCTTTTTATTAGCCAAGATTATTATAGAATTCTTTTGATTTTGATTATCAGGTACTAAATTGTATCAAATTTTCAAAAGATCTTAGGGGTATAAATAAATTTATTCTAGCTGCTGCAAGGTCCTACGTACTAGTATTATTAACTACAATTCTTATGATAAAGAAAAGTCTTAATCACACAGTCTAAAAGAGGCACGTAATTAAAACTAGTAGGTGATCATTATAGTATTTTTATTTGGAATATCAGGTACTAAATCATATTAAAATTTTAAAAGATTTGATAGATATAAAAATGAAAGAATGTTTTATTTGAAGAAATGAAAGGAGAGGAGAGAAAAAGAAAAGAGGAGGAGAAAAAAAAAAAAGAGAGAAAAAAATGAATTTCTTATTAAATAAAATAATAAAATTAAAATTAATTTTTTCCCCTTTATTTTTCTTTCCCCGTTCTTCTGTCCACCCCACTCCCTCTTCGCTCATTTCTTCCTTCCAAACGTCAGCTAAAGTTCTAGTGTTCTACCCACTGGTATTAATTACATCAAATATCAATTTTTATGACGAACAGAGTTTATAGATCACGCGTTCTAAAAGAGACGCGTAATTAATATTCATTTGTTAAAACATGCATCATTCGTCTCACGGTCTGAACGGCGTACGTAACCGCCCCCAACGCCCAGTCATATAAATCCCCTCAAAATTTCCACCAAATAAACACAAACACGTGCGAGGGGATACACAACTAACAACCTCGTGGCCGACACAGGAGTGCGATCTTTCATCAAACGTGTCAGGAAGACCGGCCAGCCAAACACACAAGCCACAAACTCTTGCTTTCACTTCTCCTCCTTAACACACCACTCCTAAACAACAGCTCAAACCCTAAATAGTCTTTCTCTCGCTCTCTTTTTCGTCTTTTTGCAGGTCTCTCTCTCTCTCTCGCTTTTTGTTTTTCTTTTGCTTTTCCCTTTTTGTTTGGAAGATGATATTGCGATCAAATAACAGGTCATTTTCTTGGCGATTTTTATGATAGATTCATTATCACCATTAGCCAGGTCAAAGAGTCGTATACATAAATATCTTCACATTTTCAGTTTGTTTCGCTTCTCTCTCTCTAAGTCTCACCGACGGGTATTTCATTCTCCATGCATGTTGCATTCTCTTGTCTTCTCTTCTATTCTTGAAGTCTTTCTTATAGCTTCCAGCTAACGTTCCTTTCTCGTTTTCTGCGTATTACTTACCTCATAAACCTCCCCAAGTGTTCTTTTTTCCCTTTCCTTTTTTAATTCCAATTGGTGTCATAATTAATTGAATCCTAAGAAAGTAATTTAAAAAGAAGCAGAGAATCTCTGGCGGTAAAGGAATGGATGAGCGGCCGCCGAGTAGCCGTCTTCAAAGACTGCTTCAGGAGGCGGTGCAATCAGTTGAGTGGACTTACAGTCTCTTTTGGCAAATTTGTCCTCAGCAAGGGTTAGTTAGTTAAGTTGTATAATAAATATATGTAAATTATGAACTTCCTATGCTCATTAAGTCTTCAACATTAATTGTTGCAAGTCATTAATGAAGAATTAATTCTTGGAATTGTTTTCATCAGGATCTTAATATGGGGAGATGGGTATTATAATGGAGCAATCAAGACTAGGAAAACAGTGCAGCCAATGGAGTTCAGTGCTGAGGAGGCGTCTCTACAGAGAAGCCACCAGCTAAGAGAGTTATACGAGTCACTTTCCGCCGGAAAGACGAACCCGCCAACGAGGAGGCCTTCTGCGGCTTTGTCGCCGGAGGACTTGACGGAGTCCGAGTGGTTCTATTTGATGTGTGTTTCCTTCTCTTTTCCTCCTGGAGTTGGGTGAGTTGCATGTTAATTCATTATTATTTGATTACAATGTATATGCAACCCAATTAATTTTTTGCTTCTTTTTTATTTTATTTTATTTTATTTTTTCATTACACTTTGAATGATGATATTTCTTATTATGGTGAAGTTCAGTGCATGGTTCTGCGGGTGAAAGTTGAAAAATTTTGTGGGTGATTGATCTTTTTTGGTTTTACACTCTTTGTCACGTAGGTGGCCCGAATTATTAATTTCCACACTTCTTTCCCTTTCTATTTCCTCAAAAGATTTTGTATTAAATTATAAAAAATTTTCCTTTCCCGGATTGCCGGATATTTATTGTAAGCAGTTGCACAGAAATCAATTATTACCAATACAACAATTAGGTACCAAACAAAAAATAATGAAGAGTTACCCCCTTCTTCTTCAGTCTGTGTAAGAAATGGATAGCTGCTGTGCGTCTAATTGCACAGTTAGCCAATTCAATGTCTAGTGAAATATCAGTGAGTAGTGGCAAGCCGTATTTTATGTTTATTATCTTCGCTGTGACCACCATCTGACTGCAATCATTGCAGGTTGCCCTCACAAAAACAAGTTAGGTGAGAGCCTTAATGTTCTCTCTTCTTCCTGTCAACTGTCAAGGGCTTCTAGGAATCTTTTTGAGGAGTGAACGAAAGTCCACTTTGTTAAAAATTGTCTTTTTGACAATTTGAAGATTTGAAAGCTACATTAGAGGCCGTTCTGGAATATATTCTACAGATTGTGTCAAAAATCCTGATAAGGATTAATAAATAACTTAGACTGAGCCTTGAACATTGGCTTATTTCTGCTGCCATGCACATGGAAGCTACTATTTTGGATAAAGAAACAAAACCCTGGATCTTTCTTTCCCATACATTTACGCTGCTTTCGTTTTAATTTATTTCTAATTTGAGCTTAAATTCAAAAGCTCAGATGAATTATTACTAGCCACATGGGGTTGTGCTATAGCTGTACAATTTGAGCACACACTGAAAGGGGATGGACCGTCTCGACGAATAGAGTTTAGTAATTTTTTTTTCAAATGAATCCACATAGTATCTTATTTTCCCTAACATCTCAAATTAAGTAACTCTTCTGTTTGTCGACATTTTTAGCTGTGAGATCACATTTTTGAACTATTACTACGCTGGTACATGTTTAAACAAATTCAGTTATCAGATCATGAATTATATAAATAAACAAGTGACTTTAAGAATGATAGTAATAATTTGAATGCCCCTCTAATTCTATGCAGCATCACATTATTGTCCGATTGACTCTCTTATTTTTCTTCCTAGAAGTTCATGGGTATAAAAGTTTTTACAGCGATATATTATCGAACATTTCTATATAAAAAATATTTAGGTTACCGGGAAAGGCATATGCAAGGCAGCAGCATGTATGGCTTACCGGAGCAAATGAGATTGACAGCAAAACTTTCTCCAGAGCAATTCTTGCCAAGGTAACATAATTTACAATCCAATGTCTAATTTCATAGCTATTTGTCCATTTGTTGCACTTGAAAAATGAGATGAGTATAAGCTTTGTGACTAATTAATGAATTAATAATATGATTAGCTAGTATCGTCTTGAGATATGAGCACAAACTTTGCCCATGATCAATCAAACGAAGAAAAATGTGTGATGCCAAAACAAATAGTTCGGTATAAAATGCTAATGGGACCTCATACATGATTTTTTTTAAAAAAAAAATCTCTTTTTATATATGAAAATAGCATTTTATTGGTTTTGATCCTGTAGACCAAATTATTAACTAGTTGCATGCTCTTTCTTTCTCTCAACACGATCAACTTCATTTCTTACAACCGCAACAGAGTGCGCATATACAGGTATAGGTCTTTAGTCCATGAAGTACTTGTCATGATATTTGAATATATATATACTTAATTTATTTGTGTTTCTCACTAACTAATTAATGTGATCGATGTATTCATTTTGTTATCTTCATAATGCAGACTGTGGTATGCATTCCTTTTCCTGACGGAGTTGTTGAACTTGGCACAACAGAAAAGGTAAACCCATTATTCCTACGTACTCTCTGTGTAATCTAAGTAACCCTCTCCTGAGCTTTTAAATATTTAATTTAGAATCATTCTTGAATGTTGTCACGTTGTAGGTCCCGGAGGACCTTGCATTGGTTCAACGTGTGAAGAGCTTCTTCATTGATGATCACCACGGCCACCCTCACCCACCAAAACCAGCTCTCTCCGAGCACTCAACCTCAAATCCTGACACGTCATCAGGCCACCCGCGTTTTCACTCACAACCTATGCCCACCATGTGCGCAGCTGTAAACAATGACCCACCAGTCAACGCCAACCAAGGAGAAGAGGATGACGAAGGAGAAGACGACGACGACAACGAAGAGCAGGATCAATCCGACACTGAAGCTGAAACAGGACGTAACAGCCGCCAAGGTGCAGCTGAACAAATCCCTGAAGCCGTTGACCCACCTGTACCCGAACCCAGTGAGCTTATGCAACTGGATATGTCCGAAGGTTCCAATAATTTGGACTCAGATTTTCATTTGCTCACGGCTAGCCAAGGAGAGAATCCGGCGGATGATCAACAGCAGCGAGGTGACTCGTGCAGAGCCGAGTCGAGCCGAAAATGGCCAATGGTATTACAGGACCCAGTCATGATAAGTAGCAGTCCTCAACTACCTCCTTCAGGTTCAGGTAAAAAAAAAAAAAAACACTAGTGGTTGGATTTTCTACTGCATTCACTCACTAGAAATGAATGAATCGCTTTGGACAAGATCGTAGTCGTCGACTAAATATGCGATCATGAATCGCTTTGGACCACATTCCTCATTAACAAACTGACATCAGATAAAAATGATGATGTTCAGCGACGATACGTCCAAGGCTTATGCTTTTTCCATGCAGGACATGCAATCTTATGGTTTGAAATTGAAAACTTTCACTTAACAACGTTTAACAATAGTTTCTACTTTTGGTCCCACACGACCTGTGCATGCAGGACGCCGTCGATTGATTTTTAGGGATTTGTTAAATAAGACAAATCATGTCAATAATGAATGTTGAGGTCTATATGTAGGGATGATAATTTTTCTTGTTGGGATGAAATCACGAAGGATTCTATTTATTTGGAACGAGATTGAAATATATTTTTATCTTAAAAAAAAATAAAAAGATGAGAATAAGATTTTTTTTATCCCACTTACATAAACGGGATAGGATTAGGACTGACAAATCTAATTCCATCCTATCTCATTGCAAATTCTGTTGGTTTAGTTTATTATTATATTATTAAATTATTGGATATTTTAACAAAGATAAAGTTGGTTATTATTTAAATTTATAGTTTTTGTAGTGTAAGTCTTAATATTAATGTGCAACAGAAGTAAATAAACAATTAAAAAATATTAGTATAAAATTATATTCGAACATATATGTAATCAAAATAAAACTATTATTTGATTATTATACTTTGTATTTATTAAGAATTTTTACAATGTTGAATTATGATGATTCTTAAAAGAAAAAAATTCAGAATTTATTTATTTACAGTTAAGACTGTTAAGGATAATGGGATGCAACGGGATATTGAACGAGATGGGACTAGAATAAATTTTTGTATCAAAAAAAATAAAAAGAACCTGAATATGACTCTCTTTTTTATCGTATTTACATATATGCAATAGGATTGAGATTGACAAATCCCATCCCATCTCGTCTAATTTCCAACGCTAGCAGCATGTATGCTTACTTTCTTTCTTCCTTAACTTCTACACGTGTGACATTTCTTTTCAAGATCTTATTAATCGATTTTTCGATTCATTAATCAAATTTCACTAAATAATCAAATCGCCTTAATTTATTTATAGGTGGTGGGAAGATTTCGTTAGCAACCATATCTACAAGATTTTCGCTGCTATTATTATTAATATCTCTACAGTCTACACTCAAATACTAAATTATTATTTATTATTCATTTTTTGCTGCAGGTCAAATTCCACCGGAAGAAGAATTGACGCCAGAGGATACTCATTACTCACAAACAGTATCTACCATTCTTCAAAAGCAGCCAACTCGTTGGGCCGAATCATCATACGTCACCTACTCCAGCACCCAATCAGCATTTGCCAAGTGGACAGACCGATCCGATCATCTCCTAGCCGTCCCTCTCCCAGTTGAAGGCACGTCCCAATGGTTATTGAAGTACGTTTTGTTTACCGTACCATATCTGCACAGCAAATACCGTGACGAAAACTCACCAAAATTACGTGACATGGGTGGTGACCCAGCCTCGAGGTTCCACAACGGGACAGGGACCCCACAAGATGAGATGAGCGCCAACCACGCGCTGGCTGAGCGTCGCCGCCGCGGGAAACTCAACGAGAGGTTCATTGTTTTGAGGTCCCTAGTCCCGTTCGTGACCAAAATGGACAAGGCCTCTATATTAGGTGACACGATTGAGTACGTGAAACAATTACGTAAAAAGATTCAGGACCTTGAGTCACGCAACATCAACAAGCAAATATTGGAGGGTGATCAACGGTCAAGATCGGCGGATGGCTCCAAAGATCAAAGAAGTGGGCCAAAGCTTTTGGACCGAAATGCACGAGTGGGTTCGGGTAAGAGGAAGCTGAGGATAGTGGAGGGAAGTGGTAGTGGTGCCAAACCGAAGAGCGTTAACTCACCGCCGCCCCCGGTGGCCACATCAGTACAGGTTTCAATAATAGAGAGGGACGCATTGGTGGAGCTGCAATGTAGGAACAAAGAAGGGCTGTTGCTTGACATTATGCAAATGCTAAGGGAGCTGTTGATTGAAGTCACTGCAGTTCAATCTTCTCTAAATAATGGAGTGTTTACAGCTCAGTTAAGGGCTAAGGTGTGTGTTAACTGAGATAAATTATCAGTAGGTGCTGTTTTAATTGTTGTTTGAAGGGACTAGGGAGGGCTACTTACAGACTGTTGACTTTGGTTTTGTGCTTTTGATGTGCAGGTGAAGGACAATGTAAATGGGAAAAAAGCAAGCATTGGGGAGGTTAAGAGTGCTATATATCAAATAATACCCCAGTATGTCAATTAACTCATATATATTTGTGAATTTTGTTTAGGTGCTACTGATTAATTGTGATAATTTGGGTGGCTGGGTAGATTTTTATAATAATAATAATAATAATAAGGATTTTATTACCTTATATTTAATGTATGATACAACTACACACAAAATTAAGTACGAACTTCACACGTAAGACCTACACCTTTAAAGAGACTGTATCTTACATTAAATGTAAAATAACAGCTCTCTAATAATAATAATATTAATAATACAGGTATACTTTGACGATCAAGTTATCATGGCCCAAAATGTAGTCAGTCTTACGTACGAAACTACACTACCAAATAATTAAAAGTCATCATGCCCAAATGCCATATTGCATGTATTTTAAGCTTTCTTTTGCCGACGACAATGTTGACGTCTCTTCTACACTTCAGAACAAACGGCATGAAAGTAATCTAGTATGTGTATATTCATCTATAATAATAATAATAATAATAATAATAATAATAATAATAATAAGAATAAAAGGTCCAACGCAGAAAGAGAGTGCGGGCTCATCAGGGTATAGCACGACGTCGTCCGAGAATGAGGTTTTCCAACATGCTGTATCCACCGCCTCCTCTTTGTCTCCGTCTATGAAGTGAAGTATGTCATGCACGCGCATGGCAAAAAGGGTTGAGAGATAAGGTAGCCAACGGTTTAAACAGCGCGGACTCGCTTTAAATCAAAAGCAAACAAAACACGTCAAACATTAATTTGGGCAACCAACGAAAGACTCCTGAGGCAGCAGCTTGACGCAACATCGAACCGTTGATTGATCTAATTTTCTCACAAACAGTCGAGAGATAAACAAAAGCTTCACATTTTGATACACATTTTCAGTAAAGCGACAGGTAAGCTCAAGGCGACAGCCTCAATATGAGTACAAATCTTTGATAACCCCACAGCGATTTAAAAAATTAAAAAAAAAAATTCCTTTGTCGTAAATCCCGTAGGGCGTTGACTCCTACCAAATGGTCTCTCAGGCTTTAACACGAATCTACTACTCAAATCACCGATGTACAAAAATTAAAACCTTATTAACCATCCATCCACCTTACCGCCAGCAGATGAAAATCAGTAAAAACAGATTGATACACAGACCACTTGCACTGGATCTATAAATAAGCAGAATAAATACTCAATACAACATTTCATTTATGCTGCCATCATTGGTCATCCTCTCCAAGTCATCTTGGGACAAGAGTGTTTTCCTCCCAATGCTACCAGCCTTATCATAAGGTTGAGCCATTTTCCGCAGAAACTGCAATCACGGAGATTGCAAAACATTACACATTAACACAGCACAAAGATCGTTTAACATGTCCATTTCCTTCTATCAGCATGAATTAGCAAGTTCCCCCAAGTGTTACCAATAAAAATTACCCACCTCTCGAGCTATATGCAAGGCCATATCAGTGCTCAAATTCAAATGTGCATCACGTAGATGTGACAATATCCAACCAGGCAACTTAGAGCGCTTGTCATGACGGCTATATCTGGAGAATTCAAGTTGACAAATAATCTTTAATGAGGCATTATGAGCACCAGATTCAAACAATTGTTACAAGGACCTAATACATCTTATACAACCTAAAATTCACAGAACAGGATAATATTCCAACAAAACGATACAGATTAGGGGCCCAAGTAATAATGCAAAACCTAGCTCTCTTTAATATATTGAGTAAAGAACCACTGATACAACCTTTTATTGACTGTTATCTAACAATCAAAAGGAGGTGAATTAAGAAACAAATTATTGTTTGAGAATGTTATTTAGAACTTCATTAACCTAGTTAAAATTGATTGCTTCTATTGTCAAAAGTTATTGCTTCAGGTCAATACAAGCAGCAGTGCAGCACATAACATTAGCCAAGAGCAGAGTAAACATTCTTAGATTTTCTAGACAACTGACTAAAAAGCAAATTTGGAAATTTTTAGGAACTCAAAAACTGGGTTGATGACATACCTTTTGTCAGCAAATATCATCATCCCATAATCAGCCTTTGAACGGATAACTCGGCCCACACACTGAGCAGCTTGTCTCTTGACTCAGTAGAATCCCAACCAGCAAATTTATAATATCAGTAAAGACTAAGTAGGGAAGAAAAAACAGGTGAACAAATTGCCAAACAAATGCATACTACCCCCCGGGCTCTTCTTTTTCTCCTCTTACCCAAACAAATGATGTTGCTATGAAATGAAATAATCAACAAATCATACCAAGGCATCAAATGTTAGAAAATCGCCTTCCTTTATCTGAAATGTATCCCGTAAATACTCCAACCGCGCAAGCAAGATTCTGCATTCAAATATAAATTTCACCTTACATCTCAGTGATGGGTTCTGACACTTCCACAAAACTTAAATTCCTTTCTTTTCATTTAAAACAATTCATTCCTGTAAGAAAATATTATTGAAAGGAACTAAGGAAAGAGTGCACAAACCCATATACAAAAGAAAAATAAAAGATTACATTTCAATAGGCAAAAGAAGCAGAACTGCAGAACAGTTATATTTTAATATTGCATCTTTATAGAAAAAAAGATATAAGCATAAGCATTATGCAACGAATCTCACTTGCTTAATGTGTATTGGAAAGGAACGCCGAACATGATGACTAGTCTGCCATAATGTCGGTCAAAATCTATACCTTCAGCTACCTTTCCCCTGCATTGCACAGACATAAGTTCATTCTCATCTCATCAGAGCATGCTCACTTACAAGTTAGCCAAAACTGAATGGAAAAAAGAATTTCCTTTTGATTTTGATGCTGCAGTCTGAGTAACCATAAAGATGACAATTTTTTTAACCATGCCATATAAATCTATGAAAATGGATATTTGTTATCGCATTTATAAAACAAAAGAAATTGTGGTAAACAAAATTTACATTTTCCAATAGCCAATAAGAAACCAGAAAACTTTTACTTAAAAATTGTTTGATCTCAGTGACAGAGAAGAGATTATTCTGCTAATATGCATTCTTCTCAGTTTAAGACTATCTATGAAGAAAATCAACTTCATTAAGATCATTACCTTAAAAAGAATTCAGTAACTGCACCAAAAGCAACTTCAAATAGCCATTATATACTCTATTGAAAAGTTCAATACCATATGTTCAAAAGTTACCTGGCAACAGAGAAAAAAACTGCACCTCTACCACAATCACATGCCTTACGATAGTTGTCCAGAGCCAATGTAGTTTCTACTACGTCCTGTGTCTCAATGAACACAAGCTTATGCTGCATTATTTCCTGCAAGAAGAAGAATATCAGGTTTCACTCAAGAATGAAAATATATATCACTCTTCAACTGAAGTATGAATTAATTATCAAGTTAGAATACAATAACAGGTCACAACAGAGAAAAACAAAGAAAAGATGCCAAAATGTTGAAGCCCAACTGATAAATTAAAAGGAGACAACAAACATTATTTTTACCTTTAGGATTCCACTATCATTCCAAGTGGCAATTATTTCATCCATGTACGAGTAACTGACAAAAAAACATACAATACCATCAGGGACAATGGAGACCATCTCCACCAAGAGCTTTCCGTAATTCCTTGCAACACCAGGATCACTTCTCATATCAAATTTGGTACTCACTGGAAGTTGGTCACTGAAAGAACAAGCCAGAATGTATGAAATATATAACAAACCAAAAATCAGACCATATAACAAATATCTCATGTACAGGTCACTTTTTTTGTTTGCTGTAATATATGGAGGCACATTTAAATTTAACCTTATACCTTCCACGTGTGAGAACCATTGGACATATGCAATCTCTTGTCAGGGACATCTTAAAACTCCGACTTACAACTGGATGGAAATTAAGAAGACGGGGATAGAGGTCAATTGGGCTCAAAGTTCCGGATGTAATTACAACTGACTGGAACCTGTCAAATACAGGCTTTATGGCGAGTGAAGCATCATGGCAGCTAAGCTACAATCCAAACATTAAACAGAAAAGGATAAACATAAAACAATCAATAGAGATTTTAACATAAAAAAGTAACAGTTTGTGAAGCATAGATGACAGGACACCAATATGCACTACTTTTACTGCAGAAGCCATAATATTGAATCAGCGAGTGGAATACGACAATTAACTTAACATTACAAAGTTGGGGTAAAACAAAGTTGATATGGCCTGATAAAAGGGTGTTATGGCATTGAAATCAGTATGGAAGAAAAAGGAATCATCGCAATCATTCATAAGTCTAATAATTTGGAGGCTTAGGAAAAGTAAGACTCAGTAATGGATAGTCCTAAGAATAGAAGATCCGTAGTATCCACAGATTTTTCATATTTGCATATCAGTTTGAGACAGGGAATGTAAATGCTTTAAGGCAGGCTTTGGATACATAAGACAAACCACCACTTCTTGAAGCAAAAAAAAAAAAAAGTAAGCAAGAAAAGAAAGTACTAGGACAGATAGAACAAGATCGACCTGCAGAACAGGATCAGGAATGTGTGGCATTCTCTCATCAAAAGGCTCAATTATAATTGAAAACCCACGAGTATATGTCCCCACAAGTGTTGCGAAGTCACAAATTGTCTGGATATGTAAGAACTCATCCGTGTCAGTTATTTCCAGCGTCAACATGAGAGAATGCAGGCGTTCGTAACAAAACCTCAGTGTTTTCTGATCAATTCCAGCATGTGCAGTAATAGAGGCAACGAAGCTCACAGGACCTTCCTTCTCAACATTTTCAGCCTCCAGGCGCCCTCTTAGATATTGGACCAATCTACGCAAAACATGCAGAAAATGCTCAGCTCTGCGTATGTTTCCAGGCACAGCCTCCTTCAGAATATCACTAGGCAGGGCAGGATTTGAAAGCCAGGCATCTGAGACTGGATAGACAAAAGAAATGCAGCAAAGAAAGATTTAAGAGATTATCAAACAAAATTCATGGTTTTTTTCCAAATAAAACATTAGTTCATCAGCAATCCACATACTTGGTAGGTTTCCTCTTAGTGCCAAACCCTCAACAAGCCGGTTGTATTCAGCACGTAATCTACCCGCATCAGTAGCCTTGAACCTTCCTACCATGGCAAACAATTGAAAACAACAACCATATGAAATTGCACTTCAAGAAATTAGAGAACAAACACTCATTAGACTGGAGTCCAATCACTTTTCTACTAATGAATCACAAAATAAATTTAAACGCTGAAAGCTGTGACAAGGCGCAACAAATCCCATGTCTTTGACTGCATTATGTAAGGGTTGAGTCTCGCAATTTTTTTTGGCTGTTCAGTCCAAATTTTTTCAAAAAATTACATTTTGACCCTGAGCATGGATGAGTGTCTAGAAATGAAATTAAAGGTTATAGCCCTAACAGTTATTGCAAAATCCAGAGAGCAAGAATGGAAATCTTACCTTTCAATCTCCTGATTTATCCTACTAAGGTTCCTGGTGGCTCCTTCCAGTGTTTGTCTCCGCACACTAACACTAAGTGCTTCAATACACACATTATCAATATTATGTGCCTCATCAAATACCACAACGGACTCCTTCTGCATTTCTTTTGATATAATCCCAGCCACCTTGGGATCAAGCAAGTACTGATAACTATAAACCACCACATTTGCAAATTGCACCATGTGCCTCGCCAAGAAGTACGGGCACCAGCCTTGCTGCTTACCGAATGCCCTCAAATCCTTCAATCACCCACAGAAGCCAAATCAAATTAATTTAAGTAAATACCCAAATTAAAAAGAAAATAAAAAAAAAATACTCAACAAATGAAGTACCTGCAACGTATAAACCCCAGGAGGCAAGACCGCCCCGGAAGCGGCCTTCTCGTAGTTCTCAAAGAACTCACACGTCTCGATATTAGGATTCTCAGCAGCCAATGCACGAACCCAGCTGGCAGTCCTTTTTCTACAGGCGGCATCGACGGAATCCCGATTCTCCGCAGCCAAAACCCCGGAATTGACACAAAGATTCTTCCTCGACGACAGCCCAATGGCAAGGATCTTGGCAGCGGGTCCCAGATGGCGAGTCTGGTAGTTATGTAACAACTTCAACTCGGCTAAAGTTTTCTCCATCTCGTGAACGGTGCGCGTGCAGTAAATGAGCTTGACAGGGTTCTCCGGCTTGGAAAGAGCGTAGCTAGTGATTAGAGAGAGGAGGGCGATGGTCTTGCCGGTGCCAGTAGGCATCTCGAGGAGGCAGTGACCTTTGGCGTCGAGGGCTCGTTTGAGTTCCAGCATGTACGAGTATTGTTCCGGGTAGATGTTGTCGTATGGGAAATACACTGTCACATCTTCTAGTTTGAAAATCATGGTGTTCAGACCCGACACACCGAACTAGAACTGGAACTGGAACTGGAACTGATCACGTGACGCTTCGGGGGGGTTTTCAGTGGTTTTATGTTTGAACTTTTCAGCTACGGGGAGAGAGTTGATTTTCCTTTCTTTAACGAATGACCTACACCAACGGAGAACGTTCAAAAAGAGGACTTGTACCTTTATTCTAATACTTATTTTATCATTGCACGAAATAATTTTTAAGTGAATTTACATAATAATTTTTATTAATATCTAATTTAATTAATTTAATTTCTTAAACCCAAAATTTTTTAAACTTTTTAAATTATTATCCATTCTCAAATATTATATACTCTACTTTTATAATTACATAAAAAAAAATAATTTATACAATAAAATAGAACATGATGAACAAATATCAATTTTTTTTTTATGATTATAACGACTATAAATAAGATCTTTAAAAAGAAATTAGGAAATAATAGTAATTTTAAGAGCTTCTTTATTTTCAAAATCGATTTTATAAGTTTTATATCGTCGATACTTAGGAAAAGAATAAAAATTATAATAACAGTAAATTTGAAATTAGATGGAATATGTTGAGAGATAAAGATGAATTTAAAATTTTTAATAAAATTAACTTAAAAACTAAAGCCAATGGGATATAACACGCGGATCAAATATCCTTCTCTAAACCCAATTTCATCTAACGCCCGTCATTGAACCCATCCCATGACTCTATGCCTCCATGTTGTTACAGGATAAGTATTTTGCAGTGCACGACACTTAAATAACATCTCGTACAAAAGTGTTTTAAGTAAGTCTAATGGATTTCTCAAGTTAGCAAAACGAGATAATTATGGAAATAGTAGAGAAAAGAAAGAGCGATATAACTAAATATAATTTTATTACTCACAAAAGATAAAATACAAAAGAGCTTTTTACAAGAGTGTTTAAGATTGCTTGTGAGTTGTGTGTGTGCTAGTGCAGTGGTGTGTGTTGTATAAAATGGTGGGTGCTCACCCCTATTTATAGAAGTCTAAAGAGTTCATGCAACTTGCCTAAAAATCTAGTCATTTACAAGGTGTAGAGCTTATTGAATGTGGGCTAGGCTTGTTGAATGTGGGCTATTCGTTTGTTACGGGTACAATAACTTACTAGTTATATGAGACAGCTCAATGCTGAGCGCACCCTACTTTTGAGCACATTTCCTATCTCTTGATAGACTTTTACTGAGTTTATCCATAAATGTCAATTTAGCCTCCATTTTTGGCAAATTTAAGCGGCCCGTGACAATGCGCTGCCTTCACAATGGTTATTGTTAACCTGCTCGTACATTTTACTTCAGCTATTTTAGATAATGCAATGAATCTTCTGCAAGTGAAACTACATTAGAAAGATGACAGAATGAAGAGCTTTAATTACAGAGATCAAGAACAACTGAACAATGTGTTTCGCCTCACAATGTTGGTTTACAATCATTTTAGGCAGTCGCATACAAGCAGCACATGTCAGTGAAAGGTTCAATTTCATACAATGGCTTAAAATTCCTAGTAATGAACTTCATCAGACTTTATCAAACAAAAGATCTTCTGTACAACATCGCGAGGACTGAGAACAACTTTCTCATTCTTCCGCTGGTGTCTTAAAAGCTATGCCCTTGATAATGTGCCGACACTGAAACCTGCAAAATGATACGAGATATATCCATTCAATTCTGCAACATTATGGAACAAAAGAGAAGTTAAAAATTAAAAAAAAAAAAACAATGAATTTCCAAGTTTACATGTGATGAAATGCAAAAAACATCATATGGAAACCTCAATAGACAGCCAAATTTTCCAAGATGCGAGAGAAATGGCCTTCAATCTCGAAGGGTTTATAACTACTTGAGAATCACTATTCACTAATAGACAAAGATCTTCAGAAAGGCCAGCTTTTAGTCCTTGGACCTGAGCTCTAGGAGCAGAAAAGCCTGTAGATGATATAATGTTTGACATGAAAAAAATTTGCAGGATGAACCAAATGATTTTCTTTTTTTTTTTCTAATTCTTTCTGGTTTGGCGGAGGGAGGTACTAGTAAATGGGTCATCTGGCACTGGTCAGCTCGACATTTCAAAGTTATGCTTGAAGTTTAACCTTGCATACCATATTAGATCATCTGAAGTATAATCTCTCAGATTTGGTGAGCTGCAGGCTTGAGAAGCATAATCAGGTGCATCCATTGCTTTCTCTTGCATTTTGCACTTAAACTGTAGCCTGAAAGGCACAATCTGCAAGATGATTGCATTTATAAGAGCTATCTTATTAATTAAAAAAGATGCTGGGAACTTAACCATGCATTTTGACTTTCTTACTTCCACGTGCAACATAATACAAGCTATTATTATGCTTGAAGGTCTGGGAATCAACCTGGTGAGTAACCAATGTTGGATATCAGATTCTGCACCTAATCATTAATAGAAATTCTCCTAACCACCAATTCAAAAATTCATATGCAAGAATGTAGAACAAGAAAACAGGCATATATTGAGAAATTGACTTGTACAACAAGAAGTAGAATAAATGGAAAGGTTACTTTGCGCTGTTAAGGTCAAATGGTTAACATAACAAGCGCAAGTATTTCCACGTAAAGAGTTTTCCATCCATGATATGGCTACCGTCAACAGAATTTTTCTCAAACAGTCATATAACCATCAAAATCTTCAAATCCTTTAAACATTAAACTGCTGCATGCAGGTGCACAAACTGGGTTTTCACACCATAACTACAACTACTATCAACTTTGCAATTAATCAAGTGAAACAAGATGTGTTGTTTATTATAGAGCGATTAAGAATGATTAATTCCATTGTTCGTAATTAAATTTAGTCTGTGATAAGTGGCATAAATTTTATTTATAATAAGACTCCCCTACAATGCAATAAACGACTTTCGATATCAGGAAAAACTAAAGCATAGCAACTGGCTCCCCACCTACCCCTTGGATGATCTAGAAACATTTTCACAATTTTGTACCATTTTAGCAACTCTTGCAGGCAATCAAAAGTATAATAAAATACACGATATGCATCTAACTCATTATTACCTTCTTGCTGTATCTGAAGTCACGTTTTGGAAGAAAATGCAGTGGCATACTCAAAGAAGAGGAAGCTTTAACCAATAGAAACAACTTAGTCGGCCCTTGAAAAAAATTCATAAAAATGTCAATAATAACTTCAGATCTCACAGATAATGAAAATTGACATGCATGCTCAATTAATTACCTGGATAGGAGTCATGTCCAGCACCCTTTGAGATCAGTGCCCGAATGGCCTATTTAACAGATATATATATCACACAATATAAGTCCAAAGATGTTAAAGTTAATATGGAAGTATAAATAGCGGCAACTGAACCTTTCTTGAAAGCCCTTCTGCTGCTTTGCTCTTAGTGAAATCAGGTTCCCCTCTTGATGCAGACTTTCCATGTGCAAAGTACAACTGATAAACATGCTGAGGTCGTAATGGACTAGCTCCAAGAACAAAAATGACTTCTTGGATGTTTGGAATTTTACTAATCAGTAACTGGAGTGCAGTTTGCAGACTGGAAATTGTATTCATCAACTTCTCCAGTCTTCTAATGCCTTGCTTGATCTCTCTTTTTCTGCTCAAATTCATTCTTTGAGATGTTGGCTTTAATTCACTTTGCCTTAGATCCATATCCTATAACCATGATTCTTAGGGTCCCAAAATAAGCAAAAAAGCTATATGATGCAAATTCACCTTGTCAAAGCTTACATACCAACTCCTTAAATTCAGTTTGTAGTGCATCAAATTCAAGGCTAATATCCTGCAAAATGCTGCATAAACATATAGAAGCCAATGTCAATTGTATGAAACCAGATTCACCACTTTAAATTACTCCATGACAGCTATTGATTGAATTCTTTGGGCAGTATCAACAAGGGAAATCGCACATAAACAATGACAGTTCCAAAGGTACGACTCTTGATGCTTGAACATTTGGGGTAGTGGAAAGTAAGTGTTGGATCGGTTTAATTGAACATCATATTTTTCTCTATAGGACTGATCGAATTTCCTTAAAAATAAAAAAAGGATTAAAGAAATCATTTTTACTTGATGAACGAATTCTAAGAAATTCGTAAGATGAAACCCTAAAATCACCAGTAATAAATAGGGCTGGTGATAGAAGGAGAAAGAGAAGGAGAAGGAGAAAGGAGCCTCACGAAGGGATTTGTTGGTGCATGTAGAGAACAAAGCCAGCAACATCGTTGATGACGTGGAAGATGACAGAGCTGTCCAAGGAGCCTACATTGGTCTCTATCTCTGCGAATCGGATCTCTGAACTTCCTTCTCCTTCCATTTTTTTTCCCTTTCCCTTCTCAACTAACCAAAACTAAAGAACACGCAAGCACGCGGAAAGGAGAAAGATAGCGCTGCTAGCCCCAATTAATCCTAAACACGAGGGTTTTTGTGCAAAATAAAATTGTACGTGACTCATCTTTAGCTCCTCTCTCCAGTGGCGACATTGGGCTAAAGGGTTTAACGCCACAGTCTCGGCCTGCCCTCCTTCACGATCCGCCTGGGCTCTTCTCATTGAAAAATTCTAAAACAGGCGGAAAAATTATATTAATTATACCATAACTCCTTTCGAAAAAAAAAAAAGACAATAATTAAATAATATTATATGTGTATTTATTTCTAAAAACATCATATAAATAGTAATTATATTAAATTACATTACACATGTCATATATATATTTGTTGATTGTATCACTACTGATGTATTTTAAAATTTCTCTTTTTTATTCTCAATTCTTATACAAAAAATAATATTTTTAAAGATTAATTTGACTATTTATGAAGTGCATGTTTAATTAAAAGAAATAAAAGAGTAGAGAAATGGAAAAGAATGAGGAGAAGAAAAAATGAAGGTTAAAGAAAGTTAATTTAAATTTTTCACTTATTTTTTCATACCAAATATAAAATATTTTCACATCAAAAATAACATTTTTAAAAATTTATTTGACTAGATATGAAGTGCATGTTTCATTGTGAGAAATCATAAAAAAAAAAGTAGAGAAATGAAAAAGAGCAAAGGGAAAAGAAAATAAAGGTAAAAGAAAATCAATTCAATTTTTATTATTTAATTTGACGTGAAATTATCTATTTTTCCCTCTTTTCTTTCCTCTCCTTTCCTTTCGTCTCCTCTCTTTTTCTTTCATTTTTTCAAACCAAACATAATGTAATATCTACATGAAAATTGAAGAACCATATACACAAAACATGAAAAATTAAACAAGTAATGTAGCGTAAATTTGTAAAAGTCCACAATATTCCTATCGTCGTTGTACAATGTCTGTGATGAAATTTAAAAATTGGTAATGTTCCCAAAACCCTTGCGACTAAAAAGAAAAACTTAAAAATTGAAACAGCTATGTTTACTATGTTATGCTAATTAACATTTTGCACGGACAAATTTACACATTAAAGAGCTTCGTCTCAAATTACTCTCAACTCTCGCTTCCATATGAAATCTGAATCGCTATTTGCCCTATTATTTATTAAACCAAGTATGATCAGCTCATGTAAATCCCTGTTTAGAAACCATTGGAGCTAATCTCAGATAAAAATGAAGATTCAGAACCCACCCTTGCATTTTAATTCTATAAACCAATAACTAGTCAAATACTTATCATCCTTATTCCCAATGCCACAAGTTCCCATAAACTAGACCGGGAGCAATGCTGGTGGATCAGGTCTTCCTCTGGAATGTGTTGACTCTACCATCAATATTAATAAAGAGTCCTCATTTGGAGAAATTCAGCACTATAAAAAAGAAATCCCTGTTATTAACCAGCAAACTGGCACAAAGCAGGAAATAAAACCAAAGTATAAGATCATTCAAGTCATACCCGGGAAAATGAAAGCGCATGGCATATTCAAAAATCATACACCATACCGCCTTAGAGCTTTGCTTAAACTGGGCATAACGTTGTATGCTTGATAGGATCTTCTAAGTTCAATAATGGAGCCCACCTGCACCAACACAATTCAAAAGCAATAGATAATATCAAGTGACTTTCCCATATAGCAAATTATGGTAGTAAACTAAGCATAAAATTGTTATGAGGAGCATGTTATATGATTCTCTTTTTCACTTTTATCAGGATTCAATAACTAAAAGCTGTGAGTGAAAATTTGCAAGATACATCCTTATCAAACAGAACAACAACTTCAATTGATTTCTTCAGTACTGGATAGCATAGCATTATCATTAAACAGTAGGGCCAATACGGAAAAAAAGAGAGCATGCAAAAACTCATGGAAGATATCAGGGCAGAACTTACAATAATTAAAACCGATGTAAATCCAATTGAAAATCCCTCATTGATGCGGCGCAAGTAGTGATCCAGTATGGTTGATGAAGTTGCCAAAATACTTAACAATAAGCCCCCTGAAAAGTTGCCACCACATATAACATTAAAAAGAAAAGCAGCTAACAAACATAAACTGCAACAATATGCTCGGCACTGCTTGGAATTAGCTTAAACCACAGAGATAGAATAACTGCCATAAGATAAATTACCCCAAAAACGTGTTGATGCCTGAATCTTTGTGAGGTATTCAATTGTAGCCTTTCCGGGTTTTACATTTGGTATTCTGGCTCCCATCTTATTTAAGTAATCTGCTATTTCCTTGGGCAAGTTGGCCTACATAGAAATTCCAATTAAATAACATCTACTAAAAAGAAAAAAAGCAAGTGATAGCAATCGTAAGAACTCAGAATTATTGCATTAAATTGTGCATTAACAGTTTAATGCATAATTCACATTTCAACTTTATTTTCATTTCCACCTTTTTTTTTTTTTTTGGTAGGAAACAAAGAAACTTGTATTAATAAGTAAAACATTTCCACATACATTAAATAGAGAAAAATCCTGGAACAATGCAAAAAAGCTTATGGCTAAGCTTCATTGTTTTAAGTAATTTCTTTCCCCCAGTGATAGCTTAGGTTTTACAACAATCCTCATAAGACATACTGAACAATTCATTATTTGATGCTGACAATTTAAATGATTAGAGGAAGGATAAGGATGGTTGGGATTTCTCAACAAGGTTTCACATGCTTTCGCATGCGCCTATCAATTCAACATAATTGTGTTACCACATTAAGTGACTCTACTGCGAAAGCATGTTGATTAGTATTATCAGAGAATATTTTTTTGAACTTTTCTCAGTTATCACACAGTCATATTCTAAATGAGATCTTAGATAATAGGATCAAGAATCAAAAGAAGAACATACTGCTAGGAAAAAAATAAATAAATCAACTCCTTTTACGTACTTTGGTATCTAGACATGCTGCTATTAAGAAATGATAGCCAGATGAAATAAAAGAAAGCACGAGGATAGGAACACAATGATAACAAACATGTGTTCCGCAAAATAGCTATCATTTAGCATCTAGAGTTATAATAAAAAGTAAGGTGTATAAGATACTTACAATGTCAAATATATTGAACAAGAAGACGAAAAAAGCATAAATAGTATAGTAAACCCATGGCCGTGCACCAACAGAAGTCTCAGGGTTCAATATCTCCTTAACACGCTGCCAGAAAGGTGAACCAAGTATACTGCAAATTATGCTCTGTTAATCAGTAATAGCTGTAAATACTATGCAGTACATATTTCATCTTCAAGATGCAAAATGAACAAATGGTTTTCAGATAGATGTCTGAGTCAGTTTTGGAGGCAATACCTTGCAAGAATACTAGGAAATGCCAAGAGATAAGTTGTTGTAAGAACGGGCTGCATTCCTGATGGATTGATATTAAAAGGAATATATGGTTCCACTTCCGTAATTGGAGAATCTTCTCTGTTGATAAACAGAACCAACAAAAAGAACAAAATTGTCAATGAGCAAGGTGTTACAATCGGGTACAAATTAATGCTTCATAAATGGAAGCTATTGCATTTGAGGCAAATAGTTATTGCTAGTATAAAACTATTTCTTGATTGTTGAGGCAACTAGCATGTATATTGCATCATCCTCTAACTGGGAAAGAGCTGCTTCTGGTCAATTGCTTGGATATTAAATAAAAAAGGATAAAAACAAAAGAATTGAACAAAATTGTAAAGTTTGTGCTTTCCTCAGAAGAAAGGACATATGTGTGTCTTTATAGCAACAACAGTATTACCGTGCGGCAGAAGCTAGTTTAAATCCATAATACTGCAGTTTTACTTTCCTGCAACCTTCAGTCACAACAACTGCCCACATAGTGACAATGGTAAAAACTCCCAACAGTCCAAGCATATATGGCCACCAATTCACAGAACTTCCTGCAGTACATTTAAAAACTTGAAATTGGTATTGTTACCAAATACTGAAATTGCAGAGATATGATCAAATACTAAATACAAAAATCACAATGGTAAAAAAATCCTTGTATAACTAATATGACTCCTGTCTCCATACGATCAGTATTAGCAGACTACTGTAGAGATATGATTTTGTTCAACACTCTTCACACACATGATCACTAGTGATTCAATGTCCATGCTTAAACAAGTGATCCATAGTCTTCATGCTACAATTATATTTAAGTTGTTGAATATGCACTCACACAACAACAATTGATTCATTCAAGCAGTAAATATCTTCTTGGAGTAGTTCATGGTTCTGATCCTGTAGAGTGTAGGTGAAAATTTTAATTAATACATAGTTTATAACAATCCTGATGGTGCATCTTGACATAAGAACCTAATGAAATACTTTTACACTTTGGAGAAGACTAAGTGTCATTTCGTGAAACAATCAGAAGTATGCATAATTAGATATCATTTTGAAAATATTTTCTTTTTGCGCAGGACATGCAGGAAGAAGAATCAACATCTCCTATCACATACCTGAAGAGAGAAGAAAAAATTTTCTCAACTTGAACAGTAGTAAGATCATCTCCTATCACATACCTAACAGCTGAGACAACATCTTGTACAACGTCTCAGTGTAACCCGTCAATATTCCCACACATATAATCAATGATGAACCTTGACCTGAAATATGCACGACCAGTTAGGAAGGAAGAATATGCCATAAATTATAAGATAACAGTATGTATGTGCATGTTAATTTGACTATAAACAGAAAAACTGAGAAAAACCGTCAGATAAAACAGAACCGAAAAGGTCAGATAAATTTTTTCTACCGACACAACACTATACCAACAACTTCAAAAATTCAAAGCTTCCTGGTATAAGCACCCATAAAATTCAGAGTTACTCCAGTGGAGTACTCAATATACCTATTGCCAACACAAATCAAACATTTTTCAGTGTTCGGCTGCACATTCAATGATGACGGACACAGAAAAGAAGCTGCTAAATTGATGCGCAAAAGGCTTATTTTTCAGATAATTTTATGTTTATAGCTGAGAATGTATTCAGAAGTGGGATTGCTAAAACTTATCATTAGATTTTATCTTCTCATATAATAATAAATCAAATTAAAATCAAATTCTATTGCCTCTGGTTACACCTGTCCAAGATATGCTACTGGATTTAAACCATCTCGTTTCAAATTTTCTAGTCACAATACCTTTCTTTCAGTGTAGATGGATCCAGAAGAATATCTCAAGCATAGATGAGTAAATATAGAAGCTGAAATTCTCATTGGCATTTTTAAATCTAACCAAAAACCTATAAAAAAGATTCAACAGCCCTCCATGGACTTTGCTTCTAGAGACTTATCATAAAAATTAAGTGTTTATCCATATATATAGCGAAATAAACATATAAGTAAGCAAGCAAGACAAAGAAATGGAAACCAAACATATCAAGAAAATACCAAATCCAGATTCTGATATTGTATCACAAATCCATGACATTGTCATTGCACCACAAACCAACAAGAAGGCGGTTACCATCACATGCTTGACACTGCAAAAGCCATTAAAGAATTATGATTACATAGAAGCCTATTCAACAAAAAATCATTCAGGTGAAAAGTGAAAAAGTTGCCAATCTCATCAGCTTGTAAACCAAAAGAAGAAAAAGAGAAAAGGAAGGAAGGTACGCATGTTTCCGTATACTGAACATGAACATAAGCCAACATTTAAAGCAAAAGCAAGCTCATAAAGCAATAGAAAAAGATCATCCCAACATTAAATTTAAAAAGAAAAAAACTGACAAATACATTATATGATCTGTTTTAATTTGAGATTTTACAGGAATCTGAACTCCATTTCAAGTACCTATGAGATATAAAAATCAATGCATATTGTTGAAGCAATATACTTTTTGTTAAGTTACCTGTGATTGGCAGCATATATTGAGTACGGAAGTGAATAACAAGCAACTATGACAGCTTCCAGTATTGCAAAGCCAAGTGACATCCACCATCTGAAAAGAAACACCTATAAGGTCACTGACTTCCTAAATGTGTTGATTGAAAATAATAATCCACAACAATTATGAAGCAAAGACTCGTCTCACTGCTTGAGATGAATAACTAGACACACATATAACTCTTAATCTTCTCATGCCCATCTAAGCCTTCCTTTCGCAGCTGTACCAAGGATGGAACAATATGACAGAGTACCTGTACGTTCAGTTCGTAAAGTTAAGCTCACAATTGTTAGCAAATACCATTCTGTGGGAGAAAGAAAATTCAGTATTCTGTCTCAATCTCCCATGCAAGTAAACATTGCAGAAACAGCACCCAAAAAAAAAAAAAAGGAAAAGGCTACTCATTGATCGGTTCATATCTTCTGTAAATAGCCATCTACCACCAATGTCCAAAAGCCTCTATTATCAGCTAATTATGCACCACAAATTGTGATACATCTATCAGTACCATAAAATATTATTTGGCAAAATTTTCAAATGGCAACTCTCTAACAATAAATAAAAAGATTCTCTTCCCTTCTGCATATTTAACTAGTACCAAATTGATGATCAGCAAACATTTACTAGCTCCCAAATTGCAACAACACAAACCTAAAACACTTATTTAGACCCAACCAAACTACACATGATATTCATTAAAAACTATTTATCAATAATATTGAATGAAAATGGAAAGACAAATTAATTAATCACGCAAGTAAAGAGTATCCGAGATAGTTGAAGAGACAAGCTATAAACCTGCATTACTATTGATGCTACTATCTGGGGGCTTAGTCCAAGCTGAAAAAAAGATAGTTTGAGCTCTGCTCCAAAATCACCAAGTTCATCTGCCAAAACCGACATCAATTACCTAAGGTATGTATGAACTAAAACATTATAACTAGTAGCAAACTGAAAAACAATGGAAAACAAAGCATATAAAATACTCTATTGATAAAGAAGAAGAGTAAATTAACGTAAATTTCTTACCAACAGATCCTGAGACAAAGCTAAGGTAATGTTGAGGCATCAACCTTCTATCAAATCCAGGAAGAGGAACGAAATACCCAATGCGACTTATAACAATCAGTACAGCAGTCACAAATAACCTCCGCCGTATCTCACTCTTAAAAAATGATTCCGCAGCATTATTAAGGACCGAGCTTAGTCGTATAAAATTCAGGAACCTGTTTTCATACATTTTAGGTTTTGACCTGAAACTCTCATTGTCAGTGACATCATGTGAACCTTCACTATCTACCTCATCATCCAATCTGGGTGGAACAGCTTCAAGGTTTACCGACAGTGAAGATGATGCCTCAACATTCACATAATCACTTCGAAGCTGATCAGAAGAACTAACAGAATACTGTTTGTTTGCCCTTGAAAGAAAATGGCTATTTAGCAATGGAATTCGCCTTCTTTTGGAATCCAATGAACTAAACTTGACTGAAACAAGGGTTTTGGTACATAATGGATGGAAAAATCGGTAACCAGAGCGTACACTTCCGCCTGCTTGTCATTTGAACAATAGCTGACATTAGAATATTCAAGTTCAAAACACATAACGTATATAATTGATTCAAGAAAATTTTGTTAAGTGAATACTACAATAGAATGAAGGCGTATAATCACTGCGCAATTACGGAAGTGGGTTAAGCAGACGGAAGTTTGTGACTGTCAAAGATTCAAGCAATTCGAAAGTAAAAGGACTTTCTAAATTACTTTCATATGCGTAAGGATTCTGATTCGTTCTATTTTTCCTACGTTTTCTCATGAAGTGAATTAACGGCGACCATACCTCCGAGTTTTATGGGTGTTGTCAAGAGCAGAGGAGTGAAATGATGGGAGCTAAGCAGAGCTGCTTCCATGGCGAGACTTCAGCTCAATGAAGCGGCAAAACAAGGGCCATTAGCCCACTATGTTTTGGACTTGCTTTTGTGCGAAACCTCGAAACAGTTCATTCGGAAGGGCGAGGATTGTCGACTGTCGCGATTATTTTATATCCATTGCAACCCCTGCTCATTTGACCCCACGTGGATTTGGCATTCCGAATTTGAAATTTAGAAGAGATTGAGGACTAAAATATAATTTTGGAGTCCACCCAATACCTTACCATCTTAAAAAATATATATAAATTTAAAAAGAAAAAAAAAAGTAATGCTACTCTTACATAACTTTTTTTTTAGTAACATTACTTTTTTTTTTCTTTGAAGCAGTTACACGCTAACATAATTAAGATACATATAAACTTCAAATATCTTGTTTTCATTTGAGAGATTTTACCAATTAAACTAATTAGTATTCATATAAAGTTTGTATCTTAATAGACGTACTATATGATATAGGAATTAGAATTATCTCATGATTTTATCTTGATATTGAGTAAAAATTTAAGTAGTTGATGATTAATAAATTAAAAAAATAAAATACTGCCAATTCATTACCACTAAAAGCTACATAGAATATGATTTCTAAAAATTTAATAGAGCTCATATTAAGAGAAGTACCTATTCTTTCTTTTTTTTTTTTTTTTTTGAAAGGGGAGAAGATACTATTCCATTGTATATTAATCATCAAACTAAGATCCTTTTTTTTTTTTAGCTCTTGACTGTTCTTTTAAAAACTCTTTAAAAAAAATTTACATTGCTACCTAAGAATGATTATCAATCTTACGGGATTCGTATACTATTCGTGGCAACAAAGTTCACCATCACATTACTTATGGCAAAGTGTGATATTATTTGATCAATTAAACGTACGTATCTTAATTTACATATAGGAAAAAAAAAAGTAAAGATTCCATGTAAATCAGTAAAGCGATAAAAGAATGTAATTATAATATATAAATTAATTATATTGGAACGAACGAACATCGATCGTATTGAGTGAGATTTTGTGCTGTTTTTAATTATTTAAACTGCACAACCTGATGACAGGATGGAATCAAACAGCACAGCAGTCAATTTGGGAGCTTTTGCTTTTATGGAATGTGTATGGTAACAGCAGCAGCCCCACTTGATAATTTGAGAGCTAGTAAGTCCATTCCTTTGGAAGAAATATATCCGCTGAAGAATTCTGATGCTGTGAGGTCACACTGCATTTTCCCGGTACATCATTGCCACTTTTATTTTTAATCGAACTGCAATCCCCACCTTCTGATTTTTTATTAGTTCTGGAATCTGCAGATAAAGAGAGATTATTCCTGTTAATAATCAATCATATAACAGAAGATATAATTAATACAACACAACATCCATGTACGACAATAAAATAGGAACCTTTTCGAGGTGAAATTTGTAAGCCTATTTCATGCACGTTGAGATTGAGAGCTTGTACAACGCGGGAAGGAAGGAGGACAGGAGAGCAAGCTGCATAAACACATGTTTCAATCGATAATAGATGCTTCGAGCTATTATATTTTTCTGTTAAAAGAAAAAAAAAACAAAGAGGAAATAAACTTGAAAAATTATGAGAAATGACTTAAACTTAGGGTTAAATTTATAAATATAGCCCATTACAATACATTGTTACACTAGACCAGTTGGTAGTCGCCAGCAATCGGCAGGCATATCGACATGTTAGGTGAATAGAACATTTCAGACGTTCAGTTATCTGCCTCGCAGGATAGATTGTAAAGGGACATTTACGCTTGAATTTGCTTCTCATTATTTATTTTCTTTACTGCTTTTATTAATGGGATCTTGACTTTGGGCTATTTCTGCAAATTTGCCATTAAATTTTCTCATTTTAAAGATTTGATAATAGCAGCAGTATAACAAACAGTACCTGGTTTTCTGGTTGGTTGGATGTTGGTGCCTGCTCTTTGTGGTAAGAAAACTCCAGTCCCGCAAGATCTTTGACCAGATTCTAAAAAAATAGCTTGCATTCCAGACCCTCTCGATGCCCAGTTTGGAGGATACTTGGGTCTATGATATGCTCTTGCATTATTTTTGGAGTGCTGATGTCACATTTCATTTGGGAAAATGAATCAATAATAAATTAATCTTACATGTGGTAAGATTCATGTATATGCACGCATGGATGTTTCTGTCACATTATATATAATCACGTAGTTTTATATTTAAGTATAGTAAATTCTCTAATGAGCTACAACTTACAAACGCAGAATTCAACTCTATTGTATCAGCTCGATGAATTGTAGTTTACGTGCTTTTCAGTTATGGATAAATCACTGAGCTTAATACAGCAATGATACCAATGAATGTACAAGTTTTGAAACAAACCGAGGCGACTCAGTGAGCACTATTTACATGCACTTAACGAAAAATTGAGATAACGAGTGCTGTCTATATAGAGGGCAAACGATGGTGGCCGTCTTCATCTAGATAAGAAAATCAATATGCTCCAATTTTAATTCGAGGGGAGAAAAAAGGGGGGGAGAAGGAAGATGGGCCAATACTTCTCGAGATTGCTCTGTGTGTAGTCCGGGAACCATAAGAGATTTTCCCATAAATTTTCCTTTATTAAATGGTTCAATCATTTCCTAAAAAATCTTCTTTTCCGTAATTGCAAGAAGGAAACAAGCTCCTCATATAAGCAACAAATTTACTAAAATAATGTCTTGAAGACCATAAATATATATATATAAAAGGTAATTGCCTCGTATAGTTGCCACTCATTAGATTTTCGTCATGTGTATATATAGTCTTACATGATTGGTTGAGGAAAGCCATGAATCCAACGGTTGAGGAAATAACACAAGAGTAGCCAATATATACTTTCTCATTAAGAAAAATAAATGGGTACATTCTTTGCAGAACAAGAGTTGGAAGATGAGAGGAAGAATGAATAAATACCTGTGGAAGTGTTTCTGCAGGGAATTTATGGCGATAATGATACTGATGATGAAGCTGCTTCTTCACATGTCTCTGCAAGAGAAACGGGGAGAAAAAACACATTCAATGAATTAAACTAGAACAAGTGTTCACAGAGCATAATGCATGAGAACTTACCTTATAATTAATATTACTAGTAGTATCAGAAAATGCTTCGTCTAAAACTTGAGAAGGCAGCCAAGACATTCCTTCTTCAAAACCAACTTCCCCATCTTCAGCGAGAGCCATTGAAGAAAAAGAGAACCGAAGCTTTTACTTTGTTGTTCTTGAACAGATCAGTGTTTCGGGCTCCAACTTCTAACTAACCTGCAACCCAACTAAATAGGTACGTGGAAGGGGAAATGTTGAGACATTTTTATAATCTTATTTTAATAGAGATTGGCTCTCCTTTGCAGAGAGATTCAATCCCACTTTCCTTCTAAGCGCGTGCAGAACGCTACAACTCCATCGACGAGCCGTTGCTTTGTACGCGTGTCATCAGGCCATGCCTGCACAGACGTGCGATTTGTTTAATGGACCTTGATTTCCCGACTAATTTTACGCATAAAAAACCACGTTACTTTTTGCTTGGCACTCCGCAACTTTGTTTTTGGTAATTTTTTGAAAGGCATTCTTAAATTACTCAAGAGGAAGAGGTTGACTACTATTTGAGAGGGAATGCAGTAAATTTGATTCAAACTCCTTCAATACTAATTCATTAATGGGTGGTTAAACGTAATTAGTAACAGATTTATGAGCACTCGGGTAATTGGCAATGTCATGCACAAATGAGGGTCAATTCAGTCTTTCAAATAGGCGGTCAAGAACTAGGAGACTCGAATGACACACATGGGTCGGGTTGGGTTCGGTGAACCCCTCTCCTTTCCATTCGGTTGGTGCAGTTGAAGTTGATCTACACGTTGCGTTCTGCTACCCCACTCCACGACTTATCCTCTTCTATTTTTATTATATTTTCATGCCTTGTTCTTGTTAAACTTTTCCATTATTGTGGTAGATCCTTGTTCAGTTTTACGGATATTTATGCGCAGCGGCTTGTTTCTTCCTCTTTCTTAACCACCGCACCAACTCACCACCATACAAGTGGTATGCGACCACGTCTCGTAATATACATACAAGTGTCAAAAACAAGTTTAAGGTTACAGGATTAGGCTTGATGACCATGCCATGTTCGTGGGACCATTAAATGTATCTTTTTTCTACATTCCCAATTTATGGAATTTATAAAATTATCATGATGTTGGTGAACTACTAGGTCATTGGTGAGTTAGGAACCAAGATAATTGCACATTTGGTTTGATAAAATAACAAATCCACAGTAGATTTTGTCATATATGATCATCACTCTTGTTTGTTTGGAGGGGCATTTATCCCATCTCAATTTTTTAATCTTGTTAATAATGAGGTAGTAACTCAGCTGACATACCAACAATTTAATGGTTGGTCAACCCAACTAGAACAGATTATCTGGGTACCAGATCTTAAATGACATCAAGTCAATTTTACACATGCATCGAATAGGCAGGTCAGATTAATATATTACTATTGTCAAACCATTGAACCTCTTCATAATAGGTACTTTCTGTACAATTACACCATCACCTCTCAGTTTGTGGAAGGAGACAGAATTTGATAGTAACTAAAACTACAAGGAAACGTGCCCTACTGCCGGGCAGAGTGCTCATTTTAAGTTAATTAAAAAAAAAAAACAAAAAAACAAAAAAAAGGAACCATCAAGGGGGTATTTCCCGGCCTTCAACATTTTCTCCAAAAGGCTAGGAATGGAGAGTGGCCGAGTGCCAGAACAATAAGGGTGGTTGAATTTCAACACGAAGCAACCAAACTTCAGAGGAATGGTAACGTTTCCTGAATTTCCGTAACAGTCATCCATTCACAACCAACACTCAGAACATCAAAAACTATTAACAGTCCATTTTGATTGAAATCAAGTGAAGCCTACACTTACATCAAAGAAATTGTTATTTGAGTTTCACCTAAGAAAATATACCTGAAAGTTCACTCACAGGCATTTCACTTGTTGTTTTTAAAAGCTTCTGGGTATCTGCATCCATTTGAACATTGTCCTTCTTCATTCGCTCCACAATTATTAGTGGCATTTTACCAGCTTTTGCATAAGTTCTTAATAATGAATTATATATCTCAGTTGTCACATAGCCAGCATTCCGAATAGTGACTAACAAATGCTCTGCCCCTTCGGTATCTCCTTGCTCCTCTAGTTTGTTATATACTTCTGTAATTAACCTGTGGTCAGGAACCCATTTTCTGACACTACCAATAGCTTTCTTAAAACACTCTAGGACTTTTTCCGTTTGTCCTTTCTTTAAATAGCCCCATGTAAGAAGTTCCCAAGTAGTGTAACAAGGCTTGATGCCTTTTGTCACCAGCCGGTTGTAAAATGATTCAGCCATTTCCAATTGGTTTCTATTGATATAAGCTGCAAGAAGTATATTTGGAACCCTAGGATCACCAGTCCCTGAAACAGATTCCCACTCATCATATATATTCTCAGCTTTCTCAAACTCCCCTAGTTTTACAAGCGAAGATATCATGCAAGTATACTCGGCATCATTCATTTTAGCAAAGAGCGACATCATCTTCTTCCAAATTCTAAGGACTTCATCCTTGTACCCCATGTTAGTATACAAACTGAGCAGGGACGAATAAGCAACTCGATTTTTACGACATGTCCTTTTCTCCATCTCCTTCAAAGTAGTTGCTGCTTTTTCAGGGAGTTCCATTTTGATGTACAAGCTGGTTAACGTACTATATGTTATCCAATCTGGATCAATTTTTGCCTTTTTTAGCTCCAGGAAGGACTTCTCTGCAGTTTCTTTGTCATTTTGCGAGGCACACGCAGCTAACCATAAATTGTAGGTAACGACATCAGGAGAAGTGTTTTTCTTTAACTCCTGAAGCATTTGAGGAACCTTATCTAATTGCCCATTGGAAATATACAGATTTAGCATGTGGTTATAAGGAAGGGGACAATTTAAAAACCCACATTCTGACATTTTCTCCATCAGAGCCTCGGCTTCAGCAGACTTTTTGTTCTGGACATAACTGTGAAGAAGAGCTGAACAAGTGTCCGGACCTCTCATTTTATCAGGAAGATTCTCAAAAAAGTTTTCTGCACTGGATAAACCCCGAATTTTTGAAATCAAATCCAAGTGCACGGCATAATCACCGGATACCAGCTTGATATCATGCTGTAATTCCATCCACTCACATACCTACAAAAATAACCAAACCCATGCCACCAATACAAGTCCACGGTCAAAGGACATTTTTGCAAAGTTCAAAGTGATAAACTTAGTAATCAAATCCAGGACCAGCCAGACTACTGCATTAATTTATTTAGCAAGTAGCTCATTTCAGAGAAAGGCCAAATGCAGTGTGCAAGTTAAACACAAAAAGTCATACTTTCTGCAAGTTCTTTTTAACTGCTCTTAATACTATCAGCAGTAGTCAGATATCAGCTTGATTACTGGTGTGAGAATGTGTCCATCTATAATTTGCTAAACAATCAAGAAACTATAAGCCGAACCTCCAACTCTGTGACCAATAACATTTCTACAAGTAAACATCAAACTAAGTGTAAACTTCTTTAGGGTCTCGATATCAATGAAAAACAGAAAAAAAAAAAATCTAATGGAGAATAAAACTAATTCAATTTAAAATCAGAATGACAATCACCAAAAATAATTTCTTTTTTCAAAAAAAATAAATAAAGAAACAAGCAATTATACAGACCTCGAGCGCGTGTTTGTAGCGCTTGAGCTTGCGCAACTCTCTGACGATACGATTGAGCTCGTACTTGCGCACCGTGTGGCCTTCTTCTTTCCATTTCCTTATGGTGATCGCTGCACTGCGTTTTGCGTACACCAAGCTTAGAAGTCGGCGGCCCAGTGTGTCTCGACCACCCGCTCCTTTTTTTTCTGTTGCTAAGCCGAGGGTTGTTACCTTCGCTGCTTTAGTAGAGAAAACGCGGGCGGCCGCGAGGGTTGCGCCAAGGGAGCGGAGCAACATTTTGCTTAAACCCTGGACTGCCGTCGTGACTGTATTTCAGCCTTTGAGGGCTTGGGTCGGCGTTCATTTTTAGCAGATCACGTGCCGAGCACCTGAGCTATTATGTACCTGCGTCCCAAACTAGGCTAAATCACGGCAGGCCCAATTGCCCACCGACACGTAGCAAGTAAAGGCCGCGACTACCAGCTTACTGTACATGAAGCAAACGCAATCCGCCACGAAACTTCACAACTTGCTACCCACAAATTCGCGCCCCACCCGGCCACCCTCCCCCCTCTCTCTCTCTCTCATTCTCACCCTCTGGCACTAAAAATCCGCTTCAGGCCTTCACTAAATAAACGAACACTATTTATTTGCTCTCACTGATATCATCAAAAGCAGAAACCCCCTCTTACTAATATTATTTTCTCTCCCTCTTACTAATATTATTTTCTCTCTCTCTCTCTCTCAAAATTTAAATAAATCAATGCCAGGTGGTTCAGGCTCCAGCAGCCGAACCGGCGTGAGAGTGGTGGTTGTTGGCGATCGAGGCACTGGAAAATCGAGTCTGATTGCGGCGGCCGCAACCGAGTCGGTCCCTGAGAAGGTTCCACCTGTCCACGCTCCCACGCGCCTGCCGCCCGATTTTTATCCCGATCGTGTCCCCGTCACTATCATCGACACCTCTTCCAGGTACGCAAATACTCCACACTAGTATGCATATGCATTTATACTAGCCGTATTCAGAGTATCTGAATTAAGTCTGTATATGCGGATGATACAAAATCTTCTTACTGGAACTGTTTCAGTATTTTGTATAATTTGGAGGTTTTGCTTCTGATTCGAAATTGTTTATATAATAATTAGTTATATAATTAAAGCAAAATGAATGATGCTTTCATTTCTATGTTATTGTTAACTGTTTGATTTTTAGCTTGGAGAATAAAGGCAAGCTTAATGAAGAATTGAAGCGAGCAGATGCCGTGGTATTAACATATACATGTAATCAGCAATCGACTCTTTCTCGTTTGAGTTCGTATTGGCTCCCAGAGCTTCGTCGTTTAGAGGTTTGCAGTTTGCACACTTTTTCTAACATGAATGCATTTTTTTACATATCATCTTGTGGAAATGGTGTTTTCTTTTCATATGTTGGGTTATGAACTTGCGTAGATTAAGGTGCCCATAATTGTGGCTGGGTGCAAGCTAGATTTGCGCGGTGATCATAATGCCACGAGCCTGGAGGAGGTTATGGGACCAATCATGCAACAGTTCAGGGAGATTGAAACTTGTGTAGAATGTTCTGCAACTACTATGATTCAGGTACATCAAGTTGCCTTTTCTTTTTGTTTCCTGGATTTTGTTTGTTGTCACAAGTTATGCATTTGGACTGTGAATTTGTACCAATTCAGTTCTGGAGTTTTGGTCTTATCTCTGCTACTTCGCTTGTAGCTGTAGGCATTAGGAAATGTCCAGCACTGCTCTAATACTAGTAATGGTGGAACAAAAATTTTAATAAAAATAAAACAGATAGATGTTATACTTTGAAGTGATATAAGACAAATTCTTCTTTCCCAAAAATAAAAACTAACCAGAGCATCACAAACTAACAAAACCAGAAAGGATAAAGATAGTGTGTCGCAAGCCAGAAAGTCTGGGGGCATGTCTGCCTAGAGTAAGTTTAGACCTGGGTTGCTTTTGTTGCCATGGAAGATCTTCTTTCGTGATTTATGGCAGTTTATGGATGTATCCTTGTCTTGATTTTGCTTAGAGTAATTTGTTTGTTTTGTTTGGTCTACAATCTTGCCATTTTTAACTCAACTAACTAAAGTTTCCTTCTTTGTAGGTCCCTGATGTTTTCTATTATGCTCAAAAAGCAGTACTTCATCCAACAGCTCCATTGTTTGATCACGATGAACAAACTTTGAAACCTCGGTGCGTCAGAGCATTGAAAAGGATATTTATTCTTTGTGATCATGACATGGATGGTGCCCTAAATGATGCAGAGTTGAATGAGTTTCAGGTTTTGTTTCTTTTTTGTGGTGAATATTTCTTGCTATGATAGATTTTCATTCTTCTTTTAAAGTTCTGACACATTTCATGGTAAACAGGTTAAATGTTTTAATGCTCCATTACAGCCTGCTGAAATAGTAGGTGTAAAAAGGGTTGTACAAGAGAAGCAACATGATGGAGTCAATGACCTTGGTCTTACCCTTAGTGGTTTCCTTTTCCTCCATGCTCTTTTCATTGAGAAAGGGCGTCTTGAAACTACATGGGCTGTTCTGAGAAAATTTGGTTATGGGGACGATTTAGAACTGAGGGATGATTTTCTTCCGGTTCCAACTAAGCTCGCTCCTGATCAGGCATGTGTTGCTGATGGGAAAGTTATTATAATCTTGCTCTTTCAGTCTTGATACAAAGTTTTACTGTGATCTGTCTTGTTAATCTTTGTAGAAAACAATGGAAACTTGTGGAATTATTTTATTATTCTCATAAGTGATTAGTTTGCTCTTCCTTTAATAGAATCTTATGGTATATCCTGCTAGACAACATTAGATGTTGCATGCAGTGACAGTTTTATGAAATTACCCTACAACATTAGAAGTTGCATACACCGACAGTTTTATGAAATTACCCTACAACATTAGAAGTTGCATACACCGACAGTTTTATGAAATTGCCCTTTTTGTTGCTTAAGTGCCTTAGATATGAATAAGTGCACTATTTTTTCTAAGGCTCCTTTGTGGTTCCTCATATTGGTTTCAAGATGGGGTCGATTTTCACAGTCACTGTGACTACTTTTCAATTTGAAAGTTAGCCTAGTAATATAGTTGTTGATCACATTGTCCATGTTTGTTGCTTTCTCATATCATGTAATGGAACTGTTAAAATGCTTTGACTTTACTTTTTCAGATATATCTTTACAGAAAATTGAAGAAAAAATAAAATAAAATAAAACAGTTAATGTTAGTCTTGGAACATTCTGGATCGTTATCTTTGACTTTTTGTACAGGACAAAAATGTAGAAAGGTGGATAAAAAGTATGGGAGAGGAGTACTGTTCAAGGAAGAATGAAAGTTTATCTTTTGCTGCATCTCCAAATCCTTAAGTTTTATCTTTTTTCCGCATGGTATCCTTGAGAATTTTTTTTTGAAAATCCATCCTTTTGAAAGATTAGTTTCCGGCTGTTTTATTCGCATGTGACAATTATGCCTTTTTTAATTTTTCTGGACGCCTAATCATTATCCTTTCTTGAGGTATTTACTCTTAGTTGCCATCTTGTAGAGTGTGGAACTGGCAAGTGAAGCTGTGGAATTCGTACGTGGTATCTTTGGATTGTATGACATTGACAATGTATGCTCTAATCTCTGCCAATTTGATATTTATGGAGTCTGCACCATGCTGGTTTTTTTTTTTTACTATTGCATTGCTCCTAATATCTGAATGCTTTAATTTTGATGATTACTAGGATGGAGCAGTGAGACCTGCGGAGCTTGAGGATCTATTTTTAACTGCACCGGAAAGGTGGATCTGGTTTCCAGCCATCGTTTCTCCATTTATTGTGCTATGTCCTATAGTTTGTTGCATAGGCAGGATTTGCAGACTTAAAAAATACACCGGTGAATTGGTCACTGTTGTAATTGGTAAAATAAGAAATAATTGCTTTCTGAACTGTGGTCTACATTGGTCCATAAAGATATTGGAACTTGGCTACTGGCTGTTAGTCTAGTTCAAGAAATCACAGGCTTCTCGACATCTTTACACTCGAAAGCTAACTTTGTGGCTCAATTTCCAACTTTTTTCTTTGCAAGCCTGAGCCACTCCATCATCCTGCAATGAATTTAATCAGTGAATTAACTATTTTTACCTATCTTTTCTTTAGAAAAGCCCTGTTCTTCACGACATGACTCAAAATCATGATCTCCATCTTCCAAATGACAGCCATGTTGTTGTTTTTGAAGGCTTTTTAACACAGTGTTCAAGAACAAGCTCTTTTAGCCCTTCAAACAGAAGATGCTGATGGTAACTGTTCCCTTCCCTCCCCCCCCCCAACCCCCCGCCTGGGATGGTGATTTAATTTCCGACTAGGGTGTAGGAAATCTGTTTTTACAATTGCTACCTCCAAATGAGGTAAAACCCTGTGAACTGGTAATGTTTGGGATATGAGCAGTAATCAGTCTTTATGTTTGTATTTCACAAATCTTGTACTGTTCTTCATTTTCTCAAGCTACCATTTATTTTCCTGGGTGTAATGAATATCTTATTTATTTTTTAACTAAGTCTGTTGTGGTGGTGAATCCCAAGCTTAATTGTGACAACTTATCTTCTTGGGGAAAGTATACCCTTGCGTGAGAATATAAGAGTTATATAACATCAATACGTTATTTACTCCAAATAATCTTTCTCATTCTTAGGATGTTCGGCTGTCTACACCTTAATGTTAACTGAATATAATTGTTTTATTAATGACACGGGTTAGAATTGTGTACTTGTACTTTGCAAATGACCTTATCCTAGTGCCATCTTAATTCCCATTATATAATTTCTTCTGCATATATGCTAATCCAGTCCGTGGGATGAATCTTAATTTCATTATATAATTTCTTCTGCATATATGCTAATCCAGTCCGTGGGATGAATCTTAATTTCATTATATAATTTCTTCTGCATGTATGCTAACCCAGTCCGTGGGATGAAGCTCCATACAAGGATGCTGCAGAGACAACAGCACTGGGCAATTTAACAGTCAAAGGGTTCGTGTCTAAGGTTTGTATGATTATCTCTTTTAATTTTGTCCTTCCAGGTGGTTGATATGGCAAATTCTAATAGAGTTCACGATGAACCAATCACTTTTTGTTTTAGGTGGGCTTATTTTATCACTGTGCTCTGATGAACGTTTAGTTTATATTCCTTTGTCTAGTCAGTTTCGTTCTCTCTCCCCATGGGATACATTACGGAACCAGTTTTCATAATATTACTGTTTAATGATGTGGACAAAATTGTAAACTTATAACATATTTTGGGATAAGCACAAAACTGAAATGATATTTCCATCGGTTCTTATAAGACAGAAGCGATTTTCTTCTTATATTATCGACTTCTGGTACTTTTCTGATTAGTAACTTATTCAACTGTTTGAATCAATGTAACTACTGTTAATAGCAGTAATGTTAAACATGTGATTGCAGTGGGCTCTAATGACTCTACTTGACCCGCGACGTAGTTTGGCAAATTTGATATATGTTGGATACGGTGGTGATCCTGCTGCAGCACTCCGTGTTACTAGGAAAAGATCAGTAGATCGTAAGAAGCAACAAACTGAAAGAGATGTTTTCCATTGCCTCCTTTTTGGTCCTAAAAATGCTGGAAAGTCTGCGTTGTTGAATTCATTCTTGGAAAGGTGTTGACCCAATTTCCATTTGTACTAAGCATAGTCCGATATAATCTTGTTAGTTTCATCTATCTGCATTTTTTATCTGTTCTTTTAATATTGGTTTTATTTCTGGACTTCAATTCTACTTCTTTTAACTTTTCAGTTTACGTTCTTCTTTGCTTTAATCAATGAATTTATCTCACCTATTACAGGCCATTCTCAGAAAATTATATCCCAACAACTGGCGAGCAATATGCGGTGAATGTGGTTGACCAGCCTGGGGTGAGTACCAAATGTAGAAATGCAATGCTATCTGTTACTTCTCTATTCTTGTCCCTAACTTCCATATCACCCACTCTCACAGGCTCTTTAACACGAACCTGTGAAACATAACTGAATTTGGATATCCTATTTATCTGCATTATTTACATGTTCATTAATTATGCAGCTAATATCAAAAACAACAAAAATCCTAGCAGAGCCAGTTAAGGCCTAGGCTTTTGAAAATGTTTAATATTTTGCTGACTCTTTAATTCTTACTGAGAGTTACCACAAATGCCCATTTTGGTTTTCAAAATTGTAGTAATACCAAATCAAAGGTCTTCGTTTTCACTTCTTTCTCATTCTTCACCAGTCCAGTTTGTTGTTCTCTAAGGTTTCTTTGCTCTTGCTCTTATTTCTCTCAAACTTTAATGAAGTTCAAAATTTCGGTACCTATTATTTGGTTGAAATTTCTTAAATTATGTTTGTTTGAAATCACTCTTTTAGACCCAATTGTGGTGCCAGTACTGTTGGATTGATTGGTTAACAACCCTTGGATTCAACCAAGAGGTCAAGGGTGAAGCCCCTTGGGCACAGCTACCGGGGAAATTACATCTCATGGGTTTTCTGACTAACTAGGTTGTATGGTTAAGCAGTAGTCTCCAGTGTAAACTCAGTGACCTGGGAGGGATTTACAGTTGTATATTTATGTGTGTGTGTGTAGTCATGCTCAGGTGCTGACATCCACAAGAAACATGCACCTTCAACATGTCATAAAACTTTTTTACAATGCTGTAAAGTGCTTTCTACAGCTTTGTCAAAGGTTGTGTCCACACCTGAGCATTTTATTACTTGCTTTAATATGGTAAGGATCAAGATAAAAGACAAAAAAAACACAAATTATATAATCATGGGACAAGATCCACAGTATTGGAACATTTTTATTTTTATTTTTTTGGTCTTCTATTATGGTCATGATATATATATATACATACATATATATATATATATATATATATATATATATATATATCTCGAAGATCCTGGACTTTGTTAAAATCCAGAAAAGCTATTACACCATAGCTTTCTGGACTTTAATAAAATCCAGGATCCTGGACTAGATCAGTATTCTATATGTATGTGTGTGTGTGTGTGTATATTGCGGCTGATATAATGACCATCTATGTTAAATTACCATCCTTACAGGGGAATAAGAAGACTCTTATTTTGCAAGAAATACCAGAAGAAGGAGTGAAAAAAGTCCTGTCCAACAAGGAAGCTTTGGCCAGCTGTGATGTCACTATATTTGTCTATGACAGGTGAGATTCTTGCTCTGTACCATGGCAACTAGATATCTCGTGTTATGATGATAATGATATGAAGATAGGCATGCATCATTGGATTAGCTAGTGACTGTCAGTTATGAACTTCACTATTATTTTAGTTTATTACTTGGGTGAAATTTCTCTTGTATTGTTAATACTTCAACTCTGTTTCCTTCTTTTTATGTTGCTGGCCAATTGTTATTCTATCTTCATACATTAATTCTTTGGATATTCAGATAGCCTGAAATGCTTTATTTTGTAATGTTCAGCTCAGACGAATATTCATGGAAAAGAACAAAAGAACTTTTAGTGGAGGTTGCCAGGCTAGGTGAAGACAGTGGTCATGGTGTTCCATGCCTGCTTATTGCATCGAAAGATGACCTGAAACCTTATACAATGGCAGTACAAGATTCAGCTAGGGTGATTAACTTTCTTCACCTGGTCTTTGCATGCTCAAAATTATATGCATGACTGAATTACCCTTCCAACGTTCTACAAAAGTTAGTAATAGTTGCTTCTGGCGAATTAGATATACTGATATTTTGAAATTTTTGTTTCAGGTTACTCAGGAGTTGGGAATAGAGCCCCCTATTCCTGTATGCATGAAATCGAAAGATCTGAATAACGTATTTAGCAGAATTATATGGGCTGCTGAACACCCTCATTTGAACATTCCTGAAACTGAGACTGGGAGGAACCGGAAGCATTACCGCCACCTTGTTAATAGCTCACTTGTGTTTGTTTCTGGTGTGCTTGTTCACCGTCTTCTTTATTTCCTACACATGCATACATGCACTTGTATAGTACTGATTACCATCTTGCATATTTATAGTTGGGGCTGCTGTTGCTGTCGTCGGACTGGCTGCTTATCGAGCCTATGCTGCAAGAAGGAATACCTCTAGTTAGCAGTTGGATTAGTCTGCCGGTTTGGCCATTAATAAACTGTTATCTGCTCTCTTTGCGACTTAAATAAATGGTTAATTCTGTCTCCATCCGTCGAATTTTGCGTACAACATTTTTGGCATTCTTGAGATAAAAGCTTGTATAGATATTTTGGTTCCTCCTTTTATTTTATTTGATTTTTCCTTTCACCCAATTTTTTCCCCTTAATGAGGCTGGAGCCTGGAGATGCATCTTACTCCTTAGTTGTTGGGCTTGTATAATTTGATCAATTACCTTGTTGGCTATTTGTGCCAGTGGTCTTTGTTGAGGTATCTAGGATAGTATGTGGACCTTGGCCGACAATTTGTTTGTTGTATTGTCCGCAACACTTGGTGATATTAAACATGCAATGATCAAAGTGCTACCATCCATTAAGCAAGTGTAATCTGAGATTCATGGTTGTATTTGCTGCTTATAATTTTATAATAGTGGTATTAGTTTACGATGTTCTGCCCAGGACAATGGTGTGGGGTTAGACTTCGAAGCTGAGAGTTATTGTAGGGGAATGTTTGGACAAGGAACGAAATTGTCAGCAGCTACGTTTGATTAAGAATTTAAGGTCTCCCATAGGTAAGGACGTGTATACGCGTTTGTTTACTGTTTCTCAAAGCTGGAAAGTCAAATATTGTGTTGCTCCTAGTAATAAGCTTCACGTGCAAAATTTTATGGAGTGGTAACAGCCCTTGTGCCAAACCGAGTCGTCGCGGCGATTTTATTAGAGTCGATGAGGTATTGTGCGTTTCTACAATCGGGTAAAATATTAAATAACATAATGTATTTAGTAATAGGGTTGTACAGTTGTATTTTTTTAAATTATAGTACTAAAATGTTTGATAAATATTAATTGTTATAATTTAAAGATTATGTTAATATAATTTTTTATTAAAAAATTTATTATATTTTTAATAATTTTATTAAAATTATTATTTAAAATTTATATTTATTATATATTATTAAATTTCATTTTATAATTATAATTTTTTTTTTTTATAAAAGTTACAGTTTAAAAATGAGAGTATCTCAATTCCGAGGAAATGCGAAACTTGGGATAAACTAAAAGATATGTCTACCACATTTGCTATTGTTTAATTAAAAGGGGGGCGCCTCGAGTTTAAATGTTGATGGTTTTGATTTGGTGTGCTCGTTTGCTGAGTATGCCACTCGAGCATGGGAGTCCTGGTTTAAAATTAAAGCTGTTGAGTGCTAACTTCGAACAAATCATAAATATGTCTTTAAATGATTGAATGTAAAGGGGTGAAAGATAGCGCTTTGAAATAAAGAAGGAAGAGGTCAAGAGGTGCTGATTATGGAAGATCTTCTTTAGAGATGCTGTGAAGAAGTAAGGATTATATGTCATAAAAAGAACCAGTTGATTTGAAAGGTTGGATTCTGAGAGATCAACTTAGGTGAAGAAACAATCAAAGAAGATCTCGTATCATCCATAACCCCAAGAAGAAACCAAACCACCCCGCCACCAGATTCAGTCTAGTCTCTGTCTCAGTCCCTGTGTCTCTATGGTTCGCTTTCCTCCTCACACAAGCCACAGAGCCGCATGCTAATCTTTCTCGCATGCAACTTTTGATTGAATGCTCTCCTTGCATTATGGCTAGAAATCTTTTGTCTTCACGTCACCCATGAGAGAATACCAAAGGTGAAGGTTCGTTCACATGTTCAACACTGTACATTAGTCGGGTCATATTTCAATTTCATTACTAATACAAGAAAAAGAGGCCCATGAGTCATCAGTACACCTCTACGCTGCTAGATTTGTAGTCAACTTTGTTGCCGCTTTTAGATCATGCAGGTCACGTGTTAGCTGAAGCACTATTGAGCATATTAAAAAGACGAAAATTCAGCTGTTTTTACTTTGTCAGGCAACAAGAAGACCAGCGGTTAGTCAGTCCGAACCATAGCCTCAAGCTGTCTGTAATGTACTTTTTGTCAAAAAAAAACATTACAAACTTGAACCACCAATTATAGCTAATAGTAATTACCACAAAGTGTTGGCTTTGTATCAAAGGTAATTAATTTGTTTAGCGGGTAGGAAACATGGACGGTTGGGATTCCTCATGGCAATGATAGAAATGGTATACATTATATGACCAATCGATTTCAAGTGGGCCACCTCTAATGATCGAAGCGAAGACATCAAAGTTGCACAGTTGCTACTTGCTCGCCGAAGAATATGCGTATACATACTTTCTTTCAAATATAAAAGTTGTGAAAAATATTAATAATTGGAAAAAGACAAGGTAAGTCTCATCATTTCCTATCGCATAGACCAGATATCCAGAATCCCGTGGTTTATACGAACGTGGGCCCGCGTCAGATACCGTCTTGGATCCTCTGAAACCCTAGATCTTCACTTATCAAACATCATAAAAGGGAGGCCTCGGTTTATATTCTCACTTTATGATAATATTTGCGAAAATATGAAATATGAAAACAAAAATAAAGTTCACACAAATTATAACAATAATTATAATAAGGTTTCTATGCGTACAATGAATAATATTTTATTACTAGTCGTGCAACCCGTCTCGCGCTTAAGCAGCTGAGAAAACCACCTGCATGCCATACATACGCGTATTAATTGGTGTATTATGCTTCATGCATGAAGCATCGAAGATCAGCAGTCTTTTGCATGATGCACGCGATTAGAATGTCATGGTAAAAGAAATCCTCCCTCTCCTCGCTCATACACGAGAGTTTGAGAACCCGCCCGTAATGCAGTACATTTTCTTTATTTTTTTATTTCATATTTTATATATATATTAAAAAAATTTAATCTAAAATTTTAAAATGCGGATATGGTTTTAAAGTTTTATTTCATAATACTATTAATTAAACTCAACTGTTTTTTTATTTTATTTTATAATACTATTAAAACTTACCGTTTTAAAATTTTTTTCTAAATTTTTCCTACACTTTAAGATCTTAAATTAAAAAACCACTAACACACACAATATGCACACGCACGCATAGACGCGCGCGCACACACACACATATTTCAAAAGGATACTATAGTACATCACTTTTTTACTAAATGTTGTCAAATGTGTATGTACACGGACATATTTCAAAAGGGTACTGTAGTACACTCACTTTTTCACTAAATCTTATCAAATGTGTACGTTTTATTTTCATATAAGTGTAACGGAAACTTAATAAAAAGGAGCATTGACCCCTAAAAGACGGAACTAAGATTTTGGTTAGATGAAGATCATAATACGCAGATAACAGTTTTAAGAAAGTCATAGATAACATGAAAAAATTAAATAAATACATTTGATGGATCAAACCGTATAATTTACAGCTGAAGCCCTTATTTTTTATGATTTTTTTTAACTCTAAGATCTGCGGCTCTACACAATCTACCGAATTATACTGACTGGTGTTAAGGTTTAGATTTTGCTAGCCAGCTTTAACAAAATCCTGGATGTATATGGACAACTTGTATAAAAGTAAATTACAATTAATAATACAACAAAACAGTAACGAACAAACCTTTCCAAAAGTTGGAAGATTGAGAATTTTTAAATTGATTCACGAGTTCAAATATGAAATATACCCACAACAATCGATCATCTTTAAAAAGAACAAGGTAAGAGAAAATTGGATTAGGCTGGTGGCATGGATATGTACCATTACCAACGACCGAGAAAAAGGTAACGTAGGAATTGAAAGGAAGTTGAATTAATCATACACAATCTGTGGAGAGCAATGAAGTTGATCGAATTAACACGTAGCTTGTACAATTGCAAGGCCACAAAACAAGGTGGGGGTGACAAAATCTTGCCGTTGGCACGATGGGGCAGCTGACCAGTGACCACTACTAAGGTTTATTATGTGCTGCAGTTTTCAGGTGTAATGGCTTTGTCCTGCACACAATTGGACAATGACAACTCAGCACGGGGCCCTGAGCCGTCATCATGCACGGAGAGACAATTAATTAGCGCACATATGCACAATGTCAACATAGAAAATATATATATACATATACAAAACTTAGAGCTAACTAATATCAACAAGGAGAATAAGTAATGTTCTGAGATGTCGTCTTCTGTCTTTTGGGTTTTCATTTAATTTGTGTCTAAGACTGAGTGGACAGAGTGGTGGGGTTCCTGCTTTTGTTGTTTCCGAATGGAATTGGCTATTTAATCAATTGATACACACGCACATATCTTTTTGTGTTGGTGCTGATCGATGATGTGCGCATTAGTTGACAGCCAGCAAAAATTTCTTTTCCACATCGGTTTAGTATTATCTGTTGGTCTAAATTAGATCATGATCATATTTGTATCTGTCCATTAATTAATTGCATTATCGCCATCGTCGGTATTGTCGTCACCAGGCGATATATAGGTAGTTTTTTGCTAGCTTGCCAATGGAGCTTCATCTCTTTCCAAAATTATTGGGAGGCTGTCTTGCATCGATTAATTTGTCTTCAAGTTGAAGATGCCACCGTTGCCTCCTCTACGTATACCCAGAATGGACAAGCAAGAATATGTAAGAAATTTATTAGTCCCACATTAGTTTATGTGAAAATTCTTATATCGAAGAAAAATCACATAAAAAATTCTTATATCGACAAAAACCATTGCTAATAAAGATGAAGAGAGAAAATTTATTACAATTAATCTAGTATTTTTTTCACACCCAAACTCCAACAACATCCAATTTCTCAATAGATATATTTCTTTCACACTATAAACTCTATACTTGCAAAGAGAATTGTGTGATTAAAAAGTGAACATAATTTGTAATTATTTTTTATAGGAGAAGTATTCATTTTCTTCCCCAAGTTATATTCCTTTTTGAATAAACTAAATCCAAAAAGAAATCACTACAATCTCTCTACTTGTAAAATATGAATAAATAACTTTTTTTTTAGGAATTCTCTTGAATAAAAAAGAATAACACTAAAAGAAAAAAGCTTAACAAATATCATAGTAATTAGAATACAAATCCTAATTAAAAAAATGGGACGTATTTCAAAATATATATCCTTTTCATTTTGAGTCCTCCTTATGTCATGCATCTAACAAAAATAAATTGACACGGTAGCCGATTGCACTGACCAAAACTTCTTGCTAGCTAGTATGTGTGCATGTATGTTGGTATGTACATGAATATATATATATATATAGAAATATTCACGTTTCAGTTTAGGATCATTCAATGCTCGGCATAGAATGTGTATATATTAGCCCAATCATATATAAAATGATACAATAGAATAGTCATCACTAATGGGCAAGGAGGTAGCAGGGATACTGTACGTATGCATGTATATATTATGTATATAGGACATGTAGATTTGCCAAATACTAAGCGTAAAAGGTGAAACCAGTCCGATCCCGATCAACACAACTTGCTCAAATTGAACACGTCTCCGCAGGCAATATGCGACCACAAGGCGCACGCTGTCCTTGATCACTGCTAGCCTGCCAACGGCAGAAGACTAATAGTGGTCATCTCGTGTATTCTCGATCACTTACATAGTTGGATACACAGTTTTTGTATAAATCACATTCGAAACATGCTACAAAATTACCAAGTAAACTTAATAATATATATATATATATGTATGTATGTATTTTCGAATGAAATATACATTTGCTTAGTTAAAAAAAAAATTATATTTATTAGATTGAAATTAAGGCATGGCCAAAGGTAAAGGTGACGTTGACACATCATCACCGTGGGCGAAACCTTACGGTTGTGTCGGAGCAGCTACTTGCTAGGAGTTGTACTACTGTCTGAGAGAACTGGTGAATGATATGGAGCTGCGTAGGAAGTGATAACGACATTGTATTCGATCTCAATTTGTATGTATAGTTCGACAATATTTTTTCAAGAACCTTCGCGGAAGACCTCTCCAGTACTTGATTCCTGACATTAATTTGTTTGATGGGGTTAGCTCTTTAGCTTGCCATCGCTATTGATATTTATTTGCTTGTATCACAACGAGACTGCACTGCTGCGGCTTCTCTAATGATCACATGGCTCCCCAGAGCTGTCAAAATATTTCCTCACACTGCAGCAAGTAAAAGGATACTTTACCTACCCTACCACTATACCATATCTCATAAACATATCTTCATATATATGTAAATTAGCAACAGCATTTATTCTTTGTATCCTGTAACACTGGTCACAGGAATATCATGTGAAATTCACGTGCATGATCATCAAGATTGTACAAATTTTTAACAATCCACACTACAAATTTGGGATTATTTGTAAGGCAAATATCTCTATATATTTCATGCTTTTAAGCATCTTTATAAGTAAGGATACAGTAAGCGGCACACATATATCTACGGCCATAAAATTGCGGAGACATGCTGATTGCCCAAAGATTTTTCCTACTTTATAGTTTGTGAGAATGATATGGTGAGAGAATATGTGCGAATTAAATTGAAGGACATGATCATAAGGTTCTCAAAAGCACGTGATATGATTTCGACACAAAAATAATGATGCACATGCATGTTGACAATCAATTCCCCCTTTTTCCCAAAAACAACCTTAACATATGGATACCTAAACTCCACGATTGGACACTGCCCTCCTCTTCTAAGAAAATGTTGCCTATTTTCATCATCACTCTTCTGGGAATCTTTATTTATGTTCCCTACCTAAACCCAGAAATTACTCCGAGGCTGACCATTTTAGCCTCACCTCACGCTCTTTGCTAAAAGATGGAGGGGTCGGCCGTCCATTGTGGCTGGTGAGCAGTTGATATGTAGCATGTTAGAATCTGATGAGAAGACGGAAGAGCACATGGATGATCATGTGTGTGTGTGATGACTGATGAGGTGCGGTCAGTGCTTGTTGCTCTGTTGCTCTCTTTATTGGGGCCCAGACCCTTTGATAGTTACCAGGCATTCGTACTCTTGACGTACACCTCAACTTGCAATTCTGTTTGGCACTGCATCACTCAAACTAGCAAATTATTGCCGGCCATGCACACAATTAATGCAACATGCAATCTGTCCTATTCCCATGCCGTGATGATCCTGTGATTGTACAATCTGAACCGTCAATGTGGGGAGGAAGATACACGATAGCTACTGTTAACGATAGCTACTCTGGCATGTTTACTGCTGAAAAAATCAGTTTATGACACTGTGCGCCCTAACTTTTGCGGAAGAAGTACATATTAGTACCATGAATTAACTTGAAAGTCTGTGTCCTTTGCTCCCGTTAAATGTGGTGCATTAGATAAATACAATTAGCACAAATACGGCAGTCGGCAAACTACTGGTACTGGGTTGATGGGCGTAATAAATCTCAGTTAGTCAGGGCATTTTGGGAACCGTAAAAAGCAGTTTTAAAAAGTAAAACACATGCGCACAAAAAAGAAATGAAGGACCACATCCAGCCAGGAAGTGAGGACCAAGTCCAATAACGATAATAACTACCAATTAGCATATATTACGAAATCCCATACGGAAATTCCCACAGCTACAATTATTAGCAGTAGATAAAATATAAGGAAAAGGAAAATAGAAGAAATAAAAAAAATATATATATATATATATATAAGACATAAATAGAAAGAGAACAGAAGTCAACTTCCATTCCATGCGGAAATGAAAAATTAAATAAGATTGCTTGGAAGTTGAATCAAGTGGCCACCCAAAATGGCTCCCAGAGCAATTTGTTTCCAGCTCCCCGCCCACCTTCGTTACATCTGCTCGGCCTTGGCAATTCTCCTATTCCAATTTCACCCCTAACGTTCTCCGTTATTCCTTCCGTGTCGTCGTCGCCTTCGCAGCCAACTTCTTCATCGTCATTATCAAACTCTTCTTCTTCTTCTTCTTCTTCTTCTTCTTCTTCTTCTCCTCGTCCTTCTTCTTCCACTTGGTCATCTTCATGGGGAGAACGGTCAGGATCCTTGACGACCAAACAGAGCCGAAGCCTTCCACCACTGCGTTCTGCATGAAAATAACTCTGAGAAGAAGACACAGTCACGGCTTGTAAAACAAGTCTTCCTCCTTCACGGTGAGGCCTCACCCGAACACCATTTGAACCACTAATAGACGTTAACGGAGGAGGAAAGCTAACGGTACGACGGTTGGTTCGTTTCGACGCAAAAGTTTGTCTGGTCAGCTGTGTTGAAGTGTTATTATTAATAAACGTGGTATTGGCGGTGATCATGTCATGGTAGCTATTTTGGCTACCCGTCTCGCTGCCTAGACTCTCGGTGCACATTTCCAGGCTCTTTTCGCTCAGCGTTGAAGCAGAGCGCTTAACAAGTGGGTGAACGTACTCTTTCTCGTGCGCAGCTGCTGTTTCTTTGGTGAGACATTGGAGGAAGCTCCAGCCACCTGTGTCCTCGCTTTGGTCACTCTTCTTGTCATCACCAAAATCATCGTTTTTGTTGTTTGTTTTTCTGATGGTGTTGGTTTTGTTTTCGTTAGTGTGGGACTCTGAGTTTGCAGAAATCGATCGACAAATATTGGATTTCGACGGAGTCAAATTGAGCCTCAAGACTCGTGGTTCCGTGAGCAGGGGCTCAAGGCACGATTGTAGCCCTCGACACACACTTGAAGATGACATTTTTGTTATCCAAAACACAATGTTTAAGAAACAAAACAGGGGAGAAACAGGGGAGCTTTTTGTGGTTGTGGATTAATTATAACAAATGCAAGAGAAAAAAAAAAACAATTAATCCATGGAAACAAATTAGAAGTTGGAGATCAAAAGAGTTTTAGTCAACTAATACCCATAATTTGGTCTCTTTGTAGTTGAAGAATGGAATGAATAGCAGAGTGAGAGGAATATGAAGGAATCTAGAGAAAGAGAGAAGTGGACATGAAGGAGAAGCGAAGGGGCGATTTATAGCGAGAGGACATAGAGACTAGAGGGGTGGTTCATAGCCTCTGTCTCTATGTATCCTAGGGCGTTTGTTGGTGTTATGGAGAGAGGAACTTTTTTGCCCACCACAATTACACAACTTTTACTCTGCCACACGTTATAAAGCCAAAAAGAAATAAAGGAAAAACATTTAACATAAAGAATATATCATAAATTCAAAATTGAGTGAGTATCTTTTTAAATTTCATTTGGATTCTGTTTAAGGTTAGTGAAAACAAAAAAAAAAAAAAACACTTCTAATACACATATATCATTTTAGTTTATAGCTTTGTTAACAATAATTAGGTGGGTTTGATTTAATAACCATTTTTATGACTAGTGTTTCACTTTCGATGCCCAAAAAATCAAGCTTTTAAATCCCTTTTCATTTTCCGCCGAAAGAAAACCGAACAAAACAACCTGAAGAAGAGCAGTGAACTCCTCTCCTTGATTTTCATTTGCTGGTTTGGCTTCACTCACACATACAGTAAAATTACAAACTTTACCTGCCATCCTTCACCTCCATATTGGGTTGCCATTAATTAGTTGTTAATAGTATCACCTCCATATTGGGTTGCCATTAATTAGTTGTTAATAGTACTTTTGTATGTAACAAAGTGACAATCTTTGATGTATGCAAACCCAGGTGTAACTTGTCTTTTTCTTTAAGATTAGATTTGAACTTTGGATGATTGTGTTTCCAAGAGAAATTATCTCTTACTGAAGTACTAAGGAACCTGTCAATGACCAAAATCTAAAAATTTAAACTACCCACTTAAAATGGAGTTAAACAAGTGAACTAATTTTGCTCTCATCATCTTACAAAGTTTAAATTGGAAGGTCAAATATAAATTATTTCAAATGATGTCTGCAAGATTCCATACTAATTTAATATTAAAAGGGACGACTCAAAGCAACCAATGATCCTCTAATTGTGATTAAAATCATTTCAAAGTATTTGGGACAAGGGACTAAATGGGAAGAGCCCATTGGCAGATACCAAAATAAAGTTAAGCTTTAAATGTCTTCTAAGGCAAGAGTAGAGGGCTCACAACTTTTCTTTAATCCAATAATCATGAAATATACGATACATAATTCAATTCTTTTGGAAGTGGAGAAGACGAAAACAACAATCCAAGCTTTTTGGTTCTGGGTTTCTATTGGCCAATTTATTCATTTTTTGGTTTAAGTAAATGCCAAACCGTACGGACATGTTTGTTTGCTTTTTAAATATTCAACTCTGCCAGCGACATAACACAAACTTAAAACTCCTAACTGGAAGCATAAAAATCTTGCTCTAAATCTTGTTGCCCATTGAACCGTACCATTCACACTCTCTATTACTAGCTTCTCAAGCTTAACACTGTGAAAGAAACAACCAACGAAGTGGAAAATCTAGTTCTCATAACTTGACTTTTTTATTTTTCCAACGGAAACAAGCAATTACAGGACATACCCAGATGCTAAATTTTATCAACAAGTGAAGGAATTGAGAGTGTGGCCAATTGCACGAGAAGATGTGGAGCAAAGACAGAGTGTACTTTCATTGAGGACTAAACATGGGGCTGCAAGCCTCTATTTCCTTGTTTGTTTTATTGACCATTTTGATTAATTGTCCATCAAAAGTCAAGAACCATTCTAGTTATGGGTAACTGTTTGCCATGTTACAAAAAGCAGAAAAAGGTAAAGGTGATCAGATACTGAAATTTTCCAGTATTGTCCATCTGACTAGGCTTCTTAATTTACGGCGCTTGATTAAAATGCTAATTCAATTGCATAACTAGTCCTTTTCTAGGAACAAAGCTATTTATTTGCGGTGGCTCGTGAGTAGTACTGCTAGTTAATTCGAATTCCATTCACGTAATACTTAATCTTTCTTGAATCTTAATACGGAAAACTAAGACCAGAGAACAAAATCTATTAATTGTAGCAATCTATGCGCAATCATGTTTGTTCGCGGCATGCACCTCAGCCATTGTTTGACTGATTTAGATCCACTAATAGTTCTCTGATTGCTGCTTTATTCAAACACAATTGGCAGCAGCACCAGTAGCTGATGCTCTAAAACAAGTAATTGAAATCTTGTACGAGCATTATTATCAGAGCATTGAATTGTCATTGACAAGAATTCCGTTCTTTAAGAAACTGACACATTCACGCATGTCACACAAGCAAAGCATTTTCCGAACATATCGTTTGGCACAAATTAACCCAGCTCTTGGGAGTCAATTATGCATCCTTCAATTCAAATGTGAAATTGAGCTGGCTAATTTGTCAACAATTTACGCTGCAATTAAGGTACCAATTTCAAGTATCTAATGGCAATTCCTGCCGATGTTTTAATGGTCATGAACTAAAAACATTAAAAACGATGGCTCTGAGAAAGAGGTCTAGTTTCCTATAGTGAGGGTGACAGAGAATATGTGCCCTCGGGCATTTGCTCACTCTCCAAGCCCTAACCATCAATTTTGCTTTCTCGATCTATCTTTTTTCACTGTGCTTTGGTTCGAGATTGGCCAACCGATGAAAAAAGGAGACCACCCTTATAAATCAAGAAATTAAAAGGGTCTCTTTGTTTCGTCATCGAGTAGCTATTGGTCCCCAAATACAAACCAAAAAGTTAGTTCTCTGATATTTATTCATTTATTGTTTTTTAACTTTTTCTATATGTTCATATATTTCTGCTTTACGATCTTTAACAAAGACAGAAAATGGAATCAAATTCATGGCCTACGCATACATGTCCACACCAAAGCGCAGTATAGCAACTTTTGACCGCCTTAGTGTTGCCTTTTTCTCTCCATTTGAAAAAAAAATGAAAAATAAAAATTGAAATCGTTTCTTAAAATCGAACCGTGCAGAGATGTGTCGTGAGGCTACTGGCCGCTGCAAGGACGCATTTGATGAATATAATAAGCACACGACAAACTTTATGGACGGTACAAAGATATCATTGTTGACGCGTAAACTTTCTATATGTTTTAAACATTTTCTTGGAATCTCAACCAGCACTCACTGATGCCATATTTCATATTATTATTACCACTCCTTCACAAAGAAAAGATCAATTTCTTTTATAACGCGTGATAACAGGTTGATGATGAAAATCCCCCTCATATGGTAATTAGTTTTGTGTTTCAGATTTCAATATGCAAGTCAATGTTTTATATTAATCACACCACTACCGAAAGAGATTATGTCAAAGGTCCTTCGATAGAAATAAACAAAGAAAAGAGAATAAGCTTCTTCGATAAATAATAATTCTGAGCCTAAGGAGAACGAAATAATGACTTTATTTATTCCTTGTTTATGGCCTCGCCCTTCACAAAGTCATTACTTTTCAGGAAATAAACAACTTATAGTCAGCGATCTCACGAGACCTCTCAAATTTGTCTGGACGCATTGCTCTCGTAGGTACATACTCATCACCCTCGATGAATATTCTAATTAAAATTTTTATTCATAAAAGCATGCTTAAAATTATTAATCATAATTTTGACCATGCAATAATTATATTAACCAAAAAGGAGGAAAAAAATCAAATGGAAAAATGGTACAGCGCCTGAACGCCGATACAGATGTACAGCTCTCTCTCGCAAGCCCGTTACTGAAGATATAAATGCCCATAAAAGTAGCATTGTGTTATGACACATGAAGATTTTGAATTTCAACTTGTAGCGTTTGAATCTTTTCTTGTGCATTTGATAGTTCATCTTGAATCTCTGATAGTCTGTCGAGTCTAAGTTGTGCTGCATCCTGATAAGGCTTGCCTACCTTTGTGACAAAGTTTTCCAGATGGCCAATGGTTTCCTGGAGATCTTTCTGCATGGCCTCTTCAATTTCACGTGCCAAGCCATCTGCAACTTTGTTCACCTTTTCTATCACCCTTTGCCTGCGGGCAGGAAAGTTTGCAACTGCTATATACCTATCAAAATAAAAGTTTATCAACTACTCAATTGTGTATGCCTAGGCTTTGGCTGTAATATATGAGCCACGAAGTATTGCAGAAGAGTCAATTGGAAAAAGAGGCAATACCCTCCAGCAGAACAAAGGCCAAGAGCAAGAAGGTCTTCTAAAGTGGTTGGGAGCACAGATGTTAGGAGTGAAGCAGATAAACCAGCAGCTCCTAGTCCACCAAAGGTCCCCAAGAACTGGGATCAAAGAGAGAATATTTTCTTCAGGTTTACTGATAAATATTTGTGAAATGGAAATTAAAAAAAACAAAAATCAATAATAAACTGAAGAAAATTTGTGTTAAACGGAAAATCGTGACTAAAGATTCAGGGCAAGCCAGTTTGAACTCACCACTTCACGTATTTCTTGCTCAAACATATTGGAAGTGGCACTGGCACTGAAGTCCTCAGTTACTCTCAAGCTGTATCCATTAACTTGTCTCACCAATTCATACATATCCAGATAAACCTGAGGTTTTGGGTAGACCAACGAAGGCCATCTATTTTCAAAAGATTCTTTGTACCGTCTTCCTTCATGTGCATTCTTTGATTGTAACCACATTGTGTATTCCCCAAGTAATTTCTGTATGCAAATGATATTAAGAGAAAATTAAATTTCCGTATGCAAATGATATTAAGGAAAAAATTAAAGTACTATACTAACTCCACAGAAAGTGAGGCAACAAAGATCCCAAAGGGAAAAATTAGCATAAACAAGCTTTTAGTAAATCTCAGACATGCTACTACTAAAGAGATTCAGAATTCCAATGCACGCACCCAACTGGTAAAGGGTAAGGCATACACAGTTCTAACTCCACAATATTGGAGATTTCCTACAGTAATAGGAAGGAAAATGAATTCTATGGCATTAGTAGAAGCAAAAATAACAATGAAACCTAAACCCATACAGTTTGCTCTGGGCTCAACTCCTATGCTTAACCAGTAAAAGACGCAACTTACTTGTGTATCCAACAGTGCAGCACCAATTATGTCATGTTGAATCCTGGACGTAGATGGCATTGCAGCAGATTTCTCCCCTCTAAATGCATATGAGGCGACAATATCAAGGTTTGATATTTGCAATGTAGATTCGATGAGCTTCACAACACGTGATTTGGTAGAATCAATCTGCAATTTTGTGCACAAGGGTAAGTAATAAACAAACACAACATAAAAAATACTCGCAATTCTCCTCTCATTCAGATTATTCATATTCCAGAACACAATACCAATGATAAAGTTTTTCTTCTCCAAGTGATGCTCTCACTTTCCATCTTCATTACATATTCTTTTAAACTATCAATCATTTCATCTGCTAAGGTCAAATCCTGCTTGGCATCTTCGCAATCTTTCATCACAAGAGTTTCGCAGGAAGAAAGCATACGCTCGGCAATTCTGATTGGTGTTTCAAGTTTAAGCTTCATTCTCTCCTTTCCAGTGCTAGATGACCCATCTAGAAAGCTATACAATAACCTTTCGAGTTTGTCAAAAGTATTGATCCTCCAATGAGAATCATTGACTGATAACTCACTGTGATCTTTCCCAACGGCAGAAGAAACTGAAAGTTTAGCTTCCAGGGTAGATCGCGCAGACACCGGGTATATTGTTACATTTTCTATATTCAGCAACTTCATTGTATTCTCCTTAATAAATGATATAGCTTCTTCAAGCTGCATCAAATCAGAAAACCTCAACTTAAAATCACTTCACTGTTGCTGAGGAAGCAAAAGTTGAAACATTCACCCAATTTAGAAAATCTAATGCAAAGAAATAAGAATAGTTACAAAAAAGAAGTACAAGTAACCTCAAAAGCATTCTGGTAGAGATCTGATTTATTCAACACAAACACAACTTTTTTCTTCCACTGTTGAGTATAACGAAGAAAAACAACCTGAAAAACATAAAAGGAGCAAAACCGAAATCAGCATTTAAAATAATATAACACGGAATGATGATTACAGAAGTAATGCCTCAAGATGATATATAAATTCATCCACCCACGAGAACTTTAAATGAAGTGCTTAATGCATTTGAATCGAACCCCATAACTGGACAGTATTGAAGACTCATTAATAAAGGATTTTAGTAGAGGGTAATTCAATGTTATTCTCATAAATAATAAGCACGTATTGTTACCATAGAAGCCATAGATAAAGAACATTTAATAGTATGCTATTCCACATTGACAAGTAAAAATAATTATACCTCACTTTCGGTCAGCGGGCGATCAGCAGAAATGACAAAAAGAACCAAATCAGCACGAGGTACAAATTCCTCAGTAAGGCGTTGTTGCCTTTGCAGAATTACATTAGTCCCAGGGGTATCAACAATAATCATCTGATTTCAGAGAGAGCAAAACAAACTGATTTCATCAAATAAGCAGATATTACCATCAATTGGTATACAGATCTATTCTACAAACCTAATGCACTTCCAAAGATAGAATGAATTCTCAAAGATTGCAGATGTTATAACTCATTTGGTTTCACTATGCTCAGTTTATAGTCTTTAATTCACTTTTCCCAAGGCATTCTTACTGCATCAAAGTCTTAGATCATGCAAAAACGTTCACTTTCCTATCTAACAAACTCTCAATATTTTCTGGTGAATTCTGCCGCCGGAAAAATCAAGTTGACACATGCAATTTACAGTCCCTCTTCATGCATTTTCAAATTGCAGTTAAATGAACTTAGAGATACCTTCATGGTAGCTGTAATTATACTTATATATGCACTCATCCAATCCCTGTGTTGTTGAATCTTCTCCAACAAAGTAATTTGCATGTCATGTTGGACCAAAAAAAGTGAACAAATAAATCATATAGAAGATCAAAGTTTGTCCTTTTGACAACAAAGCAAATCATTTTTTTTTAATAAGAAAAAGAAAATTGACATTTTCACAATAAACCAAATCATCCCACTGTTTGACATATATCCATATATCCATGAGTCCTAAATCCACTAGACAAGCTTCTTGCAAGATTGGCAGACATGATCATATATAAGTGCAACTTTTTCTAGCAGCAACAAAAAAACACTGGGCCAGAAGTATATAGGCACAAAAGGGTTAATATAATAGGTTCTGACTGAGTCATAACAGGACATATTGGCATTGGGTGTAAAATCATAGAAATGGGACTGGAACATCTCAGAACTGAACTGAGGACAAAAAAAAAATTGAATGAAATAAACAATGACTTACTTCTTTAAGAATTGGAGAAGGAAGGTAGCAGATATATTGACCATCTGGATGCCTTTCACAACGTTGTTGCTCTTCAGAAGCCAGGTCAGAAAAGCGCAAGAAAGTAATCTCATTGGTCGTAGGAACAACACCATCTTTGAGGTATCTTTTCCCAAGCAATGCGTTAATGACAGATGATTTACCGGAGTTAAATTCACCCTACCAGCAGGTAGAGAATATAATAAGTCATAGGAAAACATAATACATATAGCACCTCTGAAAAAGGCATGAACAAAAAACCAAGCAGTACATAATGCTCGATGATCTCTTCATGAAAACAATTTATGATAACCTGTGAAGGATAAATATTGTTATTATTTCTTCTGCTTCCCCCCCCCCCCCCTCTCTTTTTCAGAACATGAAAAAGAAGAATCACACAACGTTGTGAAACTTTAATTAGAGATATTATTTTAAAAGCCAACATCAACTGATAGAACTCCACTGATATTCAACCTTAATGAAACAATTTGGTTGACATTTCCACACTACAATTTTCATGTGGCAGTTCATCTAAAGTAATGTTTTCCCTAAAGAAGGTGAAAAGAAAGGGAAAACACCAACAGAAAGGACAAATATAAAAGATAATTTGTTTGAGGCTTGAAAACAAATCATTTTAAGTTTAAAAAAATAAAAAGAGCTAATGAGCTGCCATTTGACGAATTATATTCTCCTAAGCAAAGTAAAAAACATTTCCAGTTGCTGACCTCCTGATAATCAAGATACTCTGTTGAATTACACAGCTATGATATTTTTACAAAAAACGTGGAGTATAGTAAATAGGAACCCAAGTTCTGATCTGAGGCTTATGAATAAGGAAGTAAGCCCAGAATATGAAACACGACAGGCAGCATAACTATAGAGCATAGAAGCATACTTTCACAGCTGTTCTCTTTCTAGTTCTTGATAAAACATCTATTATGTGACAAAAAGGAGTGAAGGACATTTAGTTATTGCATCGTTGAAATCAGGGGAAAAAATTGGATAAGATTTATGTGAAATTCAGAGCTAATACCAATTTATATCCCTGGAACCAGAATTTGTTGGAGTTCAGCACACAATTACCACTATAACCAGTAAAAATGGCTCATCAATTTGAGAAACTGCATCAATGAGAAGTGAAACCTCCTCCATCTGCCATTCGAAATCAAATTCACCAAGCACAGAATCAAGTAAGCCATGGAAAACAAGTAATCGGAAGTCAAATTATATGAAAAAATTAACTTCAACTACCAAATATTCTAATTAGAGAATCACCAGTGGAGCAGCTTTCTTGATAACATCTATTGCTTCGAGCAGCACAGACCTTTCTGTTTCTATGAGCTGTTTTTCTCTATTCTCCAATTTAACAAAGCCAGCTACCCTTTCTTTTCCAAAAAAACTATCACTGGCACCTAACAGTTTGACATTGCTGACATCTTCACCCTGATCTGTTTTTTCATTAGTTGTACCATTAACATAAAGCATTTGGCTCAGAACGTCATCGTTAAACAAACTCAAATCTTCCAATGAAATAACGAAACCACTTGCCCCAGATTTAAGAAATTTTGACACATCCTCAAGCGGTGAAGCATTCATAATAAAAATGGGTATCTTCACATTTGTGAATAGCGAATTCTCGACCACATCACCTTTTTGCCCCTCTCCAAAACAACATACAAGAAAATCAGCACTTTCAGAGCTAGACGCATTAAAGGCAGCATCCAGAGTTTGCACATTCCTACCAACTAAAGGTAGAACTACTGATTCAGACATTGAATCCTTCATAGTGTTTCTTGCCACAATAGGTGGAAGGCCTACATGATAAGAAATGAATACACACCGTGTCAAAAGAATACAAATTATTTCCAGTAGTGATCAAGCCTAAACTACCGAGAAAAAATCTAAGTATTATGAGCTCAAAGATCACAGCTTCCATTCAAATCGAGCAACAACTAGGCGGTAACATTGCTTTTCTACCTATGGTTTTGTACACTACAATATTTCAATTCAATCATACACGCTGCCATTTTACAATAAATTATAAACTACTAGTAGTCACCGCAAAGAATAACGACAATAATAATAATAAGAAAATTATAAATAATAAAAACATGCACGTACGTAATAACATAACTATTTAGTAATTACTACCTTGATCAGAGAGTAAAACGCCACTAGCATTAACAGCTGCAGCAATATCCACGCGCTCCGCGATTAGGAAAAACGCGCGGTCCTTGACAACGGACTTCAACACACAAGCAGCTTCATAAACGCTCTTACCACTCGCTTCACCGCCGTTAAGCACGACAATACCGACAAACTTAGCGACGGCTTCATCGATCAAATCCAACACGTCACCTCCAGCCAAGACTTGGTGAGGTTCCAATTGGAGCACAACATTTGGCACCTTAATTTCGGGGCGCTTGTAACCGCCAGGGTAGAGTGTTCTCGGGCGCTGCTGTTTCTCCGAAATTACAGGGGCTGCTGCTGAGTCGTCGGAGCTACAAGAATTGTCGTTTGTTATTGATTTGATGGGGAAATGAGTGCGGTGGGGGGGAGATTTGAAGCGAGGGATTGGAAAGTAAGGATCAAAGAGAAAGCGAGGGGCAGGTACTCTTGTTGGCGCGTGGTGGAGGGCCAGAAGCGGTTTCATGGCAGGAGAAAGGAAACGAAATGAGCTTTTACGATTGATGATCTGCGTCTTGCGTTGCGGTCTGTGCTGTGTGTGCGCGCCGGTAAGCAAAAGGTGTTATCCCCTTATCCGTTGGCATTGGCAGTCACCGAAAAATTCTCATTTAGTCAAAAATTTGTGTAACTACTGTAATAAGGAGCTTGTCAGAGTATTTTCAAAAAATTTCTTGCCACGTAGTTTTTAAAATTTTAAAAGATATTTTAATTAATATTTTATTATTTTTTATTTAAAAAAATAGATTAATATTTTAATTATTATTTATTTTTTAAAAAATAGTTATTTAATTAAAATATTTTTATTTAAAAAGTTTTTTAAAGAATAATTTATTTTTTTAATTCTTTTATCATATAAATAAATAAATAAATATTAAAATTATAAAATTAATAAAATTTTTTAAAAATACTCTTACCTTATATGTATAATAATGTAAGCTATATAATTTTTTTATAACCGTTTAATAAAAATTTAATAGCAATAACCCCTTTAGTCGTGCGTTACAAAAAAAATGCTTCAAAACAAATAAATTTTTAAAAACAATAACACCGGGAAGCGAGTGTCTGTGACCCCACCATTATCTTTAAAATTATCCCACTTCAATTTTTCATTTAGATCCAACATTCTTAAAAAATCCTTACACAATCTATGAGAAAAGTAACATTAAGATCTATTTGTATTTATAATATTTCAAATAAAAACATAAATTTGTCGAATTTTCAAATATGTACTGCTGATCCCTAGCAGTATACGAAAAATCCCTTGTTGCACGATTATTGGGTAGCTGAAATTAGTATTATATGACTAATTTTATCATTTCAAAATAGGTAAGGACCTATTTGATACAAATAAAATAATAACAATTCTTATTAGAGGAAACAAAAAAGGGTGGTGATATTTCCACCCCACAAATTATGTAAATCCACCCCACTTCTAGAAAATAATTATAAAATTTTCACATTACTTTTAAAAATTTTAAATAAAGAAGAATTCTAAGGAATTAATCAATTAAATCTTTTTTAAATTCTTAATTTATTTTTTGTGACTTTTTTTTTATGTTTGACTACTAAAATTGCCTCAGCCTAAATTTAAATTGACTATTTTATCCTTAAAATATAAAAGTACAAAAAATTTACTTCAACTTCAACATTTTTTATTTTATACAAAATTCATTGCTTCTAAATGGTCAATTCTACTTTATTAACATGATTATTAACCTTTAACAAACATTATGTTTTTGTGAGTCAATACTCATGTAAATTATTAAATTTATTAAATTTATATCATTTACACGTAAAATATTGAAAATTATTGAAACTTTTTAAAAAGTTAGATAATAATTCATAAAATTAATACTTAAAGTATTAGATACAAGAACACATTATGCTTTAGGTTAAGTAATTTTATGCCATAACGATTACATAATTAAATAAAACTCATATTAAAACAATCTTCATAGTGAAAAAACTAAGTAAAACAATATAAGAATGATTTAATTAATTAATTATACATATATTGATGTTGATTTGTATTTATAAAAAATAATGTGCATTTATTATAAATATTTTTTAGAAGTGGGGTGTGTTTACACAAATAATGGGGTGGAAATATCCCCACCCAACAAAAAAAATTGGAGAATAAAATGGGCTGCAATGTAACTATAAAAGTTTAAAAAAATAATATTTTTTATCAACTTTATCATTGAAATTATTAAAAAAAAACATTCTGTAAATTTTTTATGCATCACTTCAATTAGAGTATGACCACCTACACCTTTCTATTTACCTCTTAACACTCCTTTTCTTTATTAACTGTATTAAAATATTTTAAAAAATTATGAAATATTTTCAACACCTCCATTAATGACAAAAGTTACATCTTAGTTATTTGTTAATGTAAATCACATTTTCTAATTTTTATTTATTTTTAGTATTAAACCCTATTTCAACAATAGGGTCTCTTTCATTAAAAAAAATAATGACTTTTTTTTTCTCTCCATTGCAACTACCAATGATAAATTCTTTGTTTGAAATTAAAAGAAAAAGTATCCTTTTTAATTTCTAAAATGTTGGATTTTTTGAAGGAAAAAATATTTGATTTTATAGCAATGGTTTAATTGGAAATTATCATATTATATAATTTTAATAAATATTAAAATTATAAAATACTTAAAAGAGTTTTAAGAGGTATCTGGAGGGGTGCTAATAGTCCCACTCCTTTAATTATTTGTATTGTTTTACATTAAAATTCAATTTCTTACTTTATACACAAATGCGGTGCGATCACACACATATTTTCTAAGAGCATGGTTCAAGGTCGCTTTTTTAAAAAAAAAATGAATTCATAAATTAGTATACCAAATTTAAATCTTGGGTTCATCCCTAAAATCTATTGATTGGTGCATCAAAAAATTCTATGAGGCTTGAAATCTAATGCTTGTGAGAAACTTATGATGATGGATTATAATTGAAGTTCGACATTAAAATATGGCATATTTAAAGGTAGTTACTCTCCAATGAAAAAATAAACTTATAATGATGCATTATAATTGAAGTTCGACATAGAAATATGGCATATATAAAGCCAGCTACTCTATAATAAAAAAGTAAATAAACAAAATTATTCACACGGTAGAATGTCTATCCCTTAACTTTAAGCATAAATCTAAAAGGGTCTTAATACTAAACTACACTAACAATTTTACCATCAATTTCACTCATTATATTAATTGCTCATTGTTTATGAACATTTAAAATCCACTGCAATTTGTGAAACCACGTGGTTATTTGCACTTTTTTTATTTATTCTCAACACTCTTATTTTAATAAATTATTTTATTATAAGAATATCCATCATATAAATTATTAATAAGGACTCTTTGATAAATTAACTTATATAACTCTGAAACATCATATAACACGCTCACTATCCTGTATATAATTCTCTTATTATAAGACTTGAAAAATTTTATTTCCAATCTCTTAAATAATATTTAGTTAAGCAAAGAGCAAATCAATGTTTTAAATATATTTTAAACGTGTTTTTACTTTTTAATTTAAAAATACTTTTTGCAGTCTCTTCCTTCTTCTTTGTCTTCTCTTCCTTTTTTCAGTCTTCTTCATTTTCTCTGTCGACTTCTTCTTCTCCTTTTCTTCTTTTTTTGGCTGGCCAAATGCCCCTTTTTTTTAATTATTAGGTTAAAAAATTGGGGCGTAAAAACTAAATTTGAGAATATTCTTTAATAGACAAAAACTAATAATTAAAACTTATATTAAAGAATTTGTTATATATACTAAATTGTTATTAATTATTTTTGAATGTGGTAAACGGTTTGTTTTGAGTAAATTAATTTGACTAATTAAATGAGGTACTTTTTGGTATTTTAAAAAGTATAAAAGGTAAAAGGTAATTTTTCAAATTTATAGCATACGAGTGTATTGGGTGATAAAGTAATGTGTGGATATTTCCACCCACTATTTTTATAAACCCGCTCTAGGTCCACAAAATAATTACAACAATTACACATTATTTTAGAAAATTACAAATTAATAATAAGTTTGATTAATTAATTATTAATTAAACCAATCTTATAATTTTTTTTTAATTTAGTCTTTTAACTAACTTTAACTATTTATGGTTGCTTTAAGATAATTTTAATTTGATTATTTTACCCATACAATATAAAATAACCAAATTACACTAGGAAATATATATAATAGTTTAGTTCATTTTCGATAGTTGATTTGATATTAATCAGATTTAGGGCAATATACCATATGTCCTAATTATCTCTTGTTAGTTTAGTGGAAGATTAATAATTGTACTAATAAATTACTACTTATACATAATTAGAATATAAAAAATATGTATAAAAAATTATTAAAGTTAAAGTAGATTTTTAGATATTTCGGTAAAATAGTCATATTAATTTATGTTAAAGCAATCTTGTTGATCAAATATAATAAAAAAATATAGCATAAAAAAATAAATGTATATAAATTTCATTGATTAATGTTTTAAAATTGTTCTTAATTAAAAATAATATAAATTTATTATAATAATCTTTTTGATAATAGGGTAAATTTATAAAACTTATGGGATGGAAACATCGCTGGCCAATAAAGTATCATGTGTAATTTTGGAAGCGCAAGTAAAGCCAACTCCTCGCAAAAACGTCCAAGGTATTCTGGAAGGAAACAGCTAATAACGTATTGCCACATGGCCTAATCGAGGCATCCCACCTTAAAAGACCCCTCCGTCTTCCTTAATCCTGTACAGCTCCTTAGTCAATAGTCTCTCCCTTCCGTTTTCTGCTTCTCTTTCCATCTCTGAATCACTCCTTTCACTAGGAAAACGTATTCCCTTCGTGAGAGAAAAAGAAGAGGAAAATATAATAATAATAATAATAATGGTCAGGAGAACGAATGCAAAGAAGAAGGAAAGAGCTCACTCGGTAAGTATACACGACAGACTTGTTTTCTACAAGTTCCCGCAAGCCTTAGTTTTGCTTTATTTTCTATTTTAAAAAATATTTGCTACTTTATTTAGTAATGATGGTGTTAGGTCTGTTTTCTTTTCTTTTTATATTTCGCCTTCATGCGTTGGCTTTTCTGTTCCGTTTCATGTGTTTGCATGTAAGTTATTGACTATTGTGTTATTAATGGTGTTAAGTTCTGTTTTAAGTTGTTTTCTAATATGATTCCTTTGAAAGTTTTGATTTTTGCTCCTGTTTTCAATAATCTGTCTTTCTTTGTTGCATTGTTCGGTTACTTGTTCGAGGTTATAGTCGTGAATGCAATTTTGGGCCTTCAGGGTATAATGCTTATTTATTTTTCTTTAACACCATGAAATTTGGTGGAGGGAATTTTTTTAGTGAACTAGGGTATGGAGTTACCTTATTTACTTACCTCTTACAACATTATTGCGATTGAAGTCAGAAACCGTCAACCCTTCTGGGGGGGAAGTGGGATTACAGCCTGAAACTACAAATCCTTCAATGGAGGCAGCACAATTTCAGCCTGCAAATGGAAATGACTTGGGGATAGTAGAACCAGAGCCTAAAACGGAAACCAACTCTGGATATGTGTCTGTGTCGAGGAAGGGGAAGCAGACTGTTAGTGTCAGTGTTAGGCGATCTGTACGACTTCAAGGCACTGTTATGCCTCCTCGTAACCAGGGCATTGACAAGGTGATACAGGAGGTAACTCTTAGTGGAAGCGAGAATGAAGAAGACGAGCTGCCTGCTTATGAGGAGAGAGAACAGCATGGTCCTACTATTGGAACTAAGAACTTGGAAGACAAAATTGACTACGTTGTACGACTGTTGGAAGAACAGCAAGCTAGATCTTCCCCAAGTGGAATCCCAACTCCATCTCATTCCAGATACAAAAGGTTGTATATTGACTCCCAAAAGAAGGTATTAGAGGTTTGTTATTTCTTGTCTCCAATTTAAAAAATCATCATCAAGCTTCAATAAGATCTCAACTATTTTGTCTGTTTTACGTTCTCCATCCCTCATGCAGATTGAAGCCTTATCAGCGGAAAATCGTCAGCTTACTATGAGATTAGAGAATGCACTTGGAAAACTTGAAGTAGTATGTCATACTGACACAATCTTAGATATGCTACTTTTTACTCTTTTCTCAAAGTTATGATGTGTACTTTTATTTCTCAGAACTTTTGCAAAACAATGTCCTTTGTGGCTGTCTATGGTGAGTGTAAAATATTGTGAATGGGGTTTATTAATCATGTTAAGATTGTCTAACTATGTCGATGCTTAGACGAAGGAGTGCTATTGTGATTCAGGTCTTTCCAAGCATGAAGAGTGATGAAATTTTTTGGGTTATGTGGCTTGTGTATGCATTCTCTCATCTGAAAAGATGCAGATTTTGTATTGAATATTCATGGCACATCTTCACTGTTGAATGTGCGAATATCAGTATAAATGTTTTGCAGTTTTCTTGTTGTTTGGGCAGATGTTAGTCAATTCGTGCCTTCATATCATCTGCTTGACTTGTCGTGTTTCGTGTGTTTTTCATTTTCCATTTTTTTTCCCTCCTGCAATCCTGTAGTACCTTGCTTCTACATTATTTTTCACATGATATGTTGGCAAAAATCTTATTTCTGTGCCATACCAACAATCTAGTTCATTTAACTTCAGATGCATAACATTTTTATTTCCTATTGAGAACTACACATGTTCAAGCTAACAACTGGGATTATAGACCTTCTGTTGTCACTCTACAAAATATTTCAAAGATTATATTAGTCTGCATGGCTTAATCAACATATATCTTTTAAACAATGGGGACCTTTTAGAAAAAGGAGAATATAATTTTACTTCCTTTGCTTGGAAAATTTTATAAGATCTTCTTACAACCTGTGAAGATTTTTACACATGTTTTTCAATTGTCTTCTATATGTGTAGTATGAGAAAGGGCCTCGTTACTGTTCAGATGTGCTGGAGAAAGTGAAGGATATTCTCATGTTCAATCTGACAAGTGTTGCTGAAAGAGCATCAAATCTATCTGCTCAAGCAGTACTTAATGCTTATACTTCACGGGATGCTGTTCCTGAAGCCAATACTTCATCACCAAAGAGGCGGAAACTTGCCAAAGAAAGGAAAAATAACTAATATTCAGCACATATGTTCTTCAGAAAGCCTGTGCAGTGCTTTGAACAACTCATGGGCAGGTCTCTTATATTTGTTTTTGTAGGCCACAGATTTGGTTCACCTGCCCCTATTTATCAGTTAATTTTGCACTTAGGTTTGTGGATATGGATGGTAATTAAAAGATTAACACTAGATGGTTGCTGAAACAGCCTGAGAATTGGATCTTTAAAACTTTTTAAGTTGTTGCCGTTCTATTGTATTGATTGACAGCCAATGGCAGATGTGACGCGCTCACATACATATTTCTGATTATTTACCATAAGACGAGCACATACTTCTATAAGAGGCATACTTCTATAAGAGGAAAAAAATGAAATAGGAAGCTGTTTCCATTTATTGTCTTATTTGATAATTCAACTAGAAAACATCAAAATTTACATTTCAAGTGAAAACGAACTTGAAATCAGAATAGTGCATTTGATACGTAAAACCGAAGGCCTCATTTCATGAATTGAAACGGGTACCTAGGGTTCTTCCCGAAAGGATTCATTGAAAGAAGTGGATGATAGGTCAAACATATTTGTTTGTGGTGTTTGTATGGCCTGATAATCGGCATCATTGCCAGTCTCTCCTGATTTGGCTGAGGATGGAGATGAAAAGTCTAAGCACATTCCTTGTATAAATTCCTCATATGATGCCGAGAGATCTTGGGAAGTTAATTGGTGGTACTCCACAAGCTGGTGGAGGCATTGGTTTTCCCTTACCAGATTTGCATTCTCATTTGCCAATCTGGACTTCTCTGCAAGCAGAGCCTCCAATTGAAGCCTCACCTGTCCAGATTGAATTGATTTCAAAGTTAGGTTCTTTATTTGGATGTTCGAAGAAAACATGTTCTGCCACATTAGTTGAATGTTGAAATCAACAAAAAAACTGCTCACTTTTTGAGATCCAATTCAACTATAAACATACGCTCTGTCAAATTAAAGTGCAAATATCGGATTTAAAAGAATCACAAAAGAAGCCTACCAGATCATCTTCCTCGGGTCTAATCCCTTTAACGAAACCATCCCTAAGCCTCCTGTTTTCTTCCTCAAGCAATGTGCATCTCTCTTGCATAAAACATAAATCTGATTTTATTGACTTCAGTTCTCTTGCAAGTGATGCCGCTTTTGTTGCCATGGAAATTGCAAGCTGCTCGAGTATCACAAGCATACAATTAGTAAAGAACAAGATAGGCAGAGCATACAATAAAGGACAGAGAGGCACAAACATTTTTAGCTTTCTTCATTCTCTTATCCTTGGGACTTGGTCCATCTTTTTTCTGGGAATTATCTCCTTGGTCATCTGAACTTTCATTGGAATCTAATTTCCTCTTCAATCCTTTCTTTTTCTCTTCTTGATGTTGTTTCCTTGAATCCTCTTCTTTGTTCAGAATGCTGTGGAAAATATCGGTAAGTGTGGGCGGTTTAGCCAGATCTCTAGCTCCCTGGAAACAGTAGAAGAAAGAGCTTAATAACAACATTTACCCAGAAATGATCTTTGTCTCCGCAACATCAATTTGATCCCAAATGAATAATCAAGCATTAATACTTGAATTAGTCCTATTTAAAACAATTCAACCACAATTCTAGAACCCAAATTTTCTCTGATCTTGAAGAGAGAGGACCCCTAGAAACTGAGCCAACAAAAGCTGTTCTTTGAAAGGTAAGACATATGCTCAATCGGATTAAAAAAAAAATTCAAAAGCTGAAGAGCTTCGAATTTACCTGAACGGCATTGTCAAGGTTGTTAGAAAGCTGAGACAGAGTGTGAGCAACAGAGTCAAAACCTCTTAGCAGAAGCATTGAATCCTCCTTCAACCGCTTAGCTCTACTCGATTCTCCTTTATCCTACATATAAAAAATAAAAGAAATCCTAGATACCTATCAGCTCTATATTTCAATCTAGAAGAAAGTTCACACATAAAACATTCAAAAAGTAGAAAACTGTTAACTCACCTCTTGTTTTTGGCCATTTAATGTTTTGTAATTGCGATCCTCGAGAATTGAATCAATCCGGCTGCGCAGATTGCTCCAATAAAGCTTATCTGAAGATGGACTGTACAGCGGAGAAGTGCCCATGAAGCTTGTAACCTCCTGCTATCGAAATTGAACAAAGGTATGAGAAAGTAGCCCTTTGAATTGATGGTGCAAAAAGAGAATCTAAGTTGTAAAAGAAGAAGAAGAAGAAGAAGAAGATACCCTGTTGATCTGGGAAGGTGATTCGGTGGTATCCACAGAAGCTGCCATTGGAGAAAGCGAAAGAATTGAGAAAGAGTAACGGCTAGTTCCAAGAAAAGGCCCATAAAGATGGAGGGATTTAAATAGAAGCACCGATTTGGCTAACGTTCTAAAATCCATCTTATTTGTTTGTTTTATTAATTGTTATTTATCTAGAACCGGACAGTGGACTCGGTCCACTCATTTAAAGTCTGGGTGCTTTCCACCGCTCTCCTAAGTGAGAAGGACCTTTATTGAATCCAACGGCTGTGGCTTCTAGAATCAAGATCTAAGGTTTGAATTTAGCGCACAAAAACTTAATGAAGGTGACGTTGATATGCGAAAATTTGACATAAGCCATGCTGACCTGATCGCATTCTTTTGTGTACTCCGCGATGATCATTTTTGGGAGCATCCAAAATTCAGTTCACCGTTTAATTTTTTGCTTTCTAACTTAATCGGGGGGAAAAACAGTCAACTGCTGAACGCTGAATCCTGATGTTTAAATTCAATTTAAGATTCGATTATTTCTACTTCTTCTCCATTTAGAAATAATAAATTCTAATTATTTATAATTGCAATCGAGTTCAATAAAAGATCTACATCTGATCTGGACTTAAATGAATTACCCAGTAATCTTTCTTAACTGTAATATTTAAATTAATTACCCGGGAATTTTAATTGTAATCGTAAATTTAGCAAAGGTTGGGAGACCAACCGAAACCTTTATCTAGTTCACAAAAAACGGCTGGTTCTGAAAGAACGAAAGGGCAAAAATAGTCAATGGCTACTCTTGCTTCCTCATCCTCCTCTCTTCTCTCGTCCTCACCACCATCAAAGCTTACTCAAGCTTCCCTCCCGCCTTCAATGCGACTTTCTTTCTCCTCTTACTCTCACTTGTCTTCTCTTGTCTCCATTTCACCTTCGTTCTTTGCATGTCCCGCAAGTTCAGGACGATCCTCTGTCTCTGCCTTCACTGTCAGGGCCAGTGCCGCAGAGAAGAAGAAGGTTCTCATAGTTAACACAAACAGTGGTGGGCATGCAGTTATTGGGTTCTATCTGGCAAAAGAGCTCCTGGGTTCTGGCCATGAGGTCACCATCGTGACTGTTGGTGATGCGAATTCTGACAAAATGAAGAAGCCTCCTTTTAACAGATTCAATGTAAGAGGATTGGTTAAGCTTTTATTGCAAGTTTTGTTTCATTGTGAATGTGTTGTGTGGTGATTTTTTTTTTTTTTAAATTGTAGGAAATTGTGAGTGCTGGAGGCAAGACGGTGTGGGGAGACCCGGCGGAAGTTGGGAAAGTTGTGGGCGGGGTTACATTCGATGTGGTTCTGGATAACAATGGCAAGAACCTAGACGCTGTGAGGTTCGTTTGCACTTGGTCTTGAACATATTATTGCATATGATAAATGTTCGGACCGCATTCGTCATATGGTTATGGTTTAATGATGCAAGATTTAAAGCACTTTTTAAGAACTAACAATAATTTTCACTTACATAGGCCTGTGGCAGATTGGGCTAAGAGTTCTGGCGCGAAGCAATTCCTGTTCATCAGCAGTGCGGGAATTTACAAACCAGCTGACGAGCCTCCTCATGTCGAAGGGGTACGATTTCATCATACAGTTATTAGCGCCCCTACGGCATTCAGAATTACTGAAACATAATCTTCACTCATCGCAGGATGTTGTTAATCCCGACGCTGGTCATGTACAAGTGGAGAAATACATTTCAGAGAATTTCAGTAACTGGGCATCTTTCCGCCCGCAATACATGATTGGATCTGGGAACAACAAGGACTGCGAGGAATGGTTCTTTGATCGTAAGTAGATTACCTCAGAGTGATGTGTGTAATTTAATTTGAATTTGTTCATCATCAAAGATGTCCGAATGCACTTGATGGTAGTGTAGCACCCCAGGCATTGTCATCAATTGCATGGAATTTGGAAATAGTGCGATTGACTATGCTTCATGATGGACATTATAATTCCGCTCATGACTTGTATATTGATTTGATAACAATTTACATGGCACAGGAATTGTACGAAAGAGACCAGTGCCAATTCCTGGATCAGGAATGCAGCTTACAAACATTGCGCATGTCAGGGACTTGTCCTCCATGCTTACTCTAGCTGTTGAGAACCCAGAGGCCGCATCGTCTAATATCTTCAACCTTGTAAGCGACCGTGCCGTGACTCTAGATGGAATGACCAAACTTTGTGCTCAGGCTGCAGGTCTACCGGTTGAAATCGTTCATTATGATCCAAAAGCTGCTGGAATTGATGCAAAGAAAGCTTTTCCTTTCCGTAATATGGTATTCAATTTCTTCTACTTAATTAATATTCAGCAATAACTATATGGACTACAATACATTCTAGTGATTCTGCTACTGCTGCCTGCTGGGTCATGATTTCTCATGTTACTTGAATCACTCCAGAGTGCTCGGTTGTTAGCTACAAGGAGAAACAGTTAACACTCATCTTAAAATGCAATTGGCTGTACTCTGTTTGAAGCTTGAACACGAGCTAATTTATTTCTCATGTATGTGCCCTGTGCAGCACTTCTATGCAGAACCCAGAGCTGCCAAAGACATTTTAGGGTGGCGCAGTACTACAAACCTTCCCGAAGACTTAAAAGAGAGATTTGAAGAGTATATCAAGATTGAAAGAGATCAGAAGGCCATGCAATTCGAGATAGACGATAAGATATTGGAGTCACTTAAAGCTCCGGTGCCTGTGTGATGAATCAAAGCTGAATAATGTTTTAAATTCATTCCCCCACAGCCGCACTCGTACAAGATCCTCTTGAGTTGCATTTTTCATTATTCTATATTGTCGCATTCCTTCTCTTTTGCCGAACATCAGTATATTTATTCTTTGCCTCCGAAGTGAATAAAGACTTTTGATACACTCAAAGCCGATCATACAATTAGAAATGAAGGTTAATGAAATTGGAAAACTATATACAGCAAAGTAGTCCCTCCGAAGGGGCTATGCCAGAGTGAGTACTAAAGGCTCAATAATCAGGAGGGTTGGGCTTCAGATTTTATAGACCCCACACCTACCTTCTACTGTGAAAACATACAAGCAGTATTCTCATTACATTGCCCGCCATAAAAAAACCAAGCATGATATAATCTAAATTTACTAAACCAAAACAGCAAACCCATAAAAGCTTAGTAAAGATTAAAGAAAAAGACGTAGGCAGGCAGCTAGTACATGCATTATCTTGCCCACACAATGGAATTCTCAGTTCAATGTCTTTAATTCGAAGCCATTAATAACCAGTGCTCATGAAAATCAACGACAATAGCCAAAACAGATGGCGATTTTGCAAAACTTAACTGCTGAGCATAAATTCCCTAAAATAGATAGCTACCAACTCTTAGGCTCCTTTGAAGCATATCCATTAGATAAAAGATAACAGACCTCTAGAACTACTTCATGCTGCATCTAAAAGTAAATCCAGTTCCCAATAATTGGAGCTACAACTAGTAAACTTGTAAGCTCTACTAATGTCTAATGGAAGAAACACATTAGACCTAACAGACCATCAATGAATTTACTAAATCTAATGATAACAGGAAGCTTACACAGAAACAGGTTTGTCAATAATGAAAAATGGAAAAACTAAATCTGCATTTGTTGCCAAATAATCAACAGATGATGAAAGGCATTGCAACTTCTCTATTCCTCTTTATTGATGTTAAGCTCATTAAGTTTTGAATCTAAATCATTCCTAATATCAGCATCCTCCTCTTCAGCCCCATCATCATAATCTTCTCCTTCGGGGTCATTCTCATCCAAAGGCCCAAGCATATCAAGTGAGTGTTTCAATATTTCCTTTACCTCATCAATCCCTTCATCAGGAATGAAATTACCATCGATATTTAGCATCTTCAAACCTGGCTTGTTGACAGCAACCTGAGCCAAAAGCCGTGCCCCTGCTCTTTTGATGGAGTTTGTGCTCAAATCAATTTCAATTAACTGGCCATGACCCTCCTTCAATGATTTGCCAATCAAAATTGCACCTTCATCCTTGAGTTCATTCTCAGCCAAGTTTAACTTGGTGAGAAATTGTTTTGATGCAGTACAAGCAGCTAAAGAAGATGCAGCCTTGGCAGTGATGTCATTTCCAGCCAAGTCCAAAACTTCAAGCGAGGGTGCACACTCCTTGAGAACTCTGGCAAGAGCTCCAGTTCCCTCATCCTCCAAGTTCAAATAACTAAGGTAAACCACAGTAAGATCTGGAAACGCAGATAAAACTTCACTCAGAGCTACTCCAGCTTCTACACCAAACATATTATCACGAAGATCAAGCTTCTTCAGATGGGTACATTGCCCAAGCGCTTTTGCAAGGGCAATACCTCCTTCTGCACCAACTCTAGTAGAAGAACACCGGAAATCCTCCAATGCAGGAGAATGTTTCACAATCTCAGCGATAGCAACTGCACCTTCATCTCCGGTCATGTTATTATGAAAATGAAGGACCTTAAGCTTCTCGGTTGAGGGAATTAGCTCAAGAATAGCTCGTGCAGCTTCCTCTGAGATACCATCATTCATTAAATAAAGCTCCTCCAAATTATTTTGTGATTTGAGGAGTGCCCCAAATGCTCTGACACCCTTTTCTCCCAATGCATTGTTTGAAAGATTTAGATACCTTAATTGAGAACCTTCCAAGGCAGAAGAAAACATATTTATGACTTCAAGGGCTTCTTCCTCTGGCCTTCCAGCAATAAAATCTGATAGATCTACTTCGGTCAATTGATCCTTAATTAATCTCAAGATGGGTGCAGCAACTCTGGATGCACCTAAGCCAAAACTTTTGTTACTGAAGCATATCCTGGTATATGAGTTTCCTGGCTCAGTTAGTGGCCCCAGAAGCAACTCAGCTTCCCCTTCTTCAATAAATCCCCGCTGACCTCCAGATATATCAAAGACAGTTTGACTGACAGCAGTAGCTTTCTCAGCTATCATTTCCTCCCCATCCTCCTTTGTTCGAGGGCCTCTTTTAATTACTTCCAGCATGAATTTACTGGATTCTTTAGCATAAATTTGAACCGAAGAACTTCCATCACCATCTGACTCCTTTTCATGGTGTTGGTTCGCAGCAGCAAAAGCTGACTCTTCTATTTGCTTGGCATCCTCCTCGGCCTCTTCTTTGCTCAGCAGGCCATACTTTCTGGAGAATATGGATGGAGTTGTAAGATTCTTGGTCATTCTCTGGACAAGCATTAACCTGGTACTCTGACTAGGGGGCCACAATTTGACTGACAATGAATGGTGTTGGAAAGTTTCTGTTGTAGAATCCATGACTGAATGACCTGAAATCATGCATTGAAACTCTACTAAAAACCCAAACAAAAATCAACAACAGTAATTCGTTATTCACACATCAAGATTCAGGATCTGTTCCATTCTAGTTTAGGAATAAAGAAATGATATGGCATCATGCTTAGAGAATATCTCTAGTTGTTCAAAATACATAAATTTCCCAGTAAATAAATTAATATAGCAGGCCATAGAATTTCCACAGCATTTATGAACCAACAGAGCAAAGTGGTGACATGCTTAGCAAACTGACTAAAATAAAGCATTAACCAGAAGGCAAGTCAGAAGACCAGTGATAACAACATTAAAAAATAATAATAATAATAATAATAATAATGAAAATAACAATTTGAATCATAATCTATAGCAGAGAACCTATCCACTGAAAAAAGATGCCCAAAATATAAGTAATCATCCAATACATGAATGAGTCACCTAAGTAACGTTTAAAGTCATGAATCACATAAGCCAAAAAAAATATCATCTCCAACATATTTCTCCTTCAACATCTTCCCCATCAGCCAAAAAGAACGCCATTTTTTACAATTACAAAGATTGAAAAAAAAAATCCAGAGAAAAACATAAACTACAGTCCATACTACTAATCATTTTCTCTCGACAGATGGCCAGATGCTGAAAAAAAAAATATGAATAATAAAAAAAAAAAAAGACTAAACAAAATTAATAAAAGAACAAAACAAGGAATATGCACCAGCTATGACTCAGTAATAACTAAATGCCAAGTATACGACTCAATACTTCAAATGTCAAGAATATGACGAATTTAATATTATTTAGGTGGCGTTTACTTCTCGGATTGGAGTGATAATCCTGAGGAGCAAGAATCCTAGAATTGGGAGTGTGGAGTAAGAGTGGGAGTAAGTTGTTTTACTTAGGTTAAAATGAGAGTGTGGAATAGGAATTGAAATCCTACTTATGTGTTTACTTCATCTTAGATTAGGAGTGGATTGTTTTAAATTACAGTTTTACCCTTAATTAAGGAATTGTAATTTTTAATTATAAAGTGAATAAAAAAATATATTTGAAAAATAAACTATTTATTTTTTTATTAATTTTAATTTTAATTATGTAAATTAAAAATTATTAAGAGCATCACATGAAACATTATTATTAATAATATAGTGCAAAATTAATATTTTCTTAGAATAACCTAATTTATTATAAATAAGTATAATAATTAATTAACATTAAAAAAGTATAATACCATTAAAATTAAATAAATATATAGTAATGTTATTAATTCTGTATGAATATAATAATAATATTTTTAAACAATTTTAACTTAGATTAAATAAATTACTATTTTTAACTAAATACAATAATATTATATAAATAAATATAATATTATTATTTTTAAGTAATTGCAACATCATTTTATTTTATTAAATATCATATATAATAAAGAAAGGATAAGAAAAGAAGATGTGGAAGTGGATTCCCACTCCCACCTCTCCCTACGGGAGTGAGAATCCCACTTTGCACTCCAAAAATAAATAGGACCTACAAAATGAAATTCTCACTCCTCTCCTTAAATAAACAAGTAAACAAGGAATCTAACCCCCCACTCTCACTCAGCAAGTAAACACAACATTAATATTTTCCAATTGTGTTATAAACTTCTAAATTTACATTCCTCTAGACTTGTCTAGTAGTCAAGAAGCATGGCATTTTCACATAATTATATTTTATGTAATCTTTTTTATTTTAGTATCAATGAATGACTGAAGAGATTAACTGTGAAATTCTATTTTTTTTTTTTAAAATTCAAGACTTCTAGTGTTACATTTGCTAAAATTCCAAAGTTCTTGACTTGAGACTTGTTTAGAGATCTAGAAGTCAAGAAATCTAGATTACGATCTAGAACAAAATTCTAACACTAAACTCATTTATCAACGATCAACAAAATAAATCCCACAAAAAAATGATATGTTGCTTATACATTTAAATACACGTCATCATATTTTATAAAGAAAAAATACTAAATAAAAAAAAAAAACCCCAACGCTTATAAATTCAACACTTTTATCCATATAATTGTAAGTAAACAAAATAAAAATTTAAACTCAAAAAACTAATCTCATGGTAAATATTGAAGAAAAATACAACTTGTTAGAAATAAATGTGGTTTCCAAATACTTTTTGCATATATTTGTTGAAGAAATACTAAATTTTGCGTAAAGCTTAGTAGAGAGATGTTAAGAAATTCTAAATTTTGGACGAAACTTATTAGAGAGATGTTCAAACTTTTGGAGAGAGAGCTAGATTGTTCTTGATGAAGACGAGAGAGAGATTTTAGATAAAACACCACTAAAATGTCATATACATTACATTCCGAAAAGTTGTCAAATTTATACAAAGTGCGAATTAAAAAAACTCAAAAAGAAACCCTAAACCAGCATAACTAAAAATCTTATAGCGACGTAAATTATGATATGGATTAAAGAAAGGCAAAATTACCTGAAAAACCGAAAAACAAGTGAAATACACACTGGTGTCACGACTGGAGATCCAACCGCAGAACGAGAATACCCAAGATTTTGAGTTATTTACCTATTTAAAAAAGAAAAAGAAAAACTAATTAATTAAGTAATTTAACGAAAAGGAAACCCTAGAACCAGATTTTGAGAAATGAAATATTAGTAAAAGAGACAAGAAAAGCAGAGAGAGACCGAGGGAGAGAAGAAGTGACCCTTGGAATTTGGTGGTGTGAGACTGAGGGTAATGATGGCAGAAATCAAACAAGTGCGTGCGGTGAATTGGAGGGAAATGATTGTCAAGTCCAAAAATTTCGAGAGCCAACTGCCCAGTTAGCGTCGGTTTCAAGTTTTCGATTTGAAGTGCAATCACGAAAAAGCCCCTCGTTCTTGTGTTATGATCGTTTTCGTCATGTGTCTTGGGTTCGAATTTGAAATTGGGCCTTGCAATTCCTGCTTTTACCCAAAAAGTCCTAATTTAATTGTTGGGTTTCAGATTTTTTGGGCTTTTATAGCGAACTCGATCAGTCGGGACTGGCGACTTTCCAGCTGGTCCTCCGATAATTGTGACGTGGACATTCCAACTGTACTGTCCTTATTATAAGCAGAACACGGGAAGTTGACACTGGTGATCTGATTAGTTCATAAATCAAATTTATTAACACAGCGCCATGTAATGCGAGTGTGTGGTGAGGTGTTACAGCTGTCGCCTGTAGGCCCGAATGAAGCATGAATTAATTTTCATTTTTATAAAAGATTTTTCTAAATTACATTTGCTATAACTTACGACACAAATAAAAATACATGAAATCCACTAATATTATTATTCATGTGTATTTTTATATATACTATAAATTACAACAACTTTCACTTAACAGTTCCCTTTTATATAATATTTGTTCTCGTGCATTGAGAAAAAAATGGGTTTCTTCTGTTTATGGTTCACTTCGGACCGAACACCTTTATCCTTTGAGTTTGATGCAAGCAAATTTGTCTCAATCGTGTCTAGAAAAATGCATCTCGAAACTAATGATTTTGACTCCATTATTTGTTTGCACACGCCTTCGAGATCCAGAATCACAAAGAGCCAAAACGATAGGTTAATACAGATTGTCTACACAAAAGTTGATTATTTGTTGATTATTCACTTGTTAGGCATAAGATAAGAATTATGCGGAACGCCAAAGAGGTTAGCTGTGGATGTCAAATAAAGACGAGTCACCACAATGATACATGACATCATAACATATCATAAATTTACGACTTAACGACTGTGGGTGGGATTACACTCGATACTCACTAACCTTAATTAGTAGATTAGTTAATTAAATTGTATACCTATTTGACAACGATTGTTATTACAAGCCCAGGCAAGTAGCAACCCATTGACGGCGGCCTGACTTACGGCGCAATTTAATAAAATTCCCGAGGGACAAGCTAACATGCAATTGAATTAATACACTTTATTTTAATATTTACTACATCTTTGGGAAGGAGAAGAATCATGTCGCTAAACATACTTAAAACTTCCTAAATTTACTCGATCATACATATATTTCACTGCGTCTTAATTATACATTGAATGTCACTGTTATCGTGAACATTGGCAAGAATAATTGCTATTAATTAACAAATCAAAAGATTGCCTCAATGAACCCACTTAAGAAACAAACTACGGCGTGCCGGTGTGGGTTGGCACCACCGACACTAATCTTACACGCAAAGCTTTATGGAGAAATAGAAAAGAGAAGACCTTTTACTTTCCATTAAAGAATTATGTGCGAGAGAGGCAATTGAACTGTGACTCTGTGAGCATTACTCAACGAATGAATAAATAAATAACCACATAACAGTACGGTCTCATTCTCCTCCTCCTCTCTCTCTCTCTCTCTTTCTTTGTTTGTTGTGAGGCAAAAGTACAGAGAGAAGAGAAGGAAGAATAACCATATGTTAAGATTGCATTTCTCTGTGTTAAGTGTTTTAATGCTCTTCTTGACGTAACGGCTGATACGCTGACCATAGAGACATCTCTTTTTCTCTTCTTTTTTGGAACTAACCACAGAGACATCTCATCTCTCTCTCAAGAATTTACCTGTAAGTTTTCGTATGTTTTACTTACTGACATTAACCATGATGTGGATCCATTTTCTTTGTTTACTGGTTACAGTTTTAAGTAATGAGATTTGCTGCTCATATATCAACTTGTAATTTTTTTTTTAAATTTTCATGTTTGGACTCTTGAGTTTCAGTGTTTTGTTATGTAATGTTTGATGGGTTTCTTCTCTTTTAGACTCTCGTTAAGCAATCGATTTCATTTTAGAATTTGCTTGGATCCAAACATTATAACTTTTGGCTTCCATATTTGTGGGGAAAATGCGAAGTGGGAGCTTCTTTCCCGTAGAGGGAATTGATAGGGTGCACATCTTACTTTTTTTTATCGCGAATTATGAGTTGAGTGGATAACCTTATCCGGTTAAAGCATCTGCGCTACCCTACTTAAGTTTTGAATTACTAACTATATAAATGGGAATTCGAGATTCCCAATGGAGTTCTAACCATAATAGCAGAAACTGGATCATGTATCTTAATTGGGCACCTGCCATTTCTTGAGTTCAAGTGTTTGGTTTAAGAAATTGTGGTTGGAACAGAATTGCTGTCAATTTAGTTAGCTATGGAGCAAATTTCTTGAGTTACCGAAGCGGTGGCTTGCCAATTTGGAAAGATACCAAATGCACACACTATCCCTGACTGGTGACTATAGTTACTAAACTAGTGTTTTTGGCATGAATGTATGCATCTCGCCTTAATGTGTTTTGTTCTTTCCTAGGATCTTCTTCTCTAACTTTCATGTTCTCTTAACTGAACTGCGCCAAATGCTAATTTGATGCAAGGTTTGCTACTTTGGGGCTTTTAATCATAGTACACAAATGTGGAATTTTATTGCCAGCTCCACAATCCAGTGACTAATAATGATTCTTATTATTATGGTATTAGATTTAGGCGAAGCAGTGCAGTCTAACAATGAATCTCTTTGCTTGCCCTCAGGACTTGAAAGTGAGAATGCTCTGAACTTTGTGTTCATTTGTTTTAAGCATAGATTGGTCTGACAGGTCTAACTGTTGGTACATCCTATGTGAGTTGGCTGTTAGCGGGTTACTGCTCCACCAATCTGGTTTTTGTGCAAGTTGTCTCTAATTACTGTCACTTTTCATTTTAATGTTTAGTACACCCAGCAGCCACAATTGTTATTTAGCATCATGTTTATTTGTATCTTGTGTTTTCCTCTTTACAATTTTTTTTTTTAAACCGTCATTAATTCAATGTCCCTAAATTGCAGCATTATCTAGATATGGAAACTCTGGCACTTGATACTGAGAGTGTTGGTACAGATATATACCGCACGTTGGGACTTAAAGATTTGGGAAAAGGAACTGTAGGAAGTCCGAAGATTTTGTCACTTACTGGTAGACTTCTTGAGAAATCTGTTCAGAAAAATGAGATGCTACTTGATACAATCGGAACTAAAGATGTTACCATATTTCACGGGTTAAGAGCACCCACCATCAGTATTCAACAATATATCGATCGCATATTCAAGTATGCAGCCTGCAGCCCCTCCTGCTTTGTCATTGCACACATTTATATGGATAGATTCCTTCAGAAAACTGATGGTCATTTAACCTCCCTTAATGTGCATCGGCTCCTTATAACAAGTGTAATGGTAGCAGCTAAATTTATTGATGATGCGTAAGTACTAATCTGTGTTATTAGATGTATATTTGATCATATCATATTGTGTCATTACATCTCAAAATGATGAACCAATGGCTGGTAACCTTGCAATACATGCATGCTGGATCGGCAATATGTTTATTGTTACCCATTGACCAATCAACTGGTAGTTCCGGGCTGGGGAATTGTAAATATTAGGCTTATGGGAAGTTTTGTGTCTGTTTGTTTGGCCGAGAAAATAATGCTCTGCTAAACCTTGACAATAGAGATAAATTTTTTTTTTAATAAAAAGCATAATGACATTGTTGGTTCTAAGGGACCTGGTGCCTAACTGCCTACGGAGTCTGATAATATGAAACTTGATTATGTGGCACACTTGTAAGGGCTAAATAATAATAATTTTAAAAATGAAATATAATGCATTAGTCAATCAGAAAATGACTGGTTACAGGGAAATTCAGTTCCACTATCCAGTTCTATTGCTTGCTTTATATCTTTTGGCTGTGTTTGTGATTAATGGAAAGTTTGTAAAGAGATATCCTAGATTGTTTTGCAGATTTTTCAACAATGCATACTATGCTAGAGTGGGAGGAGTAAGCACACAAGAAATGAACAGGATGGAGGTGAAATTTTTGTTTAGTCTAGATTTCAGGCTTCAAGTGAATGTCGAGACATTTTACAAATTTTGTTCTCAATTGGGGAAAGAAGCAGCTGAAGGACTCCAAATTGATAGGCCAATTCAAGCTTGTAAAATCAAAGAGAATTGGTCAAGTAAAGGAGATGCAGCTTGTGTTCCCACAATTGCAAGATGAAGATATGGACTCGTCTCAATTTATTATTACAACCCCACATTCTGCTGAAGTGTGTTTAAGATCGATATGTTAATGGTAGACGGTAGGTGCATTTTAGTGAATGATCATTGCAGAGGCAGCAATATTTACTTCCTTGGGTGATTTTGTATCCCATACTGGGTCATAGTCATCCTACATTCTCTGTATTCCATCATGTGCTTTCCTTTCTAGGCTTTCATTTCCAAGCGGCTCTGCCGATCACAGCTTGTTTTTATTCATCGAAAAGCTTGTATGCATAATTAAGCACATTCATTGTTATGAAGATTGATGGCTTTAATTACCATCTATTTGGCTGCAACTTCCTTGATCTTATGGTTTAGCATTGTATTTATAACTTTCCAAAACTGAAGAAATGGGAGGATTTGGAAGTCTTATTGTTTAGCATTGGATTTAATTTTTTTTCAAAATTGCATGTCTGATACCGTTGAGGATATTTTGTGGGAAAGTTTCTGCCTCCGGACGAACCCATGTTTATTCAACTATGTCCTATAGCACCTGTCAATTCGAAAAATGCCCCCGTCCTCAGTGGAAAGAATAATTATCAGATTGATACTGTTGTGCATTTACCAACAATACACACTGGTCAGTGTTCTGAGAAAAAGGGAGAGTTAAAGAGATGATGCCGATATTTTTTTATTTGTGGTATTGAAAAGAAATAGGAACAGATCCACATGCTGGATCAACATGACTGCAGCAGCCACTACAATAGCAAAGATCCTGATCCCCACAAGCACTGCTTAGTTCTCAGTGTAGATGCAGCCATATTCAAATTTTTCCCTCTTTTAAAAGTAAATAAAAAAGCATGCGAGTTTAAAGTTACAGACAATGCATGCTTCGCTAACCTTCGACTCAGCGATGATGTACAAAAATTGCTATACATGATGAATACAAAAAAAATGCAGATAAAGCCCCACATTGTAGTGTAAGGATGCTGGTGAGATGACAATGTGAGAAACAGAAAATCTGATATATTAAACCTTTGACGGATAGTCTACTTTTTGTATGCTGTTTCCCTTTTTAGTCCTTCCGCTAACTTGCTAGCTGCCATGTCCTTGTCTTCGTGCTCAGCCCAATTACAACAAAATTAAAACCCTTTTTCCCCTCTTCCATTATGGCACTGCAGTCAATGAAAGCCTACAGACTTCCAACGGCCTTCTAAACTTGTCATTGACAGCATATGCCACTCAAGACATCAAGAGATAAAATGGAGCAATTTACTCATCCTGAAGCCAAAGCAAGTATATCTGACCACGTGTTATTACCTAGGAGGCCTCTCTAGTGAAATCCAACCGAATTTCCCTTTTCGGAAATCTGTCAATATACGAAATGCTGCTTGATGGGTGTCCCCATTGAACAAGTGAAGGGCAAGCTTCTGTACAAATCTGCAAGACAACAGATTAATAGAGACATAATCAACTCACTAATTGCAGCAGGATAAAAAGTCACAGTAACTAAACATTCTAAGAAAAGAATGCTAAGCCAAGACATACGTTTTACCACAGGTACCATCTACGTCAATTTTGTAACGGTTCTGAAGAACAGTTATACCTGCAATGAGCATAAACTGAATTACAAGTTGAACAGGTAAACAGCAGAGTTTTGAGTAATCACATCTTGCCAATGACTACGTCATGTGTCATGGTGATGAAATTACTGCCAATATGTAACCCAAAAAGCAGACCCCCTGAGGACAAGTGTTCTCTATCTCTTGGCCTCCCCAGTTATCAATAATTCGGAACCACACCACCTGTAAAAATATTGAGTAATTCTCTTCCCCCCCACCCAAAAAAAAAAAAAGCAAAGCTGCTCTTGAAAAATTTCTCCTTGCAAAATATCCAGTTACTCATGTCAGGCACAATCTTAAAATGGATAAACATATAAGAGGATCTGAACACCCACAACTTGTGCATGCAGGACATAATTTCACCTGCCTAGAGAAAGGACCCCTTACCGAATGAGTGAAACAGGAAATGTACCCTTGGCAAATTTGGGATCATAAACATAAGCAATTTGTGTTGAGAATATACAGTTACAATACCTACTGTTGGAATCCTTGCCAGCATTTGTACAAGAATTGCAGCAACATCAGCTACATCATAGGATCTCTCTCCAATGTCATCACATATAGCAAGCTTTATTGCGGCTGCTTGATCACTAATCCGCATTGGAATTATTCCAGGAGAGTCTAAAAATTCAAGGTCTTTGCCAAAACAAACCCATCTGATATAGAAATTGAAAAAATTAAATGATTATCATTGAACTGTTACAGCCAGATAAAAGGAAGACACACACAAAGAGAAAGATGAAGTTCATAATTTTCTTTTCTGGCGAACATAAAGATACAGAATAAAACTCTAGAATCATACAGCTCCAAAAGTTTTACACTCTAGTACAGTTAAATTTTGATTTTTAGTGAACTTACAAGCCTCTCCATGGTTTTTGACACAGCAAGCATCATTTGATTTTTAAGATCTCAAAGTTTCTTTCTAATCAAATTTCCAACAGCTATAGTTGATAAAAATTTGAACTTTTGTATCTCCAGTATTTTTTCGAACTCCATTAACGCAGGGCTGAGTTTGAACAATTGCAGTACTGCATGTTCAAAACGTCACTGCCAAAATTCAATTCTTATGTTTCAAAAAGTTCAGAACATTTTAATTCAAGCAACTCCAAAGCATTTGAAATGTAAACAGCATGTGATTTCTCCGTATTTAAGTTCTCCTTTATGGACATTACAGTTTTTCCAAGTATGGAAAAGACAAAGTTAAGCTCGGTATCTTTTGCTTTCTAGGACTGCATTAATACAGGACTTACAAAATTTGAAAATTGCATTAAAATGACCTTTTCCCTTCCACATGGTCTTGGGTAACTTTACATTTTTGGTGATATTTAAGCAAGAAAAACTGTGATACATACTTCAATACTCTTGTAACACCTGGTCTAGGTGCTGCTGGACACATTCGCCGCTTCAGCAAACGGTTGATCAAAGATGATTTCCCGACATTAGGATATCCCACAATTCCAGCCCGAACCTGTAAGATGAAGAAGGAAAATTCTTGGTGAATTGAAAGTAAAACTTAAATTCGGACAAGGGGTCAACAATCATATGCTTCTAATATATTAAATAAAATTAACTAGGATATCAGAAGAAAGAGGAGAAAGAAAAGAAATTAGAATACATTTGTTCGAAAGAATCAGCAGTCATGCAAAGTCGAATACTAGATACCTGACAACAAAGTCTGCTGCAAATAAAAGACCGAGAGAAAATATAAAATATCAAAAAGGTTCAATATTATTAGTGATTGATCTAGAAAACCCACCGCACGAGGGAGCAGACCTTTGGCTCTGCGTTTGACATTTACACCAGCAGCCAATGCCTTTGCTAACCGGCTCAGCTTCATAGTGCCCTGTATTTACAATATGAAAGAGCTTATTTTCCGCTTTGATGCATGAGCTAAAGAAAGCTCACGAGGATCAATTATTAATATACCATCCCCAATTGTCCGTTGGAGAAGATAACTTTATTCCCTTGCTTTGCAAAATAAGTTGCCCAAGCATTCCGATCTTCCATAGATATCATGTCTTCTCGGTTCAAAACTAAAATTCTTTTCCGATTACGAAGCCATTGATCCATCTGCACAAAGAATAGTGGTAAATACAAAAGTTTTAAACATTAGAGTGGAGCATTTTGAACAGAAGCAACAGGAGGCCTTAACTAGTAACTTGATCAACATTCAATAGTTTCAACTTTCAAGAAGTAATAATAAACATCCATCGGTATCACAGAAACCACCAAGCAAATGAATAACTGCAAAACAGCTTAAAGTTTCAGGCTTCAGGAAAATGAAAATGAGTCATCACACACAGTCTTATTAATAAGAGAACATTGAGAATAGAAAACTGTAACCTGTGGATGGGTAGTGGACAAGGGAATTCGAGCATCCCGAACTTCTATGACAACATCCATGAGCTTGAGTTGATCTTTGAGTTCTTTTTCAGTTTTTGCAATATGACCAGGATACCACTGTAGAATTTGCCATAATTTCATATGAATATTTAGGGGTTCTAAACATAAATATGTATTTGGTTAATTATGACGAGTAAATTCTACTATTAGGAAAAAAAAAAAAACACCTGAACAGGCCGCAATGACTTGGTCCAGTAGTAAAGATCAGCATCCAGATCAGCCCAATCACACTCTTCTTCGTAGGCCTCAATACTGCCATTGGAATTATTTGAATTTCCTCCATGCCAACTCGATTGCTTCCCACCAACAGTCTGAAATAATTTCCTCCAAAATTATTCATTATTTCGTTAAGTAACGTAATTGGTTCATAAACATAAACAATCTGTATTTCTTCGGATAGAAAGACAAAATAAGCAGGAAATGAGAAGTTGGCGGCTTTGCCTGAATAATAGGAGCTGAAGACGACAAAGAAGAAGACGGAGAAGCACAAGCGGCTAGAGATGTCGTAGATGGTTTGGTTTTACTTTTGCAATGAACAAAAGGCACAGTGACTGTAGAAGAAGGTAACCATAAACTTGATAGCTGCACCTGCACAGCCATATGGCGCCGTTTTCAGTGGACTGAAACCACAAAGAAAATCAAATGTTATCTTTGCTCTCTAAACAGCATAAAAGTGAGCGAGCGAGCTTGACGTCGACTGGAGAAGAAACCCAACAGGTAAGCCAGATGTTCGTTGGGTGCGTTAACCTTTCATTTGTTCCTTTGAGCTCATCATGGAAGTCCAAGTGGTGATCGGCTTACCTCTGTGAAGCATTGGACATCTATCCTGGATTGGGCTGACGACACCCTAAATTCGCAGTCTGCTCCTATCCCCAAGCCCAGCCCAATAGATTCTGATTTTAGAGTGGTGTGCTCTGTTCATCTCACACATCCGATTAATATTACTTATTTCAAAATTACCTTTATTCCAAAAATAAAATAATTAAAAAAATAAATAATTTTTTTTTCTCTCCCTCTCTCTCTCAGTAAATTAATTTCCCATCTGTCATATCTCTCTCATTTTTTAATTGACTCACAATTTGGATAAAATATTAACTCCTAAAGATACCTTAAATTGAAATTGAACAAAATCTCAGATAATCATACAAAACAAAATCAATATCATTAATAACAACAAAACCTACAAATTGTTCATAAAATTTAATAAAACCTAACAATGAAACTCATCCTATATTGATGGACACGATGGATTTATGGTAAAAAAAACATATATTATGGTAGTGCTTATGATAACAATGTACTTATTGTCGATGAAGATATATAGTTCCGATGATGGTTATGCTATAGGAAGGGGGGTGGGGGAGAGAATTAATATTATTCCTTATTTTTAATAACTATAATTCTGAAAAATAATAAGATAAGTTAAGAAGTAGAGACTTGTGAGATACTTTAAGAGAGGTAGGGCTGTTTGAATCCATCGAAATGCTTTACTAAACTCACAAATTAATAAAAATTGATATTATTAAAACTTCCAAAATGTAAATTACTATTATAGACAAATAATTATCGTTAAATAAAAAAACTTTACTTTCCACACCATTTTTGAACCTTTCCCTAAAACTTTTTACAATGAACATTCATATTTTTATAAACCCGAAGTAGTTAATGAGTTTAAACATATTTACATTCATATCGAACTGTTCAAGGCCCACCGAAATTGCACAAATTGTTCTTCAATTTCAGTTCAAGCAAAGAGCAGCAGCAGCGCAAACCAAACAAAGAGAGGGCTTATCATAAGATGAAGTCATCAGTTATGCTCTTGATGTCAAGCTTCAGCTATAATCAGGAGCTATTGCCAACGTACTAAAGTCTTCCCCTATTTATCTTCTATGGTATTTCAACCTGGATTTCGATATCATTTGCAACGAAATAACATTGGAGACAAAAAGAAAATTATCTTCATCATTCTAGACTTCTTTAAACCCCCCCCCCCCCCCCCCCAAACATAAAAAGTTAAAACACAATATTAAAAGAGTTCTACTAATTTCTCCATATTAAATGTATTTGAACATTTGTTTGGTTGCTTAATATCAAAAGTGTAAACTGAACTAAGTATGATCAACGACTATAGAAATATTTTTTTGATAAAAAATGTCAAAATAGGAATATAGCTATAAGAGGATATATTTGGCATTCAATAGGTTATTGAGTAGAATCTTATTTTTTAAATTTTAAAAGTGATTTTTTTTAGCAAATAAATAAATAGAGTACTTTAATAAGTTGAAATATCTCCAATACTGAGATATCATTCCTCTTTATTTTATCACCACCTTACCCGAGACTTGTCATTTTGCAGTTGTCTTTTCCCTTTGCAAAAAGATCTCTTAATTTCGATTACTGGTTTAAGTTATCGTAAATTTGAAATAGTGACTTCACTGGCTTAGCTGGTAGCCCGTTTTTATATTTTTCATCTACAGCCGATGGATTTTAATTCTTCATATCGAACGCCTGTTGCAAAAAAAAGACAAAATCCCGAGTGAGAACAAATCCCGGGGCCGGAGACCCAAAAATAATAAATTTGGAATTTTGAACCATGCCCCTTTAGCGCATATACATATATATATACATATATGTGCCCAGGAGTTCGTGTGCGTCCTGGTCTAAACGACTGTAAAATACGCGTCAAGTAAATTTGATCATCTAATAATTATCACCTATTTTCAAATCCCCCACTAGAAAACATCAATATATGGGATTTACATTATCAGAGAAGTCGCCAAGTTTTCTTACAACTGACGAGGAATCAGCAAAATTTCCTCCACTAACTCAACAATGATAAGATAACCCAAGCTCTATTTACATTCTTGTTCTTCATCTACTGTTCTGTTTCAATATCTAAATTAAAGCTAAATCATTTACATTCACAACTGTCTTGAGTTCACATTGATAGGATTTGAAAATGCTTTTGTGAAGTAATTTCGTATCTCCGGTAACACACAACGGATCAAACGAAAGAACCTGCATGTTGTCAAATAGTTGAATTAGAATTTCTCAAATTCAGTTAGGGTTCCAAACATATATACTACTTACTACACTAAAACTAAAATGGCACAGGAAAGACTAGAGACATTAGCAGTGTTCAATATTATTCAAATGTTCTAGGAAATCACATTGAATATGGGATTCAGATACTAATTTCACTTCGAAGCCATTGCTGAAATAACAGCTTTATATAGACCGCCGCAAAGATTCAAACTCCCGAAACAATGCGGAAGCAAATTTTCTAGCATAGTTTAATTACCAAGAATGTCATAGGTAGTTAAGATAAGATAAATTTCACTGCTGAAACCCAAAATTTAATTAAACGAACGCCCAGAAATTTATATACCAAGAATATTGAAATTAATCAGTTAAAGCAGCTTGAAAAATGGACAATCAAGGTGGAAGGAGATAGCATACCACCGTTTGTTTCTCATTTTGTCAAATTTCTCCAATATAAACAGTATGCACGATTGCTTTAATGTCGTAGCATTGTAGGCCTCTGATAACTCATACATGAGCATAATGTTTTCAACAGAAATATCCTAAGGAAAGAAAATAAATCATTAAATTAAACATTCAGAATACTATACTGCTATAGAAAACGCTAATCGAACTCAACATTTAGCCAACCTGTGCAATGGCATACTCGCAGAGTCGCTTAAGACCTTCTAAAAGATATTGGTCTGCAGCCCTGAGAAGATCTTGAGCAATATCTACATTGACATCGACATTTCCTGTATATATGAATCTACAAGCATCCAAAATCCAGTAAAATATCAACAGGGGACATTTGCATAATCATTCATCTTTTAAGGGAGAATGCAAAGCTCAGACCTCATCATCAACTCAAAAACATTCCATCTGATATTTGGAATCTCTACATCTATCGCATTTTTCTCCTGCAATGCATTTTTATAAAGCTTCAATAAGTTATAAATCCAAATTTCATTATGATACATGGCAATCAGCCAAAAGAATGCAAAATATTCCACAGATCAGCAGAAGCAGAATGTTCCGAAAGAAATCTGACCATGATTGAACCCTCATACATGATTCCCAGTGTTTTATTTCATCTTCTTTTAGTGAGGTATGTAGAGAGGAACAAGATAGCTCTAAAATAAGTCAATGCTCACCTTGTAACCACCATCGAACATTGCACGGAAAGCATCCGATGAAGCAAGCAAACAAATTCTGTGAGCATAAAACTGTTTACCTGATAACATTAAGAAAGGATAGTGTGCCCGTGTTATTAAGAAACACAAAAAAGGAGCAATAATTTTGAATCAAAGTGAAATGCATTTGAATAAATGTATACCTTCAACAACAAATATAACATCGGACAATGTAGGATTGTTTACAAATTGCTCACCCAAGTACACCTACAGCAAAATTATGTAATTGTTACAACGCAAAATGTGAACAGATGAAACTGATGTCAAGAATGAGGAAGTCAAAACAATGTTGATTCTGAATAATGATCTAGATTCAGTGCTTTGGACCATTCAGCAGAAAAAGAAGGAAACTTATTGAACAACATTAATTTATGTTTTAGGAAGACAAAAATCATGGTTCAAATTACAGGCAAACCTTCAGAATTTTGAGCAAAAGGCAAAAAGAAGAGTGGCTATAGCATAATTGCACAGGTGGATAAAGTGAGGGTTATTTTAACAAATCATTCCCCCTCCCCCCACCTCCCACCCCCAAAAAAAAGGCATGTAATTGAAGATCAACTGCAGGTCAAAATAGCCAACTCTGTGATGCATCTCGAAACTCCATAACCTAGGAAATAATTTACATAGGCTCTCTTGAATTGAGCTATAACAGGCAGCAATGAAAGTAAATGCACATTCAGATCAAGTGCACATCTGCTGGCCATATTGGCTTTTGCACCTAAGAAAATAGAAAATTTATATACTCCAAAGCTGGCAGAAATTCAGAAAACACCTGTTGGGTTGGTGATGGAGGAGCTGCATCCATAGGAGATAGACAAGTAGCTTTGGTAGCCAACTTATACAAGGCCACTGAACTGTCCTCTCGCTGCTTTACAGATGTAGACTCAAGGAGGCCCAACAGTAACTCCAATCCTGCGGGAAATACAAATGAAAAATGGAGCCAAGAACCAGAGAAAATCTGACTTGAACTGCTAGAGTAAACATATGCAACAAAGACAACTGGGATGAAAGTAGGTAGCTCAGCTCAAGTATTTATACCATTGTTATCAATAAAAATAGTTTTACAATCATCAGGGGCACAAAGATGGGCAAGGGCCAAAGCAACTCGTCTTTTAACAGCCCCATCAGCAACTCGCAGCAGATACAAAAGATGATTCAATACCTGTCAAAACATTGACAAAATTGATACACCAGGTCAGACAAACTTATGCTTATACAATCAATTTCTTCCATGAAAAACTAAATTTTACAATTCAAATCAAGTAGATTTCCCGTAGAGTAGAGATGAATGAACTCACCCGTCCATGAACTTTCTCCTCTAGTCTTTTTAATGTCCTTGCTACACAGTCTTTAGTTGGCTACAAGTATCATGAAAAATTTTTTAACAGCTAGCAACAAAACTCTGATAGAATGGAACAATAAAGGGAAGTATCTATAATGTAGTTTCTAGTAAAATGGAAACATAAGCATACTTGCATAGTGAATTCTCCATCCTGGAGTTTCTGAACACCTCCAACCCTCACAAGATCTGCAGCATTATCCTATGGAAATAACTTGTGATGTAAGTACAAATACATAAATTAGATGGACAACAAAAGACAGATTACAGCAAAATAAAATGACTAAATGACCTTAACCGTACCTCATTATCTGCAAGGCCATATAAAGCAAATGCAGCATTATGTTGCAGAGATCCATTTTTAGAATCAAGAAGCTTTAGCAAGGGCAATATTCCACCATCCTGAGCAATGCCAGCTTGATTGTGTGTGTCCTACAATTAAACAGTTTCAGCATACTAAGGATAAAAATATATTGAACAAGACAGTTTGTCAAATAGAAACAAAACTTTGCTGTTACTAGTTACCAGAGAAACTTAATGACAAGATGCATAACATAAAAGATTGATTGCCACATAAATTGTTATGCATTAAATTAAGAACTTTGATGCACCAAAATCTTTCAGGAAAAACCAAAGCAGATAGAAAGATTTGCCACGGATCAGAATCAATGGATGCTTATTACTTTCACAACACAGCAAGATGATAACAGAGATATGTCTACATAAACCTAATAATCATCCATGCAAAACACCTCAAACATGTACACAATTGTTTATTAAAATACCATTATAACAGAATTCAGTTTACAATTTTATTAAGTAACCTTCTTCATAAAATGAAAGTAGAGCTGACAGCTAAAACTATTCAAGTCCATCTGATAACATATAGCAGCCTTCTAACACCATTTATAATAGTATCTTCTTTGAACAAGGCACAACAGGATTGGGGAAATAATAACCTGTGCCAATCTCCCTAGTGCAAAAGCAGACATTTCCTTAAGCTGTGAATCTGGGGACTGAAGCATTTCAATTAATGGCCGCACAGCTCCCCTCTGAACTATGTGCACCTGCATGAAACCCATTTTTGTTCCAGTGAAAATGGTTCTGGTAATATAAATTTATGATCTAATTCCCTTGACTACTACCAATAGAAAAGATTCAAAGTTCAAGTCAGAAGGGGGAAATTATTTCAGCATACCTTGGAATTTGAATCAGCTGCAGCAAATTGACCAAGTAACAGAGCTGCTTCTCTTTTGCTCTCTGAACAGGAGGAACTGGTGCAAATTCATCAGCCTCTTCAATTATTACCAATAATAAAGAAACTTAAAAGTAAATTGAAAGCAAATCTTATGATATAACCGGAGGCAGGTAAATAAGACATCATAATTGTAAATAAAATTCAGCTCAGAAAAAGGCAAACCTTGCAAATTCAATATTTACCTGAGCAGCCCAATGACTGGTTGTAAAGCCCCAGCAAGAAGAACTTCCTTCTTTATGCTTGGGGAAGAGTGAACTAGATTCCCAATCACACCAACCTGACAAGCTCAGGTGAAGTCAGTCAGTCAGTCAATGATCAAAGCATCATAAAGTTGTGAATTGAAACTACAAATATTATGAATTTGAAAGAGTGCCCACAGCTTCAAAATGTATACTAGCATCCTCTGAGCGCAGCATTAGTACAAGGGTAGGTAGAGCATTGCATTCCACAATCTGCAAATTCAAAATTTATTTTTTTTTCAATAAAAATAAGAAAAAGAAAAAGTTGCTTAAGAACCTCAAGAATATAATGTAGCAAGAAAACTGCACCAGTTTTTTGTTTTCATCATTTTTGAAGGCAAGAGTCCGCAGGGCACCAGCAGCTGCCCTTTGTACCTTTGCATCTGCACACTTCAGCAGTTCAACAAGAGGTGGGATGCCATCTTCAACCCTGAATGTATGACAGAGACATTAGAATGAGGGGGGGTATAATAATTTATGTAAGAAAAGCAAAATATGCAAACAAGTAAACCTGACACGGGTTTTGATGTTGGCATTCTCATGTGCAAGGTTGGTGATTGCATCAGCTGCTCTCCTAATAACACCATTGAGTGCCCGAGAATTATCCCCATTCTTATACCGCTTTAATAAGCTCACAAGATGGGGCAAAGCTCCAATACTAACTATGATTTGTTGATGCTCTGGCTATTTAACAAAGCATAACAAGTAGGGTAAATACTACAAGGTAAACAAATAGCTTAAAACATCAACCAAGATGCAGATACATAAAAGAGAAACAAAATGTCAGCAGCACAATATTATCACTCTACTTTGGAAGAAATGTTCAACTAACAAAAATAAAACTACGAAGATACAAAACTGAAGATAAGTCATTTGGCCGTGACACCTATTTTTCAAATACTATGAAGTAACAATTCATGCATTCAGATAAAGTAGTCAATTACTTTGACAGCAAGAAGTCCAAGTGCAAAAGCACTTTCTTTCTCCACTTCGTGCTCGTACGGGATCTGAACATTCGTCAACTCTGGTGGCGTCCGGAGATGCTTTACCAACGCAGGCACTGCTCCATTATCCACAATTAAACTCACAATTTCCTCTGCACCAACACATTGGTTGTTGGAACCAGCAATAAGATAATGAACTAAAAAAACAACTACAAATACCAAAAATTTACATAATTATTATAGCCAATCAACGCGAAGTGATTTTAGGAATTCGGCCATCAAGATTCCATTTCTTGAAAGAATCAGGCGCGACAAAGACAAACGACACCATTCTTAACTATGCGCATTTACATATATATATTTATAATCAGGATAGAAATGTCGAAAAGGGTACCGTTTTTGGCGAATTCAACAAGAGCGCGAGTGGCGGTTTTGGCGGCGGCGCGATCGGTTTCATCAGAAGAGAATGTGGAATTGAGTATATCAACCTGAGAGCGGATATCTTGAACGAGATCTTGTTCAGTGGCGTCGGATTCGAGGATCGAGACCTTGCGATCAGGTTTCTCTTCGAAATCTTGCTCAAGCTTCCGCTTCAAGCTTCTTCGAGTGGGAGAGGTTTGGCGGTCCTGACAATCCATAAAGAATTTGGTGCAAATGAGTGAGATAATGCTGGGGATAATTTGGGAACTAAAAATGGGTGGTTTCTGAGTTTAGTGAAAGGAAAATTTTGTGTGATTTCGGTTTTAATTCGACGAGGTAAAAGTTTCGGTGAGGTGTTGGAAGCCCGCCATTTCATTTTCGGATGTCAGGCTACCATGCGCTCCCGCCTTGTGGAAATTAGTTTAAAAAATTATTGCGCCAACCGCCCGGTTTTCCAATGCATAATTTTAAATTTTTTTTTTATAAGTCTGCCTTTCATTAAGAACCAATAATAATCAACAATATATGGCCAAAAGAGCATAAATACACAATATAATGCCAGATGAGCATAGATGCACGATAATTAAGCTTAATTACAATATATAAGATAAGACCTATTACTCAAGCTTAGGTTAGGATAATTCCTAATAATAACTATAATTACATATCGAAAGGCAAAGAGGAATTTTACCCGTTAAAATTATTTAAGACCTAAAGGAATTTTATACACTGTTGTCAATCTCAACTAATGCAAATTAAATCCCTTTTCCAATTTAAGAAAGAAAATAATAATTCAAAAATAACATAATACACCATGACACAATACTAACTATAAACACAACAAAAAACCACAAAAACTCAACAACACAGCCGCCTCATGCAGAATGTTCCCAACAAGCCTCTTAATAAGTCCTCAATCCATGTCGTCAGTAATTCGCACCAGTTCATTGTAATATTGATGCACCACTATTAGAGCTATTCATCAACTCCAATATAGGCATCTCCTTTCGATGCAAACATTGACATGATTCTAATCCTAACTTTGAGTTAACACCATCTACAATCATACAGGATCTCAAAATAAGTAGTGAAACAACATCTAACAAACAACAAGAACAACAACCTCCATAAATAAAAGAAAATAAAAATAGAAAAATAAACAAAAAAAAAAAGATAAATAGAAGACTGAAAATAAAATAAAAAGAAAAAGAAAAAACCAAATAAAAAACACCATCCAGAGAGGGAAAATTTTCTCTCTCTGGCTAGAGAAACACCCCTTTTGTTAGCTGCTGTGAGTTGTTAGGTTGGTGGTGGCGATTACTGATGACAATGGGACATATATGGATTTGATCTACTTTGCTCTATATTAAAATCCATAATAAAATTTGAAATATGTGTCTATTCGAGATCCATCATATATCTATGTTTTTCATTCTATATCTGAATCCAAAAAAGAAATAAATATCCATATCTACTCCAAAGTTCTAAAAAAATTAAAATTTAATTATGCTCTAAATTTGTCATGAATTTAAAATTCAACAAACTCAATAATAAAAGAACAATAATTTTTTAAAATGAAAATTAAATACTAAAATATATTGATAACAACTAAGCTATATAATTTGCCTCAAAACTCTAATAAATATTGTAACTTATGCTTTTACACTAAAACAAGCAAGAAAGATAATAAAAAATCATTCAAAAGTTAATTTTGAGATAATTTTGTAATATCAAAATTTTGCACCATTTGTGCTAATATATAGGAGAAATAACTATATGCCTTAAAAATTATTTGGCTAATATAATAAAATAAATTGTCAAATGTTATTACTTGGTTTGCAATTTGAATAATGCAGGTGTATGCTTTATAGCTTTAGGATTGGCTGATCTTATTTATTTTTTACCTATTATCATTTAAATTTATAAAATTAATATTTAAGTTTTAAGATTTTTTAAATACATGGTAAATATCACTAATATGCTATGAATGAAATTTATTATCATTTATAATAACACAATTGTTAAGAAATTTTTTAAAATAAAATAAAATTAAAGATATGTGGATATGAATATGGATCCAAATATAAAGATAAATGAAAACATGTTACAAATCTATCTTAGATCTGCACATCGATATCCAAATCCATTTTAAACTGATCCAATCCGATTGGATTTGGATCAGGTGAATCTTATATTAGATATGATCCATTGTCATTCCTAGTGGCAACGAACTCCAGAGGCTGTGACCTTAACTTTGCATCCTATCGTTAGCAGTAGGTCGGCTACTTAAGAGATTGGTTGGTGATTATTTACAGGCTTCTAGGTCAAAAGCTTGAAAGGATGGATCTAGATCTATATCTAGAGGATTCGGCTTTTCACTTTTATTTTTTATGGTTAACAACAACCATCTCAAAAACTTTGTATAATTTTTAAGTATTACCTCCTATATTAGAAACACATAAGCATCTCAAATATAAAGAACCTATAAATAAGGGGTGGACAAACCCAACCTAAGTCAATCGACTCTATCTAATCTACCTTAATCCAAATAAATTTAGTGGGTTGATTAAGTTACAATGAGTTAATTGAATCAAATTTTTTTTTTTAGTGAAGCTACTGGCACCCTTTCATTATCTTTAAAAAACCCACCTCAAGAAAATTACAATTAAGGGCAAATAAGATTTAAATACACTTAGATTTTTTCCAACAAATTACTTACATTCATAATTGATCCTCTCTTGTTAAAAAAAAAAAAATTTCTACCTATTACTTCCTAGCTAAATAAAATCAATTGTACAAATTTAGAATAATATATTATTTTTTCAATATTTCTTATGGATTAAACATTTTTACACTTAAGGTTGCTTTCAAATTGTAATGTAAAATATGTGTAATTTAAGCCAATAATTGACATTAAAAAACTTATCACCCTAAAAACTTTTTGATTTGTGTGTAGGATAACAATAAAATTTTTTAAAAAATCAAAAATAACACAATATTATTTTTAAGTTTAACAATAAAAGAATTAACTAAAAAATGAGAACTGTGTTTGAGGGGGAAGAAAACATGTTTTCAGAAATAAAATAAATATAATTGAAAAGGGGATTTCATAAGGAGATTAGAGTGGTGCCAATATTTCAATTTTTTTTAAGTCTCATTAATGATGAGGTTGAGTTAGGCTCATTATGAGTCCATATCACTAATAAAACCCAATCTGACCTAATAATTTAAACGTTGGATTGATTTACATTAGACTTGTTTGTTGGGTTGATTATGTTGATTTTTGCTCAACTCATTAAATAGTAGGTTAGGTTTAAACTTTTACAAACTCGATCCAACCTAGCTCGTGCCCACCCTAACTTATAAATTTTATAAATAAAGAGATTTTAATAATGAATATAAAGGCGATGATATTATCATCGCTTTCAGGGAAAAAAAAAGATGGTAAAATGCGGGCTTGGGTTGATTTTTTTAAGCCCAGATCTAAGTCCATTGTAGAGGAAGAATAAAAGCTTACCCTGAATGGGCCCACTACGGGTCTCGACAAGGATTGGGCTTTTACTATTTTTTAATATTTTAAAATTATTTTAAACTAAAATGAGTTAATAATCAAGCAATTATTATAATGAAATGAATTAAAGCAAGTAAAATATTTAAAATAAAATAATAAATAAAGAAAATAAAATTATAGTAAAAGCTTAGAGATATATTTTTTTAATATTAAAATCTCTAATTCAAGCAATATCTTAATTAATTAACATTGAAGATACAATTTAGTATTATAATTTTAGGTTTTATGAATCATTATTAATTTATGAATTAGGAATTTAAGTTTTTATTTTTTTATTAGTTTTTAAATTTTAATTTATTATTCTAATTTATAAATTCATATTTTTAAAAAATTAGAGGGTTAAGCCTGACTGCCTTTTTTATAAGTCTTTCTCCATGCCCTCATGCGGAGGGCTTGGGCTGGGTCAGCTCGGCTTGTGCTTTTTTTCCACCCTAAAAAAAATTAAAAATACTTCTCCACATCAAAATAGTACTATCACCACTATGACATTCAAATTATTATAAATATAAAATGGCACATTTGCTTATCAAGAATTGAAATGGACTAAAATCATAATTAGGAATGCAAAAATAAAAGATGTTGTTTATTGCTGAAATTAAAATTAGAATGAACTGTATTTTCTATTAATGCATTTAATTTATCTTGTAATTAGAAAGAATTATTTTAAATTACTAAAATACCCTTACATACAATTATGTATTTATTCACTCACAAAATAAAGAGTAAATTTTTTTCTTCAAATATTATTCCCATAATTATAGTGATAATTAATGTAATATTGCAATTACTATAATAAAAATAATTTTAATTATTATTATAATATAATTAAATAACCCCATTTCATTGTCGCGTCCCCCATGAGAATGGGATTCCCATTCATAATTTCTAAATTTATGAACCCCATCCAAAATTTATCTATAATTTCACATATCTTTATATTTTTAGCAAGTAAATACTATAAATAAGGAATGAGAATTGTAAATGCTAAAATTATAGCATTCGTCCAATCAATATTATAAGAAGATGTAATAGATTTTATTATTGTTGTTGTTGTTTTTTTCGTGGTTATTATCATTATCATTATTATTATTAACAATAATTATTTTGAATAATAATAATCATAATCATAATTATTATAATAAATAATGAAAATAATCAATTAAAGTATTTTAGTAACTTGCAATAATTTATGCCAATTTGAAGATAAAGTAAACACATCAATAATAATACAGTTCATTACAATTCTAATTCCTACAAATACTATAAACATTTTATTATAATTTTTATTCGCTATTCTGATTCCTGATTAGTAGACGCACCATTAGAGTACTGATATTTGATCTCCTCAACTTATTTCATTAATTTCAATTCTTCTCATTTGAACTTGAAAAATCTAAAATACCTACCAAAATAAGTTAAATTTTTAAAATTTTGTCATTTCTCTTCTCTTTTCTCTCCCATTCTTCCCCACTTTCTTTCATTCTATTACTTATTAAACGCCCATCAAAATAATAAAAATTTTATATTATAAAATAAAGACTAACACAATTTCCTTCAAGATTTCTAATATCTTACAGGGTTTCTTTAAAAAAAAAAATCCATATATTGTACTGATTTCATTTATTTATTTTAGTAAATCTTTTGCTTTTTAAACGTTGTGTCATTTGTGTGGACATATACAATTCTAATAAAGGAAACGGTTTCTACATCCAAGTGACAAAGTTTTAGACGAGCTCGCGGGTAAAACTGCAAAAGAAGAGAGACTGAGGAGGAGCTATTGAGATAATAATGATAATAATAATAATAATAATAATAATAACTAAGGGTATTTTTAGAAATAAGTAGAAATAATTCAAAGGTGGGGAATGTTGAGATAATTTGAAGTGTAGGAATCGCTGTATAGCATTTATCTCGTGCAATTAATTAATCCTCTCTTGATCACAGCTTTGCAATTTCGTCCATGAATTGTCGATTAAAGAATCCAATTTCAGCTCCTTTAATTCACTTTTATTGGTCCCCTTTGCTGGTCCTGTACTGTACGTCCTAATGCCAGACTGTTAATTGGTCTATGATTTTACTCTTTTTATTTTTTGGTCATAGTCACCGACTTCACTAAACACCCAGTCAAAGGCTGCACCAGTTAACTTTCGGTTCCTCTGTTCATTGCACATTTTATGTTCGGGTTTTTGAGACTACTGTGCAATTTCAATTTTCTTTATAAACAGCTAACCTGAATGTTCAATGAAATGACCATTTGGCCTTTAGTTGAGTGGTTGGGTTGTGAAGGCAGCAGTTGAAGTTCTCACAATGACTTGAGTCTTTCTTTAATTGTATCTTATAATTAAGTAGAAATAATTTTTTCTTTTATCAAAATAAGTAGAGCAGACATCATTTAAATGTCAATAAAGATAAAATATAAATAATATTTTATACGAACTTATATATACTAATTTCAGTAATAATTTAATTATAAATATCATTACCTGTCATTGTTCAAAGCAAAGCCAAGCCAAGCATGAATATTCAATCGTTTGTTGCTTCTTGATGGTCACGTTATTATTGACTCCTTTATAAGTCTGTTTGATACATCGTACTTGTGTTGTTGTTGCAAGTTGCAACTGCCAACTTTCTTGCCCTCTCATCGGCTCAAGTATTGTTAACAGGTCCTTCTGCATTAAGGCCAACAGGCTCGAGCCCGACATTGAAAAATTACTAGTAGCATGTGGCAACAGTGAGCTTTCAGCTGTAAGGTCAAAATCGACTGAGTGACGAGACAAACAAATGAAATGGTCAATTAATTTTGTAAACGCCAAGTCACCAACTACGTGAAAGACAAAAGAACCCAGGCCCATTTCCCTATTTGTGCCAAGACATTTGCCCAGGTCGCAATTATCTTCTTGCCCTTCTGTTTTGATGATATCAATAAAATCAAAATAAACACTAGCTGGTCTATTATCAAGTACTTGTGTTGGCGGAGTAAGCGTTGACACTTGACACTAAAAAAATGAGCACAAGAACCTTCTCGTTGTGTTTCCTTGGGACGTGGCGGCGATACATTCCAAACCAGCGCATTTGCAGCCAAATTTCACTGCTCAAGATAAGAACGCTTCTTACAGGCACTCATCTCTCTTTCTTGTGATCAGTATCCAGTGTTGCCCTTTAACTGGATTCCTTTGTCTCTTAAACTTCAATATCACTCAGACACGGTCACAGCGACACACAGACACACACACAGTACATATACAACACAACAAGTGACAAAAATGTCAATCAAAATAAAGGAAGCCGGGGTTTTTTGTCTTGAAATAATCAAATGATCTCGCCATACTTGAATCTATCCTTCACGGGCTCCACTCCTGCACGTATAAACCCATAATTAATAAGTACTAAGAATTTCATCAAGTTGCCACGTGATATTGTTCTGTTTTAGCTGCATCAGTATCACTAACAGCACTGGGCTCTTTCCTGGCTAGTACATCGTAGCAGCAACATAATAAAATAACCATGCATGTGACCCATGGGAGGAAAAAATTATGAATTTAATTTGCATTAGTTTGCTTCAATGGTTTGCATTATCTATGTCTATAATTTGATCAAATCAGATTCAATGGCAAAAGGCTGACCTGCTGCCAGCTAGGCTGCCAGAGTCTTGTAATCCGACGGATCTTTTTAGTTCAAACCGTTTGATGTCGCGACAAATTTTTCAATACGTTAAAGGTACTGTATCAATCGTAAAATAACTAAATAATATTATAATATATATATATTTATCTTAAAAAATTATCATAAAAATAATTATTATTTTAAATTTAATTACATCCGTCGCATATAAATTAATTAATTATATCACTTGCGATGTATTGTAAAATTTCTTCTTATATCTCAATCCACAATTTTTTTTTTTAAATTACTCTTTTATGATCCGACATCGTTGACTGAGACACTGACTAAACCAATGTAATCAAAAGAACTGATGATTTAATGGTTCAAATATTTTATAAGCACCTTGTATAATATCTTTGTTACGGCACTCCGAACACCTGCAAGGCGGTAAGAACGGCGAATTAGTCAAAGGCAATAAATGAGAAATAGTATAATCTTAAGTAGCACACGAGGACTATCGAAGGATAGATCCCGCCGGCCTAGCATGTGTGCCAAGTGTTTCACATGTAATGAACTTCGATAAAATCCAAAAACGTATTATTCAGCAAAGCACACCAGACGAGACCGTGACCATTTTCCTTCTTGTAGTTCCCGCCTCCCGAACCTTTCAGCAATTTCATGGTCCCATGAACGGAATAGCATGGTCGTTTCATTTTCAAGACAATGTTCCTGGCTGGCTTGCCATGACTTTCTGTGTTATGTAAGTTGAGACCTCGACTAAAGAGACATGCATATCTACTGACTGAGTTTCTATACAAGACTCGGCTTTCGGTACCGCAAAATCACTCTTTGACCGATTGGTTGATATTTTTTCATCTTTGTTGAGTTTTTTTTTTTTTTTTTGTATAATGTGGAAGATTGATTTATTTCTCCAGTATATATATTTGGAAATAAACCCGACTCATACGGGTTCATATGTCCTGACTATATTATAGAATTAATTTAGAGTTTCTAATAAATATTTGGTTGTAATTATTAATGGACTGTAATATAATTAAATTTTTTTAAAAAAAAAAAGAGAGAGAGAAATTCAGTGGCTGTCTTTTTGTTTTGATTTATTAGTTACCTGGAATCTCCTGACACTACCAACTGCCACAGGGGCATCTACCTTTAGCAGAGATCCCATTAAGCTGATCTTAATAAAGAATTCAGGATTCTCTTCTTTCCTAAGTCGGCAGCAGAAAAAGAAACAAAACCTAACTACTGAATTTTCCCCTCTAGTAGTACTATAAGAACTTCCAAATATATGCTATGTAAAAGACCCATTTATCCTTTACTTTCTAGTTTCCGTTAGTGGAAACCACAAGCCCCCTTTCATTTTCATCCACTAGTGTAAGCGGGAAGAAAGAAAATAATCCATACACACACACTCTACTTTTCTACTGCAGATGCCTTAATTCTTTTTTTATGCAGACGCCTTCATTTATTTATTTATTTATTATGCAAACACACTATTAAATCATGAGGTTTAATAGAGTTAGTGTAGACACGTTATTAAATCGTATAATTTTATAATATATTGAAAAATAACTATTAAACTGTATGCTTTAACAGTGCATCTGCAATAAGAAATGAGTATGCTCGCACCTGATAATGATTTTATGTGTGTGTGTACATGATTGAGCAATAGATATTTTGTTGGGAGGATTGTCAATTTTCCCCCTACCGTAATTAATATATATCACTTACCCTCTTATTATTTTTATAATAGTCAATAACTCCTTTGATAATATAAGTTTGTAATATTACCCATATTTTCAAATATACTTTTATTTATATTTATTATAAATAAAATAAATTATATGAATATCAAATAAATAAAAAATTAAATATTAAAAATAATAAATACATGTTTTGATGTGAACAAAATTAACAATAAATTTTTTTTCTTGTTCTTTTTTGATGTCATAAACATTTTCTTATAATAAATACTTCATAATATTTTAAAATTAAATGTAAAAAGTGCAAGATAGATATTTTATTATTTATTTTATAATAATTTATTTTATTTATCTAGATATTTTATTATTTATTTTATAATAATTTATTTTATTTATCATTCAATTTTTCTTATAATAATTTTTTGTCATTTTATAAAAATTTTCTTATATATTAAATGTTAAAAGTGCAAGATAAATATTTTATTATTTATTTTATAATAATTTTTTATTTATCATTTAAGTTTTCTTATAATATTTTTTTGTCATTTTATAATAAATTTCTTATATTCTTATTATAAGAAAATGTTTATTATAAGAAAATTATTATAACATAAAAAAAGTATAAGAAAAAAAATTTATTATTAATTTTTTTCACATCAAAACATATATTTCTTATTTTTAATACTTAATTTTTTTATTTAATTTATATTCATATGATTTATTTAATTTATAATAAATAAAAATAAAAATATATTTAAAAATAAGGATAATATTATAAATTTATACGGTTAAGAAGTTATGAACTATTAGAAGAATAATAAAAAATAAGTGATATACATTAATTACATAAAAGAAAAAATTTACAGTCTCCCGATTTTGTTGCGCTATCTAGGTCCATGCAACTATGCAAGTAATGAGAGATGGGAGACCATGCACTAAATATGATATTGAGGGGTAACCAGCTTCGTCGTTTTTATGTACGAAGATAAGGACAACAAGGACAGAGTTAATCAATCAAGGACAAGAAGATCAAGGAGACAAGATCTTATCATAATATATATATATATATTCATATTATCGCTTACATTATGCATATGCAGATACGTACAAAGTCATATTAATTTGCACACAGAAACATACAATTGCGCTTATCCCAAAAAAAAAAAAAAAGAAACTTAGACTTGTGATAAACGTTCGCATAATGATAGAGCGAGATTGCCGCGCGTGTTAGAGATACGAAGACATGGCGGAACAGGTAATTGAATTGGTGTTTAATTAGTTGTTGCCATATGAGTCTTGATTACTTAGACCTCGTTTATGTTTTTTTTATTTTGTTTGTTAGTACATATATTAAGAACGCAACGAGCTAGTGCTCAGTGTTGACTGAAAGGACTGACTCATGGCCACGCGAGTTGAATAGTGCGTTCAAAGAGTTCCTAAAATTTAATGTTACGAACGTCCTTCAACTCACAAAGGATGTCGTCAATTATTGCCCAACAGAATGGTAAATTTGCAAGCTCTTTTCATTAATTTAATCACCCGAAAAGTAGAGGTAATTGAAATGGGGCAGTTTATTCACCCTTTATTTACTAGCTGCGCTTGGTTGGTATCGCATTTTTTGGAAGCATCAACGAGTGGAGCACTTTGCCTCGCCTTAAATGGCATTTGCAGAAAGCTTAAGGACAAATTTCTCGCACTTGAAGAGCCAATATATATACACATACACATACGTACGTACGAACATACATATATATATATATATATAAAAGTTGTACCTAATTTTCTGTCAATGCATTTATAATGCGCCGTGCAATACGAACATTGAACAATGAATCAATTATTCATTTACCCGTCACCATAACAAATTAAAACTATCAGAGTCTTATATAGGTAAACGAATTGAATTAGTTTCCAATTTAATGATGCTTCTTTCCTTGAGATATGATCTTTTAATCATTTTGTTTGAATTTAAGTCAATGGAATAAGAACAGGAGAACAAAACAATACATAATTGTTCAAAATGGGTAACATAACATTAATGGAGAATATCATTAAATTTTATTTCCACATAACGTTATCATTTTTGTTTGGCGTATGCGTTGCCAAGTACAATTAACGTATTCGTCTCTTAATACTAATGCAGCTAAAAGCAGGAGAATAAAATCAAAATGAAAGATATATTAATATAGTTAATTAATAAATAATTGGAGAAACAAAAAGATTGAACGAGACTGGACAGTCGGTTTGGTGGGAATGTCGACGATTCGTAAGAACATAACTTGATGTTTAATCTAATTAATGGATTCTTGACTGCCCCCACCATATAATGTCACTTGAACCTTACAACACTCCACTTCGTTAATTCCTCTTTGTCATGGCAACTTATGTCTTAATCAAGAGAAAGTGATTGCCAACAACCACTCAATAAGCTTACACTCACATTTATATTCCACTTCATTAATTTGTTGTTAATTTTACAAATTGATTTTTTTTTTTTTTTGCCAAAAAAGCCTTTGCTGATCAAAGATGATTATTGAGGGCCAACTACCATCACACACCTCTTTAAAATTTGTTTTCAATTAGTTAATCTCTAACCCATATCAAATGAGTACGGTGCTAGAATCTGCTTTAATTTACTGAAAGAAGAAACAACCCTCCTTAAAATATGCATTGACGAGAAATCAGTAAGTATGGGAAAAGCCTAATCATATTAAAGGCCCTACCACAGGCTTTTTAATCTTTTCATATCAATATTTAATAAATTATACTAATGTAAAAAGGTGGTAGAGTTATTAAGTAATTACATTGGAGGTTCTCTAGGATAGAATCTAGCTTTTAAAACTGTGCATGCTTTCAGTTCTTTAATTTATGTTCCGCAGTTTTATCACAATTACCCGACGGGGAAGGTGATCACAGTAATATGGGTAGGGCCACTTTTGGCAAAGGACATCCAGGTCCTTGCGGCAGTACTGGAAAGACAGCGCTAGCCTTGATATGCATTAACATGGGTTTGATTTGTATTTGACATTACGCTTCTAATTCAGCAAGATAAGGTGAAGAAGCTGAGGGCAGTTGTTTATTTGGCATAATTGATCTTAGCTTTTCTAGTTGCATGATTAAAAAGTGTACTGAATTATACAAAATAACAACCTTAACCACTGCCCTGACTTTATTTGTTTTCTTAAAAGGTTAACGGCCGCTGGCTTGACTTAGAAAGGATTAAAACATTATTGTAAGACGGTAGATTTCAAAGAAAGACTATATAAAGATGTATCTACTCTATGCTTCCTACACTGAACAGAGAGAGCATTGAGCCACGTAATGTAATTAATTTTTTTTCAATGAGGATAAACAAACAATGGTACCGTTGAGTTAAATCGAGGATTTTCTTTCAAGTATGATTTAATGAGGTGGGCCAAAAGGTACGGACGACCGCGGGATTGGACCCACTTCCGAATCTTGTCGGGTTCAGGTGGTCTCCCAAAACTTTCTGCTCCGGAAGTGAGCCACTTCCATTAGCCGATCGATATGGAGCGTTCACCTACGAAAGCTCTGAAGTGAAGTCAGTTGCTTTCTCTATTTTTTATTTTTTTATGTTCCGTTTAATACTTAACACGAGAAAAGATTGACAAAAACTGAAACATATTTTGTGTCGACGGAGAAAACAACAACAATAATATTAGAGATTTTAATATTTAATTTTTAAATACTACATATTTATTATTAACCCTTAAATGAAACTCAAGATAGGACAAAAATATAAAAATTCTTAACATTACTAAAAAAAAAAAAAAAAGGATTTAAGACATTTCTTATGGATCTAACAATGAGAAATGTCGTCTATCAGTACCATATATTGTTTGAATTACTAACTAAAAGCTTAAATTATTTGATCTAACGGTCACTTAAACATAATACTCGAGATAATTTAGGTAAGATCCACGAAGGAAACTAGGAAAGGTCACATCTGAAGAGAGTCGTGGCCATAGAAGAAAAAAAAAGGGGGAGGAAAAAAAAAACCTTTCTGCTCACAAACATCAAATATCACCTACGATATTTGGTTGCCATTAGAAAGGAATCTTGTTGTGAAATTAGTTTTTTTATTTTGTAACATGATGAGCTAGGATGAATCCACATCTATATGATCTACCAGGTTGGCCAAGCAATTAAAAATTACATTTAATTTAAGACTAAACATTGTCATACCATAATTTAAATCTAAAATCAGAATATATATTAATTTAGATTAAGCTTAAATAGGTATAAATATAGATATCTAAATAGTATGTTTGTTTTTGTGCTTTTAATAATTGATTTTTGTAAATGAAAAACATATGAAAGCTGGTGTTTTGACATTTATACTCTTGTAAGAATTAAATATACTTGCTATAACTTATAAATCAAAGTATACGAATTACATGTGCTTGTAAATGAACTTAAAGAACCGTAGGTCACGTTAATTTTAAAATAACATAAAATATATGAAATAAAAATATTTCAAACTTGTCAAAATTCTATTTTAAGTTCATTTAGTAGAAGTAAATAAATTAAACCCTATTTATACTTCTTAAGCTCTTTCTCTCTCAGTCTCAATCAAAATAATTATTAAATTTAACAACTTCATCATTGAGATTGAAATTTTGTGAGGAATTCTTTGGTTTTCACATATAATAACTTCTTTTTATTATTATTATCATTACTATCAGTAATATTGTTGTTGTTGTATTTAGTTTGTTTAAAAAAATTTCGGCATTTCATATCAAAAACTAGAATGATATTTACAAAGAAGAAAAGAGAGGGAGAGATTGAGGAGATTAGGTTTTATATAAAAAAGAAGTATTAAAAAGGGTATTTTTTAAATATAAGATTAGTCTCTTATTTAGACTTTTTTCATTCACATATAAATCACAGTTTTCTATTTTTTTCTATTCAAACATAAATGTCTTGAAATCAAACACAAAATTAAAAAAAAAAAAACTCTTAAAAGATCCGAAAAATATCCCTTACTTAATTATGTCACTATACACTATATATTAAAGATAATGCAGTGGGAGGTATATTCCACCTAGCTAACAGATAAAATTAAAGTACTTATTCCTAGCTTCAAGCGCAACCTGTTTTAAATATCACAAAAGGCATAAAAACAATGAGCAAGACGCAAAGCAACAAAGAATCTAGAGGGAGTGTTCGATTTAGTGCAAAGTTAGCACTAGTGGTATTGTCTTATGCCAACACTATTTGAAGTACTGCAAAATTTACAATCTTCAATCCCACCAAACACCAAACATATCTACCAATTATTTTTAAAAAAAAATTCCTACCAAACATAGATTGGAGGAAAGAAAAACTCAAGAGTATAGCTTGTTCTAAATGAATGAAACGAGGGGGAAAAAAAGAAAAGAAAAGAAAAGAAAAAGTTGGTTCCTTTTTGCTTACTTTTTTACATGATGCCGTTGAAAAGTTGGTTGCTTCTGTACGATTTTATCTGCTCAACTCATAAGTTGTAACGGGATTTGATTCCTTTTCCTTCCTAACGTTATTACACGTATTCGCAGCAGCAAAATTTACGAAAGGCAATATAATTCTGTGCTATTCGATGAGTGAGACGTGCCCCACCAACCCAGTGGGATCCCATAGTTTATGTGATAAGAGTGTTTGGTTTCGGGTGAGTAGCTTTAATTTGTTTCAATTTTTCGCTTTCTTTGATTTTCTTTGAAAACGATGATCGTTAGAATAATGAATAACGGGCAACAATGGGGTTTCAATTGCACCCATGTGTACATGTACCTATTTCCTAAGCTGTCTTGGAAACGATCACATTCACAACAATTGTATGCGATCGAGAGTTGTGAAACGGAGGCTTCAGTTTTCTGAAATGTTTCGAAGACGGATCAATTTTCTCCAATGCTTTTGGAATTTGCACTTCACAATATTAGAACGAACTTGTGTTTCATGCCTTTGAGTGGACCATTTCATTGTTTGCGTCGCTCAATTGCAACCAGAATTTCATGCGTTTGCTTGATGTAAACTGAGGAAGCAGAGTTACTAATTCCGTACCAATCTTGAGGAGAGAAATTCTTTCGGAATTTATGGCTTAAATGCACATAACATAATTTAATTTACGCGGCAAAGCCCAAAAATTATCGCCCATGACATTCTTGTAAATGCAATATTAAAGTGGTGTTTATTAATTTCTCATACATGCATTTCATCTGTCAAGCTAATCATTGAAGACACAACTGATGTGGTTTTATAATGACAAATCATCTCAATTAACCCGCTTTCATTATCTAGTTAATTAAATTTCTACCACAGGGACAGAGAGTGAACTAAACAGGTAATTATTGGCCGCTATTTAACTGGAAAACACAAGACAGTTAAGCTAGAAAACCCGAGATTGGCGGCAACTTACAGACAGGTTAAGAGTTATAGAAAAGAAGGGAAAACAAAAAAAAAAAGGCTAACGGCCGTTAGCAAGAGGGCTAACGGCCGATTCCTTGCAGGGACTGGGTGGCAAACTGGTCTTCCCGGATGCGGCTAGGCGTTGCACGAAGCTCTCAATTCTCTGGCCGTTAGTCTCAGTCAGTAAACGCTTCCCGCCAAACGGTAACGACTCCACCCCTCTCTCTTTCAGCACCTCTGCTTCCATTCTCGGACCCACCACTCCCTCACTAATCAAACCGTTTGCCTACACATTTTACGCCGTCAATCACTCATCAGTTATTAAGATACAGAGTGATTAAAGTTGTAAAAAAATTCATAAAAAAAAAAAAAAAAAAAAACAGTTTCTTCGTTAGGTAACTGCCACCCAGAAGACAGTCAATCACAGTTTAGTATTTTCAGTTTCATCTCACTTTCTTGCGTATTCTAAGCGATGAAACAGAGTACGTGATATAATTGTACCTGAATTCTGACGTAGTCAGCACGGTTCCAGCAGAATGCGTTCCCCAACATCTGGTCAATGGTCTCTGAGACTCCATCAAGCACAATGTCAACCACCGATGACGTGGAGCACTCACAGTTATTACCGAGTTTTCTCTCGTACGATCCACTTCCCCTGATTAACGGGCCGTTTCCCAGAGACAGAACTAGAAGATCCTCGACGCTGTTAACCGACGGAAAATCGCGCTTGTTATGCAGCACATGAGTAACCGCTGCTGCTGTTGGATTGTTCATGACTAGACCACCGTCAACGGCCGTGCAACTGGTCTTGCCGTCAACGGAGGTCAAAGCAAATGGCTTGAACATGCTGGGCGTAGCTGACGTGGCGCGACATGCTTTCCAGAGCTCGAAGTTAAAGCTAGGTGACTCGGATGCGTCCGCTCGAGAGAAGACAAACGGAGCTGAACTGTTCAAGTCAAAGCAAGGAACAAGCAGGGGCTTGCACGTGTCCTTCAGAGTCAGGACCTTACCGTCTTCTCTCTTGAAAATTTCTTTCAACACCTTATCCATGCTCTTGCCGGAGAATCTACGTTTCCGGCGGAGAAATCCTGCAGAGAACCCAACGTTGAAGAGTTCGGAGTTCCTATGAGTGATTAAATCGACGGCGTCTCTGGCAGTGAAGAGAGGACGGCCGGAGCCGTCATCAGCAACGAGCATGGAGGCGAGGAGAGCACCTATGCCGGTACCGGCAATGATGTCGAAGAAATCGGCGATTTGAGCGTGAGGATCGCCGGTTTTGAGACGGATCTGGTCTTCGAGGTGGATAAGAGCAGCGCCGGCTACAATGCTGGTGGTGCCTCCGCCATCGATGCTGAGGACTCGAGTTCTCTTGGTAGGCTCACAATGTGAAAGCCATTTTTGCTCGAGCTTGTTGAAGATCTCCAGGGTTACCTTACTCAAGTCCATTGATAGTTAAATTGTTGGTAGCTAGGGAAGTGAACTGAAGGGGTTTTGATGAGTCCGTGAAGGAAAAGAAAGCGAGAGAGAGGCCTCACGGTTTGTTGATGATAAGCATTAAATAGCTGAAGAAGAAGCCAGTACGCTAGCCCTCTCTCTAATGTCTAATCTCAATCTACCACTTTCTCTCTTTCTAAATCTCTGTGGCCTTAGTTAGTAGTGAAAGTGGAGCGTGAGTAAGAGTTGTTTATGTGTTGCTGTTGCCTGTTGCCTGTTGCCTTGCTTCTCTCTCTTTTGGACTCTCTGAGTTGTTGAAGAGTTGAAACCGGGAGTGAGTGAAGTGTCTCTGTGCTTGCGTTTTTGATGGTGGTTATTACCATTCCCATTATATAAACGCAATGCTACTGCTCATTCATTTTTGTCCTGCTTTTTTTTTTTTTTTTTAATTTTATTTCACCAGCGTGCAGTGTGACAGTCATACGTGTAACGTGTATTGACTGTCCTTGCACGTGCAACTGCGCGTTGTTCTTATCGGTTAACGAGGAGCGAAGCGCGAACCTCGGCTTCTTACTCGGCTCGGCGCATGCATCGTTTACTGCTACTACTACTGACTATTCACTAATTAATTATCTTTTATTACTCATCCTCTCCTAATTTTGATGCCATTGTTTTTTATATGCTTGCTGGTGAGGGACGATGGTGGGAACACCAAGCAGCTGCAAAACGACGTCGAAGAGGCAAGAATTACTTCAAGAAATTTGTGATTATTTTAGTGTAGTAAAGTGCGTTTGGCATATTGTATTACATTAGATTGTATTAGATGTATTTGATTATGATATGTTGTATTAGGTGTACTGCAATCAATTGTAATGCAATTATTGCAATGCAACATTTGATCTAGTATGGACTATATTATATATAATATTATTTGTAATTTAAATATAAATTAAATTAGTATTATTTAAATTTTGTTGATATTTCAGTGTTGTGTTATTAATTTTTAAAATTAGTTATTAAATAATTATTTTTATACTAATTTTTATAACGCAAAAATAATTCAGTAATGTACTATTATCAAATAATAAAATATTATAATACTATAATATTGTAACATAATATTATATTATAATACAATTTTTTCTATATATTGGTTATTATAATGAAAATGAAATTTATAATTTAATTATAAAATTAGTTTTTATTTATTGATGTTGAATATGATTATTTAATTAATCCATTTTTAAATTTAGTATTTTAGTAAATAATAAATGATTAAATAATTATTTTTTTCACATATCTAAAGTAAAGTAATTAAAATGATTTTATGTAATAAAACTAAAAACAACGTATTATCCTTTTTTAAAAAAATGTTTTATCACTTATTTATTAAATATTTAGGTTTATTAATATTTTATATTATTATTTTAAATTAAATTTTATTTGGCTAAAAATATGAATTAATATTTAATGACTTTAGATTTATTATTAATTATTGAATAATGAAAGCAAAAGATTAAATTCAAAATACGAACAGTATTTTTGTGCAATACAGCATAAAACCTAATCGCCCATGGGTTTATTTTTTACCCCTTTTATTGTATGAACCACTTTTTTAATGTAGTGTAATGCAATTAGAAATTGCAGTCAAACATAAGTTTGCATAAGAACAGTATTTTAATGCAATATAATACAATATAATACAACCTGCCAAACGCATTCTTAATGTTTATTTGTTACTAATTAATTCTATTGATCGGATTGCTGAGAGATTGATTATACATAATTTTTATCCTAAATTTAACATGATTGCCTTTGGACACAGTTAATTAATTACCTCCCTTATGCCCCTATATCTAATGATATTAAATTAATGATATTTAAAGTTGTATAAGAGATGAATATACCTCTTGAATATGTGTTGCATGCTTTTCATTGCTACACACTTTCATTATTCATATTGTCTGGTTGTTGGAACCGTTAAAATTATTCTAATATAATTCGTGTATCAGACATGACACCCTTTGAACACTGATAGTGTCCAACCTAACACTTTTTTTTTTGTTTCTTTTTCGTAGTTTATATATTCCCCATATACCCCAGTCTGAGGATTGATCGCTGCAATACTTAATACATTCTTATAAGTTGAAATAACAACAGGTTAATAGTATCCGTCATTATCAACTTTGGTTACTCAAAGAAATAACTTGAGGCCTTCTTACAGCGTTGCTGTAGGAGTTTCACTCGGCACTATGGCTCCGTGTTTTTGTGTAGTAACTGTGATACAAGAATGACATTTATCGTTTACTAAATTTTTTACTTTTGTCCGAAAAGCAAAAACTGTGAGAGTACCGGGATTCGAGAAACAAATTATAAGTTTATTTGCCCTGAATTTCATTCACATCCTTAAAGTTATAAAATTTTTGTTTGCTTTCCACCTACTAGATGTATCATGTCTTTTAGCAGCGTATCGGAGATAAACATCATTTTTACACGTGGGCGTCCTTATTTTGTTTAAATGAAGATATATTATTAAATTATGTAGATTAATAACGTATTTTCACTAATTTTATTAAATTATATAATTTAACAGTATGTATACATAAAAAAAAATAAAAGCGTGTCCTAGAGAAGTACTGAATAATAATAATAATAATTATTATTATTATTATTATTATTATTATTATTATTATTATTAATTCTCAAATGCATTGTCTAAATGAGTACGAATTAATTATTATACCCTATGGTGTCATCATTAATTTAATAACAATAATATGATGCAATAACGAATTCATACTAAATTAGCATTATCATGTTTGCATGGAAGAATGATTGTATATATAATGAGAATAATTAATAAGCAACAAGATCGAGCCTTTATGTTAAAGGCTCAACTGTAAGACTGAGTTGATGCATAAATGAAATAGAAGAGATTTGATCAAGCCATTCAATTGATGCAGAATTGAAATTTAAAGACATCTGGTCAAGGCATTTAATAGGTTTAAATGATTTTTTTTCCCTAAAAAATAATCAAAGACGAATTTCTCTGATCCATTTATCTTTGGGAGCGTATTAAAATCACAACTAACAAGAGATTTTCACTGTTAAATGACTATGCTAATTATTATTTTCTTCAGGCAGCAGGCAAGTATTGTAAGGCTGGCGCTACTGGTACCCTTCTATTTCTAGTATGAAACCCCTTTTGTTTTGTATGTACAAAATTTTCATTTATATTAAAAGCCAAAGTTCATCTACTTAAAATCCACCTACAGTTATTTTACCCGATCGTTTTCTCTATTATAAACACTTTAAAATAACAAGTATAAACTAAATTTTATCCTAATTTGCGTTTGCAGATAAAATAAATTTGTGAAATTTTCATAGATTATTATCTTTATGAACATGTTAGGGAACGACCAAACTTTATACTTATTTTGTTTAAATAATTTAAAATTATATACACGTGAGTTAACTACATCTTCTGTATTGGTTTTAAGAAGACAAGCGTACTTATATCTTGCAAGGACACCAAACACACATTCGAGGGGTTTGGTTGTGAAATTGGAGAAAATGCCCTACTAATGGAGGTGGTTGTGAAGGAGGTTATTTTAGGAATTAAAAAGAATATAAATATAAAAGGGGTTTGATAAGGATAATAGAGGAGTGCTGATAGCAGCACTGCACCAGGTAGTGTAAAGGTTAGTTAGGTAATATAGTTGTTTATATTATAAAAATAATCAGTTATAAAGATAATTAATTAAATATATAGTAATTTTTTTAAAAAACATGCTATTAGTTGTAAAAGTAGTCATGTGAGTTTAGTAAATTTTTTTGTTTGTTGTGAGATTATCAATGACTGAAATGAACATAATATTAATAAAATTTATTTAGACATTTATAAAAATATATATAATATTTTTCATTGTGTATATATAATAATTGACACTAAAATAATATTTTTATTTTTTATTTTGTTATCTCAACATTATTGGTAATAATATTCTCTTTAGTTTTCTTGATTTTATCTCCTTAATTGAATAAGGATAATTTTGGATTTTTATAACATATGTGAGGATATATATGAAATTATAATAAGTATAAAACTAATTCTCAAAATTAGATTTTGAAAAACTACTCATTTTCTATTTTTCAAAATCTAATGCAAGATGAGGTGATTTTTTTAAAAGTAATGTTCCAAAAAAAATATCAAATACAACTTTTATTTTTTAAAAATCACTTTTGAGTCTTTTAAAAAAATCTCAAATGTTTGCTAAATGTAATAGTAAATTCATTGAGTAATAATATAGTTACAAACTGTTGTACAATTTTTTTTATACAAAATGATGTGGCATGATTAAATTAGTTGGATTAAATATCTTTTGGTTCATATGATTTATTTTTATTATTTTATATTTTCATTCAATCAATAAATTAATGTCAAATCAATTTGTACAATAATTTATAACTGTATTATCACTCAAAATTGTTATTTACACAAAACATGGGTCTTTAAACATTGACTTCTGGGTGCATTTAAAAGGAGGTGTACTGTATTTAGTAATTACAAATCACTGTTTAATAGTGTAACCCGATTCTGTAATGGATCATGAAAAATGTGACAATTCCTTGTGGAAATAATTATTAATTTCTTAGCAAAGTCATCCAACCATATTATATTTGTGAATTACACAAAAGTAAAATCGTCTATCTAATATTTATCTTTCTAATAATAAATTACCAATAGCAAAATATACGAGGGAGAGCAGCCATAGCTTTCACTAGCTTGGTGCAAGCTGCTAACTAGCGGAAGATTTCGTAGCAAAATTTCCATTATCAGTGAGGCGGACTTTTGAGAAAATCATGGCTTTGGACTTTGGAGGTTGATGGATTGGAGATTGAAATCCACTTATTGAAGTGAAGCGAAGAGGGGGATTTGATTAATTAAGGTCTCTTGGGTAATTTTGTTAAACAAATGGTGTGCATCCTATTGATTTTCAGATTTGGATCAATGCTGAGCAGACATATACTCGATTCTCCATAAGTTTCTGCCACACATGTATGTATAATTATTCACAGTTAAGATTTAATTAGTTTTGTATGAGTCAAGAACTAGTTCAAAAGTAGAGTAGAGGGTGGTCTAAAACGCGCTAACGCAAGTTCTCGAATTGTGCTTTTTCCCATTTTGAACATCATTGAGATGGGCTTTTCTTCGAATACTTTATGGATTAGTTCATTCAACGAGGCTTTGGATAAGGGCAAGATGCGAAGCGATATGACGGTATCACTGCGCACCTAGAAAGTCCCCCACTTCCTTCAATTTTAAAGTGGGTTCAATAACCATTTCATAACCTATGTTCACTTTAGCGATTTCAGAGTAATCAGAAAGTATTTCATTAAGATAATTAAGATCCTTAGTTGGCTAATTTGCTTTAATTGGCATTGACGCTGGGGCAACCATGCATGGTACTTCTTGACCGTGTCCTGGGGGATAGTTGAACGAGCAGCTCGTGAATGCTGCTAGGTTGGACAAGCCAATAGCTCGAAGACATTTGGTCTATTTTTTGAGCAAGAAACACAACGTTACCTTACCTTCATATCCAATAACTACTAATTGTATATATCTAAATGGTTAATAAAAAGTTAGCTTAGCACTAAATTTGAATCCATTGACTTCACCACAACTTGGTTTGTGACCACAACCGACGATGGTGCTTGTGACGACTTTGGTGGAAGGAAGAGAAGGGGCCTACCTGTTTTTGCTCGATGAAATATTTAGATTGTTTTAATTTTGAATTTGTGCCGATTTTTTAAAAATATTTATGCATTTAAAACAATGTACAAATAAAACTTATATTCTCAAATATTTAACAATAAATGTGTTTTTGGTTATTTAAAAAGACCATAATCCAATGCTTAGTAAAGATTTTGTTGAGTACCGGGATCAATGATCAACAATTAATTGGATCCCATATAAAACAATTGTTGACCGTTGATCCAGTACTCAGCCCAAGCTCAGATTTCGTGTTTAAAAAATCTTTGATCTGATGGATTGTATAGGTTGAACAGATACTAGTTATTGAACCTTTGTCCGTTTCTACAGCTTCCTAAAAAGAACTAACCTTTCACATTAGCGAACGATTAGCCAAGAATTAATATATCAATCAGAAGTATAGTATATGTCTAGCTTGTCTTGCTCATAAAACCAACTCATCCAATCCCCACGTATAGCGTTAATTTAAGTCATGGCTACTGCAGAGAATGCAGTGATTTTCTCGATGATGATCATGGCTCCTTGTTGTGGGGTGACCATGGCTAGGAATGGACCCATTATGTCTCCGCTCCAACAAGCTCCACTACCCGTGGGTTCACGAGTTGGATGAGGAATGTGTGCACGACCAACACCTGATAAATAATGTTGAACGACAAGAAGTGGAGTCGTCGCAAATATTGAATCTCCACCGGTTGTAACAAAAACAGATTGTATTGTCCACCTACGGCCACACACGTTGTTGAAACACCACAAGTTGTGACAAAAATTGAATCTCCACCTGAAGTGACGAAAATTGATCCCACCCATGACATTCCTAGTTGAATCTCCACCTGTGGTGATAAAAAAGTGAAACGAAAACAATAATAATCTAAAAAAAAAAAAATCGACTGAGGCAATATCTGCCCTCCTACCTTTTAAATAATAATATATAAAAAAAAAACAGATTTCACTATTGATAACATTTGTTTCACTAATTAATAATATTAGAATAATTTTGTTTGATATTAAAAAATATTGAAAAATATATATTATCTTAGGATTATATTAATTTAATTTTAAATTTGTAAAAGTTTAGAGTAATATATAGTCAGCCCAAACATACGGGTCAGCCCGGTTGCTGTTGGCATTGAGAATGAGAAGAATGAGAAGAATGTGGCGATCATAAATAATAATAATGCATGAATGACACAACTAATGTACAGATTAAGACGCTCATGTTTTATTCGAGTTATTTTTCTTGAAACGCTGAGTTTTATTTAAGTAATTTAGTTGACATTTTTTATGACACGGGTTGTGGATTTATGATTTGACATTTGTACTCTGTAGTTATCAATCAATCCGTGACATTTTGAGAATTTAAGCAATAAATATCCTGTTGGAACTTGGAGGTTAATTGTTTTTTTTGCTTAGAATTTGAGATAATTGTTAAGGTTAGCGTTATTTTTTTTTTTTGAAATCTAAATGAGTTTAAATTATTATGAAATTTGAAGTGGTGAATATGAATATTTAAATGATATTTTTATTTTTAAAATAAATTTAAAAATAAGTGATATCTTATTTATTTTTATAAATAATTTTTTTTAAAATATAATTATTTAATATTTATGTTCTTGCTAAAAAAAATATACGACTTTATCCTTGAAAATCAGATCTAACTATCTAACAACTATATATAAATGTAATAATGTCTATTGTATTATTTTTTTTAAAATACAATGTCTAATTGGATAATATGACTAAAAGTCATGGACTGAGAGGACATTTTTCCCAAACAGGAAAGATAAACTAAACCACATCACGAGTTCTCTTGTGAATCAAACAAAATAATAATAGTGCACTAACCGAAGATAAAATATTTAATTATCCCGTAAAACCTAGATCAAAGAGAGATAATTATGATGCATTGAAGTGTCGAAAGCCATCGTATAAACAAGTGTAAATTAGTTTAAAAAAAGAAAAAAAATCAAACTTTTCCATTTATTAAAGAAATCGCTTTGGTTGTTGAAAATAAAAAGAAAGTACATTTGCAAAAAAAGAAAAAGAAAAACAAAATAGAAAAAAGGAGAGTGATTTTATTTATTGATAATTAAAAAATTACGGCAAGATAATAATGGAATATAAAAAATCTTATTAAAAAAAAAACTTGAATAAATCTTATGCTAAAAGTTAAGAAGTAATTAAAAAAATAAAAATAGGTCGCAACGTCAAGAAAAATAAATTGGAATTAAAACTTTCTCGTCTAAAGCTATGCTCCTGGTCTACCTATGCGTCATTGTCGACAAGTGATAAAATCGTTTTGCCAAATGCAAGAGATTGGTCAATAGCATTTGTTGAATCTTTCTTCGGTTCCATAATTTTCGCGATAGAGTTTACTTCCTACATTGAAGATCAGCCAAGAATTGACTATCAATTACAAGTATAAATATATCTAAGCATGTGATTCATAAAATCATCCCATATTCAATATTTACCTTTACCCACGTCATATTTGAACCATGGCTATCACAAAGAATATCATCATAATCTCGATGATTGTCATGGCTCTTTGTTGGGGGGTCACCATGGCAAGGAACAGTCCAGGGGACAGTCCTCCACCACCACCACCACCACCACCACCAAGACGTGCACCACCTGCGGAGACCGACTCAATATCAATGAAACTTGCAATAACTGATGTTGAACGACAAGTCGCATGGATTCAATCTCCGTCAGGTGAAATTGATTGTGATTCTTCACCCGTGAGGCCCAAAAAAATTGTTCAAATTCCTCCTGTGGTGACAAAAGATTAAACTGTACCTGTTCTTTCTTTAAAAAAAAAAAAAAATTGACGTGGGTGTATGCTCTCGCATTAGCAAGGGTAAATTTTTAGTGTATCCAGCAAAAAGTTGTTGTAATTGCATTTATGATAACTTAATTTCTTTTAATTAAGAGAATTTCACTTAATTATAATAAAATTTACAAGAATCACAAAATACTACCTTTTAAATAAGTATTTAGGTATCAAATTTTTATTTTAGTTGATTGGTAGTTCGACCATGACTTTTTTGTTTCTATATTTTTGGAATTATCTTCTCCTGCAATTGATTTTGAAAATGAAAGAAGGAGTAATTTTTAGATTCTTATTTTGAAAATCAATTTTATTCTTTAATACAATTCCAAAAATATTCTTAAAATTATTATATAAACCCAAAATTATCATTATTTAAATTGAAAACCAAAATAATATTTTAATAAAATTTTATTATAATTCATCAATATAAATTTATTAATATCAATTTGTTGGTTGAATTATTATTAAATTTGTTTCACAATATTATAAATTTAACTATCAATTATTTTAAGACAAAAAATAAAAAATAAAATCAATATATTATAAATTTTATTTTTAGTTAAAATGATTATAATATACAATTAAAAATATTATATGTACATATTTTTATATATATGGATAAATTTTATTTTACATTATGTATGTTTTAGTCATTTATTTATCTCAATAGTTTAGCAGTAAAATTTACTAAACGTCCATAACGGCTCTCAAAACTCACAGTACTTTTGAAAATAAAATTTACCAAATACAGTTTATTATTTCTACAACACAGTTAACAACAATTATTTTAAAAACTACAGTATTACCAAATTGGGCGATAGTTGAATGTGGATTTATTTTTGCATGCATTTTATTCAGCTTGAGATGCTTAATTAATGATTTTAGAAAAAAAAAAATCATAATAAGAGAATCATTATTATTTCACCAGCTTATTGAGTTCGGCACCACTCTTTTCATGGTAAGGTCCGGGTCACCGTCCTTTGGGCTAATCACATGAAATGTCAATAGCTTTTTTATGGCTCATTGTCTAACAAAATCTATATCAAATAAGCACGCCAATGAATAGAACTGAAAGTTCTAGGCATATAATTAGTTCATTCGCTTTACATTTAGATGATATGTAAATATTAGCAAATTTATTTTATGTCTACACTAAATAATTACACTTGTTTAGTCAGCAAAAACCGCAAGGTGTAATGGAAAGATTAGAGGAGAGAGAGAACATCGTTCTCTACGGGGCTAATACTCTAGTACGATGCAGGAATAGAAAAATTCAGATCTAGATCTAGATTGATATTTTAAGATTTGCATTCTGATCCACATATTTTACGAATCTTAAAATATCAATCTTAATTTGAAGTGATATTCTTTTACGGATTTGGATGCGAGTAATATTTGTGTGAATTGTGGAGAGATTTTTTGAAAATTCTGATTAGCACAATAAATTCAAATATAATTTAAAATTCAATAAATTTACCAAAAAAAAAATCCAATTATATTTCAACAATCAATAATTCAACCCCTAGAATAAACATGCAACAACATCATAAATTTACACATAAAAAATCACAACATAAATCAAACATAAAAAATAATATAAATTTAAGTCTAACACCATTAAAAAGAAATATAAACACCACACTATAAAAATAAAAACACCACAAATCCGCATAGATTCCATTTAAAATCATCACAAATAAATCCACCACCACAAATCCACATATATTTATTTTTTTTCATTTAACTTATTTTTTTTTAATTTAATTTTAGTTTAATAGATAAATTAATTAAAAAATAATATGAATCTAGATATTTGATTTTTTGGATGCACTTGCATATGAATCTATACTGATGTTTAATTTTAATATTCAAATTTTCATTTTTTAATAGGTGGATTCTAAGTTTTTCAAATATGAATCTTCTAGATTCTTTGTGGATCTGGATTCTTTTGCTATCTCCTCCAAATCATTGGTATGGCTATCGAAGTTGTGAGCATCAGCATGTAGGTTCCAGATCCAAGTGGTAGTCTCAGGTCCCTTAGCTATGGTTCTTGAGAAATATCCCGGTTTGGCCCATTCTTCGAAAGAAGTTTTTACGGGATCCCTATTTACCAAAATTTTTACTTCTGGTTCCGGTGAACGAATAATCATTGAGTCCTCCTCTTTCCAGACAACACAAACAAAGAAACCTGCCAACAATCATTCTAGTGATTAGTAAACCTACGAGAGATGCTTAGAATTAATTTCTTTCTCTTCTACTTCTATTTCCCATCTATTTATTTTCTTTAGTTATTGACTAGAGCAAATAAAAATTATTTTCATCTATTTATATTGGATAAACAATATAAATTATTTTCATAATTGCTCTAGTTAGTATAACTAATTTATATTTTCATAAATTATGAAAATAATTTATTATTTTCATAATTGCTCTAGTTAGTATAACTAATTTATATTTTCATAAATTATGAAAATAATTTATATTGTTTATCCAATTTTCGTTAGTTATTCACTAGAGCAAATAAAAATTATTCCCACCTATGAGAGATGCTTAGAATTAGTTTCTTTCTCTTCTACTTCTATTTCCCATCTATTTATATTGTTTATTCACTAGAGCAAAACATTTATATTGTTTATCCAACTTACTCAATCGAACAAATACATCTTTGTACAACAAAGCAGTACTAAGCATAAAGTAAGTTGAATTCCATCGAGTCTTACAATCAAGAACTAAACGTTTGGACTCTTTAATACCCATTTGGCGCACTGCAGCCTCAAATTTTTCAACTCTTCCAGGTGTAGCAGTCCAATAACTAACACTATCTCTTATATTTTCAACACCTTTCTCCATCACAGACATCCCATCCCTCACAATTAAATTCAAGATATGAGCACAACAACGCATGTGAAAAATTCTTCCGCCTAAAATCAATGAACTAGGTGAAAATTTATCCAACAACATATTTATCATTGCATCATTGGCAGCACAATTATCCACCGTCACAGTTGACACTTTCCTATCAATATTCCAATCCACCAAACAATCATACAACACATTACATATTACTTCACCACTATGTGGAGCCGGCACATGTATAAACCTAATAATACAAAGAAAAAAAAGAAGAACGTAATTAAAATCATTAAAATAAGCATAATATAAATAAGCATAATAATAATATAAATAAGCATAATAAGCATAATATAAATATTAAAATAAGCATAATATAAATAAGTATAATAAGAAAAATAAACATAATCATTAAAATCATTAAAATAAGCATAATATAAATATTAAAAGTGTTACGTCATAATGCGACTGCGTAGCACCCATAGATTGTCAATATAATGCGCCGTAACAACCATATAGCCCTTTTTTTGGTTGCTAGCCGTCCACATGTCGGTAGTAATTGCAATCCTACTCTCACAAGCATCCAACAAATTCATTGTCTTGGACCTTTCAACATCATAAAGCTTCAAAATTTCATTCTTGATGGTGTTTCTACTTATTGTATCAAGTGATGGTTGAACCAACTTCATCAAATCTCGAAACCCTTGATATTCAACAAATGAAAGTGGAAGCTCGTGCAAAATGATCATCCTCGCAACACTAATCCTCTCCGTCGCCATATCACATTTTACTTCAGAACAGCTCTCAACGGTAATGGATCCATCATTTTTCTTAGCAAGAAGCATTTGGCCAACATCCTTAAAATTCTTTCTCAAACAACTAGTAAAATGATTTTTTAGGTGTGTAATCCCACTAGAATAATGTCCTGTCAATACTTTATTACAGTAGTTGCAAACTGCCCGATAATTTCCACCCGCGTGTTTGTACCTCTTGAAATGATTCCATACATAAGAAGTTAACCTACCACCGCTAGATTGTATTGATATAGACCCTTCCGCTACACCTCCACTGTTATTACCTCCTTTTTGTTTAACACCACGCATACGGCCACGGCCACGACTACCACGGCCACGATTACAACGGCCACGACCACTACCACTTTATACATCCGGTTCAACTTCAACAACATCATCATTTTCAAGTTCGTGGACATCCTCCAATCTAACATCGGCATCATTAACACTATTTGGAGAGAATGAAAAATTATTTCCTTGCTCTTCTTCGGCCATGTCCAACTAATCCAAAAGGCTAATTAAAGTAATTCGTAAAGTGAGTTACCATATGTGAAAACAAAAATGAGATTAAACATTTACATTATATTAAAAGTTAATGCATTTAATTAAAGTAATTAAATGCATTAGCAAAGGCAATTATTCAAAATTAAATTAAATTCAATCAACAAAGAAATAAAATTAAGCTAGCAAGGCAGCAACATTTTCAAGTTTAACAGATTTATATTAGATTATATTCATTAAATTCAATCAAATAATTAACCACAATACCAAATTATTAACCAAAAAAACAATGAATCAACAAAGAAATTAAATTAATCCAACAACATATTCAAGTTTAAATAAATTTCCATTAGATTAAACTCATTAAATAATTAACAATTAACCACAATATCAAATTATTAACCAAAGAAAAAATCCATGTAATTAATATTATAAACAGAAAATTTATTGAAGAACAAAAAAAAAAGCCATCTAATTAATATTATTAACAGAAAATTTATTAAAGAAAGGCAACAAAATCAAATGACCGGACCGGTTCCTTGTGGCCTTGTGGGTGAGCCGGTGAGGCTTGGATGGCACGGCGGCACGGGTTCACGGCAAGGATGATGAGCACCGGCTACACTGCGACCTCGAGCAGTGGCGTGGATCCGGCGAGATTCGCGATGACAGCGACGACAGCGAGCAGTGGCGTGGATCTGGCGAGATTCGTGATGACAATGACGCCGAAACAGCAATGGCGTGGCGTGGATCCGCGAGAATCGTGTGGGGCTTCGGCCGACGAGATCAATGAGTGAAGAAGAAGACGACGGAGGACTAGCAGTGTGTGTGTGTGTTGCTGCCGTTGCAAATCTGTGATCGAATTGAGAGGGAAGATGTGAGGATGTCGGGTCCGTCGGTCGGGATGAGTGGATGACTTTTTGACTTAGAGAGTTAGAGTCTTAGACTTACTGAATACTGACTTAGGGATTTTTTTTTAATTTAACTTATATATGTTTTAATTGAAAAAATCCAGATCCGGATATCCGATTTTTCGGATGCAAGTGCATCCGGAACCGGATCCGAATCCGGATAGATTTCAAAATTTTAAATCCGGATCCGCATTTTTTTAAATGCAGATCCGAATTTTTCTGGATCCGAATTTTCAGAATCTTTGCGGATGCGAACCGGATCTAGATTTTTTTGCCATCCCTATGTCTGGAAGGCGATCCAGGGCAAGTGTTCGGATCTATTATGACATATCCAGGAGCTAGATGGTGGTGATCTTGATGGTGAAATTTTTCACGTCCATCCAAATTTGTTAGGAAAAAACGGGGGGTAAAATGAAAAATCAAACGTATAGGCTCTGCGCGGGTTGGTCTTTCTCTTTCAAAGCCCGGCCCATTTGAAGAGAAAGCGCAATCACGCAGTGGGCATTGACCCATATATGTGCGGGATAATACCCAGTTCGCTTCTAGAATGTGTAAATCGAGGGAACCAAACAGCGCGGCAGCGAAGTTCTTATCCACAGCTGTCCTACTGTGCACACATTCTTCTTCTTCCCGGTTTGTAGACAAAACCAAGACACTCATTTTGAACCAACTAATTTCTTAAGTCTGAGCGAGCGTTCATGGCCACGCATTTTTCTTCAACAAGGCCTATACGGTCCATTTTCCAACCGAAATCAAACCCTCCCAAATCCCTCCTCTTCCTCCCTGGTACAAAATTTTCTCTCTACTTACTGCCGCTTGTTTGCTATGTTCATTTTCTTTCTTATAATATATACATATATTTGTTCTGTCTCTCTTTATGCAGATTCTTGTCATAGAAGAGCCGAAACTGCCACGTGCCGTGCTAGCAGCGTTAGAGTGTGGAAGTGGAGCTCAGCTGCAAACTACTCAAGACTTGTGAACTTATCCAACAAACCTATCGTTGTAAGCGAACTGGCACACAAGAGGCAAGTTGCTCTCACTGTGCCTGTAGTTGAACTAGTATGTAGCATTTTTACTGTTTGTTGAAATGCCGTGCTGATTTTTTTAATATTGTGTTGTTAATAACGATACAGAAATGGAGTTGTGAGGTGTGCAACTATTGAAGAAATTGAAGCAGAAAAATCTTCCATTGAGAAGGATGTTGTAAGTGTTTCTCTGATAGTTGGATGCTGGATTTTTAATTCACGATGGAATAATGTAGTCATGATTTATTCAATCACTTTGCAGAAAGCTAGGATGGAAAAGACTATCGATATGGTCCGAACCAATTTCAATTCCGTGAGGACAGGAAGATCGAATCCAGCTATGCTAGATAAGATCGAGGTTCGACTCAAAATACAAGTTCCTTTTATGAATTTCCTGATGTCATTAAATATTAATGCATATTGATGAAGTAAAAGGGTTGATTTGGAACATCTTTGGATATATGTGTTATCCTTTTGAATATGATTCAAAGGTATTGATTCCATGACATTTCTCTTTCAAGTAGCTATTCCCTGTAAGTCACTTGTATTTATAAAATATTGCACTTGTATTATTTCTGTTATACATATCTGAATGATTTATTATTTTACCATGCGGATAATACCTGGATGGTTGAACCTAGGAACAGGTGTGTAGAATATCGTACACATACAAGATAGGGAAGCGAATCAATCAATAACATTGGGAAAGAAATTGTTGTATCACATGTTTAAATATAATGGTTTGGCATTCATTGATCTGAATATGTTCAAAGTCCTGTTGAAGTGTTGTTCTCTTATAAAGCATGTTTATAAGATAAAGCATAAAACAATGTTGTTGTAGGTGGAATACTATGGAAGCCCAGTAAGTTTGAGGAGCATAGCTCAAATCAATACTCCTGATTCAAGTTCTCTCTTGATTCAACCATATGACAAATCCAGGTACTCCACAGATCTGGGGCCATGGATTAAGTTTGAAATTATTTGAGCGCTAGCCTGCTCGTTTCATATAATCTTCTGCCATAGATACCCCATGCTCCCTACGGAGTATGGATTAAGAACTTTCTGATTCTTTTTCTGCAGTAAGAAGAGATAAAACTAAATTAACAAGGTTGTTTAATCCAGTAAAGCTGAATTATTTGATTCATTTTGTTTGACAAAGAAATTGATGCAGTGTCTGGACTGTTGCCAGTAAATATCACTTATTTGATTCATATTGTTTGACAAAGACTGGATGCAGTGTTGAGTAGGAAACCCCTAATTTTTTTCAAGAATTCCTTCTGCATTATTTGTGTATTTTATCCTTTTTATTCATGATGTCTTTGATGTGTCATGTTTTCAGCTTAAAGTCTATAGAGAAGGCCATAGTGAGCTCTGATCTTGGCATTACCCCAAACAATGATGGTGAAGTCATACGGTTAACCCTTCCTCAACTGACCTCTGACAGGAGGAAGGTATCTGTATTTTTTTAGTTTGTTCATTCAATGTATATAATTGTTCTCTGATCCATTTTGTTTTGGATCTCAACAGTTTCTGTTAATTATATAAGTTCAAATATTGCTTGTGTATTAATTGTTCTTTTCTCCTCAATCTTGATGCAAGATTACAGCCTTTTCTTACCATGTCCCTTGGAACCCACTAGTAGATAACTCTCTCTTGCTCATGATTATTGGCTATATCTTGAAAGGATCTCCTTGCTTTGAAAATAACATATTACAACTCAAATGTTATTCTAATTTTTGGAAATTAAATGATCTTTAGCTTGATTCTATTTCTTTTAGTGAAATATGTAGATGTTGATGTTCGTGTAGTGTGCTTTCGAAACATGCTTATGTTTTAGTTTATATTTATGGTTAGTAATTATGATGCAGTTTCTTGTTCTAATGCTTTGAAAAGCTAATTACAATTGTGGGAGCAAAAAAAAGTAGGCAAAATCCATGCTAAATTATTTATTTTATTGTTGGGTGTTGTGTATGGGATATTGAAGCATATTGCTTGCTGAATGTGTAAGTGATCATGATAGGACTTAGGACTAAATTAGGGCTGATTTTTATTGATTAAATCAAAAGAAAGAACAATTCTGGCCTACAATTCGAGAGGTAGGTTAATCTCTCCCAAAACTCCTAGTTACTCCTAATACTAGACAAAACTCAGCATAAAACCTAAACGACTCCTTAATCTCTTATTTATACCTGAACTCTAATTACTGAATAAATAAAATTACTAAACTGCCCTTGCCCTTTTATATTTGCGCCTAACATAAGTTTTCATTGGTCTAACATTACTCCCCTCCCAAAAAGTCACCTTGTCCTCAAGGTGAAATCCAGGAAATTGCTGCCTCTTCTTCTTCGGCTTCATCCTCGCCTTCCTCCTCATCACACACAGTTAGAACTTGTAGTGATTTGTTTTTACATTGATGCCTTGGTGAAAATTTCTCATCGCATCGGAAACACAATCCCTTCGCCCTCCTATCTTGAATCTCTGTCTCCGTGAGGCGTTTGAAATTCACCCCTGATTGTGCCCCACTAACTCGATCCCTTTGGGAATCTCTCTGTAACCCTATCATTTGCGTTTTCTAGCCTCTCGGTGGTGTGCTTTGAAACTCTCGTTGAAACCCCAAGGTCTGGGTTTTCTATCCTACTAGTGGCGTGCTATTTCGGTATGAAAATCTGGCTGAGTTGCTCCTATTAACTCGTTCTGTTGCGTTTTTATCCTCGATCATTTGTGCCAACTCCATTGTCTCCCCTAATCCTCTCAGCCTTAGAAAGCGTAGCCAGGCTCAGATTTTTGGTTTCAGTCCTTTCATAAAATTCCCTTCCAATATTGCCTTTGGGATTCCCCCTAGACACCTCAATAGCAACTCAAACTTCTCCCTATACTCTATAACTGTTGTCTCCTGGGTCAAGGCAAAAAACTGTTCATACAAATCTCCCTCTTGAGTGGCCTGAAACCTCTCCAACAACCGATCCGTAAATTCAACCCACAACCTTAATGGTTGTCGTTGTTCTTGCCATTGAAACCATGCAAGGGCCTTTCCCTCTAAACATAATGCCGCCGCCATTAGTTTTCCCCTTTCTGAGAGCCCATTGACGGCGAAATTGCGCTCTACCTTATACACCCATCCATAGGCATCCTCGCCTTCAAAAATGGGCATTTTCAATTTCCTTACCCTAGAATCCGCCCCAAATTGAGTTTGTCCTGCCCAATTTTGCACGATCGGAGGTCTCCAACCTCCCAAATCTACCCAAATTTCCACAAATCCCGAAGACCCGGCCCAAAATTCTCCTTGCCCAGCCACATTTTGGTCATATCCGCTCCCCCTCTCGCTAGAAACCCCCCCTTCTGGCCTAGTGCCTCCAAATCCGCCCTGTCTAGACCCAAAGTTGCCTCGCTCTGGCCCAAATCCAGCCTGCCCAGGTCTTGTCTCAACCCAAACGCCTCGAATTTCCAAGCCCAGTCACCCTGACTCCTGTGCCGTTGCTACCACGGGTTCCATGCCACCAGATCCTTCCCCTGCCTTACCACCATGGCCCATCGATGTTGTTGGTGGTGAGTTGAGGTGGAGTTCTATCAATTTCAGCAACATGGTTTTAAAAGATGAAAATTGTTGCTGAATGGTGTTAAATCGCTCGTCAATGGTGGCCTTGAGCGATCCAACCTCTGCTTCCAATTTCTCTTGCAGCGCATCTACCTTCTTCGCAGCCATTGTCCCAGTATTCTTGCTCTGATACCACTTTGATAGGACTTAGGGCTAAATTAGGGCTGATTTTTATTAATTAAATCAAAAGAAAGAACAATCTTGGCCTACAATTCGAGAGGTAGGTCAATCTCTCCCAAAACTCTTAGTTACTCCTAATATCAGACAAAACTCAGCATAAAACTTAAACGACTCCTTAATCTCTTATTTATACCTGAACCCTAATTACTGAATAAATAAAATTACTAAACTGCCCCTGCCCTTTTATATTTGTGCCTAACATAAGTTTTCATTGGTCTAACAGATCACTGTAATTTCCTAGGTGTACTTCAAATATTTCAATTATGGATTTGTATTTATTTATGAACTGCAGGAATTGTCAAAGGTTGTGGCCAAACAGGCTGAAGAAGGAAAGGTAGTTATGCTTCTTTTATTCACGATTTCATAGGTTCCTTCCCTCTTTGTAATCTATCTAACATTAAAATTCAGATTTTCGTTATCTTTTCAGTGCTTATAATTTTCGTGAAGGTAGATATCACAGGAAATCTGTACGAGACTGTGTTTTCTAAATTAAAGAAGTTTTTGGTCTAAAAGTTATAGTTTGCTTTGACAAATGTAAAGGTATTGGCATGAAATACTTTAGATTACTTTGAGAGGTATTTCACTTTGGTTTATCATGATACTAAGTCATAACCTAAGTACAGGGATTTTAAAGTTGCATGTGTTGGTTAATTTTTATACACAAATCTATGTGTTTACTGATATAAATTCCCTGGTTTTGTCATCTTTGCTGCTCTGACCCCATCAATCATTTGTAGGTGGCATTGCGGAATATAAGAAGAGATGCGTTAAAAGCTTATGAAAAACTTCAGAAGGTTCTGGATTTTTGGATCCCCTTGGCATCTTTGCTACTGTGGTTAATTGTCTTTGTTTTTCTGTTGCTTCCTTATTCTCTTTGGGGCTTCTTTTTATTATGTATATATATAATTTTTTTTCCCTTTTCCTACAGGAGAAGAAGCTCTCTGAAGACAATGTGAAGGACTTGTCAAGTGATTTACAGGTAACTTGATGCTTTTGTTTGCTAAATTTTAGTGTGCTTGGAACTTGGACCAAAATCCAGGGAACTGATGAAATTTTCTATACAACCATAGAAATGTCAGATTTCATTTGCTCCAAAGATACCTTGTTGGTGATCTCTTGACATGGCTGGTGCATGTATCATTTCTAGCGAGCATAGAAAAACTTCTTTTGAACTGAGAAATGAATGTAACCTCCGCCCTTTCTTTTCCAATCCCACGAACAGATGCAACAAAGAAAAGGCAGATGTGAAGGGTGTTTTGAATCTTTTGGTTCAATAATTGTGTAGCTTGTTGCAATTTGTATGTGAAACAAATTAGTGAAACTCTGAATGTTCTACAGCCTGTGAACATTTGTTATTCTAGTAGGCATTAGAAGCGCATCACTGAAGTTGCTGGATGTGATGCTGTCATATACATTTCATTCTACCTCTTTCATAATAATATTGGCTTTCTACAACTGTTTCCTTTTTATCAATACTGCACATCCTAATACTCTAGTTGTTAACATGTTTTGCTTGACGCAGAAACTAACAGATGAGTATATGAAGAAGATTGATAGCATTTACAAACAGAAAGAGAAGGTAACTTCATTTTGATTAAACTGATGGCATAATACAAAATTCTCTAGTGTGTTAATTGTTTGACATGTTATCTGTTAATATTTTGATTATTTCAGGAGTTGTTGAAGGTTTAATGATTTTTTACACACAAATGTAAATGGGGAGCTGTCTAGTGAATCTCAGAATGCACTCTTTATTTTTTTAGTTTGCCCATAGAACGGCATTTTTTGATACTAATGGGAGGCACAGGTGGATATTTTGTTATGAAATGAAATGTGGAAATTAGTTATTCTAGACTCTTTGTAGAAATTGTTTGTATAGCAACCTGTGACCTTGTTTCCTGGGAACATTGAAGAGTGACCTGTACAAGTTGGACCATTATAAATTGTAATGTCATGCTAAAGCACTGTGATGTTACTGTTTAATGACGGGAAATGCTGGCCAATATCTGTTGTTTTCAAAGTATGACCCATTTAATCTGACCTATGCCTGTAGCTGGATTTGGATTCCATATGATTCTCTGTGGGGTTTACCTAGCCAGCATATTCATCGGTTTATAGTTTGACATGTGAAATTCATTAGAACTATGGACCGGACCTTCCCACATCATGATGCATCGCAGTATTTTACGCTTGCCTTGGCCAAGCACTGGACAAGTTGATATGTATTGCAAAAGTGTCCACTGGTACAGAAAGGACTCGAGCGTAATTCAAACAACCTAGCTGCAAGTGTTTTTGTAGCCTGCATGAGGGAAAATTCTATCGTATTATAGGAAGGAAGTACTTTGCCCCATGCCACATTCCCTTGAAATCGAATCTGTTATTCGGATGCCAGTAAGTTGCAGGAAATAACGTTCGGTTTTGAACAGCTAGCAAAGAAATAGCATAGGCTTGATCCGCACGTGAGCGGTGAATTTGTTGTTAGTAAGTACGAAGACTGTCCAAGAAATTTTCTCAATATTCTTTAGAATGAGATTTGAGAGTCCATGTAAGCGCTTTTAACGCATGTTTTTCATTTAAGAACGGGTAAGGGTTAGGCCGTTACCGTCATGTAAACATCTGGGAAATTTCCAAGAACTAGCGTAGTAGCACTTAGTTATCTTATGAAATATTAAAAAGCAGCCACCGTGGGGACGGGTGGGTGGGGCTTGCATATGTTCCTTCGAAATCAAGTCGGATTTTTATTTTTATTTTTATTTTTTAGAAATTTAATCGGCCGTTGTGACATCTCTAGCAAATGAAGATAAGGCCGCTTTTGGTTGCTTCAAAAGGTGGTTGGACTATCGCAAGCCATTCTTTAATCTGGCTAAAGCCGAAAACAAAAGTGTGTTGATTCCATCATCAACATTCATTGCTTTTAAGTTATTTGCAAGTCATCCCGCTGCATGTGAACAAGATAGGAGGACCCAACTCTAGAAACGCTTATTTTGTTCTTGCGGCCCCATTTCAGTGATTTATACCTACACTACAAGCTAAATGATGAATATTTCAATGTTTCCACAACGCAAAAGCAAAAGGTTGCCACGAAAAAAAATTATTCCTTTAAAATAGAGTCCGTTACCTAATGGAAATTTACAAATTGACAACTTAATCACAACGCTGTACTGTCTCCAAACTCTGTGTCATCGATTGTTTTTATACTATTTATATAGAGATAATGCAAACTAGTAGGACAATATATAGGTCAATATTAATGTGTCGATATTGATTTTAGTGGAACATTCAACAATTTGATTGCTATATATTTTATGTATCCTGGTTGATTATAGGGAACATTCAGTAATTTGGTGGCGCAAAAATCTTTGTTTGAAGTCGTGACAATGAAATATTTTGAAATTATTGAAAATGGATCTAGTTAAGAGTTGAGGAACGACAATGCGTCTATTGGAATTAAAACTCCAGTGTTGGGTTGTGGGTCCCAACGGGATATAAAATGCCGTGTTATATTGCATAATAGTACTGCATGTCCCAAAAATCATCTTAAGTGATAAGAAATTTATCAAGTAGTTGGTAGGATAATACAATTAATTTATTTAATTTTATAAAAAATATTATCTACTTAATAAATGATATATTATTTTAAATAAAATTTAAGATAAAATATTAAAGATATGTATTATTACTTTATATTGCAAATGGTTGTGTGATTAGGAAAACGCTTTTTAGTTGGTTCAATTGACTTTACCTATCAAATCAAAGCCAAAATTTTCCTCCTAAAGCTTTGAGTTTTTATTTAAATTTAAACCTCCATGATTCTATTCTTCTTGTTTATGTTGTTCATTTGCTCATCTTGTTAACACGTGTATTCTAATTTATATTTTCTCCTCCTAATTTTTGAGATTTATCACTTACATAGATAAGATAAACTTTTTCATTGTCAATTAGATTAGATGTAAATTAAAGAAATTCATGACGGATAAATCTTTGAGAAAAGATTTATTTTACTAGAAATTCATGACGGATGATATTATTTTATATTATTTTATGACGGATCTCATAATTTATCAGAGTAAAGAATAAATTAAAAGATAAGAAAAACAAACGTTTTAATCTATAGTATATTAGAGCTTTTCTTATCTTTGAGAAAAGTCTTTATTCTAATAAAATATAAGACCCACATTGAATCGATACTCACTCTCCTCTTTTTTTCTTCAAATAGAAAACCCAACAAATTATTTTTGTACCACTAAATTCCACGGGCCATGATTACAGCTGGCGAAAAATATAAATTATTATCCTCTTGACATCAAATCAGCCAAAATAATATTAATAATCAACCAAAAGCGAGCCTCAATAATATAATATATTCGCCATGCCCGCTCGACTGATTATTAAATATTAATCTTCGCCATTAGCAAGAAGACGTACAAGCCTTGCACCTTCCCGAAAGCTCTCTCGATAAATCCGTCGAGACAAAAATATGTTTTCAACTTTTGCCCATTAATTTAATTAAACCCCAAGTTGCAAACAATGCTTTGATTAAAATATAATCTAGATTTTGTTAATTAATTATTTATTCAGCATGAATGAGGTTGTCTAATCCCGCCATCATATTATTATATAGCCTTGGTTATGCACGAACTTAAAATAAAATATTAAAAAATAATGTCAAGCGTAAAGTCAAATTACAACAAACTACGTCTTATTTGATTTTAGGGACGATTCACCCCTACAGGCTGTCGTCTATGACTTGTTTATTTTATTTTATTGATTTGTTTATTAACAAAAGTGATAGAAGTTCGATTCCTTTATTTATTCAAAGGTTAATTGTGCATCAGCCATCCAATATTTTAGACTTTTTTTTTTTTTTATATTTTACAGAGCTTTATTTAAAATTTATAATTTTTTCAATCATTCACTTTGTCGTTAACCCAGTTAGGAGAATTAACGGAATAGTGTGAAATAACCTTTTTATCCCGAAACATAAAATGATTGTTTTATCTTCCTTCAAAATCCTCGTAGCTTTGAGCCTGCTCACCGGTCGCTGAGCCTCTCCACAACAAAACTTGATTCTGCTCCTCCTTGATCTTGGAAACAATGAACCAGTAAGTTCTTTTTGCCTCGAGCTTTAATGACTTTGATTTGAGGTCATCATGCACAGCCGTACCAGAACAATATAAACCTTCTCGTCTCCGGCGCTCGCTCTTCACTCATCAGAAGGCTTTCTTCTGCTACGCATCTGCTTCGGTGGGCAAGGGAACAAGGAGTTTTGGTACGAAGAGGAACAAGACACGTACTTTGTGCGTGCGATGTGGCCGTCAACAGCTTCCGTCTTCAGAAGAGTCGTCGCCCTGCTCGTGCTTACCCCGCTGCCCGCAAGAGAATGTATAATTGGAGTGTGAAGGCAATTCGAAGAAAGACCACCGGAACTGGCAGAATGAGGCATCTGCGCACGGCCATTGCTGGTTCAATAGAGGCCTCACAGAAGGTACTTAGGCAGCTCCAACGATGAAGGGAGCAGCCGCCCCTGGTTAATGAGTTGAAGGGTAATTTTGGGCGTGAATCAGCACCTCATATATGGATTTAGTCTTCTTTAAGGTGTGCAGACAAGATTCATGGGAATATTATTTTGAAGAAGGATGTCATTTGTTTTCGTCCTTAGTTGTTTTTAATTACGATTACTGTGTAGTCTTTTTTATTTTTGGACGAGCCGAATGAGTTTGTTGTTGTTTGAACCTCTTTAATTACACGTGTTTTTAAGAGTGAAGTGTTCTAATTTTTTTTAAGTTGTATCTGTTGTGGAATAAAAATCATATTTATAGAATAGAATTGATAAAAAAAAATTACTGAATTGTGTTATCAAATACCTTGACAATTAGACTTTAACAATTCAGCTGCACACATTAATTCTAAATTTATCATATTTTATGTTTTGACATAAAAAAATGCATAACCATACCAGACATTGCGATGGCGATTTTAACGAGCGAGAGAGAGAGAGAGAGATTCAGATTGACGATTAAGAAGGAGAGAAAATAAAGGGGATTGAGTGTAGTATAGTCATTTTCAATTTTCAATTTTGCCTGTTTGTTTCAATTGTGTGTAAAACATTGTTTTAGCTTTTTAGTTAAAATAACAAATTTAGCCCTCTGATATCACAAGATTATAACGGAGTTAATACGAAGATAGACAACTGAAAAATTTATTAATTTCAAGTGAAATCCTGTAAAAACAAAAATTGCGTATTTGAAAAAAATTCAAATCATTGAATGATAGGTGGATAATTTCCCTTTGTTGGAATGCTTTGACTTTGAAGAGTTAGGAAGCCAAATAAGCATGCTCCTGTCACATTATGATTGAAAAATAAAAATATAATATAAAACTTCAAACATGGACTGCCTACAGTGACAGCATTAAATAACGACCGATTTGATTATATAAATGTATGTACTTCAATTTCGTTTCATTAAGTTACTGCTTGCTTTGATTTGCATCTTTCTTGCATTAAATAATGTTCACGTCATCATTTTCTTGGACAAGAGATCACAAAACGTTATAAGTATTCTATCAGAGCATTGCTCTAATAATTAAGTGCTCTAATAGAATACTTAATTGTTTTAAAAGCCAACAAACCCAACTCGGTATATTTGGAAAAAAAAGAAACTTTGCAAAATAATGCTTTACGATCAGTATAAATGATGGATACTTGAGAAATCATAAACTTCTCGTAACTTTATAAAGATTTTAAGGGTTTATTTAAAACTATAATAAAAGAATAATGTAAAATATCTTTAAAATGATGATGGTAATTCACAACTGGAGATTATTAGGAGAAGAAATTTTTATAAGAAAATTGTATTTTAAAATTTCATTATAGATGATGTAATATTCATGAACTGAATGTTGTAATAATATTATTAATTAACTTAAAGTATTTAAAAATGTTACAAATATTTAAATGAATGACATTCCAAATGACACATTATTTAGTATAAAATTTAAGGATATAATATGAGATGTCAATCAATATTCATAATCTTAACACTTTAATGATAATTGAAAATAAAAAACCATGCTAATACTATAATGTCTTGCAATTTGAATGTGAATATAAAAATTGAAAAATGAGAAGAGAGCTCCCAAACAAAGAAGAAGGAATTGCTCCATTCACACAGTTGTGATCCATCTTATATATTATAGATTTAGCTTTAATTTGATTCCTCTAATCACCTTAATTAACAAATCCCTTCGAAGATTTCACAAAATAAGAAAAATTAAAAATGGGAAGAGAGGGGGGGAAAAGGAAACATGAAAAAGTGGAGCGCGTGCGGTCACTGGCCAGTGGCAACAAGGAGATCCGAAGCCACGAGAGCGGCAGTTGATTAAAAAAAAAACGCCAACAACGCAATCACAGGCACAGCCTCCACCGCCACTGATTGGTCACTGCTGCCTTGGTCTCCACGTGGCTTTTTCCTTCTTATACTATTACCCCCCCTTGCCAACCACTATTTTCCCGGGGGCCTACTTTTTGTTTTCACAAATCAACGGCACTTATTAATTATTACCGAAAGAAAGAGATCATATTGTGTAACCGCGAGCATGTTATCATTCCCCACCCCTAAACAATAAACACTAAACCGAATTTAACAGAGATTGGGAACCAATTTGGGCCCACTTCTTTGATCGTGACTAGATATCTGTGCACTTTGCTGCCAATTAATCATGGACCGTCTGATTCAGATCAATTGTACAGAATGGTGGTGGTTGGGTCTGCCAGGTCGGATTGCCGTTGCGGCAGAGCAAAGATGTATCTCCACGTCAGATTACGATCTGACGGCAGAAAAGCTTTCTCGGTGTGTCCCACGTCCACCTGTGGGCCCCGGGACTTTAAAGATAACACTATGTACTGAGATTTGACCGGCGGGAGCGGGTGATTTCGGTCCTCAAGTCTCACGTGATTATTCTATTACTTTTTCGCGGACTTTCTTCCATCCTTTTCTAATTTGGCCACCGGGGACCGCATAACCGGCTTAACTCGAGAGAAAGATATTTGCTTTTGTCGCGACAGCTAGTGCGAAGTCGACAGGTGTTGCCTCAATGAGTGATTGGAACGAACCTGGCGTGCTGGGCCCCTGGCCGTATGAATGGGATCACCGTCACGCGCCTGAAACCGCGTGGGAGGGAATGCCGATAAAAAGGATGGAAATATTTTATGCCACGTTGCCAATAAGTGCACCATGGCTATATTCCATCGGACAATGACGTTTCTGCCATGTTGGCACATGCCAATCACAACCGTCAGATGGATAATCAATCCAACGGCTGTGATCAAGAATAAGACGTCGTCGAGATATCTGAGCCGTCCGGTGTTGCTGGTGTAGGTATCGCGTGAGTGAATCAAATGAAATGAGCATTACAAAACACAAAACGAGATGAGATTTTTGAGCACAGAAGAATCAGAAAAAAGAAGAGACGCCTCAGAGAGATAGAAGATTGGTACTTGTGGTGTCTCTTCCTTGGCAAGTGAGCTTTTCTCTTAATGTTATGTATTGATCGGTGGGTTGAGTTTGATGCTTATGGAAAGAAGCCGAGAAGCAAGAAGATCAAACATGGCGGCCTCAAATGGACTGACAAGACGAAGACAAAGAAGCACTAGTCTTCGTGAATCTCATGGTTCATAAATAACTCTCTCTCTTCATGGTTCTTCTTGTTGACGCTTCTTACACTCTTGTTCTTATGATGATATTTTCTGTTTTCATTCAGTTGTAGAAGACGATTCACAAATGGTGTTGCAAGATACAGTGAGGTTACGAGATCGAGCAAAGAAAAGAGACCGGGACAGAGAACGGGAGAGAGAAAGAGATCGAGAGTTTTCGAATCATCACAAGCGCAGGAAAGGAGACAGTTTGACGGTCGGTGAAGAAGAGAGAAGCGAAGAAAGTGTAGCTGCTGATGAAGAGGAAGAGGACTTTGTAATCGAGGAAAGAAGAGTGGCTCATGCGATTTCTCACAACACCACTTTATTAACTTCTTCCTCTTTATCGAACCAAAGTAGTCGAAAAAGCTTGCCTCCCACCAGACCGCTAGTCAAGCAAGCGCCCGCCCTGAAGGCCGCCGATGAGTTGATTGGAGCTCTGGTCCCCAGAAAGGCTCGCTCAGGTACAAGAAAATGTCAGACTTTCTTAAACTTTATCTCTTCTTTTATTATTTTCTTAAAAAAATGATATATCGGGGGATTTGGTCTGATTGTTTTGATTTTCGCAGCTTCGGTTAAAAGGTCACATGAGAGTTGGCTGTCTGGAAATGGTGGATTTTGGGAAGACCGGAAAGCTTCTTCCACTTCGCCGGCGAGTCGGAGCACTGAAGCTAATTCACCGTCATCGTCAAATGTTTCAATTAGAAAAAAGATGGTTGATATTGCTGTTTTTATGATGAGTGTTCGATTTCATCAAACTTCGGTGGATCAATTTTGAGATTTTGATTTTTCTATTTTTCAAAATGTTCTGCAGAAACCAAGTAGACCCAAGACTCGGCTTCCAAAGGTGGTCAAATGCTCTAGCTCACCTGTTCAACAAGATGATATCGAGATTGAAATTGCTGAGGTTTTGTTCGGGTTAATGAAGCAATCCCAGGACTCGAATAAGGAGGATGACAGTAACACCACAAAGCTTGAATTAAAAGATGCCATGGCCATGAGCCAGAATACTAAATCATCTGTGTCTGTTTTGCCTCAGAACACTATCCCTGCATCAGATCTCTTGCTTGGTAGTGCTGGTCCGTACTCTATTTCGGATTCAATCCGGATTGTTATTTTTTTGTCCTTTGTCTTTCATTTTTTGTTGATTTCTGCTTATTTTAAAATGCAGCCCAGAAGAAGAAAAACGTTGAGGTTGATAGTTCTTCAAATCCGTTTTGTAATGCTTCAGGTTCATCTTCCACTAAGATTGATAGCAAGATGGGAACTTCTGCTCCAAAATCGGAGCAAACTGCCACTCATGAAGTGGATGCTCTTAAAGTTGCATCCATGGCGGTGGAGCCGCAGGAAGAGGTAACCGAGCAAGGTGATTCGAAATTATCGATTGAAGGATCGGGTAACCCAGATGGTCCTGTTACTGGGAAAAAATCTATTTCAGCTAAGGAAGAATCTACGTGCCTTAAAATGGATGTTGATTTTCCGGTTTCGACCGTGACAAAAGCGTGAGAATCTAAGAATCTCTACTCCTCACCCTTTTTTCTTTCATTTGAGGTGTCTGATATTTTCATATTCTTTCTTAATCTTCGTTCTTGTGGGTATTACCAGGACTTCAATCATACTGGAGAGCGATGGCCGAAAAGAGGAGAAGTTCAAGATTGATCTGATGGTGAGGTACATTCTTGTCGCGTTCCAGATAAGATTTTTGTTGCTGTTTTTACTTTGAATTACTCAAAAAGAATTGTGCCTTTTCCATAGGCTCCTCCTCCTATGGTATCTTCTCCTGAAAGGGAAGGCTTCAATGATTCCACACCAGATCCTTTGTTTGAGGCTAATGATGTCAAAATGGTTGGTTCAATCAGCTGCCTTTTTTCTGAAGACTTCTAAAGAGCTCAGTTTTTTTCTCTTTAATTTTTCTATTCACAAATTAATGTTTTGGTTTTTATATTGTTTAGAAATCTTTGGTCAAAGATGAAGAAAGGACAGACAGATTTTTGAAGAAGGAACCGGTGGTGAAGGAAGTTGAAGAGAAGAAGATACAGACGATTGGAGACAAGCGCCAATTGAAGATTGATTTAGAAAAGCCAAATCAAGATAATGGAAGAGATATTTCTATTACATTACAACAGATGAGTCAGAAACAGCACCAACCGCATTCTCAATCGACCATTGCTAAAGAGGAAAAAACAGGTGATTTAATGATTTAAGAATTTGTACTTGAGTTGTGACTTCAGTTCTGGTTCTCTATTGATGTTTGTACTTTTTCACGAGCAGAATCCAGCTCCATTCCTTTAAAAGTCTCTGTACCTGGCCGGCCAAATCGTCTCCAACCACTGGGGTACGCCATCTGCGCCTGCGCCCTTTGTTTTTGTAAATATCCATGAGGTAACTGTCGCACCATGAATAACAAGCATTTTTTTTTGGTATCAGTAGATGCATGCCTCCATTTCAAACAATGACTCCCATTGACGGCAGCACCAGATCCGCCACAGCTCAACAGGTATTAGTTATGCTTCCCATACTCTATTTCTTTTATCCATTTTCATAACTGTATTGATATTGAATTTGCTATTGAATAATTGGAAAATCCAGCATTCTTCATTTATGCTCTCTCAACCCCAGCCAAAGAGGTGCACTACCCACTGTTACATTGCTCGCAACATCTACTTGAATCAACAACTGGAAAAGATGAATCCCTTCTGGTCGGCAGGAGCTGGTTCTGATTTGTTATATGGAGCCAAACCCACAAATCCCAATGCCATACCGTCAACAGAAAACATAATTCATGGAAACCCCCTGCAAGGAAGCTTTTCACTTTTGAACCTACACTCTGGGAGGGACAAAGGTCAAGCTGTGGCAAGCTTTCCACATCCTACTCAGAAAGATAAAAGCTCTGAGGGTGTTAATTTCATGGACCCAGCACAAAACAAGCAGCTTGTGCTTCAACAAATTCCACAGCTACCTCCAGCTGGTAATCTTTTGGTATGTTAGGTTAAATGTTCTTTTGTCTTTGAATGTCATCTCTTACATTTTATTCATTTTAGTTTGTTCTCCCTGCATAATTCTGGAAAGTTATTGATACTATTTATAATGACTTGTAGCATGCCTCTGCATTTATCTTCCCTGTAAGCCAGCAACAAGCAGCAGTAACAGCAGCAGCAAATCAACCTGGACCTTCAAAATCTGCTGTCACCTTAACCAAAAGTGCATCAGTATCTGGTAATCCAACAGCTGCACCTCCTGCTACCACTGTGGCATTGCCACCAGCAGTGGCAGCATCAGCTATGAGCTATAGCTTCCCAAATTTGGCAGGCAATGAAACTCCATACTTGACTATACTTCAAAATAATGGATATCCATTCCCAGTCCCTACTCCTATTGGAACAGCACCTGCAATTAGAGGAGGAACCCAAGCTCAAGCATTGCCATTCTTTAATGGTTCTTTCTATTCATCTCAAATTTTCCATCCTTCTCAACTTTACCATCAACAACAGCCTCATTCTCAATCTATAATGCAAGCGGCCCATCAGAATACAAGCACATCAAGTGCCTCTTCATCTCACAAGCAATTGCATAATCATCAGCCAAGAGGGGTGTCAGTTAGTGGTAATAATTTTGTGAGCTCAATGAGCATGCAAAAGCAGCATGTGTCGTTATCCAATCAAAATCACGAGCTTGAGGTGGAGATGAGTGCAGAGAATACCCCATCAGTTGCCAATGGCCGACTCTCTCACAACCAAACAAGCTTGTATGGCCAGAACTTCACAGTTCCTCTTCAGCCACTGAACATTCAATTGATGCCATCTTCAGCAGTTGGTGGCAGTACTGGTGGAACTCATAATGAGAAGCAGCAACAATCCCAGCAGAAGAGTTCAAAGGGTGGAGTTGAGCTCATCCCTCAGGCATTTGCCATGTCATTTGCTTCCAGTGGAAGCAATTCACCTTCAAACCTTAATTTTTCGCATAATCCTGCAATCTTTCAGAGCCTTCCAGATATGGCTCGATACCAGGTTGTGCCTGCAGCTCAAGCTGCACCACAAAAGAATCACCAGATAACTGAGGTGAAAACTGGAGGTTCATCAAAACATGTTGAGGGTAAAAAGCCAGGTTTGGGGAAGTCACTTGCCACAAATGTGCAGACGCTAGTTTTTGACAATTCAGCCAGAACTCTTAACTTCGTTTCATCCCCAATCACTGGAAATTGGCCTTCTCATAGCGTAACATCGACTGCTATAACCACAAATGTCCCTATTGCTGCCAATTCACAAAATTTCCAGCAACAGCAACTGCTTCAGCTCCAGAAGCAGCAAATGTTGCAGCAACAACAGCAATCCACAGCAGCAGCTCGAAGCAAAGCACAGACAACTAACGGCTTGCCTTGTTCTTCCATTGGTGCCAAGCTCTCGAACAAAGCCCCTACTTTCTCACAGACTCTGGTCCAAAGCAAAAGTTCTAGTCAATCACCACAATGGAAGAACTCGGCAAGGAACCCAACTAATCAAGTCCCTCCAACATCATTCACATCGTCCGGCATCTCAAGCATCAAGAATGTTTCCCAGCAACAAGTAAGATCTTCACAGGGGCATACTCAGATATCTTTTGAAAGACATTCCAGGTCAGACTTAATACCTCAAGGGCAACAAATACCCACTAGCAACCAATCACCAACAAGGAGCAAAGCTGGCTCATCAATTCCTCCATTGCAATCACAGCAGGCTGAGAATTCTTCAGCTAGCACTGGCCAGAAATCCTCCCCAGTTTGTGGAAGGAATGTGCCATCAATCCTGAGCACTTGTCCTAGTCACCTTTCTGAACTCAAGTACTAAAATCTAGATCAACTAGAATGCTGGCACAAAGTTTTGTCCCCAGTGTCACGATCTTGTAGCCGCCTGCCAATGATAATTGATAGCCTTTTTGGCTTTAAGGGGGAGTTAGTTGTGTGTTTATGAGAGAGGCGCGTGGATTTCTAGCAAATGGTAAAGAACTACGAATGTGATTGTCCATTGGGCGTGGCAGCATCAGGCATGAGCGGAGGTGTTAAGGATAAGTAAGTGATAGTGAGTGCGATAAAAAAAAATCGTTCAGTTGGTGGGAAAATATGAGATTCGGTGAGAGTCAGTCATGTTCTGACAAGATTTAAAGATTAGATTGAGAGGAGCACGTGGAATGGTCACCAGCAGACACCACGTCTGGCACCCGGCACTGGCAGTATTAGATGGCAGCCATACAAAAGGCGATAGGCTCTACTTTATCGAGTGAAGTTAAAAAATGAAATGTGGTGGGACACGCCATATTTCGGGGGATAACGGTTGGTTGGTTGGCTGGCTCAACTGCTCAAGGCAATTAATTGGAAGGTTTCAAGGGGTCAGGATCAAAACTTATTAGATATATTAATGTTGTGCTGACTTGTAGATATAACTTGATCTTTTGCGTAGAATGTAATCATCTTATTAGTAATTGATCCATTCCAGTTTTTCATCATTTGGGTGCTTGAATTTGAACTGCCCATGTACATTATAAAGAACATCTGAATTATTCTGAAAAAGGTGGAAACGGCGGAGCTGGAAGCAACTGATGCTCTTGGCTTTATTTTATTTTATATTTTTATGGTATGTATATATATATATATATATATATATATATATATATATATATATATATATATATATATATATATATATTGGTTTCTTCCATCTCTTACCTTGGTTAGTTCACCAGCTCTCTCTTGTTTGAATTTGCGGCTGATTGCGGACCGAGTTGCAATTTCATTCAACCCATGGGCCCGACAGTTTCACACCAATTCCTTGATTTTTCAAAGTAAGAAGCAACTTTTGGTTACCAAACATTTTATTTTGGGATTCATAATGAAAGGCTGTAACTAACCAAGCTATGACCGCCTCCTATCAGAAAGGCTAAGGCTAAGGGTGCTAAAATTAGGTCACTGCTCTTCCGGGCCGGGCATCTGTGATAAAGACGGGAAATCAGTGTGTCTTGGTTACCAAAGTCTTGGTTACCAAACCCAAGAGTATCTAAATACATGTCCTGATTTTTGGGATTCTACCACATGGGTGGGTTCTTTCTCAGACTCAGAAGAATCAACCAAGGGTGAAAAAGACTGAAGAGTGGCGCTAATAGTATCCTAAGGGGTCCCCAATATTTAGAAGTTCTAAAAAATAACTCACCAGTGAAAGTGGTTGCCGATACTTAAACACCATGGATGGTCAAAGATAAGATTAGTGCAGCGCAGGAACTGAATACTGGGAATATACTGCACGCATTCGTTTTTACCTTGCCATTGTCATGTTATTAGTTTTTGTGTATTTTCATTATTTTGCAGAAAGCTACAAAGGTTGTAACTTAAGCAAAACCCTTTCACCTTTTGCCTTTGAATTTGTCCAACGAACAGAGAAAATGCTGACCGTTGATCCCATACATAAATAAAAACAACTCTAACCAAACAGGACCTGAAAATGCAGATTCTTCTGTACTAGTTAGTAAGAAAAAGGCATGGGGAGGGGATTGTTTCGAAAATCGAGGGAGGGATATTGTATGTTTTCCTCCGCTGCAGAGTACTTTCCCATAATTAAATAACTAGACAATGATGTGGTGCACAATGATTAGCGAAAAAAAAAAGAAAATACGGAGATCGACAAGACATCATATAAGTGTGATAAATAATTAAAATTCCTAGAAGTATATGTTTTTATATCCAGAATTACGCTAAAAATTAACTTGTAGAATAATTGCTTTTTAAAAATCTCAGAGCGAAACATTATGTCTCACAACGGAGGAAATTGTATGTTGCCCTCCGACGCGGGTATACGTTGCGTCATGACTCCCGACTCCCGTACTCTATCTATTGATCATATCTCAACTGGATCAATAGCTTTGTCGGAACAACTTCCCTTGCTTGCTTCACTTCATCTCGCCTATAGTGCGATGGTATGGCACATTGCATAAAGCCACATAACTTGTGAAAGATCTAAGTTACTCTTCTATTACATGTAGTCGCCGACCATCTTCGTTAATAGGAATTCACACACTTCATTCCTAGTATGTAACTGGGATGTCCCTAAGTATGATCCAGACTACATTCAAGGCAGATAATACAGAGTTAGACTTCTGTTCACTTTGTATTTACCTTGATTGAGATAAGGAAATTCAAATGCAATATACTTTTGAAAGGCAAGAATCATAAAGAAATCCTTAAAAGGAAAAAAAAAAAAATGCTACTAAGAGAAGGATCTTATGAATACAAAACTGTCTCGGTGGTATATTTTATTTTGTAGGGTTGCATCTCCAAAAGCAGCGACTCAATAACAATAAGTTTACAAACATGCAGTAATACAAGCAAATAAGTGTTCAAATTTTCAAACATCCTTTTGACATTGAGAAGACTACTTGTCTACTTTTGAATGAGAGATGACAGATTGAGCTCTATGTCTTCTTTGGCTTTTCTATCAAATGGTTCCTCACCAATATATAGATCCAATAGAGACCGACACAGGAGTTTGCTCTGTATACTTCCTACCTCCTTCCCATCAACTGCAGAATTCAAATAATAAAAATATAAGTTCAATGCAGCATCATTCTGACATATACATCATCATATTGGTGTGCAAAACGTAGCTGCAAGAGACACCATTGAGGCCATGGCTGGCATAGCAATTCACCAGAGTGATAAAAGCATAGAAGCTATGAACAGTCTATGTGGAATGACGGCGGAAAAACAGTCTGTTAACTTGGTTATTTACCATTCAATTATGAGAAATACAGTACTTACTTGTTGTCCAAAGTACATGGCCCTGCTCCTTGGAGAGCTCAATCACAGATCCCTTAGGTATTTTGTATTCATCTTTAAACTGAGAAGTGAACCTGCAATCAGATTAGAAGAAGATAGTGATGGATAGCACACTGCTAATAAGAGTAAGAAGTTACAGAGACAACATGGTGAACATAATTTGTACGGTTAAATCTCACAACATGACTATGCAGAAAAGAGAATTCTTGGAGCAAACTACAATAAAAGAACATGTACATAACTAAAAGGGAAAAAATAATGATTTCTAACTGCACAAAATATCAAATCAAAACTATTCAAATACATAATCATAATTAATGTTACCAGCCATAAGGTAAAAGATCAACTGTTAAGAGTATTACTTACTTTTGAAGCAATTCCTTATTATCTGATCCCCCAAACTTTTGGAGTCGGCTTCCAACAGACTCTTCAAAAGCACTCCGTACAGAGCGTATGCTTAATTTATTATAAATAATCTGAAGTCTAACAGTCATACACACATCAGCTTCCATCAGATCTTCATTTAACTTGTTGTTTTCCTTAAGTTCAGCAACAGAGATATTTCCATATTTCTCACTCAACAATTTTTTTACATCATCATGATCAGCATACACACCTGAATAAATTATCCAATTATGCAATCACAGAGAATCACATTATGTTAAATACCCAACAATGCACCAAAAGCCATTTTGATTAAAATCAATTTAACTAATAATGTGGGTCGTTATGATCGGTATTAACTTTGAAGTCCACAATGTGCACTATCACATTAGCATAGATCAATAAAAATTTGAAAAAGAGAAAAGAAAAAAAAATTATAGTTACCAAACGCATAGACATCAATGTTCTTCAAGCCCAAAACGCTTTTCTTCCTCAACCCAATTCCCAGAAGTTTCCGAGAACCACCAAGAACGGAAGGAAACGACGTGCCGGTTTTTGATTCTACTACGGTAGCTGAAGAATTGTCAGCTAAAGAGAGTGAAGCCCAGAAGTGTGAGGAGGACTGATTGGAGAAGAGGCAATTCAGCGCATTTTGGACAAGTGGGTGTTTTTGGTTGTGGTAGACTGCGATGCCGGCCACGGAGGCAGTTGCTGCAGCGGCGGCTGCGGCAACGGCGACTGAGAATGAACTGCTGGTGGCGTGGGGGAGATTTGAGGGCTGAGAAAACGAGAATGGGAACCGCAGTGAAACCATTGTGTGTAACGACAACTCAAGCAGCTCCAACCTCCAACAAGGCAACAACGCTGTTTTGTTTCGCTTCGTTGCCTAAAACTTGATTAGTGGCACGTGATCTGCACGTGGAAGAAAATATGTATTTATTTTTGCTGAAGAAGGACTTGGATCTTTGAACTTTTAGATTGGACCCTCGGGTTGATGCATATTTGAAGTAGTGCGCGTACCGTGATCCCACGAAAGGGTGTAAATAGAAAATCAATCAGGTGCCGTCATCATCACTTGAGTTGGGATTATAGTTAGTTATTTTCTTTAAACTTATAGTGAGTATGCTAAACAAGAATCAAAATAAACTGGAATTACAATGAGAAATTGAAATTAGAATAAATTATTTATTTAAATTGTAGGAATCGAAATCGAAATGAATTAGATTGTTATAAATTATTAAATATCTTTAGTTAACTACTGACATAATAATTATTTTGTATTTTAATTACTGTCATTATTATTATTCAAAAATTAATGTTAATGATATTATTAACATTAATATATTAATTAATTATAATACTTTAATAACAACAACAACAATAGCAACACAATTTTAATATATATACTTTGCCTTGAAATTGGAATGTTTTATTGCAAGTTACTAAAAATGACTTAGTTGATTATTAATAATTATGATTATGATGATGATTATTATTATTATTCAAAATAATTATTGTCAATAATAATATAATTAATAAATTTAATAATAATAATAATCAATATTATTAATATTAATAATGACAATAATAAATAAAAATGATAATGATGATGACGATGACGATGACAACGCGACGATGATAATTATCATAATTATATTATTACTCTATTACTAATAATAAAGGGCCTGTTTGCAAATATTACAAAACTTCTACAAAGGCAAAAATGTAAAAGTGACAAAATTTAATTGAGAGCAATTTGAGAATTATGAAAATTTAATAAGAGTAAAATAGGGAGTTCAAGGAATAGAAACTTGATTCTCTACTTGCCATAAGAATCACGTTCTCATTCCTCAATCCTAAAAATATGTAGGCTCCACATGTTCTATTCTCATTCTTTATTTTGCTTTAAAAAATAAACACTATCAATCATTCTCAACTCATATTCTAATTTTCAAATCTTACAAGTAGAAGTATCTTCAAAATAATGATATTTTACCCCCTCAAGATATCTCTTCGTCCCCCATTTTTAATAAAATTCTTAAAATTACCCTTATTAAAATTAAAAAATAAAAAATAAAAAATAAATATTTTCCCCCTCTCCTTGGACATTACCAATCCACCGTCATCATTTTGTTGCATTAGATGCTATCCATTGTTGGGAAAAAATAAATGGTGAAGAAGGTAATTTGAAATTGATGAAGTCAATTTTGACATCATTTTGTTTAATAATGATTGGCTTCTTATCTAAAAGATGTCATTTTTACTAATCGAAAAAGCTTTTGATTCAACTTTCATGAATGGAGGACGGCGAGGAGCAGCAACAAAAGCAATGGTGAATGGCTATGACTGCAGTGGTTGGTTCGAAGGTCACTAGGTGCTATTGTGACCAGAGCTAGGTGAAGACTAAGAGCGGCAATGGTGGATGACACCTACCTTCATGAAAAAATTAAGTATAAACCTAACTCGTATGGCAACGACTTATACCAAGATTTTGGCAGTATCAGAATTTGAAAAAGGCTCACTGTTGGTGGCTGAAAAGAGCTAAATTTTGTTACCCAATCTATGTAGCTAATTTTGGACCAAAAAGAGATATCAAGTATGTAGTTTGTATTAGCTTTCGAAGTTATTTCTGTTTTGGTATTAACTTTCAATTATTGCTGCATAAATCTTGCTGGAAAATGAATTGCAAAGATGATACATGGGGCTTAATTTTCTTAAGCAAATAATGCCCTAGTTACAATAGCAAAGTACTGATGAAAAATTAAATATTCTAAAAATGAATTAGTTGAAGATGGGTGATAGTGGTGATTGATAAATAAAGATGGTGATGTTTGATAGACAAAGAGTTCCAATGAGAAATTTAAAAAAAAAGACAGTTATTTTTAATTAAATTTTCATATTTAGTGGGGACATAATAAAAAATAAATAAAATTAATTGAAAAGTGAGAGTTGATGAGATAAATTATGAGGGACAAATATCAGTATTCTTAAATTTAAACCCCATAATTGTAAAGCAAAGAAAAGCCCAATTCCTTTGCTAGTTATGCTTTCATTTGTGTGGATAATGGTAACCTTATATGAAGGGGCAACCACGGTCAGTCTGTCAAGTTTTTTTTTTTTTAAAAAAAAACCATAGATATTATAATAAGAGAACTGATGACATTTATAATCATATAGTCATTGACACTTATACATCAAATCTATGAAGAACAACCTAAATTTCTACCCTTAATAATACTTAAGGGAAATTTACCCTACCTGATGAGAGATAACAATTATTACTCAATTATTTGATCCAGAGAGAATATTTTAGTCTCCCTTATGGGGAATTAAACTGCTGCTTTTACTATCACTCGGCCAAAGATTGAGTCACGATCTGTCATTATGAATTAGTCAAAAAAAAAAAAAACAAAGGAATATAGAAATATTATGAATAATTCTAAGAAATATAGATAGGTGATCATAACTATGTATTTAGGGACTCCTAAGGGCGTGGTCAAATTGGTTGGCAGTGTAGCTATTACCTCTCATACTAGTGTGGACTCGAGTTCGATTTTTGGGGATGGTAAGGGGGATAAAAATTAATTTGGACTTGTCCACCTTCCCTTACCTTTTTTTATAAAAGAACTATGTACTTAGGGAGTGTTTGACAACCCACATAGCAAAGCATAAAAATACTATTCTGTATTAACTTAATAGTAACTCATGTTTGGCTCCAAATTCAGCACATGCTGCATTCTTAATACTAACTCATGTTTTGCTCCAAATTCAACACATGCCGCATTACATTAGCTTATGAATTAATGTGGTCAAGCCTGCATAAACCAATCCCGAGGGAGGGGCAGGGTATACGTAGCAGCACATTACAGAGCCAAAAAGAAGAAATTAAAATTGAGAAAATTTTGTAACCCTTTCAAGAAGGAAATGAAACAGGATCATGGAATGTAGCGTGAAGATGTTGTTTTATTTGTTTGTTCAATAAGCTAAAAATTTAATCCCTTAAACTATGACTTATTTGTTGCTATTATATATGCGGGAAATAAATTTTCTAACGTAACAAAGCATATATAAAGTAGGAAAACCAATTGCTCCAAATGATAGAAGTTCCATTAATAAACCAATCAATCAATCAACCGAGAGCTAGGAGAAGGATTGCTTTGCTTTACTTTACTTTTTGAAGTGGGCACTTTAACCTAAAGCTGTCTCCTTGTGGATCTTGCTTGGTATCGTCTTTTATTTGTATTCATAGGTAAATATAGCCATCCACTTTCAGCATTTTATGTTGCATGTTTTGCTTGGATCGTGTGGGTTGTTAGTGGTGGTTGATGATTGAAATGAGACACTTCCAAAGGCTGGAACTAAACTTTTCGACATCATAATCAAAGGTTTGTAAAATTCCTCATTTCTTAACCTTTCATTTATGTGCTTACTTATTAATTTTTTTAGTTATAGTGATGTTTGAGATATTTTTTGACAACTAATTTGATATCATATAACAGGATAGTTATGGTGGTACGTAGGAAATGGAATAATCTTGCACTCAAGCTAATGTGTTTTACGTTTCTAAAAGGAGGACAAGGCTTCGGTAGAATTCGATGAATTTTGAAGTTCTTAAAGATCAAGGGAAAAAGAGTAATCCTTAGTCTATTGTAAATATGTTTATAAAGAAAAGGTTATTCATTTCTTTGTATAAATGTGCGCCCTATAAATAAACTGCGTCTGAGTTGTTGAACACAAATAATTAATAAAGCAAATTTAATTTTCTGTTGGGGAAAGCTGTTTGGTTGGTATCGTATTCTAAGCAAGTAGAGTAAGTTAGGAGTTCTGGTTTTGGTTTCGAAATACAGCACTTGTTTAAATATTTATTTGTTGGGGTATTTGTTAAATTAAAGGTTATTTATTTTATTTGTTTGGAGCTTTATTTTAGATGAAGTATATATTTGAGAAGTGTAGAAAAGAGCAGATGGTATGTTTATCCACAATTATAAATTTTAATAGTCTTATTACATATATTACATATTATACTAAAAAAAAAGTTAATTAAGTAGTTTTTGTATTAAGTGGTTGTTTTTTTTTTTTTTAACTTAATGACTTAATTTTAATTAGTTAAGTTATTAAATTCGTTTGTTTTTTCACCTTAATAAAAATTTTAAGCCTCTAAGTCATTAAATTATTAAGCTAATTTTTTTAGCTTTTTATTTAATTTAAAAAGTCCAAATGATATCATTAAAAAATATTCTCCAAAATATCCCTACCTAATTAATTAGTTTTCATCCTTACCTAAATCAAATTTAATAATTAGCATTATTACCCATTTGTATAACTTGGGATAATATAGTGGTAGACTATTATTATTTTTATCTTTTTGTTTTCCTCAAATTAGTATTACTTATCTTTATAATTTTTTATGAATAATTTTTCATATAAAAACATCATGAACTACAATAAAATTGATTAACATATACTAATTTAAAGTATAAAGGGCTGTATTTAATTAAATATGATTTACATTATGATAATATATCATCTTATTTAAGTTCTTTGAGATATTTATTATTTATTTAACATTAATAATTCGTAACGGCACAAATGTAAAAATATTAGTTTTAAGATTTTTTAAGTTAAAAAAAAAAACAACTTAATATTTGTTTTTAGCAATTCAAACAAAAAACCGAACATATTATTCAGATTCAGACATTTAGTTCTATTTAGAATTTAGGCTATTTCAGATCTATTCAGATTTTAGATAAAAAAATAAATGCTACCTAAGTGTTTTGCTAAATTATCATAAAAGTAAATATGTTCTTTTATAAGATATGATTTTACTTATTTAACAAAAAATTAAATACAATGCAGTGTAACATGAAACATAATATACTGAAATTTAATATAGTACAATACAATACCAATATTGTATGACATTAATATAATATAATATTAATAAATGAAAGAGATTGATATTGTTTGGTTTGAGAGAAGTTTTCAGAGAAAAAATGATTTTATTTCTTCTAGATTTTTTCTTTTTAATACAACAAAATCAACATCTCTGTATTTATACATGAATCCGTAAAACACTTGTAACTAACTCTTTAATCTATAAATCATTTTCCAACTAATTACATTTCACACACATCCTACATGACTAATAACAAGTTTAACAATTTATGTTGATTTGTCAACCTTCTTAACCAACTCTAATGAGCTGGCACTGCTGACTTGTAGCAGCTGGATGAAGTTGGAACTTCTTTTTTTTATTCTTTGTGACTTCAGCACAATGAGCTCCTTAACAGCTCCCTTCAAACTCAAGGGGCATGAATGCACATTGAGTTTGAATCTTAGGTAATTGAAATGAGTAAATGAGAGAGCTTGGTCATGATATCAGCAGTTTATTCTTCAATAGGAATGTACTGAATGTTTAGCTCCCCTGCAACAACTTTGTTTTTGATAAAGTGTATATTCAACTCAATATGTTTTGTTCTTGAATGAAAAGCAGGATTATGAGCCAATTTAGTTGCAGTAATGTTGTCATACCAAATAGTAGGTATTGCTGCACAATATATCTCAATCTTAGAAAATAAAGATTATATCCAACTTGTCTCTGCAGCAGCTGATGCTAAGGCTCTATATTCACTCTCTGCACTTGACATAGCAATAATTGATTGTTTCTTAAATGACCATGATATTAGATTGTTACCTAAATAGATGCAATAGGCACCAATAGATTTTCTATCATCCAAATCACATGCCCAATGTGCATCAGTAAACCCTGTCAGCTTCACCTCTTCATGTTGAATAAATTTGAGTCCATAATCTTGTGCAACCTTTAGATATCTAAGGACCTTTTACATGCTACAAGATGTTGCATTGTAGGATTAGAAACATATTGGCTTAGGTTGTTTACAACAAAGGCAATATCTATTCTTGTTAAGACTAAATACTGCATTCCTCCTACAATACTCCTATAGTGTATATGATCAACAATATACTGACCAAGATGTCCTTAAACTTTCTTTTGCAACTTGAGTCATGTGCTCATTGGTGTGTCAATGCCTTTGCATTCTAGTAACTGCACTTTAGATAACAAGTCTCTTATATATTTCCTTTGAGACGAATAAATACAGCTTGTATCATATAACACTTATATGCCCAGAAAATAAGAGAGATTACCTAAATATTTCAATGCAAAGACTTTGTTAAACTTAACAATGAAAGATTCTAATTCATTGTTGTTTGGCTTTGTAATTAAGATGTCATCTACATATATAAAAACCATTATTATAGATGATCCAGTGTTCTTTATGAACAAGGATGAATATGCACTTGAGTTTATAAAATTCCATTGTAATAAGCAGTCTTTTAACTTTTCATACCAAGCTCTTGGGGCTTGCTTGAGGCAATAGAGTGACTTGCGAAGCTTACACACAAAGTTTGCTTTCTGATCATCTACAAAACCTACTAGCTGATCCATAAAAACTTCTTTTGTCAATTCTCCATTAAGAAATGCATTGTTTACATCTACATGCCTTATCTACCACTGATTCATGACGGCTAAACTGATGATTATTCTGACAGTAGCTGATTTCACCACAGGACTAAAAGTTTTAAAATAATTAACCTTTGCAACCTATTGAAATCCCTTAGCTGCTAACCTTGCTTTATACGTGGCTAAACTTCCATCTAAATTGTGTTTCACTCTATACACCCATTTGTTTCAAACAATCTTTTGACCAGCTAACCTTGGAACTAAAGACCATGTATTGTTTTTAAGTAGAGCATTATACTCGTCTTTCATAGCTTTAAACCATTTAGGATCTTGCATAGCTTCAAACCATTTAAGATCTTGCATAGCTTCATCTACAGAATCTGGTTCTTTATGAAAAAGTTCTACATTGTAGAGCTTAGGCTTAAAGATACTAGCTTTACTTCTGGTAGTCATGGAATGTGTATTGATAGGTGCTCTGGATTATTATATGTTTGAAGAAACAGAAGTACGTTGAACAATTTCTAGTGATGGTTGTAATTTAGAGAGTGTAGTAATGATTGATCTGGTTGGCTGAGTAAACAAAGGCATGGAAGATTCTATATATGGTTCAATGATTTGTGGCAATGAATAAGAGTGGTTGTTCTAATTAGGATTAACTGAGTGATGAGAATTGCTGCTGGTAGAATTTGCAAATTCAGAATTATGAGAGCTATTGTCATCTGAAGTTGAAGATATTGATAATGTGGATAGATGATACACTTGTTGAGGAGTTAATGATAGACTTTGACATGTATTGGATTCATTAGAGTGAAAAACAGACTCATGAAGAATAAAGAAAAGAATGTTAATAAAAAATAACATTTCTGGTTATATAGATTTGACCAGATGGATGCAGGCACTTGTATCATTTATGAGAAAGTTTGTAACCAGTGAAAATACATTTACTAGAATGATATGCAAACTTATGCTTGTTATAATCTCTTAAATAAGGATAGCAATCACAACCAAAGCATTTGAGCATTTTGTAATCAGGTTTATGTTTGAACAATTTTTCATATGGTGTAAAAAAATTCAAAGTTGCAGAAGACAACCTGTTGATATAGTAAATTGCTGTTTGAAAGACTTCTCACCAAAATTTAAAAGGTAATTTAGCTTGAGTTAAAATTGTAAGTCCTAACTCAACCACATGTCTATGCTTCCTTTCAACTATCCCATTTTGATGATGTGTATAAGAATATAAGTGCCTGAAAATAATTCCATTTTGGTTCAAAAATTCAATAAATGGTCGATACTCCCCCCTCCCAGCTATATTGCAACATTTTAATGGAAGATTGAAACTTGTAAGGCTTCTGACTTTAGTTTCAAGGGATAAATCCAAGTATTTCTACTAAAATCATCCACAAAGCTAATATAATAGACATATCCAGCTTTAGAAAGAATTGGTGAGGGACCCCATAAATCAGTACGAATGAGTTCAAGTGCTTGAGATGTTTTGGTTTCAGTGGCAAGAAAGTGTAATCTATGAACTTTACCCATTGGACATGCTTTACATTTTTGTTGTGCAACTTGTTTAATAGAAGCATTTGAGAGATTAATAAATTGATCATTCTTAAGTAAATGCATTAGTATATCATGATGAGAATGACCAAATCTTCTATGAAATAGAGTGATTTATTGACTAATGCATTAAAAGAAGAAATAACAGTTGGTAACAAGTTGTAGAACTTGAACGATTGTTTTGAACATTATTTATAGCAGAAGAATAGAAATGACATATAGAAAGTATAGACAGAGGCTTGTTTGAAGAAGCTTGACATAAGAAAAAAGAGAAAGAAGTTTGTGATGACTTTAACAATAGCTTGTATAATCTTTTCTCAACAAAACCTTACAGAAGTACTCTCCTCTTCAGTGAATCCTTTACATAACACATATTGCCAACAAATAAAATGGAAAGGTTATTATCAATTATTAGCTTGGATATGCTTATCAAATTCTTAGTGATTGATTGAACTAATAAGATATCTTTAAGTGCTATAGGTGTGTGTTTGTAAGCAGAATTAAGACTTTTATAATTCAAACAAGCATCACCAATATGAGTAATGACCAAACCTCGCCCATTGCCAATATAAGCTTATGTGAGCCTTTAAACTCTTCTCTCATATGCATATTGGCCATATTTTTTGTAATGTGATGTGTAACACTATTGTCAAGATACCATCCTTCATCAGTAGAACCTTCATGATTAGCAACATAAGCTTCAGGTAGAGTAAATGCTTCTATAGGGTAAGAAGAGACAATATTATAGTTCTTTGGTTGATAGTATGAATAAGAAGCTTTATAAGGACCTTCAAATAATGATTGCTGCCCAAGAAGTGGCTCAAAATTAGCCACATATGCTGCTTTTAATCTTAATACTTTACCTCTACCAAATGGTTTAGGTGATGGTAAATAAGTGTCACCATACCTATACCAGCAAGCATTAGCAGTGTGACCTTTCTTGTGACATATTTGGCATATAGGTATTAATTCATTAAATTTACCAATATGAGTGATTGAATTATGAGCTGGAGAGAGCATATTTCTCACATGTGCTGATTTGTGAACTTGCATAGATTGATTTCTTCCAAAACCTACAATATATCCTCTGCCAAGTCCACCAAAAGTATCACTACCAGCTGGAAAACCCTTAGGATGAGAAGTAAAAAACATGCCTTGACCAACATTTTGACCTCTACCTCCAACTTAACCATAAGATCCATTAACATAAGTGTTTCTCCTAGGATTGCCTCTCATATGTGAATAGTTTGCATTAAACATGCCCTGAGGATTTTGATTTTGTTTTAGCCTAGCTTCATGTGTCAACAATAGTGTATATGCATCATCATAGCTCATTTTGTTAGCTGTGATTATTGAAACCAGATCTAAATAATCAGATTTTAATCCATTAAGTGTCTTTATCAGCAAATCCTTTTCAGTTATGTTATCACCAGCACAAGCAAGTTTATTAGCAAGTGTTTTCATTTTCAAACAATATTCTTCAAAAGTCATTGATTATTTTCTCAAAGTATCCAATTCATATCGAAGTTGCATCACCTTTGCTTTAGATTGCACTCTGAATTATTTTTCAATTGATCTTCAAACATTAAAGGAAGTGTCATAGTTAAGAATTGAGCTTAAAATACCTTCACTGATTGTTGAAATAAGCCAACTCAGTAGAGTTTGATCTTGTGCTCTCCAATTAACATAAGCTAGATTTTCAATTTGCTCCATAGATCCATCATCTCGTGATTGAGAAAGATATTGATCTGGAATATTTTGATCTCCTGAGATTAAACCTTCAAGTCTATTTCCTCTTATTGAAGTTAACACTTGTTTTCGCCAGAGGAGAAAATTAGATCGATCAAGTTTTACTATTGCAGCAAAAATAGATGAAGTTTGCGAAACTTGAAGTGAATTAACATTTGAATGATTTTGATTTGTTGTACTGGAACTAGACACAGATAGCTCTGATACCATGAAAGAGATTGATATTGTTTGGTTTGAGAGAAATTTTCAGAGAAAAAATGATTTTATTTCTTCTAGATTTTTTCTTCTTAATATAATAGAATCAACATCTCTGTATTTATACATGAATCCATAAAACACTTGTAACTAACTCTTTAATTTATAAATCATTTTCCAACTAATTACATTTCACACACGTCCTACATGACTAATAACAATTTTAACAACTTATGCTGATCTGTCAACCTTCTTAACCAACTCTGATGAGATGGCACTGTTGACTTGTATAAACTGGCTAAAGCTGGAACTTCTTCTTTTTATTCTTTGTGACTTCAGCACAATGAGCTTCCTTAACAATATAATACAATATAATGTAATACACCTTGTATTAAATAATAAAATATATTATAATGCAATATAACATGCTAAACACACACTTATGGGACTTATATATCAATTAATCGTAAGAGTTTGTATTATTTGTATGATCATAACTCTCATTCAACAAGTTGAACGCATTTCTTGCATTCATGTGTAGCTCCACAATCTAGTGCCAACTTTCATCAGATACCTTCAAAATTGGCAACATCTTTAGAAATGTTTTGAGACTCAGATGCATAGAATAAGTTAAGAGAGTAACATATGATCGGCATAATAGTCTTTAAATGGTAATGTAAATGTAAAATATAGTTCAAAGCTAGCCATATATGCAGATCTTTGTCCTCTACCTCTATTTAAATGTCTCACAGCTTGAGGAACATAATTCTCAATGTATTTGTGACAACAAACATCTGCATTACAACCTACTTTGTGGCATATTTGATAAATAGGTATTGATCCATCTCTATGTAAAACAATAGTAGGTCCATAAGGTATATTAAAAATATTCTCAATCTGTGATGGTCGTATATTAACCTACATTCCATGTCTTCTACCAAACCCACCCAAAATTACCACTACTTGTATAAAAATCTCTAAGATAAATGTTGAGTATTAGAAAGTGTATATTTATAATGGAGAAAATCATCATTTTACACTCCAAGTCTCACTAACATCCCTATTTTTATGTCTTTAAGTCATTTGTAATTTAATTATGTATGTTTTATTTTAATTAAGTATTTTATGTATTTTAGGGGATATCATGGTCATTTCACAATAAACGAGAGATCAGATGGAAAAACGGACAACACTTTTGAACTCAGGACAGTCGAAAACCTTAGGAGGAGCATAAAAAGAAAAATGGTCGTTTCACATATACTGATCGTTTTTCACACATACTGACGCGGTTGATATATACGATCTTGATCGACACGACAATTCGCTCACGATTGCTCACCAGTATCTTATGCCGACGTGGCACTGCATGCGATGACGTGGCACTATACGATGACGTGGCGGCATTTGATTGGGCGAATGATGTGGCATTGACCGCTTATGTTGCGTTGGATCGATGATGTGGCGTTGATCGATGACGTGTCACGATCCTATTGAACCAAAAATGTTGACCGGTGACGTGGCGAATATTAGTGGATCGAAAAAACGCGTGTATGCGGTACATGCATATACACAGAATAACAGCCCCGATGATGTGTTCCATCCAATAGAAACTTGCCACGTGGCGCAATCCTGAGCGTCCCAAATTGTTTTAATCCGATGGCCATGATTTACTCAACAGTATCTATAAAGGGGCTCCCCCTAATTTGACACCCCTAAATCCATTTTTGGACTCCATTTTCTGTAATTCCATCACCATCTTGTATTTTCTACGTATTTTAATAAAATTTCCATTTTACCCCTAGTTCAAATATGAGTGGCTAATTTCCTTTCAAGCTTTCAAGCTTGGTTGAAGGTGAAGTCTCAACATCTTTCCACGCTTAATTTGGTAAATTTACTTTTCCTTCCCCTTTAATTTATGTGGTTGTTTTGACTTTTCGTGAGACAGATAGTAATAATCTTGTCGGATATCTACGGATTAACCGCCTCCCTGCGCAGGTTATTACTTATTTGACGGGAAGCCCTTAAAGACCATATCTATTAAATTGTGGTTCATGATGAGTGGAAGTTCCCCCTTCATGATTTAATTGGTACTAATAATGAATATTAAGCCGATGGTACATACGTGTTGAGATCCGGAGATCCAAGCATTTCATCCAAATAGTTTATTCCTACAAACTTTAATTTAAATTAATATATTCTTACTTCATTGTCATTATAAATCCAACCACCAACTCGAAAAATTAATTCTACACATAATTAAAATCCACCTCCTCGTGGGATCGACACTCGTCACCATTAATCTATTCTACAATAGATTCGTGCACTCAGTTGATAAAATTTGCACAACAAGTTTTTGGCGCCGTTCTTGGGAGGTAAGTATTTTAATTTGTAGAATTTTTTTCTTCTTTATTTATTTATTTTAGTTGTTTCCTTGTAATTTTTTTTTATTATTATTAAAAAAAAAAGTGAATTAAATTTTGAAGTAGGTATTATTTTTTTTTTTTCTTCTCTTTTTAAATTTACGTAATTTAATTTTCATGTTATTTTTTTATTTTGTGAAATCGGCGGGTTCAACCGCCTTTAATTTATTTTAATTTGTTTCACGCATTTTCTTTTCTATATATAGCGCTTGAGTTATTTTCATAAAGAAAATTAGAATAAATGTGATAAGGTTAGTATTGTAATTTCTCCTCTTATTTATCTTTATTAATTTTGTTATCATTTTTTTTTTTTCATTTGCATGCATGGTCGTAGGTCACACATTACCGAATCTTGAGCATATAGACTTTGAATTAGAAAAAACACTTCGCACACACAAGACGTTATAAATAAAAATAAATTTGAAATGGATTTGCAACCAAAGACCACAAGAGAGGCCATTTAAGGACTACTTTAGTCCCTTAGCTAACTTGAAAGCACATCACGATAAGATACCCAAACGTAATGCTGCTAGGAGTTTTGAATTAAAACCTAGTGTGCTAAATTGTCTCCCAACATTCTATGGACTAGAAAATGAAGATCCATATAATCATCCTAATGATTTCCACGCTTTATTTGTCAAACTTTTATATATGAGAATATTTCAGATGATGTTGTTAAACGTAGATTATTCAAATTTTCTTTAAAGTATAGAGCTCGTTAATGGTTCAACGTTGCCTGCTAATAAAGATTACATCATGGGAACAAATGGTAACAAAATTTTTGAATAAATATTTCCCAAGACATAAAACCAATCTTATTCGCAGGAAATTTCGAGTTTACCCAAAGAGAAGACGAGCAATTTTTCGAAGCATGGGAGCGATTCAATGGGCTACTCCTAAAGTGTCCACATCATGGATATGAAAAATGGCACCAATGCCAATACTTTTTGGAGGGATTATTGCCAAATGTGCAAGAATGGCTAATGGCAACAAGTGGAGGAGAGCTAATGTCAAAAAGTGCATCGTAGATTTGGGATTTCTTCCAAATGACAAGCGGATAATTCCCAACAACGGAGTCGTTTGCTCAGGAGTACTAGAAGAGTTAAGGGAGTGAATGAGGTTCACATTGGTGAGTCAAGTTCAGAAATTAAAGAAGTCAAAGACATAGTTGAAGGTCTTTCCCGACAAATAATAGATCGTTAACATTTCTAAATTGACGGAGCCATATGACCAGGACTCATACTCGAGATCAAGCCAATGCCATAGATGTAATGAGAAAAGCCATCAAACTACAACCCTTACTCCAACACATATAATCCTGGATGGAGAGACCACCCCAATTTTTCATGGTCTCAAGGATTCCAACAGAATGGACCAAAGACTCACTCCCCCCCACCAATGCAACCAATTCCTCAAAATCCTCAAGCCTCTCAACCACCATTTAGACCATATAATCATAACCCAAACCATTCTCACTGACCATGGGAGGATGCATTTCAAAGTTTCAAGAATCTTATTCAATCCAAAATCGAGCAACAAAAAAGCACCATTGATGAACTACGAAATGAGATGAGAGCGGGTTTCAACTCACAAACCCAATCAATTTCAAACCTTGAAAAAATGGTGGGACAACTTGCTTCGTCAGTTCAGACCTTGGCAATGACTGTTGAGAAAGGTAAATTCCCAAGTCAACCAGTGCCAAATCCTAAAGGAGTGTATGAAGCAAGTACCGCCACTTCAAAGAAGATGGAGAGGTCAAAGCCGTCATGACTTGCGAAAAGGAAAAAAGAAGTCGACAACAACGTAGAGATCTTAGGTGCAAAAATAACTCAAATTGTACCGGTAAATGAAGAAGACTCATCATCAGAGGAGAAAGAAGAAACCAACCCACGAGAATACGTTCCAAAAGCTCCATTTCCCCAGAGGTTAGCTAAAGCAAAAAAGGGAAAATCTACAAGTGAGATTTTTGAAATCTTTAAACAGGTAAGTGTTAACATCCATTTGCTTGATCTATAAAACAAGTGCCATCTTATGCCAAGTTTCTTAAAGACCTTTGTACTAAAAAGAGAAACATTCATGTTCAAAAGAAGGCATTTTTAACGAGAAAATGTGAGTTCTATACTCCAACACAAACTTCCTCTAAAATACAAAGATCCGGCTCCCCACTATCTCATGTAGTATAGGGAACCACACAATTGAGAATGCTTTGTTGGACTTAGGAGCTAGTGTAAATCTGTTGCCTTACTCGATTTTGTGAAACTTGGGTGGGAGAATTACACCCAACTCTAGGTGGTGTTACGAAACTTGCAGATCGGTCCATGAAAAAACCTCGTGGTATTGTGGAGGGCGTCTTATACGGGTAGATAAGTTTTATTTTCCTGTTGATTTCATTGTAATTGACACTCAACCAGTCCGGATTGAGGAAGCGATCCCTATTATCCTAGGGACGACCTTTCTTGGCAAATCGCCGATGCTCACATTCAATGCAGACTGAAATATGCAGATTGTCTTTTGGCAATATGACGATGGAACTAAATATCTTCAACATCGCCAAACAACCTCCCAACGCAGATGATGAAATTGTTGATGTGGATTTAATCGAAGAATTAGTTGATAATACTTTTCTTTCAAATCTTAGTGATGATCCTTTACAAACATGTTTAACTCACTTTGGTTTGAATTTTGATATTGACAGATCAATAGATGAGGTTAACGCCTTACTTGATTCAAGACCATCCATGGACATTAACAAATGGAAGTCAAGAGTGGAACAACTAAGCACCATCGAGAAGAAACTGAGTCCATCATTACAATCACCACCAAAACTTGAGCATTGTGCATCTTGGGCGATGAAATTCAACTTTGACATGCAGCAAGCTAACTTAGAAAGAAAATCACAACCGCGAACTTGAAGAAAGTCGTAATGATGTATACAAAAATGCCAAGATTTACAAACAAATGAATGAAAGTCTTTCATGACAAGCAAATTATGAAAAATCTTTCACACCAGTCGAAAGTACTTTTATTCAATTCTCGCTTGCGCTTTATTCCCGTAAATTACGCTATCGATGGACTGGTCCCTTTATAGTCCACACTGTTTTTTCATATGGAGCAGTTAAAATTAAGGATCCAAAGAACGGTGTAATTTTTAAAGTTAATGGTCAAAGATTGAAGCCATATCTAGAGTACCAACCACGTGAAAAAAGGCACCGAAATAGATTTGAGTGACCCACCAAATTTAAATTAAGAATTTTTCTTATTTATTTCTTCTCGGTGATTTAAATTATTGTGAAAGTGTGTTTATTTAATCATTCAGTTTTTTTTATCACTTCTAATTATGTGTTCCTCAACTAGACGATTCTCAACATTCTCGGACAACTTCAACGTGTACAATCTCATCTGAGAAGCCAGATACGATTTTGTAAAACGCATCGTATTTGGAAGCTACAACCTCCAGAGTTGGTATCCCACGTTGAAGATCTAGAAAGACAACTCAAAGAAATTGAGGGAGTTTGTTACCCCGGTTAAGTGGCGGATAACTGTACTCCGTGACAATCAAAGTCGGTTACTTTAGTTTCCCATAATAACTAATGTTACGAGAAGAAGGTATGGAAAACGCGATTCTAGCAAAGCTTCACAAGCGATTTCCTTCACTTCCTCGAATGCCCTCCTTACGATCTATAAAGCTCGGTCCGAACGCATGCGATTGCTTATGAGAAATAACGCCCTGGCCGACATCCGTTGGTTAATCGAGGCCAAGGTGCGTTTGGCGTGAGTTACCTCCTAAATTTATTGCATACATGCCTGGTTGTGGTAAAGGAAATTACTCGAGAAAACGAAGAGTGAAAAACTTCATGTTAATTGTCATAAGTGTGCCAGGATGAAATGCAATAAAAATCCTTGTTCTTTCGAATGATGTCGATAACAGGAAGATAAGATTCAATTCATTAGGGATGGCTTGAATAAAGAGTCATTGGATGATATCCTTTTGTCTCTTGAAACGCATCCCAGTGAATACGTACAAAGAGCAATTCTCCAGTTATGGCCATTATTTCAAAAAGAGCATGCACGATATAGTCTTGGGAATCTGACTATAAACGACCCTGTTTGCCAGTTTATAAGAAAACTGGATGGGAAGCCTATCCTCGACCCATAGAGGGCGTTCAAGCCGTTTCTGGACGTAAAACCAGAGGAAGATGTGAGCCACAATCACAACTACCTGTAAATATCCTTTTACTGTTGTTTTATTTTACTGTTGTTTTATTTCACTGTTGTTTTATCAATTGCATTATTGTCTTTAATAATTGAGTGCTTTTTCTTTTACTATTTCCTTTTTGACTCTCGAGCCATGTGCTTTACGCGTTAATTGACATAGACATGCTACCTCCTATACAGCTGTAAATCATTGTCACCAAGATCCTTGATATATGATCATTTTCTTTTAGACTCACAAATTATTTTTGAGAAGCATCCCAATGGCAGCTACTCCCAATAAACAATTCAAGAACATTTGTGTTTCTCGGATTTAACTATGGCAAACATAAAGAGTTCGTTGAGGCGACCATCGATCTTGGTCAACGATATGAGAAAAGAAATTTGCATCGATTTATGGAGGAGGTGACCGAGGGTTATCAAAACTAGTCTCGGAAGTCGTTTATCTCGAGGGAGCCAAGTGTTAGGCATCATCCCAAGAAGCCTCAAACCGTTGGCTCGTATGTCCGACTCACCAACCTGGAGAAGAGTTAGTTGTCTCGGTATGCAAGAAAGAATAATCAAATGCTAAATCATGCGATGCTTTTATTTTCCTACCAGAGATCTTGCAACTCTAGAGGCACTAATCACATTAGCATCTTGGGCCCATCTCGAACATTCATCGAAACCCATCGGTTTGTTAAATGTCAATAACTTTTATGATGGCTTCATCGCATTTCTTAACCATGCAATAAAAAACCATTTCATCCCTTTCACAAATAAAAAATCTTTATTTGTGCTCATCTCGCTAACGAGTTAATTGATCTGAATGCTTATAGACTGAGCCGGATCCCAAGACCCTTGTCTTTGGAATGGCCAACTAATGATGGTAATAAAGATGGCCGTAATAAGAAGTGCAAATTAGATTTAACTCTCCGCTTGTAAATATTTTCTTCGTAATCCAAAGACCAAAGACTCGGGTGATGTCTTCTAAACCCTATTTTCTTTCAACATTGAGGACAATGTTTTCGTTCAGTTGGGGGAGGGAATAGTTGACAATTGTGGAATATCTTAATCTTGGTGTAATTTTTACTATTTTTATTGTAGAAACTAATCGTGGCTAAATTTTTTGAGTCGAAGATGGTGAATATGGAGTGCGGTGACTCTAAAACGCATCTTCTTATTAAAAAAAAAAAAAAAAAAAAATTCGCGTTTCGTGATCTTTTCATAATTAGATGACATGATAACTTTCAAATTTTAGTATTTGTATTATCTTTGGTCTTTAGTTATGTTACACCATGTTTGTTACTCTACATGTTGATGTTGGAGACAAATATAAGTTCTTGAAAGAATGCACATGTCATAATAATTTCCAAGTGAGTTTTTAAGCGCATTATTTTTCTTTGAGAACCCCTTTTCGCTTTTTGCCCATTCTTCATTCAAACTTAGTAGTTTATTGCTTTACACATTATCTTTTAAAAAAAAAAAAAAAAAAAAAAAACTACGAGTATGTTTTTCCACATCTCAAGATCTATCTAACTAGTAGATATGGAAGATTATTTAACCCTAAAAGATGACGAAAAAGGCCTCTTTTGGTCCGTTTGAGCCTTTCTAGCCAACCCTATTAATATGTATCCATAGTTAACCCCTTTGAGCCTTAAAAAAAAAAAATAATAATAATAATAAAATAATAAAAATAAAGACTTTTCTTTGAACCTATTATCTTGTCCCACTCCAATGTGGAGTATCACCTTATATTTTGTATTTCTCACCACCCATTTATGTTTGAAAATAGAGATAATTTTGTATAAAAAAAAAGGTGCTAAAAAAAAAAAAAAAAAGAAACAAAAGAAAAAAATGTTTACAAAAAAATAAATAAAAAATAAAAAAAAATCAAGTGAAAAGACCTTACAATCTCCAAAGTTCTATTTTTCAAACATATATTTTATTTTTCCTATTATCCTTTCTTTGTTAGCCACGTCCCCTAAATTTCTACGTTACGTCACAATAAAAGTCCTTCTTGATTTTAGGAACTATAGTCAAATAAAACTAGTTATATTGGTTGAAAAGATGTGGCGATGCATACTTAGAAAAAAAAAAAAAGATGATGAATGTATTGGTTTGATTAGCATTGAAATCGTCTTATTTCTAAGTTCGGGGCATATTTTTGTCACCTTGGTGAGAGTGTGTGATATTATTTCTTTATTATTTTCACTCAAGCTACCATTCACCTGGAGTGATTATTTTTGGGTTTAATTTCTTTGTGAGCGTATTACTACTACTAAGGTGAGATTTTGGGGTTTTGCATGTCATTTCTTAAAAGTGACTCGATTACTAAAGTTGTGACAAAGTTTTCTAAACTGATTCATATGGAGAGTTGATGTGGGAATGATATTTCTTTAGATCATAGAGATAATCTTTATACTTTTATTTGATTGTTATCATTAGTCTGATTGAATAAATACCACAGTATAAAAAAAAAAAAAAATTTCAGCTTTGTTTTCGCTCAAATTGCTAGGGACTAGCAACAAGCTGGTTGGGGGGTGTGTTGAGTACTAGAAAGTGTGTATTTATAATGGAGAAAATCATCATTTTACACTCCAAGTCTCACTAACATCCCTATTTTTATGTCTTTTTAGTCATTTGTAATTTAATTATGTATGTTTTATTTTAATTAAGTATTTTATGTATTTTAGGGGATATCATGGTCATTTCACAATAAACGAGAGATCGGATGGAAAAACGGACAACACTTTTGAACTCGGGACAATCGAAAACCTTAAGAGGAGCATAAAAAGAAAAATGGTATCGTTCACATATACGATCGCTCACACATACTGATGCGGTTGATATATACTGATCTTTGTACCCTACAATCGCTCACGCGACTTTCACCTGTATCTTTGCCGACGTGGCACTCGCACGATGACGTGGCACTATACGATGACGTGGCGGCATTTGATTGGGCGAATGATGTGGCATTGACCGCTTATGTTGCGTTGATGATGATGTGGCGTTGGCCCGATGGCGTGTCGTGATCCTATTGAACCAAAAATGTTGACCGGTGACGTGGCAGAATATTAGTGGATCGAAAAAACGTGTGTACGGTACATGCATATACACAGAATAACAGCCCCTGATGATGTGTTCCATCCAATAGGAACTTGCCACGTGGCGCAATCCTGAGCGTCCAAATTGTTTTTAATCCGATGGCCATGATTTACTCAACAGTATCTATAAAAAGGGCTCCCCTAATTTGACACCCCTGAATCCATTTTTGGACTCCATTTTCTGTAATTCCATCTCCATCTTGTATTTTCTACGTATTTTAATAAAATTCCCATTTTACCCCTAGTTCAAATATGAGTGGCTAATTTCCTTTCAAGCTTGGGTTGAAGGTGAAGTCTCAACATGCTCCATGGGCTTAATTTGGTAAATTTACTTTTCCTTCCCCTTTAATTTATGTGGTTGTTTTGACTTTTCAGTGAGCAGGATAGTAATAATCTTGTCTCGGATATCTACGGATTAACCGCCTCCTGCAGCGAAGGTTATTACTATTTGGCACGGGAAGCCCTTAGCACCATATCTATTAAATTGTGGTTCATGATGAGTGGAAGTTCCCCCTTCATGATTTAATTGGTACTAATAATGAATATTAAGCCGATGGTACATGTTGAGACAGATCCAGAGATCCAAGCATTTCATCCAAATAGTTTATTCCTACAGCTTTAATTTAAATTAATATATTGCCTACTTCATTGTCATTATAAATCCAACCACCAACTCAGAAAATTAATTCTACACATAATTAAAATCCACCTCCTCGTGGGATCGACACTCGTCACCATTAATCTATTCTACAATAGATTCGTGCACTTGCGAGTTCAATAAAATTTGCACAACAATAAACATTAAAGAACATTCCTTTACAAATATTATAACCATGCCCCCATTATTACCACTGAAATGAACTTGATAACCACCACTATATTGTCCTCTTTTAGCATTACCTCATGTTTGATAGTAGTTAGCATTTGTTATACTATAATTGCATCAAACCTTGCCTTAGCATTCTAGCTTCATGTGTCAAAGTAATCCATATGCACCATCATAAGTCATCTTATTTGTTGTGATAATTGAAATCAAATCTAAATAACCAAGTGGTAATCCATTTTGTATTTGCAATAAATCTTTCTTAGTTATAGGGCAACTAGCACATATAAGTTTTTCACCAAGTATTTTCATCTTTAGACAAAATTCTTCTACAATTATGTTATCCTTTCTCAAAATATTCATCTCACATCTAAGTTGTATTACTTTTTCCTCAGATTAAACTCCGAACTATTTCTTAATAGATCTCTATACTTCAAATAAGTTATCATATTTAAAGACTAAACTCAAGATATCTTCATTAATGTAGGATAGCTGCCAGAAAAGAAAAGTTTGATCTTGAGCTTTCCAGTTAATATATGTAGGATTTTCAATTTTCTGCACTAATCCATTAGCTGAGCGTAAGAAAAATTAATTCGATGTGATCTGAACTCTAGATATAAAACCTTCAAGACAATTGCCTCTAATGGAGGTTTTTTTTTTTTTTAAAAGGTGAGGGGAGATGAGCAAGTCTAAATCAATTTTTACCCCTTTTACCACCCCCAAGAATCGAACCTGAGTTCACATGAGTGTGAAGGGCGACAGCTACACTGCCAACCAACTCAACCATGCTCTTGGAGGCTCCTCTAGTGGATGTTAAAACTTGTTTTCTTCATATAAGTAATTGGATTAATCTCGCTTAATAGGAGCACAAAGTAAAATGAAATTTGTGGGGTTTGATTTGTATTTACAGTGCTCGGATTTAACGTTGTGCTATTTGAGCTAGCCATTTCAAGCATGAAGAAAATAAGAGTTCAACTTGCTTGGATACTGAGAAAAGTTTCAAAGGGTATTTAGTAGATCTAGATTTTATTATTCTTATTCAATGAACAGAGTGCTTTAATACGTCGACATCTATAAACAACTTTTGATCATTGATTAATAAGTAACTAATTATTATTAACTAAACTTAGGCTAGCTAATCTTAAATTCAATACAGAGTGCATGAAACAACAAACTTAACAAACTTATACTAAGCTGTCATTATTGCTAACAACGTTTGATGATGTGGCACTGCTACTCTGGTTACACTTTGTCTTCTTCTTCTTCTTCTTCTTCTTCTTCTCAAAGTGATGAGCTGCCTTAAAATGTTATATTGTGATAAACAATGGCATTTAAAATCTAACATGTCGTCTTTAGTCTCTCTTCTAACAAACAAATAAGGTATTTGCTACTGAAATTTCATCGTAAAAAGATTGTTTTGTCGCGATATAAACTAGATTGCGTTAATATATAAACATTGATTTAATTGCATAAGAACACTAACATTTGAACTAGAGATTGACAAAAGGCTAACAAAAACACACTTAAAACAACGCCATTTTAGGTAAGTTTAATACTTTTTTTCAAAAAACAAATCCAAAGTAACGTCGTTTCATTTGTCACCCTTTTGTTAGGCTTTGGTTCCCAATTGTTTTTCACTGCATAATCAAATGCTGATTCTTTGTTTGACACTAGATTTGAAATCATGCATAGCTTGTAATAAGGAGACATCTCTATTTTTCTTTGGGGAATCTGATATAGAACTAATTAGCTTTCAATTTGCCCGCCTCCCACCATCAACCAAGAAGTTGACTCAAACTCTACAATTTAAAACTTGGAACATATATATCTAAAACAAATTGAACTTTGAAATCTCAACTAGTAGTTAAATGAGTTTATTATAATAATTAATAAATTATCAAGGCAAGCACCAGGTGTAAGAAAGTATCTAAAATTCAGGCTCAGGTTAATTTAGACGATTAGTCCAGTCGAGGTGTCCAGCTAGCAAAGTTATTTCAGTTTCCATACCCAAATTAAATATAGACAATACGACCACAATTTTGAATTTATTTTGATGGACTTGTTACCTACCACGTTAATTGGCTCTGTGATTAAACAAGTTCTTGCTTCTTAAATTGGCGGGGCTTTATTAAACCCATCGACATTGGCGGGGCTTTATTAAACCCATCGACTAGGACATTACTCTGATCGTATGGATAGAGTAAAGACACATGCTTCCAATAGCTTGTTTTACTTGATTCTGAATATGCTTCCTGTACCAAATAGCATCTGTGGACAAATAACTACCTGATTAATTAATTATTCCATTGAATTTCTTCGGCCTTGCTGCAAACATTGGGTCTGGATGAATAAACTACTGTCGTCATTTCGTTTTCAAAAACATAGTAGTACAGAGATGTCGAGCTGCAGCTCAATTGGTTGGTTACTGGCCAATCCTTTATAAATAAATATACGACCTACCAGTAACTGATATCTGAGTTCCAAGGCCATAAAATGCCATTAAGCTGTTTTCGTTTGGTACTAATTTGATATATGATTGAGGCTTGAACCTGTTTTGTTGTGGCCAGTCATGCAACATCAGTTTTTATGGTTCTAAATTGCAAGTTGAAACGTGATAATTAGAGGCTGCTTTGCAGCCACGGTCGTTTCAAAATTGTGCCACAAGATGGGGGGCTTTTTTTTTTTTTTTTTTTTTCTTCTTGGGTTATAAATATCTGCAAACACAATATATTTAATTATTTATTATGATGGGCAATGTGTCCTTCGTCATGTACTACATACACATTGTTGCTTTATTATTTTTTTGGAAAATTACCAATTTCTCTCTTAGTGTAATCAATATATACCACATATCCCCATGTTATTTTTGTAATAGTAAATGACCCCCTAACAGCATAAGTTTACAATATTACCCCTATTTTCAAATGTACTTTTATTTATATTTATTATAAATTATATGAATATAAACTAAATAAAAAAAATTGAGTGTTAAAAACAAGAAATATATGTTTTGATGTAAAAAAATTAGCAATAAATTTTTTTTTCTTGTACTTTTTTATATTATAAACATTTTCTTATAATAAATATTTTATAATATTTTACAATTAAATGTAAAAAGTGCAAGATAAATATTTGATTATTTGTTTCATAATAATTTTTTATTTATCATTCAAGTTTTTTATAATAATTTTTTGTCATTTTATAATAATTTCTTATACATTTATTGCAAGAAAATGTTTATAACACAAAAAAAAGTACAAGAAAAAAATTATTGTTAATTTTTTCACATCAAAACATGTATTTCTTATTTAATTTTTTTTATACTTAATTTTTTTATTTAGTTTATATTCATATGATTTATTTAATTTATAATAAATATAAATAAAAATATATTTGAAAATAGGAGTAATATTGTAAACTTATACTGTCAGGGGGATAATTGACTATTATAAAATAGTACGGGAGTAAGTGGTATATATTGATTATACTAGGGGGGAAATTGGCAATCTCCCTATTTTTTTTTTCCTTATGTTTACTATTCACAAATTATGCCAACGAGTAAAATTTGATTCAAGAAAATAGCAAAATGATCAATGAAAATAGTTGTTACCATTTTCATTTAGTTGATAAAACAAAATCGATGGATGAATAAAAATGACACAAAACCGGGAAAACGAGCTAGCTAATAGGATAAAGAACTGTGTACATATTATAAATTATTTAAAATAAATAATTTATCTTATTATACCATTTTTAAAACCTGCGTACACTCGTGGTTTTGTATATGTTATATAACTTTAGACAAAAGAATCACTAATCATTTGCCACATAATATTATTGTTCCACTTGTGCCAGATAATGAGTCCAACAGCAACTACTTTAAAAAGAAGGCACTATCACCGACCTAGTTCCCAAATTAACTACCATTAATCAGGTTGAGAAAAAACGAATTGAACTAGTTCTATCTTCAGATTGAATTTCTTTGTGTCTGTCTCTCGTTGTTGTTGTTTTTTTTTTTCAATTTAGTTATTTTCTTTATTTTTTAAGACCGAAACTGGGTCAGGTCGAGAAAAAAAAATCCACACAGTGAATGAAAATTCTGTTATGTTATTTTACTATAGTTAGCTTTAAAGAAAATCTGTCACAGCACTTGAGAGATTTTCTTTTTTGTTTTTCCTTTTAATTGAGTGCTTGAGAATTTTATTAAATAGAGATAAGTTGATGTTTGTTGCATGCATCAAGCAAAACAGCGTAAATAAACTTTTATCATTTTATAAGCTAGTAATATTACAGCTACAAATTATTGTACAATTTCTTTGTACAAATTGATGATGTAGCATATCATGATTGGTTAAATTTTAAGTAATATTTTCATTCAACCAATTATAATAAACCATCAATTTGTATAAAATTATTTATATAAAAAAAAATTGTGTTTCCCTTAAAAAAAAAAATTGCATTTCTATCATTATTCTTTCAATATATTAAGCTCATGATTTTAAAAATGTTATCATGGTTGTTAATTTTTATTTGTGTTTCTTATCTCATCTCGTAATATTACAAACAATAAATTATATTTGTATTACAAAAGAACCTGAATTGGATTTTATAAGGATCAATATCAAGTAGTAAAGCAACTCAGAAATTATTATTTATTTTATATGGTCCAAAATATATCATTGTACTACTAAAGAAAGGTATCACCCGAGAACTACTAAGGACTAGTTTAGGAATACTATAACTTTTAAAATAATTGCTATTAAGTATACTGTAAAAATAATCAGCTGTGAAGAGAATTAGTTAAGTGTTTAGTAAATTTTATTTTCAGAAGTACTGTTAGTTTTGAAAGCAGTTATGTATGTCTGATAAATTTTACTATTAAACTGCTGAAAGAAACAAATTACTAAAACGTACATAATATAGGATAAGCACATACAATATTTTTAATTGTGTATTATAATAATTTTAACTAAAAAAATTTATAATATTTTGATTTTATTTTTTTATTTTTTTGTCTTAAAAAATTGATAATTAAATTTATAATATAATGAAATAAATTTAATAATAATTCGACAATAAATTGATATTAATAAATTTATATTGATGAATTATATTAAATATTTATTAAAATATTATTTTTTTCCATTTTTAATAATGATAATTTTGGGTTTTAGAAAATAATTTTAAGGATATTTATGGAATTGTATTAAAGAATAAAATTAATTCTCAAAATCATAATGTAAAAGCTACTTATTCTCTGCTTTTAAATATCAACTGAAGGAGAGGTTGATTTTGATAAAAATGATTTTGATTTTTTTTACACTAAATACTAAAATTAGCTTTTGAATTTTCAAAATCACTTTTAAGCATTCCAAAAGCGATCCCAAATGTACTAAGTTGCTCTCCTTTCTATCCCACTGTTTAAAATATATTGTGAGGTTGATTTTCTTCGAAATACCTAATAATAGACACGGTAAGTTTTGGGTTTCAAATACACTTAGATATTCAAATTATGTCATCATAAAGCTAATTTAGAAAATTTCATTAATTTTTTTTAGTTTTACATTTTAATAGATTTTAGTTAATTTAAGAGGGCTTAATAGACTTTTTGATTGTAAATATTAAAAAATATTATTTGTATAATTTAAGAATCAAATAAACATATTTTAAGTCTTAAATTTTATTTTCTAGTCTGGAGGGTCTGTATAAAGAAATTATTTTATTTTGGTTAAGAATCTGTATATTTCACTAATGCTAAAAATATATTCCCTAAGTTTAGTAAGAAAACATCAATTACTTCTAGGCTATGTAGATGAAGATTTTACATCAATTAAAACAAAGCAACCATGTACATGCAAATTTTATGATAAGCATTTTAACTAATTTAGGTAATAATAGTGAAATTGTGAAAAAACAGCTTCTTAATTTATTTCACATGATGTGATAAATACTAAATATGATAAATAAGAATAATGATGGACATATCAAATTTTATCTTAAAATTTTATTTCAAATGATGTGATACACGCAAGTGCTATTTGATAAAGAATGGAGGCTCTATATAAAGAAATTATTTTTTATGGTATGTTTTATTGATGCTAAAAATATATTTCCTAAGTTGAGAAAATATCAAATCATATTAACATCAATTACTTTTAGACCATATAGATGGAGATTTTACATCAATTAAAATAAAGCAACCATGTACATGCAAATTTTATGATAAAGATTTTAACTAATTTGGGTAATAATAGTGAAATTGGGAAAAAAAATAGCTTGTTAATTTATTTCACATGATGTGATAAATACTAAATATGATAAATAAGAATAATAATGGACATATCAAATTTTATCTTAAAATTTTATTTCAAATGATGTGATACACGCAAGTGCTATCTGATATAGAATGGAGGCTCTATATAAAGAAATTATTTTTTATGGTATGTTTCATTGATGCTAAAAATATATTTCCTAAATTGAGAAAACATCAAATCATATTAACATCAATTACTTTTAGACCATATAGATGGAGATTTTACATCAATTAAAATAAAGCAACCATGTACATGCAAATTTTATGATAAAGATTTTAACTAATTCGGGTAATAATAGTGAAATTGGGAAAAAAAAAATAGCTTGTTAATTTATTTCACATGATGTGATAAATACCAAATACGATAAATAAGAATAATAGTGGACATACCAAATTTTATCTTAAAATTTTATTTCGAATGATGTAATACACACAAGTGTTATTTGATAAAGAATGGAGGCTCTATATAAAGAAATTATTTTATACGATATGTTTCATTGATGGTAAAAATATATTTCTTAAGTTGAGAAAACATAAAATCATACTAATATCAATTACTTCTAGGCTATATAGTTGGAGATTTTACCTCAATTAAAACAAAGCAACCATGTACATGCAAATTTTATAATAAGCATTTTAACTAATTTGGGTAATAATAGTGAAATTGGGAAAAAAACAACTTGTTAATTTATTTCACATAATGTGATAAATACCAAATACGATAAATAAGAATAATGGTGGACATATCAAATTTTATCTTAAAATTTTGTTTCGAATGATGTAATACACACAAATGCTATCTGATATAGAATGGAGGCTCTATATAAAGAAATTTTTTTATACGATATGTTTCATTGATGGTAAAAATATATTTCCTAAGTTGAGAAAACATCAAATAATAGTAATATCAATTACTTCTAGGCTATATAGTTGGGGATTTTACATCAATTAAAACAAAGCAACCATGTACATGCAAATTTTATAATAAGCATTTTAACTAATTTGGGTAATAATAGTGAAATTGGGAAAAAAAACAACTTGTTAATTTATTTCACATAATGTGATAAAACCAAATACGATAAATAAGAATAATGGTGGACATATCAAATTTTATCTTAAAATTTTGTTTCGAATGATGTAATACACACAAGTGCTATCTGATATAGAATGGAGGCTCTATATAAAGAAATTTTTTTATACGATATGTTTCATTGATGGTAAAAATATATTTCCTAAGTTGAGAAAATATCAAATAATAGTAATATCAATTACTTCTAGGCTATATAGTTGGAAATTTTACATCAATTAAAATAAAGCAACCATGTACACGCAAATTTTATAATAAGCATTTTAACTAATTTGGGTAATAATAGTGAAATTGGGAAAAAAACAGCTTGTTAATTTATTTCACATGATGTGATAAATACCAAATACGATAAATAAGAATAATGGTGGACATATCAAATTTTATCTTAAAATTTTGTTTCGAATGATGTAATACACACAAGTGCTATCTGATATAGAATGAAGGTTCTATATAAAGAAATTATTTTATACGATATGTTTCATTGATGCTAAAAATATATTTCCTAAGTTGAGAAAACATCAAATCATATTAACATCAATTACTTCTAGACCATATAGATGGAGATTTTACATCAATTAAAACAAAGCAACCATGTATATGCAAATTTTATGATATGCATTTTAGTTAATTTGGGTACTAATAGTGAAATTGTGAAAAAATAAATTGTTAATTTATTTCAAATGATAAATAAGAGTAATGATGGACATATCAAATTTTATCTTAAAATTTCATTTCAAATGATATAGCATGTATATGTGTTATGTATCAAGTGGTCAATATATTTTCACAAGTTACAAGTGAATGAATTATATTATCCCACCATGTTTGAATCCTAGGAAAGTAGGAGATTATATACTCAATTTAAATTTTGCCCATCCTCTATATAAAAAGAAAGTAATAATAATAATAAAATAATATATTATCACAATATTTACTTGATAAATGTCACTTTATTTGGAAAGAAATTTCTCAATATGCTTTTAATTGGGGAAAAAAAAGATAGAAAGAAAGGAAGAAAGTAAGAAAGAATTAAAAAAAAAAAGAGAGAGAAGGAGAGAGGGGAAAAGGACAGGAGCACAATTCGATAGTTTTGGATGATCCCATGCACCAAATAGCGGGAATCTCCTGGCAGTCGATTCTCTCCGCTTGCCTCTTCCTCTTCCCTTTTCTAGCCTTTGCCCCTTGCCTTTAAATACTTGGCCCTTTGCCTATTCAATCTTCAACATTCAAAAAATTTTATCATCATGATGTCTTCTCATTATTATTCCACCAACCTCTTCTATCCAGAGGTTCCAAGCAGAACCCCGGGATCTAATTCTTCCTCCTTCAACTCTATGCTTCCCAGTAAGTTTCTTCTTCTCTCTTGATCCTGCCTTTAATTCTTTTTTTAATTTCAATTTGTCCATTAGAAGCCATGTTTACTGATCAACCCGCAGAAGACAAAGAACTAGTAGAACATAATTAGTAACCTCTTTTGCTTGTTCCCATGTGTGATATTGATGGATATTTCATTCACGCGTCATCATCATTTATTATTTTATATTAGTTTTTGAATTTCTTGGCCCTGTTTTCTCATTTTTGTTAACAATTTAATATTAATTTGATTAGAAGAAACTACATTTTAGTATAGCAGATACACAATTAACTAAGCAACTCTGTCTAATGGGTTGGTAAAGGACTCTATTTTCTTCAGGCTTATTTGCGAAAAAGCTTTTTTCATACTCTAGTTGATGTACCAGAATTGGTATCATTTGATGGCAACATGGCATATTAATTTTCTTATCAAGAAGGTTATTTTTATTTGTTTTCCACAAAGCGGTTTAAACTAATAGATGGACTTTTAATAAATTTATTTTAAAAAAAGGTTAATTCGTTTATTTAATTTTCTCTTTTTGATAGGTTTTTGGCGGTTCCAGGCTAAAGAAAAACGAGTTAACTTTGATGTTCGGCCAAGATGCAGTGCTATATCGAGACCTCTCATCCAAGGTGGTACGACGATGAACGTACAGTCAATTATTCACTATTATTAAATCTAGTGTAATATATATACATACATAATACATATACACACAAATACACTCATACTGTGCATACTTATATTTAGATATATGTGTGTATGTACAAGTACGAGATTAATATGATGTACATGTTACTATTGTGCAGAATATGCAGACGTGTTTCAAAATGGTCTGCCAGTGATAAAGTGGAAAGAGGTTGTGGAGGATGACATAGAAGAGGAACGAATTGAGGTGACAAATTAGACAAGAAGTCAATTAATGAACACAACATTTTTTTTTTCTAAAAAAAAATTGATATAATTAATTGATTATATAGGTATATAATAAGGTAATGATGTGATTTTGTTTTGTGACAAAAATTAAGTCAAAGGTTAGTGTATCAAATGGGATAAAGGAGCGTGTCCATACCATTAAGTCAATGTTGGGTTCCATGGAGGATGGAGAGATAAGCGTATCGGCATATGACACCGCGTGGGTGGCTCTTGTTGAAGATATTCAAGGCAGTGGTGCGCCTCAATTCCCGTCAAGCCTTCATTGGATTGCCAACAATCAACTTCCCGATGGCTCTTGGGGTGATCATCTTTTGTTCTCAGCCCACGATCGCTTGATCAACACTTTAGCTTGTGTTGTTGCTCTCAAATCATGGAACATCCATCACGATAAGTGCCACAAAGGTACTAAATTAACCAACTAATTCTATATGTTATTGAGTAATTTATATAACGTATGTAACATATCTATGAATGCATCATGAATATACATCAGGGTTGCTGTTTTTTAAAGAAAACATATCCAAGCTTGAAAATGAAAATGATGAGCACATGCCCATCGGCTTTGAAGTTGCTTTCCCTTCCCTTCTAGAAATCGCTCGCAGTTTAGACATTGAAGTGCCCTATGACTCTCCCGTCTTGCAAAAGATCTACGCCAAGAGAAATTTAAAGCTCACAAGGTATGTTGATATCATAATTATGTTTGTTGCCTTTTTAGATTTCATAAGATATAATAGCTCAAGTAGTAAAAAAGTCATCTTATCTTCTACAGTTTCTTTATAGGTCCGTTGTTATCTTTTAATGTATGTAATGTAATTATTGTGCATGTGGGTTAGGATACCAAAGGACATTATGCATAATGTGCCCACAACACTACTCCATAGTTTGGAAGGAATGCCTCACCTTAACTGGCAAAAGCTTCTCAAATTGCAGTGCCAAGATGGTTCATTTTTGTTCTCCCCATCCTCCACTGCCTATGCTCTTATGCGAACTAAAGATGAAAATTGCTTGAAATATTTAACAAAAGCTGTCCAAAAATTCAATGGTGGAGGTATACACATAATTATTAATACAATCTCTTTTCTAATTTGTCTATCCTTTACTGTAACAACTTTATATTATATCATTTTCGCTTTCCATGTCAATTTGTCTGCTTTCCACTTTGCCACCGAAATAATAATAAAATGTCTTTTAATTAATTTAGTCCCAAACGTGTACCCGGTCGATATTTTCGAACATCTTTGGGCTGTTGATCGGTTGCACCGCCTTGGAATTTCAAGATATTTCCAGCCAGAGATTAAAGAGTGTTTGGATTATGTATATAGGTAATGTCTGACCAACTACATATTGTTATCCAACAAGAAATTAGTACACACTCACATGCTAAAGGCTACTCAAAATTTCAGATATTGGACTAAAGAGGGAATTTGCTGGGCAAGAAATACCCGGGTTCAGGATCTCGACGACACATCCATGGGATTCAGGCTACTAAGGTTACATGGTTATGATGTTTCTGCTGGTAAGTTTCGGGGTGGGAAAAAAAATAATATATAATCAATCTTTTCGATTTTTTATTATAAATTTTTTAGAAAAAAAAAAAAGTATAGTGGTCTAAGTTACTTTTTGATTTGTAAATTTGCAGATGTGTTTGAACATTTTGAGAAAGGCGGTGAGTTCTTTTGCTTTGTTGGGCAGTCTACCCAAGCTGTTACCGGAGTATACAACCTGTATAGGGCTTCTCAGGTGCTATTTCCTGGAGAGAAGATTCTTGGGCATGCCAAGCAATTCTCGGCCGAGCATTTGAAGGCAAAAATGGCTGCTGACCTCTTAGATAAATGGATTATAGCAAAGGACCTGCCTGGTGAGGTATGGTCCAAAAATCCTTTCGACATTACTCAATTTTTTAAGTTAGGTGGTGGGCGAAGTTTAATCCCGGAGTCAAATTCTCAAATTAAATGAGACTAAAAGCCATTCGACCGTACCCTTACTATAATTTTATTATACAGCACGATTCGTTTATATTATTTAGAAAAAGGGACCATATTTAATTTCAGTGCTGACATAATATGAGGATTAAGAAACGGCTCGCCACATCATGAACTAGAGAGATGATAAAATTACTTGAACCCCATTTCATAGAATTAATGGCTAATTTGGCATGTAGCAGTGGTATCCAATCGGAATCCTATTGTCAAAGTATATTGTATTTGACTAGGCATTGAAAGAGAAGCTATAACGTATTAATTAAATAATAAAGAGGGGTGGACAGGTGGCTTTCGCATTGGAGGTACCATGGTACGCAAGTTTGCCCAGATTGGAGACCCGACTCTACATAGAACAATACGGCGGCGAAGATGACGTTTGGATTGGCAAGACTCTTTATAGGTATATACACATCTCTACATCAAGTAGTGTTATTTTACTTATCAGGAAACCAAAAAAAAAAAAAAAGGTAATAATTACTTAATTTCTTATTAATCCATTTTGTCCTAATCTCCCACCAAGAGTCTTTGTTTTCTTGGCAAACTGAAATTCCAGAAACAGCAATCAGCTTATTAGATCACGACCACAGGAAAGGTACCTAGTGTAGCTACAAATTTGCCTCCTGTCCTTGCCGTTGTCTCTTCCTTTGTTGCATCCAGACGTGTCTATTATAAATAATTCATCCTCATATCATACTTTTGTTAACCTACGGCTGAATAGTACGGCGCTAGCACAAATATGGCTCCATAATTTTATTGGCATTCAAAATTCAAAGAGCAGAAAATCAATTTGAACGTTTAGTTATTAAGTTTATGTCCTAATCAATGGCTAGCAACTCTTTTTTGTTTTTGGTTTTTTTTTAGGATGCCCTACGTGAACAATAACGTCTATCTTGAGCTTGCAAAATTAGATTACAATAATTGCCAAGCTGTACATGGGGCCGAATGGGACCGTTTGCAAAAGTAAGTAATCTAATTAACAACAAATTAAAGCTTAAACCACGCTTAATTAATTTTTTAACGACGAATTAATGTTACATGGACATATATAGGTGGTACGCAGGATGTGAACTTGACAAATTTGGGACGACCAGAAGAGACCTTCTCTTAGCGTATTTTGTGGCATCAGCCAGCATATATGAGCCTGCACGGTGGCAAGAGCGAATTGGATGGGCTAAGACAGCGGCTTTGGTGGAGACCATCACTTCTTATTTTGATAAACAAAAGGATTCTTGTAAGCAAAGGAGAGCCTTCGTTCATGAATTCAGAAATTGTATTAATGCTTGGCACTGCATTAACGGAAGGTATGTTAATTAAACTTACTTCATCTTTGAGTAATGACAATAACAATCTTAATGGGAAGGGTTTGGTGTTTACTGTTTTGTGCGTTAGGTTTCTTATTAATTATGCATGATAAGTACTGGCGCAGTATGTAGCTCAAATATATGAGCCTGTCTTTTCGTTTTATTTGGTATCATTTGTCATGTGCAACAAAGAAAACGAAGGGGCCGGGTCACTTGTTGTATGGGGAAGGAATTAATAATTATTAGCTGGATTATTTGTCCCAAGGATCGGAGTGGCTCCGAAACCGGAATGTTTCAAGAGTCTAAATCTGCCAATAAATTAAAAAAAAAAAAAAATTACGAGGTTCAAATTAAACACCAAATGCATGCTTTTTACGCACGGTTGGTCTGAGAGCGAGCAGTGAGTCATAAAGATAAATTAGTAACCCCTTAATTAAAGACATGGAAACGGTGTGTGGATTTGCAGGAGATGGGATTCGGACAAAACAGGAGAGAGATTCACTGGGAAGACATTGCTTGGGACGCTGAATCACCTCGCATTGGATGCACTGGTGGCAAATGGTCGAGACATTGGCCACAATTTACGTGAGGCAGTAAGTAACATGCACAAGCTAGCTAGCTACTTCCAAACTGCTCTACACGGCAGGCACGCCATTTCGGAAACGCCAATGGTCATCAAGTAACTGAATTTCAAATAAATGAAAACTATTAATTCATTGTGGACACAAGTATGTATGTATATATGAAGTATCCAATTATATGGGCGCGCTGGAATTTTCTGTCACGCACTGCACTAGTGGCTACTGGGACTGGAACTGGATTGCATTTGTGAATCGGTGCATGCTAGTGCAACTAATATTGAACTTCCCAAGAAATTTGCATACTACCAAACAACTCATTCCAATGAATTTTAACTCTTTCTGTTTATTTTAATTTTCTCTGAAAATACAAAAATTTACAGTGGGAAAAGTGGCTGACAAAGTGGCAAGACGACGGAGATAGCCACCAAGGAGTGGCAGAACTACTAGTGCAAACAATAGATTTAAGCGCTGGCCGTTTGCTTTCTGAGGAGCTTCTGTGTCATCCTGAATACGCCCGGCTCTCCTACCTCACCAACAGAATATGCCACACGCTTGGTCATTACCATAAGCAAAAGGTCAGTAGACGTTACACACACACATTATCGGTTGTGGAAAAACTGCTAATTTGTAGCCAGCCCCATCTTGATATTTGAAGGGTCATTTTGAATTTCCCAAGTACAAGTATTACTAAAACAATATTAATTTTGTAGCCTTCTTAATATTTGATGATGAGTAGATGCGAACTCCCTTTAGTGGATCATGAGGAGACTCCCAATTTAATTAATTGCTCGCTAATCTTAAATTGGTCATTGATATTTGACCATGTTATTGTATCTACTAGAAAAGAATAATTACGTTGGGGTCTCTAACTTTTGTTGATCATTTGCTTTTTTCTTCAGGTACAAGTCAATGGCAACAACAATGTCGGTAATAATAGCACCACTGCCCTCTCAGTAGAGCCTGACATGCAAGAACTTGTTCAATTAGTGCTCCAAAATTCCTCAAGTGGCATTGGCTCCGATGTCAAGCAGACATTTCTCACAGTGGCAAAGAGTTTTTACTACCGTGCTTACTGCGATGAGGAGACTATCAACTCACACATTGACAAAGTACTATTTCAGACAGTAGATATTTGATATACTATACTATATATTATGTGTAATTTATTATGTCACCTTTCATTTATATATGTGCATATTTTTGTCTATTAATAATGTGCAAAAAATAAAGAAAAAGCAAATAAAAGACATCTCCTTTGAATAACAAGTAATAGCGTGGGCGTGCAATTAAGTTACATCTTCATCGGAAGGTCCATTTTATAATTCATACCCCACTAGCTAGCCACACTATCCTTCAAAGCACCTAGACCATATAATGTGATATTACAGCTTCAAGAACAAAGGTTGAAGCCTAGCTAGATGAGAAAGTCACCAATAGAACAGCCAGCTTTCTGCTTTCACAAAGTTGATTTGCCATTAAAGCAAGGATTTGTGCAAACATGGTAAGTGGATATATAAGGTAGTCCACGTTAAGATGTTTTTGTTAAGGATCGATGTGGGCGCCTTTTCTGAACGTGCTGTGCAAATGCAATAGATTCCTATTAAGTGTGCGGTCAACAAACAAAAATGGCAGACAGTATCACCATATAACACGTGAAGAGGCCCGTGTTGATTATCACTCTCTTCAACGTCAAATGGGGATTCAATTAATTCACCCAGCCATTAATTCCCTCAGCGAAATCGAGTCCCATATATAGAGATTTGATGACGCAATTAGATGAGTTCCTAATTCCCCTCCACTTTAGAGTTTTTGTCTTTCAGTACACCACTAGTTTTGTTTTGTATCAACCACCAAAAAATTTTGAATCATGAATTGCACTTGTAAAACCCAAGTCCTAAACCAGTGGACCAACTTATGAATATATATCAACAAACTGCTATGCCAATACATTAAACGAGTGACTATTAAAGATAAAAGAAAATGAATAATTTCCCATCACATAGTTTTGTTATAGAACTGCGGTCCCATTGATTTCCAGGGCAGCTAAAAGCAATAGACATAGACTATTAGAACCCCCCAAGCCAAATCATATAATTTGTCAGTCGTGCACAATGATGTGGCCAAGTTGTATTCTAACATCACAATAAGAGGATTCAGCAATTCAAAAGCAGACCAACTCATCAATCAAGACACACAAAAGGGCAGGGCAGACCCTGTGGTTGGCATCATAATCTCTGTTTGGTTTTGGCATATTTTGGGATAATGAAATCATGAAAAGGGCAACCCGAAAAGCAAATGACGTGTGGGATTGGAGGTGGAATTATTCTTTCATTTCGCGATGTCTGATAGGAATGGGGAATTTCAAAAAAATAGACAAGACATGAATGAAAGAAATCAGAATCAGTGTCCAAACCAGCCAAACCAATTTGCATCACTTGCTGGTTTGGACACAAACCCATTTTGGCAACGCACCTCCACTCTCCATAAACCATAATTGCTTTTTGTTACCTTAAAGTTTGGTTCATTTCTGAATGAAGCCGAGAGCACGTGAGCCCCATTCAGCTAATTTCTAGCTTGTTTCTTTTCTCTTCAAGCGGCCAACAGGCAATTTGACTTGGGGGCCACCCCAGCAGCATTTGCCACCATCGATTCAAAATAAATGCGCAGGATAAAAACCCTACGCTGGGTCTATCATTGTGACCAGGTTAAGAGAAGTGAGCAAATATCTAATGTCTCACATTACAATCTTGTTCAATACAATATTACACCAGATAAATTCCAGGATTGAAGAGTCAGAATTTGGTGGTCAAAATTTTTTGACGATTGGCATTGTTTAAAAGAAAGTATAAGAGAAAAAATGCGGCCAGCAATTGGTTTCATCATGGGGTATATCGGCCACGACTAGAACCCACTTGAAAATCATTTTTTCAGATCCTTTCTGGGATGTATCCAAATTATGGATTATAAAGACAACATCCCAGAATTGTATTTTGCGAATGACCTGTAAGCATAAGTTCCAGTCTCTAACAACAAAATTAACGTTAAACATCCAAATGCATAGGATCACGTGAAAATATCAAAGATCTCCACACCAGATGACCTGTGAGAGAATTGAAAACTGGTGTACAAGAAAACTTAATCGGATCATGCGTCCAATATTCTGTCAGCAATCTGCACATGCAATAGATAATGCTGTCTTAACTTGGAAACAGAAGTAAAAGTAAGTCAACGTTCTGAAGCTGACAAGGTATTTGTAGGAAACACGATCTCAAATATCACACTCACATAATATGCCTAAAACCTCTGCATCTCCAAAATTACATGCAAGTTGTAAGGGTTCATCAAGTTGACTTGGCAGAAAAACCATGGAAAACAAAGCTAATCATACTCTAACTCATCAGGTGTGACGGGACGTTTGAGGGGAATGATGGACTTCTTTTCAACATCTCGAGATAATGCTTTCCTCATATCTGTAAACAACACAACCATTCAACTATCAAAAAGAGATGCCACACACTTTGAATTAATCAAAATCAGTGTGCCACAGTTGGCCACGAAACTCACCTAACCCATCTTCTTCCCCAGAATAATAGCGTAGAACCCGTCTATAGATTACATATCCAAGCTGATAAAGAGAGGAAAAATAGAAGGATACAATGAGCATCATAATATTCTCGAATACAGAGAGGAGGAGAGAAATGCATAGTCATGATAATTGGCACTAAAGAAAACATCAGTCCATGTTAAACCAGTTGATCTTGCTGAACCAACTATTATATAGCCCATAACTTCATGCACGCAGCATTCAAAATCTCCGCCATGTCTACCACCAGAACATGATAAGAAGGCGGAGACCAGCACTTGTTCAATACTGATATGTTTAGCACACCGTATTGCATTAGGATGTATTGGTCTAAGTTGTAATGTAATACAATATTTGATATTGTATGGACTATCTTATATATATAATACTATCTTGTAATATTATTTTATATTAATATTAAAATTAAATTAATATTATTCAAATTATTAATATTTTAGTGTTAAATTATTAATTTTTGTAATTAATTATAAAATAATTATTTTTATATATTATTTTTTATAGCATAAAAATAATTGAATAGTATAATATTATATTATTATAATATTATGCTATAATATTACATTATAGTATAATTTATTTTTATACATTAATTATTATAATATAAATGAAATTTTATAATTTAAATGTATTATCATTTATTTATTAAATATTTTGTTTTATTAATATTTTATATTATTATCTAAATTATATTTAAATACAAATATAAAATCATATTTAAAAAATAAAAATTTATTACAGATTATTGAACAATAATTTGAAATATGAACAATGTTTTAAGACAATATAGTTTAAACCCTACCCCATGTATTTATTTTATGCTCATGTCATTGTATTAACTACCTTTTAAATGAATTGCAATGTAATTAGAAATTACTGCCAAACATGGGTTTGCATAAGTATAGTGTTTTAATGCAATACAATAAAGTGTAATGCAAGCTACAATATTGTCACAGGATGAGTAATTTAAGCAGCACACTCGTGCAAGACTTAGACAACTTCAGCCCAAAAGTCACCAAGTAAGCCTTGAACTTCTTGATTAGTTATGCTCGAATACCTGTGGAAGAGTTAGAGAGAAGAGTGGACCATTGAGCCAAAGAGAGAGTTTGTATTCAAAAGAGTGTGTTACAAGAGAGTTTTGAGAGCTTACTTACAAGTTTGCTTGCTTATTGCTCTAGCATGAAATACCAAGTGCCATGCCTTCCCTATACCTAGTTCTAGAGTCTTCAACTCTAAAGAGTTTGTGGTTTGGAGAGAGCTCCCATTTCTAGCAAGACCTAGATTGATCTATAGCATTCTATGTACAAGCTACATGCTACAACACTCTAGCAATATCTAGAGATTTTTTAGCTATGTACAAGTAAAGAATGTGCTAGAGATAGAACTTAATCAAGCCAAGCTAGCACAACTTGACTTAGGTACGTAGCTGAAAATTTGGGCGGCATGTAACAGCGGGCCCTAAGGGTAATTAAGTTGGCCCGTTGGCCGCAGTGGACCAATAGGTCAGAACAAACCTTCGCTCAGTAACATTCTTGGACCTCAAAGAATCACCACTCCTGAGTGCAGTTGGTGATTCATGCCGCATCGAACAAGAAGGAAATGTCGAGGATGGAGATGACTTGCCTCCTTATTCCATCTTTACCATGATGGTCATGGGCAGATTATCTCTAATTGGATTCCCTTTTCAGTATTAGTAATCTTTATTTCTTTTCCTCGTGGTACTATCCTCGCTCAAGACTGTATTAAGCAGAAAGTGAAATGATGAATTGGTCATTAATTTTCATGTTGGTGGCCTTTTCTATATTACCATTAACACCATCACCAACCATCTGATAACTATCCGTTACTTCACAAGCCAAACCTAAATGCGTTGACCTGCTTCATGGGAGTCCAAGTGCATTAAGCAGTCCTATTTCCAAAATCAAGCATGTGCTTATTCATGACAAACCACAAGCACAAGTTTGTTAAACAGGAACAAGAAGTGCTGGGGTGGAGTTGAATAGAAGCATGATCAATACTACCATAATTTTCAGCGATAAAGAAGAGGAGTATATACATAGCCCCTTCATGAAACAGATGATACTATCCAGCAAGAGCATATTTTTAGGCTGGCCTAAAACATGGAGCAAGTCCGCAATCTTACCGATAATATTGTACCTCAGTCATAACAAGTTTCCAGTTTTGTTTATGTATTCATGATTGATTAGTGCCATAACTGTAGACCTGTTACCAACAAAATAAGCCTTCCTCCTGCCACTCCAGCAATAAATTTATACATTCCTCCTGTTGCTTATCCAAAACCAAGGCTGGTGATTCATGAGACAGCTGATTCTATCCAGCAAGTGCATATTTTTAGGCTGGCCTAAAACATTGAGCAAGCCAGTATTCTTAAAACCGATAATTTGGTACCTCAGTCGTAACAAGCTTCCAGTGTTGTTTATGTATTCATGATTGATTAGTGGCAAACTGTAGGCCTGTTATCAACAAAATCAGCCTTCCTTTGGCCACTTCAGCAATAAATTTATACATTCCTCCTGTTGCTTATCCAAAACTAACTAAACCAACTAATCATTCAATGTTCCACTTAAATTTATGTGAGATTTCTTTAAGCACATCAGAATGTATGTTGTGCACAGTTATTTATGTATATTAATATACTAGCTATTGTACATTTAACGATCCTCAAATGTGTAAAATGCTGCCAGTGAATCTCATGCCTCCATATTTAATTTGTTGTTAGACTTCTTCTTTTTGTCAATAAATCTCATGCCTGCATGGAATCCTCCACTACTTCCATCCACATATGATATGACACATTTTGGAAAGATTTAAATTTATCAGAACTACTAGTGTTTAATGATTATGATGTGCAATTCTTATTTCTTGTATTCACAGAATTAAACAAAACCCGAGACTAAATGAATATATGCTGCACAGGAATTTGAGTACACAAAAAATTTAAAAAATAAAAGATAAAAAATGACAAACAACACCTAAACATAAGTTTTTAGTTCCCAGAAAAATAGTAAATATTGAATTACATGCATTTACAATAATGAGAACGAAAATGATATTATACTAAATGACCAAAAAGGAAGAAGAAATAGGAAAACTCTTACCTTTTCATACATTTTTATGGCTGGTGTGTTTGAAGCTCTCACAAAAAGATCGACAAAGTAAGCCTTATCACTGCAAAGAGAAAGTTATTATCAACAAGAAAAGTGGAATTACAAATATTACAATAGACCTAAGTTCCTCTGGCATTTTCTTTCTGTGCAAGTGTGTGTGTGGATTTCTTTTTTTATTCGATGTTTAACCTTCTTACATCTTGTCACTGATGTCTTCTAACAGGTTCATAAGTTTCTTGGCCAGTTGCTGCCTGCGGTATTCTGGAGAAACAGTTACTGCAGTAACATGACCATGCCAAGATTCACCTTGTCCTTCAACCTTTCCCATAACTACAACAATTAACATAAATTAGATTTCAATAGCCTTTAACCGGTTCGTAGGAACATGCTGAATGAGATTTTAAAAGAAAAAACATGTGATCATCAACGATTAGAACAGAAAGGCAGCAAAATCCATGTTCTCTTATAACTAAAACACCTCGTAATGCTACAGATGAACAGACAAACACCACTTGCCCACCAACTGACACCAAAACACGTTACTTCACTGATTATTCTCCGTCAACGTAATTTGTTTACATGCTACTTTGCTGAGTTTGTAATCCACGAGAAGATACCAAAAGCAAGCAAGTGACAACTAATTCTTCACCAATGCCAGTACAAGTGACCATTCACAGCAGAATAACCGTGAATTTTCTTTTTCTTAAAAATAAATAACTAAATAAATAAAAACGACTGCCATAATCTATCTGTGAAGCAGACACTATAATAACAAGAACCTATTTTGAGTAATGTTACAAATAACTAAACAAAAATTGAAACGGGAGAGAGAGAAATGGGTTGCAGTGCGTACTGTAACCCATGATCCGGTTGCCAGGGCCTTCGGCGACGTGGAAATAATCGGGCCATCGTGCCAAATAGGTCATGTAGAATGACATATTGAACTGTAACGGTTATTCGCATACAAAAAAATCAACAAGATATTGATACCAAACAAAACTGAACGATTACAATAGTCAAAAGAAGAACAGCCTACAGTTTCAGTGAGGTGGTCAAGATTAACAGAGGTGAAACGTAGAAGATCGTTGCAGCAAAATCTGCGAATCGTCGTCATCTTTCTGGAATTTGGGACAAAGAAACTTCGACCTTGGAGACCAACATTGAACGGGGTGGCCGGATAAAAGAAATGGTAACTCCGATTGGGTTCTATAAACCGTTTTTGCTCGTTCAATGAAAACAGTTTCTGGCCCATTATAATTGCAAGTCGTCCAAGTAATTAGACCAAATAATCACGGGCCGGGTAGTCAGTTTTGGTTTGCTTTTATTAGTTGTTGACTGGAGCTTTTAGCACCGCTGGGAAATTCTCACAACACCTCTTGTTATGTTTGTTTCTCAGGTATCTGTAAATTTAATTTATAAAACATAAACTTATATAAAAAATAAATAAATAAACCTTCCACTCGCAAAATTTCAAAAAAAAAAGTATCTATTTTAAGATTTTATTATAAAATACATAAAAATCCTAAAATCTTTGATTTTTTTTTCTTATTATACTATTTATACCTCCACAATTCAAAACTCTAATAATGTTGTTTAAAAGATATTTCTAATTAAAATTTAAAATGTAAATATAAATTATGAAATGGGGTAGGTGTAAACATTTTAATGGAAGTGTTTAATTGAATATTCATTTAAAATAAAAAAATTAATTTGTCTTAATTTATTTATTTAGATAATTTCAATGAATAAGGGGCTTTACGAGGAATTTTGAGGGGCATAGGAAGGCCAATTCTTATTTGTTAGCACTGCACCTTATTCTACTATTGGTGATATAAGAGGTCTACAATTTTATTTTATTTTTTCTTTTCTTTTGTTATGCTTCTTTTAAAGGACCTCTCTAAGTTATGTTTATTTTGCACTTTACAATAACAAAGCTTTTTCAAATTTAGAATGCTAATATACTCATCAATTCAAATCTCAATATAGACCAAAACGAAACGATTTTGATTTTGAAAATAAAATATGAAATACGACATAGTTTTAGCCCATTGTTAAAATTTAAAAAAAAAACTAATTTTCTTTAATCTTAACCACAACTCAAGATCAACCCAAGCCACAACTCACAATTGAGTGAGGGCTTGAGTTCGAACTCCCACAACGCATTGTGGGGGTTTAAAATTCCTTTCTTAATTGAGTAAAAACAGTCTGTTTTCTTTCAAAAAGTAAGTGGAGTAGACGTCTCTCGAATATTAAAGAGGATTAAAAATCTGAGTTGTACTATATAAGATTTATAATTTCTAATGCTAATAATTATCTCATTTGTAAATATAAATTGTAATATTATGAAATGTGAGTTGTAATTTCAACGATAGTCTCATGCATTAAAAAAAAAAAAAATCAACCCAAGCCACATGACTTGAACCCACGATTAAAACCCACCGCACAACAGCCAAAGTCAAGGCAAAACAATGCCACAACCTATGCTTTCCATTGCTACAGTATTTAAACATTATGTTATTTGCATTGGTTAATCACTAAATTTTTTAATATTTACTAGATTTCTTAAATTTTTTTAAAAAAGTATTTTTATTTTCTTTTAGAACTATATTATTATGTATAACACACTTATTAGCTCTTATATGGCTTCAGTACTTCAAAAAAATTGATCTTTTATAGTTTTATTGAAACTGATTTTCATGATATGTTAATAAATACACTTGATAAACTCCTGACTCACGTCCAAAATACATTTTTAAGCTATGTTAAGATTTGACTTTGTGTAAATATCATTTTCCTTAAAGATATTGCAAATTCTCAAAATATTTTGAAATATAAAACAACTACTCAATATATAGATATATATATATATATATATATGTTGATGTCGAAATCTGGTCATGTGGGTTAGTGGTTTGATATTAGAATCCTAGTGGTTAAATACCAGACTCCTAGTGGTTTGATACCAGAATCCTAGTAGTTTTATACCAGACTCCTGCATCAACGTTAATTTTTTATCTGGTCGAGTTGATGAGCAAATAATCCATGAGCAGCTGTTCAGTGTGCTCCTAAAATCACAGAAGATAGTAAGAGGCGCCGGAAGTTTTTCCGGCATGAACCTTCCGACGCTTAAGTCAGCGATCAATAAATTTGAGGGAAAAGAAAATCATAAGTCTTAAAAAAAGAAAGATTGTAAAATTGGAGGAGCCCCTTGCTTTAGATTACCTGGGACTTTTATATGCACCCATACCCCCTTCAATGTGTGTCTATTATTGGATTAAATACTTGCTTAAATTACGAGTTAATGGGTCGGTTACAAAGTAGTTATTAGACCATTACATGGTAATTATTGAGCTACAGTTATGATGCTTGGTCGTGCGTGGACGTTATAGATGAATTTTCGAAAGGAGTTCTTCAATTCAAGCTTAGTTGAGATTTATTTTGACTAAGTCTTACCTCCTAATCGATGTGATTTGCTCGAGATCATCAAGTAATCTCCTGGTTGAAGTCATGTACTCGAGGTGATTAGATAAAATCTAGTTCAAGTGGCCTGCTTGAGATCTCCTGATGTGTCATGCTCGTGGTATCCTGGTGATATCTTGCTCAAGGTGACTAAGTAAGTGTCTGGTCAAAACGGTCTGATCATGGTCTCCAGAACTACCTTTTGTTCAAAATTGTTTGCCTATGATATCAAGAATACCTCCCAAAAAGCCTATCAGTTATCTACTTATTTTTCACTTATAGGAGATCTGATCACCTTATTTCACTCCCAAAACAATATACACACACACACACACACACACACACACACACTGATCATTCTCTAAGAGAATTATGTCAAAGTTGTGTTTAATTATCTCCCTTAGACTGACTTCCATATGCATGTTTTATTAACTGATGTACCTATTTGAAACTCGAATTCAAGACTCTAGACTTAAGAAAAAAATCAACAAAAAAAAATTTGGAAAATTGCAAACATATGAACTAGGAATGTTCAGAATCCAATTCAATCCGCTCAATCCTTCTAATCCATAGAAATTCGATCCGTAAAATCCGATCTATGGATTGGTGGATTGAATTTGATTGAAAATTTAAAAATCCGCAATCAATTGATTGGATATATTGTAAATCCTCAAAAATCCACGAATCCGTAAAAAAATTAAAAAAATATTTATTTATTTAAAAAATCAAACTTGTAAATATGGCATTAGTACTTACTAATAAATAAATAAGTTAAAATATAGTTACATTAACATCATATTATATCTTATCCGATAATAATATAAAAAAAATAAATAAATAAATAAACATAATTTTTTAAATAATTAATTTTCACGTACTGATATAAACAAATGATATTTTTCCTTGCGCTTTCTTTTAAGAATACATATGGTTTCATTTTTCTTTCTTCAGTTAAGCAACCTTTTTCTAAAAATGCTTATAGTAATTATAGGAAAAAAGTCTTTATTCATTATTCTATTATCATAGCATTAAGTAGTAAACATTTTACTCTATGGTTTTTATCATACCAAACTATACATGTGTGTTATACTTAAAAACTTTAAATGTATTTTCTAGTTTTATTCAAATAATTAATTTATTTAAATCTTGATCGATAGTAAAGTTATTTTTATATTAAAATTTTTTATTTAGTTAGTTTATAAATTAGAAATGATTAAAAATTTTTAATCCATGTAAAAATCTAAAAAATGATGGATTAGATATGAATTTGGTCAAATCCACATCCGATTCGCAGACATATAGATTGAATTTGAATTGAGTTTTACTGATCTATGAATTAAATTGAATTAAAAATTTATAATTTATAAAATTTGTAAAATTTGACAAAATTTTATCCGCGAACACTTCTAATAGAAACTACGCCCGTTAGTTAATTCCACGTCGGAGTCGGAGTCGGAGTCTAAGTCGCACGTGATGCAACATGCACCGGTATATTAACCCAATGCCCTAAACAACCCAACTCGGATCCATCCATATTGAATATAGGCCATTATCCATAACCCGGAGGTGCAAAGGTACAACACAAATTCACAAACCCCATCCCTGTCGACTGCAAATTAATCGAACCCTCGAAAATGGATCTTCTCAAACAAGAATTGCTCAAGAAACGCCAGGCTCTAGCCGAAGAGACTGGAGGGAGGCGAGTCTTCAAGCGCTCTGAGATCGAGCAGAAACAAATCCAAAAGCTACGGGAACAAGAAAAACGAGAACAGGAAGCCAAACTCCTCCGCCAAAACAACTCCGACAATTCAACCGCCTCTTCTGCCAACTCGAACTCTGTATCATCCGCCAGAACCACCACCGCAACCACCGCCGCCAGCGCCAGCACTACCGGATCCAAAAGCCTAACCAACGAGCAGAACATTGACAATTTAAATCTCCCAAAGCAAGAAGTCGTCCGGCGGCTCCGTTTACTAAAACAACCGATCACTCTCTTCGGCGAAGATGACGGTGCTCGGCTTGAGCGGCTTAAATACGTCTTAAAGGCGGGGCTCTTCGAGGTGGACAGTGATATGACCGAAGGTCAAACTAATGATTTTCTCCGCGATATTGTGGAGTTGAGGAAGCGGCAGAAGACGGGGATTTTGAGCGAGAGGAAGAGGAAAGATCGGGAAGAGGGCGGAGGAGAGGATGGAGAAGGGGGCGGTGGAGATGAGGAGTTGAGCGCCGATGGGGGGTCCAGTGGCGTTGATATGGATAAGGATTTGAAGAGAATGAAGGCCGATTTTGATGAGTTGTGTGAGGAAGATAAGATTCTGGTTTTTTTTAAGAGGTTATTGAATGAATGGAATCAGGAATTGAATGAAATGCCGGAAGCTGAGAAAAGGACTGCGAAAGGGAAGTCTATGGTGGCTACTTTTAAGCAGTGTGCGAGATACTTGAATCCGCTGTTCAAGTTTTGCAGAAAGAAGGTATGTTTCAGATGTTGCATTACAAGTTCTATCTGTTCTGTATGTATTTGTTATGGTGTCCTTACTATTGATAAATCTTTTTTATGTATGGTATCCTAGAACTTGTTAGTACAGTATTTTATTGTTATTGTTGCTGTAGAAACCATGGGATTATTGAATGAAACCATCTGTGACCAGAGATAGTTAGGCGGGCTTTCAAATTGAATATAAGAGTCGCTTAACACTTCTTGGAGTAGCTGAAATTCTTGTTGCTATTCATGAGTCATATCTTAACTAATCTAATGAGTTGTAAATTTTCTTGTTAAACCATGGAAAGTCAAATCTTGCAAAAGTTGTTGGGGTGTAAGACCACTTAAAATTCTACGAGTTTAAGAAAATAACATGTGTTTGGTGTTTATGAACGCCAACCCTAATTGATCATATATTTATGCTTTATGGGGCTCTTCTGTTACTATATGCCGAACCCTTGACTCAAATGAGCATAAATAGTCTTAATTTGACTGACCAAGACTCCATAGCTAATTTGATCAAGAGTCGAAACTTAGTTGGAAGTGTATGAGTAGTGTCATGTTCTTATCTCTAGTTTCTTGGCTAAATTTTATGGATATAGCTCATAAAACATGAAGAATAATGATAGACACGGTATATCCAATAGCAATTGTATAAGACAAAGCTGTAGCTCAATAGGTCCCCTGATCTGTATTTCGTAAGATGCTTGAATGTTTTAGGACTTGAAATCAGTGTTTCTACCTGCTTACACTTTTCTCCTTGTTTAGTCTTTTTTCATTTTGTATTGTTTTATTGATCCAATTGTTACATCCATGTGCTTAAAGGAGATGCTTACTATGACATTAACCTAAAAGTTACTGCATAGCTAAACCTGTTAAGCCAAAAGTGGTGAAGGCCACAAATCTTCTATGCAAGTCTTTGATCTCAGCAGTTCATATACTAACTACCACTCAATTATTTCTTCTCTTTTTATTCGTCTTATGGGGAAGCAAGTTCCTAGGCTTAAGGCCTTGGTGGATCATCTCCCATTCTTTACTTACAGTCATTGATTATTTTTTTTTTTCAAATGGACCATTTCATTAAGTTGCATGATGCATATATATTGTGAAGTCTTTGGTTCTATCCGCTTCTGTTCATATATATTGTGTTAGTACATATATGTAGAATTTTAATTTGTACACTGAATAGTGGTGCATTAATGTTTGTTCACAGGTTCTTCCTGATGACATTCGTCAAGCATTGATGTTGGTGGTTGACTGCTGCATGAAGCGAGACTACTTAGCTGCTATGGACCATTATATTAAGTTGGCCATTGGTAATGCACCATGGCCTATTGGTGTCACTATGGTTGGTATCCATGAACGTTCAGCCCGTGAGAAGATTTATACCAACAGTGTGGCCCATATTATGAATGATGAGACAACTCGCAAGTACCTGCAATCAGTTAAGAGATTGATGACATTTTGCCAACGGCGCTATCCAACAATGCCTTCCAAAGCAGTTGAATTCAACAGCCTGGCGAATGGCAGCGATTTACAGTCTCTACTAGCAGAAGAAACGATATTTGGTAGTAATCAATCCTCAGAGGAAAGGCTTCGGTTAATGCCTGCACCAAAAGAGAGCTAGTCATCATATTTGTGTAAAAACTGTCTCCATGGAGCTTCTTAATGCAACGTACTATTTTTGAAATAAGTGATGATTTGCCTTTCTTCCACTTGAATTGATTCTGTGGTCGAGAAAAATGATGATGTAAGAAAAGAATGTCACTGCACGATAAGCTTATTAAGAAATATTCGGTGAACTTATCAGTCGATGTAGTTTTCTGTTATCTTATTATTATTTTTTTCAATGAAGAAACATACAGTCTTTCTTTGTCAATAATTTTAGGGATTTCATATTTGGATTCTAAGTTGAATTATAATGCCACGTGTCATTTATTTATTAAATGATAGATTTTATAGCTTATAAAATTATTGAGACTTAAATGTTATAATGCCTAGTAATGTTCTTTCTTTATGGGTTCTACATTGAGCGCCTAGCCAAAAAAATCTATATATTTGGGTTTCACTTGATCTAGTGTAAACAACCTGAAAAATTAATAATTCACATTTACTCACATTTATTATGTGCAATTTATTAAATTGGTTATTATTTTTTTTTTTAATTTTAGGATATTTAAAATTATTTTATTTATGTAATAAAATTAATAAATGAAAATGTGTGTGTGTGTGTGTATATATATATATATATATATATATATATATATATATATATGGTGTGTAGTAAAGTTATAGAAACATGCATGAATGTCGTTTGTATATCCAGAGACAATATTACATGTCATAAGATTCGAACTGCAGAAAGGATTATGTCATAAAAAAAGATAATATCATATTCTATGTTTGTATGACAAGTCGTCCGTGTGTTTCAAGGAAAAGAAGATTTGCCGTACAGCGTTTACGCCGGCGTAAAAATTTGTATGACTGTCGTTTATAACTCCATTATTTATGACGGGGCCAACATGCTTAAGTAATATATATGTCCTGTCGCTTAAACCTTCAGAAAATAGATTACATGTCACATTATTTACCGATTGAATTATTGAAGTAGAATTTCTAAGTTTAATTATTTTACATTTGTAGGTATTAAAAAATTAATTTATACAGTATTAAATAATTTAAATTTTATAGAAACATCATAAAGTGTTTAAATATTGTGAAGTGTTTTATGTATAATAATAAATTAACAACTATAATATTTTAGTTATTAAATTAAAATTACTAATAACATAATTATAATGTATTTTGATTAAACTAAAATTTATTTAAAATTATTTTAGGCTTAATATTGGTTCTCACACAATTCACAAGGGTACCAATAGAGGGAAAATTTTGTCTCTGTCTTAGGCTCTATTTTGTACAGCTTTTCAAGTAGAACTTATTTAAATAAAGCTTTTGTTAATAGAGTTTTTATAAATAGAACTTCTACCAAAAAAATTTTAATTGTTTGGTTGTCAATAAGAATTTTTATTAAAAATTTATGAAATTACTTTAATAAGTAAGGATTTTAAAGATATGTTAAGAAAAAGAATAAAACAAAATTGTCAAATATGTAGATGATATTTTAAATATTTTAATATTTAAAAAAAAAATTTCAACCTCTACTTCCAAAAGCTCAAAATTTGAGCTTTTACAAATAGAGGCAAAATAGCTTCTTTAAACTTCAAAAATTATACTAGAAAAATAACCAAACAAAAACAAAAATTATAATAAGAACTTATAGGATTAATTAAGCACTTATGATAATAAAATAAGTCATACCAAATAGGCACTTACTAAAGTGTAGGCTCATGATAATTTAAGATTGGAATAAAATTTGTGTTTTGATAATCTATTTTCAAGCTTTTTGTCCCTCCACCCACACAAAGAAACTCGTCCGTTGCCGATAATTTTGTGAGTTGTACATGAGTTTAATAATGAGAAAAAAATCTAGCTGGTATCCAATGACTTGCATTTTTTTTCATAATTATTTATATTTTAAATTTTAATCATAAATTACATTAAAAAATCTAATCATAAATATATGTAATCTAAAGTTATTACTCATGACATCTTCTTTCAAATTCCTAAACTTAACCTCACTACATGCCTTGCTCCTTGTATGGTTGTATGTGAGTGTGTATAGAGAGAGAGAAAGAGAAAGAGAGAGAGTTATTCTCCAGTAAAAATTAACAAAATGAGGATGTCTACTAAAATAAAAAAAATACAAATTGGAGACCATATTATTTGTTTGTTAGTTGTATTGAAATATGTGTTCTTTTATCTGGTCACAAGATGCAATCATTAGAGAATGATTAATATATATCAACCCTTTTTTGGTGCAAACACCCTTATTTTTTTTTTTTTTCATATAGACATATTTTTAAAATATATGGTTTAATAGAGTTATATTTTAATATTATTAAATCGGTATAATTTTATAATATATTAAAAAAATACTCTATTAAAACACATGATTTAACAACATATTCAAATTAAAAAATAATAAGAAATGCAAATTCTAAGGTGTTGCATTATACACACACAAACACACACTATTCACGATGACTGCAAATTCTGTTTGGTGAAGACTAATAACACAATCCCAAAAAAATTCAATCACCATCACAATAACTTCTTGTGTTATATTTCATTGATTTTAATCATAGCCGGATTTATAATTCATGGTTCATATTGCGCCCATTAACTTATGAAGAACAATTAAGGAGTCAATTATTTAATTTGCTTAATTATTTTCGTTCAACGACTCCGAGGCATTGCGCACTGTTAATCCTCAAACCTCACGTTGTAAAATTTGGAGGCATTACGTTTCATGGGCATTTGTGTATTATGTGAAATCGTTGTGTGAAAAAATAAATCTAAATATAGGTTTCAAGATTGAAAGAAAAAATGAGAAGGTAAATTCTGTTCGATGAAACAATAAGGAAGAAACGTAGAGTAAGAGAGAGAAGAATTAGGGGAATAGATAATTCATCCATATTAATTTATAATTTTTTTTAAATTAAAACATTATATGTCAGCTTTATTTCTAACTTTTGATTATCTATAATCTACTATATATATCTATATGTTTGAGCGCGCGTGTATATATATATATATATATATATATATATATATATATATATATATATATATATATATATATATATATATATATATATATAATAAGTTTTTAATAAGTAAAAATTTTATAATTTTTAAGTTTAATATTATTAATAGTTAATTTTAATTTGATTAATTTTACTTATTTTGCTTTAATAACTTGAACCCAATGATTACTTACTAAAGTTGAGTTTTTATTTGTTTAATTGATTGTTAATGGTAGATTGCCAAAATCTACTTGTTAAGATTTTTGGCAATACTTGTATATTGATTAAAAAATAGAGTAAGTTATTTACTTGTTAATTTTGTGGACAATACTTATACATTGATTAAAAGATGGAGTAATGCATTGATCTTAGGAATGATCATTTTCTACAACAAAAACATTTAGTATTCTATTGATATACTTTATGTATTTATTTTAATATTGAAACTTTAATTTCTCATTTACATTGATAAAATATAAAATTGAGTAATTTATACAGATTTTTTAGATGCGATTATAGATTTATAGTTTGAATAATATAATTAAAATTTTTGTGTGTTATTTAAAATATTTTTTAAATATTTGCGAGGTTAAATGTGAAAACTTGAAAAAAAAACCACAAATTATCTATAAGTTTAAGAAATATAAAAATCCATAGCAAATTGCCGGGTTGCAAGTCCAATTACCATCTTTCGTTGTTACCAAGGTGTATCATAGTCACTAGTTGAGGGGCTTGGGGCTTTTGCCAGTTTGCAACAGAGTGATGATGATCAAAGCTTAATGTCAAGGGCCACTCAAATTTACCACCAAAGAAGGCTAAATTGGTGTGTCAAGTTGCGCTTAGCAAAGGAGTGCTCAAAGTTGAAGTATGCTAAGTAGTAGGGTGCCTCAACAATGGGCCGCTTCATACATTAGCAACCCGTAATGCACTCAATCTCAAGCAGCCCAAGATTAAGCCTAAATCCGCAAACCAAAGTGAACAAGCCCGACTTAATTGTAGAATTCTCTACAACACTTTACACTTATAATTATCTAAATAATTCTATATTTGTATGTAACTAGACTTCTCTAGAATTTAGTATATATTTTTAGGCACATGCGCAAGTTGCGTGAAAGGCTCTATGACAAGGTAAGCCTCTCTATAAATAAGGCATGATACTTGCCATTTTGAACAACACATCACACACTAAGCACAAGTAACTCAAGTATACTTATAAAGCTTTTTTGTATTCTCTCTTACTAATAATAAAATTCTCTTTGGCTACATTATTCTCTCTTCTCTTTATCTTTCTTGCAAGCATCCTTGCTTAACTAACTTGAAAAATTCGATAGATTTATTTAGCAATAATTGTGCTAGAAAGTTGTCTAAATGTCAGACGAGTTGCTCCACAAAGTAACAAACTCGTGACACTAATCTTTGCAGATGGCCAATGTGAATTTCATCTTCCTCTTCAAGGACGTAAATTAGATTATTTGAGTTCTTTCTTTCAAGAGCTTTACAACTACACAAAACAAAAATCCTTTAATTTAAGTGTGTTTTTAAACGTTCAACTAACAAAACAGATTTACAAATTATCAATCAAAACATATAGGATGTATGAGCTATCTTCTCGATTAAAAGTGTAGATAACTTTATTGATTTTTTTTTTAAAAAAGAGAAATTATCCATCAAACACCTAATTTTTCACACTTCATTAAAAATACAAAAATCCTTTATTTTTTTACAACCATCCACTTAAAGTTTACAATATGTATCACTGCTCCACTCTCATCATAACAACATAAGGATATTTAACGGAACAATGGTCAAATGACTATTTTGTCCAACAAAATGTAAAATGACTATTTAATCCAAGCTAAAAATATGATTTTTTTTAGTTAGAGAAGGGTAATTGCTAAAAAAATTTTAAAATAATAAATAATTATCAAACAAAAATATTAAAAATAAATAATAAATAAATTAAATAATAGAGGTTACATATTAAAATAAATAATTATCAAATAAAAAATCTTAAAATAAAAAAATAAATTAGATAACAATATTTTTTTGGAAGAATTAGATAACAAATGTTAATAACCCTAAAACACCTTTTTCTACCCCACCTAAATCGGTTGCAGCCACTATTGCGGGCTTTTCACCAAGAACATCCATCTTCAATGTTTGTCTTCTTTTTTTTTTTCCTCTTATCATTTTGTCCCTTAGCCTAGCTACCTCCACTATCTTTCTACCACTTCCATCAGCACTAAGCTCTAAACTTCTTGAAGGTAAATGCCAAAGTTCTTGAAGGTGGGTACTCGAAACATGCCCTTAGGGCAGCCTCGTTCTGCCAGACCTAGAGGAGACACTTCTTGTTGTTGGCTTTACCAGTAGTCATCAACTATATTCTCCTCCAAACGAGTTCTCTGGAATCATATTTTTTCACAATCTTTATTACTGTTGTCCCCATAAATGCTCCTCCATCTTGATTTGGGTATTTGGTTTTTTAAATTTTGGTTTGGGTATATTTTGTGTTTTTTTTTTCTTTTTTTTTGGTTTAATTTGGGTATTAGGGGTAATATCAACACCAACAGCACGAGTTGCGGGTTGTTTTTGTTAGGGGAACACGTTGGAGTTTTGTGTGTTTAGTTTAAATGACAAATTTAATCCTGTGATGTCAGTAATATTCTAATGAAGTTAGAACAGAAGTGGATCATTGATAAACTTATAAACTTTAGGCAAAATTCTGCCAAAAAAATAAAGATATGTGTATTTTTAAAAAAATATAAAAAAATAGATAGATGGTAGATAATTACCCTTAAAGAAAAAAAGTAGTATTGTTGAGTTACTGTTTATGTAACTTACATCCCTTAATAAAACACATGCGAACCTTATAAATTGTTATTACTTTTTACATTATTTTCAAAAACTACAAGTTACAGTAATACTAATTTAGCAATTGCCAAAATAACAATAATAATAATAAATTAGATCCTATTTTGCCGTTGACTCATGGTTTAATGGTGTTACGAATGCCGACGGTGAAGATCCTTTTTTGTTTTATGTCCTCATTTATTAGCACAAATGCAAATAAAAGGCTGTTTCTTTTGTCGTTCGTGTGTATTTACTAGGGAGAGAGAAGGGGGGGGGGGGGGAGGACACGTAAGCGATCGAGACAATTAACAAAAGTAAAAAACTAGGCAACGGTAAGAGCGAGTATTAAAATCAAGCATGCTATTGGTGAACGCAATATCAACTTATTTAAATAGGATAAGAATCCTCTTTTATTATTTTTTTTCTTTTAATTTTTTTTAATAAAAATAAATAATTAAAATTAAATTTTAAATTAATTTTATTTATTATATATATAAGTAAACTAATTTTTTCTATTAAATTTAAAAGATTAAGAAAGATAAAAAAAAAAAAAAGACTAAAAAAGAATCTTGATCCATCCAAATATCCAAATCACAAAACACCGCCACCCGTCTGAAATCGGAAATCCTACTCATCTCTTCACGCATCTTTTCTCTATAATCATCACAACTGCTACCGTCTTTGTTTGGTAAACATAACTCCAACAAAACATCTTTCCCCTGCTAACTCGAAAATCTATAATTTCCATGGCAACCCAAGCAGGCCTCTTTACCCCAAGTATTAGCACCCCCAAGACAGGCAAGCTTCCTTTGAACCCATGGAAGCCAACCTCATCGTTTTCATTCACCAGTCCCAAACCCCTCACCCTCCCCATGGCTCAAAGAACCGTCAGAGCCACAGCCGCTGAAGAAAAAACCGAAGTACCCACGAAGGGGGCTCCAGTAGGCTTCACCCCACCGGAGCTAGACCCAAACACCCCATCCCCAATCTTCGGAGGAAGCACTGGGGGATTGCTGAGAAAGGCTCAAGTTGAAGAATTCTATGTCATCACATGGGAGTCGCCAAAGGAACAAATCTTTGAGATGCCGACTGGTGGAGCTTCCATTATGAGGCAAGGTCCTAACTTGCTTAAGTTGGCTAGGAAAGAGCAGTGCTTGGCTCTTGGTACTAGATTGAGATCAAAGTACAAGATCAAGTACCAATTTTACAGAGTCTTTCCTAATGGTGAGGTTCAATATCTTCACCCCAAGGATGGAGTTTATCCTGAGAAGGTGAACCCTGGTCGCCAGGGAGTGGGCCAGAATTACAGATCAATTGGGAAGAATGTCAGTCCCATTGAGGTTAAGTTCACTGGGAAGCAAGTCTATGACTTGTGAGATGCAGATGGTTGTTTAATCTCTTGTTTTATGTTATCGTAGATTCTAGTGTTCTTTTCTTTTCTTTTCTTTTTTAAATGTATCTTTTAAAAGTATTTTCAGGTGTTTAATTTTCCCCTGAAACGATGCTTACTCGATCAATTTCTTTTGTGATGATGTGTCACAGGTATTGTGCTCAGCAAAAAGCTATTCAGTTTTCTTCTACCCGATAAACAACGGCACAAAACATAACCAAAAAAAATTCTACAACGCTGGTTGCATATGGAGCGCCTAATTAAAACAAAAGCTCGTGTTTTGTTTTTTCGACAGAAGGAAGCCAATGACCGACGTATTACAAATAATGATAAATTGATAATAACAATGACCCACGAACAGAAATACCGGGAGCATCTATTATTTATTAATTCAAGCAAATAAAGGAGATTGTCTTCCGAGTTATTTACTTCTTTTTTGAGGTGAAGGTCTAGCTCCGTGGTAGCTCAGGATTTACGTACTGGCTTGAGTCACTCTCACTCGTGTGCTCGTATTAATTAAAAACAACAATAATAATTCAAGTAAATAAAGGACCCAGTGCGTCAACACATCTTGATAATCCCAGAAGGAAAAATAAAAATTACCGTAATTGGCTATCTGCGTCAGATTTGCGGCTATAGTTTTGCATTTGAATTGATTGAGCATTAAAAAGTAATTGATTTCTTCTACGTCGTCAACTTATGAGTTTAGCATGCTTCATTGTTCGTATATGCTAAGCATGGAGTGAGTGAACTGTCTTAGGAGCCATTGGTGCGAGCTAAGGTTCCGTTTGGACGATAGGATTGGATTGGATTAACTTTTAAGATTGGATTGAATTAGATTATATTAGATTACATTGAATTAAATATAGTGCTGTCTTTTGTTTGGTGCAATGTTGGATAGGATTTTAATATGTTGTCCTATGTTTGACATTTTGCAGGACTGGATAATAATAATAATAATAATAATAATAATAATAAGTATGAAAATTAAGTGAAATAAACTATTCTTAAATTTTGAAAATAATTTTTAAACAAAATTTGCTTTCTATAAATGAAATCAATTAAAAAAAAAAAGGTTGATTCAATAATATTTCACATCTCAATATGTAACTACCTACATAAACAATACTTACACTATATAACGGGGTTTTGCTTTCGGCTTGATAAAAGAGAAGAGAGGATTTTAATTTCACTAAATTTCTTATCCAACATAAAGCCACCTAAAAAAAGGATTAATAATCTCAAGATTATTGGATAAACAATTGGGCTTATTTTTTAATTTATGCAGCCAAACATGCCTTTGGATAGGACTAATATTTTTAATCCTAAAAATTAGCCTTATCCTCCCTTTGTTCAAGCAGCCAAACATAACCTAAAAGGATAGAGTAGACCTTAGAAGACTATATTATCATACCAATCAAAATAAATCAATACATGGCCCCCTCATTGACGTTGGCTTTAGTATAAAATACAATGAGAAATATTTAACAACTTGCAGAAGTTTCTAAAAATTATGATAAAATTGTAAAGATATACAACTTTTTAAAACAGATTTATAACATTTTTAGGTTCTATAGGTGTTGACGATTATTTTTGGTCAACTAGAAAATTGAATAAATGGGACGGTATAAGGAATAAAATATAGAGAATTTATGTAGTTAAGCACTTAGCTTGCATCTACAGAAATAAAAAGAGTTAATTTTTCTACTCAACTTTCTACTCAACAATGATTATAAAGATATCTTTTTTTTTTCTTCTCTTATCCCCTTTATACCTCTAGACCTCTTTACTTATAATACAGTTTTTGAATATCCTAAATCATTGCTAATTCCTCATTTTGGTGGAGGTTTTCTACTTAATTAAAATTTCATTTGGGGTTTGTATTTGTCTCCTTCTTAAAGTATGTTTTCAAAACTTCTATATTTTTTCCTAAGTTCCCAATTATGTTTTGTTTCCTATAGGCCCATACTTTTTTTTTTACTTTATATATTCCTTGGGCTATCCTTCCTTATCCAGCTTCACACTTCATGCTTCACTTTTAATTTTTTACTTTTTTATGGTTCCTACATCCTACTTCTTAGATACTAAATCTTGGTTCCTGAATCATACTTCCTTAATTCCTACTTCTTGGTTCCTAATTCTTGATTTTTAGTTTTTTGGTATTTTACTTTTTATGTATGCTTTTTAATTTTACGTAAACATATATGCTTTTTATTTATACTTTACGTGCAGTTACTTTGTATGCTCTCTAATTAAGATCTAATTGACCTTATTGCATGTTTTCCGGTTATGTTTCATGCACTTCTCTTTAGTTAATTATTTAATTTTTCATTCCTCCATACTCCATACTTTATACTCCATACGCCATGCTTCTATTTTAATTAATCATTTGATTTTCCATGATAGATTCGCATGCTCTCTTTGCTTGGTATCCATAGGAAAGGAAAAAACAAGAAATGAGCAAAACCAAATATTGGCGAGTCAAACTAAAAACTCATAATTACCTTATAAATAATGATTAGTGAGCAAATTATTTGATGCATCTTAATAAATAATTCAATTTGAGTAAAGAAAGCAGATGTTCTAAACTCATCTCGAGTAGTACGGAGGCCGGCGAGCTACTGAACCTCACAGGCCAAAATAACTCCACGTACACAGACACGTGTCACCAAACTGCTGCCCGTTCTCTCTCTCTCTCTCTCTCTCTCTCTCTCTCTCTCACACACACACACACACACACACACACACACACACACACACACACACTCACTCACACTCACACTCACACTCACAAAATTCCCAAAACAATCTCTCACGTCCGCGGTCCATCCTCTTATGGATGATGCCCTCTCCTCCTCCTTCTAGGTGCCTCAACATCAGCATCAGCATCATCTTCATCATCGACAACGTCAATGGCCAAGCGCCTTTGTTCTTCTTCAACCTCCCAAAACCCTAAGATCACCGCCAAACTTAACCCTTCGATGGACAATCTTCTAGAAACTCTTCTCAACCTGGCCGACTCTCCTCCTTCTCTCTCCATCGACGCATCCTTCGAGAGACTCCTCGACTCCACCACCGGCGATGAGGATCAGTCGCACCTCATCGACCGCGCCATCAAAGTCGGCTCTCTCCTTCTTGAATCCGCCAAACGCTCTGCCAGAAAACGCGCCTCGCATCACAATTCCCTCGCCTGGGCCCTACCCCCTGATCTCACCATCAAAGTAATGCTCTCTTGTTTCATTTGCTCTGTAATGTTCCTCAATTTGACGGTTTTATATTGTGAAGAAGACGCTTTTTGAATTTATGTGATATCGGTGCTATCTACCTGCTATGTGCTATGTGCAGGTGTTTTCTATGCTTGATACTCAAAGCTTGTGCCATGCGGCGGCGACGTGTTCGATGTTTAACAAGTGTGCTATGGATCCTTTGTGTTATGCTAATATTGACTTGAGAACGGTTGTCCCCAAGGTCAATAACGCTGTTGTGTCTACTATGATCCATCGAGCTGGAAAATCCCTTCAGTAAGAAATTTTTCTGTAAACAAACTTTATTTGTTTTAGCCAGTCCTGCCTGATCCTATTTTTATTGTGCTTGCCGGCCGCATTGGATGGAATTTTACCCTCTAATCCTATGGGTAAACTATCAGTTCCACATGCTTTGTTGTGAATTGTCTCCATGGCCTGGTGGTGAAATCTATGTGCCTATTGCTTTGTGTACTTGTCTAGTTTCTTGCACTAGTCATGATGACTTAACTAGTTTCCTTTCTAATTAGAAACTTTGTCTGCAATGTGCTTAAGTTGCTTGGTTACCTGCCATATCGCCACGTCTCCAATGGTTTCAGAGAGTGCTTCATTTCAATCGGCAGTTGCTTTTTCCTCTTGGGGAAAAGGAAAAACAAGAAAGAAATGCACATAAAGATGTGAATCTTCTGGTATCTTTGTATGCATCCGTATCATTTCAGATTGCCAGCCTTTTTTGAAGGCGAAGTATGGTAGTGCTGGTTCTCTTATTAGGAGATCCTGCAAAATCTTATTCATTATAAATAAATTTAAAGTTAGCCTGGGAACACTCTTTAGTTGTTGTTGACTGAGTATTCTATTCATGAGGAACGATATAGTTGTGCAGGTAACTCGTAATAGGCTGTTTTCTTCTGTGGTTTCCTGCCCTGACTTTTTATATGGTTGTACAGGTCTCTTAAGCTTGGGATAGTTCCAGGCCCAACAGCATCACCTTGGTCTTGTCAGTCATTGGTGTATACTATCAGGAACTCTGTAGATGTGTCAAGCTTCTCTTGGAATGATAAAAAGACCAGACAGGGAAAAGAGTCGTTCATTCTTACAAGATCCTGCTTAAATCCATTAAGTGGGGAAAGTGGCGCTGCTGGGTATGTGCTAGTACAATTGACTTGCATGTAATGTGGTACTAAGTTTTTTACTTCTGAATATTTGTTTTCTATACATGAAGGTCGCGATTGAGAAGGTTGCACCTTTACAACATTGAAAGAATGGATAATGCATCACTGTCTATGGCATTGTCTGCATGCCCATCTCTCCTTGATCTAGAAATTGTTGGCCTGTAAGTTTCTTTGGGCTGGGTTTTGCTTGTATACATTTCCTTTGGTTTTAAGAAGGTTGCACCTTTAGATGTTGAAAAAATCGATAATGCATCACTGTCTATGGCATTTTTTGCCTGCCCATCTCTCCTTGATCTAGAAATTGTTAGCCTGTAAGTTTCTTTGGGCTGAGTTTTTCTTCTTTACATTTCCTTTGGTTTGAGGATATCTGAAAAGGATAACAAGCAAACTTTGGTCATCTAAAAGCTATAATAAGCAGCCCATAACATGATATGTATAGAGGTTTGGAGATATTCATAATTATTCTGGATGCTTAGCCTGTGCATCCGTCTGATTATCTTAAGGAAATTTTGCTTATTTCATCTATGCTATCTGTTTTTGGTCTTCTTGTTTAATTTATTTTTTTCCTTTCCTATTTTTTGTGAGATATATGGTGGAAGATATTATATCTTCTGGACCTTTTCATCCCATTTAAATGGCCTACCTTTTTCCAGTTTCATTGAGTTTGTCTGGAACATTTACGTTATTATTTTATGGACTATAAATTTGTAACTCTTTAAATTAGCATGACTTTGTATCAGCAACCTTTTTGGTTTGGCACGTGAGTGCGTCAGTCTGGAGCTGTATGTCATCTTCTTATTGGCCTTTCTAACCATCTTTTCTTCTTATCTAGTGACAGATTGTTTTTATTTGTTTTCATTTTTGGAGCAGTCACGTTGAATTGAGGCAAACATTGATGTCAGTGAGCATGAGCTGTCCCTTGATAGAGCGCTTGTTTTTTGAGTCTTCGAAAACCGGTGCAGTATCTTCTTCTTGAGAATTTACAGCTTGGTGCACCTAAAATATTTTTCTTACCATGCTTTTGTTTAATGTTAGGAAGAGATGACAGTTTGAAGTCGCCGACCTGTGTTGATTTTGTGAACAATTGTCCAAATCTAACATCTATGGCTCTTAGAGGTTTTAAGCTGCCAGATTATAAAATCCGCATACTTCTCAAGGTACATTCCCTGAAAAAAAAAAAATGATATCAAGGTTTTTCTAGTAATTCTTTCATTTTCTGAAATGTTTCTATGCAATGCAATGTGAACTGTGAAATTATGTAAACAACCCGTGTTCTGATTTTCTTCCACGAGTTAAAAAATGCAGCAGTTTAAGATTTTTTATTGAAGATATTAAGCATTGATCTCTAATAAGTATATGTTGGTTACTATCTTAATGAAACAAAAACTTAGGTAAAGTTAAGAGAAGTGAGCCATTGCTTACAAAACGTAATTTGTTACTACATATTTTGACTATTATGTTCAACTGTTTTAGTATTCCTACTTTTTGACATCATTCTTGGAGCTGGGTAGGGTTGCATCTATTTGGCCTATGATGTCTGTACAAAACTGGTGCTTAAGTAAGAACCACAGAAAAAAAAAGTTTGCCCCCTCTTTTGGGGTGTTGGACTGGGGGGTTGATGCACACACCTTCTTGAGTTGCCCTCAATCTTTCTATTTACTTTTGCAGGGACTTCGTAAGCTAAAATATGTTGATTTTTCAACATCTTACTCTATTACTGGAGCCTTTTTGAGGTATGTGTGTCTCGTATGGACAATACCTGCTGACAATTCCTTAATTTGATTACATGAAGCATCTCTTAATTGCACCACCTCATAAAGTTATCTGTTAAAAATTATTTGATGTTAGGAATCTTGGAAGTGGGACTGGGGGAAATCTGCTAGAGGTTTTGATTTTGCGAGATTGCATGCATCTCAAAGAGGTGAGGATTTTGGTCTCTCTCCCCTCAAACAAACAAAACAACTTCCTTCCCTCTCCATTCTCTGTCTGAAGTTCGACTGTCATGTAGGTGGAAGTTGCTCGGTTCTTAACAGCAGTTCTCACAGGAGATTTTAAGTTCCTTCGACATCTTGTGGGTAGATAGATATTGTTTAGATATCATATTTTTTCCTTTTGTTGATTCTCACTTTTGTTCTGACCTTCTTGCAGGACATATCCAACAGGGAAGGTTTAGCTTCTGAAGGTGACTGGTATGACAGATGTTTCAATTCAAGGTAATGTTTCTGCTTCTGGATTGGCCGTGCTGTTATAAATTCATTGTTTTTTATCAAATTTCGGTGCATGTTATGCAGGATCATTCCTTTAAAGGAGGTCTTGGAAGAAAGGCCTGATATCTGTGTGCTGGCTGAGTTTCCATTGGAAGGAAGGTTCGTTTTTTCTGAAAGTTTTATGGTTGAGATTCAAACTTCATTCTGTTCACTAGAGAGAAAAAGAAACAAATTGATGATCGGATTTACATTGGCCGCTATTGTTTTGGATAATCGGTTCTGCAGTTTCATCGACATTGAGCAAATGGTTGACAGTGAGTTCAACAGCGAGATCAGCCTGCCATCGCAGCTGAGTAGTCGTACTTCAGATGATTTGTTGCTTATGAGTTGTTCAGAAAGCAGCTACAATAGTGATCATGGTAGCGGGAATGAGGAGGGTCAGGATTCTGGTTATGTAATTTTCGAGGAGAGCTCAGATGAAGTGGACTTTTTGACAATTTAGGTGAAATACTAAAGCATTGCCCAGTCGGAATTGTGTTGCTACCCAACCAATTAGGTATTTCTCTCTCTCCCTTTCTGCCATGCCACACTACATCCCACCTGTCCACCCTCTTCTATCTACTATTGTAGGCAAATAGTAGAGAGACAACAGGTTACATTTAACTGCATAGTACACAAATTGTTACTTTACCTTGGCTTAAATGTAACCTGTGCAATTTGTGTGTGGGCATGGTGTGTCTATTCCTATAAATCAGAATGCTTGAAATCGTTATTGTCATCAGATTTAAGCCAATTGCTTCTGTATTTTCTTCCCATTGTAAGGGATTTGTGTTTGTGGTGTCAAAATGTCCAATTTGATTCACTTCATGCATACTGTTCTAGTTTTTAATTGAGTGTTTCATATTATGATTCCTTCCCTTTTGTATTCCCTGACAACACACTTCACTATTAACGTGAACATCAGGCAGGGATGGTTTTATAGAGCACAGGATGGATTGAAGACTGATCATCAAATTGAATATTTAATTATGGACATCTCATGTGTGTCTGCTATATTTGATGCCTGTGGATTGGTAAGTGGCACTGTTGCAGTAATTTCCCAGTTTGGCCAATTAGAAGCGAGGTCCACACTTACTGAATATGCAAGTGTAAAAGCTACAAGATGTTTTTTCCTTTTTTGCCGTCTAGTTAATTTATTATGCCAATCTCGGATGTTGATTCTCCAAAGAGTAATTTGTATCTAATATCAAGAATGAAATTTGCTTTGTCAATCACGTAGCATAACTGCATAGTAAATGCCAGCAAAATCTGACTTGCTTGGATTTTTGATAATATATCCTTGCAATACCTCTGGCAAAAAAGTTCTCTCTGCCGAAATGATTTATCTGTGCAATGCATATATTGAGAGTCCAGAGCAGCAGATAGCTCATGCAGTCATGCTTGGATATCCCAGTCCAGTGTTGACGGTTCTGTGATGTCGTAGGCGATTGTTGTTTCGTGTTGAAGGAAAGAAGTCCCAACGTAGGCGCGACATCAAATTTTGTAACTTCGCCAATGCTTTCCTCCGTAGAAGTCAGTGTCATAAAACATGACTGCCTGATGGGGCCAATTGCCGATGGTAAGGCTACCATTCCAACAATTAATCCCGTTCAATGATTACACAGTGATGCTATTTACACAACATTACATATAAAATTACGAGTCACACTATTAGCACCTCTCAACAACAATCCTATTGAAATTTCTTTTTGAATTATATTCTATTTAATATTAAAAATATCCTTCTTTTTAAATGAACACTTTTTTATTTATGAATTTTTCAGTTACTAAGAATTTTTTTACTCTTTCTGTCTTAATATTTTTATTCCTCTCTTTAAATTTTTTTTATTATTTAATTTTTAAAGAAAAAATCTAAAAGAAAAAAAAAAGAAAAACATTATACTAAGAAAATAATGAATATTTATGGATACAATTTTATCTTACTTATAAATTTTGAGTTCAGCAGTTAGTTTAAAAATTCTTAAAAAATTATTAGTGACAGGATAAAATTTTATTTAATTTATTTTTTCAGTATGTTGTATTTTAATTAAATTATTAGTTTATTGTAAATTTTTTTTGCTTAGAGAAATATTCTTTATATTCAGATTATTTTAATGATAATAAAAAAAATTATGTTGTCTAAGTAAAATAAAATAAAGGAAAAAAATAAAATATAAATGACTTAATTTTATTTATATTTATCTTTAAAAGTAATTGTAATATAATAGAGATTTTATGATATTAATGAAGGGGTGCCAATAATCCAACTCTAAAATTACACAAGATCACTAACAAGAAAAAGCACTTTACAGCAAAATAAATTCGTTCACTTTCAGTAATTTTGTGCGTTAATGTTACGTATAAATACAGGTACAATGACCGTGATGTTGTGCAGGATTTGTCTACTAGTCCCAATTGATTATTAATGAAAGGGGCCGGGCAGGAATGGGACCCAACAGATTAACCGCCATGATTCGGGTAACGGGTCTTTAAACAGAAGTACTTGTAGCGTTCAATACTATTAAACAAACTAAGGAGCAACTTCTGAAGAAATTGACGCCAGCCTCCAATCAATGGCCGCAGCCCAAACGCCACCGTATAAACCGTACCGCCATTTTAAAACCCTGACGGCGCATAGCCGTGCCGTCTCGTGCGTAAAATTCTCCAACGATGGAACTCTCCTTGCATCGGCTTCTCTCGACAAAACCGTAATAATATGGTCAGCATCGTCACTGGCTCTTGTCCACCGGCTTGTCGGTCACTCGGAAGGCATATCGGACCTCGCCTGGTCTTCCGATTCGCACTACATATGTTCGGCCTCCGATGATCGCACCCTACGGATCTGGGACGCACGCGCCCCTTTCGACTGCCTCAAAACCCTCCGCGGCCACTCCGACTTCGTCTTCTGCGTTAACTTCAATCCGCAATCGAATCTGATCGTGTCGGGTTCGTTCGATGAATCAATTCGCATTTGGGAGGTGAAGACGGGGAAGTGCACGCGCGTGATTCGGGCGCATTCGATGCCGGTTACGTCAGTGCATTTTAATAGGGACGGTTCGCTGATAGTGTCGGGGAGTCATGATGGAACTTGTAAAATATGGGACGCAGGTGAAGGCACGTGCCTGAAGACGCTCATTGATGATAAGGATCCTGCTGTGTCCTTTGCCAAATTTTCTCCCAATGGCAGGTTCATTCTCGTGGGCACCCTCGATAGCACTCTTGTAAGATGTCCTCCCCTCTATCTAATTTTCAATCAATTCTTCTATTCCTTTGTTATCTTTTGATTGTTTTGGTTGCTCAATACTGCAAATTTGGAATAAAAGATTTAGATTTTTGAAAATTTTAGAGAAGTCCATAATAGTTTTAAAAAAAAAAATTAAATGTGATTAACTGTTAGTTAGAATTGAAAAGATTGCCGAGAGATCTTAATCGCACTCAGATAGATGCAGCCATGGGTTCAGTGAAGAATATTGAGTTTCCCTGTAGTGAGAGTGTTTTTCATACTTGTATATGACTGTGTTACAATTTAAAGTGCTTTCAATCACATAATGGATAGTTCAACTTTGGCTTTTCATTTATTTCCCCATTTCTCCTGTGTGCAGAAGCTGTGGAATTACTCAGCTGGGAAGTTCTTGAAAATTTACACAGGTCACACAAACAAAACATACTGTATCACATCTACTTTCTCCGTAACAAATGGGAAGTATATTGTTAGTGGATCCGAAGACAATTGTGTCTACGTATGGGATCTGCAGCAGAAAACTATGATTCAAAAGCTTGAAGGCCACACTGACTCTGCAATTTCTGTAACTTGTCATCCCACTGAAAATAAAATTGCTTCTGCTGGTCTAGATGGTGATAGAACAGTGAGGGTTTGGGTTCAAGATAGATAAATCACTTATAAGGACATGGATTGTACGACTTGTAGATGTGGCCTCTGAATATAGCTGTTTTTACATAAATTTTGCTTTACGGGTATTCCTGATTTAGGGTATTATGATTGAATCTGTATTGCATTTTGATGTTGTTATTCTAAAGGTTCTCCCACATAGCTGGTCTTATGCATGCATCAAATTCCTAAGTTATTCGAGTGTAATTTGTGCCTGACACTAGAAGGTCTTACCTGGACCATAGGAAGAGTAGAAGTACATGTTCCTCCACTTCAAGTTGTTTCAATTTCCTTCTTAGAGATTACTTTCATTATTTATCATGTGAGGTCAGCCATATGTCTTGTTTGCACCTGCTTGATATTGGCAGAATGCACATTAGTGGAAACATTTTGTTCGGAAAAATTCAAGCTAAATGGATCATGGAGAATGCTTGGCAAGTTCCAGTGGCAACATGGAAGATTGCAACTCATCAAGAAACAGAAAGCAATGTCATAATCATCTATGAGATCTATTGATGATTTTTTGAAATGTGTTGGCTTACAAAATGTATTTCATAAAATAGCTACATTGAAAAGGCTTTGCAGCTAATTACAACATCTCATGAAGAGGATGATCTGAATATCTGATACATTGAGTGTTTAAATTAATTATTGGCTTCTTTCTAAACCAAATGTGTCTTCAGTACCATTCCTCACCTTCTTTCTTCTCTCCGCTATCATATCTGCATATGCCTGACAAAGGAAAAAGAAAAAATTATGATCCAAAAGACCCCCAGAATGGCAACCATTGACATATATTTAGCTGCAATTTTCCATTATAAACCATAAAAGCAAATAGAAGTTATTCCCTATAAGAAAGTGTTGCAAGTTGCAACATACAATAGTACCATGGCCTTACAAAAACAATATTGCTTAATTGCATATTCTTGTAAATAAAAAATGGTCCTAAGTCGTAATACCTTGCAAAAACAACTTCAGTAAATGTCAAATCAAGCTTAAAATTCATATAATCAGATATAGAAGTACTTAGTCATGCTTATCAAACAGTTCTTTAATGCCTTGGAGTGGCATTAAGAAAAAACACATCTAGAGCCTTGAAAAGAATGTCTTTATAATACACAAGATGCCAACCATTTATTTGAAATTCAAAGGCTAGAGCTCCAGCGTTTACAATTCCAAATGAACGATGAATAATCCAAAAAGGAAGGTTGTAGGGTACTCGATCATCAATTATAACATCAATAAACTAAAACAGGAATGCATAATCAAGCATAAACTACAGAAAATTCGTTAAGCAGATTAGCTTGTGATTGGTTAGCTGGTAACTTAAATATGAGAAAAATGAACAAAAGAATAGTAGCAGTAGGAGATTCTTGTACCTTAGGATAAGAGTACAGAAATATGTACCACCAAGTGCAAATTATAAATGATACGACTGTTGAAGCTAAGAGAGAATGAAAAATGAACCAGCTACAGACAATCACCAATGCCCCAGTTAACACTATTGTCCACGGCTGACACCTAGCCATGACCCCAAGAAACAAAAAATAAATAAGAATAAATTGAAACATGAGAAGGGAAATCAAATTCAATAAATGTGTTATGCACACAAAGTTGGAACATAAAATATAAACTGTCATGTGTCCAAGTTTCACTTTCACATGACAGGATGATTTATACAGGGCTATCCCTATCTGCATCTCACATTTTAGTAAGTGTAGACTGTGTAGCAAGCACTACTCAATCGAACTATGTTACAAAACAAGTCTAGGCCACCAAAAATAGTGCTGCCAACACATGTATATGAGATTATAGGCACTTTCAAGTGTGAATCACTTAAAGCAAGTATGCTACTAAATTCATAATTTTGGAAACTAAAAACGTAAAATTGATCTGTTCTATAAAAAGGCAGATTGTAAGTGCCATCAAAACCCACCACGTAAATCAAACCAAGTAAAATCTATAATAATTCAGATAAATAATCTGCTACAAGTTACTCCAAACATCCACTAACAACAACTCCAAACAGAAATAGCAAATTTATGAATTATTAAAGTTAAAAAGAGAGACGAAAAAAAAAACAGAAACAGAATAAATAATTTTTTAAAGGAAAAAAAAAAAAAAAGGAATGCAAAGAAAAGGCTCACCAGGAAGGCTTTGTATCCCAAACAGAATCATACTCAAGAGAGAGGTGGTTGAGATAGCCATCCATGTCATCAACGATGCCGTTTTCATCCACAAACATGGACTTATTTTGGTCACCGGAATTCGCTCCAAACACTACAGTTTTGTGGCCAAGTTTTACCGTTTTGAGTTCGCGCGAAGAAGAACAAGAAACATGAGGCCGTAAAATAGAGTTCGAGAAATGGGTTTTTTGTGAAGACGAGTCATGGGATCTCATTCTCAGTGAACAACATACCGAGACTGAGAGAGGCAGAAGAGATAGAGTTCCCATTTTTGTGGAATTAAAAATAATAATTAGTAATTAATTTAAATTTTAAATTCAGCAACAACTGAGCAACGCCAACGCGAGGCACTTGAGAAAAGGCGATGGGGAGGCAAAGGCATGCGATTCGTTCGTGACAAAGAAAACGTTGTCGTTTTACAGGCGGGCATAGGGGAAACTGCCAAAAAAATTCACTTGAAATTTTTATTTATAAATTTGCGCACGATAAATTTTTTATTTATGTATAAGGACCTGTTCGGTCTTGAAATGATAACTTTTTAATAATGATGATTTTTTTTTTCTTTTTCCACCAAATAGAATTCAATTTTAATTTTTCTTCGGCGAGAGAAAGATAACAAAATAATAGGAATCCAATTGTAACTTTATATTAGGAAAAAAGAAAAAAAAAATTGTAGCTTTGAATTGGTCCCTCGCCACCAATTGTTCAATGGTAAAAGCGGGCTTGCTCTTCGCTAAATTCAGATTAATGGCTGCCCGATGAATCATGTTAAAACATATGAACTTTATCACATATATATTAAGAACAACGGAAGCTGTATTCACATTACCATTACTTATCTTTCCAATTCCTGAAAGAATTCGCTTTCCTTTTGTTTTTTTAGAGTGAGTTTGCGGCAGCGGTTGTGTTAATTTCTCGGTCGTACTTGTCGACATTTAAAAAAAAAAATTAATAAAACACACGGGATGAAATTTGTTAATCTTTTACATCACAATTCTGATTCGTACATGCCTCGGATTATTTTGCAGGCAAAGACACAGATTGCGAAGAATGGAAACAGACCCCTATGATCCCTTCGACCAGAATTTGATAAAACAATTGAACAATAAGATAATAGACGAGCCTGTTGAGTTTCCGGATCTGATCACAACTGAGATAAATGATCACCACCCGGCGGACTTCTTCCCAGGTTCGCTTCTCCGAGCGTTTGCATCTCTTTCAACAATGTCCTACTCACAAGTGGCTGTCTGCAATTAAAATAATCTGCATTTACTAACGTTCTTGCTAAATATGGGGATGAGTTTCTAAAGGATTTATTGCTCGCACAGAAGGAGGAGACAGAGATCGGGAGAAGGGATGCTATGTTTTGACACCCAGGCACCTGCTCTATGGACTAACCTGGCTTCCAGAGCGGCGAGCAAGGAATGGCTACTGGAAGCCTTATGGATACATTGACGGAAGAATCTTTGGAGCGTGCGGGAAGCTAGTGGCCATAAAGCAATCATTTACGTTCTATGAACCGGGCGAAAACATCGGCAGAAAAACAGACTGGAACATGACTGAATACAGACTGCTGAAGCATTCCTGTACGAGTGCGTGTGATCACACCAAAAGAAGGGTAATTCTTTTATACTTTCACACACAATTACTCTATTATAACAATGTTCTATGATTTCCAAGCTAGAGACGAAAAACACACTAATATAAACAATTATTGTTCAGCAAAAAGAACAAATGTAATCAATAATTTGCAAAATAAACAAGGACAATCACTAACTAGGAATTAGACTTGCACCTTACACTCAAGCTGTTGCAATAAAAACTGAGTTGAATAGGCTTTTAGAATAGGGCTTTTATTCTACCGTAACAAATCTTACTGCAAGTTCTAAAACTCGAGTGAACTACTTTTCCGCTGTCCTGATTACTCTCATCACTGTGTTTTCTTTATATTTCAGCTGGATAGCTGGGTTCTATGTAAAATCTACTGGGAGAGTGAAATAGTAGTAAATCAGGATTTCTCTGACGAAGAGGAAGAGTGATTAGCACATTTTGTCTTAGAAGAGATGTTAGCAAATTGACAGGCTTTCGACAATTTTGGTGCTTCAAGTTAGGTTCTTGGCAATTCCTGTACATCAATACACAGAAGCTCTGCTTCAAAGTTACTTGGTTACTTTACAGGAATCTCCAGGGAGATTTTTGTAATCAGAGAACTATGAACCTATTCTCTGTGATATGAAAATAATAGCTCACGAGTTCAACTTTTAAGCATATTCAATTACGAATAAGTGGCTATTTCTTTGCACTCCAAAAAAGTAAAAAAATAACAGCAGCTATTTCTTTGCACTCCAAACAAAAATAATAATAATAACAGCAGCTATTTCTTTGAGCTTATTAAGATATAAATTATAAAGAATCCATAAAACTTTATATCTAATCAGAGTAACTTGAAATTCTTGGATGCAGAACTCAGAACCTCTATTCAATCCCATACTAAAATCTAAGCGAGAAACAAACAAACAGACAATTAGCTACACCTGTTGAATTGCTCTCATGCGGATTCTGGAACAATTTAGTCTGCATCAGTCACATTGAGGGTTGACACCCCATGGTAAACTTTTAAATGCCTGCTGCAACAAGGTTCTTGATCAAGTTAATGTCTGTCATCCTTTGCCTTTGAGCAAAGGCTCAACTTCTTGGAAAGATAATCGTAATAATCATTGTTAGAAAAAGAGATCTTACTGGAATGCTTCTGGAAGACACAACATTGGTGGGGCTCGCAAATGTAAGCAGATTTTTGAAAACCTAGATTTAGAGCATTTCCCATGGAAAGTAGAAAAACGTAAAAAGAATGATTGGCTAAAGCACCAAGATATGAAGAGCAAATCATAAAACAAAAAATCTAGCTAAATATAAGTTATTGGAGGAAGAAATAAGGCAAAAGAAATTGGTAAATTTATAATCACATAGTATTCTATCTCATTCACACTGTTTATGAAGATAACCACAGAAGTATTTGCCAACACTAAAGCACTGAACCTACACTTCTATTCATTCTTCCACGCATACAACAGCAATGAGAAACCAAGACCTTGTAATTGGTTATCTCTAAACTGCTGGGAACAAGACCAGGTCAATACAGATGGATCAAAGACAGAGTGGCTTGCCCAAAACTTCTCAGCAGAGAGGCAAGTTTGGAACATGAAAACAGCATTACCCATAGCATTACCAAATAGCCAATTATGAACATCCCAAAACACTTCAACTGGGAGACCATCCACCAGAATTGTGTGGTTACCTCGGAACTTCCACTTCAGCCTCTTGACTTGCATCACTGTCTTACTGTCAATACGGATCACAAGACAAGGGTCTTTGACATCGATAGTGTCACACTCAATTGTGACATCATGTGTCTGCCCCTTGTCACAAAATTGAGCCTTGGCGCCATAAAACTTCTTACCAAAAATATGCTCTCTCTTGGCAATAAAAATGGGATTTGAATTGATAGGGGCAGCATCGATCTTCCTGTATGCTTCCTTCTTTAAATCACCGAGAAGTAAAACCATTTCTTGATTATATGCAACAGCTAAATAATACCCCTCTACTGGCTCAGGCCCGGAACCAAATCTAGCACCAGAAAAATCCCAATATATATCAACTCTACTAGAATCTACCTCTAAATTTTTAGAACCTTTTCTCTTAGAGAACAGCCACGGTTTTATTTCAACTTTACAGAGGCATTGATTAGTCGAATCATCGACTGCAACACAAAGGCCTTGCCCCATGAGATTCTTTGTCCAAGTAACATTAATCAAGAACGAACGACCACGTAATTTGCACTGATAAACACATGCAACCAGATTTTGAGCAGCTTTTGTTGCACCAGATGATGAGGATGATGATGAATCAGCAACTTGAACCCCATTTTCACCAAAACAAGAAGGAAAGTCCCTCATATTTATATCACCAAATATTAAACAAAATTCTTTCTTGCTGATTCCTCTCTAGTCTCTACTTGGACTGGCCAAAAAAAAAAAAATTAATAACTAGATCAAAAGACAAAATTCAAGCTTAGTATACAGAGAAAGCTCTTGCACCTCAGTCAATTGAAGCTGAACTCAAAATGCTCTAAGGACAGCTTCTCAACACTTCAATCTGATCTGGGTGTTGCATTTTGGAAGCATACAGCTGCAGGTGAAGGAGACAAAGTGAAAAGTGGACTGAGATTTGCTTCACTGTCGATGTCTCAGCTATATCCACTTCAAAAAAATTATAATAATATTGGAATAAAACTAACAAAAATTAAGAGAGAGAGCGCTCTCGGGTCACATGGGACTGTTAGTTGAAGAAATGGGACTTAAACGATGAAAACTCAGAACTGGTTATGAGCTGGAAAAAGACTGGGTTTCTAATACTAGTCTAAAGAAAAGCAAAAGGCATCTCACGCCTTCTCTCTCACACACACACAATATTTATATATATATAATCTTTCTTCTTTGTCCATAATTAAGAGAATCATTATGGGCTTGCGCTTTAGCTGACACAACACATTACACATGCATTATCACGCAACAAACAACAAACCACAAACCACCGCTTAAAGAAAAGGCCTAAAACGCCAACTTTTGAAACTTCCCTAGCCATGGAATTTTTACTTTTGTGTAGCTAGCTGTATATCATCAGCATCACACACTTTGGCTATCGAGACAAACGTAATTATGGAGGAAAGCAAAAAAGAAAAAGAAAGGCAATGCCAATAATATAATAATAGATTATTGTTCTAGTTTTTTTCATTATCTTTTTTTCTGCCCTCTCAAGGTTTCATTATCTTGCATAATTGACTGCAGTGATTGCTCTTGCTCTTTTTTCTTTAATAATACTGGTATAATAATAATAATGATAAAAAAAACAACGTACAATGGTGATGTTTAAAATGAGCATTTTATATCGCATTTACCAAGTATTTTCAATCTCACGTCCAATGCTACCAAAAGAAAAGAAATATGAACATACCAATTTCTTCAAATTGGAAAAGTGAAAATGCATGCTTGAGTTATGGCGTGGCGCGTGCCTTGGTGGTGGTCCACTCTAACTCACAGGCACCGATTACCTATTGAGTTATGGCCTACTCTCTAAACTCTAAAGGTGAGTGATCTGTGACGCGGTTAATTTCATTCAGAGTCCTTCCAATTTTTGTGAATATTGATTAAAACTCTTTGTTTTTCCTTTTTCTTTTAACGCCAGACTTTTGCGACATCAAAATTGATGATTATCTTTACAATCAGCGGTTTGAGTTTATGTTAATGAGAAACAAAAGGGGTGTGAGCGAAATTAATCGTTCCCAATCCAATGCCTGTTTTTGGTACTCATAATTGATGCACAAACGATTAGCCGTGTGAATGGCCATAGGTATTTGGACCATGATCGATCGAATGATAAAAGGCAGACAATTTAAATTTGGGTTTTTTAATCATCTTCAAATCTGGACCAAACCTCGTGGGGTTCGGCGATGAAGATGATGCTCATTTTCAGGCATGAGATGATGGTTATTAAGATCTAAGAGAATTATCAACGTGTATAATTAAGAGAATGCTTCGGCTTCTAATGGCATTGGGCAACAAATATAGCAAACGCTTATCCCTAACCAAGTCCAGACAAGACGCTCAAGAAGCTACATCTGTAACTTTTCTGTCTCCGTAATACGTAATTTTCACAGTTTGGCGTTTTATTGACCCATATTGGCCCCATTTCCTCTCTTTATATCTGTTCGTGAGAAAATAATTTTAAAATATAAATGCACGAAAGCAACTTGTTTGAGTATCAAATCTTGGGAAGCAAATATCTAATTTTAAGAAAAATTCCATCACAACAAACTCTCAGCCATTGTCAATAAAATATGGAAGTGCAATTACCTGAAAAACATATCGACGATCGAGATCAGGACCCCATTAAAAATGAATTCTTCGCGAGGAAATTGAAACCGCGATGGCAAAAGATCAAGAAACCAATTCCGATTGAGCAGGGCACGTATACAAATCTAGTAAGGTAGAGTAATTACGGCCTATCATGTCTTTCACGTAGGATCCAGAAAACGATGGCTGGATTCTGAAGAGTCGTTATAATATTCTTTGACATTTAGTTCAGATTGTAAGCGAAAGGGTTGGTGTCAATCAAGGCAAGTAGCTTTTATTATTATTGCGGTGGTTTGTTGTTTGCCCCCTCTAACAGAGCAACCATTAAAATATCTTAACCACTGCAATTATCGATACAGAATCCGTTTTGTTAGATCACATTATGAGACCAGAACCGAGATTAAGACAACTCTTCCTAACCCAACCCTTATCCATGTGCCGAAAGCTCCAATACCCAAGTTATCTATGGTTTCGCGACCCACTCCTATGGATTGGTCAGCGTAACATCAACATGCTACATGCCATATATTACACGTCATTTCGAGTCACCATATTTCATGGAAATTATTCATCATGAGTTGTCCTAATCACGTTGTTGAGTCTGTGGTGGTCAAGTTCGCTTATAAGTTGCAGTGAATATTGCTAATGATGGATCCGAAGAATGATGTTTGTTATTTTTTGTGCAGAATAATTTTGGTGCCGAACCTACTTTTTACTCGAAGAAGAGTTGAAGATAGTGTTGAAGATAGTGTTACCAATACTTCCTCCTCACACTTTTTTTAAGCAAGTTTACTGTTTTATTATAATTTTAATTAGTTCAGAAGCAAAGCAAATTGATATTATTGCTTGAAATGACTGTTATCAAATCCAATATATGGGCAAAACTGCAAAAGCAGGAGAGTTTAATTTCATTGAATGTGGTCAAAAGGAGGAGAATTTGACTTCAGCCATTAATTAAGCAACCGCTTGAGAGCCAAAAAATCATTTTTCCCTTGCAAAACAAGACTTCGGATGGAAATTATGAATTTATCGCAAGTTAATGGAGATCAATAGAAGTTTTAGCCTGTGGGCTTTGTAAAGCGGCGTTCATGGATGGAAGGTCTATTTTAAATATCTATCACCACGTACAAATTATTTTTAATATAGAATAACGTTAGAGATTTCAACGTTTGAGTTTCAATAAAAATTTCAATTTATGTGACAGTTAATTAATTTATTTATCATCAGTGTTATGAGGAGTTATCCCTTTGTTATTAAGGAGTAAATCCTCTTTGCCTTTAATTGTAAAACACTGCAACATATTTGGTGAACTTCCGTAAAAAGTTTGAAAACCACATAACTCATAGCAAATAGCATAAGAATATACATCTGCTTTTTGCATAAACAGCTGATGCTGAGCATTTCATTTTAATGTTGGTTTCAGTATACTCCTAAGTTCAAACTTCCAAAAGGTTTTAGAAATCCCTTCTATTTTGTTGCAGTTCTTTTTTTTTTTTTTTGGCCCTTGTGCCTGACATATTGTGCACGACTATGATCTGGCAGCTTATAACAATGACGACCCAAATCATTTCTGATGCCACCCCATCGTAACCATTAATATCATGATACAAATAAAAAAATAAAAATAAAAGGAGCCAATATTTAGTCTTAGAAGATCATGATGCTTAATCTTAGCAATAGTTCATGAAAGTAATACCATTTTCCGGATGTTTGCATGTCTGAATTAGTCTGTGACGGTGGCAGTGACTAGAAAGAATAATGTGTTCTGTCAAATGTTATTGGCTCATATTCAAAATTCTTGAATACTGTACTAATATCTCTGGTGTTTGTGCAGATCAATATGAAATAGTGATCCTAGCTATGATTCTATGAACTGTGGCCCTGGAATGAATTGTTAGGAATGGGACATCGAATGCCTTGAATTACAGGAACTTACAGGCACAGGTTCCTCCAAGCCCAATTTCTTTCAGGAAGGGCAAAAGCAAAGTTCAGGATACTCCTCCTCCTCCCCCCTCCTTTTATAATAAAGTGATGTGATGCACAAATTACAAACAACTTGACACAATCTGAAGCCTAACAGTTCAAGAACTTGGTGTAATGGGGTTTGTGCTTATTTTTCTGGTCACCAAATATCTTATGACCAAATTAGCAAGAAGAGAAAACAGGCGTAGCAGTACATAAAATTCCATTCCTAAGTGAAGGTCTACATAAATTTTACGAGTCATGATAAGTACCACACAACAAGAATTTTTAAGTGCCTCCATCGAATCACATTAAATCAATGATTGATTTTCCTACCAAAAAATTGAAATACGACGTAGAAAGATTGATGGTTTATCTCTCTTTTTTCCCCTCTTTTTTGATACGAAAAGTATGCCTTTCATTAAAAGACCAATAATAGCCTGAAATACAATGCCACGTGGGTGTAAATACAGGACCACATCAAGCTTAGGAACAATATATAAGATCATACCTAAAACTCAAGTCGAAGTTAGGGCAATACATAAAAATAACACACAACTTCAAACACTACAAATTTCCAATAACCAAAAGAAAACCAAATAGTTTCACACATTAAGATCTAATGAGGCACCAGAGGAACCCATCTCAGCCACTATAGGTGAAACCTCATTCCAATCAGATAAATAAAATTCATAGCATCCAATAACACAATGCAAAACAACACAATTGTGATGACAGAACACAAAAAAATACAATAAAACCGCAAAACTGCAACAAAAACCACCCCTACGATTCACCGGAAAGCCCCTTGCTTGACTGTCAAAGTTATGGCTGCAATGATCTAAAAACATTATTAAAATATTTAAACAGCAATACTGAGAACAAAAAATGGAATTACAATATCACAGTAGCTGATACTAATTGTTCTGTACAACAACAAAATAATAATAATAATAATAATACATTACTTAAGTCAACATTATTTACATGAATCTTTACAAAGCTAAGTGTCTGACTACTTAAAACAGACCATTTGATGTGATTTAGTGGTATTTGTAATGTGTCAAATAATTTCCGATGACATATCAACATTACAAGCATTACTCAATACTGTTCTCCAGCTTAGATACTGGAAATGCATGCTCTGTTCAACAGGCTGAAGTTCTGCTAAAACGAAAATTTATGACTATTCTAAAATGTATTACACACTCTAAGTAGCAAGAGCAGTTAAAACTCAACAAGTACAGCGAAGAGTGAAAGCATCTATTAAATCTATGCAGAAATACTTGGCAAACAGATGTAAAAGTACAATTCCAAAGGGCCTATACTGCTTTGTAACGCCCAGTAAACAGAGCTCCACATAACTCATTAGCTATTAGATGCATCAGAAATTTTCTATATGCCAAACTTTGTAGAAAAGCCATCACATAATGGCCACTTTTAAGTCCTTCAGCCCAGGTTCAAGGGTAAATCTGGATGGGATTCAGTAGGATTTCAGGAAAATCTTGCTCACAGAACAAAAACAGAAGAAAATTGTTCCTCTGGTAACAACAGATACAACAAAAAACACAAAATTCAGAAACCAACAGATGCATTGTCCAGAACAAAGTATAGACACAAACAAAAAGCCCCCAAATGAAACAAAATCACAAAGGAGAGGGACCTCGAAAAATGTTTTCTTTATCTACCAGAGCACTGAGAACACTTTTCTCATTAGAAAAATGTCATACGTTGGTCAATCACAAATGAGAGGGACCTCGAAAAATGTTTTCTTTATCTACCAGAGCACTGAGAACACTTTTCTCATTAGAAAAATGTCATACGTTGGTCTATACAAGTATTTAAATTCAAAGTGTAACAAACAGGGTTACACGTCACACTATATCTTGGTTCATCTCTAAATTAATTCTTCACAAGAGTACAATAGATTTATGTAATGTCAAAATATCATGTAAGTGGACTTATCTACTGTTGCTTATAAGTAACCGTAATAAGAATACTGGCATTTCCAAATTTTCATTAACAAAGTTTTCATGATAAAAAGTCAGAAATAAGTCCAAGCTAATGAAGCCATACATAGTAAAAATGACATCAACAGAAATGCAAACCAGACAATGCTGTGCAAATGCCTAGTAAAGATAGAAAGGAAAGTTGACAGCCAACTGTTTAATTATGAAATCTGCCTCCAATTCTTTCAATAGCATCTACTGCATAAAACAGAAAATAATAAAGCAACAACATAGCTTATATTGAACGTACAAGAGCATCAAGTTTCACCACCGTCTTTCCCACCAAAAGGATCATGGGTAGGACCAACATCCTGCCCAATGTGACGCTGCACCAGGCGTTGCAAATCAGCCATAACCTTATGCTCACGTTTTGCCTTCTCCTCATAGTTAAACATTGCTAATGCCCGCTTGTCCTCTGCACTATAAACCTGGTTTTCCTTCCTAATACGAATAGCATTCATTCTCTGATGCCTACTACCACTCATCACATACCCAAGACTCTCAAATTTCTGAATCTCCTCAGCAGATAGACCCACTTCACCTCTTCGTGGTATACGCTTCCCTTGCTGCACATACTGTGCAATTGCGTCACCTTCTCCAGGCCTAAGTGCACCACCATAACTAATATGCCCTTCAGCTCTAGGCAGTGGCATTGGACCCACCATCAGTTCATTATCTAGAGCTGGCTTCTTCTGAGACTCAATCATTTCTTTAAACTTGAGTACCTCAGCATTGATTTCAGCCTGCTTAGCTTCATCATCCATTTTCTGTTCAGAACCCAAACTCTCATCACTCTCACTTTCCAACTTCTGTTCTTTCTTACTACGTTTAGACAGAGAAAGCTTGGGTTTCCTCGGTCTCCCATGATCATCATCAGACGACAGACTGGCATCAGATTGATCAGTTTCACTCCCCAGACTATCGCTCTCATCCGAATCGCTGTACCTACTCTTCCTCCTACTTGTCTCTCTTTTCCTGCTTCTTCTTCTACTCTTGCGCCGTCTACTTCGTCTCTTTCTCCTGCGTCTATCCTCTTCCTCGTGAGAATCGCTCTCATCATCTTCTGATTCACTACGTCTTCTACTCTTAGGCTTCGATCTCCTACTCTTTCTCTTCTTCCCAGACCTTGAATCATCCGATTCAGAAGCAGACGAACTACTCTTCGAATTCTCAGCCTCAGAATCGTCTTTTTCTTTCCCACTCGAATCATCACCTCCGTAATTCTCCAAAATCTCATCGGGTTTGTCGTCCTCCAAGTCATCGTTCTCGTATCTCGGAGGACTCGGCGTGGCGGTCCAGAAACAGTGTTTCAAGGACTTACGCATCTTCTGCCTCTTTCGCCACCTGTACTCCATAAAATTCAGCCCCTTCAATTCCTCGTCGGAATCCGATTCTACATCATGCCCGTTCCTGTAATCTCGGTTGCTCTTGCCAAATCTTTTCGGCAGCGAGTCTAGGGTTTCGTAATTGCTGCCTATGGGACTTCTTCTTCGTCTAGGGCTTGGACTTCTTCTCCGTCTAGGGCTTCGATATTTCGGTGAATATGAGCGGGAGCGGGAGCGGTACCGGTAAACGCGTGAATTGTCGGAGTCCGAGGGGTAGCTGCCAGAACGGCGGCGTCTGTCTGGGATTTCGATGGTGGATGATGGACGGCCCATAATTGTTGATTAAACTAAGAAGCAAAATGGTCGGTCAATGTAAATGGTTTTCTTTTTCATTACTTCATTAGCTTTTGCACGGTCGCAAACTCGGTCGAATGTCCTTCTTGGGCCCGGCTGCCCTGACATCCTCTCCTCGACCTCCAGCGACGAAATTAACGCGTGTTCCTCGAGGCGGTTGGATGATTGGGCCCTTTTCCAGATTGGAGAACCGCCAATTAATCGGGCCTTTTTGGGTTACCCTGAGGCCCAATTATTTCGTTTAGAGATGTCTGTATTTAGTAGTCCTCCGATTTTTTTTTGGTATCACCGAGTCCTGATTATGAAATTAGAGAAGAAAATTATGTTATTGTAAAATACCAAAACTCGCTACAACGCCTATCTACAATCTCCATTCCTATCTCTTCGAATGAGTTAATAAGTGATTTTATTAATCATGAAATTGACATTTAAATGATTGATCGCCACCTATTTGGATACAAATATTAGAGTAATAATATACATACAAAGATAATATTATTCTTTTGTCAAAGTTTGCTCGAAGAAAATAATATATCTACATGGTATATTAATAAGGGACCTTGGAATCAAGCATTAAATTAAACATAAACAAAAAAAAAAAATGAGTGCTGAAGCTGAATATTGATAGGCTAAGTGATAGTTTATGCCCCTGTTTTAAATTTAAGAATTAATGCCGGCCTGTCCAAGCAAAATTTTGTTCACATAGCAGAAATATTATGGTTGGTTATGGAGGACGCCCTGGAGTTGGACAATATTGCAGAACCAATCGATTTGAGACTTGTTGCTGACTGTCAATATAATGAAGCTATTTACAAAGGAGAATAGACGATTAAATTACTTATAAATAACAACAACTACGCGATGAAACATACTTTTCCAGTAAATGTATCAACTTGAAGCAAAGAAATTAGCCTCACACATTCAATCTTGACATTCACAAACTTACAGATCCAACCACCGCAACGTTTTACCATACTGGGTAGCTTACAAGTTAAGACGCCTCTATTTCAACTATAGTTTCCAATTAATATACACACGCACACGCACACGCACATGCATGCATGGTGTTCTAGAATTCATGCAGTATGGAATTATGTCAAATTTTGAAATAATCAAAGCTTCTGATGATCGGTCTTTTTTTCTTTTTGCCCCTGTTTCGTGGCCCGTAACATTACTTATTCAGTACTCTACAAATCACAATAGACAGCCAAAATTTTCCCTCTGCCCTGGGGCTAGCTTTAGATCTCTACAGACTACCTTCTCTTTTTCAATCTTTGCATTAGCTAGGCCAATTTCACAAGTTCTGTATTCAAATTCAACGATAGGTTAAAATACGTTTTCAGATTAAAAACGCCCAAATACCTTTTTAATGTATATCCCAAGTTACCACTTACATATAAATATATTATTAATTTAGAATTTTCTTATATGAAGATTCACCGTTAATTTAAAACATAAAAATCTGAAATAAATTTTTGGGTATTCTATTATGCATTGTCCATTTTAGTCTCACTCTCTTCTATAGCACGGAGATAAAACATATGTTATGCATCCAAAGGCAATCCACATTTGTATAATTTTATCATGTTAAGTTGTTTCAACGTCTTAAATTAGCTAGCACGTATGGACAAAGTAAAAAAAAATTAAAAAAAAAAAACCACATTTTTCACGTTGGATGGAGCTAATAAAATAAAGAAAAATGTATTAGAAGATATTTCATGCTTGTTGAAGTTGGGTGAGCATCAGGTACTGTGGCTTGTAGGACAAGGCTAGTGAAATAAAAGAAAAATATGAGGGGATATATAGTTTTGGTGAAGCAGCAGCTAGCTTTGGTAATATCAGGTTCATTTTGAGAAGGGAAAAGGTGCAAAAAGAAAAGCGCGTGACAAAGACCTGGCACCAAGAAAGGGCACGTATTTCTAAATTCTAATCTCTTGCATGATTGCCCTGCAAGAGATCAAGCGAAGGAAATACAAATTGAACCGTAGTAACATACAAGTCACTCACTCTCCTCAAAGCAAAGCAAAGCAAAGCCCCTGCCCCCATTAATACTTTCAACTGGTCCTCTATTTCCTTCCAACCACTCACCTACTACCAATACCATGAATTGGAATTAAACACACACACACACACACACTACTTCTCCAAATGGCCGGTCGGCTTCACTCCCTAATCATCTCCCCTTTGAAGAAACTCTGGGATCGCCTTCACTCCAGCCAGCGCAGACGTAATTACACTAATTTCCCCCTCTTCACATTCTCGTGATTTCTCACAAAATCTCCATTTAAAACGATTACATGCATGCATGCGTTGTGTTTTGCAGGTAGAGGGCTGTACATACTCTACAAGGATGTGAAGTCGTGCCCTTGCGAAGATGTGCAAGTATTGTGGTCAATGCTGGTGGAGTCACATACGGCTGATCTTCGCCGGTAATTAGCTAATATGAAGATTATCCAGTTTAATTAATTCGCTTTACATCGATATGCTTCCAAGAAGAGGATGATGATCACTTGTCCCTCAGCGTCAGCATGTGCTCATTGCCTCGTGTCATATGCAATTATAATGAAAAATGGTAAGTGTAGAGAAAGACGAGAGAAAGATAAGAGAAATTTACCCTCTCTCTCCTGTTTTCTTCTTTATTTCTCTCATCTTTCTTCCATTTTTCTCTACGCTTATAGCATTTTTCATTATAATTCCTCTGTAATTACAACATTTTGTCAGAATGGGGCAAGCTTTTGTTTGGGCTGTATATACAAATAGGTGGCACCTGGTGGGCTGTTTTTGTTCTTCGTTTGCCTCCTAAGTCCCAACTTCTTTGTTACGTGTGATTACGTCTGTAAATCGGTGTTATTTATAATCAGTAAAAGATAAATGAAGTGCTTTTAATTCCACAAAAGTTATTACTAAGCTTTCGGTTACAGAGCAAGATCGCCTCGTTGCATCATATTCAAGATCCACATTTCGCTCGTTGTCGGGGATCCGGGACCAGAGGAGCAAATAATATACTCTTCAGTTAACCTTTTATTAGCTGCAATTAACAAAATAGCTCAATGAAATATACGTATGATAATAATTTTATGAAGACGTGCATCGCATTTGCATGTTTAAATTTAAAACCCGGCACTTTTTTAGACAACTTCGAGGCAAAAACGTAATGAAGGGTAAATGTTCCTTTGGGCTTTGGCTTTAATATTTATGTCAATTGTAATACTTACATTTTGTAGAATTATCCAAAACGTGATTATTTTAATATTTATTTCTGTTAATAAAATTTTAAGTTACATTAGACAAAAACGTTAATTTATCCTCAAAAAGTTAGATGCAGCAACTATAGAGGGAAATTCACCCCCTTAAAAATTACTTATCCTTCCCCCCACTTTTCTTTCTTTTTGAAAGAGAAGCTTTAGAATTCCTTTTCTGTTATTTAAAGAGGATCGTTAGTGAATATTTTAATGTATTTATTTGATGAATATTGAATAATAAACCAAAATAATTTTTAGAAACAGAAAATCAATTGTTTGAAACAGATGAACTTTTTTAATTCTAGAACACTAAGCAAGCATCGGTAAAGACTGAAGCTTCTAACACCCCTTTAAACTCTTACGACGCACATACCTCTTATTTTGATGAAAATTATAGAAAATGAAAAAGATTACAATAGAGTTTAATTAAATATTAAACCTAATTTTTTTATATTAAAAATGTTATCATCATGTAATTGCTTACTTTATTGCCTCAAAATTATTTTAATTTGAAAATAATTGTCTATCTCATTTAAAGATGTGACAGTTCATGATTTATAAGGACCAATTTGAGATTACGGTGGAAATTCAATAAGTTGCTTATTTCATAATTTTTTTATAAAAATAGTATTTGGTAAATTTTGTAAAAGCATCTTATGTTATAATTTGTTCTATTTTGTTAGCAGCTTATTTAATAAGCTACCATACCTTTTTAAAATTTCTGTTATAATCCTAGGTTTTAATAAAAATACAATTATATCTTACTTATTTATAAACCCTAATATATAAATCATACGTTTATTTTTATTATATTTTAGGTAATAGATTATAAAGTTCTTTATTTTTTTAATTGAGTTTTTTAATGTAATTTTACATATTTAAGAAAAAAAAATATGTCTAAATAATTTATTAAACATACTCTAAAATAGAAAGTAATTAAAACTTATGTTTATTCGGGTCATTATATAATAAAACAACACTTTCGTAATAAAATTTACCAAACACATGTACTCTACTTTTCAAATTTACAATAACTGCAAAAGCATAGTTTATCAAACACTAAGTTATTTTTTTTAATCAGCAGTTTATTTTATTTATACAGTATAACCAACTTATTTTATCAGCCTCTGCAATCTCAAATTGCTCCTAAGTATAGTTTAAAAAAAAAATGTTAAATTCATACGTGTCCTTTTACATAATTTTGTCTAGCTTACGATTGGAAATGTGGGGTTTTCTAAGATTTTAAAGGGATTTGAATAGAACTAATGGTTGCTAAGTTTAATTTTTAAGGAGCAAGCCCAGGCCCAACATAGCCGCTCGTTATCAAATGTCAAATGTCAAATGTCAACCCAATTTCAACACCCTAAAACGCCTCACTCTTGTTTGTCGTCAGTTGTCAGTCGTCGCGTTCCACTCCAAACGCGGCACAGAGCAAAGGAGGAAGCGAAGCGATCGAGGGAGAAAGAGATATTGTGTAAGATACTATTGACATGCCTCATTTAAATTTGGTGATTACTGTAATTCTCATTCTAACAAGTTTTTTTTTTTTAATTGCCGATTAGTTGGGTTGTAAAGGCATGGCGGATACTAAGGCAGTGACTTTACGTACGAGGAAATTCATGACTAACCGTCTTCTATCTAGGAAGCAATTCGTAAGTCTTCTTCTATCAATTTAATTTCATTTTTTTTTAATTTTTAAATTTCGTATCATAAAAATATTATTTTGCTTTGATTGGATGCAGGTCATCGACGTTTTGCATCCCGGCAGAGCAAATGTTTCCAAGGTTTGTTTCTCTCTTTCGATCTTATCTACGACCAATAGAAGATGAATGCAATTAAAGAAGTTTCATATGATAATATAAAGAGTCATTTCTTGGGTTGGTTTGTTTTTTATTAGATGTGGAACTGTTTGTCATATTCACTTTTGACTTAAATTATTCCTCATTCTAAAGGCGGAGTTGAAGGAGAAGCTGACAAGGATGTATGAAGTTAAGGATCCAAATGCTATCTTTGTTTTCAAGTTCAGAACCCATTTTGGGGGAGGAAAGTCCACTGGTTTCGGTTTGATTTATGATTCTGTTGAGAATGCAAAGAAGTTTGAGCCAAAGTACAGGCTAATTCGGGTAAGTTGATTTCTTTTGTTCCTAGTTGTCATGGGTCATGATTGTGGAGGGTGATTTCTGCTGGTCAATGCTTTTGTTCCAGAATGACCGGTGATTTCTACTGGTCAGTGCTTTTGTTATTGATTTCTTTTATGCAATTGAGAGCACTAATCAAAGCTACTAATAGTAAAACTTGTACCTCGTCTTTATTGTATCTAAGGACTGGGGTGTAGGTTCCTTAAATGTTGCTGCTACAGTATTGGTGTTATATTTTCATTATTAGCGTGATGAATGAATCTGTTATAGCATCACTTTTAACACTCAAATGTTGAAAGTGAGTGCACACCTTGTCCAAACAGGTTTAAATTTGCATGTCAATGAACTGTATTTGAAGCTAGATCATTATGTATTGCACTCTTTTGAGCTACAAGTTTTCAGTTCAGATGATGGCGGTGTAAAAATTTCTGAACTCTGCTGACTTTGATATGATGGAATAAAAACTAGAGTTACATGGTTGGGTTGTTCTCAGGCTTTGGTCACTGCATTGCTTTTATATCTAGAAGCTTGGAAAGGATGTCTTGGAAACCTCGCAAGCATCTGTTCTTGCTTTTAACCCTTCTTGAAGTTTAATATGTTTATGGTTTAAATGTTGATGCTACTTCCTAGGCTTGGTCATGGATATACTTGTGGGCTCTAATTCCTGTGGTTACACATGTACACAAACTTGTATTGTCTATTTATACACACTCTGTCAAGCAAATCAGTAAAGAAATTCTATCTTCAATGAAGAGAAGTTGTCTTAATGAAAGAAGTATTCTTTGAAGAAGCGAATTTTATTTTGCTTCATGTGATAGAGATTTCTTTATCTGGTTCTTATTTTGTTTGTTTCACATCTATTTGCAGAATGGATTGGATACAAAGGTAGAGAAATCAAGAAAGCAGTTGAAGGAAAGAAAGAACAGAGCCAAAAAGATACGAGGAGTAAAGAAGGTAGAAAATAATAGGGCCCCCCCCCCCCCCCCCCCCCCTTCCCTTCCTTTTTCAAAGTTAAAAAATGTATAGATGATGTATTAATTTTTTTAATTATTGAATATGCAGACAAAGGCCGGCGACGCTGCAAAGAAGAAGTGAAGCCTTTTGGGATTTTCTGCTTATTCAACTCCACATGCAAGGAGTTTGGCCTTGGAGCAGCTTTCTGCCCCTATTATTTTCTTTTGCCGTTTTTGTAGTAAAAGTAAAACTAGTTTCAGAACTTTGATTTCTAGCTTTAGTTGATGTTTGACTTGAGGTGATAGTAGTGATATATAGAGCCGATTTTTGCATACTAATATATTTCATATTCCCAGTAGTTTCAATAATCTTTGATTGTAGTTTATGTGTGTGTATGTCAGGTTATGGCAACTGAGTGTCCAATTTGGTGTGAGTTGTGTAATTTAAAGTATTGCTTCCACGATCAATCATACCCTCATTCGGTATACAGGGGATAGCCCAAGATTGGATACGATTTTATTTTGTGGCTTTCACTAGAATAAAGAGATCATCCAGGATGGTCAAAGGGAATTGAATTGAATTCTATAACGCAACGGTAGCATAGATTTGGGATCAAGCTTAGTGATGCCTATTATTACTTATTAATAATAGTCTAACAGATTTTCTTGCAATTATTTGGGGGATAAATTCTGTTAAGTACCAGTGTTGTCCTGTAACAGCGTAAGGGTGAAACTCACATTCATAGGAGTATCTACAAGTGTGACCATCCAGATGCACAAATGAATATCTTGCATTAAACAAGCAAATCTAATAACAAATTCTGAGTGGCCTTGCTTGTTTTACCCATTTCCCTCGCTCTTTGATGCGTTTTAGCGTACTTGATCATTTAAATCACATTTTCTATGCATTACACCGTATCTATATGATTTATTTTTTATCACTTTATGTTTTATTTAACCAATTATATAATGCCATAATATTTATACAAGAATAATTTATTGATTTACTCTGTTAAGTAAATAGCCATGTAAACCTCAACATACTGAGTTTGTCATGCGCATCCAATAATGGATTAACATTCACCAAGATTGATGATTTTTATATTTTAATTTTTGAAATTTACACGAACCCTACCAAGAACACTTTAAACACCTCTTCAACATGAATCCAGATCCTCTCTTTGGCATTTTCTCTCGTAACCCTCTTAAGCTTTTAAGGATTTATTAACATGTGTCATTAATGAAAGTAAAAGGTTAAGATTAAATCTTATTTTTTAATCTTATTTTTTAACTCATTAATTCCAAAATCTTTCTTTAATTATTGCAATTTTCTCTACCTTCACCAAGTTAAAATTTTAATCGGTCTCCTCACCGGCATTCATACACTCACCAGATAGATTGAAGAGATTCTAGAACACCAAAAACAATACAAAGCCATTTTTGAGAAATTGGTATGTTGGAAATTGCCTCGACGTGTTTGACAAAATGACTGGAAGAAATTGACAATGGATGCTGATTAGTAAAGAATGGTGAATAAAAATGTTGTGTTTGATGTTAAAAGTATAATTATTTGTTGCGGTCATTTGTGAGAACGGTGAATCTTTGCAAGAATAGTTTTAGTAAGTTTTGCCTAGTGATAAAGAATTCTTGCAACTGCTTGTACTAGTTAAAGAAGAATGGATGATTGAGGAGGCAAAAGAATTGATGTGGCTTGCAAATTGTGATGGTTGTCAATCGGAACAATTTTATCAATGTATTTATATTTTTTTGTGATTGGAGTAGTAATTTGTTATAAATTTGTATATAGTGCTGGATAACTGTGAATTACCGTGAGGCTATAGTAATTTCCTTGTAGCTTTTATGCACTTGGAATTAGTTAACGTTAAGCATAACTTTTGAAGTTACTATATTATGTGCCGTTGTTATATCATCTTCCTTCGGATAAAGTTTCGACTTTTTTTTTTGTTTAGTTACAAACTTGTTATTTAGAGTATCATATTTCCCACAATGGAGTAGCAAAAAATACAGTAGCTAAAGAATTCAAAAATAAACCAGTGATTGTAAACCAAAACAGCAATTATAGATTCCAGAAAAACCAGTGCATAAAGTATAAAACAACGAGATGGTATTTTTTTTTTTATAAGAAAGAAATCTTTCATTCATTGAAATAATCAAACGTACAAGAAACATCGGCTGGGAATTCCTCCCACCAGATGACAGACTCCAAGCTTTGTAGAGCTCTTTTTGCAAGAGAATGAGCAATAGTATTACATTGTCTTGGCACATACTCGAATGTTATCGATTAAAAATCTTGCTTGTTACTGTGAATTTCTTCTATAGTCCACCAAATCTCTAATTTGTTACTAGCCTTGTTGTTGGCGAAGTCAACTATTGTTCTGCAATCTGCTTCAATGATCACATTTGTACAACTTGCTTCTTTTGCCACATCTATTCCCCATTTGACAGCTTAAGCTTCTGCTATTGAGACGTTTCCTTGAAAATTAATATTTTTCACTGCTGCAGTTATCATTTTACGTAGAGAGTTCCTTATGACAGCCCTTGAACCTGCAACCTGCCGATCTTCAAAGACTGTCGCATCAACATTGACTTTCAACTTGTTGATAGGTGGTGGAACCTTCTTATCTTCTGAGCTTCTTTGGCCCTTCTAACCTTTAGCCTGCATTGCCTGATACTCGTCCATAATTGCTTTGGCCTCAGACATTGAAACCACTAGGTCTAGTTTTTTCCCCCTCGAAGAGGAATTTGTTCCTTGCATGCCACGTACTTATTTATTAATAATATAGTCAATCTCAGTCTTGGCCCATGTACTTATTTATTAACCTGTGCATAACACTCAGCATATCTTCTCTAATGATTCCTTTTCACACCAGTCTCCAAATAGTGCATTTCCATATTTTCCTAGTCACTTTGCATTCCACAAGGGCATGGAAAACATCTTCACTGCCAGCTTCGCAAATTTGGCAAATCAGTTCCCACAGCGTTTTCCTTCTCCAAAGGTTTTTTGATGTTGGTAATAGATTCTTGGTAGCTCTCCATAAAAAAAAAATCTTGATTTTCTCCAACAACTTAAGTTGTGAACCTAGAAAAGCAGCAAAATAGCAGTTGCACTTGCAAACCTTAAAAAAAACAAAAAACAGCAATTGTAAACCCAAAAAATAGTTAAACAACAGCAAAATTATAGCAGTAGAATTATGGGATGGGATTATGAGGTAGGTTTAGGAGACATACTTTTTATACACAAGTCCAAACACAATATTCTGATCATTAGATTAGAGCTAATCAAGGGTTGAGATTAAAGTGGCGTTGTTTTTTTAATTTTAAAAACCAACAAAATAATGTAATGGATCCATATAATAAATAAATTATTACTCATTATTCTCTCACTTAATATATTCCTCTCATTAATACTCTATTTTTCTCTTCTATCATCTCTTTAATATCTATCTCTATTCTCTCTCCTATTTCAACCGAATTTTTCACCTATTCTCCCATTTATATCGTTTAATCTATCTCTAATTTATATCACTAAAGTTATCATGATAAAATTTTGATGATAAAACTAGCTAGACAAATTTCACTTAAAATATTTTTTTAAACAATATTCTTGTGTATTGCAAAGGTTACAAAAGAATCAAAAAGATAATGCTAAAAGTAAGTATCTTAATTCAAAATTTTACACTCATATATATACATATATATACCAATTTCTTTACTTTTTAATTTCAGAGAAGTCAATATTTTGAATTTTGTTGAATCTCCAATTGCCCCATTAAAATCTCTTTCAAATGATATTCTTAGAGGACTGTAAAAACTAAACATGAAAGAAAACTAATAAACCAAAAATTTTCAAAAACAAATGCCAGTTTCTAATTATGTAAGTAAAATAATTTTAATAGTTTTAATTATTCCATTTACATATTTATAGGAGAGAGAAAAAGAGAAAATCTTGAATAAAAGAAGAAACAGAATTAAACATTAAAGAAAGGAGAGAGAAAAATATTAATGTAATTAATAACTCATGTCATTTAATCTTGACATTTCATTTCAATATAATTGAATGGTTGAAAAATTGTGATTAAATTTATATTTAAAACTGTCTCTTAAACTTTCTCCTAGAATTATATGCCCTAATAGTAGTAGTTTACGAATCGGCCACAATAGTTAGTGTAGGAAGTGAATTAGTAGCAACAACACTAATTTAATTCATTAAATTGTAACCGAGAGTGAAAACTTGTGCTATTTTATTAAAGCAATTCCTGAAAATTTTTTCATTGAAATTGTTCACGATGCATTGATGGTGTTAGATTATACATTGAACTAGACAATTTGCAACTTTTAAATACCAACAACATAAAATTATTGTGCATAATTTAACAATTTATCATGTTAAATTATTTAATAGATATTACTTCTAGTCAACAAGAATAAATTAAATTAGATTAAATTTACTTACCAAATATTTTATGAAATTCCTCTTTATAACAAGCAAGCATACTTGAGACCATTTCATCCATTTACTTATGTTAGAAAACACCTCTTTTCTAACACTAAAATCCCATTTTCATAGCATACTTATTACATAAATCATATGGTAAAGCCATAGCAATAAGCCTGAAACAATATAAAAAAGGCAAATAAAGAAGACAAACATAAATAACAGATTAGCAAAGGCAAAAAATAAAATATAATATTAATTTCAAAAAATAAAATCCAAAAATATGATGAAAAATTGATATAAGTACACAATATGATGAAAAATTGTTAAAAAGCATAAAGCATAGTCCACATTATAATTTGCTTGAAAATCCAAAAATATGCAAACCATATTGCCGAATTTTTTTCTAATTTTTACTTTTTTATTTTACAATTTGCTAGAGATTGACATCAAAGTAGAAAGTGTAAAAAAAAAAAAAAATTAACGGTAAAAAGTTTGTCAATAACCGCATGTGGGTTTGGAACTCAATTTAGGTAAAATTAATTAAAACAAAATCTCTATCATTCAATTTTATTTGTGACACACCGGAGCCTTAAAAGCTAAAGAAGATTAAAAGCGAAAATGTTTAGGAGAGAATTAAAATATTGTGATGTCATAAATTGTTAAAAGTTTATATGGGCCCCACCAAATAACACCGATACTCCGCTTCATCGTATTGAGATTTTTCTCTACACCTCCTACTAGTGGGGTCCTTTTTTTTTTTTTAATTGTTATTTTCAAAGTTTAAATCTTTTAAAGATATGTCTAGTCAGGTCCTATCCCCCTATCCGAGTATTTTTTTGATTTGTTAATTTGGCGAAAGTGAAATGGAGGGAAATTGAAAATTACGGGATTATATAAAATGACAATCCCGCCCATTTTAGTAATACCTCGTATTCTAGAATCACGGCCAGGCGCAGCATCCTTTTAATAATTCTATACACTTCACAGGCAAAAACATATATAAGCCCTAAACCTTTAAAATATCCCCAAATTTTATTTGCTTTACTTTTGTGTCTTTTCGTCTCTCCCTAAGCCCTGTGCTGTGAGTGTATACTTCTATTTCCTCACTCACTTGAAAGTTCAGTCTTTGAAACGCCATGCCCATTCAGTGGAAGCATTTAGTCCCCGTATCTCGTGCGACGTCGTAGGATCATACAATCTCATTCTCTGTTCCGCATTAGTAAGTAATCTTTCTCCTCACTTGCTGAATTTTCTTTTTTCATTTTTCATATTTTAACTCCTATTTTTTAAAAAAAAAATTTTGGATTTAAGGTTTTTATTGAAGTCTATTGTGATCGAAAATATGTTGTTCATTTTTGGTTTAGTGGACCTTTTGCAATCAGTAATGGGGGTTATTTTCTTTGCATTTTGGTTTGATCTGAGTGAAATTGTTTTGAAATCCAACTAATGGTTTCTAAACTTAGGGTTTTGTGTTGATTTTGTTAGAGATGAGAGAGGGATTGAGATCTGGGGACATCTCAGTAAAAGCCGAGGTCAAGGTTGTTATGTCAGAGCGAGAAAATGAAGTAAACGATGCGAAGAAAAATCTTTTTGATTTGAATGATGAGACCACAGAAAAAGAGGATTCTGGGTCCACTTCTCTGAAAGAAACAATGGAGATTAAAGTGATAGACGAGAAAGTAAGTGATGAATGTGGAGAGACTGGATTTGGTGAGAATGAGAGAAACAGTAGTAGAGTTGATTGTGTTTTCAAGGAGGATGGAAAAGTGAAAAACGTGGGCAGGGTTTTCTGGCTGGGATTGGGGATTCAGAGTGGGAATGATAAAGAAAGTAATATGAATGAGATTGAAGAAAAAGATAGAAATATGGGCTGTCATGGGCCTGAGAATGAAAGGGGTGTTGATGCACATGTTGAGGGATTGAGATCTGGAAGCATCTCAGTGAAACCCGAGGGCAAGTTTATACTGGGGCCTGAAAGTGAAGTAATTGATAAGAAGACAATTTTGTTTGATTTAAATGATGAGATTATCCCAATTATGGATTTTGGCTCTGATTCTGTGAATGAAAACATCAAAACTAAAGAGAGTGATGCGCCGATAAATGATGAATGTGGAGAGACTGGATTGGATGAGAATAAGAGGAAAAGGAGTAGAGTATATAGTGAAGAGCTTGGAGATGATGTTGTTGTGAAGAAGAGACTGAAGGAGGATGTTACAGCTAAAAATGTGGGCAGGGTTTTGCGGTCAAGATTGGGTATTAAGAGTGGGAGTGAGAAGGAAAGTAATGAGGCAGAAATTGAAGAAAGAGGTAGTAATAGAGTGTTTGATGGGTGTGAGAATGAAAGGGATGTTGATATGCAAATGGAAGTGAGTAATGAAACTAATGATGCCCAGGGGAGAAAGAAGGTGAAAAGAAAGCGAGGGAGACCCCCTAAAATGCTGGAGAATGATGAATATGAGGGTGAGCAAACAAAGATATCAAAAGTTAAGCCTGGGAGACCATCTAAGTTGAATCGAATTGATGAATCCTGGGAACAGCGGAGGAAAAAGGTGAAAGGTAAGCGTGGTAGACCTCGGCACAAGGCACATGAAAGCGGTGAATCTGATGGCGAGCAAAGAAAGAGGTTGAAAAATAAACTTGGGGGACCTTGGAAGGATGGATCTGATGATGGGGGAAGTAAGAGGCTGAAAAAGAAGCGTGGGAGACCCCCGAAATTGCAAGGGATTAATGAGGTATTGAAGGGAAAGGTTGGTAAGGGGAAAAAGGTAAATGGAATTAGAAAAAGCCAAAGGGATACTTTGGCAGTTGGTTTGAAGCGAGATGTGCCAACTTATGGTTTGATTCCAGAAAAGAGACATGGCGGGACAGAATTTAATGCCCAGAGGTTTGCGCCAAATAAGAGGAATAGTTGTGCTGAAACTGGGGAGGCTATGTCGAGGCAGTCAATGAAGACTGTAAATCGGAGAGAGAAGAAATGTCTTGAAACTAATCAGGAGGAAACTTTGAGTAAGCGTGGGGCAAAACAATTGCTGAGAGATCGAATAGTAGAACTTCTTTTGGCTGCAGGTTGGAAGATTGAATATCGGCCTCGGAATGGTAGAGAATATTGTGATGCAGTGTATGTTAATCCTGAAGGAAAAACCCACTGGTCGGTCACCTTAGCTTACAGTGTGCTTAAAAACCATTATGAACAAGGAGGTGGTAGTTCAGATACCGGTAAGACTGGATTCACATTTACTCCAATACCAGAGGATGAACTCAGTATACTCAAGAAAGTAATAAACAAAAACAGATCAGATAGGAATAAGAAGAAAAAGGGGAAGAACGTGGGTACAGATGGTGAAATAGTTACCAAAAAGAAAAAGAAGAAAGGAAAAATAAATTCTGCAGCAAGCCCGCGTGGCAAATCACTGAAAAGGGGAATCAAAGGGAAACCTTCTGTTGGTGAAGTGGGTACATCACACAATGGAATGCCAATACCAGCCAGGAGACATAAGCTGCAAGAAACACAAAAAAGGAAGCGGTGTGCTTTACTGGTCCGCAACTCTGTGGAGGGTGAAGAATCTAATCGTGATGGCTTCATAGCATCTGATGGTAAGCGGACCGTACTTGCTTGGATGATTGATACTGGCACTGTACCACTTAATGAGAAAGTGCAATACTGGAATCGAAGAAAGACGCGAGTAATGCTCCAAGGTCGTGTTGTAAGAGATGGCATTCGCTGTGACTGTTGCAGTGAAATTTTTACTATTTCAAAGTTTGATGCTCATTCAAAAGGCAAACTCTGTCATCCATTTCAAAATCTTTATTTAGAGTCTGGAAGTTCCCTCTTGCAATGCATTCTAGATTCATGGAATAAACAAGATGAGTCTAAACGTAAAGGGTTTCATTTTGTGGATTTTGATGGTGAAGACCCAAATGATGATACATGTGGTATCTGTGGAGATGGGGGAGATCTGATCTGTTGTGATGGTTGCCCATCGACATTCCATCAAAACTGCTTGGATATAAAAGTACGTATAAGATAGCACATGGATTTATGACACAAGCAAAATTCTCATTCTCAATTTTTTTGCTGTCTCATGTTTATAGGTGTGAAGAGCATGGAAAGAATGTTAGATGTTTATTCATAGTTTAACTTAAGAACCTTTCTTGTTTGGTGGCATACTGAGGTGACTTGAAGAGTGAGTTGAAATTCTTGTCAGGTGGTTCTGGCACATTGTTCTTTTGGTCTAAATTTTTTTGTTGCATGGACACTTTTCCAATTTCTACTTTTAGTTAGTTTTTTGGGTGCATGACTTTGAATTGGAATTTATATGCCTTTTCTTAGACGCCTTTTTTCCCTCCTTTTTTTTCACTCACTGTTAAAGCGCTGAATTACTAATTGCATTATCATTTTAAATATGAGGATGCCTTTTCTCTTGTTATATGTAGTAACAAACTTTATCTAGGTTTAATTTAACTTTTGAATAATCTGCTCTTCTCTTCATACTGCAGAAGTTTCCTTCTGGAAAGTGGCATTGTGTCTATTGTTCATGCCAATTTTGTGGGAGAATTAGTGAGAGTATATGCCATGTGGATGATCAGGATGACTCTGCTTTATCAACGTTACAAATTTGCAGTTTGTGCGAGGAAAAATGTATTGTATCAATCTTGTTAATCCTATATACAATTTTTTCAATTGTCCATGGTATCAACTGGTCCTTGCTCTATTATTAGTAGTCTCAATTTATTATCTGTAGTTTTTAATTTGTGTATCATTGACCAACAACTTTAACAGCTTTCTTCTGTTGTAGATCATCAATCCTGTAGTCGGGAAGATGGTGCTGTGGAATATGAACCCAGTAGTTTGTCCTTCTGTGGAAAGAAATGTCAAGAGGTACTATTTCAGTGATAATTAAAGTGATGTTATTTCTTGAAATTTGTATTATTTTACCACACCTGCAAACCTCTTTTAGGATTAATTGGCAGCTGGGTAATTGTTAATTTCAAGTTGGAAGAAGTTGAGGTTGTTATTAACACTATTTTGGGCAAATTGGCAGGAAAAAAGGGCATGCTGATACTTAAACTGTCAACTACATATACTTGCTCTTGTGTGGAGTTCCAAACTCGATACTTAAACTGTCAACTACATATACTTGCTCTTGTGTGGAGTTCCAAACTCGAGAGTTTGAATCCTGTACAACCAAGATTATGCTTTTGAAGCTTAATTTGAAGAATATGTCTACCAAATTGGCATTGTTTTTGTCAATTTCCATTTTGATAATCATTGGGATTTGTTTGTTGTCTAACTATCGGGACAGCTTTGTTTACTTTATTAGTGAGGCATTCATTCTTCCTGATCTTTCTGGTTTACTGGTTATCCTTTTCACTTTGCTATTATTCTAGGCATAAGTACTTGTAGGATGTGTTTGTCCAAAGATGAGCTTCAGAAGTCTCCTGGCCATTTATTCGAGACTTTAGATTGAATCTGCTGGTAACATGGATAGTATGTTTTACTGAGTAGGGAGTATGCAGGTCTTGGGTCCAGGTTTTCGGTGCACCTGAAGAAGAATGTGTAATTGCTCAGATCTGGAATACGTTATTCACTGGGTGCAGCTGCATGCATCTAAAATTTATTCTGTGACTCATGAAGAAAATTATGATTTTAACTTAAAAAAATAAAGTATTTTTTTGAGAGAATTTCAATTCTATATCTATTTGTATTTTTGCATTAGTGAAATTCATGGCAAGTGTTTTTGCTCTGCAGATATTTGAAAGACTAGAGAAGCTTCTTGGGGTTAAACATGGTCTCGAAGGAGGATATACGTGGAGTCTTGTCCATCGGTTTGATGTTACCACTGATCTTTCTCTCAGTGATGTATGTCAGAAGGTTGAATGTAACGCCAGGCTCGCTGTTGCACTATCTGTTATGGATGAATGTTTTTTGCCTCTCCCAGACCATAGGAGCGGGATCAATCTGATTCACAATATTCTCTATAATTTTGGGTAAGCACTCTTGAACTCTACGTTTGCATCCATTCTAAACCATTTTCAAACTAGTTAAATCAGACTGCTATTTTTATTGTCTTCATTTTTTTGTATTAAATAGGGTTTGGTGGTTTTGTTGACCGTACAATATTTGTGATTCAATTTTAAACTCTTTTTATTTTTCATTATTATTGTTTTAAATGAATCGGGTAGGAAATGGCCGGCACTGTATGATTGCTGTTGGACCATAGGTTCGAGTTTTCTTATCCAGCCTGTTATCATGTCAGACTTAATGCTGCTGTTCGAGTCACAAACTTTTACATAAAGGAGACTTGTGTGTTCTGTGTTTTCTTTGCTGAATCTTGGTGCAATTAGATCTGTTGATATTTTGCTGAATTGTAATATGAGGTTAATATATATTTCAATATGTTTGTTTAGCACTTTAGCTTGTATATCAGTAGTCACTTATCATTCTAACTTGATAATGATCACTAAAATTGTCTGTTGACTTTTAATAAAATCATATATATATATATATATATATATATATATTAAATGAACTATTCGTTTCCTTTTCAGGTCAAACTTTAAGCGGCTCAATTATAAAGGTTTTTTCACCGCAATTCTGGAGAGGGATGATGAGATCATCTCTGCAGCATCCATTAGGTTTGTCTACGAAAATCTTATGCTTTCATTGCTTCTTGACAATTTGTCAATGCTTAATTTTTGTGTTGGTTCATGTGAAGAAACAATTTTGATAGGACTGGAAAGAATGAATGTAGACATGGATTGTCAATCAATTGATTACTTTTTAGGCAGACATCTGATTTTCTTCTCACATATTTAAAATCATTTTTGAGTATTATAAAGGCAATCTTCCTTTTGACTCTCAAAGTAACAGTTCTTGACACAAAAGCTAAATATCAATTCTTTTAAATTTTTGGTTGCACTTCTATGTTTCACTGTGCATGCAGTTGATTTTACCGTGAATTTCCCCCTTTTGCATGTTTTGGCTTGTCATAAGATTTATAACTGAGTATTTCATTATGCACTCTTGGACAAATAGGATCCATGGGAAGGAATTAGCAGAGATGCCATTTATTGGGACCCGCCACATATATAGACGTCAGGGAATGTGCCGTCGGCTTTTAACTGGAATTGAATCTGTAAGTGCATGACAAAAGTATTTTTTATGCTTCTTGCCTGCCTTTCACTTGTGCTTTGGAATGTAGATCAACTACAGATTCTAACTTTTAATTTATTGTGGTTTCCTATTGGAATGAATATATATATATATATATATTTGATCTACTCAGGATGTTGAAGCAATTTATCTATTTGTTTGTTTTACTTGTGAGTACTGAGTAATCTCTAGTTCTAGGAAGTTGTCTAAGATGTAATTATTCTCTATTTTGATACATGAGAAGTATTTACTTATTTGATTCTTGGTGTTTGTGAAATATTACCTTTTCTGTTATCTCTAAAGTATTATATTCTAGAATGCACATGATATCAATGTATGTGCATGAAACTGCGCATAAGAGAATGTTAGTATTTATTCACAGATTTTTGTCTTTCATGAAATTTCCTACTATTGTGTTGGTGATTTGCTGATTGTAGACTTGCTATTTCTCTTGGTATCACTTTTTGTGGACCAATATATCAGGCTTTGTGCTCCTTAAATGTTGAGAAGTTGATCATACCTGCAATCTCTGAACTAAGGGAAACATGGACTTCAGTTTTTGGTTTCCAGCCTCTTGAAGTATCAAGCAAGCAAAAAATGAGGAACATGAGTCTACTAGTGTTCCCTGGTGTAGACATGTTGCAGAAACCGATGATGAGGAATCAGTTTCCCAGGGAAAATATGATTTCTGACAAAGGTATTCAATTAAGGAACTCAGGCACATGTGCGCGTAAACATTCAGATGAACTTGTGTTATAATGTATTAGTTTCATAGGTCACTAGGGATAAGAGTTTGAATACTGGGGGAGGTAGATAATTAAAAAGTTGATTTGGGCTTCGTCCAGTCCCCGACCTTTTTCAGAAAAAAATGTATTAGTTTAATCTTATGGATTAATGATTTTACACCTATATGTTTTCGTAGGGCCGAGATCCAGGGAACTCGAAAACCCTTGGACTGCTGATGAGGTGGGAAAGAATTCTGATGAGAAATATTCTGCTGGGTTTGATTTAAATGTTTGTATCAACGCCACAGCACCTCATGGATGTAAGATACCTGACAAGTCTGCACCTGGTGAATCCACACTGCATTTCCCTAATGGATCCACACATGATGCATCTGGACTAACCAGCGAAACTGTCAATTTCCCGGAGTCCACTACTGATACAAACTGTATTTATCAGTCGGGCATGACTTCTAATGATCTGCTGGCAAATGATAAAACTGCTATGAAGACTTTGGGCTCTCCGTCTGATGCTGATGAACAAACCGAAGATACTGATGATCCTAATGCTTTGAGGCTTGCTGTCAAAAGCATCACTTCTGAGGTTCAAATAGAATATGGCTCTGTGAAACGGAGCCTCAATTCTTGTGATGAGGCTTCTGTTCAACAATCTGCTGAAATTATCAAACATCAGAGCTTGGGTTTTTTGTTGGAATTAAATGTTTCTAGTGAGAATGTTGTCGCTCATGATTCAGTGTCTATAGATCGCATGCCTCTCAATGCCAATGTTATTATAGATCAAGATCCTCAGCAGTTGCCTGTCATGGGGTGTATATCTGAGTCTGGGGAAAGGAAACTTGAAACTGATAAAGTGAAAAGTAACTTGGTCTCTTCTCAGATCTCGTCTGTGGTAGCAGGTGACATGAAGCAAGCATTGACAGAAAGCATTAAGGCTAATCATATTCTGCGCGAGACTATCATGACTTCCAGTTACAATGCTGACCAAGCTTCTCCATCTGCTCCCCAAAGAGCACAGAATGATGGCTGTGTTAATTCTTCCTGTCAGGCCAATGGGCTTGGTGAGCATGACATAGTTCTCTCTCCCATAAATACAGACTGCCATTCTACTTGTGTACCTTTTCCTGATGCCCCCAATAAACCTGATTTTCCGCCTTGCATGAGCAATGGACTTTGCTTGTCAGAAAATGAAACGATGAGTTGCAGGGCCTCTGTGGATGGTGGCCCCAATCTGAAGGACAAGCCTGTTTCTATTGGTGGGAGTCAAATTTGTGATGCGGGGTTTCAAGTGAGAATTGAATCTTCTGAACACCCTGCATCTGATTCTCAGTTCCATCTTGCGGGTGTAACAAATTGCAATAGTGAACCTTTATGCAACTTGAGCCCTGGTTCAGGTGTGGCTCTTCACTGTGCCTCTGGTGGGGGTAATTCCTGCAGTACTCCTGAGGTGATGGTCTTATCTAACAAGGCTAGTTGATTTCTTTTTGTTTATTCAATGTAGATATCAGGTGTCTTTTTGATGGTAGGTTAAAAGGAGGTACTGGAGGATTCTTTTTGATGGCTTGATTAAGCGATGTTCTCATTGACTCTGGAGAACAGTTTTGTAATGCTTTTTATTGTGGGGTGTGAAGGCATTAAGGCTTAAGCAAGCGGGTGATAGTGGCAGAGAGAGTATATGATTCAGGATATCAGGTTGTGGAATTACAGTTTTAACAGCTTTGAGTCGTCACACGTAGTTTCAGTTGGTGGTAGTAATGTTAGCTGGTTAGTGGTAGTAGCGTTAGCTTGTATCTAGATTCTAGATTTAGATGTCATTGAGGTTGTGTATTTTGGATCTCACCCATCTCCCATGCTCGTTGTAAATGGAACAACTAGTTGCAAAAGTTATCAAAGTAGCTAGTATTCTTACGCTTAATTTCAGTAGTCCCCATTGCAAGCGGCGAAGTTGTGTGATTCATGTGAAAAATGTTTTGTTTTTTACGCTCTCAAATCCCAACCACTCTAGACCTTTCCTTTTAAGATGGGCAACTGCATGTTTGGCCCACGCTGGGGAGGGTGTCGTCAAATCAGTTTTGGAATTGGGTGTCGTAATTAATTAAAATTAGGGTTCTTCTAGTGACACATGGTCCAATCCAGGTCGAAACCTAGAGGCTACAGGGCCCAGCTTACATGTAGCCCAAGAAAATGCTCAAGCACGCGTCCCCTCAGTGGCCACGGCCTATGCGTCGTACAACTGCAAATTGCAGTAAAATCCCGCCGTTGGCTACATAAACCCTGATAACAGACGACAGTTGCGCATGCGGATACACATATTAGACTCAAGATGTTGCTGTAAGATTCCACCATGCATGCACACTCATCATCAACATCCGCAATCAGGTATCCTGAAAACCACATGCACCAATTATTATATACGAACTAATCTCCCTTCGCTAATGATAAGAAAAACATGATGCAGATGAATATCAAGTTGAAATTTAAAAGCCATATTTTTGCTCAGAAACAAGTCATTATCTTTGGCATCCACTCATCACTGAATCTTATTTGTAACATTATCCCACAAGTCCTTGTACACAGCAAAAACTATTTGACCGAAATAAAATAAAATAAAGGACAAATTCAAGATTCCCGGTCCTGTCTTTGTTTGGCAATTTGGCAGTTTGTCCTCATCTTTCCTTTGTTTATTGTTACAAATTTGGCTTCATCCATCTCAATCAACATGTACATAAACGACAAAAATTCTGCCTTTAAGTAACATTAAACCATTCATAACTGGCTCTTAATAAGTCCATTAGTTAAAGTGATACATGAACCAAAATTACGGAATTAATATTTTCTCATTAATGATGATTTTACAGTATTGACCAGAATCTTAATTAGCTTCTTAGAAACCGTGGACGGACATGGAGTCCCAAATCAAAGATAAAAAGGAACTTATTAATCAATAATAGGAACAAGAATTAAGGAATGAGAATGAATGATATATTTACTTGATTCAATGAGAGGTGGAATTAGAATCAAAGCCATGGATTCCACCTAAAATTGAGAATAATTATTACAATTCTCATGGGGAGGTGGGAATGAGAACCCTATTCCTTGAAGTGATTATACTACCTCCACTCAATTTTTAAACCATTTTACCCTTTATTTATTTACAAAAAAAATTTCTTGCTGCAATTGCGCTAGCCACTGCTTGTGCTCTTACTGTCGCTACTGTTGTTGTTGCCTCTTGCCACTACTAGTGTTGCTGCTGTCACTGCTGATCGCCGGTGATGATGATGATGATTATTATTATTATGATGGATATTATCATTACCATTATTATTATTATTATATTTGTTGTGGTTGATGATGATTAATAATAATAATTATTGTTGTTGTTGTTGACATTCTTAGTAATATTTTTATTATTGTTAACAATAATTTTTTAGTAATATATTTTGAATAATAAAAATAACATTATTATTATTATTATTATTATTATTATTATTATTATTATTATTAGCTTATTCCAATTTTTAAGCAAAATAAACATATGGATAATAACATAATTTATTTCATGTCCGATTCATACAGCATAACTGAACATCTTATTCTTACTCTCATTTTTCATTTCATTTTGATTCAAGCTCATTCCAATTGTAGAATTCACTGTCAATGGAAAAGGCAATCATCAACGTTTCCATGTAACAAAGAGAAGAGAGAGAATACAAATGTTACGCACACTATACTCTTAGTAGACTCCCTAATATCCTTTATAATATTATGTTAGGAATTCAATTAATAAAATACATTTACGTTCGCTCTGTGAATGCTTCAGCGTAGAATTATGCCATTATTATGCTCCACGTACACATATTCAGCATTTATAGTATCAAAACCAAAACAGAGACCAGCTACGGTACACCAAAATAAGTCAATTTATTATTTAGCTCTTTTTCATACGTGGGATTCTAACCGCAGATCTCCTTAAACCACGACCAGTGATTTTTATCAGTAACCGACTCGCCCCCGTACGTTAACACAACGCTTTCCCTCTAACAGAAACAACCGTCTTGCACGCATCGATGCTAATTTTAAGTGCAAAGAAAGTATCAACTGTACGTGAGACACCATGAGTCTTCGCTAGTATATAGGTAACAGAAGTTTTAAGCTTTAGAAAATTTTCCGACCGATGGAGCTTTTAAGCTCAAAAAAACAACTTTTAAGCTTTGTGAGATATAAGCTTTGTAACAAGGGCCAAAAGAGAGCGTGAAAAAGATGAGGTGACATGACAGAAAGCAACAAAAATAAAAAACAAAAAAAAAGGGGACCATCTTTATAGTTTATGGCTCCCCCACATAATACACACACACACATATATATATATATATATATATATATGTATGTATTGCCAGATTAATTGCAACAAGGATTAGACCATCATTATCAGACAAACCGACAACCGCTCGATGCCACTGCACGTTCATTATTATTTTTATTATTAATTACTTGCACTACGCCGAAAACATACGCCCGCCGCCGCCGACTACGGAAGAATCGTTTTACCGGCGTCGGGTCATATCCGTATCCGGAGGCGACATGAGACTGACTAGAAGATCAGCAAAAGCGCTGATGATGAACTTGTGTGTGGTCTTGGGATTTAATGCGAGGTAGCACAAGAGAAGCTCATGCAAGCAATCCCAGTTGGCTTTGACGTCAAACAAGTCACGTGCCTCCACCATCTCTTGCATGGATCGCCTAAAGTCCACGTACGGGTCCGGCGAGTCTGTGGGGACCGCTACACTATCTCTGACACAGCTTGTACTTGAACCTGACTGATGATTAGTCATTGGGCTGGCACTATCAGAAGATTCTGGGGTAGTGGCAACGGACGGCGTGGATTCGACGATGGAGTTGGAAAGACCTGGGGAGGTGAAGAAGAAGCGTTGTGAAGCAACAACAGTGGCGAAGTCGGGTTCGGAGTCGGAGTCGGAGTCATGGTCGGACGATAGAGTGGAGGAGGAGTGAGTGCGGGCTAAGGGTAATTTGGAGTTGGAAGTGGAGTCGTAATCATAAAGAGAGTTGAAGTTCTTGATGAAAATTGATGACGACGACGACGACGAAGGAATAAATGGACGGCTGTGATGAGCAGCATGAACTGGGTTATTTAGTGGGGCAGCTGGAGATGATGATGAATCGCATGCGACCTTTGTGAAGCACATATGAAGGTTTTTTCCCAGTGTGCTTGGCATTTTTATTTTTAAGTTTTTGGGAGAGATGAGAAATTGAGAAGTGAGAAGAGAGAATTTGAAGGGGAAGCTCTCTCTCTTATTTATGAGTGCGTGTGACGAGCGATGAGACTCGAGAGTTACCAGTTTGTACTCTCGGGTCCAAGGGCGACGAGGCAGCCGTAAAAGACTCGACTATTTTAACTCTCCACGTTCATCACACGCGCTGATTGGATGGGTATTCATTTGTAGGAAGTTGTGAGCGCGTGACAGGTGGAGGTTTTTGAGTGATACCAAACTGACGTTTTAGGTTGAAAGCAAGCTGCACATGCAAACCGGTGGGGAAGTGCCCGCACAGGGGCAATTTTTTTAGTTCTGTGCTTTTTTAAACAATAATAATAATAATAAATTAATAGGTTCTTTCATCTTTAACAGTCAGTCTCATGTCGATGGTCATCTTCAGATTAAAAAAAAAAAGAAAAGGAAAGTGATAGATCAAATGGTTGTGATGATCTTATCACTTTAACAAGATCTCTTTCTCTTCTCTTTCTATTGGGTCCTTTTGCTATTGCAATTTTATGCTTTATATATTCGAGTGGGGTTGGCAACGGAATTGGATAAGATAGAATTTATCAATTTTAGTCCTATATCTCGTACATATAAATAAGATTAATTTTTTTTTATTTTTTTAGAATAGAAATTTATTTTATTTTTATTTTATTAAATATCTTGTCTCATCCTATTATCTTGAATAATTCTAAATGTAAACAAATAAATTTTAAGTTTTTTTCTTTTAAAGATCATCATTATTTAATATAATAAAAATCTTGAATAAATATAAAGTAAAATAACTAAATATTAGTTTTATTTTCACTACATAGATATTCGAATATAATTTTATGTTAATATTTCTTAATTGTCTATTTGTTTTCATCCTACCAAGAAAAATTTACATCCCTAGGACTCTAGGGAGTGCAATTGGAATTTTATACAGTCATTTTTGCTGAATAAAGCCTGTAATAATTGTAAATAATTGAATTTTTATATACAGGTCTCAAAATCTCACATACCCATCACAGCATTCTTCGCATTTTCCTTTCAACTTCTTTATATAAAGTTAAATTGTGGTAACATATCAACGTTATTAATATGAATAGCAGCAATTCTTCGGTTAATTATATAAATAGTTAAACGGGTAAGTTGGATTTGGTAGTTAGGTTCTCGTTTAGAGGCCTGATGGTGTCATGAAAAGAGAAGCAAGACCTAGCAAGAGGTTTGGAATCTAGCCACGTGGTTACTCGTCACTCCAATTGTTAGGGATATTGCCTGATTTGCCAATTCAAGAGCAAACGTTTAATCGCTCGTCGAAATTGACCTGGGCAAATTCCACAGATTTAAAATAATTTGATGATGTGTTCAATATTATAGAGTGCCCTTAACAGAAAAATCGCTGTAGTTATTAATTAGGGTACTTCCCCACCCAACCAAACACCGGGCTCTCCTAATTACTCATTATAAATTGAACTCATTAAGTTCGTAATAATAATTAAATTCGGTACTTTATTTATAATAGCTTTTTCCTAGCTAGGACCATTATTATAAGCTATTACTATTTCAGATTCAGTAGCCATTTCACCATCGAACAAAAATTCGGGTGGAAGAATTATATGTATGGTCAACAATATAAAATGCTATAGGGGTATAAATACACAATAGAATGCCACATGAGTTATAAATACACAGTAACTAAGCTTAAGTACAATATATAGGATAAGACCTATAACTAATGCAGATGAAATCCCTTTTCCAATAGAAGGAAAATAATAATACTAACATAACACAATATGCCATGACACAATACTAATTATAAACTTGACGACGATGACAACAACAGCAGCAGCAACAAAACATAAAAATTCAACAGCACAAACACCCCATATAGAGTATTCCACCAAGCCTCTTGATAAGCCCTTAACCCATGCCATCGGTAACTCGCACTAGGTCATTGAAATATTGATGCACTGCTATTGGAGCCATTCATCAACTCCAATATGGTCACATCCTTCTTATTTGAACATTGACACGATTTCTATCCGAACTTTGAGTTGACATCATCTATAACCATATCGGATTTTAAGAGGAGTAGTTAAACAACACCCAACAAACAACAAGAAAAATAGTCTCCATACAGAAAAAAAAATAAAAAAAAAATAGAAAACTAGAAAAATTAAAACACAAAAAGATAAATAGTCGATTGAAAATAAAATAAAAGAAAAAACAAAAAGAAAAAACCAAAAAAAAAAATAAAAAAAATCCCTCTCCAGCCAGAGAAACAACGGGTGGAAGAAGTTAAAGGAAACAATGCACCAAATAAATGAAAGGTTTAAACTAGCTTTCGAAGCATTTGCCACCAAAAATCTCATGAACGGTCCCTTCGCATTCCACTATTAAGAAAATTCGTTTGTATTTGTTTTACAAATGTGCTAATTGTTTGCATTGTTAGTCATTTACTAAAAATCATAAAAGAGAATCTGTAAAGCCACTTATAAACGTTTTTGTTCAAAAGTTGTATTTTACATTATACCCAAGATTTGGTTACTACTATTGTAACACATAATCTTAAATTTGTATACAAAAGAGAAAATGCAGTGATGCTAATGAGACCATTTTACCGATTTGATCAAATTAACAAATCTGCAAATGACCCTCCCCTTTTACGACTTTTACGATTCATTGTCATATCTATAGGTGCAATTCTCAACTCCAAAGATTGTGGGTCCTATGGTATTTTTCATCTAATTAAAACTGTTATGCCAGATAGTTTATGTATGTATAAAATAAATTGGTACGATGAGTTTGTGACTTTAGGGGAAAAAATGTTGAAATTAGATTAAGCTATAGTAGATTATTAGCTAGTAACATGCTAGCTACGTTAAGCCTTCATCTTGCATATTATGGTGGTATGGCTTAAAGTAGATATTGTAAAATAGAAGCTCAATATGTGAAATAAAATTGACAGTATTTGATAAATAAGAATTTTAAAGTAAAAATCCGTGAAATAAATTAAGGATAATATGGGTTTCAAATAAAGCGTCTATGAAATAAATTATTACTTCAAATCTAAATTGTAATCTCAAATGTTCGTCAGACACTTTTATAATTGTGCCTTGAAAACCACAACTGCTAAACAAAAATATCAAACCGAGCCAAAGCTAAATCTCCAAAAATTAATACATCTGACTTATGTACTTAACTGGTCCCAAGCTAGCTACAAGTTGAGCCAAGATCGGCACCTCCTTCATTGTGTCCGCATTTTAAATGATACAAGGTTATGTCATTTTTCAGTCTATAGGCTTCGTGCAGCTTTAGTATTGCTTTTTTTTTTTTTTTTTTTTTTTTTTTGTGGGGGGGGAACAATAATTACAAATAAAATTATTTTTATTTTTTCTTGCTCATGATGTAATAAGGATAGCAATTTTGGGACTCGCCAAGAAGCTAGGTAAAATTTTAGAGAAGATCAGGTGGCTACAAGGATGGTCCAACAAACCCTAAAACGGTCACGCCATGGGCACATGGGTGGGGTTCACCATGCTTGCACCTCCATCCATCTAATCTAACTAATACTTTGCTTCTGTTTATTTCCTACTTTCTAACCACCAACAGTTCTGGAAACTGTATGCATCAACCCCCTTCTGTTTCCAAAAAATAATTACCCCAATTTCCTGGCCCAAAATTCAACTTCAAGCCTCCTGATAACATCCAGATGAAAAAAAAATTAAAAAAAAAAAAAGAAAATGGAGAAAATACCCAAAATATTACTGCATTAAAGTCGGCATTATTCTTGTCTTTTTAATTTTGTCTGCATTTTATAAAATGTGAATATAACTTAATTTTGTAAAAGAAGACCGGTAATAAAATGACATATATATATATATAGAGAGAGAGAGTATAAACTTGAATGCAATTAATTTTTGTGCATAATTAAGGAAGTTTGTAATTTTTATTTTTATTTTTTTCTTTGCTTAAATATGTATCTTACAAAGGGTTAATTTCGGATTATCTTCTTGTGAATTAACTATTTTCAAATCCCCTCTATTAATTTTGAAAACCTTAATTTACCCTACTTTTGTTAAGAGTACCGAAAAAAAAAAATGAATCCATCTTCATTTTTTTTTCCCTCATCTTTTGACAAATATAGTGATCATTTGAGAATTTTAAAAGTAAGAAGAACGATTTGAAGATACTAAATGCAGGAAGTGGATAATCCAAAATTTGTGCTTTACAAAATGAGAGCATCCAAAAGTAAAAGAGAATCATTATTTATGCTTTTCTTTTAGTTTTTATGGACAACCCTTCCCAACTGTGCCGATTACGTTACCAACGGCAATTTGCAGCCAATTAAGTTTGCAGTGTGAATCAATTTCATACCACTTTCAGGCCATGCAAAAAAAGTGAAATTTCTACCAGATTTGTAGTTTTCTTGGAAGAAAGCTGCTGCTTGCATTGTGTAGTTGCCAAAGTGCTTTTTCTTTTACCTTCGGAGAAGGACGATACATCGTGTGACCACTTCCAGAGAACAAAGCATGTGTATGTAAAATCACCATCACCTGGATAATATTTCGGCATATATAATTGTAGAATGAAGTTTCAAGTTTTCGCTTCCCCCTCCAACTTGAGGCTGCTTTTCTTTCACTTCTCGCGGCCGTTGATTTCACTTTTACTCTGAACAATAACCGAGCTACAATTAAAGTGCTAGCAAAAAAATTAATTTCACAAATAGGGCATTCACAAACACACGTTATCACAACAGTGAGGTACTAGTATAATTAATAGATGCCTATGCAGTGCGAATTTTATCATTTTATGGGTCATGGACAGTCAAGGAAGTCGGTGCATGATCATAGTGAACTATTAATAATATTATAAAATAAAAAAAAAAATAGCTAGGTAGCTCATGCTCACACTGCTCATGTGTTAGGAGGATCTAGGAAGTGATTGCGATTTGAGGAAGAGATAATTGACACAGAACTGCATGGCAAATAGGGCAGAACAGCACACTGCTGCAAATTCAGAGCATCTTAATCAGTATTGTTGTATCAGATCTCACAGATGAGCTGCAGCATATTGTCTTTGCAGCTGGACCATGGTAGTATCTCTTCTCTTCATATAAAGCCAACCGAATCGTACTTGTCAGTGAAACTTGTTCCCATTGATCCATCAAGCTGTGTGACATTTTATTGTATTTATTACGTATTTTACTTATTTCTTAAGTAGTATTAAAATCAAATACCATAATTATTCGAAGCAACGAATATGTACTTTTTCAGTATTGCTTCCTTGGATGTCGTCCAAGAAGAAATCCTTTTAATTAAACTAAAAATTCACTCAATTATGGGATGATTGATTTATGTATAAGTAGTTACGTGATTTATGATGTGTATGCAGATCAAATAATCAATTTACAAAGTTTACTGCACACAACATCTAAACTTTTGAAGAGTGTGATGCTATTCGATTAAAGATAATTGTAAGATATTGTTGATGCCGAAATTTGGTCATGTCGGTTAGTGGTTCGATACCAGACTCCTGGTGGTTTGATATTAGAATTATGTTGGTTTGATACTAGAATCCTAGTGGTTTACTATCAGATTCTTAGTAGTTTTATACCAGATTCCTGCATCAGCGTTGAATTTAGTTAGTGGTGAAGCGACCTATCAATTCGTAAGAAAAACCAAAGAAGACATCTGGTCAAGTATTTTCTGGTTGAGTTAATGAGCAGCTTTTCAATTAGTGCCTGAAACCACAGAAGACAGTAAGAGGCGCTAGAAGTTTTTCCGGCTTAAATCCTCCGACGCTCAAGTCAGCGACCAGTCAATTTAAAGAGAAAGAAAATATCATAAATAAAAGAAAGAGAAGTTATAAGAGGAAGAGAGAGTCTCCCTCTTTGCTTTAGACTACATGGGGCTTTTATAGGCACCCATCCCCCTTCAATGTCTATTACTGGATTAAATGCTTGCTTAAATAACGAGTTAATGGGTTAGTTACAAAGTAATTTTTAGACCATTACCTGGTAGTTATTGAGCTACAATTATGATGCTTGGTTGTGCGCGGATGTTATGGCTGAATTTTCAAAAGGAGTTCTTCGGTTTAAGCTTAGTTGAGGTTTATTTTGACTAAGTCTTACCTCCTGGTCTATGTGATCTGCTTGAGGTCACCAAGTAAACTCTTGGTCGAAATCATGTACTCGAGGTGATTAGATAAAATCTAGTTCAGGTGTCCTGCTCGAGGTCTCCTGGTGATAACTTGCTCAAGGTGACTAAGTAAGCGCCTGGTCAAGACAGTCTGATCATGGTCTTCAAAATTATCTCCTGGTCGATGTAATCTGCTCATGATCACCATAATTATCATGTGGTTGAGGTGATCTGCTCAATGTGACTAGATAAAACTCCTAGTAGAGATAATATGGTCATGGTTTTAAAGACTACTCACTACTCGAGGTGATTATCAGGTTACCTCCTGGTTACCTATCAACTCTTTGCTCATGTTTTATTTAGAGGTGATTGTGATTACCTTATTTTATTCCCCAAACAGATATAATGCAAATTTGAATTTGCAAAAGCCGCTCACTTATAAACTATAAATAGAGGACATACGTCTATAAATTACTTAACATTCAGAGAACTCATAACTTGAAGACAGACATATTAATAGGTGCCATTAGATCCACAGCATGCTATCAGCATTACTAAACTCTAGTACAAGAAGTATCTTATTTCCTTATACTTTCATTATTATATTGTTATGATTTTTCTTTATTATTTTAATGGCTCACCTCACAAAACTTAAATTGGATGCCTTAGTTATTTGTGGTGAAAATTATTTATTTTGAATCCTAAATGTTGAAATTCATATGAATACTATGGGACTCAGTAACACAATAATTAAAGACATCAAATAATACATCCCTTTAAGATTGTGCCAAGAGGATGATGTTACCCATTAAGTACCTTAATGGCAATATGGTCTCTTGATCCTAAAAAGAATTATTCCATCCTAAAAAGGATGATGAATAGATACTTGTTTTGAAGGTACTATGTCTAAATACAATCGGCACTCTAATTTTAGCTGAATGTACTAAACTTAGATATAGCATTTTAGCATGTTAGCTAAATTTAGTTCTAAACGAACCAAAACAGTGAGAAGACAATGGAATGGTGTTAAACATATTTTTTGTTATATTTAAGAAACAATTGATTTAGGATTATTTTAACAAAAAATTTAGGTCTTGTTGGTTACGCTATTATAGGATATTTGTTTGATCCCTATAAGGGTGGTTTGTATATATGATATCTTTTTTACTTTTAATAGTACAATAATTTTTAGGAAATCTAAGAAGCAAAATCTTGTTGCTAATCCTCTAACCATTCTAAAAACATTGCACTGCATGAGGTAAGTCAAGAATGTATATGGTAAAGGACTGTCATCTATCATATCCAAAATGGCTGTAAATTATCTCCAAGTGTGGGCAACACAACAATAGTCTATGAAGATAATGTTGCTTGCATAGCTAAACTTCAAAGAGGTTATATTAAAGGTGACATGACAAAGCATATATCATTGAAGTTTTTTTATACTCAAGAGCTTCAACAAAACAAAAAGATTAACATTAAGCAATTATGCTCTACATATAATTTTATCGATGTATTAATTAAAGCTCCACCTACATCAACGTTTGAGAAGATAATACATAGGATCAGCACATGTCGACTGAACAGACTATCAAGTTAAAATATATGTTATTATCAGGAGGAGCGCTTATAACAAGAAGCACTAATTAGAGGGAGTACAATTTTTAATGGGTAGAACTTTAGTGAACAAACTAGACACATGTGCTTTATACTCTTTTTCGCTAGTCTGGTTTTTATTCCACTGAGTTTTACTCACAAATGTTTTAACTAAGCATGTTTGAACCATGTCCAGCGCTACTCTATGATTTCTTGAATTATATTTCTTTTGCTTTAGGTTTTTCTCTTATAAGATTTTTCTTGAACAAATGTCAAGTACAATCATCAAATGGTGGATATTCAAAAATAAATATTATGAGATTTGTCTATCCATTCTTTAATAAAAGTAATGTGTATTTCATACTAACGACTTAAAAAAGTGAATTGTAAAAGTAACTACATGATTTGTAATGCTTATGTAGATCGCACAAATTAATTCACAAAGTGTGTTGGATAGAACATCTTGAGATTCAAATTCAACGTGTTGCTATTTGACCAAAGATAATTATAGGATATAGTACCAAATTGAAATTCCTTCCACCGCTCAGGAGCTGCTCACTTGTAAATTATAAATCGAAGACGTGCATTTATAAATTGTTCATACAGATACGTGTGAACACAAGCTCTGCAACATTTGTTTCATATTTGGCTTGCTTATTTTCTATCAGCCCTTTCACTTTTTGAATACCTATATTATTTGCTTTATTATTTTCATTATTTAATTGCTAACATGAATACGTCCCATTTAGATCCACAACGACTTTGAATACTTCCCAATTAGATCCACAGCAACTTCTTAATTTTAAGAGAGCATTTTCTTCTTGGACGAGCGTTGGTATAGTCGAAAACCCAAACCAAACGCCCAGCTCACTCCCGGTCCTATTTGCGGACCTTCAAGCCTGTGAAATCTCATGCATGGATCACGTCCGAAGAGTACCATTATTAATTGGAATCCATATATGTACAGATTATGCATGTATCTACACACACACACACAGAGACCCCCTAATCGACTCGAAGCCGAGTCTTCTTGCCGTAATATTTTCATTCAATTAATTTCTATGCCATGTCTTTTTAACTTATTTTCTTTTGTTTTCATATGATATACTCCCCAAGATTCGGTGCTCAATGAACAGGAGCTTCTACTAATTAATTTTAATGAAAAAAATAAAAGAATGATTAAACAACAAGGGATAATAGGGTTTGATGATTAAGACCAAAGGTTAGCTCAGGAAAATCAAAAACATGAACTCAACCAACTCATAATCCATGTCAAATTATACAAAGGTCCAAATTCCAGTTCCCGGATAAAATGCAAAATTGCTTTAAGGCAGAATACAAAAGTCATGAAAAGGAGTACAAATTTATCTACATTACATAAGGATACGCACGGGCACTGCTTATGTAACTATTATACTACTCTGTTACATTACATGCACACTGGTATGTTGCTTAATTCTTATCAAACCCACAACTACGAACTCAATCCTCAGACGTATAGGACATGTAACTCTAATATCATTTACTTTGATTAAGTCTAGCGGCTGCAGCCATGGAATACGCCACACCTCCAGGCGTGGTCCTCATATCGGGCTTGTTCCTTGTCTCTGCGCTTATTATTCCTTCAGCGTCTTCACGGGTCACTGGCTTATCATCACTCAGTTTTGTGGTTGCATCCTGCCCAGTCATTGGTAAAAACCTTTCACATTATATACCTCCATTCTCCCACCGCTAACAATAGGGGTGTTCAGAATACAATCCGCTCAATTCGTTTGATCCGTAGAAATTTGATCAGTAGATTGGTGGATTGGATTGAAAATTTAAAAACCTACAATCAATAAATTAGAAATGGATTTACTTCAGTAAATCCGCAAAACTCTGCGAATCTACAAAAAAAAAAATTATTTAATTAAAAAATTAAACTTGTAAATATAATATTAATACTTACTAATAAATAAATAAGTTAAAATATGATTACATTAACACCATATTATATTTTATTCGATAATAATATAAAATAAAAAAAATTACCTAAACAAATATAGATTTTTAAACAGTTAATTTTTACGTACTAATATAAACAAATAAGATTTTTTCTTTTTGGTATGTTATACTTTAAAACTTTGAATGTATTTTTTAGTTCTATTAAAAAAAATAATTTATTTCAATCTTATTTAATTTTAAATTTGATCGGTAATAAAGTTATTTTATATTAAATTTTTTTATTTAGTTAGTTTATAGATTGAAATTAATAAAAAAAAATTAATTCCCAAAACAATCTACAAAACAGTGGATTGAATATGGATTGGGTTAAATCCGCATCTGATCCGCAGATGTATGGATTGAATTTGAATTGAGTTTCATTGATCCGTGAATTGAATTAAATTAAAAATTTATAATTCGCAAAATCATGGATCGGATATGGATTGGTGCCTAATCCGCAAAATTCTATCTGCGAACACTCCTAGCAAACAATTAACAATTCAATATTCATTAGTCCGATGAACAAATAAAAATTAATTAATTACCCCCAAGACATCCGAGATGGTAATCTTGTTACCAAGGAAGGTTGTGCTCTCATTTTGAGTGGCAGCGGCTGTGCCGTGGAACCAACCCCACCAGCCTTGATCTCATTAGTGGCTGAAGCCCTCGCCTCGGCTGCACATGTAGCTACCGCATCGCTCTGATCCACCGCTTTGTTCCCCGCCGAAAGTGCCGTTGCCTCTAGAGCTTCACCAATTGTAAATTGATTGCGTCCAACAGCTGCTCCGCTGGCTCTTGTTGGCAACTCTGGTGTCGCATATTGCGCCAAAATCTGTCAAATTAAAAATGAAATCAAATAAAATTAATAGTTAGAACAGTAGCTACTACCTTCTACTAATATTAGCTACTAGCTAGCATGAGGTAACTCGGGGCGGTGTGTACATACAAATTAATATAATTAATAGTGTCAGTAAGCACCAGAGAAGACTGATCGTTCGTGTAATTAAACATGGTCACCAATTGCTTCTGTGATGACGCGGTTACCATCTGCGACAGTACTTTCAGAAACAGTGACGCCATGGTACCGGGCTATATGCGTGGCCGTCGAGTGGCCGGTGAAGCCAGCCCTCTCGGTGGCATGGGCCGCTGATTGCATGACAGCAGCAGGGCCGCCTCTTTGGGTCTTTCCAAGGGCCATGTTCTGGCGGGGCAACCGGCTGGGATGCCAGCTCCCCAGACACGTCAAAAACGTCGCCGTAGTTGACGGGCCGATCATGATCATGCTGCGGCCTTAGTTTTCGTGGTTGTTCTTGGCTCATTCTTTTTTTAACAAGTGGTTTGATAATGAGGATTCTTAGGGCGGGAAAGGGGGGCTGCTGTTTAATTACGAGGCCGGAGTGTTTAAGGATTTGTGACAGCAGCATGTTCGTTAGTTTACACGTGTTGGAATGGAAAATGGAGTACTGGATCACCGTGAGATAGAGGGTGACAAGTTTCACGTCCAGCTGTCGAGAGATTTTAGAAGTCACACCAGTTTGCCGCTTGTTGCATGCTTTAATTTGCTAGGCTCTAGATGGCTCCGATAATCAGAGCACCGAATCACGGATTCTTGATTTTATGCAGTCTGAAAATTACTAATGTTCGTGAAGTTATTAACTGATTGGATAAATATATTACTGTAACTTAATTTAGAGCCAGAGATGATCACTGAATGATTCGGACGGAAATGAAATTACATAAACTGTTGCCGCTGCGGGGCATGGGCCAATAGCAAGTCCTTGAAGCTCTTATCTTATGGAAAGCTTTTTTTAATTTACACAGAAATTACTTTGTACTTGATGCTTTTTCTCTGATTAATTAAATAATACAGTCACTGTATATTGAGATAATTCTTATTATCATTTTTTTTTTTTTTTTTTTTAAAGGAAAGGGGGGGTGGGCAAGCCCAAATCAATTTTTACCCCCCTCCCCACCCCCAAGGCTCGAACCCGAGTCCACACAAGTGAGGGGCGACAGATGGCACTGCCAACCAACCCGGATAATTCTTATTATCATTTGATTCACGAGGTTAAACAATAATTTTCGTCGTACAACACACACATAGCATTCTCAAAAAAGGAAGGGGGAAAAAAAAACCAACATAGAGTAGTGAAACCGATCGAGAGGAACCAAGTTTTGACGAGTCTATTAATTAATTTAGAAATCCATTGAGACAGAGAAATTACGACCATAAGAGATTCAACCGTTCAAAAATTCAAATAGACAAGCACTTAACCCCAAAAACCTAACATTAATCTAATATTACTAGTCTAACAGCCTTTACAGAGATCTCATTTAAAAAAATGAATGTTGAGACTTCAAAGAGAGGCCAAAAGTAAGTATAATAATAGTGATTGTATTAACAAAAGACTTGAAAGAGAGGGCAAAATTCCAACAATACTTTGTAATAATTTAAATTCTAATTATTCTTTATTAGATAAAAAATGTTATAATTAATAAAATTAATATTTTATCATCCAATAATTGAATGTCACATCAATTAAAACTTAATTATTTGGATCTTTTATATTACTCAAAGCATAAGCAATATATATATATATTCAATGCTCAAAATAATTTGATTTGAAATTGGTTATTTCCTTCTTTAGTTCAGTAAGTCCATACAATTATCTGTGTGAGATTCTTTTCTTAATTAGCTACAAGTGCAGAGAATGGGGCATATGATTTATCCTTATCCATCGGAATAATTTTGGCTCCGAAAATACAAACCGACTCCATTTCTCTCTAAAAATATAGTTCTTTTTATGGTGTATTTATTAAATAAGAATAGAAATGGATTAGAATCGGAATGAGTCAGATTATAATAAATTATTAAAAAGTACTTAATGAACTATTTTTATAATTATTATTTTGTATTTTAATTATTATGATCCGTTATCAAAAAATTATTATTATTATTATTATTATTATTATTATTATTATTAATTATTGTTAGTAATATATTAATATATTAATTGTAAAAAAATTTATCATTAATAATCATAATAATAGTAATAACAACAACAACAACAACAACAACAAAAACAAGTAACATTAATATTAATATAGTAATTAATCATTATTATTTTTATCATTAATAACAATAAATAATCAAAAATTGAGAATATATTAATTAATTAGAGTAATTATATTAATTAATTATAATATATTAATATTAATTACAATAATATATTAATTAGTTATAATAATTTTTTTGAATTGAAGACAAAATGAATTTTTTTTATTTTGTGGAGGGGTAAAATGGTCAATTTTAGGAATAAGAGATTGGTTCTAACCCACCTTAAGAATCAATTTCTCATTTACCATGCTCATTTGAGTGGATTCCATGAGTCTGATTTCGATTCTTATCTTTATTTTTATAAAATAAACTTAATAGATGATTCTGGTCTTCCAATCTAAGAAGGTAATGGACCATCAGTGTTTAAAAAAAACTACAAAGAATCCAACTTGTGACTTTTTCACTACGGCAACTTTGTGCTTTGTTGGACTTGGATGACGAAGCAGCAGCTTCCATTCCCTGTGTTGAGCTTGGCCCAATTCCTTGATTTATTTGAAGCACACGCTATGTTCCTATTGAACTTTAGGCTTAAACGTGCTGGTGCCCATCTATCGGCAGCCCGGGGGCTGATCTTAAGCCCTATGAAATACGATAACAATACTTACGCCAAGAAGGCAACAAAATTCGTGCAGCAAAGCACTGAAGCTTAGTCAAACAGTAACAGATCCATTGCCTACGAAGCTGTAGGAAATTGCTCGGTTTTTGAGACATTAATGGGTGAGAAAGATGATCTGACTGAGAATGAATATGAAGCTTCATTGGCAGACAATATTAATTGACTCTGATTTTATTCCTTCAACACGTTTTTTGTATAAGTTGGCATGGTACATTTTGTGCGATGATATTTGGTATGACTGTGCTCTCACCCTCGTTTTCATGTTTGACCCTCTACCCTCGATCCGTAACATATGATTTATTATTTATAGACTCTATAATATTGTGTGAAATTTGAGTTGTCAAAATAATAATCCTAATCCTAATAATAATAATTTGAGTGTGACAAAAAGTTAGAGATTTCGTGGAGATTTTTTGGAGCATTGTACCGAATAAGCTTACATGATGAATATACTCCATTTTACCTTCAACTACAAAAAAAAAAAAAAAAATTGACTGATCAATCTTTTCGACTTAATCAAATGCCTATGTTAAAAATAATAATAATACTTATCTAATGAATGAATCCCACTTAAACTTTACCTGGGCAAAATTTTTTATTAGTTTTTTTTTTTTTTATTATGTGGGATTCAAGTGAGGCATGAGAGTGTATTACTGTATAGATGTGAAAAGATATGAAACTGAAAATAATGGACGAAGCCTTCGGCATTTGAAGATTTGAAATAAACATAAACTAAAATATAACTAAGTTTATGTTTATTTCAAATCTTCAAATGCCGAAGGCTTCGTCCATTATTTTCAATTTCATATCTTTTCACATCTATACAGTAATACACTCTCATGCCTCACTTGAATCCCACATAATAATAAAAAAAAAACATAAACTAAAATATAACTAATCGAGCCCCCAAGGGCGTAGCTGAGTTGGTTGGCAGTGTAATCTGTCGCCCCTCACTTGTGTGGACTCGGGTTCGAGCCTTGGGGGTGAGGCCCCTCACTTGTGTGGACTCGGGTTCGAGCCTTGGGGGTGAGGAGGGAGATAAAAATTAATTTGGGCTTACCCACCCCTCTTTCCTTTAAAAAAAAAAAGAAAATATAACTAATCGAAGAACTCTCTTTTTGGTTTCTTTGTTATGCTAACATACAAATTATTATTTTTTATTGTTTGTACTAGAGAGAGTCTCTCTCTCTCTATCGTGAATATCTTATTCTACTTGTTTATTTCACATTTTCTTGATCCTGGCTTCACAATTGATTGGATTAGACTAATAATTAAAATTCGACTAGATTAAGCTAGATTAAGTTAAGCTCGATTATATTATATAGTTTTATTTTTTACGTATTACCAAATTAGATTATGTTAAATTATATTTAGATAATATTGAATAGCATTTAAGTTGATAATTAATATAAATATCAAGTATTCGTGAAATTTTATAATCATAATTAAAATAAATTCAAAAGGTAATTAATGAGAAAATTAAATATATTGTAAATAAGTTAGTGGGTAGTCATAATATAGTAATCGGATAAGAGTACATAAAAGAATCTAAATATTTAATTAATTTTTATTAAATATTTAAAAATATTATATAAAATCAACTAATTAATGGTATTATTAATTGTCATCATTATTTTTAATATTAAATTAGTGATTATTAAATTTAGTACAATCCAATAATGTAATAAATTATTAAATGGTTAATTTTATTGATAAATTATTAAATATACATGCAATGAAAATTTAATCTCAAAAGTTAGTCGAAGTATAAGTACCAATTTAATTAGATCATAGATAATAAATAAAAATAAATTTTAAGTAAATCATAAATTAAAATTAATTAATTAATTAATTAGATGTAAATAAAAAAAGATATAAATAAAAGTCTACAATTTTTTTCATTAACTCTTATTCTATCTTAACCCATGTGTAAATTAGAATTATTAATCCAGTGATTTTAAGATTAAATTCAAATTTAATCCCCCTTAATCCAATCCAACTAAGCTTGCCAAACATGAGATAAATATTTAATCCCAAAATTAATCCAATCCTATACTTAATCCTAGCATCCAAACATGCCCGTAAATGACAATTTTTATCAATTGTAATAAGTCCTTTTCTCTAGTAGTGTATGTTTTGCTGCATGGCAATCTTATAGATTGAAGCTTTCAAGATTCAAATCTCTAAGAGTTCGATTGGAAGAATATGGGTTGCTCAAGATTATTTAGTCCAGTAGCTGACAAAATGGGTCACTGATTGTGTTTGTGTTGTGTCAAATTTAGATCATTCTAAATACTACCTATTTAATAATTGTATCAAAATTTTGATATTTTAACCTAACAAGAAAAATTAACAAATTATTTAATCACTCGCTTAATATATATATAAAATTTATTGATATTATAAAATATACATGTCTACAATATTTTTTATATTTATAATATTAAAGTTATAAATTTAAATAAAATTTTATAAATGAAATACTATGTATGTGTTCATCCTTTAAAAAAAAAAGTTTTATGTATAATATTTGAGTTAAATGATAAAAAATTATAAATTAATTTAAAATAGAAAATATAATCATGTCGTTGATTGTGTAAAGAGGTTAAGAACTTTAATTTTAATTCGATATGAAAAAAAATCGTGTAGACCCAAATCTGACCCATTTAATAATCATATTAAATTTAACGACTCATATCTATTTATTCATGTTATATTTGTGCTGGATAATCAAATCATGTTAAATTTTACAGCTTTAATTATAGTAACAATCGGGGAAGCCAACTTGGGTGGGAAAAGATTTCATGAAAGAGTAGAGGAGGATTTCTTATGCAGCTCAAATTTTGGTGTGCACTTGTGTATTAATAGAGATGTCCTTAAGAGATATAAGCACCTTTTTAGGAAAAAGACGCACAAAATTGCCATTGAAATGATCAACTTGCATTTGACAGCAAACTAAAAAATACAAAATATAATGGGTCTCACAAGGATTGAATGGAACAAGCAAACAATTCAAACCACGCAAAAGGACAACAACGTGACGATATTAAATTATGAAACGTGTTGGCTTAGAAAAGCAACAAAACAGTAGTACTTGTTAATCGGTATTTTGCTTAGAAATTATGCCTAACTCGACATTTGTTTGTACCTTACGACTACTTTATAGCGAGTTCATTGGGAAGGATTTTGCTACCTTACATTTAATGTAAGGTATAACCACTTACAAAATTAAGTGTGGATTTTATGAGAGACCCACACACCCTTAGAGATGATTGTACCTTACATTAAATGGAAGGTAGTAGCTTCCCATTGTGAATCTTTGATCTGCGTGAGTAAATGTTGAGATTTGCTCTAACAAATTTCTATTGCACCACATGTCAACAAGCATAAAATTAGTTACACATAAATAATTCAAAGGAAATTGAATTATTTCCTAAATGAAAGGACACTAATTAATTAATTTTGAAAATCAGCTAATTAGATGGATGTCAAGAAAAATGAGATTGAACATTCTATCATACGTAGAGAGAGATTCTCACACGCTTTGCAATTGATTTATGTATTCATGAATGTACTAAGCAAGATAACACTCACTTAGAGATCAGACCCCATAACGACCCAATTTCACTTGATTCATTGATTTTCTTATGAACTAAATAATTACTTAAGCACTAATAGGCTTTTGACCTAATGTGAGAATGCTGTGAGAGCAAGTATTTGAATTCCAATAAAAACAATTATATGAGGGTATAATAATTAATTAGAGACAATTTTCTTCCTTATAAAATATTCTAAGTTTTGGGAGCTTGAAGATTGATTAGTGTTAAAAATTGTATGTTTATTAAGGGATAAAAATGTTATTTTGTGCATATATTATCATTTATATTTGTATTTATGTAATATATTAAGAATTATTAATTATGTTTTAATTTTATTTAATTTTGAGTATTTTTGTGTATTTATTAGGTAAAATATTGATTTTACGTAATTCGAGGCTTCAAATGAAAAAATGAAGGTCAAATTTGGATTCCGGAGGTCCGAAAACCTTGGGATGGGTCAAGACCGGCTTAAAATTCAGCTTTTAAAAGAAAAATTAACTTTTTCAGTTGACTAAGCATTGATTAGATGATAAAATGAGCTTACAATAGATATAGATGTACTGGATAGTTGTCAATTTTGAATAAATCTCAGCCGTTCATTATTTAATGGCCAAGATTGTGACATGTGGCAATGTTGGTGAAGCAAGTTGAAGGATCCGAATCTTTGTATTTGGGTCGATCCGATCCACCCATTAACCCGCAAAATCTCAACCATTCTTTGATAAAATCGGACGTTTCATATGATGCCACTTGTAAAGTTAACTTTTGAAGTTTGACAAGCCGTTGAATCTTAATCTAATGGTTGTGTGGAGCGCATGCATTAAGCTTATCATAGATCGCAAAGAACTGGATTATGAATTTATTTCTCTATAAATAGAGCCTCATTTTTGTGTTTTTGAGCATCTCTCTTCTTCTCAAATTCTCTCAATCCCCTTGTAATCCTCTTTTCTATGTGTGTTTTAATATTTTATGTAATTATTTTCATAAATAATATTAGTATTATTTCCAATTTTAGTTGTTTTATTTCCTTTTAATTATAAGTAATTTAATTTCAAGAATTATTTTTATTTCAATCATGCTTAGTTAAATAATAATAGTTAGGGTAAGGTGAAACTCTTGAGAAATAAATATAATTTAATCAAATTCTATTTTTAATTATATAAATTAAATTATTTTCTAATTGATTTTATACATAATTTATATTTTGAAATTTTGATTTATTGTAGACAAATTAAATAGATTTTGGTACAATAAATTCTTAACATCTTAATATAAGATATGGTAACATGGTATTTTGATTTATTGTAGACAAAATTGATTTTGGCACAATAAATACTTTATCCATAATAAAATTAATTGAAAAATAATAATAATTTATATAATTAATCTTTTGGGCAATAAATCTAAATAAACATGGCAAAAAGAATTTGTTAAATTTTATTTACTATTAAGAGTGAATCCATAACCCTAATTAATTCAATTTCATAGTTTCACTTAAATTAAGTTTCATATATTCAAGTTTTACTTTTATAGAATAAAATAAACAAATTAAATCCTTTCTTTGTGGATCGACTTCGGACTCACTGAGTTATAATACAACAAGATATTCTTATACTTAGGAGTTGGAAATCACTTTTAAGTCGTGTCAAAGATGATAAGAAAAATATTTTTTTAATATAAAAGTATCCTAACTCCTCCGTAATGAAATTAAATAAAATATTCTCATTTATTCTTGTTTATTTATTCATTCATCGAGTTTATCAATTATATAAATAAAATGGATAAATAGAGTTCTCTTATACCGAGAGATCCTTGGTTTTAGGCCAAAATAAGAAAAAAAAAAGACCCAAATGTATCTTTTACCTTTTATTTTAGTCTTCATTTTAAAAAAATGAGAGGAAGGAAGATTATTCTTTATATGTATAAATAGAAAAATTTTATCTAATGAGGATATTTTTATTTTAACAAATTGATTATGCTACCAGCAAAGAACAAAATACAATTTAAATGCACTAACAGATAAAAAATATAATCTCAAATATATTAAAATCTTTTTTTTATTTTTGTGATATCCTTGTTAGAAAAGAACATTATATATCTATAGAGTAAACTTTTATTAAGAGATGCTTTAACAAAGTAAAAGAAAGCTAAAATACCAAAAAAAAAAATAATTCAATGAAGTTTATATTGTCTTGTAATATATTGAAATTTGTGATTTTTTACTTTTAGCTTATTCCTTATAATATTAAAATAAGAGAACTCTGTATATATTGTTAACATACCTATTTCAATAATATTAATTTTGATGATAACTAAATTAAAAGTGTTGAAGTTATTAAAATTGGTGAAGTTCTTAGAGTCGCATGATGTTTTTGGGCTTGTTTAAGAATCTGGACCAAAATAGATAATTGTTAATCTTGAAACGACAAATTGATTTTATAACGATAACATATAGTTTTGATTCTGGATGATAACGGTGAACCGTTTATTAAAAAATGATTAACCAATATATTTTAAAGACCAATTTAACTAAAAATGGTGAGCTGTTTAGAATAAATGAATAGCCAATTATTTCTTGTAGGTTTTTGGAATCAAGCGGCAAACCAATGACTCTATATGGTAAGCTGATTCCGAGTAGATTAATTATTAGAATTTAATGGTAAACCAACAACTTCAAACGATGAACAGACTATTCAAATTTCAGCATAACATTAACTTGGACAAGGCTAAACGATGATCCAACAACAATTAATGGCATTCCAATTATGTCCATAAATCTAACAACAACTAGATTTCTTCTTTAACTATAAAAAGACTTAAACAAATTCAAATTAAAATAATTTTTGACAATCTTCATTGAGCTTGTTATTGTGTATTCAACATCTATTGTGCTTAAAATTTGGTAAATCACACTTTAAGTTTTCATTTTGTAAACACCTATGCTGTGTGAAGAAAAATTTTGTTTAATTTTCATTTTAACATCAAATTGAGTATTTAAGAGTGTGAGAAATTCTTGGGTTAAGAGGTTGGGATAACCTCTTATTGTAAAGGTTGATTAACACATTGGAAGTCAACTGTAAAGATTTTAAAGCATTAAGGTGTAGGGCTTGATTAGTGGAATCCTCAAACCCAATGAGTTTAAAAACATAGACATAGGTGGAGTTTACCAAACCACGTAAAAATCTTATGTGTGATTCTCTCTATCTTCTCTCTTAACATTTTTAGTCGCTATTTATTTGTTATTTTCTTTGTCCTTGCATTAAATTTTGATTTAAAATACTAAATAATTTTTAAAAATCCAATTCATCCATTTCTTGGGTTGCTTAACTATTATTTCACATACAATCATTATCTAGTGAGAGTTCTCTTTATATGTACATGTTTGTGAGCATATAGTCATTCTTTTATGTTGGCGCTTTCATTTTTGTGCGGCCATATTATTAAATTTTATGGTTTAATAGAGTCAATATAGATAGTTAAAAAACTAGATGTTTTAATAGCATGTCCTTATTAGAGAATATTACATATATTCTTATGTAACATTGGAGAAATTAGAACAAAAATTAGAATTCATAAGAGATAATACAATTAATCAATGTATGTGTGAAATATATATATTTGAACTTTATATAACTATCATTTATACATTAACTTTTAAAAATAAATGTACATATATTATAATTAAGAATAGTAATGATATCTGCAAACTCGTTCAAACCTGTCTGCTAAAAGTCACATACCGTGGATAATTTTGTGGATTGTAGGTAGGTTTCGTATCACGAATTAAAACCCGTACTAGGTTGTGGGCGGGTTTGGTATATGCTATCAACTGACACTTATTTTAAGTTTTTTAAAGTTTAATAATTTTGATACCTATAATTATTATTGTATAGAAATTAATTTCATTATATAATTATGCATTATTATATGCTTATGAATGATTATATACTTACTAAAATTTAAGTTATACTTATGGACTATTATATACTTCTTATAATTATTATATAATTATGGATTATTATATGCTTATTATAATTTTTTTCTTTATATTAGTGTTTAGAAAGTAGTAGTATTAGAAAATCTTAGTCTTAAATCATTATTGTGAGAATTGTGTTGGATGGATATTAATGGTGGTGAATAAAATAGAGATCTTTAACTTTTGGAGTTAGTGTTAAATGAGAATATAAGATGATACTTGTTTATGGTGCTGTGGTAATACTTTTGCATAATTATGTTGTTACTTTTGGATAATAGTTACTTTTCTTCTTCTCCTTCTTTTAATTAAAAACACTTTTTTTGTTTGATGGAATTGCGTCTTTTATACTTAAATTTGAGAATTGTTGTTGGACTTGTGATTTTTTTTTGGCATTGAGTTGAAATTTTAATTTTTCATTCATGATTATTAAGTTTAGAATTAAAAATTTTATGCAAAATTTTAGGTTATTATTATAAATTTACATATTGATTTATATAATTTAAATTTTTAGATTTTATTAATTTTTTTAATATTTATAATTTTAAATATAAGAACTTATAAAAAAAATCTGTCGAATACTATTATAAATTTGACAATTGTTAAAATTTACAACGGATGAATTTTCTAAAAAAAAAAAATTCACAATGAATTAGAGATAGATTTAATAGTTCATATTGTATGCACGTGCGGATTTAATCCCGCAGCAGACAGTGTCTATTACCGTTTCGAATTGTGATTTTATTTATTTACCGCATCAAAAACATTTTAAAATTTCTCAGTTAGACAGATTTGACCCATCGTAACAAGAAGAGCTGTTTGGTTTGTTGTGGGCCTTGATGCCTTCGGCGTGCGCCGTGCAAAATAAAGTTAAATTGAAACGTTTTCTTTGACAGCTTTTAAAGTGTTTCACTTTTTAAGCCTACCAAGCAAAGAACCATTTCCCACTTGGTTTTGTTTTTCTAAAAAGAACAAGAAAATAAAAGGAAAATAATTGATTCTCTGCTCTGACCTGTACCTTTATTCTCTCAACCGTTGGATGAAAAAGAGTGAGCAGATTTACGTTCCCAATAAACGGACACCTGTAACTTACAAGAAAAGAATTGCGCACCGCCCCCCAACAAAGCTTTTACCCCTATATTTTGTCCAGACGCATAGGTACCTGTTGCATGACTTTGTGGGCCCGACATTTCTGGCGCCTGAGATTACGAAACTGCCCCCCGCCATTTTCTTAATTATTGTATGAATTTTTAAAAGTTATCCTCTAAGTTAATTTTTTTTAAATCAGTTAAGGAGATTGTAATTTTTTTTTATTGAAATCAGTATATATTAATTTTTTTTTCATTTTTTTATTATTGTCAATATTTTTCTTGATAGTATAATTTTATAATATTATCTCTATTTTTTAATACATTTTTATTTATATTTATTATAAATTAAATAAATGATGTGAATGACAATTAAACTAATAAATACAGAAATTAAAATAAAATAATTTAATTATTAAAAAAAGAAATACTTTTTAAATTGATAATAAAATATTTTTTATATTTTTTATTTTACGACCATTTTCTTATAATAAATATATAAAACAACAACAAATATAAGAAAAGTATATTATTATTAATTTTTAATTCACATCAAAATATATATTTCTTATTTTTAATAATTAAATTTTTATTTATATGATTTATTTAATTTATAATAAATATAAATAAAAGTAATTTGAAAATAATGATAGTGTTGAAAAATTATACTGCCAAGAAAATTATTAACTATTACAAAAATAATAGAGATATAAATTATATATATTAGTTTTAATAAAAAAAATTAACAATTTTCCTAAAAATTACAAAATTATAACTTATGAAGACTCAAAAAAAAGTAGTCATTTATAAAATATAAAAAATTAACTTTTATTCTAATTAAAAAATTTATATTACATAAAATGTTTTGCCAAAGTGAATTATTAAAGATATGGAGGGGGTATTTTATTTAACTAATTTTTTTTATTTATATAAACCTACTTCCGTAAAATTAATTTTTACCTACCACAAAGATGGCAAATATTCAAACAATTTAATTTCTCCAGGGGCAACGCAGTAAGAGACCTACCGCTAGAGTTAGCCACCCATCCTCGTCGACAAATGAAAATGCCATTTTCGTAAATTATGTGGAAGACCAGGCCCATTTGCGTATCCACAGTACCAAGATGCACGTAGTACCTGCACGATATTTAGATGAGAGTGTTACTAGTCACTGGTCATTTCAGATCCGTGGATTCCTCTTCTCTGTTTCCATGAAAATTTAAACTCCAAAAAAATAAAAAATATATATATACGAAAAGAAAAAGACAACAAACTCTCACTCACCTTCAGAGAATTCATACCTAAAAATTTTCTTCACTTAGATCTTCACCACCACGACTTCACTCTGAACTTTCTCGCAGTTTCAGGTATTTTCCTACTCGGTTTCCCGAGAAAATGATGATTAAACTCTCATATTATCTAGATTTAACGGTTAGGTTTTTGTTTTGGTTTTTTTCCCAATGTTTGAATGATTTGTTGTCTTTGAAGAGAAAAGTCTTTTTGTTTTGTTTTGATTTGATTTATGCTTTTGTGCCTTGTAGGAAGATCTGGTAGCAGTAGAGATTTGTGTTGAATCGATGTTTGTATTAGATCTGTTATTGAGAAGAGCATCATCAAGTAGTTACAGTGCTTTCCGCACAATTCCAGTTACAAAGTTGTGTCTTGTGACCTTTAGCGGGGGATCTATACTGTTTTGTTAAGTATTATTTCATTGAATCGGCGGGTTGTTTGATAAAGTGATGGTGACTCTCGTTGTCGTAGATCAACACAAGAATCAATATTACGGTCGAGTCAAATCAAACGGGTCGGGCCGATTTGGGTCATCACCATCTAGAAATTTCAGAGATCTGAACTGTAGGACTTTTGAATCTGGAGCAGGTATACTCCCAACCCCAATCAAAACTTTGTCAGTTCCTGTAACCAAACGATCATCTTATGTTTCCTTTCCTTCATCACCGACAACGCCATCACCAAGTGTTAACCATGACTCTCAATCTTTTGATGGCACAACCAAGTCAAAAACTAATGTTAAAAGCAACCCAATCGCCATTAACTTCAAATCTAGAGACTATGATAGATCTTTTAATGAAAAAATCTCCAGTGAATTTGAAACTTTTTCATACTCTGAGCTGTGGGCTGGGCCTGCTTATTCCAACTCGCCACCGCCGAGTTCTTTGCCAATTCCCAAATTTATGAGGCCTAAACGCTCTGTATCACTTGATTTGCCTGTCACTAATGATGCCTCTGATATTGAAATTCCCCACCCGATTGCCAAGTCTGCACCAGCATCACCAACTAGGGAGCATGGTAGCTTTACCCGAGATGTGTTCCTCAGTGCTGACTCAGCGACCAAGACTTTGCGTCGCATTCTTAATCTTGACATTGCAGATGAATGAAGTAGGAGGAGTTTCAGATGCTCCTGTAAATAGGTTTACTTTTTTGAAGTTGGTTAGTGGTAGATTGTATATATAGTGGAAGAAATAAAAAATGGAGTCGGAGTTGGTGTTGAGTTGTGTCTTCAGCAGTTGGTTTGAGTTTGTATCTTGAATCTGTGTTGGGTTGAGTACTGCAATGGTGGCGCAAATGACTGTCATGGCTCAAGCATGTCAATGATAAGTGGTGTTGCAAGTGAGTTTCTTTGGTCTTGCAGGTGGGTCAAAATGAGTGGTGTTGCGAGTGATTATCATTCCTCTGGTGGGTGGGTGAAAATTGAGTGGTGTTGCAGAAAGTGTGGCTTTGGTGGTTCAATATTCTCTTAATTTTCCGTTTGGAATTATGTGGAGTTTTCTGAGGTTTATGTGAAATGGTCGTGGTGACATGGATGGAAGTTAGATTGTATGGGAAGCAGAAGGGAAGTAACTGCATTTGGGGATATGTTTTTTGAGGTGAACGTATGCCAACCATCTTATTTGGTATGAGATGGAGTAGTTACTACTTTTGAAGCTACTGGACTTGAAGGAAATTACATCTGAGTTAGTTTTTGGTTTTTAAATATTTAGTTCTCAATATAGTCTCCTTGTAGAATAGAATTGTTCGGTAAAACATAGGCCAGTAGTGTCTTATAATCCTGTATATATGGTAGAATCTTGATTAGACTACTCCCAAGTTCCATAGGTTTCTGTTTATTCTTTTTGCCATCACCATTCTCTTAATTTCACTTTCATAGCCTTTCGATATGATCATCTGACTTTGACTAGTCTCTTCATTCCTTAGTTAACTGCTGCCTTGATTGGGGGCTTAGATGATCCTTATCTTGTAACTCTTTTTCTTGGTCCAACATTTCCTGAATCAGATGCCCAAAATCAGGCATCTTCTCCCCCCATGCATTCACTATTTCTTACTGTTATCTCTTTTAGTTAGAATCTGACTCCTCTCTATATCCTTGTTTTTTCACCTTCACCATCTTTTCACGTTTTTTGAGAGAGAAAAGTGGGAAGGGGAATGAAAGTAGTGATTTACCACCTCTGCTCGTTAAGGTCAATCCATGTTGCTTCCCCCTGTTGTAATCACTATTAGTTTCATTGTCTTTTGAGTGGAAACAACGCACATGTTTTGGTCATCAAAATACAAAAATTCTTGGAGGAAGTTGACAGTTGCCAAGCCATCCACAAGGTAATGATTTTCCAAACCTTGCTTTTATTGCTATAATAGATAATTATTGTCTCTTGAAGTGCTAATTAATGTAATTGATGTGTTTGCTTAAACTTTTTTTCCAGAGTACCATTCTGACAGGTGTTCCAGAGGCTTTCTCAGAAATGGGACATGTAGTAGCAGATGTATTCTTGTCAGTCAGTCAGTCTTGTAAGGAACCATATGCTGTTTTGTGTCCTTGTAAGGAATCATTTGCAGTTTTGCGTCGTTGTAAGGAATCATATGCAGCTCTCCTATGACCTTGTAAGGAACCATAAGCTGTTTATGCATTGTGTTGGTCGGTTGTCTTAATGCTGCATGTCATCTCTTCCTGTTTTCCTACTAGGAGTCCCTTTATGTAGTGTTGAGCTGAGTTTTTACTTTAATTGATTGTCGTGTTATGTTGTGATAGGGTGCATTTCATGGTATGTTTTAATATGTTTCCTGCTTTATTTAATGTTGTGATGTTGATGAGTCAATCTGAGTATGATTAGCTCATTCCCCCATCTTAGGAAGAATTTCTTGGTGTGGCATGTGGAAGTTGTCCCAACATTTCCGATGTATAAACACTGAAAATATGGAATAAGTTCAAAATGATAGTTTGTGACTTCCAATTGCTCTGTTGTGTTTTACTCTTTTAGCCTTCTTTTGATACTACATCAATTTGTACTATGGTGTTGATTTGGCAATATTGACACAGTGATATATTTTGTGAACATTTTACTGGGTTTTATAGCTTTCTTGGTTCTGTAAGTTTTATATCTATGGGTTGTATGAAAGAAATGGCGTAGAAAATGGCATTGATTGACCCAGGGGTGATCCTGTTCTCTGGGCCGCTTGACTGAGACATGGTCGTCGTGAAAATAATCCAATCTGTCAATACGATGGGAAGGGATTCTTTAGTTTTTACAAAATTAGAGATCAATTACTTTCAATTAAGCGTCCCCTGGAAGGGTTAATTAATCCTTGCCTTTTTATTTTTTATTTTCCCCCGCCCTCTGGGGCGTGTCTCATCATTTATTGAACGACATGTAACCAATTGAATGCTCGAGGCTCGAGGCTGGGTAGCAGAAGCAACTTTTAATTTATCAGGAGCCTAAATGATAGATTCAATAAGTTCCTGTATTCTGTGGAAAAAAAATTTCTGCTCTTGAAGTAAACAAATAGATTGACTTTTTGATTTCTTGATTTACGCGACCGCGGTTTTTTTTTTCCCTGATAAAGCGTTTGATTATTATTGATAGGAGCTGATCGAAGCATACGTGTGATCTGAACTGGCTAGATTGATCGACATCGATATCTCTAAATATCTTGACCAGTCGTTAAGTTTATTGGTTCAGATTTACCTTAGACATTTATTATTGAGTTGTGGTTATAGTGGAGCGAGAGGCCCGAATTGATGATGATGAAAGTCGTGTATTGTACCAATAAATTACAATTGGTCTGGAAAAAGATGTACTTTGGATATGCTTGCTTGGAAAAGTCAGATTTGGATCAAACTTTCATAATAAAATATTAGGTTAATTTCGTATTATCCCATGTAAGTTGATTATTCTCAAGTTACCATTTAATTTTTTAAAATTTTAATTTATCTTTTTTTATAAAAAAAAAAGACAAAATATCAGTCCACCTCATTTTTCCTTATTTTTTAAAAAAATAATTAAATATTTTAAAAATAAAAAGATAATTTAATAATAATCAATTTATTTACGAGCGGGATAATTTTAAAATTTACTTGAAAATATTATTCTTAATCAAACCAGCATGAGTGGATATGATAAAGACACGGGTTAAAAAAGGGAAAAAATTGTATATATCTCTTTATGAGCGAGAAAAATAGTCGGTCCCCCGCTATAATTGATGTGAAATTAAATAAATAAATAGAGCGAAAGATAAGGCAAAGTTTTCAATAATACATTTCATATCCATATTCATTTATCATCTGCTGGAAGACAAAATCTATGGGTAAAAACGAACAGCCGGACACAATCACAAAATCAACCCTACATCATCATCATCTCATCCTCTCTTTTATCTTTATCTCCAGGATTGAGGAAAGAGATTTTTAAAAAATAAAAAACAAAAACCAAATTAAATCTAGATAGCAATCATTTGCTTGTCTCATGATCATCGGAAAATTGTTGGTAGCTCTTAATAAAAGGCAGCACTGAACAACTCCTTTAAGCATCATTGAATGATTAATTCTCCACTTCATCGTCTAGTAGCATCTCTTGGTAGCGGCATTCCTGACTGCAAAAAGCTTTCTCACCTCTGCGTTTACAACATTTAGTCTCTTAAGGAGTAATAAATGTTTATCATAAAAAAGTACCAAAACTATGTTATGAAATTAAACCATGGCAAATGGGGAAAATGAAGCAAACCTGTAAATGTAAATGTCATTTGTCTGTTCAAGATTCTTCTTGCAAGTGTGGCAAAAGCTAAGGAAATTCTCAGAGGCAGGGTTGGACTTATTAATACCTGAATCAGATAAAGAACAGTAGCTCTCTAGAATGCAGTTATCAAAAATATGGGTAGTCCTGGGATTAGGCCCATGAGCTATCACACATGTATATTCCTCAGAAAGCTCCATTTCAGTCGGAGACAGACACTGTGTGCAAGTAATAACCTTGGGAGGGGGATCCTTTGTAATTTGGGTGCCAGAATTAGCTGACTCAGATGGAGAAAGATGAATAGAGGGAGCAGCTGGCAACATAGGAGGAATTTTAACTCTAAGCTTGGTTGCAAACAAAACTTTGTTGTTGTTGTTGTTGTTGTTGTTGTTTGGCTTCGAAGAGGAGGGATTATCATCTTCATTAATGGTTTTATGATGATTATCAGTTAATAGATCAATAAGAGCTAGACCAATGCCTTGATGTTTGTTTTCCCGAAAAAGTCTTGGGGATTTTGGTGGGTTCAATACTGTGTCATGATCCCAAAATGGGTTATTACAGAAAGGAGAGAATTGTTTACTACCGTCAAGGATTGAAGTTGGACTTATCGCTGCTGCTGCTGCTGCGGCTGCCGCCACCTCATGAGTTTCACCAATAGCCCTTGTGAAAGCTTTGAATCTCGGAGAACCAAAGAAAGATGGAACGGGTGGCTTTCTGTAATTGTGACTGTGTGATGATTGAGAGCTGTGGTGATCAGCCATTAATGTCTGCTTTGTAGTCATTGCTTTTCACGATCTATTTATTCCTCAGCATATTACTGTTCACAATTATAAAAATGGATTAATAGATGTAAAAGCATAAACTTGAAGATCATGAATTAGAGATGCAATAGATAAATTAACAAAATTGACCTGAATAAGAATAACTCTAAGTGGACGGTAAGTTCAGAAACAACCTAGAGGCCTCCATCATGATTTGCTGAGCTAATAAAGGTTCAAAAAGTTTGGTCGTAATAGTAATAATTGGAGATTAAAAAAAGAAAAACTGAAACTCGAATGGCTTTGAAATGATGACACTTTGTTTCACGCAAAAACCCACAAAAAGGAAATAATTAAAATAAGGGACGGACTCTGGGTAGTTGAGATGGTTTCTAAATCTCTGTAGCCTCCATTGTCGTGAAAGGGGGTAAAAAAAAAAAGGTGAATAAAACGAAAACCTGGGGGGAGGGGGGCTATCGTCTTTTAGTTATTCCTCGGAACAAAGAACAAGAATCATCAATCAATTCTCCATCATGATAAATTCATAATGAAAGCATGCATGCGCCTCACATCATCAAACCGCAGACACCAACAAACAGTTGTGCCATCCTCAGTGCAGAAGAAACTCTGCTGAATCCATCTCTCTAAAGATAAATACTCTTCTCTTCTGCTACAAACGGTATAAATTGTTATTGCCGCGTTTTCGCTCCGGAAAAATGAACTCGGAGAGTCTGTCAGCTTCTCTATCTTCAGAGACACGGAGCCAGAGAAATGGCAAAGGGACTAAAGCTTTGGGGTTAGAAGTGGAAAAGCAAGCGTTGTAAGGTTGGCATTTTAAAGAGAACGGTGAGAGAGAGAGAGAGAGAGAGAGTCGTGTGCATGAGAATCAGCGGTTTTCTTTCTTCTCAACCCAATACAGCCTCAGCACCCAATCACCTGTTTTGTTTATTGTTATTATTACTATTTTTTTTTTTTACTAATAGCTGGTTTTATTTTTTATTTTTTATAAAATATAAAATATAAAATATAGAGTCATTTTTTGGCCTTTTGCGAGTCGCTGATTTCTTACTAGTAGTTTTTGCAATTTGTCCTCACCCACTGCCGTGGTCCCTGTTTCACTGCACCCTTCTAAACTCTGAAATAAACGCACGCAATTGGAGGAAATGCTTGTGAGAAACGTAAATAAATAAATAAATAAATCCAGGATATTAGAAATATAAATATTTAGATGCGAAAAATAACCTCCCGGTGACCGCACGCGCGCGTGTGTGCGTGCGTGTGTGTTTGCCTCTCAAGGATCAACGTCTAAATTGAGTGCCATCATTGCCTTCGACATTTGTTAAGCATGTACAGGTGAGGACCAATTTGGTCTTGCCGCCTTAGAATGGGGACCCAACTGTTGCCGCTTTATTAGTCCTTCAATTAAAGCTTACTTAAAGGCCACGTGTGATTATCCACGAAGCATTCATTTGATGGGCCCCCGTAAAGCTGCCTTTATTCCTTTACATTTATTTAAATATTTACATTATCTTCATGATAGATAATAGCGATCCTAATCTTTTTATATATCATGAGAGAGGGCAAGTCTTGAGCTTGGCGTAGAGATTGAAGCTTCTTTCTCAAAGTTTTTCACCCTTACAACTCAAAGTGCTGATTACGATAGCTTTTGCCTCTCTTCAACAACATTTTTGACTTAATTAGCTGTTTGGTTGAAGCTCCTGTTTGTGGCCGTATGCAAACCTTTTTGTTTACAACAACCATGCAAAATAATAAATAATAATTAATTGAAGCCCATTAATCCAAGCTAATTATCCAGTTAGGTGAAATGATTGTACCGTCCCGGCTGCTCATCGTTTCACATCGCTTCTTATTGTACTAACTGAACTTAATGTACTATCACCGCATCAAGTTCGTGCACGTACTGAAAACAATGTACTCGAATAATATTTAGCCAAGGATCTAACTGCTCTAATTGGAATTGTCCTGTAAGAGCTCTTATCTTAGCATATTGTTTTCTTTTTGTCGAGCATTAACACGATTGTTTTGATTGGAGCTATTCATGCAAAGCGGTGATAAAATTAATAATAGCTGAGGCTAATCTCATTAGGATTTTTCTTTATACAATCACACGAGGGATTCTAATATTTTGATACTTCAACTTTAAAGTTCAATATCATACATCACTCGCTTATTTAATAACTTATAAAATTATTTAATTTAATGAATGAATATTACACTAACTGAGAATCAAGTTAATAATTGAATATTAAAATGCTTTCTTATGCATACTTTTTCATTTCGTGGATTGATCTAAGCCTGTGGGCCCAAAAGCAGCGGTTGTTAGCCCATTGAAAGTAACGGCGAGATATTATTATGTGTTGAACAGAGATACGTATACCACTCTACCACATACTAAACTTATGAATCGCGGGGCCCAGGAATTTTTTCCTTTTATTTTTTATTATTATTAAAAAAAAAAAAATCAACGTGGATAGTCAGCCCTAACCCCATCATCTCTGGGTCCACATTTTGTGTGTGCTACGTGACAAAAGGTGGGGCCAGCTTTTGTCTGCGATCGTGTCTTGTACTCACGATTGCGGTTCATTTCATGTCTCGGTGAATTTGATCATTGTTTCAGGTTATATTAATTAGGGTTTCGGTGACTGCAATCGGATCTAATACTCTAAACAGATTTTTCATGATATGTTATGTATGATCTTACTGCATGCAATAATAATTCAAGTGATAGTTATATAGTTCCAGTCCGTATAACACGAGAATGCTTCTGCTCTGAGGCCAAAAAAAAAAAAACAGGGAAAAAGTGTGCGTGGTAATATGGCACGTACATATTCTTTTGTAAAATCTTAAACAAAAGTTACGTGTTGCATAAAGTTATAGAGAGCAATGGGCATAATCATAACAAATAATTACAAGTCTCCGCCTTTCAGCGTCGCTCATTTCTTCACGCCTTCATAAACCCAATTTTCTCTAATGATATATATATATATATATATATATATATATATATATAATATATATATATATATATATATATATTCTTCTGATATATGTATAAAAAAAAAAAAAATATGCCAATAAATATGAAACTTCATCATTAAACTCAAACCAAGTTAATGATCATGTAAGTTTTTTTAATTGCCTATAGATATCAAGTTTAATATTGCGTATTTCATATTTAATTATATGTATTTTATATTTATTAATTTTTTTTATATGTATACAATACATTAGAGATATTGTAGATGACCCCATATATATATATATATATATATAGTACATTACACAGGCTTTACAGCCTCATCTACAGAACTCTTTGAATTTCCGTAGTAGAGTACACAAAGGCCATGACAGGCCCGTCCCACTCAGGCCTCGGCTGTATCAATTATCAAAAGACGTGGGTGGTGTAGTTTGACTTGCCGTTTAATTTTTACTTCAACGTGTCAACCTTCTATTGCGTTCCATTACGGGACCGGTCTACAAGTCTCGATGTAAATCTTGATGATCCAACCTCTTTCGATTCCATGGCAATCGTCAGAAACCCACAGTTTCAATTTGAACGCTTAGGTGTATATGTAGAATGGATTAATCATTGGTTTGTTGACTGAAGCACTTAACGCATTTATCATTTCTGTTTAACCTTATTAACTAGGTGAGATTGATTATGAAATGAGAATAATTATGATGGTGTTAAATGGCACCACGTATGATCATATACATTGGGCCCGCCCGTTAATGGAAGGAACCGTTAATTATGACTAAAATTAACCTGCGTGTGTCACTAATCTCTTTGTTTGATGGACGTTTAATCGGAGTCCCAGTCGTCACATCTGAAATGAAAGGGCAGCCCACGTCACGTATGTCTTTGTTCTATTTGAGGGCCGTCATTATATATCACTGTTTGAAACAGGAAGTAATAAAGAACGTTGTGTAATGATGCGATGGGCCTATTACGTAATAATAAAAAAAAAAGCATATGAAGATAGAATTAGGCTACTGTACTGTAGACCTTGTCCATATAATTTTGTCTGATTGTTTAGGCTGAACAAATGTTTGGTCAGTGCGTTGGTGCTTTAAATGACGGAGATAACCAAACCACTTAAAAACTCTTAGCCCACCCCAACCTGGCCTTTCGAACCTAAAGAGAATTCATCTTTTGGTGCGCTGAATTTTTATACTAATGCGCATAACAATATTGAATATGGTCAGAGTAAAGAAAGATCAGCAGAGATGCGATCGGAACAAATTGGAATGCCACCTCAAGCACACCTGATCGCACATTTAGACTATATATAGCGCGGAATATTCATCATATGGTGCAAATGGGGATCAATGAATTGATGAATGTGAGTAGATTGTTTATGATTAAAACCAGAATTCGGATGTTTAATGGAATCAACCACACAGATTTCATGGTAACAGCTGCACAAAATGAGTACACATTGTCGTCCTTGTCAATTTTTTTTTTTTTTTGTCATTGCAGAAAAAATACATCTCACTGCAATATAAAATTTATTCTTATTTATAATTTACCTAAATCAAGATCAAAAAATAGTTATTGTTCTTATATAATGTATTGTTATAAAGAGATTTTTCTACATAAATTTTATATCCCAAATGCTGTAACATTTGATAAATCATTCATTCATTAGTTTATAAAATCATTTCATTAATGATAGTATAAAAGCTAACTCTTACAGTCTTACTAAAACACATACCAGTTCATTAATTGATGACATTTCACTTGTATCTCAGTATTACTCACTTTTCATGTACTTTCTGAACGACAACGCCTTAAAAACTTAAAGGGCTAACTAAGATCCTTGAGGCACATATTTGATTGCAGCCAACTTTTCTTCCATTATCATATTAGTACCGCCTTAAAGAACCACCAGCCACATTTAAAAGGAAAAATTGAAGAACAAGAAAAGAAAAGACCACCATCAGAAATGTTAGTAAGTACGGACCAGCTCATGAAATCAAGACAAAAAATTAGGAATGGTTGTAATAATTTATCAATTATCACCTTTGGGGTTATCACAAATTGGCACAATCATTTCTCAGATAACGGATAGCTAGCATTACCAAAACTCCAACGGAAGCGATGGCACAGCTCCGACTCGGGATGACTCTATGAATATGTTATAATGGAAAGAGCTGGAATTTCTTGAAAAGATATTATTATTTGATTTTTTTATCGTTTCGGGTTCTCTTTCCAAACTCTCGTTTCTCCACAGAATACTGCTTTTTTATCAACAAATTGCACATTGCTGTCTTCACAGCTTCAGCAACTGTCACAAAAAACTTTTCCTCCACGGAGGCACTTACTTGTAACTTCTCAAGCAGTTTCACTCCCCCAGGTATGTCATCATCTTCCAACACATTTGCCTCGACAGGTTCTGGACTGCTCCTCCGAAAACCAGAAATGACCTTCACTCGGGATGCAGAGGGATGATCAAAACCAGGCAAGTTAGCTGCACCAGTTACCATCCACAATAAACCAGAAGAAGAGCTGCTCCCCAAGTTTGTTGGAATAAAGTTTTCTTCCTTGATGGAAACCACCTGTAAAAACAACACAAATTGAGAATCCATGACCTAGGTTATATTCTACTTCATGATCCACACACACACACACACAATTTAGTCCTGTACTCAACCTAGAATAAATATTTCAGAGCACAAGCTGGACTCAGAATTCAATAAATCATACACTCTAGCAAATGTCCATATTTTATACTAATTGGAAAGCAATGCGTCTCTCTTTTGAGCTAAATGAGATATCAAGTCATTTGGTGGTGATCTCAAGGTCACAAAACAAATCCACCAAAATACTATTGAAAGTTTAATTTCATTTGGAAGCATCTGGTTATTCTATCATTTTGGAGACTACATGGTTAGATAATCTTTTTCCCAACCGTTTGGGTCCTTACCTTGGCAACAGAAAGAGTCTGAGCAGAAATGTTGCAGCTCAACAATACTATTCCTTGCAGGCTAAAAAGAAAAATAAATTAAAAACTATTAATTCACAAACCAGTAGAACTCTAGAAAGGAAGTAAAATGTCCAATACAAAATGCTTAGACTTACCTCTGAACAGCCACTGCAACAAGAGTACTGTGTGGGATCGAGCACAGATCAGTAACAATAGAATAGCCCTCATCACTTCCGTAAAACTCTAAATGTCCTGCCTTCAGGAAGTAAGTAAAAGTGAAACCAAGTAAAGAGGCAGGTTTACAGGAAAAGCCAAAAACATTGTTCCCTTTGCTTATGACACACTTCTACTGAGTTTTGAGGCCAAGACCCCCTCTTTACTTGTGATCTTGTGGGACAGACTGATAACATCATTGAATTGGGAAAAATTAATATTTTCCCAATTCTACTACTGGGATAATAAAAAGTAGGTTTAATAGGGAAAATAGTGCAGCTTAATTTTTCCATCAAAACTTGACAAGTGATATTTAAGAAAAAGCAGGGGAGGTCAGTGATATCGTCAGTAACCTCAGGTAAACTTCAGGACAAGTGAGATACCTTTGCGCCAACTTCACAAGTGTCAAGGAGAGATCCAGATGTAATATCCCACAAGCGAACCTGCGATAGCCATATAGATGATTTTATTGAATTTACCCTTTCACCTCAACGCAAAAGAGAGCATGATATAAAACCTCCATAATTGCAAGCTTACAAATACTCACTGTTGAATCACCACTTCCAGACACAAGATAACCCTGAGGGTAATCCACGGTGCAGACAAAGTCGAGGCAGGACACAAACCTGTAAATTGTGGAAATGAGCCTATCAGATGACCAGCAACTAAGAACTGTTATCTCCAAGTAGTATTTTTTAACCCCCCAAAAAAAACAGAAAAATGATCATAACTCACTCCGTATGTCCCAGGCAGAAGCTTTGTATTTGATGAGCTCCATCCAAAGGTCCCTTGGGAAAAACAGTAACCTGTCACATAAGTTATACCATGTGAAAGAGGTACAATGCCAAGGTAGTAATTTATCTAATTAAACAGGCAGAGGTAGTTTACCCGAATCTTGAAATCTCGATCTGCGCTAATAACAAACTGTCCATCTGGAGAAAATTCCTGTAAATAATACATGTTAACAATGGACCAATTTACTTGTGGAAGTAATGTAAGCAGCATGACCTTAGAATACATTAAGTCAAAATCCACCCTTCGGGAGAAGAATGAGAGAAAAACAGTAGAAAATAAAAGAAGGATTTGCCTATATGAGAGAAAAACGTACCCAAAAAGTGAGATCACAACACCACAGAGTTTACGAAAAGCAAATGATGGAAGAGTAATACAATACATAAAAATTCACTATAAAAACTACTTTATACAAACTAATGTGGTATGAAACTAGTCGAAAAAAAATAGAAGTCAATAAAAAAGAAAAGAAGAAATAATGTGGGCTACGTGGTAATGTAATAGTGCAGCATCAGTTTATATGTAACAGTTTGTATAATAAGTGTGCATGTGTGCAGGGTACTATGAGGGAAATGGGGTGGAAAAGGGGGAAAAAAAAAGAATCCTGAGAATCTATTTATTCATAGCCAATAGATAAGAAAGAAGGTAGCCATTCATCCTCCAAACTTGGGAACAAATGCCAACTCATAAAAGTCCTTCAAACTATAGCTAATGTTTAATCAAAGTTGAAAATTCCACCACTAAGTTAAAGGGAAGTTTAGTAGCAAATCCACCCATAGGAACAGTGAAAAGAAGGGGAAAGATCACATTAACACAAATGACTCACCAGCCTAGTAATTATGCTACAATAGTGAGCAAGAAGTGGTGCTGCCTTCTTATCAACTACTGCTTGATTCCCATTAACGTCATGCAAGTCAACAACCCAAACAACTCCAAACTTATCAGCAAAACAAACATGCTGATCATCATTGCTTACAGCAACTGCGCTTACTCTCTTCTCAGAGCACCTGTTGTTTACAATAGTTGAAGAAATTTTCCCACAAAGAAGTTTTAGCAGAAGAAAAGAAATCCTCAAAATAAAAACTTGAAAACCCCAGAGGCTCCAAAAACTTACACAGCACTAATGCATCTCCAAGTTATAGCTGACCATATCTTCACAACTTTGTCATCCCCAGCAGACACAAATAGCTTCCCATTAGCTCCATAGCGGATAGCTCTAATAGAATCCTTATGACAAGGTGGAGAAGAATCATCCGACAAAGAAACAGCACAATCTCCCCTGTCAAGGAAGCATTTAGGACAAAAAAAAAGTTTATTTGAAAATTGAATCTAAGAGCAGCTTTTACTCATTTTGGTGATTTATCAAACATCTTTTAACAATGAAAATGAGCTATTAGCATTGTATTAGGTTGTTGTATACAAAATTTCAAAATTGGAGACCTGCAGAAACACTTCCGCCTAATTACAACTATTGGCTTAACTATGGGAACTAAAACAGTTACTTTAAGCAATAATTCCACTAGAAAGCTTAAATTAAAACACGAAGACTGATTAGTTGTCCATTGGAGCAGAAAAAACACGAATATAGCTTACAGGAGATCATAGACGCGGAGATCCGACCCAACGGCTACGGCAACGGAATTCTGGTTCGGGTGAACCGCAATTAAGGCCGGAGCTACCTCAACGTTTCTATTAGTTTCTTTCTCTTCGATTTGCTCCTCCATTTTCGGATTTGCTTCGATCAGCATAAGAGTTTCAATTAGGGTTTTGTGTGTTTTGAACTTCTCTAGAGTCTAGTCCAGGGGTTTCCCGGGACAGTTTTTGTGCACGGGTTGCAGAAAGCCCATGGACCGCCACAGCCCAAGTAAATTATGGCTATTGCCAGATTATAGCCTCAATTAGTTGGACCTCATTCATTTCTGATACAAACTTCCAGGTATTGTAGTATAACCCGACTAAACCAAATAATCATCTACATTTATTACACGTCATGCCTAGAATTTAGAACTTAACGTTACAATTATCTAACGTTGTTAGAATTCAGTCACTTACTTTATCATCTTTCTCATTTACCCATCCACCATCCCCACAATTTTTCCAACTAGAATTGTCAGGGGGCCGCGCGAACGCAGGCCCCCACTGCCACAAATTATGACGTAGGCTCTGCCACTTGGGCAGACCTTAAGCGGGCGCACCTCCATAGTGCAATGGAGGCCACCAACTTAGGCCATGGGCCTTCATGATCACCCATTGACCCCGTCCAGGTAAGTATGTTTACCCGGCGTTCAGCTTCGATTGCTTATACTCGCGGACCTTTGCTTCGTTTTCTCATTTTGCCGATGTGGGATTATATTGTAACCATTGCACACAGCACTTTAGGCGATTCTGGGTGTCATTTTACGCCGCGCGGCTAAAGAAACGGAGTTAAATCTCAAAAACGAAAACACACATTTAAGACCAACGCAAGTTGAATATTTGATTCTATTTCCTCGGGGGATTATTTTCCATGACATAATTAATAGCCAAAAAAGATGATGCAGAACTACAAGTAGAAACCTTCTCCACCCTAGTTCTGAAGAAATTGTTGAGATGTATTTCTGCGAAGTTAACAAAAATGCTGGCATTAATTACAATCTGAATATCCCATATGTCAATTTTGCTGTTCGCCAATCGCTAAAATTATCAAGAGCCATCATTGACGTAATTGTGGAAAAATAATTCTCTCAAAAGATTGTATATGCAGCGAATCAAATGAATAAATTATAAACTAGAGACAAAACAAATTGTTATTCTCTGTTCAAATACTCGATAAAGCAAAGATAATACTTTTCATCCATGCTACTACTACTACATAATTCATGTACCACCCGTTGTTTCCAGTCAAACTGATCAAAAGCTTTCTCTTCTAAACAAGAGGTTACGTCAAGAAACTCCTAAAAATCGAAGTGAAAACATGGGTAAAGATTATGGCTTACAAGCAAAACAGGGTAGCCTGAAAAGATGTTCAGAGAGACAGGGAGGTGCCCAACAAAAGTACACTTTTCACAATAAAGCAGAAGTTAGAATAAATAGATGCCTAAATTCTTAGCTGCGTACACCCAAGAATTGTTCCACGACACCGTGTCATTGGAGAGACCTGACGCCAAGTTGGTCTCTCAGCCCCAACAGTTAAGACATCAACATCAGACATCGGCTTGATATCCCAATTCCACCTATCAGGACCAATTACCCCTCCAATTATATAAATGTCATCACCCATACCAATCATTGCAAATCCAATTCTCCGACGAAACTCAGATGCGGAAACCACAACCTTCCTCACATCCCTGTGTTGTTTGATAATAAGTCCATGACTCATCAAGTAAATAGAATCATGAACAACTGCCATTGGACCCTGGAGCCAACCATAATCTTCAACTGTCCACCCAAGACCCATATGATCTAACACTTGTACGGTCGACAACCCCTTGTGCAAGACATGCACCTTTTCTCCAATAACCACTCCTGTGCACGCTGAATTATGAGTGCGATGGAGATCAGGGATTGGGACCCAGACATCCTTCTCAGGATCATACATTTCTGCTTGAGAAATTGACTTCCGGCAACTGGTGAAACCACCTGCAACAACAATCTTTCCCTTCAAAGCGCAGCATGCAAACATAGCACGAGGCACAAGCATGGATGCACATGGAGACCACTGACGTATTACCGGGTCATATGACCAGACCTCATTGGTAGCAAAGCTCCCATCTTGGTCTCCGGTCAATGGGTCAACAGCATCACTGCCACCACCAAGCACAAACAGTTTTCCAGCAGTGGAGACAACACCAAAGTGAGCAAGGTGCCTAATTTTTGAGGGTAGAACAGGAAGAGTAATCCAAAGGTCTCTGAGAGGGTCATAAAGCTGCCATAAATTCTCAGGATCAAAAGCACACACACATAGTAAATCCTCTGATGAACCAACCTCCTGTCGGGCCTTAAACAGCTCAGGGCTACGAATAGCAGCTCTCCAGGAACGAGAAACAAGCTCCAACTTAGGATGTAGGAAGAAGGGAACCCGAGCAAGGCACCTGAGAGCAACAGCGTCCGGGAGACCTTCAATCAGTTCAGACATACTAACCACAGTTTCATCCGTTTTGTATGATGCTTCACTGGTGAATTGCTACTGACTGATGATCGGCTTCACAAACGCAACCACAACCTGAAACATCAAAATAGATACATGCATATGAGAGCCAATTAATGTTCCCATAAAAAATCATAATTGTTTTTATGGTGTACTTGCATCTTGGTAGAAATGGAATCACAGCATTTCTCAGCATAGCATAAGCAAAATCTGGGAGAGATGCATCATCCTTCAAATATAGAAAGTAAAAACTCCAACTCATAAACACCCACAAAAAAAATGTTAAAATCAAGAAAAAGAGGGGACTTCTTTAATTTCCTGATGCCAATTACTTTTCAACACAATAACTTAAATCAAATTTGCAATCTATAAGATTTAGATATTTTCGGATGAACAACTTAGATGTAAATAATCCTTCAAACTATTTCAAAAGAAATTGAAAGTACAACTCTTCTGATATAGTATGGTGATAAAATAAACATCATGAGGCAAACTGCATCTAAACATGTGAGGATAAACGAAGTCAATACAATTCTGTAGAGAAACCTAGTTCAAACAGTTTCAACCATGATGAATAACCTCATGGATAATTTTCTGTTGCCTAATATATGACCAATATGAACACATATGTGATAAGAAATAAGCATCAAATTTCTCAGAATCTGTTTTTCTTTAAGAATCAAACTTTCAAATTTCTCAGAATCTGTTTTTCTTTAAGAATCAAACTTCAGGTTGATTCTTAATCCTCCTAGTAACAAAGTAAATGAAGTTAACCATTGCCAACGATGAAAGTTTGACTTAATAAAATTTAGAACACAGAAAACACATGCGACATGTTGGTTTTGCATAAAGAATGAAACCTGAAACTTCCTCCTCTTCTTAGATCCGGAATTCTCAGATATGGTATTCCAATGTATTGACAATGATATGACCAAAATTCAGACTATGTACCTTCAAAATGGAAGTGGATACAGCTTTCTGGGAAAAAAAGAAAAGAAAAAGAAAAACTCTTAACAAAACACAAACAAAAAATAATCCCTATCTCAAAAATTCAAGACATCCCACCTCACAATCAATTTCATATCGAACAGAATCCAATGTTCTTATGGATCGAAGTTTGATCAGACCTACCAGCTATCATTATGATGCCACTTTATGAACATGAAACTATTGAACCCCACCGTTCTTGACAAGCTAATTGCAAACCAAAACTGCCCAACCATAAAAGGAATCTAGCAAGCATTCGATTCATTTTTAAGCATCAACACCATGTTTGCTTTGGATCACTTCACTACTTCAAATTTCAGGAACCACAATTCTCTAAATCTATCCAGTCTTTTATCAAGATGACAATTAAAAGAGTTCATTTCAAAACTATCAAGCATACTGAATCCAAACAATGGAGAGGAAAAAGAGTGTCGTACAAAAGGGAAGGAAAAATGAAAATTGTAAGACAAAGAGCAGCCTAATAAAAGTATATATTCAGAATCAAAATTAAATGCGAATTCATATAGTTCAACAAAAATGTTGAAATGGAAAATTTTTTCTTATCTTCTACTCTCTGGTTAATGAAAACAAGAATGCTCTACTCTTAACACTGTTGACTTCTAAATTTTCAAGCATTTGGATCAGGTTAGGTACCTGAATTTTACGTAAATCATAACCTGCGCAACCCATATGGTATAATTCAGAGTGGAAAAATACTGAACAAATAACCTATCCATTTCATGATGCGAAAAGTCTTTCCAGCCTACTTATAGCTTAGAACTGGTACCTCATTCCTTACATACCTCCTGAAATTGAACACCTGACATGGTACCAAGATTTTCCCAGCATTCAACAGAGTTATACAAACCAAAAAACTCTAGTTAAACTTAAACTTCTGCCCATCAACCAGTAAATTTCATTCCAAAAAAATAAATACCACCAAAAGATATCAAAATGCTCATTACCAGGCAAGGATTAAAACACAGACAATGAAAACCCCATCGAAAGTCCCAATTTACAAAACAAACTGCAAAAACCTCCATACCAACCTGAATTCACAAAACCTAGTGCAGACAACAGTAATAATTAAAAAAAAAAAGGTATTTCCACATGCATCTTTGTCATAGAAAATTTTGAAATCCCGATGGGGACAATATGCAGCATTATACTTCAGCAAACACACACATAAACTTCAGCAAACACACATACACGTAAGGTTATCAAGAACTTTAAGAAATGCACACATGTACAGAGATAAGGATGCATAAGATGATCTCTACTTTAAATACAAAAAAAACACTCAAAACTCAAGAAAGCAAAAGGAAACAACCGCCCCCACCACTGACACAGGATCAACGCCTAACCCAAAATCCAATTTCACAATCACAACATCACAAACCAATTGATAACGAATTCAAAACTTATGCCCTAAAACAAATTCAGCAACCCCAAACAAAGAAACAAAAATTCAACAATTTCGACAGAAAATTCACTTCCCAATTCAAGAATTCAGAGCAATTTGGCTAAAATATGCTAAAATTACAAGCGAAATTCAACGTAAATATACCTGAAGACGAAACCCAGTTGAGAGGTGAGAGACACGAGACTTGGGATTGTGTTATTAAGATTTTATTCCGTCTTTTCTTTTCTTTTCTTTTTTTTTTCCGGACGGGGGAGAGAGAGATTGCGCTGTGAAAGTGTATAACAGCTAATATATTTAAAAAAAAAAAAAACAAAACAAAACGATGAGTTTTGAAGAAAATAAAAATGAAGGTTTTCTGTTTGTGTTTTGCGGGTTATGACCAACTAATGAGAATGTGATTTCATTTGATAAAAAGATTTATGAAAGAAGCGTCACAAGTGTTATAAAATTATTAAGCTAAGCTATTTCTTCTGCTTTGTGCTTTAACGTAAATCCATCACAACACACTCAAAACGGATATAAGGATGGGCATGGTGGGGATATTCCAGGTGCGTAGTCGGCTTTTGTTATTCTGTTTTTGTGTTGCTTCTTGCTTCATTCTTGCCGGCACGTTCTCTGCACGTGGTTTTAACTTCGCTAATTTGATCTCTTTTTTTTCTACCTTGGGATGCTGTCATTACTGTAATTTGACTTGACTGGAAAATCGAGATCATCATCATGCTTCGGTCGGTTTGGTTCAAGACCACTGCAGCACGCAAGTTCAAAAGCCATCAATTAAAGGCCGAGTGTAATTGGAGGGCAGCAGCCCTTACATTTGGGGTAATTTTTTTTTTTAATTATAATTATAATATATAATTAGGTGAAGGTAATTTTTATTTTTAATAAATATGAGTGAAGTATATATTTTTTAAATATTAAAAAAATTAAAAATATAAATAGTACCCTATAAGAATTATTTTAATAAATTAATCTCAATAATAATTTAATTTATAAATATCAATTATAATCTCATATACTATAAGTTGTACTTTAAATAATAGTCTCATGTAATAAAAAAAAATCAATTCTTCTATAGATAAATTGCTGTCGGTTTCTCTCATGGCTACTAACTTAAAACAATAAACAGAAATTTGTTTATTGCTTTAATTTTTTTTAAATAGTTTATGATAAATTTACAACTTTTATGACAATTTTTTTCACATTTATTTTCCAAAAAAAAAAAAGTATCATTATTTTATCACGATTTTGTTCATTTAGCATGGCTCAAAAGATTACTAAACTTTTATTAGTATTTTTTGAATTTACATCAGAAATAGTTCTTAAAATTGATATACTGTTATGAAAAAAGAAAATCAATCCTCACACACAGGGGAGTGGGAAGAAAAATGATCTAATTACCACTAGACTTTTACGTGGCTTGATAAGATAAATTAGGAAATTTATCAGGGCACGCAAAAGAATTTAATAAATCTATAATATATAGAATAGAGAAGTCGTGGGCACACGCAACAATGTGCTTATTAGGCTTAGGCTTTCGATGAAAATTCTACCAGAGGGTCTAGAATAGAATCTACAGGTTCCAAGTGAAATCAACGCTAACATTTCGGCTACAATTGTGGGTAAAATTTTGATATTTCATATCAATTTTGTCCCTTCATAACTCAAAAAGGATCAGCGATTAAGTAAACAGATATACGTAACATAATTAGCTGCAATCTTTTTTCTTTTTTCTTTTTTCTTTTTTCTTTTTTTTCACTTTCATATGTCCGAGTCGAAAAATATTTATTTTCTTTTCTCTGCTGTATTATGTAAAATGATCAAGATTCTACATTGATTAGTATGATGAATAATTTCTTACAGAAAATCTATCATTTCCGTTTCCCTGTCAAATGCACGCGACGTCGTGATTTGATTACACGAATTTTGCTTGGGCTAATTAGTTGCTCGTAATCATTGGTCATGCCACTCAGTCCTTGAGCTTTTTTAATACAATGAATAACCTAGAGTGATAATTTTATTTAAAAAAAATGTTTAAAAAAAACAATACAATCCAAATAATTACTATTACCCCAATAAATTAACCAAACGTCAATGACTCAATATCAACCGAGCCCACCCAATAATAATAATAATGATAATAATAATAGAACCATACTTTGTGTGTGTGTATAGGTAAGAGGGTGACAAAAACAATTAAAGATTCTGAAACGCTTATACGGTGCTGAAAGATGAAGTGCAAGACGCAACAAAGAGCAAAAAGAAGAGTAGAGAAAATGTGAGCTTGGTAGCATTTGATGAGTTCACACGATCGGTCGATGGCACTGTCTTCGATCCGTTTCCTGAAGGAGAATTCGGAGAAGCAGCTGCCATTTATGCAGATAGTTAATTAGAAACCATTCAATTAATTTAATCATAAAATCGACGGGAAGTATTAAACGGGATGAGAATATATTTTGATATCTACCATTGCAGCGGCTGACAGGAGAAGTCTGGACATTGCAGGCGCTGGGGAGAGCCATGGCTTGAGTCTGATTAACGTTGATGCCAAGTGAAGAGGACGATGACCCACCACCTTTAAGAACTTCACATAAGCACTGAGGCTGTGACTTGACAGCGTTGCTCAGCTGCGAGCAGCACGAAGAAGATGGCCGCGATGAGTTCCCCGTTATGTAGTCCAGGCACGGGGACATGCTAATTAGCACATTGTTGCAGTCTGACGATTGTGCTGCAACACCTCCACCACAAAATGCCGCTGCCACAACCACGGCAGTCAACACTGTCTCAAGCCTCATCGCAGCTAGCTGCGTTGTTTGGGTGGGTGAAGTGATTTGCTTGCAAATTGTGATATGGGAAAAGTTTCAGTACAACTAATGAGATTGGGTTTTGGTTTGTGGGTGGGGAGAATTGACGAAGGTTGAGGCGCACATATAAAGGGGAAAAAAATGAGGAGCAAAAGAGGGGCAGCTGGCTTATATGGGTCACCAACTTCTCCTACTTTATACATAACTATTTCTTTGGTTAGCAACCAAAAAATAAAAAGTTAAGGCTTATGTGTCTCTTTGTACTTTGCGGCACTTTGCTTCGTTTTCATCAAAGAATCTCAAGTGCATACATCAATTTTTGGTATCCGAAGACTTTGTTCTTGTATATGTATGCATACACACCTACTTTCTTTTGAAAATTCTTATTCGAACAGTGTCCTCTTTAAGAATTATCAACTCATTTCGAGTGAGGTGCATGGTCTAATGGTCTCATGGCCATGATAATTGAAAAATGCTTCGTAACACAAGCTAAATATATTGTGATGCCCAATTATTTGCGTGGTTTTTTCTTTCCATTTTACTTATTACTACTAGTTTTTACTTTTCATTTTACTTATTGGTTAATATCAACAAAATATGAACACTCCAATAGTTAAAGTAGCCAATATGTTTATGGAAAAAAAATTAAAAGAAATACAAATCAGCACAGTATATTGCTTCTAGGAAATAAATTTGCAAGAATTCACACACAATTTATTCTTCACTTAATTTTAATATAGTAATAATCAGTAGTTCTCAATATATGTTTGATATTTGGTCAAGCACCTTGTGCAAGCTATTGCTTGCTGTAATATTAAATAGTGTGGTAGATGATGTGTTATTTAATGAGTGTATGATAAATTTTCACAAATTTATTGAAGAAAATTTGTTACACTATTGCTTAGTGCATGTTGGATGGCAAAAAAGAGCTGTTGAGAGTTTTTTTTTCTTCTTTCTTTTTTTTTAACACAATCTCAAATTTTTTTCTATCTCCATCAAAAAGAAAAAAAATGACGAAGACAACAACAATGCTGGATGCAACCAACTCATATAAACATTTTGTTTGTTTTGTTTAATTTAATTATTTTTTTTAAATTCCATAGGGATAGGAGGATGAAACTTAAATTAACTTTTTAACTTTTGTTTTCTACTCAAAATTCGAACTCACATAAATAATCAAATAGAATTGCTCGAAAATGATTTAATACCAACATATTTAAACATAATTTAGTAGAAATAAATTTCTGTATGGGCCAAAATTCACGGACGAGGTCAATGAATTTCTATTTTCCGCTTATCGAACCCGTACCAGTGATTGGTTTATTAACGTGGCCATTGCCCATTGGGCGCCGAAAATTTGATTGAAATCTCTTAGTGCCCAGCAGAAGGGTCCAGTTCAACTTTCCAGCAGGCCCGCCGAAACTAACATCACCGACACAGACTTCTTTTTAATTTAATTTAATTTTTTTTCACTTTTCGTGACTTATGGTTTATACAGTGGACAGCGGGTTTCGGTGTGTAATTTAAGTCAAATTTAGGAATATGCAGTTAAAAATTGATAATATTAAATGTCCAACTTCTCATTTGAACGACTTATAAGCTGTGACTTCGAAATTATTATCGATCTATTGTTAACTAATTTAAAAAATTTATGGAATTATTAGTATTTTAATATTGTATAAGGATTAAATTCAAAAAAATTAGGGAAATTTACAAGATTAACCAAATTTTTTTTCCCAATTTCAACATTAACCCTCGTAAAAAATTACTATCATCATTAGCCACTTACAGCTCTACTTTCCTAAATTACCCTTGTTATTTAACATAAATTTCAAACTCACGAAACAGTCGAAACTGAGCAAACATAATCTGACGAACTAAAATTATCTGAGAACGGCAATCGGGAAACGGCAACAACGGAAATTAAAAAAACGGGCTCCTCCAATGTTAAGCTCGGTTTGGTGTGAGACTCATTTGTATGGCTTATAACGGGCAGCGCGTTGATGGCAGGTTGATGCTGCAGAAAGAAACAAATAAATGGTTTAAGTAATACGTCAAACTTTTTATGAGTTTGAAGAAAACAATAAATAATCATTGTTTGATGCACTATATAGCTTACTCACATTACGGACCCATCTTGGAATATGTGGAACATACTCATGCACAGTCTGCCAATATTTTTTTCCTTTCTCGTTCTTGTTTGGCTCAATGGTTTGCAATACGTTCCCCTGCCATAAAGGGCGGCCGGATGTTTTAAGTTTGTTAAATAATAGTTCAAGTCATTATCAACATCAATCAAAATAAAATACTTACAAGACGATAATTGTCATTAAAAAATGAATAAACTTCTTTAAAGTTTATTCTAGAAGAAGCGATTGGTTTCCATTGCACGATTCTCGGAATCTTTGTTTTTGTTTTCACAACTCATGCTGACGGAAGGCCTCCAATTGCTTCGAAAATCCAAGCCTGCAACAACAAAAGTGACAAACTCATAAAGCTGATCGTTAAATATTCAATATAACAAAAGTAATTAATCAAAATAAATTGACAAAACGAAAATTGACAACTCACTTAAACCCCAGATATAAAGCCATAAATGTTATACTTCTCAATATTGTGGCTTGGATTTTTTTTGCGCTCATCCTTAAATTTATCGTCCTTGGCATATAATGCATTATCAAGACTGTCGTATACCGTTTCCCATGACAAACGACCCCAGGGACGCTTTCGGAAGTAATCTAGGTCATCTACCTCATTAAGCCATGAGAAATTAATTTGACAGTGATCTTTTCGGCCATTCAAAACTCTATCTGCAAAATAAAATAGCGCTATCTTTAATGCATCAATATCGTCCATTGCCTCGAAGTCCAACTTTACAAATCTTCTGTCGAATTCCTTCAGATTAAGTTTTCGAAATAATCTGTCAAAATACGTACTAAGTAGCCGATGGACAGTTTTTGAATTTTTTTGTGCGACATCTTTACCGTAGCAAAGTCCGGTTACTAAGCACCACTCTCCAACTGATAATCGTATCAAATGTTCACCTATTTGAAACCATAATTGATTTTCCTCCTCGCGTTCCTCATCAATCACTTGCCTCAGCAAAAGGTTGTGCAAAATTACCCCACTGAATGGAAAGCTTCGGCACTCCAGGAAATGCCCAAATATATCATTCTTAAATAATTGTAACTGCCGTTTTGTCAACTTGTTATGTAGAACTTTTACTAATTTCACTAATTTACACATACAAAATATCCGACCAGGAAAATGATCGGCATACGCTAACTTCATCGAACCCAAATTATTACTCGCCATGTATCTGTCATATTTATAACACAATTATATTAAATTTATAACAATTTAAAAAAAATATTCTATAAGTTAAAAAAAAAATTCTGGAAGTTGGTGCGACGGGCGCCTGTCGCACCAACTTCCAGAATTGTTGTTTGGTGCGACAGGAGTCCGTCGCAAGAACTTGGTGCGACGGGTACGCCTGTCGCACCAAACAATCATTCTAGAAGTTGGTGCGACGGGCGCCTGTCGCACCAACTTCCAGAATCTTGGTTTGGTGCGACAGGAGTCCGTCGCACCAAGATGGTGCGACAGGAGTCCGTCGCACCAAGATGGTGCGACGGGTGCGCCTGTCGCACCAAGATGGTGCGACGGGTGCGCCTGTCGCACCAACAAGCATTCTGGAAGTTGATGCGACGGGCGCCCGTCGCACCAACTTCGGTGAGACTGCCACTCCGCGCACAGATTTTTCCTCTCAAATTCAATTTTTTTCCGATTCACCCACTTCACCATTTCTTCTCCGTAACCCCACAAACACCATATCACAAATCATCTTCTTCCCTCACCCAATACAAAATCCTAACAACATAATTTAAGTTTTCAAACTAACCTTTAATTTGTTAGTTGCCGTGGATGGAGTAGAGAGCCGCCGGCGAAGATAACCGTTGTTGATGGAGAAAATTGGAAGGGTTTGGGAGGTGAGAAATGCGTGAGCTAAAGGGTAAAAATGTCAATAATTTTTTTTTTTAGCTAATATTGATAGGAATTTTTAACAAGGGTTACTGTTGAATTTAGAAAAAATATTTTGGTTAATCTTGTAAATATCCCAAAAAATTATAGTGTGTCAGGATTATGTGTATCTTAGTTGAAATGCATAATTATATCACCAATGAAAGCTCATTCTGAAACAACAGTACAGTCTCCGACAAAGTGACAAAGAATACAACTCCAGAGTTACAAAATACAAATGGGTGTAATGGCAGCTAAGCAATTAAATATAGAACAAGTTAAAAAATATTAAAAGAAAGGCTCAGATTTTGATGGCACTGGAGAAGCAGGATGCCAAGAAAAGAATGAAGACTGTGAAATGAAGTGGCATTGTAATAATGCTTCCACTGGATGTTCTCCCATCAGCGGTGGGTACTGTTTTAGACCCACTTCCTGCATTTAACAAGAGACAAGTGTTATGGTGGTACATTAGTGCATAACATAGAAGCAATTTTGTAATTTTCAATTCCCATTATTGTGTGTGTGTGGTTTTTTTTTTTGGTTCCCTTTTGTACCTGAAGGGATGCTTGGCATTGATGGTGAAGTTGGTGTTTCCGGCGTTTCATCTGAAGAATCTGCAGGATGACTCACCGGAGAACTCGCTGGACCGTTAGCAGCTGATGAAACAGAGCAAATTAAAGTAATTATACCTACATTAATCTCCTTAATTTGTTTTAAGTTAATGCAAATTTAGGTGTAAGTTGAACTTAATCTTTACTTACCGTTGCACTGGCTTGCTGGTGGTGTTTGCACATTACAAGCGCCGGGGAGAGCCAGAGCTTGAGATTGGTTAATGGCAATACCCAGTGATGAGCCACCGGAATTGAGCACTGAGCACAAGCACCGTGGCTGTGATTGAACAACGCTGGCGAGCTGCGAGCAGCAAGATGATGATGGGGTTGAAGAATTTCCAGTAATGTAATTCAGGCATGGGGCTAATCCCACGAGCACAGTTGTGCAACTTGATTAAGCTACCGCCCCATGACAAAGCATTGTCACCAGGACCAGAACTAGACACAATTCAATATGTTTTGAAGCCATTGCCCAAGAGTAATAAATAATGCAGGAGAAAACTGTATATTTTCGTATCTAGCTAATCCTAAACTCTTGAGGATGTGCTTTGTTATACGGGAAGAGAGGGGAATGGATAGTATTTATATGGACCTTTGAAAGGGAAGAGCCAATATTATTTGTTGACTTTGGGTGACCAACTTTTTCCTATAAGTGGTAGTTATCTGGTATAACAGAATTAACAAACTGAATAATCAATATTACTTTTATAAGTATTCAGAGTGTTAAATATGGCAGTATTTGCCTTAGAAAATCCATTATTTTATGCACAACTACGAGGTGGGTGAGTCGAAGTTGAGTTGCAAGTTAAGCAAAGAAACAGTATTTCTCATAATAAAGAATTTAGAATAAGCTAATTTTGGGTGGCCAACTCTTACTGAACCAGGGGATTGTTGTAGTACATTGGACTCGAAATCAGGAAGTATTCACATGATCATTCTTGTAGAACCAATAAGCACTGCCGTGCACAGATCATTCTTGTAGAACCAATAAGCACGGCGTGCACAGATCATTCTTGTAGAACCAATAAGCACTGCCGTGCACAGATCATTCTTGTAGAACCAATAAGCACTGCCGTGCACAGAGCAACAAGGCAACAACCCGATAAAGAGAAAAGGCTGCACGGTTCAGGTTTGTCGGAGCTTGGTCAGAATTCATTATTCATAGACCTTAACTTCTCTTCAGCTACCGTCACCCATAATTTACGGCTAATCATTGATAATAATTTAAACTAACAAGCATAGACCCTTCACTTTCATTCAACCTTCAGCCACTATACAAGTCGTACCATCAATTCACATAACGGCGACACGTGTATGGTTACTGTTGGCTGTCCGAAATGGAATATGTGGTATCTGATTAATTGAATTCAAAGGTTTCCGGACCAACTTTGGCTCTGCTTGGTGATGCTGTCTTAAAGTTTTGCTTGCTCCTAATCCAAAGTTATTAAAGCGTTTGATAAATATTTTTTAACCTTATTTTGAAATTTATATTGATTTTACCCTAAAATAATTTTTTTTTTCTATCAGCCTTTGTACTTTGCTACTACTACTTCAAAAGTCTTATTATCATCAAACCCCATTTACTTTCACTTGACAACTAATGCTTTCATTTCACAATATTTTATGTCTTCAACACCACAACACAACATGAAAATAGCAAATGAATCCTTCGTATCGGTTTTTGCTTGCCAGGACTTCTTTTTCTCTTCTTCTTCCCCCACCACCCCCCCAACCTACGGATTGCTTCTGTTCCTTAGTTTCATTACGTCTTGGTGTGGACTTATCAACTTATATCATCTTAATGTCCAATTTCTGATATGCTAGAGCACATATTTTCCTGTTCCTGTAAAAAATTTCCCATTTACAGATTTCTGGTTATGATTAACAATAAATCTTTTATTTTTCTTCTCGGTTGATATGTGGCATGAAAATTTAAATTGGAAGTCTTTTCCATACCGTTACAATTTTGTCTATGCTCGACGAAAGGTGTCATTGTGTAGGTGACGGCACAATATTGTTTGAAGAGTTTCATGAGTTGATGTTGTTCTCAATTGTTTGTCATCATTGGTTGGTAGTGGTAGATAAACTAATAATATTAAAAATCAACAGAGTGAGCATGAGATCCTCTCATTTATTCATTAAACAATCCAAACAAATAATACATTATACAACATCAGACTCCAACAAGCGCTAATGAGAATCATCTCCAACAAGATTAGGAAAATTATAAGCGGAAAGAATCATTGTCAACAATACGACAGGCCATTGGCAATAATCTTTGGTTGAAGACTCAGAAGTTGATAATAGTCGAAGCACATGATGCGATGAAGATAAGCAAGAGAACAAAATTGAAGGGTGCTCTAGCAATGCTTCCATCTGAAGTCCCTCCTGCTGTTGGAACTGTTTTAGACCCATTTCCTGCATTTTCACAAAGCATTAACATAATAACCCCCATTCTGATATGAAATGGCCCTTAACGTGGAGGCCACTGGAACCTGTCCGTTTTATATTTTGTCAAAGAATTTAGTCCGTCCTACATAGTCCATACCTGAAGGTACAACTGATGCTGATGGTGTGATATCAGGCTCAGGTGTTTCATCTGAAGAATCTGCAGGTGAACTTGCCGGCGAACTTGCAGGTGAAATTGCTGGTCCATTGGCAGCTGCTTCGCCAATGCAAATTCAAGTTATCATCTATTATCCCTTGTTTATAGTTTGACAGTGTCAACATAAATATGTATAAAGCTGAGCAGCTGAACTTACCTTTACACTGGCTAATTGGTGGAGTTTGCACTTGACAAGCACGAGGGAGAGATAGAGCAAGAGTTTGGTTTATAGTGATGCCTAAAGAAGGAACCCCACCGTTGAGAACAGAGCAAAGACATTGTGGTGATGATTGAACAACACTGCCTAGCTGCGAGCAGCACGACGACGACGGACTTGATGAATTTCCTGAAACGTAGTTTAAGCATGGGGCCAAGCTCGTGAGCGCGCCGGTGCAAGCCATCTGACCCTTGGCTCCACCCCATAGCATGGCCACGAGGACCAGGACTATACCCATTTCAATCCCTCTCGAAGCCATCTTCTGTTATTGGAAAAGCAGCCTGACTGGAACGTTCTGGATGTGAGAGAAGTATGGAACTTGAGTGTCAAATTCGCTTTGCAAGAGTCAATTGTTTGATCGGTTAGGAGATTTGGAGTTTGAGCGACAAGGGAACGCAATTGAAGTGATTTATATAGGAAGTTTGCCGAGAAGTGACAAAGGATTGGTATATGTGGTTGACCAACTCCTACTGAATTCAGGTTTGTTTATGACTGAGCAGATTCTAGATGTGATGCTGATAATATTTTAATTTATTGAGGAAATTTTTTTTATAGGTTTCATAAGGATTTAATCTTTGTGCCGTTAAGAATTGCAATCGACAGTAAGCACATTTGGGAGGCTATTTCTTTATAAGTACTTTATTAAATCCCCATCATAGATGGAAAATTAGCAGTACTACATTAGTGCTTTCTTCAGCACCAAGTTAATTTCCCATCAACCTCCCAAATAGATAATGGACGATCAATGTCAAGGCGATGAAATGCTGTTCTGATTTAATGGAAGATAAATAAAATCCAATAGGAGCCTTATCAATATGTCTATGAATTTGTAACAAGCTGCTGCTAGCTTTATCTGGGAACACAAAGGTTGTTTTGGGCAACGGCTTTTGGCCTTACTTGATGGAAGGGTCCAGTTCAAGCAGATACCAATGATGCAGTCAAGTAGAGTCATTCCCATTATTAAACTTAAAAAGAAAAAATGACAAATCAAGAGCTAAAAATTTCTAACATACCAACCACACCTAATGAGAAAACTTGGCCTCACAAGCTAAGAAAAATTTATCAATAAAAATATTCCTTCTATCAAACATTGGTTAAAAGTAGATGAACTCCAGAACCCACTTCAAATCTACCATTTTTTTTTCGCTCCAAATTTCTTGAAAAGTATGAACCTATGAATCCATAATCCCAAACCCAACCTCCAAAAACTTTTAAGGACTTCCATTGAAGACAATCTGCAGTGAGCTCATTTCTCCCAAAACATAATGGAAGGATTGAAAACTTTCCATCTCTTTGCACCATTATTAGCAACTCTTTCAGTCATTTCGGTAAATGGTCAAATAACTACACCATGCACAACCTCGATGATCTCCAGCTTCACACCATGCCTGAATTTCATCACTGGAAGTACTTCAAATGGAGTCACAACTCCAACTCGTAGCTGTTGCGATTCATTAAAATCACTTACGAGCACCAGCATGGACTGTGCTTGTCTTGTCATAACTGCCAATGTCCCGCTTCAACTGCCAATTAACCAAACCTTATCACTCTCTCTGCCAAGAGCATGTAACATGGGTGGAGTGCCAGTGCAATGCAAAGGTGTGACACTGTCAATTCGCCTTAATTCAATGTCATAATATCAGCAAACTTGCAAATGACGTTATAAATGCTTATTGAAGTATTAACTGTGCATTACGTCCGTTTTTTTTTTTTTGGCAGCCTCTGGCACTCCTCTACCAGCTCCAGGTACCCCAATTCATCCATAAATCTTTCGATTCGCTTCGACTTTTTAACATTAGACCAAAAAATTTCATAAACCTTCACATGAAAGCTTAATTATTAAACAGAATGCTTGCATTCCGTGGAATAAGTATGTTGACTAAAACGTCTTTGGCAGGCCCTGCTGTTTTGTTCGGGCCAGCTCCTGCACCTATAGCTGATTCTCCTCTTAGTCCAGGAGGTAAGATATCAAAGCCCTTCTCGTAGCATAGGCAAAAGCAGTGTTCTATTATCACTAAAATAACTGGATCTTTTTTATGTTCTTCAGCTTCCAAAGCTGTTGCTCCAGCAGCGACGGCCGACCAAACTGAGGATTTGACACCTGCATCTCCACCAGTGGAATCAGATGCACCCACAAGCCCAGGGACCAGTTCAGCGCTCACACCACCACCATCACCATCCGCCTCCAGACGATCTTGCATTCCTCCACCGTCCATCTTACTCTTCCTTGTTGGAATAATTAATTTCAAGAGATATACTTAATTGGATCCTGGAAGCACTTGTCACTGAACTTCCGGTACATGTAATCGATCTGTTTCGCTGGTACATCACAGCTCAAGATTCCTTACGTTAAATCATTTAATTACAGAATTGTTGGGGCACGCCAGGCCCTTGCAGTAGTGTAATGCATGGGCGACGCGCTAAGGCCCTGATAGCAAGCTATCGTGAGCAGGCCTTCCCCGGTAAAAATTAATCTAATATCGTGTGGGACATTGTCCCACGTATCAGATATTAAACTGATAAGAACAGATACTACACTTGATCTTAGCCAAAAGGCCGAGAAAGGTATGAAACCTTCAGCACTAACGCATCTGTTTTATAACCAGCTCATTACTCTTGCATTCTTTCTCTATAAGATGTGGGACAACGGAAACCCACCTGCCTAGTCTTTTTGGCCTCCTGCTGCCCAGCTCCCATGTTGGATAACCCCTCCAACTACATCCATATATTCAATCAGAAGTTTATAACATTGGAAAATGCACATTAAGTTCACAAAGTCACAAAAATTGATTGTTATTCCTTATGATTGAGATTTAAGTGGATGATTTTTAAACATAGATAAAATGAAAATACAGCTGATAACGTTGATATAATGTATCTGTTACACCAAAAATTCACAGGTTGTTCAACGAAGATTAAGAGAAGCGCAGACTGCTTCTTCCTTGACTTTGCACAGAAAATGAACTGAACAAAGTTGGTCCACTTACTGCTTTCATTCAATCAAAGCTCATTAATAGCCACAAAATTCTCCCTCTCAGTTAAAACATCCCAGAATTAGCTTTCCATTTACTTACACATACGCCCCTCAACAAGCCTCACAATCACAAACACAAACTGAACACAAGAGACTCAAAGTTAAGCATCCAAATGTACCAAGACACACCTTTAAGAGAACGGCCAACGAGCATGTCCCTCTATTTCTCATCTGCAATGCCATCGTTGCTGCATTGCGCATCCAAAACGCTGAAGACTGCCCAAGGGGAAAGGGCTAAATGCGCAGATTGCTTGAAAGAATAATTGCCAAAGGCCACGGTGACACCTTCTGTGAGATGAAGCGTGACACCGACCGTACAACTGAGGAGGCTGCCAATGTGTTTATTAAAATCCATTCTTCAGTTCTTCCGGATTTGTTCTTCACAATAATCAATAATTTGTTTGTATTTTTACACAGGCAAACCAGGCGTCAGCGAGAGTAATTGATTTAGCACTGAGAATCAATCTCTTCAAAGGCAAAGAGACAGGAATGATAAATGATAAAGATTGGGGGGCTTTCATAATGCCTCATATTCTTAATACATTAATTTGCAAGATTTTAATAAAATGTTTGACTCTGTCAGTCTCTTGTAATACAGTATTTATAATCTGTAGGTTGAAGCTTAATCTCATTTCACCAGTGCTGCCCTTTCTATTTACTAGTATATTTGTCAAGGGTATAATCATTTGCTTCTTGTCTCTATGTGACAATAACAGCAAATATAGCCAATAGAATGTTGGTTTATTTTATATATCCATGAAGGTTTTACAAGATAATTAACAAGGGAAGACGCAAGCACAAAATCTGATGGGCAAGGCACTGGTGCCTCCGCAATATGCAGTAATCAGATCAGGGTGTCTTTGAGTGCAATTTCCCCAGCAAGCTTCAGATACTGCTTTTTCCAAGCAGTAGAATTTCACCCATGGTAGCATCTCTGTGCACTGTTTCTGTTTGGCCATTGCAGGCATCATTGTCCCAACTGTCCCAGCCATACAAGAACATTAGTTGTTAGAGAAACAAAATAAGAGATTAACAAATTACTTGGTGTTACAAAAACTAATTAATTTCATGCAAATTGCTGTCAACTGGGATCTTATTGAATTTCCTCACTTGGGTTACCTGTAATTTTTAATGGCAATATTGCATGGAAAATAGAAAACAAAAAGGGACAATTGTAAACAAATTAAATTTGAGTTAATAACTAATATGCACCTGAAACAAGAACCAAAATGGTGATGAGAAAGTGGGATACTGAGAATTTCGCCATCTTCATCCCGCAGACTGCTATTCTCTGGTTCCCAAATCTCACCTGGATGTCTACCTATACATGGGTGTCTATAATTAAATGACTAGCATATTAGCACTTATTACCATATCTTATAACCCGATTTTGCGTTAAAAGTATAATCTTGCTTCTCAGGAGAACTTTAATTAGGTGTTTTTCAAACACTAATTAGCTTGTGAGTCTTCTTTAAAGTTGGTAGAGTTCGGTAGTTGCAAACATTTGTCTTAGGTATAGTTTGGTAATGTTACGAACTTTATAAATAATCATTGCTAGTGTCACAAGATTAATCAGTAATAAACAAAAGCAATTGAATAAGGATAATTATGAGTTTGTATAATTCATAAAAAGATTTACTTACACACACACACGTATTAATTGAAAGTATCAATTTACTTCACATAATATACTTAAGATAATGGATAGTCGCACTTTTCCTCTTCTTAAAATTTGTTTTATCAATTGGCTTGTTGATAACTTTAATTGGTGTTAAAATAGTAATAAAAAAATGCATATATAAGTAATTTGCATGTGAAAAATTTTCATTTGTCCTTCAACAACATATTTTTTTGTCACGATTTTTCAACACCTAAAACAGGATCAAGTATTAAAAATTTTTTGAGGACCCAAAATGATAAATCTAAATTCTAAGAGAGATTAAAATATAATTCTCCTTTGAATAATAAAATACGGATGCTCTAATTATATTTGTTATCCATTGCCAGAGTCTTTAGTATGGTTGAAAAATTTTCCTCCTCACTTACATCATTTATGATGAGAATTTATAATCCTAATTTTAATGATATTCATTATTTAAAAAAATCATTTCTCCTTAAGATTATTTATAGATAAAATTACTTCTTAAAAATTTTACAAATTATATAAAATTAACTTTTAATCTTTCCAAATGACGGAGATCATCTCATTATCTCAACCACACAATAGCAACAATGAAAACTAAGCCCTTATGGGGAAGTAAAGGCAAAGATCTGGTCCAAATTACTTATTAGGCCCAATTAAAAGTAAAAATGGTCAAAAGACAAAACTCTTGGAAGCCCTGCCCATACTCGTAACGCTTGCTCTCTCTAAATCGGCAAAAACCCTAAACCCGGTAACTCTCCAAGCTCAGGGCTTTTTACTTGCTTGGGTAATCTCTCTCTCTCTCTCTCTCTCTCGCTCTCTCTCTGTGCTGGTTTTTGTTCATGACCTCTGAATCATTTGTGATGCCATATCATTATATATTGGACATTGAATGGTTGGATTTTTTTTCCCCTAATTTATGTCCAAGCGATGCCATTCCATTTTGGGTATTCGTGATCCAATCATTTCCTAGAACAATGAGATTCTGTTTCTTTGGTGCAATTTGAATGAGGTTATGTTTAATTGAGTAGACTTTTATATCTATAGAAAAAAGAAAATGAATGAAATGAATTGGGTTTTCTCTTAAAACTTTTAAAAAATTATGATAAGAATTCTGTTTGGCAGCGACACATGCAGGTACTTCTCTAAGAATATTGATCTCTTTCTAAGTTTGAAATGGGCTGGAAAGCTGCTGAGAAACTCATCAGGCACTGGAAAATACTCAGAGGAGATAATGTGAGAATGTGATTAACAGATGTTTGTTTATTATTTCCATTTATCTTATCTGGACTTTCATATAATATGTATTTCACTCACTTTACTTACAGGTTATGATAATCAGGGGTAAGGATAAAGGCGAAACTGGTTCCATTAAGCGTGTCATTCGGTCTCAAAACCGAGTCATTGTCGAGGGGAAAAATCTGGTGCGAAAAGTTGTTTATGACTCTTGCTTTGTTGCAGTTATTCTGTCATGTTATAATTCTGTCTTAGTTTCTTGTTTGGAAGGGGAGGGGAAAGTTGCTTGCCTGTGTTTAAGTTTAAGGAAGCAGTTCTCAGGATATTACTTACTTGACCCTAACAGAAGCCTCCTATTGTCCAATCAATCTTGATTAAATCTTTTATTGAATCTTTGTTTTCTGTTTCTGTTATTAGACTCTGAATTGATAAGAGCTTATATTGGTTAGAGCCTATGAGTTTAGGACATCCTGACACCGACACACATAAATTATCACAATAGTAACCGAAGATTTGTGTTAAGTGTTAGCTACACTTATAGCATGTTTGACTAACTATATTCCTTGTTTTGATGTTATGCTTATGTCCTTGACTCCACTATTGGTCTCATTATATTGAAACGTCTTATTCTGTGAAGAAATTAAACTTAGACTGTTGCATGTTTGATGCAGTGGCCTGTACACTTTAGAGCAAACTTGTGTTGATTCTTAGAGACTTCGTTGGTTTGAAGTTCTATTACAAAACATTACCCAGCGAAGTGTATGTTTGGTGACTCAAAAGCAAGAGAACTAAAGTAGAAACCAATGTGGTGCCATCTTCTATGAAGTATGAATAAAGTTATTGTGACTGTCTCTTAATCTTTCTGGAGTCTCCTTTGATGATTTGGAGTTTCCAATGCATGCTTGTTCATTATTTGTTTATGTCCTTGCATTTAAGCATATGTTTTGTCCTGCCTCCAAAAATCTAAATGATAGTTTTTATCTTGTCTAGAAATTCATGATTCTGTTGTTATGAATCTATGTGCAGGTAAAAAAGCATATCAAAGGAGGAGAAGGTCATGAAGGTGGAATCTTTACAGTTGAAGCCCCAATTCATGCTTCAAATGTTCAAGTTCTTGACCCGGTTACAGGGTACAGTTGTATTTTTTTTAATCTAATTCAATTTCTGCTTTTAGCAGCTTATGAACTTTTAAAAAAATGATAATTGATGTTTACTCATGCAGGAAGCCTTGTAAGGTCGGAATTAAATATCTAGAAGACGGAACTAAAGTAAGAGTAGCTAGAGGTATAGGAGCATCTGGGTCCATAATTCCTCGTCCTGAGGTCTTGAAGATAAGGACAACACCAAGACCTACAGTCGGTACATAACTTAAACTTATCCCCTTTTCTGTTCTTTTATCTGTAATCTACATATGAATGTCTTGTCTATATTTTTGTCATACCTACTTGTTTCTTTATCATGCACTGCTTATGTTCATTACTTGTGAACTATTCTGTGGGATACCGTTCTTTCTGTCTGGGAGAGGTTGTATCATTGTGCATTATAATCTCTGTATACTGGAAGTCTGAAACTACCCAACAGTGGGTACCTTTTGAATGGACAGTAATATTTGAAAATATTACTTTTATAAAAAGGACTTAAGGGAAATTGTCTTTGAATGACCTGAAAATATTATTCATGAAAAACTGAGAAAGAAAAGGGGTGAAAAAAATTAGAGCAGCTTTAGTTTGCAATGTACATCATAGGAGAATGTATGCTTATCTGTTTGTAATTTACAATTCTCCACTACTAACCAACATCTCATCTATGAGTGGTCCTTCGTTTACAGTTGCATTGTTGATCAAAATGATTAATACAAATTTTTTAACTTCTCATAGCAATTAGTTAAATGACCAAGGACAACTCTTGATCTAGATGCATTGCTTAGAATGTAGCTTTGTTCACCTACCAAAACTTAAATGTGGGTAATACATCTAAGTCTGAAAATTATCGTTATGGTTTTACCTTCAGGCTGGTCCTTTCAGATCCTTCAAAATTGGAGGCATTTGCTCTATTAATAATCTCTTGTGAAGTTCTATTGCTTGCATCATAGGTGCAATTTTTTAAGTCAAGAATTCACTTCTATGAATATTTTCCCTCTGCATGTTCAGTAGATGCAAAAGACAAAATTGGAATGAACCAGCACAAAGATAGAACATGTTTCACCGATAGAATATCTTGGATAGAACCAGTATCAGTTGTTAATTGCAGAGGTCCTTAAAAGTTTTCTTAAGAAGAGAGATTGTTTTTGCCTATTGTCTGATATTCATTATTCTGGTCTTATTTTTGCAGCTGGTCCCAAGGATACTCCAATGGATCTTGTAATGGAGAAGACATACGATGCTAAAACTGGAAAGGGCATGCCGGATCTTTGAAGAACTGTGTTCAATTTCTTGAGATCTTATTATATAATGGAAGATGTTGGAGAAGAATGAGTGAGCGAATATGTATGCCTAGGATCAATAATGATTTTGTATCTGTATCCTATATTTCAATCTGTTTGGCAAGTTTTGCAAGTATCGTTGCCCTCAAATTGATTGAATTTCACAGCTTGAATATTTTTCAGTCTACATTGTGCTCTAACCTTGTCATGACAGCCAGTACTGTCGCTGCACACCTCTGAAGCGACAGTGCTGGTTGATGCACCCTTGAACTTATCAGCCTATCACCAAGTTGTGTTCATTTCCAGTTGTGTTCATTTCCAGCACCTGTTATCACTTACATGCCATTGCTATGCACCTGCGAAGCAACAATGCCGATTGATACACCCCTTAGCCTATCACCGAGTTGTGTTCATTTCCAGCACCTTTTGTCACTTACAATTCCATTGCATGGCTTCAGCGGGTTATTTGTGTTGCCTTGTTTAGGAGTCCTGAAAAGGACTTTCAAGCCAGCCAGCTGTAACCGATGAACTCCTATTAGTGTGAACAAAAGTAGAATCATGTATATCCCGACTAATAAGTCGCATCTTTTCTCTTTTTATTTATTTTGTTTTTCACAACTGCTGCGAGCCGATATCCTTAGCAAGTTCGATCATATCACCGAACAAATTACTGCTTGTTCTTTATGCGGTGAAAGGCCTGAGCATTTGTCTGCCGAGTACCCTTTATTTAAACAAAAGACAAAATTGTTTATAACGCCATGCGCTGTAGGAGATAAAAGATTAAAAAATTAATTAACATAATAACACCGTAGGCATTATAGTTCGTTCAGTAATTTTTTTTTGTCAGCTAGCTACTTTGTCCGTACTGCCACGGGAAAACTCCGTCTGCATTTGAACATCGAATGTTCCAAGAGAAAAATTTAAAACCGTACAGAACAAAAATCTTTCTGAACTTTGCTACACAGACATAGTTGTTCCATATAGTCATCAGCAATGCTAGTGCAGTGATACGCGGCGACTGAGTACTCACTGAGCTCGACACGTTATATGGACACTCGTCTGCCCGCACGAGTTCTCTAGCCCATTGCCATCCAATTTTATATTTTAATATCGCAGTATATAAACCAATGTCCATTCTCAATCTCTTCATCAGCAAGAAATCCAAGACAGCAAGCAATTAAAGCAACAATCCCCAAGTGTTGTCCTGTTTATAATAATGGCTATGAATCGAAAGCTTTGTTTTACCCTTTTCATACTTTCTCTCTTAGTCCTGTGTGCTGGTTTGGCTACAAAAGACCCAGAGCTAAAACAGTGCAAGTATCAGTGCAGAGCCCAACAACAATACGACAAGAAGCAGAAGGAGCAATGCACAAGGACGTGTGAAGAGTACTACAATGAGAAGAAACAACGAGAAAGGCATCGAGAGGGAGAGAGTGAAGAAAAAAAAAGAAAGGGGCGGCCGCGACCCGGGTGAGCCTGCAGAAAAGCATCTGAGGCAGTGCCAGAGCCAATGCGACTGGCAAGAGGAGGGAGGACAACAGAGTTTGGCTTCGGTGTCAGGAGAAATATAGAAAGAGGCAGAAGTACGACAACATAACACCCAAGAGGAAGAGGAAGTGGAAGATGAGGAGATGCAGTGGCAAGGGCAAGAAGAAGAAGAAGAAGATGATGATGATGAGAATCCATATGTATTTCATAAACATCACTTCACTAGTAGAGTTACCGCCCAGCATGGAAGAGTTGCTCTCTTCCCAAGTTCACTCAAAGATCAAAGCTTCTTCGTGGCCTCGAGAAGTACCGCCTCGGCGTTCTTATAGCTAATCCTCGAACATTTGTAACTCCAACCCATTTGGATGCTGATGCCGTTTTCTTTGTTTCTTTGGGTAATTTTTCTTGTTTCCAATATCTTTTTGATTGTTTATGTACTTGGGGGGATGAGATGAATGAAGGATTTATATTATGTTCTGTGGACTCAGTGGCTTTTTTGTAGGACAAGGAACAACCAGTGTGATCCGTGAGAATAACAGAGAGAGCTACAATGTTAAACGTGGCGATCCTCCTGGTAATACTTTCTACGTCACCAACGCAGATGATGATGAAAACTTTACATCGTCAATTTTATTAAATCCATCAATCTTCCTGGCCAGTACGAGGTATATTACATATTTGCTCTGCTCCCTTCCAAGTTTTTAACATCTACATAATCGATCATAGTGGGATTTTCATTGGCTCCTCGGAACTTTTCTCTGATGCAGGCATTCTATGGGGCGGCGGGTGAAAATCCTGAATCTTTCTTGAGGGCTTTCAGCTGGGAGATACTTGAATTCGCTTTTAAGGTAATTAGTTTCTCAGTAATAAAATTAAGTTGTAATGTATGCTATTTTTTTTTTTTTTAAAATCTAATTGATGTGTATTAATTTTCCTTCCCAGACCAACAGGGACAGACTGGAGAGCGTGCTCTCTCTACAGGACCAAGGACCTATCGTAAAAGCCAGCAAGCGGCAGATTCAAGCTCTGAGCTGAAGTCAAGAAGGGCCCAGCATTTGGCCATTTGCGGGGGAATCAAGGGGCACATTCAATCTTTTAAGAAAGCGCCCTTCTCATTCAAACAACTACGGTGAGCCCTTTGAAGCCGATTCCAACGACTTTAGGCCACTCGAAGACATGGACATCATGGTCTCCTACGCCAACATCTCCAAAGGAGCAATGGCTGCTCCATTCTACAACTCAAGGTCAACAAAGGTGGCGGTGGCGGTTGCAGGAGACGGGTACATTGAGATCGCATGCCCACACGTATCGAGGTCATCAAGTGAAGGTCGACGTCAAGGCAGTAGCACAAGAGAACAGGGCAGCGCCAGGTACCACAAAGTAAGCTCCCGGGTAAGGACCGATTCAGCATACATCGTCCCGGCAGGTCATTCTGTTGTCACAGTCGCTTCACAAAACAATAATCTTGAAGTTGTCTGCTTCGAAATCAATGCGGAAGGCAACATCAGGTTCCCTCTTGCGGGGAGAAAATTGAGAGATAACATATTCAAGGTTACGGAGAGGGAAGCTAAAGAGTTGGCTTTTAACACCAGGGCCGATGAAGTGGAACGAGTGTTCGGAAACCAAGATGAAGATTGGTTCTCCGAGTTGAAGGGACCCACTAGATGGCATCAAGAACAGCACGGCCGGGCTTACAAATGAGGGGAGGTACTGAGAATAATGTTGAGAAGCACGAGTGACGAGTGAAGTTTTGTACCCGACGACTCGACACTACTGACTACCAAGTGTGTTTTAGTAACCTTTTTTCAACTCTTGTGAGATAATGAGTAATGTTGAACGTGTATCTATTATCTATGAATATGTATATGTATAAATCGGAAATCCGGTGTCATTAAATAAATAATGAGCACTAAGCCAATGTTCTTAAAATTTTGATTTGGCTCTCCCACAGTCCATTATAATTTGAAGCGCTGGTGGTCTTGTGCTAAGGTCTCGCCGTTGCTGTAGTTTTAACTTACTACTATTGTGAAAAAAAAAATGTAATTATAAAAAAAATTAATAATATATAGTAAATATAAATTTTAAATAATAATTTTAATAAAATTATTAAAGATGTAATATATTTTTCATTATATAAATAAAAAATTATATTAATATAATTTTTTTAATTACAATAGTTAATATTTACTAATATTTTAATATTATAATTTTTAAATTATAACTGTTCAATCTCAATTTGGTGAGAGCTCAGGCAACTAAAAAATCAAAAGAAACATACAATAAGGCTGTAAGAGGATAAACATACAATATGAGGATTTAATCAGTGGTAAATCACACATGTGTGAAATTACACGAGCCTTGCAAAATATTCTTTGGTGAATTCTGAAATTCTATTTAGGCTACCCAAGAGGGGGGGTGAATTGAGTTTTAAAAACTAAGCCAATAAAAATGCACAATATTAAAACTAATGTCTTAATCAAAATCAAAAGTAATAAATTCAACAATGCTCAAATTAAAAAGGATAAGGGAAGAGAAATCAAACACTTGAATTTTTACGTGGTTCGCCAACCGCCGTCTTTCGTCCCACGCCCCAAGACACCGGGGCTTGAGGATTCCATTATCGCAAGCCTCCAAGGCTTCAAACACTTACACTTGACTTCCAAGGTGTCAATGAACCTTTACAATAAGAGATTAAACCCAATCTCTCAACCCAAGTGTTTCCCAACACTTACAATCACTCAATGAAAGAGATTTAATAACCAATAATCTCTCACACACTCCAAATGATTACAATTGAAATTTTAATGTGTGAGGGAATGAAATGAAACACAATTGAAGCTCAAAGAAGATTGTTTCTCCGATAGTAAGCTCAAATATCAAATGTTGGATCACTCTTGTTTGAATTTGATTGAGCCTTTTATAGTTGGAGTTTGAAAACTACCAGCCGTTATTGACTTTCTCGAGAATAATCGGATCGTCGTTTGTATCTAACGGTTATCCGTTTTTAAATTCCAAAAATCCGTTATACATTTACTACAAATAAACGGTTTGCCGTTAACTTTATCGGATCACCGTTTCTTTCCAGTAACCTGCAAAACAGAACTCGGCTCTCCGTTTTTTATAAACGGTTCAAGACTAGAGAACTTCTACTCACTGAAAGTTATCGGTTAGCCGTTTTAAATAAACGGTTTAAGGCTAAAACATTTTTACTCACTTGAATTGTTCGGTTAGCCGTTTTAATTAACGGTTCACCGTTAATTTCCAGAAGCTGTGACACAAAACTTTGCTAACCGTTTGGGCTAATTGGTTCAAGGCTAAAACATTTTTTACTTACTGGAATGTATCAGTTAGCCGTTTTAAATAAACGGTTCACCGTTATTTTCCAGAACATGTGAAATGTTCATCACTGTAAATTATCGGTTCACTTTGTTTTTCGAAGAAATCCGGTTCACCGTTAATTTCCAGTTTCATCATTTTTGAACTTAAAACAAGTGTATTTGCTTTTAGAAAATTCTTTTTAATAGCCCCAACACTTTAATCATCAACATATAATTTTTGTTATCATCAAAATCATTATTATAAGATTAACAAATTCTTCCTGCCTCCATTATATAGTTTGTTTTCTCCATAGGAAAGGCTGATATTCGACAAAAGAAATTTTGACTATAGTTGCAAGGACAAGAGCGAGTCAAGAGGTGGTTTTCAAGAACAATAATGTTTGTAAATGGCGAATTTTTTCCACCCCTTCTTCCTTTTCTTTTTTTTTAAGATAAGACTGTGACTAACTAAAGAAATTGATTTTAACTGTAACTAATTAAAAAAAATGATATGGAAATCAGTTAGCCAATTTTTTTGGGACACTATTGGTAGGATAAAGATTTTTTCTTAGTGTTTATATTTTTTTTTTCCTTAACCTTTCTAAATTTAATGAGTGGTTAAGTTTCAGTTTTAAATTTTGAAATTGATAATTAAGTTAATTTTTTTCACTTAATTTACAATTTTTTTCATTAGATTTAGAAACTAAGAGAGAATATAAGAGAAAAATATTAGGGGAGGATCTTAATTCTTATTGTGACAAGTTAAATTGATAATTTTATTTGTTTTAAGCATGTGTCATTTTTAAGAGCACGATAAAAATATATTTTATATAAGTCATTATGTAAATAAAAATATGCTCACGGAAGTCTCTACTAAAATCCATAGTATATATAAGTATCTTTCAATCGATGAATCTAAATAATATGGATAATTTTGAACAAATATCAAATTGGAAATTTAAATGTAATTATTTTTATTTTAAAAAAATATTGTTCGACATAATACTTTATTGTAAGATTAAAAAGAGAGAGACAGATCATACTCTTATCTCAAACAAAATTTAAAATGAAGGTATAAATTTATCATTTTGAAATTTTGGTATAATGAGTACATTGACTATTAATTTATTATAAAGGTCAAATTTTTATAATTCTTTTCTTAATTTATTTCAATATTGACAATTGAGCATACAATAATCATCATGTAAAAGACATCCCAAATTAATAAAGTGTGATGTTGTTAAACCCCCCCCCCCCCCCCAAAAAAAAAAAAGAGAGACTCTAATGCATGCAAAGGTAGTGTTCTTTATCATTTAATGAAATTATAATTTTATTTATTTATTATTTATTTATAGTAGTATCCACATTTATTCCTATGGCATTATTTTGAAAAATCAACAAACTTGTGTTTGGTCTTCAAAATGACAATTTAGTAACGTGGAGTTAAAAGTTGTAGGAGAAAAAATTAATTTGAATGAATAACAAGATAATTGAAAATTGTTAATTATGGATTATGGGGTTTAATAGAAATAAGACAAGATTAGTAAAGCTAGAGCCTCGAGGAATGTCCATGAAGGGCACTTTTGGAATTAGATGGGTGCTATCAGAACTATTTTAATTTAAAAAAAAAAATGGGATATTTTTAGAAGCGGGGCTTTTTTAGGAAATTAAAGGGTGTCAAAAGCTGAATTCAAAAAAAAAGCCGAAAGCTGAACTCAATAACAAAAAAATGAACAATAGGCCTTGTGTCAAAGGAGGCCCAAATATCAGGCCTAAAGCCGGTGCTGTATCGATCTTCGTTCACAGCCTCAGCCCAATCCAACTCCTCGCTTCGGTGGGAACCACTTTCGTTCGGGAGTCTGCATATGTAAACAGAAAGCAGAGAATGACGGATACTTTTCAGCTGTAATTCTCTTTTGGTCCGAATTGCACAGACCGCAGTGATGCTAACTTGACGTGAGTTCTAATTCCAAACCAAAATCGTTAAGTCTTCCCAACTTCTTTCCTTGTGAATTCAAGTTGCCATGACTTGCTTGTTTCTGCCTGTAAGCTTTTATATGTTTCTTAAATGTTTGATAAATTGCCTCACTAAGAGAGCAAAGAGAGGAAATAGTGATTCCAACTTTCTTGCCTCAGCTGTGAAACCCTGTTGCTATTCTCCCTTTTTCTTTAGCATGGTCGGTGCCAAAAATCAATAATATAGTCATGTTTCGTTTAGCATGCTGCTTCATATTGAATCAGTCGCTGAAATTTTGACGTCGATTTGAATATGCACTTTTTATTATAATTCAGTAAGCAGATATTCTGTATTCACTGTAATGTTATTTTTTTTTCCGTTTTGCCTGAGAGTTTATTTCTTGGTACATGGAATTGTGATTTATGATATCCAGCTTCATTCTCGTCTGAATGTTTCTGTCAAAGTCGGTTGTAACTTTTGTGAATGCTGTCATTTTTGCAGAGCACAGGGCTTGTAGTTGTTGTTTAGAAAAATGTTATCAATGTGGAAAGTGAGGCGTCGTTTTTCAGCTTCTCCTTCAGCTATACTAGGCTCATTCAATGATAGCTGTCAAAATGCTGTCTGGCCTTCTAGACACCAGATTCAGAGTGCCAGGAGTCAGTGGTTGGGATCTGAGCCCATTCCTGTCCGCTGCGTTTTGACCTACTTAAATATGCAAACTGGTGTCTTGCCAAACCTGATTGAATTCACCTATCCAAGTCATCCTTTTTCAAGTATGGCTGGAACAATCTTGGTCCAGGCTCGAGACCCAGCAAAATTAAGTGTGGAAATAGAAAATGCTATTAATGAGCATAGATATGGTGATACATGGAAGTTGTATGAACAACATATGCAGATGGATGGGTTTCCACAGAAAACACTAGTGAACAAGCTTCTAACAAGTTTTGTTGAAAGCCTTGACTCCAAATGGCTTGAGAAGGCCTATGGATTGGTGGAACAAGCTTTTGAGGAAGGTAAACAGAATTTGTTGGAAAAGGATGCTCTTATTTATCTTTCTCTTGGTCTCTCTAAATGTGGTTTACCAGTTCCTGCATCAACTATCTTGAGAAAGTTGGTAGCAACAGAACAATATCCTCCTGTGACAGCCTGGTCAGCAATCTTGGCCCACATGTCGCTGACAGCTCCTGGTGCTTACCTTGCTGCTGAGTTGATTCTTGAGATAGGTTACTTATTCCAAGATGGCAGGGTGGATCCTCGTAAAAAGTGTAATGCACCTTTGATTGGTATGAAGCCTAATACTAATACTTTCAATATTGCTTTAGCTGGGTGCCTCTTGTTTGACACAACGAGAAAAGCTGAACAGCTCCTTGATATAATGCCTCGAATTGGGGTAAAAGCAGATTCAAACTTACTAATCATCATGGCACACATATATGAGAGAAATGGACGAAGAGAAGAGCTAAGGAAGCTTCAGAGACATATAGATGAAGCTGTTAACCTAAGTGATATTCAGTTTCGTCAGTTCTATAATTGTTTGCTTAGTTGCCATTTGAAGTTTGGGGATCTTAACTCTGCTTCCAAGATGGTTTTGGAAATGCTTCAGAGGGCAAAGGAAGCACAAAATTCTCTTGCTGCTGCCATGTCACCATTTAACACTGTTGGGGTCAATAATAAGACACCTTCTGCGCAGAATGTGAACTGTACAAATTCAGTTGATTTAGAGAATAGTGGAATAATTGAAAATCGTATCTTGTCATATGAGGATTTCACTAAAGATCGAAAATTTATAGCTCTTGAGGCTGAGGCAAAGAAAGTGCTTCAAACTTTGTTAGGTGTGTTGCAGAAGCAAGTTGAATTGATTACTACAGAGCATGGTATTCTCCAACCAACTGAAAAAATTTATGTCAAATTGGTGAAGGCCTTCCTGGAAGCTGGCAAGACCAAGGAATTGGCCCATTTTCTTATCAAGGTAGAGAAAGAAAATTTACAAGTTTCACATGATGATGCAGCCTTGGGTCATGTCATTACTTTATGCATCTCACTTGGGTGGTTAGATCAGGCGCATGACCTTCTCGATGAGATGCGTTTGGCTGGGGTTAGAGCAAGTTCCTCTGTATATGCCTTGCTGTTAAAGGCATACATTAAAGCAAATCGTCCCAGAGAAGTCACAGCTCTTTTACGAGATGCTCGTAGTGCTGGGATTCAGCTTGATGCAAGCTGTTATGAAGCCTTGATCCAATCCAAGATTATTCAGAAAGATACGCCAGGAGCTCTCCATCTATTCAAAGAGATGAAAGAGTCTAAAATTCCAAGATCTGGACATCAAGAATTTGAGATGTTGGTCAAGGGATGTGACGAGAATCATGAAGCTGGGTTGATGGTGAAGCTCTTGCAAGAAATCAAGGAAGGGCAGAGAATTGACTGTGGCGTTCATGATTGGAATAATGTAATCCACTTCTTTTGTAAGAAGAGGTTGATGCAAGATGCTGAGAAGGCTTTGAAGAAGATGAGGAGCCTGGGCCATCTCCCGAATGCTCAAACATTCCATTCTATGGTCACTGGATATGCGGCTATTGGGGGCAAATATACAGAGGTAACAGAGCTATGGGGTGAAATGAAATCATTTGCTTCTTCTACCTCTATGAAGTTTGATGAGGAACTTCTGGATTCTGTACTTTATACATTTGTGAGGGGTGGTTTTTTTGTGCGAGCAAATGAAGTGGTGGCTATGATGGAGAAAGGGAAGATGTTTATTGACAAGTACAAATATCGAACCCTTTTCTTGAAGTACCATAAAACACTATATAAGGGCAAAGCTCCCAAATTCCAGACAGAAGCTCAACTTAAAAAGAGAGAAGCAGCTTTAGGTTTTAAGAAGTGGTTAGGCTTGTGTTGATGAAGTTTTCAGCTACTAAATGCTTTTTAACCAGACTTAAAGCTGTAGAAGTCCTTTAGAGAATGACTTAAACTATGCAATACCATCTACTGTTTTTTAGCTTTAGGAATGGCATGTAAATATTGTGAATTGAGAAAGATAGAAGTGAGGGTAGGGAGTTTTAGAATTCATTTATTAGTTGACAAGGTTGTTTGGAGCGATACAAGAAGTTTTGTGTGGAATTCATGTGTTGATAGTAGAGTTTTGAATGAAATGCTAGTGGTAATGGACGCTGTCAGGGGTAGAGCAGGAATTTCTTGAGGGGTTTTATGTTTGCAAGAAGAAAATGCTTGAGGAAGACAGCTTTATTTATCGGTATGTTTTCATTTGGCTTATCTCTGTCTGATGATTCGTGTAATTTTTTTTATTTCACTTTTTTATGCATTAGGAATGCTGTTTGGCTGCTGAGGAATTACATTAAAGTTAATAATTTATTTTTTATCTTTTTAATTATTAATTATTATGTGATATTGCCAGATCTGGTAATTGAGTTACAGTATAATCTGATTCGATAATAACCGCATTATACATTTTCTTTTCAAATTCTTATTGTTAATTAGTTTTTCACTTGGCGCCTCCACATAGTACATTTATTATTTTCTTTTGACCTTTACGCTGTTGTTGAGATTGGGTAGTAATTATCATGTTTACTGTTGTGTTGATTGTGATTCAATGGCAATGATTGCAGTAACCTTATTTATCTAATCCGTAGGCATATTTAGAAACAGAAGATTGTTATCGAGGTTCTATATACTGTCTTTAACTTATTGCAATTATGCTCAAGCTGAAATTAGTTAAGTTCTAACTTCTTTCTCTTTTATTTTGCTTAATTATATAGCTGTCTCTAGCCTTCTAAATCAGTTGATTGTAGAAGTAATACAAAATGTTTATGCCTTGCAGTAATGAAAGCTTTATCTCATTGTTCCTATTTCTTTGGCATTTAATTTGTGAAAGTTAGTGCATGTTGACGTGGCAGGATTTACAGTTGCTGCGTTAATGCAGATTTTGCAGTGGATGTTTCTCCACTGAGTGCCGCAGCAAACAGATTCTGATTTACAATGCACTGGAGAGGGCATTACACAATGACGTGTAAGGATAATTTGCGTTTTGACCGGTGACGCACACAGTTTCAGATAATAGTTGTTATTCTAATTTTGATGAATGTAGCTGCCAGTTTTTTAAGATTGGCTTGCACTTCTGCATTGAATGGGTATCCTTTATGCTTTACATTTGAGTTCTTGGGTTCTTCTTGGTGTCATGCTTCAAAGATCAGGCATGCCCCTCCCAGATTTGGCATCATACGTCCTCTCCCTAGTGGGGTATCCTTGGGACCCGTCCTGCCTAAATGATGCCTGAACAAGTATGTTGGATAACCCTGGATGGATGAATAATAATTTTGCGTCTGTATCCTATAGTTCAATCTATTGGGCACATGTTGCCAGTGGAATCCCTCATTGATTGAATAATATTATATCAATTTATAGTGGGTTTTTTAATAATTTTTTAATTATAAATATTAATTATAATCTCATGTAATATAAATTATAATTTGAGCAATAATTTCTTATAATTTTAAAATAAAAAAATTCTATAGTCGGCTCTCACGTTGCAAATGACCACGGATATTGCTGGCATGTAGTCGTGGAGTAACACTGGATCAGTCACACGGATGGTATGATCCTTAAACCGATGCAATTCCAGTATGCTATTAATATTAATTTAAATGTCTGGCCGTCAGTTTAAGATCATATAGATTCCGTGACAACATTTGTATAATTTTTTCAGATAATTATGCCCATTTGAAAAGGCTAATTTACTCGATTACTTAATGTGTACAATACAATACAACAATCCACTTAATTGGACCATGTCGCGGGACCCACAGTATCCTATAAGTACGCGCCATCAAATGTAATGTAAAAGGACAAGCACCAAACACAACACTCGTCCACAGCTTGTCGTACAACACTCCATCGCTTTCTCGACTCGCTCCCCCAAAATATTTCTTAAATCCATAACCCTAATCTCGAATTCCCTCCTCTCGCTTCTTAAATCTTAGACCATGCAAGTGAAGCGCTCCCGCGTCGCGCACTCGGCCAGCTTCGACGAAGCCGGCCTCCTCGGAATTCTAAACCAGTCATCGACGACGCAGCCGGCGGAGCTCCGTCGGGCACCGAAGAATCCGCCTCCGTCTCCGAAGATAGAACGGCCTCCGTCGGGGATTCTCACGGTGTCTCCCCCTGAGTTACTGAGGGAGGGTGGTTATGGTTATGGTCACGGTCACGGTCACGGTCACGGCCAGGGGCAGAGTGGGAATTTCCTCGAGAGGTGTTACGTTTGCAAGAAGAAAATGCTTGAGAAAGACGTCTTTATGTATGGGTATGGTTTCATTTTCATTTATCTACGTTTCTTATTACTTGTTTATTTTTCACTCTTCTTCTCTTTTAATGCGTTAGACTCTGTTTGGCTGCTGAGAAATGACAATAAAATAATGCAATTTAATATTTATTTGTTCTTGCTCTTTTTTCTTTTTATAATTCATTCTATTTTACTAACCTTATGTGCTTATCGAGTTACTATATAATCTGATTCGATCATAACTGCGTTCTACATTTTTGTCGCGAGTCCTTGATGGCAATTGGTTTTCAACTTTAGGCAGTTCTTGAGTTAGGAAAGTAATTATAACATTTACTATTCTGATGTTTTGATTGAATGGAATTATATTAAAAACGTTATTTGTGTAATTTGTAGGCACTTTTAGAAACAAGTGGTTGTTATTGAGGTTCTATTTATTGTCTTTAGTTTTTGTACTTTTGCTCGGTTGGAAATTACTTAAGTCGTAATTTCTCTCTTCTTTTGTGATTGATTATTTGGCAGTCTTTAGCCTCAGGTTCTTCTCAAGACAAAATGTTATCCCTTGTTTTTTTTCATCATTCAATTTGGAAAACTTAGCGCATGTCAACATGATTCTCACTTTATGTCGCAATGCAGACCCATGAGAGGATTTTGCTCCCCTGAGTGTCGCAGCAAACAGATCCTGATTGACAATGCACTGGAGAGGGTCGTTAAACAACCAAGAGGATCAGGGACTGGGAGCAGTGGATGAATGAGACCAAGGATCATTCAGGTTTTCATTAGTGAATCATGCAGCTGCACAGTTTCTGATAGGAGTGGTCATTATTCTAATTTTGATGTGCATAGCTGTCAGTTTTTGAGATCAGCTTGCACTTCTGCATAGAATGGGTGTCCTTTACATTTTTCAATTGAATTAGCGTGGAAAATATGCCGTTAGGTTGTGTATACTTGCGGTACTTTGTTTTTGGGATTCATAATACAGTTGGAAAATTGAAGATTTACTTAGTAGTTGTGTTTCAGAATTTGGTTAACATGCATTTGATGCCATTTCTTCATATATGGTTCACAATGTATAGATTGGTCTCTCTGAAAATCGCAAGTGGTAAACTAAATCTAGCAAATTTTAAAACATGATGGGTCTTGATTCATGATTGTTTGGGCTTAGTGTTTGATTGACTATTCTCGTTCACATAATGTTCTCAACAAAGTGTTGTCACCCACACAATATTAGAATTTAGATTTGCTAGCCAAACCCTGTTTGCAACCTTGAAATGTCTCTCTAGCTTCTTTGGTTTTTGGATCTTTGTATATTCTATATAACCATGAACATTTCGGCATGTTAATGTCCTAACCTAAGAAGAAATGTTACTCTGATTTGAGCCGGAGATCAATTTTCATATAGATCTTTCAGCATTCATTAGCATGTTGGATTCTTGACAAGTTGATTTGCAGTTGATCTTTGCCGGTATTTGATGGGCCAAATTCATTAGTTGTTTGGACTTCTAAACTAATACCTTTTTCCGTATTTTGATAAAAACTCCAGTGAACACGTCCTGGTTATGGACATTTTTGTACTTTACAAGCTGTAAGAAACTAGCATCATCTTAGCCGGATAAGAGGGCGAAAGTTCGTATTGAGTATAAAGAAGAGAGGCCGGTTGATTGAACTCTATATTGTAAAGATTACTGAAAAATTTTTACTTTAAGCACGCCGATATGAGATGAGGAAGTAAATAGAAAATAATGTACTTAAGTGTAGAGGGCTAATGTTTCGGTGATTCAAAATTATGCAAGGAAATTTTACAACTTGTTGGTATAACATTTACGTCAGTGTAAAAGTTATAAATTAGCCAAATCTTGTTTCGTAACTTATGGCCGTTCTTTTTCCATTAGAGATCTAAATTTTGAGAATCTTGGTTGAGCCTGCACCTGCCCTCGATGATGAAAGGGAGAGAGCTTGTTTCGTAACATTTAACAGGGAAGGGCGGTTTCACAGCAGCGCAAGCATTTCGGCCGTCTTCTTTTGTGGCTTGTTATGTTAAGGCCTGTGGTCGGCCCTATTACTCCAAGCTTCTTGGCACGTTCTAATACCTGTTATATGGACTTGGACGGTTTTACGCTTTTGGTTCATGCTGGATCCACTACGGACAACACGTCCGAAGCCCGATAGATACCCAGGAAACAATTTTCGATTTTCTATGGCCTGGACCAGGGCATTGGAATATTCTTTTTTTCGCTTTTTCCCCTTAAATCTTTCGCCGATCAGAGATAATTAATAGTGTTGAAAAAAACTACGTAAAAATCTCGGGGTTTACTTCTATTAAACAGGGATGATTCCATCATTATTAGGAGGAGGAGGTTGTAAATAAAGATGCACGTGGAGACTGGAGATGGTGGAGATATGTATTAATCTTTTTGACATAAATGGCACCTGCTCTACTTACGCGAACTATGACATCACACTTTAGTCAAACTCAGTCACTCGGCACGGTGACGAAGAAAACGAAGAAGCAGCAACAGAATAACTTTTATTAATTTTACTCTTGTGCTTTAAAGTCCCCATGCAGAAACAAATTAAAACACAACCCTCGAGCTCGTGTGCGTGCATGCCTGTCAATCTGAGTTCGTGACTGATTGCTTATTCAACAAGCAGAAGTAAATCAAATTGATGCATGATCCCTGTCACTTTACTATGACCTCACCTCAGCATAATCAATGCTTTATTTAGTAAAACCTGGCGACATGATTTCGAAGAATAATTTATTATTTATATTAATTCTATATACTCTCTTTCATATTCTAGAGGCGGCCAGGTATGGCGCCATTTCCATGCTAGAAATTTGGCTTTTACTTCGGCTAAATAAGTTTTCAAGCGTGCGTCATGCTTTGCTAATTACTGAGATGACGGTGGATGCATTAGTGTGTTCTGTTATTTTCATTTTTCAATCTATGAGATGACAGCGCATGTCATAACTCAGAATGGCGAACCAATTAGGGCATGAATTGCTTTCAAGTTTCAACTCACCCATGGACACTAGACGTGGATGTGGAATTGTAGATTGATTCTTCCATGCAGAAGTTGGCATACATCGATATCATTACACAAAACTACGTTGTCTTGTTGTGCATGTGACAAATTAATCTTTATTAAATCAACGCAGCACGTTCGGGTCTGAACAAGCCAGTTGCGTGCTTCAGTTTTAAAATGCATTGTAGGAAGTGAAGTGGGTTTTAAATTCAAATTAGGCCCATATAGATGGATGGAGAAGCAAACTGGCTGCGCCATTAAATCCGCCTGGTACCGGTCAAATTACACAATTAATTATTTAATGAAGTACAAAGTAAAGAAACCCTCTGCCACGTCAGTCGTCAGAGATCAACTTAAGCGACGGGTACGGCTGACTCAGAGGTGAGCTTGTGTTGCCCGAGGCTGACGTCAGATGATGGAGAATCTGTTCATCAAATAACACTTTGACACGTCGGCTGATTGAATACGGGCCAATATTTATATTAAGGATGCATTTTGTGATTCATTTATAAACAACCCCCCCCCCCCTCTCCCAAATAAAAAGAAAAATTGAAGGAACAGGCCAAATCTATTAATGTTTTTTCGTTGTAATAAATTGTAATTTGATTGAAGGTTTGATGCATGATGGAACTCTTTCATAATGTCCCACCCACTCCAGAATAATTGTTGAACGTCGGTCTCCTAATCAGGGGACTTATCTCTTACAATGCATGTGAGTCCTACTAACAAGAGTAAGAGATAAGAAGTTCTGGTTATTATATATCTGATATCATATAATATTTTATAATTAATTCTCCCATCTATACATATTTCAAATTTGTTGTCTTTAATCAGTCGGCAGATTATTGACATACGATTATATTAAATGCAATATTAATGCTAGATTTTTAAGGAACGATTAACCGTTTAACCATGTGGATCAATGATATTTAAGCCATGTTAGGTTAGGTTGGCTACACTACATGCATGCATTTCATTTCTTCTTGTTCGTAGCCCCCAGCGATCGTTTTCAGATTTTGAGCTAGCTTCCAGCATGTGAATTGTCAATTAGGGGATCAGCAAGCTAGCTTGAACTCTAGCAACTTCCAAAATACTTAGGGCGACTGGTGAAGACTTCCGTTACTTCTAATTACCATTAATTTATCTTTGGAATCACAAACGGTCAATGTCTAATAACATCTATGCAATTAAAATTAAATAAAAAAACTTTTGCAGGCAACAAGATCTGCTGCCTCTTATTGTTCGTTATGGTCCCCTTCATGGAGTATGGGCATAGCATACTTGTAATGGGCTAATGACTCGGATATTTGAGTTTTAGCAACTTGTGGAGATAGCCACAAATGGAGCAGTAGATTCTGGGTATCTCATCAAATTTGGCTGCAACTGTACATGCCACGCAGCTAGTTTCAAGGACACAAGTAAACAATAAAGTAACTCTAGATAAACAAAACTCGTGCATAGGTGTGTCCTTTTGTAATGGGTTTGCTCAGATTTCACCTCTAAAAGGTTTAAGCCATTTTTGCCGTCAGTGCATGGCTAAATATGCTATACTATATGCACCTAGGTTTAGATTCACGCTGGAAATTAACTGCGAGTTTCTCATATTACTTTGGACAGTGGTCAAATTAATAGTTAGGCTGGTGAAGTTTTTGGGAAGGCGAGCCGATATGGAGCTTCCATATCCTCCTTTCTTTTTGGCTTATTCATACAACCAAATCTGTCTTGGAAGCTGTATTAGTGCCCTTCTCTAAAGCAAATAAATTGTGTTTGGTTTGCTTCATTTAACAGAAACCAATGTGCCAATCCCCATCCCCACTTGGATTTTCTGTCTCCTCCTTTACTATTACCTTAACCAAAGCAAACCGGATCTAAATCTTACCACTATTTGAAAGGAAAAAGTTGGTAATTTATATCAAATTAGTTTAACTATTTTTAGTTCCCTTTGATATATATTAACATGTTGTAATTTTTAAGCCATTGCTATTGTGAAATGAAATTTCTAACAATCCAAACAAAGTTAATACATACTTAGTAAACTTCGCTAATTCTAATCATATCAGGCAAATAAAAGTTATTTGTGAGTGTAATAAACAACTACATATGAAGAATAATCGCAAATCTTCAGTAATATTAAGCTAAGTTTTAATAAATAGTTTAATTAACGTTCAACAGGTTGGAGCCCACATGCATCACCAGCCAGTTTGGGGCCATTGAATTCAACGTATCAAATAAAGCTGGCACGTTAAAAAGGGTCTTAGAAATGGCCGGCCACACAAAGGCCCCTATTCAATAGATTTACCTTTTTTAAACATACCTTTAGTTGTCTATTTTCTGTCTTTACCACAATTGTTTAACATAATCTATTTGATCAAATCACAAGCTGACCTCTTTAAATAATAAAAAGAGATGCATCATCCCATCTAATCAAATCTATGGCAATCATTTTTCAATGTACAAACAAAATCAGTGTTCCCTTATAAGAAACAATTGAAACGACGACAAGCGAAACAAGTATGTTTGGTCCTTGACTGAAACTGGATTAGCCTTTACAAGCATATTATCAATCAATAAAAAAATTAAAAGCGTTGAGGCTTGCTGGATCTATGTTACAACGTTTACTCTCTATGGCGTCACTTTAATTACTATGCTTACGAGTATACGGGTTACTAGAACAATTTTACTCTTTATTTAATCTATGCATCAGCAGGGTGAACATGCAAAACTGAAATAAATAGAGAAGATAGTCAAGTCTGATCGGTTTTGGTGACCACCAGAGAGAAAGAGGAAACTTGTGTGATTTAGATCACAGAAAAGAAAGTGCCTGGAAATTGTACAGCAAATAATTCACATCGTAAACAAACAAATATGAGATATTGCTTGCAGTTAAAGCAGCAAAATATATTGTGCTGCATACACAAAGGAATTAATGGAAGAGCATGACCATTCTATGCCCGGGTCCCCATGCAAAAAAGTCACGACTGTTCGGATGCAGGCTCGCTTTATGGGATTCTCCATCTCAAGTCTCAAGTTGCAAGCGTACAAACACGTCGGTGTGGTTTTAAATCTTGGTCGTCTGATCTGATCAGGATCTCATCAGATCATAGAGGCCCCCCTCCATTGCTTGTGAGTTGTTGGCGTGCACATTTATATCTTTACAGCGTGTGTTTCTCAGAGATTCGTGCAATAAATCGAGCAGATCTTGGTACTTGGTCTCATTTGCTAATATCCTAACTATCTCATACGTGCCATCCACATTGTTTCCAAGGTATCGATCTGCTAGCGCTCATCTGTTTCACAAGAAAACCAATTTGATTTGAAAAGCTAACGTGCAACAAGCATGAAGACTGTGATCTGGAAAAAGAATTATAATCAACAAGTGACAAATATAAGATGAAGTAAAAGATAAACAAAATTTACAGTTCACACTACCATAATATTAATATCTATTAAAGTAATTTATTATTATTATTTACTTTGAATTGTGGACAGTCACAGTACAACTAAAAACAAAAATAAATTAGAGAAAATCTAGTGAATTGATATAACAAATTAAAGCAATTCCTAATTCATGTTTATTATAACGTACAAAAAAAAAATGAGGGAAAAATAAATAATAAATAAATAAGTCAATTGAGGTCAATATCATGTCTTTGTATTGATTTTATTAAGTATAAATTGCATTCAATTTAATTGAAGGAGATTCATAAATTTTACCCACTTTGTTAATTAATTGATTAACTCTCCGGGTAGACAAGCTCGGGGGCAAAGAGTTGCCACATGGCAGAACATGTTCGGTTAAAGTTTTTGTCGCGTCAGGCCCGTCGGAGCAGCCCTCATCCTGTCAGTCCAATTGCCACACGCCACGTACTGCACTACGCAAAACTCTTTTCATTTTGTCTAGTAACGCGTGTAATATAACACTGTCTTCTCTTTCTTGTCTTAAGATGAAATGCACACACGCGCTTCCTTTGCGAGTAGGAGAGAGAAGAGCTAAGGGGTTGTGTGGGCACAGAAAATCATCAAGAGAAGGAGAGACCGCGACGGTCATGTGCCCTTGGAACGAAAGCCGTTTCCTTTATTACGCGGGTTGCTTTCAGTTTTTTTTTTTCTTCTTTTTTTGTGGGATCCTTTTCACGCTCTTTGGTAATATTCAATTTCGCATTCAGATTAATTTTAATCTATCTAATCAACGCGTGCAATTTTCTTGGGAGTATGTTTTTTTTTTCCCCTCTTTCTTTTCTTGTTTAATTAACATTTATTAGTTAACTTTAACAAAATTTTGAGAGTACATGGTAACAATAAATAAGCCATTGGGTGCATGCTAAGAAGAGCAATTATAAATGCACCTTATTTATCTGTAACATACAGTAGTAGAGTGTTTTTGGGAAGTGAAAACAATAGTAGCAGCACATCACTTTCATAAATTTCTTGCGCCTGAATTCTGACAGTTTCTTCAGTCAGCTACCAAAGCACCAAAACATCTCAAATTTTCACACCCATTAAGCCAACACACGCCTCACAAGCAGAAAAATTCTGCTGATGGTAACTGCAGAGACAGATTTAACTGGGGCAACATTGAATTATATATATATATATATATAAAATAAAAAACTCAGTCATTGTCTTTAGGAGAGGCTTGGTCGTTGGCGCCCAATGAAACATAGAGAAAAAGAAAATAGCATACACAATGACTAACTGGTAACTGTCAGACATCTCAAAAGAACGAGCAAGCTATCATGTTCATCTACTTCGCTTTTTCTTTTACTTTCAGGAGCACAATGCACATAGATGATTATAAATAGTAAAATAAAATTGGTGATAATCAAGCACTTTGCTTTATTTTTCAGTAAAATCATTAGCAGTAACAGTAACAGAAAAAAAGCTTCAGATTATTCAGAAGTTATTATTATTATTTCTTTCAAAAGCAATGGGTAGCCATCAAATCACAACTCTTTTGTTCATCATCCTTGATTAGCTCAAAGCTAAAATCAATAGAAAATTAAAGGGACTATTTTTTATTCCCCTCTTCTTTTGCTGTCAAATTTCTTCCTAGTTCCTATCTACTGTAAAGAATGGTAAGCTATGTGAGCAGGATCCTCCGCTCCTCCGGACCGGGTGAATTTATCTGCAGAACCGTAGTGAAATATTTATCAAACAACTAAGTTGTTTACCAAGTTACATGGAGTAATGAGCAATGCATTACAAACCAACAACTCGTACAATGAGTCTAGTCAAACTAAGATGGCATAATCGGTGCTTTTAATTTTAGAGCAAACAATCAACAACCATCATAAATGCTCTAGCCATGTTAACTGATGAAGAAGAGCAGACCGATCATAAATCATCATTTCTTACCTGATTACAAAGATCCCCAGCACTTGGTTCAAACTAGGGTTGTTGAATTTTCCAATTAAAGTATAGTAGAAATAGAGACAATAAATCACATGATGTACCTGTAGTGACAAGGGAAAAGAATGGAGAGAATAAGACAAATGGATTTTAGTAGGAAGAGCTACAAGCAAACAGAGGAGAGGAAAGAGGAGAGGAAAGAGGAGAAGAACCAACCCTGTTTTGGATTATGAGCACTTATGCGTCTCTATGGCAATCAAGACAGCTCCTTTGGAGCTGTGTAAACCTGCTAAACGGGGACCAAACAAAGCTAGGAGTAAGAAGCAAGACATTTTATCAACTGCAAATTTTAATAGGAACCAAGAGACGATTTACAGCAACCCTTTATGAAAGTATGCACAGTGCATATTCTGTTTTCTGCTTATATGTTGAATCCAACTAGCCCATCTATTGCTTGAAAGCTATATTGTGTATATCGCAAAATGTCCACCAATAATGTCGCATTCATCATGGTCTATTTTTATTTTTCTGGTTTTTCCATCACTGATGCTAAACTTGTTTAAGATTTGGGCAAAATTACCTGACAAGCAACACTGAATATAATTCTTGAATTCATTGCATATTCTTCAATTGATTCTGTATTGATATTACTGGGATCCTGTTAACAGTCCAAGAAAAATCAAACTTAATAGGCTAGTAACTGAAAGCATGTAGTTGATTCATGTTAATTTTGTGTATTGCTAACTTACAGAATAGTGCATTTAGTCCCACTTCAGTTGGCTCAAGTAGAATAGAATATACCAGAACATTGATCAACCAGAAATCATCTCTCAATATAAATTGAGTTCAGAATACCCATGTGACTGTGGCAAGAGCTCTTCAACCTCAATTCTGGCACTGGAACAACTCATGCTTTTCTTGATTCGACAACGATTGACAGACTCAACCTCTGCTAAGAATATGCTGTAAACTGGTCTATGATCTGAGAACCTTGACTCTCCACGAACATAAGATAACTGACGCAGGCCTCTTCCGTACCATAATATACGATCACACCTACAACACAGGAAAAACACAATTTTTTATTTAGTCCCATTTTCTTGTACGATTTACTGTGTGAGAAGATAACATTTATAGGGACAAAATTACCATGCAGGAGTTCTCCGTTTCTCCTTTGGGTGCCTATCCTCCCCTGCATATCTATCTGAATTGTTTGAATACTTGTAAGTTGGAGGGAAATATATCTTCCCTTCATTCCATCCATTAAAGACGCGGCCCTTTCTTTGCTCTATGCAAAGCTGTAAATCGAAAAACCATCAAATTGTCAGATAGAGGCATTCTCGAAAGAGCTCAAGAATAGGCATCAAGTCTGATAACAATTAAAAGGACGAACATCCAAGCATTTAAGTAATCATCAAAATCGATCAATGGAAGATAGCAAACATGCCTGGTCATTCTCTAACAAAGCCCTCCAGTTGCGCATCTCAACAAGAGCCTTTGCAAAGCGGTATGACAGAGCTATCCGATAATTTAAATCTCCAAGCCAGATGATTCGACTGCACCAAGATGAGCAGAGCTTTAAATATAGAGCAATAGTATTCTAAGAGTAAATTTGTTTTGAATTCCTTTTTGTTTACAAAATTTAAAGAAAAAGCACTGAATGCTGAATTAATCAGCAAAATAATTAATGCAAGTGGATAAAGGCCATACTCATGCTCTAGAATTGTTTGAGGGGAGTTCTCATCCCCTATGCCATGAACCCTTGGAAATCTTGTCTTTCTAATTATCTCCAAAACATCAGAGTTTCTTCGTAGTTCGTCTCCCTCCTTTTGCCCCGAGGTTAAATGACTACATATAAAGCAAAAGCTCGTTTGGTGCAATGACATGCTAATTGAAATTGAACCCTGGAAAACCAAATAGAATAAGAACGGCTCCTTAACTAAAAAAAAAAAAGATATATAAATAAATAATAAATAATGTTCACCACAGCTTCATTATCAAAATGGAGAAAAGTTGCATAAGCAAAAATGTACCTTGTTTCCAAGATAGCCCATCAATCCTCTGCCTACACATGACACTTTCATGTTGCATACGCTGTCTCTTAAATCACTCTTCACCCATACTGTAAGAAATATTCCAACCATTTGCTTACTAGCAACCAAAGAGTACCTCGAGGAGCCCGATGGTCTATCTCTGTCCTCCGTGGAAAGGGAACCACTATAAGTTACTGGCGAGTAATGTGTGGTGACTGGTGAATCACCAGGACCATTCTCATCATCAGAGGAACCCCATCTGAAATTGGGGTCATAATCACTAGGCCTGTGTCCGAAGATAACCCGATCACAGACACTGGACCGTCTGTCCAGTTGGGGTTGTGGCAGTGCCATTTCATTATCCATCCTCATGCTGCAGCTTAAGGACTGGAAAGATCGCCGATGAAAGAAAGACGAGGCTTTCTGTCTTGTTGAGCCCTCAAAGTCTGCATCTAATTCTACAATTGGATCAGGGATTGGGGAAGGAGTACGGCAACCACCACTAGTACCAGGAAGACTATTTAGTGTCTTCCTAATAAGAGCTAGCCATTTTCTAGCAGGACCATTGCTTTCTGCGCCCAAAACATTACCAGCATTTAAAGGAACGATCTCTTGAAACCTGAATGGCAAAGGGATGAATGAGGCTTCTTCTGTTGTACTTGCATTCACAGAGTTCGAACAAATGAGTGAGGAAAAAAAGAAAAAAAGTTCTGATTAATTGGGCATACCCAAGAACATAAATATCAGCAGGTGGGGAGGTATGAAGCCAATCTTCAAGATTCAAATGACTTGGAGGAGATTTTCCAGCCACATTCCATGTAGATACAAAAATCCTGTGCCCACGTGAAAAGTAAAAAGAAAGACTAAGAACAGCTGTTTCAATGATATGAATTTGTCCAAGAGAATAAGACTAGAGCATATGCAGCATACTCATAATTATTCACGTCCGTAACTTGCGAGGCTTCAAGGTCAATCTTTCCTCGCTGAACGCGATCAGAACTCCTCCTACTTGATCTCTCTGTGCATCCAAGTGAAAGATTAGAGAAATTTTTTAAAAATATATTGGGGAAAAATATTAAATCTTTGAGCAGCAAAAGAAACTTTAGATTTTTTTTTTAATTTATATTTGTTGTGGTCCAAAGCAATAGTGGGTGGGTGGTGCTGATACTGAACCTGTTCTACTTTTCTTGGTAGTGCATGCCTCTCTCTCAGCGAAGTTGTTTCCCCATTCTTCATCACCACCTGAAAAAGAAAAAAAGACCATAAAGTGGTTAAAGCTGTTATTCATCCATCAATCTCAGCATATTCAAACACTAGGAACATTTTTTTTTTGGGATAAAAACAATTAATCGAAATTTGAGGTTGAAGAAGAAAACAAATAACAGATCTTGAGCTGCACATGGTGGTTGCAGAAACTCCCTCTTCCACTAAAAACCAAAACATTTCCAGTACAAAACAAGCGGTCATGCAGATGTTCAAGAATGCAAGTGCCCACAGTCTAGAAGAATCCAACACCAGTAACTTAGTTGCAAAAAAAAACCCATTTTTTTTATTTTTTCCAAAATATGAAAGCTACAATTTTACAATCGCAGAACCCAAATTGGCACCTAAACCACCCAAATTGAAAAGGATATAAACCAACTAATCACCCTCATAATCATCATCATCTGCTTGAAAGTCCTCTGCTTTGTTCTTGATATTAAACAACTTCTTGACCAGAGTTTTTGGCCATGAAAGCTTCAAGAAAAGAAAAGAAAAACAGAATCAGTAATCTCATAACAAAATGTAAATGCATATCAGAGAAGCTTTGGCATTTTATCAACACAAATAAACCTTGCTTTTCTTGGAGCTCCCATCTCTCATTGTTTCACAACTTCATATAGCTAATCCTGATGTAATAAAAAACTGCTGGTTTTTTCAGCTGGATTAGTTTTTCTTGAAAGGGAATGTGAATGAAGACGACTGAGCACACAAGAACAACAATTAAAAACAAACTGCCAATTTTTATTTTTTTTGGTAAATAACTTCAACTCCTGGGTTTGTTTCCTTTCTCTCGGTAGAACCAAGAGCGCTGGTTTTAAGCACAAAATGAGTAAAATATTTTGGTAACTCAAGGAATGAACTGGAAAGAATTGAGGAACCCAAGAAAATCTCTAGTGTCTGGGCATGTTATACAGTTATTTTTCTAAGGAAAAAAAGAAAAAAATGCGAAGTGCCCAGCTGGGTTTGTTCGTTAGTGTATTCTTTCACTGAGTATGTGTATTTGTTTGTCGAGTCAAGGGGACCTGAAACGGAAATGATGAAGAAAGAAAGACTACAGCTGATGCGTGGAAGTAAGACAATGAGATTCTGATGGTAGAACAAGACAATGTAGGACATATTACACATAAAAGAAAAAGGGCAGAGAGCTAGACTTGAGAGATTATATAGTAAATGCGGTAAATAGTATTAGTCTTATATTTTTATTTAACAAAATTAAAACCTCGTCCTGGCACAGAGCAAAAATATCCAATTTCAAGAGAATAAAGCGCTGCTGGAGAGAGCTTATTATTAATAATAAAATAACAAAAATAATAATCATAATAATAAGAGCCTCTCTGTTTCTCTCTCCCTCTCCGTCCCTCTGAGGCCTTATTTATTTATTTATTTATTATTATTATTTTTTTTTACCCCCCGAACTCGATGCCAAATAACCCAATGCGACGGGTTGATTAGCCGGTTAAATGAAATAAAGAGCCATGGCTATATAACTCGTATGGTTAGTTATATTGCTCACCCACCCACACCCAACTCCAGTCCCCGGCTCCAATCTCTCTTCCTCTCGTTTAAGTATTTTTATTTTCTAGTTTATTATTATTTTTAATTTGTTATATTTTGCACTGAGTCTCTCTCTAAAGTTGGTTGCTTCTCTGGACTCTGGCTTTGTTCTGTTCTGTTGCTTCAGTACATAGTCAGCAGAGGTAGGTTTGATGTTGTACCCAAGCATTACCCCCCAATGAGTCCATTTGGTCTTCTATGAGTAAAAGGAAATTAAAGGAGCAGTTAAAGAACAAGCAAAATATAATAATTGAAAATTGAGAGAGAGAGAGAAAAAAAAAATTAAAAAAAAAAAAAGCGCTTCTGTTGGAGAGTTTGTTTGCTTTAAACCCTTGTTAAATAAAATATCTTCGTTGAGAAAAAAAAAAAAAGACTTTAAAATAAAAAAACATTAGAGTGAAATGAACTTTCGGTTTTCTGTTTTTTTGGTGGCCAAGAAACTTATGCAGGTATGTTTGTTTGCACATTCGTAGGGCAATGCGCTGAAGCGAACTTCACTTAATCACTTCTTTTTTGAATGTCAAGACTCAAGACTGTTCCTTCAATGTGGGCTTCTGGGGTTTGAGATCCGCTGCATAGGTTTATAGGGTACTCATAAAGAGAATTTTTGTATGAAGAGAAACCGAAGTTGATTCTCCAATCGAATGTCAAGTTGATTGTTGGGTTTTGGGAGATCTGTATAGCTAGTTTGTTTAATTTTACAAGTTCAGCTTTGGAAGCAATGAATCTCCTCAAAACATTTATTTTGTTGCTTTTTAGCGGTCAATGTGTTAGCCCTGCAATCTGCAATCCAATTTTGAGACCCTTTTGACTCAATCTAGACCCGTGTCCGGTAGAATCAAAGCAATTGTCCGTGCAACGTTGTAGTTAAAAAAAGTTTAAAAATAAGCTCCATGGATTAATGTAAATACAGTGCTTGGAGAGAGCCATCCTATAAAATTAATTGCTTGTTTACATAAATGTAGGATCTTGTTAGGGCATGTTAGGTCCGCAGTTCTAGCCGACGAGCACACCCACCGCCCACGCCATCTCGGCATCTCCTAGGGTTTCGAGTAACAATCTAATAAGCCGCTTAATTAATTTAAAATTAGAACTTAAAACAAAGTAAAATTTCTCGGATTAAGCTAATCCCATTTCGGGCAGCTTAATTTCTTAATTGACTAATCTTATTATACGAGCCACACGTGGGAGACTGTGTCTGGTTCCCAAAGCTAAGTTTTTAATTTTAATTTTGTTCACATCTCAAGGCTCTTTGCAATCAATTGGGGTATTAATTTAATTGTTTAGGGGATTAAAGTAATACAACTGACGGCAAAAAAACTCCAAAGGCAAACCCTCGGCTTCTTCTCCCAAATGGGAATCCTCCTAACAAACGCAATGAGACTTAACCGACTGCTAAAGTGTTGAAAATTCCACTATTATTGTTAGCCCATTTGGTCCCCATTCATAGCCTGTCAGAAACATGTTCAATACATAGCCGTCTAGCCAGCAGTTTTGCTGTTCTATCGACGTGGCCAGCACCCATTTTGATTTCCATTGAAACAGTCTTAGAGCTGCCATTTGGTTCATGATACCTATCTTGCATTCGAATCAAGCGAAATGTCGACCGTCGATAGATAGAGCTACAATACAACAATGTTTGGCACGGTATTCCTCACTTTAATTTTCTTGAAAATCTTTAATTTTTTTTTTTATAATCCTATTATTTATACCCCATATTACATATAAATAAATTAAAGGTCAAGAATTTAGCCAGTTAACATTTAGCATCTTAAACTCAGATTAGAAAACTCACGGTGTTCAAAGCAGCATGAAGTTTAGAGGGTCCGGCTATCTCTGACATATCTCCACTGCAGTACAATTGACGTAATGGAGAAGGATTTTGCATAAATGTTTAAAAAGAAATTTAAAAAAAAAAAAAAAAAAAAGCCAAATGGGTCCGATAAATAAATACTTATTATCTAAAAGGGAATAAGTTTAGGCGATTTCCCCTTCTAACATTGAAAAACACTATAAATGATACACTATCTCCCATCAAATATGGTATCTATGGGGGGGGGGGGGACAACATGCACAAATGGATTTAATAAGGTACGATGGATTTATAATTCTACCTTTTTTTTTGAAAAAAAAAAAAAAAACCCCGACTTGTGCCTTATCATCTATCTAAAAGCCATCGTTCTTGGAGCTCTTGCTTCTCTTCCTAACATAAAATCTAACAAAATATTTAATGAATTAGAATATAACATTTATATCATAACTAATGTGTCATATGGCATGACACTGTCACAACGACCCATAAATAAGTGATGCGCCCATCCTCTATACAAGTCTTCCAAGTAGCCCATGTATGTTCAAATTATCATATAGCCCATATATGTTCAAATTTAAATAGAGAGCTGTAAACTGTAGATAGTATATAAACAAGACAGTCAAAGGATGATCTTTAGTTTCTACTTTGGGCAAAGTATCTTCCCTTGGAGAGAGGAGAATTCAAGTTTTCTTTTGCTTTTCCAGCCTTTCAAATCCCCCCTGGCCTGGTGTCAATATCTGTTCTTCTTCTGTACTTTGATTTGATGATATATGCTTATAGGCATGTAAATAATCACTCTTGTGATGAAGCGTGAGTGTTATCTGCCGTCCGATTATCAGAAAACTGGATGCTAAATCGGATTCCCACATTCTCATCCAACGTGTACCACATCAAACGGTCAAAATTACTTCAACATAAGCCGTCTGATGCGCCTACATTTTTAGAGCTTAGGAAGATATTGCCACTGGGTCGTCCTTCAGTTTTCACATTTAATGTGTCATCATCATCAATTATTTGTAGATCCTGAAATCTAGTAATCCATATGCCTCCACATGGAGAATGTGAGATGAGATGTCCTTAGGTTACAAAAAAAAGTAAGTGGCAAAAATAATAGTGGACCTATTTCCGGTTCAAGTTACAAGAATAATATGTAGTCAAAGTACAAATACACCTCCACAAGGGAAGGAAGTTGGAAATTAAAATGTTCATCGTAGTGATGATGAAAATGATGAGCGGTCCGTTTTCGCTTCATCAAATCCAAATGGGATTCGTTTGCTTACTGCTATCATTGAGCTGGGCAAAGATTTTGTCACTGTCTTTCTTGACTTTTTAAAATTTCTTTTGCCATGTTTCATCACCCTTCAGGTTGCATGTCAAATCATGAGGACTATCTTCAGCCAACCTTGCTCCATCTGGCTAGATCATGGGCATTATCACCAACATAAACCGTGTTTAATGCACTATAAGCCCTATCAGTACCTTATATCAAAATGTTATTTTCTTATTAATAATGAAATTTAGAATGTTGGTGTGTGCAAGGGAAACAAAAAAAATTAGGCCAAAAATGATTCTTTAGCTTTAAAAAAATATTTGAAAAATTCATGTCTCATTGAACATTAGATTAAGCATCCAACATTGTTGGATTTTTAATTTAATCTAATGTTGAGTTTGTATAAAAATAATTATGTGTTATGAATTGTTATATAAGATCAAGATTAATTAAAAGTGATCTATTAGAGTTTATGGTAATATGAGCTTTAATATCTAATAGGGTGTAGCTCTTTAATGTGTAAATATTTAAAGTTACTTTTATGTTTATAATAGATTGAAATAGAAATACATAAAGACAATAGGAAAAGTCGTTTATATAAGTGGTTATGGTCCACAAGTTACCCATATCATTTTATTTTTTCTGACGTACGCCATCATCGTATAGAGAAGCGTAGAAAACTTAAAGGTTTTACGCGTGACGTGTTGATCGTGAAAGCAAAACACACGACTCTGCAGGAAGCAATTAAGTATTATTAATTCAGGTATGCTTATGCATATTCTGTTATTGATTTTTTATGATACAACATAAATGTTTCTGAATTATAATTGATGGTTTTTATTAAAAGATTTGTAGTTTTAACGGAATGATCATGTTATAATATATTATCCGGTACCACCAGAGTGACCCCATTGATCTAGCAATCTCTATAATCAAGGCAATTTATGACAAATCATATCGAGAAACCAGTGAAATAAAACTGGGAAATACTACAGGGAATATATTTACTACATGGATGGTGGAGAACCCAGATCTTCAAAAGGACAAAGAAACGACAGAGAGCATCTCACCTCGGTGTGGATGTGTTTCTTACAGCAGGAGAATATGGTAGCATACTAATATTTCTTTTCTTCACTTATCAAATAACTGGTCATTTCGAGGGACCTTCTATTTCCAATCTGAAATGTATTATATAAGTTAGAACCATGTCTAAAGCTTCAAAAGCAAGTAATTTGCCGACTCTTTAACTCTTCTTGATTAGGCGACAAATCTTTAGAAAATAATTAGGCGAATTAAGAATATATCCAACTTGAGTATTGGTACCAAAGACCAAGACTCAGTGGTGTACCATCTGTGTCTTTTTGTGATAAGCCATAATTATGAAAAATTCGTGGAATATTTACAGTTCTGCGGTGAAATGATTTGCCGTCAGTGAACGTACATTTACTTCACATATAATTGTCAAGGATAAGGTTTATACACATTACAAATAATTCATAAAGTTCAAATGTTTTCGAATGATCTGCCTCACCCATCTCCATGATTAACAAGCACCAACTATAGCGAACATCTTTAATTTCCGGTTTTACACCCACGCATGAAACCTCCTCATAATTCTCATTCGAGATCAATCATGTAAGTAGTTGCTATACATGAGCATTAAGCAAAACACAAATCTTGATGCATACAAATATCTGGGTTGGCAATAAAGGAGGATCAATTGTATTGTTTTGTGACAACATCATTACCTAACTCAACCTTATTACTAAAATGAATATTCAGCAATAGAGTATCTTTTTAGGTGCCTAACTATACTGAGCTCAACTTGCGTCAGTCAATATCATCTACTATTTTCTCTCGTAATTCTTTTCTATGGTTTTGCACTTATTCAAACATTAACATATATAGCTCAAAACTTGCATGTTAGTAGCCAAAACAAGGTGAAAGCCATTTCCAGCCTCTGATGGCAACAAACTGATAACTGATCTTGTCTCTACTCAATTCCCCTTTTCCTCAGCTACCCATTCATGCACAGCAAGTTACTAATAAGTGATAACTAAGTATATTAGTTGGGCAATTCCATCCATTTCACACAAAGGACCTCCTCAAACAATTAACGCAAACTTCTAGAATGTGTCTTCTAAACAATATCCCCCAAAACACAGATGAGAGATCCATAACCTTAATGAAAAAAAGGACCAGATACTCGCAATCAATGTTCTCAAGTAACAACTGCTGCACGACAGATAATAAAACTATAGAAGTATTACAAGATAATTAACAGACGGAGCACATGACTTGATATGCAGAAATATCAAGAGCTTAAAAATCAATGGTCCCATAAAAATTGATTCAGGAAAGAATTTCAAAGACCCTCCTCTAAATTTCTGGGCATTTCAAGAGAATTTTCATTTAAATCATTTACATGCATGATTAAATTCATGGACATGAACAAACAGTAATTATACAAAAACCCCATATCAGTAAATTGAACAGAAAAAGCCAACTACTTGGATTTATTCACAGCAACGTCATAACGCTTGCGCGCCAACCTCAAGCAATGCAACCAATGCAAGACTTCTATGTTGGGGTCTTTCTCAATCACAACATCGGAAACCGTAACCTGCACGTGACCTCGATAACTAGAAATCCTCCCCCGCACTCTAGCCACCAAACCGATTTCGATCTTCGCGGCAAAATCAGTTGCTACGCTGGCAATTAATCGAACAGTTGATGGGTCACGCCGAGAGAAATACGAAGACCCTAGATGGTTAAGCCAGAGGACGCATGGGACACAACCCGTGCCGTCATCGACCGTGAACTTGATGAATTTGCTGGGTTTGTGGTCACGTGAGGTGATTGTGCCTACGATTTCGGCACGTGAGAGGAGCTTACCAGAGCGAGAGAATGTGGCCGGGTCTGGTGTTGGCGTAAGGGAAAGGAGATCGAAGGCTAACAGTTTTACGTGTGTGTTTTGGAGTGTGCGATCCATCGGAGAAGAAATGATTTGATTAATATATTTATTTATTTATGTTTTTGGAACGAAGAAGATGGATGATATGGCGGGAGCTTGGAAGCGGGAAGAGTTTAAAACAATAATGCCGTGAAACGGTTTGCCGTTTGGGTGGTGGAGCTGGACCACAACTTTATAATTCGGGCTGCACTTGACTTGATAGTCGTACGAAGGATTGAAATCAAATCCAACATGGACCCACACTTGGCCCTGTCCTTTATAGCTAGTTGAAACTAGTGCCGGGCTTCTTCATTTTTTTTTTAAATTTTTACTTTTTGAATTACATTAGTAGAATTTTTTTACTTAAGAAATCTATCGGACATTTTTGGACTCAAAAGGTCGAAAAGGCATCCGAATTGGGTCCCGACCATTTGAAATGACATAAAACAAAAAAAGGGGAAAGAAAACACACCTGGGCTCAGCGTATTTTCACTCACACAAAAATATATACATATATATATATATATGGACCCCTCTAAGTTACGGTAACCGTAACTTACGGTTTTTTTTATTTTATTTTATTTTTTTGTAAATTTTCATTGAAACCCCTTATACTCTATTTTATTTATAATTTATTTATAAATATTATAAAATTTATAAATTTACTCATATAATTTTTAAATTCTTAAAATATCTTTCATTTAATTAAAAATATAATTTTTATTAAATGAATTATAATAATAATAACTATTTAATTAAAATATTATTATTTTATTATTAATTATTAATTATTATTATTAATTAATTATTATTATTATTATTATTATTATTATTAAAACAACAACAACAATAAAATTATAATTATAATAATGGATTATTTTTTTTTAAATTCCTAAAATACCCCCATTTTATTAAAAAATATAATTATTATTAATGGATTATAATTATAATTATGATTATAATAATTTTAAATGGATTATTATTATTATTATTATTAACAATAATAAAAGGTATTATAATTAATTAATATATTAACAATAATTATTATTAATAATTAATTTAATTAATAATAATAATTAATAGTAATAATAATTATTAATAATTTAACTAAAAAATTATTAATAATTATTATTAATATATTAATTAATTATAAACTCATCTTTAAATCTATACCCTCTATTTTTCCATCACACTTTCTCTCTTCCCCTACCCTCCGATCAAGATCATTTTTACTTTCTAAACCTCACGTCTATTACTATTCTCAACATGACACCGCATCAACAATACTCCCAACAAATTTACCGTCACCACCTCCACCACAAAGAACCAAGGTACTTTTTTTCGTTTTTTCCATCTCCATTGGCCTCACCCTCCATTTTCTTATCCCTAAATAAATAAATAAAAATAATTATTATTGTTAATAATTTAACTAAAAAATTATTATTATATTATGGGTTAAATTTGAAGTGTTGTACCAAAATCCAATTTAAATGAATTGGATTTGAAGATAAGTATATTTACATTATTATTTTATATTTTAATTATTGTGATTATTATTATTATTAAAAAATTTATTGTTATTATTATTATTGTTGTTGTTAATAATTTAAATAAAAAATTATTATTAATATATTAATTAATTATAATACCTTTTATTGTTAATAATAATAATTTAATTAAAATTAAAATTAAATTATTATAATCATAATTATAATTATAATCCATTAATAATTATTATATTTTTTAATTAAATAGAGGGTATTTTAAAAATTTAAAAATTTAAAAATTATAGGGATAAATTTAATATTTTAAAAATTTATGAATAAATATAAAATTTTTATAATATTTATAAATAAAGTATAAATAATGCAGAGCATAAGGGGCTTCAGTGAATTTTGTAAGAAAACAAAATAAGAAAAAGACATAGGGACCGTAAGTTACGGTTACCCCGTAACTTAGAGAAATCCTATATATATATATATATATATAATGACAAGATCTTGACCCGATCGTAATATGTACAACATCACATGGATGAGAAGAAACAATTGACGGGTTCTTGATGCAGCTTACTATTTAATTAATAACATGTGTACTATCATTTTCATTTGAAGCTTTAAAATTTCCCCTTTTTATTATGAGTTTTGCTAAGGGGTATGCTGTTCTAACCGATGGGCTCAGTGAATAGAAAAGACCAAGCCAATTTGGTGGAAAGGAAAGCGAAAGCCTACTTTTCATTTCCTCGTGAAAACAAATTTGAACGCTGTGCGTTGTAATTCATTTCAATTTGTAACTGCCTTTCTTAATCTTAGCAAGAGAAGCGTATTCATTCCCAAATGGAAATTGCTTTTGCAGGCTGCAGCAGCGCAAATTTGACAAAAGAAAGTGAGAGGTGTAAATGCTTTCATTCGGCTCCTAACTTCTATGCCAATTGCCGTTTCGATGGGCCACTCTACCGTTGTTAATGTGGCATGTCTCTTCATGTGCCCATCACGTGGTACATAGGACAAATGCCAAAAGCTGAACCGCTGAAAAGGATGGGCTAAATTAATCGTAGGAAAATGAAAGCAAGGTCCACCCTCGACAGTCAAACCAAATCTAAAACAAGCAAAGCATAAACACATGAGCTTTCGATCAGAGCAAAAACTCCGGCCGAGACAAGTGATAACAATCTACAGTTGCATTCATTGATACTGTGGCAAAGTTTCTGAAAGGGGTATGCAAAATAGGGGTGGGTAAAAAGGGTTTCGGTTCGGAGAAGTCAAGGTCCGAATTGTAAACTTGAATCAATTCGGTTCGGGTTAAAATTTCAGGTTGCACGGCAGAAACGTAAATCAATAACAGGAACGTTTTGTAAAATCAACAACATCAGGAACTATGAAGAAGACAAACAGTTCAACTTCTTAAATCCATTGATTAAACAGTTTGTTACAAAATAAAACACGGAACAAATGCAGACAAGGAGATACAGCTGCAATTACAGCAGAGTAATGAACCAATTTTGCAGCTGGTTTAAGGTTTAAGGTTTGGTTTTAACATGCCATTAAGATTATGCAATATAAATGCGTTGTTAGATCACCGCATAATAACACCATTTTCTTACTTGATAAAAAAAAAGAATAATAATCAAAGAAAATAATTATTAATTACCAACCAAGAGCAGTAGAGAATAAAGGGAAATCCACTAACTTTACTGCCATGGTGTGAGCTTGAAGGACGAATGATAGTGAAGGAACCTCGGAGCGCCTGCACAGGCAGAGGGACTTGCAGCAGCTTTGCCTTCACGGCGCAGGGTATAGGGAGATGCAGCAGGTTTGTGAGGCAATGAAGGTGCAGACGGCATAGGGTGGGTGACGTGGGCAATGACTGGAAAATAGAAATCAAAATTTGAGGCGCAGGTTTGCAGGTTGCAGCGGCAGTGTTAGATTAGGAGGTTTTGAGACAACAGGTTTCTTTGGGTTTTTTCTTGTTTTAACCGGGGCTTACTTCTAAATTTTGGGGATTTTTTTTTTCAGTCAACTGATTTTTAAATCTGATCGGTTTCAATGCTTCAATCCCAACAGAATGCCCACTGGTGAAAACCCATCCTCCATTTGAGGGTTTACAATAAGACAGAAAACTATGGTCAATCAAGTAGACAGTAAGGGTGGCAGAGGCAAATTTTTTGTCGCAAAATCTGACAAGCAGGGGATGAGAGACCAGTGAACATTCTTTTGGCAACCAGTCAGTGTACTCTCAAGAAATTTCATAAGGGAGCACTTCCTCAAATTAATATGAACAGAAAAACACAGAAGGAAACTGTGGCCTGCTTGCATGTCACGTGTGAGATAGACTGTAGGTGTGTCAAAGAGGTTATGAGATGGAAATGAACTTATACTTGCAGTAGTGCTGAACAAACAACTAATGGAAAGGACAATGCTAATTTGATTTGTTATTGTGAATGCCAATATTGGTTCACATATACATGCAACTACACCCAACCAGGTCTGAAGATACCACCTACACTGATACAGATACATCAGAACTACCGGACCAAAAGCTCCAAGCATTATGCATTACAATACAACTGGAAAATGTTAATGAAAGCAGCATAACAATATTAACTTTAGTGTAACACTAATCAGTCCATGAGAATCTCTTCCTCTTACCACAATAAATAATTGATATAGGCTCATCCAACCATGGTGCGCTTTCGACCCCTTTGTCGCACTGAGATAAATTGAGACAGACGCAATATAAAAACAATAAATGAGGGGAAAAAAGAAATAAAAAAAACAGGGGAAAAAAGCCAAATAAAATAAGAAAAAAGAAAAACAGTTGAAGAAAAAAATCATACCTTGAGCCAACTTGTTCAATGTGGATGACCATTGCTTTGATGACTTCCTGTATGCAGAAAGTATCCGGTCCATCTACACATATGCATAGGCACGTGAGGGCACCAATTTGTATTTCATATTATTTTCTTTACAACCAATTTCGAGAACCATTCCAAGCCAACAATATAGAACATTGACATGTGAAGAACTTGCTACCGTTACATATAACAAATTCCCAAACATCAACTCCTCCTCAAGAATTTCATCAAGTAATCTTCATTTTTCATGTCCTCTTTTCCAAAATCAATAAGGAATATTAACTAAAAGAACATGGCATCATTTATACATATCCAGCAGTTTTCATTCTAAAATCTGGAAATTCTTAGGATAATCCTTTCAGGAAAGAAACAAAGACGAGTTCACACTGGAATAATCTAAACTGAATTTACTGACTTACCACATTACCACATGAAGAATGCATTGAAAGCAAGGCTCTCTCAAGTACATATAAGTCAACAGCTTTGTCTTCTGGGAGGGTTGATGTGAAACTCAAACCAAAGTCAATCAGGACCTGACAGAAGATATTGGCGGTTAGGAAACATATTCACACATCACAATATTAGCAAAGGGATAGAGAGAATAAAAGAAGAAGACTGACCAGCTGGTTTTACCACTCTGAATTAACATATTTGATGTGGTCAAGTCACCATGAATGAGACCCCCATCGTGTAATTTACCGACTGCATTACCAATCTGCAGTGCAATATCCTCCAACCGCTCTTCCACAATACCATGCAAACCAAATTCAAGGAATATATCTTTGACAGAAGGACCCTCGACATACTCAAATGTCAGTGTATGCTGAACAGGATCAACAGCATACAGCACTGGAGTTGAAACTCCAAGTCTTCTAGCTTTTGTCATGCACCTAGCCTCCTGTTCCAAAGATTGCATTATGGAAGAACTCAGTGAAGAAAGATCATACCTATATAGATATAAATAGCAAATAGGCATATCATCTAAAGAACCGACAGCATTCAGGCGTTTGAGAGTGAGTTTTGAATCCAGAGATGGATGCCTATACTTCTTCGAGAAACGCTCCTTGACAATACACCTCCTTCCCACAAATGTTGACTCAAAAATCCTCTGAAAGAGAATTTGAATATCAGAAAGGGTGGAAAAAATAAAAAATAAAAACCTGCGGCAGCTGCAAGGGAAACTGCAAAAGAATCGGGCCAGATACTGTCACTTGTGTGCGAAAGAGCTAAAACCCAATTCCATTGCCAATTCCCAAACAGAACCTTAAATGCTCTAATAATATCTTGACTTACAGCTTCAGCTCCTTGCTTTATGAGAATAAGCGAGCCATCTTCACTATTGGCTGTAATTTCCATATCGAACAACTTGGTAGTACCTTATCGCTGGGACACTATGAAGATAAAAGACCGTGTATACAATGAGATAAATGAACATATAACTAATAATCAAACTCCGGGCCATTCATAACTCAACACGAACCAATTTGAGAGACAAGTAAAATAAAAAATAAAAAATCAGAACATCAACCCAGATGATGCAATCCTACTTCATCTCTTTCTATAACGAACCAAATCTGATTCTTGCAGTAAACATAAGCTTGAAAAAGTGCAATTGAAATCGAAGCTATTGTTCGAAATCAGTTTGCTTAATACGGATTTGAAAACAAATGCTTACGGATTAGAGACATAAAATTAGTGCTCAGCGTAAATCTGCCAAAAGTTATACGAGATTGATGTAGGGACCAGTGTGCACCTGTACTTGGCTATGAGTGGAGAATACGGTCAAACTGGAGGCTCTGCTACAGAACTGAAACCACAGGCCGCCAGAGAACTCAGCGCGCTCACTCACAAAATGTCGGGAGTTCAAAGCCCTCAGAATTTCTTACGTTGAAAGGGTAATTTTCAATTTCTCCCTGAGGTAGGAATAATTTCAGTTAGATGGAAAAGATCAAGTTTATTATCGATTTGCCCCCTACCTCCAGTTACAATTTTGGTTGACGGTCAGTTGACTTCGAAAATAAAATAATACCCCTCGTTACGGTTTCATTAAGTAAATATCATAACACTTTTCCCCTTATATACAATACAATAGACTTTCACAAGAACACCCAAAATAAATTAAATAAAAACACCTACAAATTTTCACTTATTTTCCTTTTCTTCATCTTTGATATCATATTTTTTCGGTAAACGTAATGGGTGGCTGAGGTGGTGAAATGACATGATGGTGGAAAAGAAATAGTGGAAACAAGAGGCTTTGCAAGAAGAGTTTGCGGATCAATCCAAAATTCATTGGAGGACGAGTTTGATTAGCGTGTGGTTTATGTATTTTTAAATTTGGGTCCTCATTCTTGGTGGGAATACGCAAGCTCATGCTCCTGCTGAGCATGCGACCACAAGTACCCGTCCTTATAAAAGGCTTTCATCATCACACTCCAATGATATCGATCATGAAGGAGACAAAGAGTTTGAACTAGTTTGTTTGTATTTGTCTTCCATGATATTTGTTGTCTTTTCCTTTCTATTTTTGTCGCACGATTCATTTACGGAGTAATACTTATTATATCCCTTCCAACTGTAGGTGCCTTTTTATTTAATTAATAAAGTTTTCGTTACTCCATCAATGTTGGACTTTAAAAAAGAAGGGAAAAAAGAAATAGTGGAAGGAGATAAACCATAATGCTAACTTACTATTGACCAGAGTATTGCGGCACTAGAGTGTTCAATTAGGATTTTAATTATTAGCTTCTTATTTGTAAGGTTTGATTCAAAGTTTTCTTTTGTGATGGTTGATTTAGGATTTTGGTTTAGAACTCAGGTTTGTTAAGTTAGAGTTTGATTTGTTAGAATTTGAGTTACAAAGGATTTGATGAAGAGACATAATATAAGCTTAGAGTTTATGAAAATTGGATTTTTAATAAAATATTTTATTTGATAATTAAGCTTTATTTTTGAGATGCTTCTTTTACTATTTACCACCCAACCCCAATGCTTGTTAAGGAATTGTTGACTTTTATGTCTAAAATCTTAATTTGGCTTAATTTAAGATGTTTTGATATTTTAGCTTGTTTATTTTTGTATCTGAAATATTATTGTAAGATGTTTTTATCTGAATAGAAAAAAAATAAAATTTTCCAACTTTTGATAAAATATCTGAATAAAAAATCAATGTTGTTCTCACAAATATTCTCATTAAATGTATTTGTTTCCTACCTATTTATTAGATGTCATATTAAAATTTTTCTTGATCTTAAATTTTACATGATGCTAAATAGTTAACATACATTCAATTTAAATTTTAAACAAATTCTTTTATTATTAGATAACTTTTTTATGTATCAATACTATGTTAAATTTAAAAAATAATATTGTCAAGATTATTTTTTCATAAATATATATCAAATGCTTACCATATAAATACTTATAACATACAAAAACTATTGTACTAGATAATATTGTAAATATCTACCTATTTAAACTTTAGGTATACATAACGCTTTCTAGGTCATAAGTGTAAAAATATTAAATTTAAGATGTTTTAAGTTTATAAAAATGAATAATCTACCACTTACACTTAGACGTAAAAAAACAAAAAACAAACATATTGTTCTAATGTATTTACACTAATTCAAATTTTAGTAACATTCAAATTCATTCAGATTTTATATGAAAAAACAAATACTACCTAATTGTTTGAACTTGGTACTCTGTAGGGGGGAAATAGAGAATAAATCAATCTTTGCCAATTAATTGAAAAATCCCATACCAGAGTAGAGAAACTCAAATTACCTCTTTTTTTGTTATTTCGGTAAACGGTGTCGTCAAAACTCCGAAGTTAGGCTAAAATAACGAAAGCTAACTGTCACGGCCCGCTCAAATCTCCCACAATTGGAGGCTAAAAGTTTAGCCCAAGTTCTAGAATTCTCTACAAGTTGTAAATACCCTAGAACTCTCTGTGTCTCCTTTAGATATTTGGCGAGTGGGCGAGTGGGCGGGAGTTGGCAAATGGGCAAGTTAACTTCTTGCTAGCTAGTTCTAGAGCCTTCCATCCAACTCTATAAATAGCCTTGCCATTTTGTATCTGCACACTACATTTCCAGAAGACACAAGCTCTTCTCTTGTAAGCTCTCTTTGTAATTATTCTTGTGAAGTAATAAAGCTCATAATTTGTGGCATTGCTTTCTTTCTTCTCTTTAGCTTTTACATAAGCATTCTTGGCTTAGCTATTCGGTGTTCAAGGCTTACTTGGCTACTCGCGTCTTTAGAAGTCGACTAAGTGCCGCACGGGATGAGTAATTGCGCCGCAAACCCGTGCGGCACTTAGTCGACTTCTAGCACGCGAGTAGCCAAGTAAGCCTTGAACACTTCTCGGAATAGCTAAACGAAGAATGCTTATGTAAAAGCTAAAGAGAAGAAAGAGCAATGTGGCCAAATTATAGAGCTTTATTACTTCACAAGAGTAATTACAAGAGAGCTTACAAGAGAGCTTGTGTGTGCTGGAAATGTAGTGTGTTGTATACAAAATGGCAACACAAGAGGGCGTAGTCGGTGTGGAGTCTCTTGAGACAACTCGTGGCCGCGAGGAGGGACGCGCTCAAGCTAAGTCCCGTGGCAAGTCCAAGGTAACTTCCGTAGACGCCCTGGAGCCTCGCGTCGCCACGTTCGAAACATCTATGTCCGTCCGGGACACCCGACACTTTGGAGGTAAGGGTGGAGGGTCTTGAGGGCGAGTATGGTGAGTTCACGGTAGCCACCAAGACCCTCATGCATGACCAAGCCAACTCTCTCTCCGAGGGAGTTTCGAGCATTCCATGAGGAGTCACGACTTTGCGTAATTTCATGCAAAGCGAACTACGAGCAATCCGTCGAAGGTGGATGAAGTCCGTTCGGATTGGGCATGGCACATGCACACACTCACCCCTGCCCCGGCCGACAAGCACGAGTGATGCGCGTCGCATTGAGGTGCCAAAGCCCGACACTTATGATGGCACACGAAATGCCACTCGTGTCGTGGACAACTTCCTCTTTGGTGGAACAATACTTGATGCCATGGGTGTTCGTGAGGAGGCATCAAAGGTAGGCACCGCGCCCACATTTCTTCGAGGCGCCGCACGCTATGGTGGCGACGGAAGCATGGTGAGATGGGCAGGAATATGCACCATCAACACTGGGCCGAGTTCCAACGAGAACTCCGCAAGCATTTTGCTCAAGCAACGCGGAGAAGGAAGCACGAGCGCGCCTTCGTCGGCTCAAGCAAGCAGTAACGTCCACGATTACATCAATGAATTCACTACCCTCATGCTTGAGATAACCGATATGTCCGAAAGGACTCTCTTCTACTTCAAGATGGCCTCAAAGATTGGGCCAAGACAAAAATTGATGATAGGCGGGCGTCAAACTCTTGACGACGCCATCGCCATTGCGGAATCACTTACCGATTACTCCGCCAATCAAAAGACAAGAAGCCTAGCCATGGCAAAGGTGGGGGAGAGGGGCCGGAAGGACAAGGGCCAAAACCGGAAGGATTGGGGGCGAGAAAAAGCCTCCAAGCGGCAAGAACGGCAAAGCAAACCGGATGCGGCGACCACCCAAGCCACGAAGCCCATGCTTCATACGCAATGGACCTCATTGGACGCGATCGTCCGGAGAAGAAGTCGCTTAATGCCCTAGCCGCACGACTCAAGGGCCAATCTACACCTTCAACGGAGGAGCCCCAACACAACATGGGGTACCTCCAACGCCTTAGCGCACTCAAGACTCACCCACCAAAGAAGCGCGAAGAATGAGCTAATGTACGTGAGTGCGCACATCAACGGCCACACAGTTCGTGCATTGCTCGACACCGGAGCCACGCACAACTTCATTTCGGAAGAAGAGGCAAAGCGCCTAGATCTCAAGATCACCAAGGAAGGAGGCACCATTAAAGCGGTAAACTCACCCGCCAAGCCAATCGCGGGTACCGCACAAGGGGTGTGTGTAGCACTTGGAACATGGAGCGGAAAGCTCAACTTCTCTGTTGTGCCCATGGATGACTTCAAGATGGTCCTCGGCATGGAATTCTTCGACAAGGTACATGCCTTCCCTCTACCATCTACAAACTCCCTAAGCATCCTTGATGGGAGGAATGCATGCATGGTTCCCGCTGAGCGCTCCAAGACCATGGACAAGACACTCTTGGCCATGCAATTCAAGAAAGCTTATGGGAAGGATCCTAGCTTCTTGGTCTCCATCCGGGAGCTGAACGAAGGAGAAGGTCGCTCCAGCCCAACAAGCCAAGTCCCAGCACCTATTGAAAAAGTCCTCGACGAATTCAAGGACGTCATGCCTCCGAAGCTTCCACAAAGGCTCCCACCTAGACGAGAGGTGGATCATGAGATTGAGCTAGAGCAAGGCGCAAAGCCACCAGCCTTGGCACCTTACCGTATGGCGCCACCGGAGCTCGAGGAGTTGCGGAGACAACTCAAAGACTTCTTTGGATTCGGCTCACATCCGCCCATCAAAGGCTCCATTCGGTGCACCCGTGCTCTTCCAAAAGAAGAAAGACGGATCTCTCCGGATGTGCATCGACTATCTCCAGCTCAACAAGATCACCATCAAGAACAAGTATCCAATCCGTTGATTGCGGACTTGTTCGACCAACTTGGCAAAGCACGGTTTCACCAAGCTTGACTTGCGGTCCGGGTACTATCAGTCGCATCACCAGGAGATGAGCGAAAGACGGCATACGTAACCAGTGCGGATCTTTCGAATTCCTTGTTATGCCGTTTGGTCTCACCAATGCACCGCCACATTTTGCACTCTTATGAACAAAGTCCTCCAACCATTTCTCGACCGCTTCGTCGTTGTGTACTTGGACGACATAGTAGTGTATAAAGACCACGCTTGCGGAACATGCACAACACTTGCGGCAAGTTCTCCAAGTACTACGAGAGAACGAACTCTACCTCAGTGAAGAAATGCTCATTTGCTCAACAAGAAGTGGAGTTCCTCGGTCATAAGATAGCGGACGGGAAGTTGATGATGGAAGATACAAAGGTGAAGGCCATCCTCGAGTGGCAACCACCCACCAAGTGCCGAACTCCGGTCTTTCCTGACCGGTGAACTACTACCGTCGCTTCATCAAGGGTTATTCAAAGAAGAACAAAGACTTTGACCGACTCTTCGAAAGAACCGCACATGGCATTGGTCCGAGGAATGCCAACACGCATTTGAAGAGTTGAAGAAGGCAATCTCAGAAGAACCTCGTCCTCGCTTTCTTCCGGACCACACAAAGCCATTTGAAGTGCAAGCAGATGCCTCCGACTTCGCCATTGGTGGAGTACTTATGCAAGAAGGCCACCCTATAGCGTTCGAGAGTCGAAAGTCGAACGACACACGAACGCCGCTTACACCGTGTGCGGGGAAAAGGAGATGATGATCATCATTCACCGCTTTCTGCGTGTGGCGACACTACTTGCTTGGCTCAAACTTCATGATCTTAACGATAATGTAGCCCAAGCTACTTCCAAACGCAGAAGAAGTTGAGCCCCAAGCAAGCAAGGTGGCGGGACTTCCTTGCGAATCGACTCCTGGCTCGAGTATAAGCCCAACAAAGCCAACGTTGTTGCGGATGCTCTAAGTCGCAAAGCGGAGTTGGCGACACTAAGTATGAGCCAACCGAAGTCCGACCTTGTCGAACGCATCAAAGAAGGCCTCCAACAAGACCCTCTCGCAAAAGACTTGTTGGGGAAAGTTCTCGAAGGCAAGACAAGGCGATTTTGGCAAGAGGAAGGCATCCTCCTCACCAAAGGAGATCGACTCTTCGTGCCTAGGTGGGGAAATTTGCGGAAAGAGGTAATCAAGGAGTGCCGCGACTCGAAGTGGGCTGGCCACCCCGGAATAGAGCGCACGACCGCACTTGTTCAAGCCTCGTACTTTTGGCCGCACATGAGAGAAGACATCGAGGCCTATGTGCGAACTTGCCTTGTGTGCCAACAAGACAAGACGGATCACCAACTTCCTAGGGATTGTTGGAGCCCCGCGATAAGATCAAAGCCATGGGAGCATGTCACCATGGACTTCATCTCGGCCTTGCCGAAATTCGAAGGGTGCGGAAGCATCGTGGTCGTGGTCGACCGCTATAGCAAGTATGCAACATTTATCGCCGCACCAACCGATTGCAAAGCGGATGAAGCTGCTCGCCTTTTCATCAAGCACATTGTGAAGTTATGGGGCGTTCAAGAGAGAATAGTGAGCGTCGAGACCCAAGATTTACCGCCGCTTTTGGGCGGAGCTCTTCAAGATGTTGGGAACCGACCTCAAATTCTCAACAAGCTTCCACCCGCAAACCGATGGCCAAATGAGCGCATCAACAACCTTCTCGAGATGTATCTAAGGCATTATGTAAGCGCTCACCAAATGCGAGATTGGGCTAAGTTCTTTGGATGTTGCCCATTCTCATACAATCTTCAACGGAGCGAGGCTACGGGCAAGAGTCCTTCGAGATCATCATGGGGTTTCAACCTATGACGCCCAATGCCATAGCCTCGACATATGGAGGAAAAGCCCGGTGGCTCACAAGCTTGCCCGCGAATGGCACGAGGAAGCGGACATCACGCGAGCATATCTTGACAAGGCCGCAGAAAATGAAGAAATGGGCTGACTCGAGGAGACGCCACGTTGAGTACAAGGAAGCGCGATCAAGTCATGTTGAAGCTCCTACCCCAACAGTTCAAGACTTTGCGGAAGTGCACAAGGGGTTAGTGAGGCGTTACGGGGCCTTTCCAAGTAATCCAACGTGTCGGCAAAGTCTCATACTGACTCCAACTTCCACCAAGACTCAAGATCCATCCGGTCTTCCACGTGAGCTTGCTCAAGCCATATCATGGAGATGCGGAAGACCCCAACCGAGGAGAGTCAAGGCGTGCCCCAACCGCGGTTGTCACAAAGATATGACAAGGATGTGGAGTACATCCTCGTGATCGAGTCATTCGAAGGAGGGGCATTCCAAGATACAACGAGTACTTGGTGAAGTGGAAGAACCTCCCCGAAAGCGAAGCAACATGGGAACGCGAGGAAGACCTATGGCAATTCGCGGAACATGTTCAAAGCTACAAGCACGAGAACGCGACGAGGACGCGCGAACATAGGTGGGGAGGATTGTCACGGCCCGCTCAAATCTCCCACAATTGGAGGCTAAAAGTCCACCCAAGTTCTAGAATTCTCTACAAGTTGTAAATACCCTAAACTCTCTGTGCTTTAGATATTTAGGCAAGTGGGCAAGTGGGCGAGTGGGCGGTTGGCAGTGGGCAAATGGGCAAGTTGGCAACTTGCTAGCTAGTTCTAGAGCCTTCCATCCAACTCTATAAATAGCCTTGCCATTTTGTATACAACACACTACATTTCCAGCACACACAAGCTCTCTTGTAAGCTCTCTTGTAATTACTCTTGTGAAGTAATAAAGCTCTATAATTTGGCCACATTGCTCTTTCTTTTCTTTAGCTTTTACATAAGCATTCTTAACGCTTATTCCGGAAGTGTTGAGAACTGCTTACTTGGCGACTCGCGTGCTAAAAGTCGACTAAGTGCCGCACGGGTTTGCTGCGCAAATACTCATCCCGTGACATAACGCTTCATTTTGGTTTGGTTCTAGGAGGTGTTTTTCTTTTTCTTCTTTTTTTTTTTTTTTGGGATATATACCCTCAAAAGTGCCTAATTTTTAAATATATGCCCTTCTTTCCAGTTTTTTATTATATGACAACTATACCTACATAAAGATTGAAATACTCTTATTCATGAATTACAAGTTACACAATTTTCATTTCAACTTCAAAATTTTCCTTTCACTTTCTCAATGTTTAGGTTTTATTTTTGTGGGTAATAAAGTGAAGGTGATCATATGGGTTTAGACTATTCTAGTATTTCCTTTGGTTCCCTAAAATATTAATTTCATGTGTCTTAAAACTATATTTTCAATTGTCATAATTCGTATAAAAATTATTTATCTTGTATGGTTGAGTATAGGTCTAGTAGTTAAACATTTATTTTACCATAGTCATGTATGAATCAAGTAATAGTTAAGTAGTTGAAAAATTACTCAACTATGATAAGGTGCAAGTTTAATAATAGTTGAGTAATTTTCTAATTAAGTTGGATAATAATTCGTAATTTTTAATTACTCAACCATGTTCAAGTAGTAAATCGAGTATGAATATAAGTGTGTGTATATATATAAAGATTGAACAATTTTACAATTATAGGATTGGTTATTATTATTCATGAATAGGTAACAGTTGGATGAAAAATGGGGAATAAATAGGGATGGCAATGGGTCATATATGGGTTGGATCTACTCTTCTCTAGATATAGATCTATAATAAAAATCAAGATCTGTATCTGCTCTAGATTTGTCATCGATTCATATTTTTCATTCTAAATCTGAATTCAAAAAAGAAATAAATATATATATCTGCTCAAAATCTAAAAAAATTAAAATCTAAATTTGCTCTAAATCTATCATGAATTCTAAAACTCAACAATAAAAAAGTAATAATTTTTTTAAATGAAAATTGAAGACTAAAATGTATTACTAACAATTAAATTATAATTTGTCTAAAAAATCTAATAAATATTGTAAATTATGCTTTTATATCAAAACAAGCAAATAAGAAAAATAATAAAATATCTTTCAAAAGTTAATTCTAAGACAATTTTATACTATCAAAATTTTACACCATTTGTGCCAGTCTACAGGAGAAATAATTATATTCCTTTAAAATTATTTGGCCAATATAATAAAATAAATTACCAAACGTTATTACTTGACTTGCAATTTGAATATTACATATGCATGCTTCAGGGATAGCTAACCTTAATTATTTTTGTCTTATTATTATTTAAATTTACAAAATTAATATTTAACTTTTAAGATTTTCAAATATATGGTAAATACCACTAATATACTATGAATGAGATTTATTATCATTTATAATTACACAATTATTAATAAAATTGACAAGCGTTATTACTTGGCTTGCAATTTGAATATTACATGTGCATGCTTTTTAGGACTAAATAACTTTAATTATTTTTTCTTATTATCATTTAAATTTGAAAAATTAATATTTAAGTTTTAAGATTTTCAAATACATGGTAAATACCATTAATATGCTATTAATGAAATTTATTATCATTTATAATTACACAATTGTTAAGAAATTTTTAAAATAAAATAAAATTAAAAGATAGATGTATATAGATATGGCTTTAAATATTAAGATTGATCCAGCCCTACTTTAAATCTGTATTAAATCTGCCCATAAATTATCTAAATATAATTCAAATATATTTTAAACTGACTCAAATCTAATATGATATGATTTATATTAGATGGATCTTGGATAAGATCCGATCCATCACCATCCTTATGAATAAATATACTCTCCTTATTCTTCAAGGATATTTACAACTTTTCCTTAAGAATTTGTCATATTTGTAGAATTAAGCAACACTCATGGTGTAAACTGTGCAATTTCCTCTTGGCTTTAGGCTCTGCTCTGTTTTACCCTCACGGCCTAGCTCTCATTTGTGAATGAATTTATCCAACTATTAGGTTTGGTTTGGTTCAAGCCTAGAACTCAACCAAATTAAAACTAAATTATTCATGAATTTATAAATCAAATTACAAAACCAAACTTAACTTAACCAAATTAATTCAGTTTGGTTCAATTCAATTCAGTAATTTAGTTTAGTTTGGTCTGGTTTCAACCTATATATTTATTATTTAATAAAAATGATATAATAGTAATACATATTGTTACAATAATAATCTTAGTCTATAAATCTACAAATAATAAAAAATATAAAAAAATATAACAATAGTAAATTACTATAATAAAATCCAACAATAATCTAAAAATCCACAAATAATAACAAAATTTAATTATAGTAAATTAACATCATAAAATTTAATAATAATTTAAAAACTCACTACGTATTATAAAAAAAACATCAAACTTTCATGACCAGTGAGTCATGGAACCGAACTATTTAGCTTGACAATTTTGTTCGGTTTTAAATTAAACTAAATTAAAAATTAAATAATTTAAAAATTTTAAATCATTTCTAATTTTTTATATTGCGAACCAAAATAAACTAAATTATTATAATAAATGTCGGTTTGATTTGATTCGCACTAAACCGAACCAAATAGCTGCCTCTTGCAAAATGCGAAAAAAAATAGTGGAATCAAAATTAGGGGTTATAGTCCACTAATTCTGCTGTTTAAATTAGGGCTTACTTGAAGGTGGTCATTTTCATAATATGAAGAGGGCGAGGGCGATTCCTTGGATTGATAAGGATAACGGTTCGTCGTCATCGTCAGACTCAGATGCCGAATCTGATGACGATATCGGCAACCCAAAGAAAAAACCTGCGCAAGGTTCTTTCTTTTAGAATCTCTCTAATCATGCTTTGAGTGAACTCGTTAGTCTGTTTGTAAATATTTTATCTGTTCGTGCCTGTAGTTTCCTGTTTTGTGCTTTGAACGTAAATATGAAGTTTGCCTTCAAAGCTATAAATTTAATAGCCTAATAGCTGCATCGGTGAAGGAATTTTGTTAGAACTTGACATAAGTGTAGTTGTTTTATTCTTCCAATTACTACTACCTTTTATAGTTTTTTGATGGCCCTTCTAGAAATAGGTTGTTGATTCTTTTGCAGAAAAAATGTTTAATTTAATTTATTTAGAGAATCATTATGAATGGAGAGCACGTGTTGATGAGTACCAAAAACCTAGCCTTTTTGAAACTTTTTTTTTTTTTTTATGTTGGATGAGAACGTTTTTGCAATTGGTCAGTAGAACTGTAGAAATGTGCAATTGTTGCTATTTTTGCCTGCTAACTTTTACAAAACATTCCTTTTTGCAAGCATTTCCATCTTTCTTTTGCTGTATGTATTTCTTGCTGCATGCATACAGTTAGCTCTGGTAGGAAAAACAGTGGTGCTATCGATTTTGAAGCATTGAAGCGACATGGCTATAAAGGTGGACTGTCAGTCTTAAAGGTGCCTCCACCAAAAGAAGATGTGATGCCAGATTGGACTTGGTCTTCTGGCAGAGAACATCGTGAAGCTAGAGTCCTTGAAGAATCCTCTGAAGAGCAACAGAAAACAAGGACTGCAGTAGCAGTGGGGGAGCAGCTGACAAATTTTCAAACTCAGAAAGAGAAAGAGAAGAAGAACCTTTCCTTCTCCCAAAAGGAGAAGAGAAAAAGAGAACTTGGTCAGGCTAGTAGAGGGAAAAGTTATGTTGAAGAAGAGAAGAGGTTGTTAAGAGAAAGTGGCATTTATTCTGGGTTTGATATATGATCTGATGCTTAGAGCCATGTTTTCTTGGTATGTAGAACTTTGCATTATCCTGTAGAACCTTGTAGGAAACAGACTGGCTTCTAACTTTTATAATTCACTGACTCTGTTCTTGTGAATAAAAGTTTGAGTACATTGTGAGTTGCCATATGTAGATGTTTACTTTATTGTTTCTCATATGAATTTCTGGGCTACTCAGTTATCCTGATGGTGGGAGTCATATTAAGAAATAGGAAGTGATTGTAGTCCAGTGTATTTTTGTTTTCAGCCCTCCTGCATGATATGGCTCTGTTAGAACCCTGTGCTTGGGGTAATAACCTCAAAACTTATGGCTTTCGGGATAGTTTTGTGTTTCCTGTAAGTTCACAATATACCCACCATAGAAGCAACTCCAAAGGTAGACCTTTGTTTTGAAATTGGAATGCAAGTTTAGGGGGTTGATCCATCAACTGATTAAAAAATTTAGCTTGCAGACAGAAAACTAGGAGAGCTCTATTTTGGCCAATGTGACAAACTTCGTGTCCTAAATCACTGAGGGACAAGTACCAGTTCTCTCTATTTTTGTTCTATGAAATATTACTAGATTGAAATGATATGTAAATTTTGTTAAGTGGATGCTTTTCTTTTCACTGTAAATATTGCGATGTGTTGTGGCTACCAGTATATTGTAGGCTTGGCTCTGCAATTAATCGTGGACGAGTAGTTTTAGCAGCCTCTTTTGAAAGGTCAACGCTAAGCCATTTTATATCGTATATAGAAGAGTATAGATTAGTGTTATATGTTGGAGTCTGTTTGGTGTTGATTATCTAATAGCTAAAGCGTTTATTTAATTTCATAAGTTCTTTTCAATTGTTTAGTTGTTTTTGAAGAGAGGTTTTTAGGCTTAAATAAGTTATTATGCATGTACTAGTAAAAGATAAAATTTTGGATTTTTTAGAATAGAGATTGAAGAGTTTTTTTCTAAAAAAAAGTTTAATTGTCTAAAATACCCATTATTTATTTTACATTTCCATTTCATTTTTTTATAACATAATTTTAAAAATTTGTAGTAATTTATAATTTTTAATAAAATTTTTTATTAACAACCAAACAATTAGAAATTTTTTTATAACTTTGTTTATAAAAGCACTACTTGAATAAATTTTATTTGAAAAATTATATCAAACATAATTTTATTAAGAAATATTAACTAGTAGTGAGTAAGATTAGGTTAACATTAGGAATGGCAAAATTCCAGGTCTGGTTCTGGGTTTGGCCTTCCTATTTTCAAACCTAGATGGCAATTTTGCGATGTCGGATCCTAATATTAACTCAGATTTTCCAACTTTGTGTGTGGATTGGGTTCAGATTGAAAATTCTGGATTTCCAAATTGCGGGTTTTAAACCCGGCCATCTTATGAATGAAGTAGGCTTAGGAAAAAATGGGCTTGGGCTGAGCTTTTGTCAGCCCATGCCCAAGCCCATTTTATTGATAGTAAGCATAAGCCTTTAAAAGCATATTATTAATAACAAGTCCAGGCCTTTGAAAAGTCCGTCCAAAGGTCACACCCGGGCATAAGTTTTTTCATTAAATATGAAATAATTTTTTAATAAAGTCAAAAAAATTAAATTAAAAATAATTATCCAATACATAATAGAATCATAGTCAAATACACAAAATATTATGACACAACATAATAAATTATAAATATTAATATAAAAAATATTAATTTAATATTTTAAGTTTTTTTTATTTAAATTTAATTTATTTTTATTTATAACTCAAAAAACTTGGGCTGTTTTTTCCTAGGCCTTATCCAGGCCCAATCTAAGTGGACTTTTGAAACTTTCAGTCCATATCAAGCTTTTTAGCCAACGCTAGAATGAAGCAATAATTTGTTTTTTTGAAATGGTCTTCTTATTTTTTGAGGTTAAAATAAAATAAGATTTAAATCCAACTAAAAAAATTCAATTAATATTACTTTTGCAACTCAAAGTTTCAAAGCAAATGAGCAATAAAACATCAAATAATACAAATCCATTACATAAGTCATTTTCACACAATATGAGCTTCCAGCTACCAAATACAAAGCATAAATTCAATTTTCAAATCCACATCGACCGAGCCTTAGTTCAATTTTGATGTTAGAAAATTGAGATGTAAAAACTAATATTGAACATATTTTTTTAACAAATAAAAATTAGTAACTAAAACTTACATAAAAGAATTTGTTTACAATATAATTCATTTCTATTGTTGTACATACTAAATTATTATTAATTTTTTTGGGCATATTAAATAGTTTTATTGGTGTTTTGAGTAAATTAATTTAACTTGTTTGAGTTATGTCTTCTTTTTTATAAATTTTAAAAAATATAAAAAATAAAAAATTTAATTTTTTAAATTTATCACACGAGTGTATAAAATAATAAAGTTATAGGGTGTAGATAACCCTATCCGAACGTATAAAATATCCTCCTTAATTGCAAAGACATTTATAAGATTTTCTTCATAAAATATTTGTACGTACATTTACGAGGGCGATGTGATATGAAAATTCAAAAACACGATTGCCCTCAACAAGCAAAATGGGGATAAACTTCGGTACAACAACACAGCATACGTTCCCCAATCCTCCACAATGTACCCAAATGAACAAAAAAACACACATTTGTCGAACAAACTCGTCCCACTACTAGCAAGCAGCAAGCTATCCAACAAAAGCATCGAGTTGCTTTCTCAAATCTCCATATCTTCTAGTAAAGGAATTCACAAATTACGCACCTTTAGCTCTCTAGTGGAACATTTAGATTTTCACTTCCATTTCTTTCTTTAAATTAAGAAAAAAAGAACATATAATGTTTGGACATTTGGAATCTTTGATCAATTTCATTCACTATGAAGCTAGCAAATGAGCACCATCTTTGGGAAGCCAGTAATTTTCATAAATATGAAGATCTTGCTTGGAGAGCACGCCAATTTATATGTAATAAGCAGGGAAATATCTCCAAGCATGCACTATATAATGCAACAACAGAAGCGTTTGGAATTGAATAATCCAGAAATTCATGCCACAAAAATATTTGCACAAATCGAAAGTGTAGCTTCAATACATTAGAAGACACGGTGGATATCAAATGGGACAGCAGAAATGTATGAACTCAGTATCAATAAACACAGCTGCAGTGCAGTAATAGTTAATAAACTGCTCTGATTCTTTTATCCGCACAGATGAGTTGTAAAATGGAAAATAAAAGGAATCAAGGGCCACGAGTTGGGATGAAACATAGACAGCCGCGTGCTTGATCTTCAGGTATCATTCCACCTCCTTTGCTTGTATTCACTGCTTCCAGGAGCTTCACTACCTCATCCATGTCAGGGCGTTTATCCGGGTTTGCATCCCAGCATTTTCTCATGATGCTTGCCAGTGAACTTGGGCAACATCTAGGGATATCTGGTCGTAAATTCTGTAAAAACCATTTATAATTTATTATCATGTATTGAAGCTGGAAACTTCTCAGGTTCAGTTGGACTATTCTGCAGCTAATAAGCACCTAGCCATGCATACAAGTTGAATATAAATGCTTGAAGCTAGGTATGCACAGATAAGTAATATTGACAAGGTCTCCAGGGGTTGAATGTTCATACTGAAAGAAGTGAGTGCATACAACAGACAAACCTGTCGAACAACCGCAGATGAAACATCAGTGAAACTAAGATAGGGATAAGGCATATCACAGCAGTAAATTTCCCATAAGCATATACCAAAGCTGTAGACATCGCATTTCCTATTGTAAGGCTTCCCATCCAGTACCTGCACCAGTTAATTCTGTCAAAATGCACTTATGGATTTAAAGGAAAGTTGAACAACTTACGACCAGAAAAAGGAGAGCCATATTCATTTAACATATGCCAAAATTATGTATCCAAGTGTACCAAAAAGGTCAATACCATAACAACAATAAAGCAGAAAACTGTCTTTGAGGAATTGAAAATAAAGAAGTGGGTACCTCTGGGGCCATGTACCCAAGAGTTCCAGTCTCCCCAGTCATGTCCCTTGGATTCTGTGCTTCAACTCGAGCAACACCAAAATCAGCAATTTTCAAAGTTCTGTTAGCATCTAGTAACATATTTTCTGTCTTAACATCACGATGTACAATCCTTTTTGAGTGAAGATAGCTCAATCTGCAAAAGTGAATTTAAAGTAAAAAAAAAAAATTGAAAAACTTAAATACCCAGAGCAAACTTTAAAAAGTCTGAAATAATTAACCTCCACACATACCCTCTAGCCAGGTCCAAAGCAATTTGAATCACAACCTTAAAGGCAAGTTTTTTCCTCTTATTCCTGATTAAAAATTTCTTCAATGTCCCGCCTGGAAGGTATTCAACAACAACACAACAAGCCCTGGAAGGAAGAGAATTATGGCTGTCACTCGTAGCACTTTCGGAAGGAATCTTAAGATTGGTTGTTCCAATTGAAGCTCCAATAAACTGTAATAGACAATTAAAAACTCTAAACTCAAAACGAATCCAGACAAGTCATGACAGGCCAAGTAATGTAAACTATGACAGGATTTTAAAAAGAATGAGAGAGATATAAATAACACGTCAGGCAAAGAAAACTTAAGCAAACTTAAGTGTCAAAGAAGTTAAAATAGACAAGTCATCTTATCCAACTAGAGAAAATCCATGAGCTTAATCTCCAATGACACACTCTCCAACTAAATTTACTCATAACGGTGCCAGCGACGACTGTGAGGCACCAGTATAGTTGAATGTTATGGATCTCATAAAAAGAACTAGGGCATCATTACTATTATGGGTAAACAAAAATTAATTATTACCTTGGTTACGTTTGGATGGTCAAGCTTTTGCCAAACAACCACCTCTTGCCGAAATGATGCCCGAATTGCAGCAGCTTCAGCAGATGTGACCATCCCATCCTCCCCCCAATCCAATATCTTCACTGCAATATAAATAATAGAAATGATGATCGCCTCATTGGTAAGACAGAAACATGATTACACGCTAATTATTTGTCTTCTGATTTCTAGTGCAACATTAAGTACATCATTTGAAGTGTGAAATGACTAGCATCCATTACACCAACCAGGGAAGAAGTCCAGCAGAATAATTACACCAAGTGACCAATCATGATGAGTTGTAATGTTCACTAAATGATAGCTGCAATGAGCTGCCTTAATAAATCACCATGGCAAATATAAGCTTTGAACGAATACTGAATAAAAGCTAAATGATTTGATAAGCCAAAATTAGGCACCTGAGAAAAAAAGAGTAGGTACGGCAACACAAGCAAATTAACCAAAGTCTGATAGATAGGAAGAATCTACAATGAATGATTGCATTATTCAAAGAGAAGATTATCCAGAAATCGTCAAGAGTTCAAGAAATAAAGATTATCAATAATTGTCTGAAACTCCCAATATGATAAAACAGTCATCAGAATTAATTTCAACGGAAGTAAGATGAAGTCCAGCAGTTATAGAAACAGGGTGCCCAAGTAAAGTGACTCTTTCACCAATGCAATGGGAATGAATACAGGTCCATGAGTAGGGAATTATCTGAACCTAAGTCAACCAATCAGCAAGAGAATGACATTTATAAGAATTTCGGGAGGATAATTCCAGCAAACATACCAGGTAAATTTTTCTGAAACCTCAAGTTTGCTCAATAGGAGATATATGCAGTTGATTCTTCACATTGCAGCAACTTTAGCCCACTGTCTCATTAGATAATTATAATCAGTAGCATTATGTCATTTTTTCTTTTTATATCATTTAGCCTAATGGCAACCTGGTTCCCTCCCCACTCATGTGTTATTCGAATCCCAGAGCTCTTGTTTTTAAGACAATAGATTTTACCACCTCAACCAGATAGCACCCACAGTAGCATCATGTCTTCGAGCGATTCTCGATTAGTGTATAAGATACAGAAATATTTTCCTTCTACTTCAGGAGATAAAAGAACTCTTCACTTAACCAGAAAAGCAAGCCAAATAAATAAATTTCAATTTCATCACATATCATCAAACATCACTAGACTGATTCAAATTCCAAACAGGAAAAAGCAAAGATACCTGCAACATCTTGGCCGTCATATTCGCCGCGGTACACAGTCCCATAAGTCCCACGAGCAATTTCATGCCTTATGTCAAGTTTAGCCAATTCGATCTCCCATTCTTCAGTTTTTCGAGGAAGCACTTCTCTTCCCCTCGACCACACCCTGCTCAAGTGCTTCTCCAGCTGAATATCCCAGCTCTTGAAATCAATCTTATCAGCTCTAAAGAACATGTCCTTATTGCTAGGACTCTTCATATCGCTCACCTTCGAAAGCAAGGCCTTATCTCCTTCGTTATTATCAGCTTTCTCATTCTTTGCTGCACCTTCCGCTCCATCAACACTGCTGGATTCCATTTATGTAATACTTTGTTTCAAGAAACAAAGTTCAAACTGGCAAAAACAAAAACTACCTTGAAATATCTTTTCTTTTTTTGAAAATTAAATAATAATAATAATAATAATAATAATAACAATCCAGAGGTAAAAACAAGGAAAAAATTAAAGTTCAAATTAACTATTGTGGAAAGAAAAACTTTTTAAATATTGAAACCAAGACTCCACGAACGTGGAGCACAAAACCCTCAAAATATCAAAGAATCAAAACCCGACAACACGGCACTTCCATGCTACACACATGGATACCCAATACCAAGAATCAAAGCCGGAACAAAATTTTCAATGTACCCAAAAAAAAAAACGTTTATTATTTCTATAAGAAATAAAAAAGAAAAACCCCAGAAACAGGGGAGCAAAGAACACAAAGTAAGAAATGGCGAAGAAAGGTATAAATCGTTGGACAGAACCAAATATTCTAGAAGAAAAGTAGGGTTTTGTGGACAGGAATTTAGAAGTGAAAAAGGAGAACCAATTGGAAGAAAGTTGAGAGAATTTTTATAAACAACAACAATAATAATAAAATAAAAAGAAAAAGAAAAATAATTGAAATATGAGGAGATAGAGCAGGCGGGGATTGTGGCCTAAATTAGCTGCTTGCTGCTTGACGGTTTCAAATCAAACACTATTTTAATCTTATTTACCTGTCCCTTTTAACGAATTTACCGGTATTTTAAGATTTTCGTTCTTTCTAATGGACCAAAATACCTTTTTCTTTTTTAAATTTTCCACAAGGACACAGAAATAGCACGTGCCGGAGAAATCCATTGGAGTCATGGCTACGACTAGACATTGTAATTGTACTGTCTTCGCGGAGTCTTGAGTAAATTACAAGGAGATCTATTCAGCTGACAACTATCTTCCTAATATCGATTTTAGAAATAGACATAAGGATATCCATGATATCAAAATCGAAACCTTCATATCATCTTAAAGGGATTACGTGCATTTAATGATTTCCCTTTAGATTTTGTTACACTATCAACTTTCAGTTAAATTTGGTAACGACCCTGAGTCCTGACCTAATGATAATAGTTCATGAATATGTACATATATAGAGCGAGAGAGAGAGAGAGAGAGAGAGAGTTACGCCTGCATGCGACTCTCAAATATGATAAAATATTTCAAATGTTTACAGAAGGGTGTTTCGGGCTGTTTATCCCAAATCAAAAGAGTTACATTTACTGCAGCCAACGACTTCTCAGAAGATGTTAAAGGCAAAGAATTCAACGTTGAATCTTTGAAATTGTTACTGTTTTCTAAGATATTGAGATAGAAGCTCAGCTCAGATATGTTTATTCTTCGCAATCCAGTCACCCCTGGCGAAAATATATTCCATCCCCAAACGAATGATTGATTAGTGGCCTAGGCTTTTCCCATAATTGTAGATGCATGTGAACAGAATATTCCTTATTTCTCCTGCAAAGAAATGCTGAAGATAACTCCAGCAATTGATCTTCTTTTACGAATTAAAATAATCTGCCTGAAGTCCGTAGTCCTATTCGATACGACCAGTATTATTATACAAATAAAAAGAACATAAATAAGGTCTACTCTTTCCCCAACGACATTTTTTGTTTCTTTTTTTCTTTTTTAATCTTTTTGGGTAATTTCATTGACTCAGTTGACGGCTACTGTCTTTTTGTGGGATTGAATGTCATACATATATGGCCCACGTTTGAAGAATTAAGTGTTACATATGCATGATTTAGTACATTTGTAAAGAAGTATTATTGGTTTAATGTGACATCACAAACTTTCAATCTTATCTAAATTATTTGAAGAAATAATAATAATAATAATAATAATGAAGATGATTAGTTTAGGCAGCTGTGTCACAATAATGAGATGATACGTGAGATTTGACCCCATTGACATCCCTTTCTGCTCTGCCTACCAAGTGCAGAATATTGGTTAAAACGATCCATTTTGCTTTGAATATTCGAAGTTGGTTGTTGCTTTGTGTGTTGCATATAAATGCATCGACAACGAGCAGCTCAATTTGTCATGATCACTTCAACTAGCTTAAGGCTTTTGGAGAACGAAGATACTGTGATTGTGGCCTGAAAGTCGAAACAGAGCAAATACGTCTTCGTCACTAGAACGAAAAGTTTCATGCTCGTGAAACGATCAGTATCCAGCATTTTCCAATTTCAAACCAAAGCGTGGAATAATGCAATCTCAGAGAGGAACATTTGGCAGTAATGTCCCCAGCATTACAATGAGTGACGACTTTGAATAAACTGGAATAAGAGCCAATTGACTTAAGCGAGGAGTCAAGAACCGGAAACCCCACTGAACAAATAAATGCAACAAGGCCTTGCCCACACAGGCATTGCGTACGCTGAGCGAAAGTCAATTTGTCGAAAAAAGTTCAATGTACATTTACTTACTAATGAGATCTTAAACCAACAAATATGTTGACTTGCTAAAACTCGCTTTTCTCTCGAACCATTCCTGATTGCAAAATATATATGACAGGCAGGCATTTTCATTTTCATTCATTATGACCCATATTCAATTGAGTTTTTGTCTAACAAAAATCACAAATAAAAAAGAAAAGAAAAGATTTACAGTGTTTGAGAAAGAACTGAAAAAATTATTATTACCAGATGGAATGTAATTTACAAGAGCTTTTGTTGTTACATCTTTGAACTTTGACAACGCCAACATTTCCTTCAATGATGTTATTAACACATGTACTTAGCAGCTTATCTGAATTTTGTTTGTTTACAACAGATGTAGTTTCAGCGGGTCAGATCCTTTATTCATTGATACATGCTGCGTGATTCTCGAGCAAGATTCTTAATGGAAAGAAACTCTGCAACAGATTTTATACATCATGGCCAAGCATGTGATCCACTTCAACCTGCGTTCAGTGATATAGAGTATAACTTAACATTTTGCTTTGACCATTATAAATTCACATAATCAAAGACCATTGTTTTGAGAATCACAAATAAGAATGAATAATTACTCCGTAAACATCATAATTCGTAAGTAACACTATTCAATATCTTATGGACTAGCTATACTTTATACAGGTCACCACAAAGGTAGCATCTCCCCGGCTTCAATGATGTAATCCACAATCATATTACAGTTGTTCTGTCAATGATTTCCTGGACTAGCAAACAAGGTACTATTCCTAATGCTGTTTGAGTGCAGTTCGGTCATTGTCTAAAACTAAGAGTTTGCATGTAATCCAGTGATTTTTACATCAGAATTTTTTCCCCCTTTCTATAATACAAGTTAATGCTTGGTATTCTAATAATTAGAGTTGGAGCCTTTTAGAGCGGATCCACCCACCATGTGCATTCTCTTGAAATTTAATACTTGTACCATCAAGACATGAACAAGCAAAAGCGACAGACTATAAACTTGAATTCACTAAAGGAGGCAAAAGAACATTTTAATGAGTATATGAGGTTATCCTGAACAAACTGCACAACAAAAACATGTAATGCGAAATGTATATGCATGGCTAACATTGATGAGGCAACAAGTGATACCAATGGCTGCACTAAAGCTAAATCCTTAGCTCAAAATAAGTTAAAAATAGAAATGACTGACCTTGAAGCCTAAAGAGAACACTACCATCCGAAACTTGTTGTCCAGCTGTCACTTGAAGCCCATGGACTACCCCAGTAGTTGGTGCCTTCACTACATGCTATAGAAATTACACAGATGAATTGTATCAGGGCATTTGGGTAAAGGGAGAGAAATATACAAAACTGTGGGAAAAAGACAACCTCCATCTTCATTGCTTCCAAGACTAAAATTGGTTGTCCTTCCTCCACCTTTGTCCCATCAGTCGCAAGAACCTTGACTACTAAACCAGCCATGGGGGACACCACAGATCCCGGAGGACCAGTTGCAGTCTCAAAACTGGTTTTATGTTGGGTTTCATCTTCATCAGGCAACTCAAGCCCGAACTTTTGTCTAAAATGATGGTGATGCAATCCATGCCATGCGTGAATGTGCTTTGTCCAATCCTGCCAGCCCATATTAGAAAATATCAATTCAATACTACAATAAGACAGGCCTAAAACTGAAAATATGTATGTGACTATGAAGATTTTCTGCTCTCACTCTCTACAATGCCACATCAGTACTTCTTTTGTAACAGGTAGGGCCAGATGAGGTGAGGGCATAATACATATAACTCAGGTTAGTATGTATATAGTGTCAATACAAATTACAAAAGGACAATTTAAAAACTAACTTAATTGGATGTACCAAAGTTCTGTTTGGACAAGCATCAAGAAACTAGATCCACTGAAGAATGCTATAAATCAATCAACAAACCATCAAATATGCTTGAAGAATGCATTTACCTTGGTATAAACAGCTAAACGGACATCTGTGCTAACAACATCAAATTCAACTCTAAATTTATGCTCGCCTAGATATGTTGCTTTGACTTCTGAAACATACGAACCATCTTCTCCCATCTGCATATGCAAAAACAAAATTGCTTGGATTACGTAAAGAAGCAATTCTAGTTAGTGGTAATGAAAAGAAGAAAAAGACAGAGATAAAGGAACCCTTAAACATGACCAACGATGCAATTAAAGAAGGAATCACCTCAATCAGATAGTTCCCATCTGCCAGATAAGTTACTGTAAGTGTCAAAAGCTTCGAGCCACTGTCATCATGCTCATTCTCCCACTCAAACTCCATAATGCGCCTAGCACGATGATGGACTCTGAAAGGAGGATCAGTATACCAGATGGCGTGTAAGCAGTGATTCCCTGGAACTATTGCCAAATGAAGATACTAAGACACCTTTATCCTTAATGAACAGCTAACATAGATCTGAAGATAAGAATGGGACCTCCAACTTACCAGGAGGACTTTCCTTCAAAGTAGATTTTTCCTTCTCACAAATACATGCAGCTACCAAGGTAGCACTAAGTCCTGCGGCACTGTTCATTTCTGCTGATATGGACTGATTAGGTTTAACAAATAGGTCATCTTTATGCTGCTCAATAAAATGGGTTTCCACATCCCCACTTTGAAATGCCCGATGTTTAGCAAGTTTCTGGAGAAAATTAATATTAGTTGGCACACCTGCAACCTGCCAACAAATGACTGTCAATGATCAACCCTAACAAACATCTTAAAGGTAAAATATAAAATTATGACTCATGAATAAGTTGGCTGTCTATGATTATAGACCCGGAAGCATAATGAAAAGTTAAATAAAATATATAGACTTTTTACCAGCAGCGGACTACCAATTTTAAAACATGCAGAACCACCTGCCAATCTGAGCCATCATTATTTTCAATTTAATCACCTACACATTTACACATTTTACTTGTACAAACAAACATAAGAAGACTTCCACATTTAGAACCATTCCAAATTGATCCAGGGCAGTCAAGGTATCTGGTGAAAGATCCATCAAATGAACTATAGCGAAAACTCAACCTGAGCTGAGTTCTCTAATGGGAAAGTCTCATAGCAAATAAAATGACCTCTCACACTGCAGTTGAAAACATAATTTTACAGAGGACATACCTCAAAATTAGACAGGCAATTCCTCAGTTTGACTAGTGCTGCAGCACGGTTTTCGCCCCATACCACAAGCTTTGCAATCATTGGATCATAGTGCATGCTAACGGTGTCTCCTTGTTCAACTCCGGTCTCAACCCGAACTGCTAAAGGCAAAATCATCGTAAGAAAAATGACAGAAGTGGCAGTTTGCTTGAATCAGCAAAAATGGGGGCTTGAGAAATTGGATGTTACAACAATTATCTCATCTCACATGCAATTTTCCGCTGCAATAAAGGCTGAAAAATTAGACTAAGGGTGTGAATTGGTAAACACCTAGAATGCCTAATCTACCAAACATGGACCCAGCAAGAATCAACTTGGTTGGCACAGTTTGTCAATAATGAGGATGAGGTATTTGTTTCTGTATATAAGTGACTTTGTACTTTATGAAACTCCACCTGTGGAAGAGACTGGAACAGGATGATAATGATGGAGAACTCCAGTCGCTGGAAGAAATCCTTTAGGAACATTTTCAGCATATATTCGGGCTTCAAAAGCGTGACCTGTCAAAATAATAAATGTAAGAAAAAGTACTGTCAAAAGAGTGGCTCATTCTGTAAGGAAGAAAACACGGAATTTCTCAGAAACAAATTCCAAAATCAGAGTTCCCGAAGCTTAAATGTAGTTACTTTGGATCTGTATTATTGAGGAATTAGAATTGAAACATGTCAAATTATATTTCAGAATTTCCCTGCAATCTGGAGGTTAGAACAGGGCATGCTGGCAGTAGTAAGTCTTATTCTATGACTCTTTAGCATGGGAGAGATTCACCTAATAAGGGCACCTGTGATTGACTCAGTGGAAGAGGTTCTCCATTTGCAACACGAATTTGCCACTCTACAAGATCTTGACCGACAATCATCTCAGTTACAGGATGTTCAACCTACAATAAAACATGCATTCTCTAAACAAGTACTTTGTCAAGCTTGTGGATGAAAGATGACAAGAAAAGAAGAGTGGTGACCTGAAGACGGGTGTTCATTTCCATAAAATAAAATTGATCTGATACAGTGTCAACAATGAACTCTACGGTGCCAGCATTGTGATAACTAACTGCCTTTAAATTAAGAAAGGAAAGGGTATTAGTATTATCACCTGAACGAGATAAGATAGATATTATCCACAGAATGGAAATAAGCATGGCAATAATTATCGCTGATCCTCCTAAGAGTGATCCACTGTTTTAATATGTAAATGGTAGCCATCATCATTTGGTTACATACTTTTATAGCTAGCAAATTTAGCATATCTATCACATTGATCAACAGATTGAATTGGAAAATAATGTTACCTTGGCTGCAGATACAGCAGCTTGGCCCAAGAGGGAGCGGAAGTCATTAGTCACATTTGGCTGCACAATTGGAGTTTCAATTAGAACTTTTGTAGATAAACAAGGGAAAAACTAAGGCTAAAACATAGAAAGTGACTATTACAGCTGGAGCTTCTTCAATTATCTTCTGGTGTCTTCTCTGCACACTGCAATCTCTTTCATACAAATGCAGCACATTGCCATACTTATCCCCAAAAATCTACAACATTGCACACAAAATGTAATAACGCAATAAGAAAACCTAACAGGCAATCAAATTCATCGAGATTGCAGCTTATTTTTTCCTAAAAGAATTGAACCATGAAGTTATCCAAGTTAAGTAAAATTGTCTGAAGCTTCATTTTGCACAAATAAGAATAAAACATCATAAAATCTCATCACTTATTATAATCAGAACAGCAACATTTGTAGAAATGGAAACCGAACAAATACCTGGACTTCTATGTGTCTTGGTTGAGTAATATATTTCTCTAACAAAATTGTGTTTATGCCAAATGAAGCAGCAGCCTCACGTTGTGCTCCCAAGAAAGAGTCAACAAAATCATTTGGACTTTGCACAATTCTCATCCCCTAAAATCTGCAAACAGTGAGAACCTCATCTGATAGAACTTTAATATGCTACATAATAAAAATAGGTCTATTTTGTCCATGAACAAGCTTTAATAATGTTTTCTCAAGATACTTCCAATAGTTTCACCTTTTGAATTGTCGATGGGGCAGTATATATCAAAATAAATAACAATATGCATTCAAATCATAAATTGCATCAATAAAACAACCAAAAAAAAATTAAAGGTATAAGACTGGGATCACACAATAATGCCAATTTATCATCAACCACGTCACAAACATTATTAAACAAACACATTAATTATAACACACCTTTCCTCCACCTCCATGAGTTGGCTTTATTAATATAGGATACCCAATTTTAGCTGCTTCTGATTTCATAAGATCAATATCTTGTTCATTGCCATGGTACCCAGGAACAAGTGGCACCCCTGCAGCACCCATTATTCTCTTTGATGCACTGGTATATGAATATTGCATCAGTCAATTAAATAATCAAATAAATGACCAAAGAAATTCATAGAAAAATGACATTCTAACATGCACCTCTTGTCACCCATGTCCCGGATAGCAGACGCTGGAGGGCCAATAAACGTAAGACCCTTATATTCACAAAGTTGAGCAAAATCCGCACTTTCAGACAAGAAACCGTAACCAGGGTGGATAGCCTATTTATAAAAACAAGATACTCCCTCTGAAAGGCATTTCCCAGAATTGATAAACAATTTATTTGACTAATCACAATAGGAGCACCAAAGAACTAGCACAATTATAACAAGCACAGCCATTCAATTCACAAGTTGTTAAATTACTCAAGGACTAGAAAAACAAATCAGAATGCAGTAAGGATCCATTTGAGAGTGCTCTCAGGTAAAGTGTATCAAATGCTTTTCATATCCAAGAAAAAGCTTTCTAGAGAAGAACAAATCAAGTGATTCTCCAATAAGCATTTGTTGGTGCAAAATTTTGCCCCAACTGTCAAATAAAAATTCTCCGTGGAATGGTCTTTCTCTGATTGGACTAGGAATAGGATGGATTTCTTTTGTTTGATCTGCAATTACATTTTTTGTTTGATCCCCAATTGGTCTTCCGTTCCTTAGACTAGAAATATGATAGGATCTTGTCCTTTGGGTGGGATCCTTGAGCATTTCTCCTCCTAGAATAATTTTACCCTCATCCTCGGGAGTCTTTCTTCTCATGAAAAAATCCATCCTTGGGCACTTTTCGTTCCTCTCCCTCAGTAATTTCCTTCCTTTGGAGCCTTTATCCTTACGACTATTATTGGGGCCATTTTTATCCTTAGGCTTTTCCTTGTCTTGGTAGAGTTTAAAAGATTTGGAACCAGTGCTAAAATAGGCTATGCTCAGTTTTTCATAATCTTCAACTCATGCATTTATAACAAATATACTATTAATATTTAATTACCTATATTCTTATTCAATAACTACCAACTACATCTTTCTCAAAGGTCAAAACAAAGATCAGCTCATCACTGAATCCAAATCCAAGTCTAAAACCCTTAATTAAGCTTTGGACTTTTGAAAACACAATTTGAAACTTATTTTCTACAATTGCCTTCTTTTATCCCTCATTAACACATATCTTGGCAGGCACCTCTGATTTTTCCCTTGTGTTTCGTATGGCATTCAATGGCCAAATCATCCCAATCGAACCCAAGAAAGAGGAATCCATCTTATTCCTAATTCAAGGAAAGAAGGACCAATTGTGGATCAAAGAAGAGGAAATCATCCTATTCCTAGTCTAACAAAACCAATTGTGGATTGTGGATCAACAAAAATGAGTCCATTTATTCCTAGTCCAGTCCAAGAAGAGAAAAAGCGTCCACTTAGAATTTCCTACCGACAGTAAGGGCGGGATTTCACACTAACAACACTCCAGTCACTTTCACAATCCCCAAGACTGCTATCCATCTATTTCAACTAGAAACTATAAGCACATTTGACAATTTCAGAAGCACTTCGAATAAGTAATAATTGAAAAATGAAACACTTATCTCATTTACTGAATAAATCGTCAAAAGATAAGCAGAAAGAGATAGAGCTGAGAACCTGAGCACCAGTTCTAATCGCGGCGTCAATAATGGACGAGCCATTAAGATAACTCAACCGAGCCGGAGGTGGGCCGATGCGAATAGCTTCGTCAGCGGATTTCACGTGAAGCGAGTCTCTGTCGGCGTCGCTGTATACGGCTACGGTTCGAATCCCCAATCGCTTAGCGGTTCTCATAATTCTGCAAGCAATCTCTCCTCTGTTGGCTATTAAAATCTTCTCTATCCGCTGTTGCCTATCATTGGATTTGCAACCAGATTTCGATACGCTAAATAGTCGTAATTGAAGAATAAACGACCTGTCATTTGGTTTTCGACGGAGAGTTGATGCCATTAACGACATTATTCTGTGGCTTGTCTGAGCTCGTAGGGTAAGAAGAGCAAGGATGTGGAAATGCTGATGAGAAATTAAGAATGATCGTTGTGGGGGTATTTTGGTAAAGTGATAGCAGAGTTCGAAGTTTGACTAATGGATATGCATCTGAGGTGGTGCTTACCTGTCAAACTCTTCTCGTCTATCGATATTTTGGGCCTTAGTGAGCTGGGTATAGTTTTGTTGCGAAATGGGTTTTATCGAAGAGTTGAGCTCCCAACAATCCTTTAAAACTCTATTTTTATATTTATATCTCTCTCTTTCTCTTTGATGGAAATTATTAAAAAAAATAAAGAAAAATAACAATAGAGTTTTAATTAATTTCATTATCATATATAATAAATTATATTGTAGACATACTTTTAAAAAAAAACTTCTCGTTATTGAGTGGCTTATTTCTTCATTGATTCAAAATTATCTTGATTTTATAAAAAAAAAACAATTATATCGTATATCAAGATTTATAGATAGTTGGGGTTTATGGTTCTGTAAAGACAGTTAAGTTTAATTAAATTCATAATAATCCTTTTATGTAATTTTCTCTAGATATACAACTATGGCTACAAAAAAGAAATTTTATAAGGATACTAGAGGAGTGTAAAAAGCATTACTCTTCATGAAAATCATTTTTGAAGGGCTGAAAGCTGATGTGGCGACATTTCCTAATCATTTTGTGTAACTATATAGCGGACTTTGTTAAGTTACACAATGGTATAACTTACACCAACTTAAGAGTTGTACCAAACAAGCTAAGTGTAGTTTAGTTATCAAATATTTTGAGTTATTCGGTACAATTCTTGAGTTGATATGAATTATAATATTATGTATCTTAGTCACAACCTTAAAGGGATCAATATATGATTATACTTTTAAAGTTAGATTATAAATTAAAAATGTGAATGAGAAAACAAGAGAGACTGAGTGAGTAATGCAGATACAGGTGAATAAAAATATGTTCAATTGGTGCATTTACATAATTATTGTGAGTTGGATTGGGTTGGTAAAATTTTACTAACTCATTGGGTTGGCTTATTACAACATGCATAATCCAATTTATACTTATGCGGGTTGATCGCCAATCAGATCTAACTCAACTCATGCTAGGAAGAAAGAGCAAACCTTCTAACACCCATTTTAAACTCTTAAGAAACCTTGCTTTACAATTTTATACCCCTTTCCATTGTGAAATTATAAAAAAGGACATAAAATTACAATAGAATTTCAATTCAATTTTACTATCATTTAGAATAAATTTTGTAAATTTTTTTATTATAAAATTATTATTATTATTATTAGATAATTTATTTTTTCATTGTTTCAAAATTATTTTAATTTTTATCAATAAGATTATTTATATGAAATACTAAGATTAAAAATAGTTAAGATCGACGATTCGTACAGACATTTTAGTTTAATTAAGTTTGTATATATCTTTTTATGAAATTTTTAGTGACAATAAAACTATGATTACAAAAGTGAAGTAATGTTAGGATATTAAAGGGGTGTGAAAAGCATTGTGCTGGTAGAAATGATGAAGGCAAGGCTTTACCCAACAGCCCATTAAGAGGTAGCAACCTACAACACAAAAAGAAAAAAAAAGGGCACGAATGGCACGTGGAAGGTGGCAGTTCAGAAGTGGGCCCCCTGGGTTGTCCTTCACACATTGTTCAGGCTTTAGCTAACAACTTAATGGCAATTTGCCAATTTATCAGATTCAAGCTTTTAGGAGTCTTCTCACATCAATGTGCATTTGCTGGCTCCACCAACTAATCCCAACCGAACAATTTTTTCACTTTTTGTATTCAGTATTTCACCGTGCTGCTGCTATTAGGACACATTATGAGGGCCCGTTAGTGCTTCTCTTTCACTGCTTTCTATGTTATACAAGTGGGAACAGATCCTAAGGACTTGGGAGTATGGTCCTGAACTCCTGGTTAGTTGAGTTGGTAAGCGATGCCACTTTTGTCTTAATGCAGTTAGTTCCTCGAAGCTCCAAGAACAATCTTCGCATGCTTATCTTCCTTTTGTTTCACTACCTTATAAATGAATTCATTAAGTTGTACTATATATAGAGAAAGAGAATTCTTGTCTAGTGCATTTTTTTGTACTCTTTTAAACGATAGAGTTTAACAGAATTAATTTTTAATTTTTTTAAACTACATATTTTAAAAACATGTTCACATTAAAAAAAATTATTGACATAATTTATTTAGATGTTTGTATAATTATTTATAATCGTATCATTTTTCTTATTTCTTTGATTAGTTTTAAATGAATTAGCATAAATTATTTAAAAACATTAGCAAGCATGATTGAATAAAAAACTATGCCGTATATGATGAGCTAGTGAGTTTTTAAATATCACACCTTCACGACAGAGGCCGTTTATAATCGATTGATTTTAAACTTGTTAAGTATGTTGCCAGCATTGGATGTCGCGACCTCTTTTTGTAAAGCGTCCTGTCATTCTTCTTAAGCACTTTTTTTGCCTTTGCTGCCAGGTAATTTAATTTTTTTAAAAAAATTAAAAGAGAAAATGTTTTTAAATTAAGTTCTTGATCACGTGAAGAACCTTCTTCCTGCTCCTTCGATTCCCTTCCTGCCCCGCATGATATGTTCTCCATTCCGGTGTTCTTTTTTACACAGAGTAGAACTAAAAAAAAAATTGTATAAATTAAATGATTTTTATGAAATCCCAAGTTCGAATAGGTGTCCTTTGGTTGACCTGAAAGGAAAAGCAGACCAAACGAAACGGCATTGAAGGCTTGGAGGTCACCTCATCTCACCTCACTCTCGACCAATTACTACACATGCCTTGTCACATCTTTGCTTATTGCAGCAAAGCACTGACCTTAAAAGACTTTTTAAAATTCAATGATATTTAACAACCCAGTTAAGCATCCATCAATGTGACCTTATCCCGAGGCCGTTGAGTCCAAACTTTATCGATTTGTTGTTGGTGAGATTGGATTTTTTTTGTATTCAGAATAATGTATGCTGCCACCCAATCCTTCCAAAATTCCAAGTCATCTGATAACCATTATGCAATCTCAATTATTCGGCTTGATATTTTGTTATCTTCAGTACTAAAAGAATACGCCCCAATTAGACTTTTGATAGCATGGAACCTCAGCACGCTTTCATTCATCTCCCCTCGCACAAGAGATCGAAAGGGCTGCGCTGACCTTTGCTAATTTCCTTCCTTTTCTTCTTTCCCCTAATTAATTAAGTCCCTATTATTCATGAACGTAATCTTATTCATCTGATTTAAACTCACCCTCATAAAAACTACCAAACCAATTGAGTACCAATGGAACTAAACTTTTCACGTAACATTTCAATCTCAGCCATTTCAAGTGTGTAACAACTGTTATTTTTTATTTATTTATTTATTTTTACGGGTTTCAATTTTCAATAAGATGGAAATTAAACTATCCAACACCTCAATTAGGTTGTAATGAAGTTACTTAAAATACCTAACTTTTTAGATTAATAATTGGGCATATGCGTCAATTATGACACATCATTTTGGTGGGACACCATTCTCAGACGCCCGAGCAAATGCTATGATTGAAACATCTTCGCCGTCCAGCAACAGTCACCTTTCGACCTACTCGCCACGACACTCCTTGTCTAATGCGTACATTTTATTTTTTTTTACCTATACACATACCTTGCAACGAAACATCTTTGATTATTCTCTATTAATTTCCCAAAAAGAACTAATATAAATTATCTTTTAACAGTTCCTGCTTTTCATAATTAAAATGTAACTTCAAATGTACTTTTGTTTCCGAATTAATTTATTAATTTGCTTTTAAAAAAAATTAATAAAGAACATTATGTTAATTTAATGTTATCTACAATAATAATAATAATAATAATAATAATAATAATAATAATAATAATAAAACTTCAACGAGTTCCCATACAATCTTACTTTAGTGCAGTTACTTTCATGCATAAAATAAAAATATTTCTTTCTTTCTTTAATTAGTGCACCATCCAAAACGTCAAAAGATTATGAATAAATATGAGATGAAAAACTTTCATTTACACAAGAGAATTATAACAATTTAAAATTTACATCTTGTTCTATTTGATCACAAACTCTTAATACATGATGAATTCAAAAAAACACCATACATGAACAAATTTGACGTGACAATCACTAAAGATAAATTGATATCACTAATAAATCATAAGCTAAAAAACAAGGTCACTACCTTACCAAAAAAATTTCATTCAAATAATTCTTCAAAAAGCCTTTCTTGTTATGTGTGTGTGTGTGAGAGAGAGAGAGAAGCGAAATGAACTGCCATTTAACTATCGGAGGGCTTTTAACTTCAGCTACAATATAGTGTGAGTTATGTAACCTTAACAATGGTTAACACATTCAAAACGAATTGATTGTCTAATAATTCCAAGTTTCAAACTCAATTATTTGATCCGATCCTGTTGTAATATCTCTATCAAGCATATAAAACAGACTCTTTCAGAAAAAAAAAAAATTACGTGTCACACTGTCGTAAAATAAAACGTGGTCCTAATTGCACAGCAATGAATTTTTTAGTCGCGTGACGAATGACGACCGTCCTCGGCCACCGCCCAAGACGACCGCCTTTTATAAAGCGTGACACCGCGTCTTATCTCTCCACGCACTAAAGATTCCTTCTGGTGCAATTACCAAAACACCCTCCTACTGACCGTGAATTTATTGCTAACGGCTACTACCACACAGGTTTTACGAAAAAATCTGCATTGTGGCATTTTCTTTGTGCGATTAATGTGCGCGTAAAGATTTCGTTGCAGCGTGTGATATCATATCACGAAGCGCACTTTCTTTCTGGTTAAATCGGACGGCCCAAAATCATCTGGTGGCTTTTATGGTTTAACATGTAATGCAATTGGGGCTGCACATGATAATTTCTGTATACACAAATGCCGCAGCTGATTTGATCACCGGCCTCACTGAACTACATCAATCTTTGTACACCGAACACTTGTCGTCAACTGAACTCTCACGTGTATTATGCGGTAGGTTGGTAGATATTTGCTTTGTTCCCAAATTACCCTCATTAATAATATTTAAAACTTTTATGTTGATTGTGTTAATCATGCCTCTGAGTTAAATTAATCCTAAGATTCTAGGTCACGCGAAAATTGATTAAAAAAATTGGGAGCAAAATCATGCCATTAGCCACTGGTCAAACTTCTAGAAATAGAAAGTGGAAACTCCCGAGTAAAAACATTTTTGAAATACCAAAACCAAAGGACAGTCGAGTCATTTCAGTCCATCACAGCACAAGCAAAGTTTTTACATTTTTAATTCCAATTTTAAATTTACAAAAAATCCTGAAAAAGCGTAAAAAATAATGAAAAAAAACTACAATTTTGTAATATTAATAAATAAGTGCAGTAATTACTGAATCAATTTATATTAATTAGAGAATCAAAATGAAGTTTCCTGATTTTGTAATTTTGCAGGTTTTTTTTTTATCATATGCCCACATATTTCGTTTTGTTCTCCTTTTTCTCACTTTGACAGGTTTCAAGCACAGTCCCAAAAAGACATCATAAAGAGCAAGCAAAACAGCTGAGAGAGACAGAGAGAGAGAGAGTTAGAGAGTTGCAAACAAAGATCTAACAAACATGGGGTGAGACAAAAGCAAACCCAGCTGAAGCTGTTTTATGATCTGTTCAAATCGAAATTCTAACCGTTCCTCATGGTAAGCTTTTTGATCCAAAACATTTATATGGTTCATTTTCTGGTTAAATATCCATGTCCATGTAAACCTGTTGCATGTAACTCTTGTCTCTTTCTTTTCTTTTCTTTTTTTTTCATTTAAAGGCTGATCGCCTTGTAATTTATTTAGTTCTTTGAGATTTTTGTTTAAATTTATGAAACTTTATAATTTTTTTTTTCTGCTTTTAATTGATTTATTGCTGATCAGATAGTTTACAGATATGTGAATCTGTAATTTACTGAAGCATGTGAACATTTTATTTTCATTGATCAATTTTTGTCTTTAATTTCTTTGTTTTGATTATATTTTGTCTTTGATCAGGCTATCTCTACAGATTTTGAGGTTAGGAGTTAGTTTAATGTAGCAGGATTTGGAGTGTATTCATCAGGTAATTGACTGGTTTTCCTTTCATGTTCATCGAAATCAAATCTTTTTAGTAATTTTACTTTTGAGCACCTGCAAACTGAACTATTGTGTTTTCTTTAGTGATATTGGAAGGAGTGAGAGATAAAGAGGTTTCTATCTTCTGTCAGTACTAAATTGGCTGGTTTGTAATTGTACGTAGCTGGTTCCGGTTGGATCTACTAAATTTTCACCCCAATTTTGGAACTCTTGTTTTGAGGATTGACCTTTTGCGAGAACACAATTAGACTTGGTTGGAGCTTCCAATCATGGCTGCTGTGGCACATGCAGATTCTAAGCGGAAGTATTCATGGTGGTGGGACAGCCACATAAGCCCCAAAAATTCCAAATGGCTTCAGGAGAATCTTACAGGTATTGCTTGGTTTCCTTGGCCATTTCATTTGCATTGATTTTGAGATGGATACATGCTTCAGATTCTAATATGTCGAACTTATTGACATCTTGGTGTTCTAAACTTGTTTTCCAAAGGCTATCACTGAGATAGTAGCACTTGGATGGATAAAACTTGGAAGCTGTGATTTTCTGCATGGTACTGTAGTGATAGGAATTTATTTCCCCAGTCTAACTCAGTGGAGCATACCTTGTGTCTTTTGACATGAGTTTTTCTTACTAAAAATTGAAAAAGAAAAAGAAAAGATGTTAATCAGCCATTGAATGCTATTCAAGTGAAAAGTCGGTGCTGGATGTTATGGTTATAAGAGAGAGAAACTGCATCTGTCACATGTCAGATACTCTGTCACAATGCATTATTTAAGTTTTCACAGAACCCCTCTGTGTCCAAATTAGTATTATATAGATTTTAGTCATTGGGAATATTATGGAACTGATGATTTTCCAGTTTGAGTGACATCAATTTGCCTAATCCCTCCCATATACTGGTGGAAATTCAGTCCAATTTTTTTTGTGCCTTAAATTCAGTCCAATTTTTTGTGTGCCTTAAATTCAGTCCTATTTGAAATTGAAATTTCATTCTGGAAAGAAAGTCTATTGTTATTGGTGTTGCCAGTATCCCAGAAAGAAAACTAGTTGCATAAATTAAATAAACTCTAGAAAAATGGATAATAACTGTAAAAACATCTCGCATCAATTAAAAAAAAAAGTTTCAAATCATAACATAAAGCTAAAAAAAATGGAAACATGTAATTAGTTTCAGAAATGGCAACAAGAGTTATTTTTCCTGAAAATTAAACATCTAATTTTCTTTCATGGCAAAAAATCTATATGTATGTTTCCATATGGGAAATGAGAGGAAGCTTGTGGATGTAATAATTGAATTAATCTTGCTCCTCTTTCATTTGAGAATGATTCATCATTTATTTTCAGAAGCATCTGTAGTATTGTGTCTGTTTGCATATTGATCATTGTAATGATCCAATTTTTCTCTGAAACTTCTATAGTCACTATATGTTCACAATTCACCTGGTCTTTAGTAATCTTTGCCTTTTCTCTATATCGGTGCATTCAATCCATGCTTCGGATTTTCTATAAACATCATTCTTCTGCTGTAACAGACATGGATGTCAAAGTCAAACAAATGATCAGGCTTATCGAAGAAGATGCAGATTCCTTTGCAAGGAGGGCCGAGATGTACTACAAGAAACGCCCTGAGCTTATGAAGTTGGTCGAAGAGTTTTACAGAGCATATCGTGCATTGGCTGAAAGATACGATCATGCTACTGGAGCACTCCGCCAAGCTCATCGAACAATGGCAGAAGCGTTTCCCAACCAAGTCCCATTTGTTTTGGGTGATGATTCTCCTGCAGGTACTGAAGCTGATCCTCGTACACCTGAGTTGGCTCCAGCACGTGCAATTTTTTATCCTGATCAGTTGCAAAATGATTCTTTGGGACTCTCTCCGTCTCATTTTTTTGCTCTGAAACAAAATGGAGCATTTACTGATGATTCGGATACTGTAACGAGCCAAAGAGGTTTGAAACAGCTTAATGATTTTTTTGGGACTGGAGAAAAGGTGACTCATGGAAAGTTTGGAGAAGGCCGGGCTAGGAAAGGCCTCAATTTTCATGATGCAGAGGAGAATGAACAGGTTCAGCACAATGAAAGTCATGATATCAAGGCTCGTGTCCCATCTGAGTCTGAGAGAATGGGGAAAGCTGAGATGGAAATCATAACCTTAAAGAATGCTCTTGCTAAATTAGAAGCTGAAAAAGAAGATGGCTTACTTCAGTATCAGCAGAGTCTGGAGAGATTGTCCAATTTAGAGTTAGAAGTCTCTCGTGCATGTGAGGATTCCAAGGGACTTAGTGAACAAGCCAGAATAGCTGAAGCTGAAGTACAAACTTTAAAGGAATCCCTTGCCAGATTAGAGACTGAAAGGGAAGCTAATATTCTTCAATACCAGCAGTGTTTAGATAAATTATCTAATATGGAGAAAAATATTTCTCGTGCTGAAGCTGATGCTGTGGAACTTAGCGATCGAGCGAGCAAAGCTGAAATCAAAGCTCACACCCTAAAGCAAGACCTTGCCAGGATAGAAGCTGAAAAGGAAGCTGCTGTTGTTAAGTATGAAGAATGTTCGAAGATGATATCTGATCTGGAGGACAAATTACTGCACGCCGAAGAAGATTCCAAAAGGCTTAATGAGGTAGCTGATAAAGCTGAAAGCAAGGTAGAAAGCCTGAAGCAAGCACTTGGCAAACTAACTGAAGAGAAGGAAGCTTTGGCTCTTCAATATCAGCAATGCCTGGAGGCAATTTCTATTCTTGAGCATAAACTTGCACATACAGAAGAGGAGGCTCAAAGGCTTAATTCTGATTTAGACAATGGGTTGGCAAAGTTAAAGGGTGCGGAAGAAAAGTGTCTTTTACTAGAGAGATCAAATCAGACTCTGCATTCTGAGTTGGAGTCCATGGTACAGAAAATGGGGAGTCAAAGTCAGGAATTAACAGAGAAGCAGAAGGAGTTGGGAAGACTTTGGACTTGCATACAGGAAGAGCGCTTGCGATTTGTAGAGGCTGAAACTGCTTTCCAAACTTTGCAGCATTTGCACTCTCAGTCTCAGGATGAACTCAGATCTCTGTCTGCTGAGCTCCAGAATAGGGCTCAAATTCTCAAGGACATGGGAACTCGTAATCAGAGTCTACAAGAAGAAGTCGAAAAGGTCAAGGAGGAGAACAAAGGCCTGAATGAACTCAACTTATCTTCTGCTGAGTCAATCAAAAATTTGCAAGATGAAATTTTGAGTTTGAGGGAAACAATAGTGAAACTTGAAGCGGAAGTTGAACTACGAGTGGATCAAAGAAATGCTCTTCAACAAGAAATTTATTGTCTGAAAGAGGAACTTAATGAACTCAACAAGAAGCACCAGGCTATGGTGGAGCAGGTAGAATCAGTCTCCTTAAATCCAGAGAACTTTGGGTTGTCTGTGAAGGAATTGCAGGATGAGAACTCCAACCTAAAAGATGTCTGTGAGAGAGACAGATGTGAAAAGGCAGCTCTTTTGGAGAAGCTGCAAATGATGGAGAAACTTCTTGAGAAAAATGCTGTTCTTGAGAACTCCCTCTCAGATTTGAATGTTGAGTTAGAAGGGGTTAGAGACAAGGTGAAGGCTTTGGAGGGAGCCTGCCAAAATCTTCTGGCAGAGAAATCTACGCTTGTTGCTGAAAAGGACTCACTATTTTCTCAGTTACAGGCTGTGAATGAGAATTTAAAGAAACTCTCTGATGAAAACAACTTTCTGGTGAATTCCCTCTTTGATGCTAATGCTGAAGTCGAAGGTTTGAGGGCAAAATCAAAGAGCTTAGAAGATTCATGCCTGTTGCTTGATAATGAAAAGTCTTGTCTGATCACTGAGAGAGTGAACTTTGTTTCTCAGTTGGACGTTGCTAGGAAAGGACTGAAAGATTTGGAGAAAAGCTATGCAGAATTAGAAGGGAGATACCTGGGTCTGGAGAAAGAGAAAGAATCTACACTTCAAAAAGTAGAAGAGCTGCAGTTTTCTTTAGATGCTGAAAAGCAACAACATGCTAATTTTGTCCAGTTGAGTGAAACTCGATTGGCTGGTATGGAATCGCAGATCAGTTTTCTACAAGAGGAGGGTCAGTGCAGGAAGAAAGCATATGAAGAGGAACTAGACAAAGCTTTGGATGCTCAGATTGAGATCTTCATCATGCAGAAATACATACAAGATCTGAAAGAAAAGAATTTCTCCCTTCTTTTTGAGTGCCAGAAACTGTTACAGGAATCCAATTTGTCTGAGAAATTGATACATAAATTGGAGAATGAAAATTTTGAGCAGCAGGAGGAGATGAAATCATTGGTTGATCAAATTAAAGTACTGAGGGTGGGGCTCTATCAGTTATTAGAGACTCTTGAAATTGATGCAGACTATGGCTGTGAAACTAAGATGGAGCAAGATCAGACGCTTCTAGACCAAATAACTCGCGAACTCAAAGACATGCAGATCTCTCTTTTAAAGGCACTGGAGCAAAATCATCAGGTAGCCATTGAGAATTCAATTCTTGTCGCACTGCTTGGACAACTGAGACTGGAGGCAGATTCAGTCCTCAACCAGTCATTAGAGAAGTCAGAGAATGAACTGGTTACAATTGGATGTGTTATGGATAAATTAAATCGTGAAATTGCAAATGGAAAGGATCTGTCGTCTCAGAAGGAAAATGAGCTTTTGGCAGCAGAGCAGATGCTGAGTTCATTACAGAATGAGAGAACAGAATTGCATATGGTAGTGGAGGATCTGACGTGCAAGTATGATGAGGCTAAGATGATACAGGAAGATCAAGGAAAGCAGATTCTGAAACTGACTGAAGATTATGATTGTCAGATTAAGGAGACCAGATGCATCCATGAATTAAATATGAAGTTGGAAGCTGAACTCGGGAAATTGCTGGAGGAACTCAAAGAAACCAAATACAGAGAGGAAAGATTGTACCATGAACTGGAAAAGGAAAGAAAGGATGCTGAACTATGGGAGACTCAGGCTACAGAATTATTCAGTGAACTGCAAATCTCCTCAGTCTGTGAAGTATTGCGTAATGAAAAAGCCCATGAGCTCGCCAGAGCATGTGAGAATCTTGAAGACACAAGGAATTCCAATGATATTGAGATTAACCAGTTGAAAGAAAAAGTTAATGCCTTGGAAGGCGAAAATGGAGGATTAAAAGCTCATTTGGCAACATCAATCTCTGCTGTCATTTCTTTGATGGACAGTATAAGATCTCTGGAGATTCATACACTTTTTCACAAAGCTGACAATGAAGAAGTAAAGGTAATGCCTATTTATCCAAGTACTGATTTCGAACTATTGAGATGGTGCCATAATTTTTTTTCATTTAACCTTGATGGTTTATTATATCTTAATTTTTTATTTCAATTTATATCTGTACTTTCCACAATATATTTCCTTTTTTATTTTATTTTCCTTATTATTATTACTGTTACTATTACTTAGATTTTTTCACCTTTTTTTATTATTATTACTACCACTATTACTACTATTTTTTTTTGTTTATTACTACTACTACTACTACTATTATTTTTTAGGTAAATCTTTTCCGTTGAAAATGTATGTCTTAGTGTTGGCTCTTTCGGTTCTTTGCATCCATATTTGCCCGTTGACTTGGTCTTCTACAACAATCTGCATTTTCCGTTTGACATTTTTGGTGGAATCTATGCTTGCTTTTGTAGTTGTTCATTTTCCGTTTGACATTTTTGGTGGAAACTATGCTTGCTTTTGTGGTTGTTTGGGAGTTCTATTAGTCTACAGAGTTTTTTGTCAGTTGTTGTCTTATATGCCTGTTGAAAATATAGGTTTTTACTTTTGTTTTACCTTAATCAAGGCCTCATTATCATATTTAGTCATATATATATATGATTTATCATGTCATGACCCTGTTAAAAAGTTAAAATGCTTCTTGTTTGGATCTTATCAGAAACCAATATTTGGTCTAACTTCTGATAAACAAGTTGCTTATTCTTCAACCACGCCCTATTTAATATTGCTTGCTTTTGGATATTATTAGTACCTTATGCATTGTAATTCACTTGTGCCAGGATTCTGATTTGGTTAGTCACATGCAAGCTGAAAGCTGTCAAGAAACAAATGAAGATCAAATTGCCACAGTGCTGGATGGTTTTACAGATTTGCAAAGGAGAGTCAAAGCTATTGAGAAGGCAATTAAAGAAAAGGAGAGTCTTGCTATGCTGGAAACCTTAAATGCCAATTCCAAATTAGAAGTTGCAATGAGACAGATTGAAGAGTTAAAATGTAGAAGCAATCCGCATCAAGAAAGTGGGCAAACAAGCAAGCGTGTTGGTAGGAAATATGAACAGGGGAAACTGCATGATGGACCTAGTGACAATCTCCAATTACAGGAACAAACACCTGAAATCTGTGAAGAGGGGGATGAAGTAATGACAAAAGACATTATGCTTGATCAAGTGTCTGAGTGTTCATCTTATGGGTTTAGCAGGAGAGGAACTGTGGAGGCTGATGATCAGATGCTCGAGTTATGGGAAACTGCCGACCACAGTGGCAGCATTGATCTGAAAGTTGGAAAGTCTCAGAGGGTGGCACGCACACCAACTGACTACCTTGAGGTCAAAGCAGTGAAACAACAGAAGAGTAAAAATCCCACCATAGAATCACTGGTTGAGAAGGAGTTGGGGGTGGACAAATTAGAGATCTCCAAGAGATATTCAGGGTCTCAGAAAGAAGGAAGCAAGAGGAAAATTCTTGAAAGACTTGATTCTGATGCACAAAAGTTAACAAACCTTCAAATTACTGTGCAAGATCTGAAGAAGAAGGTTGAGACTTCAGAGAAGGGCATAAAGGGAAAAGGAATTGAATATGATACTGTTAAGGAGCAGCTGCAAGAAGCTGAGGAGGCCATCGTGAAGCTGCTTGATGTCAATCGTAAATTGTTAACAAATATTGAAGACCTATCATTGTCCTTTGACGGAAAATCTGCAACAGAGTCAGATGACAGTGGCAGTATGAGGAGGCGTAAGGTTTCAGAACAGGCACGAAGAGTATCTGAAAAAATTGGGCGATTGCAGTTGGAGGTTCAGAAATTGCAGTTTATGTTGTTGAAACTTGATGATGAGAAGGAAAGTAGAGGAAGAACCAGAATCACAGAGAGAAAAACAAGAGTTCTCTTGCGGGACTATCTATATGGTTATGGTGGGTTGAGATCCAACCAGAAGAGAAAGAAGGCACATTTCTGTGCATGCGTGCAACCTCCTACTAGAGGAGATTGAGTTTTAATTGTTTTCATCGGCACATAAGTAGCATAGTTTGAAGTATTCGGACATAAGTTGCATTGTCTATTAGTTTCCCTTCCTAGTGATGTTTTAGGACCTCCAAGTTTTTATATCTTAGAGCCTTTTTTTAAAAAAAAATTTCCCCAAACCTGTCTTTTCTTGCTGTACATGCCAGGCTTCATGTAATCAAAGAAGCTATATTTATTGAGCTTCTTTTCTTTTGATTTTGATTTTGAATTTTTTTTTCCTTTTCTAAAGTTTCTAGGCTGCCTTTGTTTTTACAGGTATAATTTGGTTCTCGACGAAAAGCTAGTGTCTCAGAGGCGATAGTTATTGGTATTGTCTCCATTTAATTTGTCCATGCCTTAAAAAGCCTCCAGTTCTAAAATGTGTGCTGCTTGCCATTTCGAAAATGAATGTTCTATGTTTTTTAATTCTCTCATACTACTCTAGTGATGGCTTCCTGCCTGAGTTTCAGAAAAAAGTGGTGAAGATCAACATGTTGATTTGTGTAGAAATTGATGGCAGCGCCTGAGTCACTGACTGGAAAATTGGTGTCTTAGTTTCCATGATGCATGAGCATCGGGGACTTAGAGACATATCACGCGTACCTTTTAAATACACATACCATAAAAATTTATTGTATTTACAAAACTATTTTGTGTAATCGAAAGCTGGTGCCGAGATGAATTCATAGAAAGCATTTTAATTTACAAAATTTACTTCAATGCCTGGGGTGAACACCAAAAACCAAGTGATATTGGGCCCGAACACTTACCATGAAGAGAAATAGCTGGCAGCAGAACAAGATCAAGATCCTCCCAATATTTGTCAGAACAAGGCTCTTTTGGTCACAGAGCATCACTAATAAAATTCTCTTAATTCACAAGTCACAACAATGTACATTAGATCTTTACATTATATGACTCGGGTTAAATTCAAAATTTTTCCCACAGCAGAAAAATAACATACAAGCCAACAACCCAGCTGAGATAAGCGGTCATAAAATGAGGAAATGGCTACTTTACCAGATCTTTCTCTTGATTATGCTGCAAGTGTTTTTCCAGGTTTTCCCTCATGGTTCTTCCCATTGGATCAACCTGCTTACAGCACTGCTCTCCATAGCCAGAGTCATGATGATCCAACAAAGCAACATCAGGATGCAACTGATCTCCATTATCAATTATAATATTGTGAAGTAAACAACAAACCAAGATAATACTTGGCAGTTTCCTCTTATCAGGTCTCCACATGACCTTGCTAAGGATTCTCCAACCACCCTTTAACTGCAGGAATGCCTTCACAGCAAGCAACCTTGCAGCTTCATGCAAAGAATTGAAATTAGACATTGAAGCCGAAAGGCCGTTAGTTTCGTAAGGAGTTATAAGCCATGGAAGAAGAGGGTACCCAACCCCACCGACTATATATTCTCTCAGCTCCACTTCTTCAGATGAAATTCTCACATTTCCATTCAAACGCTGGCCAGCTTCGCAGAGTTTAAAAAATCCTGAAAACTTCAATAATCTAGACACATTCATGCCCCCGGGCCAACCCGTGACAATATCAATAAATCTCATCTCGTGGTCAACAACTCCCTGCACCAGCATACTGTAATTGTTCTCTTGGTCACACCAATCATCTGAGGTTTGCACAGCTGGAAGTGTCATGATGATGTGTGTTGCATCAATGGCTCCACAGCAATTCAGCAATCCAAATGATTCTTCAAATTTAGACTTGATTTCCTCCATTCTATTAGAATCAGGCCACTTGAGATGGTGCTTGGCACGTTCTTCCAATGCTTCAATAAATCTCCAAGTCACCTGCGAAACTGTGGACTGGCCAACACCAAATGCAGCTCCAACAGAGACTTGGGATTCGCCAGATGCTAACCTTCTCAGAGCAATTGCGACTTGTTTCTCAACACTAAGAAGCCTTCCCTCAATGTTGATGAGTCCAGACGGCGGCCTTGACACAAGATCCTCTCTCACAAGGGAGCAAATGTAATCGAAAGTCTTCTTCGAAACCCTAAAGAAAAACTTGAATCCTTCTTCCTCGTCGGGGGGTATAGTTGCACCTGTGAGTTTAAGTTACACAATGTAATTAAACTAGCCATTTTATTTCAAAAGAAAACTTCATATTCAATCAAATGCCCTCTTTCATTTTACTTGATCCCTAGACCAAACTTTATTCGTTCTAAATTGCCAACGCTCACTGGCTCCCCTCTTCAGCATTTTTCTTTATTACTATTAATATCGGCATCTTATTTATTTAATTGTTTATTTATTTCTGAATATTTTGAGAAAACATGTTCGTTCTACGATCCAAGAATGGATGGGTTAGAATCACAAGTTACAAATGGAAAAATGAGTCATTTGCAACTGGGTATTAGCAAATAGCCAACAAGCTGATGGGAATTTACCTGGAGTTGAAGAATTCTTTGCCCAGAAACTGGGCCACCAATCGGAATCACTCGAATTGGGGTCTTTTGGGGCTGCACTTGTGCTTTTGCTCTTTTTCAGCTTCTTCGCTACTTTTTTTGTTTTCTTGAATTTTGATTTCTTGGGAGGAGCCATGTAATTGATTTGAAGACCGATCGTTTCCACTACTCGAGTGCTGGTACTGGTGCTGCCATGCTGCTGCTTATAATTAATTGACCGTGCTAGTATTGGATGCCCAAGAACTGTTTTAAGGGGGCGAAGCGACGAGCTCAGTTGGGGAAACGGAAATCAACGAGAAACGACGACGTTTCAAGATATTTCCTTTTTTTTTTTGAAAAAAAGGCTGGATTTTGAAACTTTGATCTTGACCTTTTATCTATTTATAAATTATTCTTTTTTTGGTAATTGCTGGATTTTTTTTAATAAAAAAACCTCCTATACTTATTATTGAATTGGTTTTAAAAACTTATTTTAAATTTTTTGAACTATCTTTGCAGATTTTATAAATTTAGAAGAGTTACTCGAATATTGATTAGAGCATCATCAAAAAATTCTTTAAACGAGATTTCACTTATCATTTGAAGTCTGAAAAGGTATATAAATAAAAAGTGTTTCAAAAGATTCTTCAAAAGACAAATTCATTTGAAAATTTTTATTTGGAGAGTCTTTTGGAACCTTCTATTTAGTATTTTATTATTTTTGTTCTTCTCATCCTTAATATGTTATAATTGATATTGTTTTGGTGGAAAAAAAAAGTTTTACTTAGATAATATAAAGTATAAACGTGTTTTTATTTGAAGAGTCTTTTGACTAATCTTTTGACTTTTTTATTTATCATATAAGTAAGTAAATAAGTATTTGAAAAGTTAAATTAGAAAAGTTTTTTAATGATACTCTTATATTGTAAATTAGAGAATCGTTAGTTAATGGATTTTGATCGCCCTTGCCTCCGTGAATTGAATTTTGTTATGACGAACCAAATAGCAATCTGCCAAATTTTAGCATATGACATCCATTATTGTACAATACATAGTGTTGGAAGGAGAAAAATACCTCCAACTTCAATATAACATCAACCCAAACTAAATGTGACTCATCACTATTTAGTTAATTCCGATGCATACATTATGTTTCATCCCAATTCATAATTACATAAAGTGACAAGTACTTAGTTTCCTTAGATTAGATGAAAAGCAATTGAGCAATTGCTGAGAAAAGTTATGTTGTGTATGGATTTATACGTTGTCCCATGGCTCTGATTCTGCTTTCTGAGGATTTGGTTTGCAAGTATGAAGCATGAAATTGCACGCTGTAACAGCTTCCCCTACCGTCAGATATATCCATTCTTGGCCCATTTTTTCAATGAACTTGGATTTGTCAAGCTTCTTCGTCACCTCAGCTCCGGGATTTGCCAGGACAAGCTAAAAATAATGGAAGATGGGAAAGACAAAATTAGTGCAGACCCATGTCTATTGTCTTCGAATAGCTAAATTTGTAGAACAAAAATCAATGTACCTTGAGCTCTTTTCTATCAAGAGTTTTCTTAACTTCCTCAAGCATGCTGATGCCGCTAGTGTCAATGTTACCAACAGCTGTGATAAAAACCAAAAAAAAAAAAACACATACATAAAGTCAGAAATTAAAGTTGGAATTTTCATAGTTTTCGAGAAATAAATGCAAGATTTTGACAAGAAGGTCTCTGAATCCAACGCTTACCGCTCATATCCAGTATAACATAGTGTAAGTTGGATTGCTCTGAAGCTTTCAACTTATCTTCCTCTTCATCAACCCATCTTGCCATCCTATTAAGATCAAGGCAGATCAATGTATATACATATATATATATATAGTGTTACATTAATTTTAAGTTATAGTAATACCTTTCTCTTAAGTAGCTTGCATTGGCAAAGTAAATAGGAGCATCAATCTTAAGTATGAGAACCCCCGGAACATTGTTTGCATTTGGGTAGTGTTCAATATTTCTGTATATTCTCGAATTTGGAATGTTGCCAAGAACTGAAGTCCTTGGCCGCGCCACAAACAGAAGTACCCTCAGCACAGAAATTGATATCTGCATTTTTGCACAAAAAAATTGGGGATAATTGACAAAATTAACGACAGTGAAAGAACTTGAGATGCTTGTGGGAGAGCAGAGAGCATATGCATACCGCAATAACTAAGCCAATTTGGATGCTGCCAAAGACCACACCAAAATATGCACCCATGCACACTATGAAATCAAATTTGTCAACTTTAAATAGATGGACGGCTGCTTCGTAGTCAATGAGACCGAGCATTGCAGCCATTATGATTGCGGATAAAACCACAAGGGGAGTGTAATGGAACAATGGTGTTAAGAAAAGCAATGTGATCATCACAGCCATTGACATAACAATGTTCGACACTGCTGTCTTGCATCCTGCATTGAAGTTAACAGCTGACCGCGAAAATGGCCCTGGAATTTCATGTTGAGACCACAAAAACCATTAGCAAAAATAAGATCGTAAGACAATCGATTGAAATGGGAAATTTGGGCATGTTAAATTTTATACCTGTTGTGAGATAGCAAGAAGTGCAAGAACCAGCTATGTTCATCATCCCAAAAGCTATCATCTCTTTGTTCCCATCAATATGATAATTCTTGAACATGGCAAAGCTTCTTCCCACAGCTATCCCTTCCTGTACCATATACAATAATTTGCTTTAACCCAAAGACAATGATCCATTTATTTGACATTATTAACAATTTTTCAACAGCTTTAAACTCGTCATTCAATAAAACAAATATAATGCCATATTGCCATAGTGAATATTGAGACAGGGAGCCGAACTAGATTAAAAACACAAATTTACCCAGTTCTATGAGATATTTATTTTTTCACCCGTCGGTTTATTCTTTATTTTATGACCACTTTCAGTTTGTTATTTTATTCATGACTCTTATTGAACCAAAATCTTGTTCTACCAATGAGTATAAATTAGATTTTTTTTAAAAATGATTTTTCGGTGGCGTAGTTCATTTGCTCTCCAATGACTTGTATTAATTGTGTAAGCTCTTAATTATTTGATTATCAGGTTAAAAATTATCAATTGATTGGTTCCATGGACAAAATAATGGGTGCTTACAGCCATAGCGATGACGCCAGTGATGATGCCAGTTTTGACAGCTGTTGTAAGATATGGCGATACGAACACCAGATCCGAGAATGAAGGTGGATTCAATCCCTTCTTCAAGTACCCTATCTGTATGAATTACAGCAGCATGCAGCTTATCAGAACTCTTCATCATTCCCATAATATTATAGAAAGTAGAAGGCAACGCGACCAGCCAACCAGTTAAAATAAAACAAACATATAAAAACGATCCACAATCAGAGCCCTCCAATCAAAGTTACTCAGAATAGGAGGCTGTTTCCCATCCCATTCCATCCCACCCCACCCACCCAATATGCCATCAGATATGGTGGGCCGCTGCCGATTTTGCATACAATTCTATATTATTGGCGGAGGGCCCACCAACTTTACTAAAGGCCCAGAGGGAATCGCATGGAGGTAACTCGGTGGTCCAAACCTGCCGGCATGTTCCGATTGGACTGTTTGTATGATTGTGTCGCGGTTGCTGGGTTCTACAATGCAGACAAAAGATATCTTATTTTAGAAAGAGAGCATGGAAGTGCTCACCACTTGAACACCGTGTCTCTCAGCGTGGGTGAGGTAAACGAGTAAGCTTCCGAAAATAACTGACGTTAATGGTGCCATTGCTGATATCCAAAAGAACTTTGGCTTTCTCTTGCTCTGCATGTTTTCAAAACGCATAACAAGTTAGTCCATTAATATAATACAAAAAAAAGGTGATGATCATCCAATGAGCAATTCTACTTACAAAGTATCTAGTGATGAGGAGAAAGAAAAGGAAGCTACAACCGAGCACGCCACTCTCCCATCTCCACTGCCACACGAGAGTCAGATAAGGTATTACGTACCAAGAAACGGAGAAACTGTAAATTCGATATTTTAATGTAGTAATTTTTTATTCCATTAGACTTGGAACGACCAAGAATTAATACAAACAATTTCACATGACAAGGGTCCGGTATTTGCACATATAGATTTTTTTTATTATTATTAAAAGGAAAACCCGTGACGAATAATAACAATTATCCCATGGGAAGTTACATTGTTAGCTATAGAGAGAAAGAAAGGGAAAGAATGCGTGTTAGCTAATTTCTAGAAGGGGATTAAAAGAAGAGGAACCTGATGTGTTTGTGTGAAAACAGAGTGCATGACAGACATCACATCAGTGGCATGAGTGAAGTGTTCAAGGCCAAGTATTCCTTTGAGCTGTTGCAAGCACACCACTGTGGCTGCTCCTCCCATGAAACCTACTATCGCTGCATGCGATAAAAAGTCCACGATAAACCCTAGCCTGCAGTTGCATTAAGAATATTTGTATACATTAGTTTTAACATTTTTATCCTCATTTGATAATTTTGCCAAGAAAATGAAATCAATGGATCAATCACAGCCCCTACATTCGCGTTAGTGTAAAACACATCGTATACATATCAAGACAAATAGCAAAAGACAAGACCTTCAGCATAGATATAACAGATAAGAATGTTTCTCTTAACCTTTTTCTATGTCATTTTAAGAGCTTATTTAACCAAAGTCTCTTTGCGCAAATTAATATATTTCCAACTTAATATCAAAGACCCCTTAATTACCTTAGCAGTCCCAAGGAAGCTTGAAAAACACCAGCAAAAAATGTTGCTGTGAAAGCAAGATGAAGATAAAGCTTAGGGTTCTCATTATAATTAACTTCTTGCCCCAAGAATGAAGCTATGAGAAGCGAGGAAACAGCCACCGTTCCAACTGCCAAATCTTTCGAGCTCCCCATCAGAGCATAAACCAATGGCGGAACGAAGCTTGAATCTGCACAAACCAAAAAAATCACCACACATACACTAGTTAATGAATTAGCTGTGATGTATTCTCATTTTTTTTAATTAATTAATTTGTAGAGCTCACACACACGCATACGTACATAGGCCAAGAATTGGTGGCAAGTTAGCCAACTTCGCATAACTAATCCCCTGAGGGATTGCGAGACTTGCAATAGTGATCCCAGCTATAAGGTCAGCTTTCAAGAACTGAAAGCTGTAACGCGGAGCCCATTCAAAAATGGGAAACAAATACTGAAGGCCTAATATGAACTTCTTAGATGCCGGCTTGTTCTTGAATCGCCTGATCGGATCATCAGGAAAGAACGTCTCTTTAAGATTATACTTCAGTGACTTGTAAAATGGCTGCGGTGGTGGAATCGCAACACGATGTGCGCACTCCGCATTGTCTTTAGACGATGGATACACGTAGTCTACGTTACCCTTACCCATGTAGTTTTATTAATTAATTAACCAACTAAAAGCTGCTTATATAAAACACAAGATAGAGAAAATAAAACTCAGCGGCTGCGTTTTATACTGGACAAAGTATTTGGGTTGAGCTAAATGCAAAAGATATGCGCAGTGTTATACGAGTGGCTACGCTGAATTTGGAGGTGGGGTGGCGCAGTGAGTGAAAGAGTGTGGGGGTGTCAATGGTTTTATAGAGTGAGATTGGAGAAGGGGGCTCTTTCATTACAACTTTCAGTGCGTTGATGGACCCACAAAACAGTACATACAAAGGAGACATATTTTTGCCTAGGGTTTTAATATTCAATTAAAGCTTTTATCTATTAGCCTAGCTGCCCACCTCGTGCCTTCAGTTTTGTTCTTCTTTTTTCCTTTTTCCCCTCTTGTTAGAGGATGCAAAATCCTGGAAACTCACGTATTCTTTTTTATTACATACAATGCACAAAAGTTAAAGCTTCTCCCCAGCAACCGCGACATGGAGTCATGAACGTGACACTTGGCGCAATTATATGCACTCTTTTAGCAAGTTGACCGTGGGCTGAACACGTAACATATAATGATTGGTTTGCGAGAGATCAATTAACGGTTAAATTCGGGTAGTGTTTTTCTTTTTTTTCTGAGATATAAATTATGTCCAGTTTAAGGACCAAAAGGAAAAAAAAAAAAAAATCTTTTTGACCCGATTTGTATGTTGATATTTAGTTTCAAACCTAACTGTACCTAACATTAACGTTGGAATGAATGTATAATCATGAAATGTGTTCGGTCTCAGCAATCAATTTCAGCAAAAATTAAAATTGCTAACCTCAAATTAATTTTGCGCACAATTTTCAAATGTTTTTAATTCGTAGGGAATTGCACTTATGGAGCAGATAGAGCTTTTTTCGTTCAGAACACGTACAAACTGTCGTCTTTCATTAATCTCTCTTGGACCACAAAACTGTGTTGGGTCATATTTGAATTGTATATTAAGATGATGCTAATTAATCTATGCCAAGAGTTTGGCTGAGTGCATTTTAAGATGTTTTATTTAATTCACCACTCGTTTTAAATATTGAAGTGGCGTAGGACTAAAAAGCAAATTTAAATTTTATTCATCTATCAGTCAAAATAATGAATTACCGGTCAGGTACAATTTACGAGGATGTTGCGTCAGCTTAAGTTTCAAAACTCAATTTTAACGTACGGCCTTGAAAATTCGACCTCTGATAGTTTGATTGAACTCGCACATCTATTAATTTATTCATCATCGAGCATAAGGGGTTTAGTAAACCCAATAATAATGTTGTAGGATGAGACAAGTAACTTTATGATTGATTTTCAAAATTTCGAGTGCATTTGCAAGATTTTATTATTTTTGTTTATTCCGAAAATTATCAAATCAATTTCAATATTTTACACCAATTTACTGATATTTGCAGTTCAAAACTCGTCCAATTTACGTCCAAATATTAAAAGAGAAAAAAGAAAGAAAAAAGAAAAAAGATCATGGCCAAAGTAATTAACAGGCGGTTCCCAATTTTATAAACAATTAGTCTTACAAAAGTTGTTGGAGAGGCTTACAAAGTGGTCAACTACGAGAAGGTTCATAAAAGAAAGCAAAAGCAGTTTCGATTTTGATAATATCCATTAATTGAAGTATACCAGACGTAAAATCATCGGTGAATTAGAATCAGCCAGACAGGGTTTGACCCAGATCACGATGTTGTAAATAAGAAAACTTTGGTCAAACTTGAACCGCTTTAGAACTTAAATTTCTCTTCTTTTTTTTTTTTGGTCGCCTTTTTAATGGCCTAACTTGACGGCTCTAAATGATCCCCAGATAATCTTGACCGTAATTTGACAAAGCAGAAGGCACAAGAGATTAGACGTGGGAAATTTCGAATTTCATTTGCTTTGCCTTATTGGTGGGGCATCCTCACTAATTAAGCCTCGAGTCTTCGAAGATGGCATAATTGGACCGTCCCCAAACAGTAAAGCGATCCAATTGTCAATAATCTGAAATTTAAGAATCCGAGTGGGAATCAACGTGCAATTTGTTGGGTGCTCATCATGTAGCTTATAGCTTAGGAAAACAAAATCTTGTGTTAGTGACAGTATCACGGACACGAGGCTCTTTCCCATGAGACAAAGAAGACAACTAACAGCGACTTCAAGCTATGATATATCCACATGCAACCATTGTCCCATGAGAATGACATAATGACCCTGGCTTTTAAGTTTTTAACATTATTATTTCGGGGATACATTTGTCTTTTCATTCGGTAACGACGCATGATGCATGATTAATTGAAAATGCGGAGAGCTAGCAAGCCAGCTAAACCAAGGGGAAGGCTCGAAAAGTGGCGAAGAATTAGCCTACTTGTTATTTTCACAGGATTAAATTAACTTGAAAAAATTTCTCTTTGTTTGGGTTGTTTGATTCATTGATGACTTATAGATAATTAGATATGTTTAATAATGGTCAGCTTGTAATAGAATAAACATTATTGTGCAGGGCTCTGATGCATTAAGAATATCTTGATCGATCTCTGTCGGAATTATGAGGAAATCCAATATATATATATCTTGTCTTGTTAATGAGCTCGCTCGAGAAAGCTGGATTTGTAATATAAATATGCAAATAATCGGTCAACAACACACTATTCTGTTCACACTGATCGTATGCTAATATATTGAAACAAACTATGCATCTCTAATACACTATTCTGCTCGCGTTCAGAAAAGACATTTTCTCGGTAAAAAAGTTTCCTTGTAGTAGTTGAAATTTTATTCATATATATTTCGATTTTACATTTGGCCTCGTAATTAATTTTTACGTAAGTTTCTTATAGCCTACCGTAAAATACATTTTTTTTTAATTTCACTGTTGGCCCCTCCTTAATTTTAGTGATACAATATTACAACTTTAATTTTTGTTTTTCCCTTTATGTCCCCGCCGAACCAAAATCATGTTTCTGCCATAAATAATGAATTAGCAGCATTGATAATTTTTGCACCGCATATAAAAGTAACAAAGCCTTTAAAATGAGAATTTTATTGGTTTCAGACTTGATGACGAATTTAGGTTTCTAACCGTTTTATGCACAAAAGCCATAAAATAGCTCCCGTATTTATTCATATTGACAAAAAAGGGGGGGAAAAAAAAAGAACCTGAGTTTTATTAATTAACTGCTGGTTTAAGAAACTTCGAAAACTGAAATAGCAACTTGATCCAAGTTTATTACAAAATGATGGAAGTTTCCAAAAATTTGTTGAAAATAGGGAAACATTATTTTTAGGACAGCAAAAGAATAAATTTTTTCAATCATGTGATTTATTTGTCACATATCTTAAAGAAAATTTTGAACCTAATTGTAGTGGTTGATTGTCTTTCTATCTTAAAGCAACAAACCTCTGCCAAAGAACCTTTCAAAGATCTATTCAGATTGCACTCAAATCCTCAATCAATTTGAAACTTCAATGTTGTTCACAGAACTAAACTTTAGATGACTGGAGATTAAAACAGAAGACTAATACGATCTTGAAGCAAAATACACTCACACACATAACAGAAATTAACGTGGTTCGATTGTGTATAAATACACAATCTACATTCACGGGAAAAGCCTCAAAAAAAGTTTTATTAATGAATCAAGATGAAAATTATAGAGCTAGCACCGAGCACATTACAAGGAACAAGACAATTCTTCTTTCCTCTATAGAACTCTCTTGAAAGCTCTCTTTTCTTTCATACAATCTGCTTTAGTCATCCGCCTTTTATACTCCTGATATCAAAACCCAGATTGCACCAGTTCATGACATGTGTGTAACGGATTTAATCGAATTGATTCTCAGTTTACTTGGTTAGTCATGTGAGTTACCTAAACCTTCCCAAAACGGCTGAAACTGATGTCGTTTGGTGAAGCTAGAGTTATCAAGTGTGCATCCCGTGAATTGTATGTGCAAACACTTACTCAAAATGCAGCCGTATCAGAGGCATGAGTTTTGAATTCATTGCAATCTCGTCCACACTAATGTAATTGGTAAATTTTATGAGAGGATAATTAGGATCAAGATAGTTTAGGTGGTAAAATTTTTTTGAGTGGAAAAAAGAGATATGAAGTTTGAATCCCATTCACATAAGTGGAGAGGGAGCATATTAACGTTAGGCAATACATATGTATATGGAAATCAATGAACTTAATTCATATTCAAAAACAAAGTCATGAGTTTTAGCCTCAAGCACATATATTTAACTTAGCCCATGATTTATCCTTAATTGATCGTGTGATAATCTTAGTAACTTACTCCATTTGAGTATAGTCTCCCCATGTTTTGATGGAAAAAAAAAAATGAAACCAATCAGATTCCGAATTTCTAATTTGATTCACACTTTTTGGGTGGGAAGTGCAGCCTACGGACACGGTTCATGAATCATGGCCATGTGGAGAAGAACCGATCGAGACTATACAACTAATTAGCGCCCTCCAAGAATTGAACAGTAAACAGAAAACGCAAGAGAGATCGATCTGAACTCCCAAAAGATCGACGTTATTAAATAAATAAACATCACGTACGTATTCATGTTGTTCTACATATGTATTGATATTTATTGGTGATAATTACGAAAGTTAAAGCTTGCACTACAGACCAGTGGGTGCATATATCCACGGTGCCACCAGAGAATCCAATATATAATTGCTTACACTCGCCTTTTCCTTTCAGATATCGATCATCTTTTCAAAAGATGAAAATATATGACTTTCTGGGAAGCCAAAACAGACTTGTATTTCTTGGTTCGAGCGGATCGATTTAATTCCAAGATCCTGAATCACACATATAAGGCATGCGCACCGCCAGCTAGCCCGCGTGGCTTTCATCATTCCAATATCTTGAACTTCAATTCAATTAATTAGTAGACGTTCTACGACTAAAGGGGTATATGCTTTTTGACCATGTGTAACACGTGTTTATTGCTGTATTTATTGATATATGGACATGGTTATGTCAAGTAATGATTAGTGATCTCAATCTTTAAGGTCAAGTCACCAATTATAGATGAATTTTAAAAAAAAAAGGTAGAGAAAGGGATTGAAGTCGCAAATTGGGGTCATCCTCCTGTGCAGCTGTGTGACATACAGCCTGCTTTGACGACTTACGACTTGGACAACCGGTTGTCCATTATTATTATTATGCTGACAAAAATTTAAAAAAGATTAAAATGAAAAGAAATTTTAAATAAATAACATAAAAAATGTTGAATGATACAAAATATTTAATAAATTTTAGAAAAATTATCCACCGATCACCTAATTTTTTCTACTTTTTCAAAAATACATAATTTTTTTTTTGCCTAAATTACACCTAAAGTTATAATTTTTGTCACTTTTCCACTTCCGTCTGTTGACCGTTAAGATTCCGTTAGTTTTTTAAATAAATGACGATTTTACCCCTCAAATGTAAAATTACAATTTCATCATATAGCATTAATTTTGGGGGGTAAAACCGTCATTTTGTTAAAAAAAATAACGGAATCTTAACGGTCAACAGACGGAAGTGGAAAAATGTAAAGAATTGTAACTTCAGGTGTAATTCAAGCAAAAAAAAAAAAAAGAAATTGTGTATTTTTAAACAAATCCGAAACATTAGGTGGTCGGTGGATAATTTTCCTAAATTTTATTTTAAAATAGAAAAATGAATTTAAAAAAACTATAAAATAATCATATTCCTACACTTTTGATTAAATGCCAATATGTTGGATGGTTGTTCTAAATTGGTTTCATCGATCTTTAGTTTTTACTAAAATTTTCTCAATTTTTATTTTAAAATTTCAACTTTCATGTTTCTATTTTTCACATCAGATTCCAACATTGTATAAGTATCTAGTTTTAGTTAAACTTTCTTATACATGGGTTCTTAAAGTTCTAACTAATTAGTCACTAGTTTTGGATTCCATATTCCTATTTTTTATTTTTTTTCAAGATTCTAATATTATAGATAATTCTCTAGTCTTAGTTAAGCTTTCTCATATTTAGTTCTAAAGTTTCAACTAATTTAACCACCATATTTGAATTTTATGTTTCTGATTTATTCATCAAATTCCAACATCATAGAAAAGTTTCTAATTATATTTATTATGAAATGTTAAAAATAATTTAATTAATTTATAGTCAATTTTATCAACTTATATTTAAATATAATTCTCATTAGCATAGAGGTCACATATTTGAAGTATATTTTCATGTTAAAAAAAAATATTTCGCGTAACATAGAGGGGGTCTTTGGTGGTTTTCTAGTTCAAATTTATTTGTTTGATATTTTCTCAAAATTAGGGTAGCTGAATGATAATAACCTTTAACATTTGCCTATTTAAACCATTGTTTATTAGTAATTAAAATGGAGTGAAATTGGAATGGGTTAAAATCGGAATGAGGAATGAGAATAAAAATAAATTGTTTACTTTAGCTATGAGAATCAAAATTGAAGTGAATTGTATCGTTATTTATGTGTTAACTTTATCTTAGAATCAAAATAGATAGTTGCAAGTACTAAACTGACCTTAGTTGTTGTTAATAATAATAATAATAACAATAGTAGTAGTAGTTTATAACCATTATATTAATAATAAATATTATTATTCTTTTTGTTATTATTATTATAGTTAATACTTATAATTATTCCTAATAATAATAATAACAATAACAACAACAACAATAACGATTATTATTGTTGTTGTTGTTATAGCAATACTATTATAATTGTTAATCATTATAATTAATATTAACAATAAAATTACTATAATAATAATAATAATAATAATAATAATAATAATAATAATAATAATAATAATAATAATAATAATAATAATAATAATAATAATAATAATAATAATAATAATAATAATAATATAAGGAAGGATAAAATGAAAATTTCAACATTTGATTGTTATTATAGCAATACTATTATAATTGTTAATCATTATAGTTAATATTAACAATAAAATTACTATAATAATAATAATATAATTTTATTATTAATAATTATAATGGAATTACTATTATAATAATGACAATTATTATTATTATTATTATTATTATTATTATTATTATTTTTGTTGTTGTTGTTACAATTAATACTTATTATTATTCCCAATAATAATAATAATAATAATAATAATAATAATAATAATAATAATAATAATAATAATAATATAAAGAAGGATAAAATGGAAATTTCAACATTTGAAGGGGATAATATGGTCACTTTAGAGAATGAAAATCTCATTCTCACCTCTTCTATCAGAATGAGAATTCTAATAATTATTCTTAATTTTAGGTGGAGTCTACCACTTTAATTTTGATTCCACCTTTTATTTAAGTGAGTAAACACATAATTTATTCTCACTCCTTAATTCCCATTCCCAATAAGTAAATACATCATTAAGGCATTGAGGGATGAGCGAGATGGGTGTTCCCTATAAAAGGAGTTTCTAACCTTTCTCTTTTATGTGACACGGCATTCTATCATAGACCTCATAAATATCGACAATGGTTAACACTTGAGATTTAATTATCCTTATATTTTTGTTAAATAATTATTAATTACATCTTTTTGTGGATAAAAAAAAAAGCTAAGCTTAAAACGGAATCCAAATTATTCATATCAATCATATATATTTTCTTATTCTAATTAATCTCAGAAGTTGAACGAAGATGTGCTAGCCTTCCAAAAACTTATTTCAACAGGTTTATCTAAAATGATTTGAGACCCAATGGATGGTAAGATAAATAAATAAAAAATAAATCTTTGAGAATAAATTGATAGAATACTGAACTAAAATATGTCCCATCGAAATGAATATATAGTATGTTAATATTTTTGGACTAAAAATAGAATGAGCTCAACTCAATCCTTAATAAATATGGTCTCAAAAAGGTAAAGAAGAAATTGACAAAAATCTTTAAGAAACATCTTCTAGATTCCAATGTTCCTTATAATAAACTACTTAGGGTAAGCCTTTTATGTTCCAAGATTTTAAGATCACCTCTTAAGTTTGTAGATCTTAAGATAAATTATTTAGGATAAACCTCTTGGTTCTAAAGTTTTTAGATACTTAGGATTTTAGGACAAATAACCTGAGATAAAAATATCTACTTCGAACCAAGCAGAAGGGTGCCACATTCTCACTAAAATAAGAGGATGAAAACACTTTCTCTCCAGACTCAAAGACAAGGTTGAATGTCCAAATGTCACTTACTATGGGTACAAAAAGACAAATTTCTACAGCATGAGAACAATGAACTTGTCATCAAAATAACCAAGTTTCAAATTGAATCAAAGATACTTATAAACCCTACATTCTTGTTCAAAAGTAAGAAAAAAAATATATACTTAAGAAGAGAAATGATGAAATTCTCTCTAAACTCTTTCTCTAAATTTTTTTAGTTTAAACTTTAATTCTTTAAAAATCGGATGACTGACTTGTCCCTGAAAGTTTTTCGCGAGCGCAGCTGGCCCTCTGACTTTCTTCTTATTTTTGCTGAACGTTAAAGACAAACCATAATTGAGGTAAATGCTCTCACTATTTTTACCCTCTTTCACCAAATTAAGCACCCAATCAATTGATTAATCATTAATAAGTAGAAATCAACATTGCTCGTATTGTTATTTTCGCTTTATACATGAAACAAGGCGGATTGATGACTAAATATTAATATATAATCAGTGTCCAGCAGCGAACTAATTGGCAACTTGTTACGACCTTTTATGATTGTCGATAATTGGCCATTAATTCAAAAGTAGAAATGGACTGATATACCGCGGTGAACAAAGATTGACGAATAAAAGAGAATTGGGCTTTAGTGCGTAAGGACTCACTCTCCCTTAATTAAGTATGATTGAATGAAGTTAGTTGCAGTATTTTTTTCTTGAGAAATGCGGGTAGAGCAAATAATCTTCTAATATTTAAGAGGGTAGATAATCTAAATAGATGCTTCATAAAATTTAATATATTTAAAGTTATTGTCCCAGAATATAATTATCTGTTGAAATAATAGTTATAAATATCTGAAATTGTCAACTGAAATAGAGTTGTAAACATTTGAAATTGTCTGTTAGTTATATGATTATATTATCCGTATTAAAAAAAAAAAAGGAGAGCTGGGTTGGGCAAGACTGCAAGAGACCCTTAATTGTTTGGAAATCAAAGATTCAAAACCTAGCCACTGCATCTACTTCACTGTTCGCAGTCCCATAGAGCATAAACCGCATTTTATTAAAGGAAATTATGAGTACTGTGAACTGCTGTTATGTACATAATTTTCACCTACATCATTCGATAAAAATAACCCCACCTTACCACATCAATTAAAATACTTATTAAGTATTCTAACTAAGAATAGTATTATTGACAGAAGATATGGATTTTATTGAGAATAACGAAGAATATATGTTGGATTGGCCCTCACGCTTGTTGTATTATAGACAAATTGTTCACTTAGGGGATTAGGAAATTAGAATGGGGAATTATATTGAATGATGGTGTTCTTAGCCAGAAATCTCATTTATATCCATTCGATTTTTATAATTCTTGATATAATAACAATAATAAAGTTTTTGTTTTATTTTTAAATATGTCCAAAGTTCAACTCTAATTTGTTTAATATTAATTTTATAGAATGATTAAACTATATATTTATTGAATAAATTGAAATCACTAGCTAGGGGGTTAAAATATTATTATTGCTTTTAACTCATTATAAAAAAAATATTATGGTTTCGTGTAATTAGAAAAAAAATTGATCATTTTGATTACAGCCTAATCTGATTGCAAACTATCTGGATTACAGGTATGTGTGTACCTTTCTAATACGATGGGTGCGTAAAACCTCATTCTAGACTTGTAGCTGTAGGGCTGTAGACTCGCAGCATTCATCAAATTATAATTTGCTAGAAAGTTATTGTGTGGAAAGCTCATTGACTGATGGAATGTAGTAGGATCACCAATTTTGGCTTGAAGGACATGATTTTATTGACTTACCGTATATGCCATTTTATCTACATTATTGGTTTGACTTTCCTCATGTTTATTGCATTTGGAAGACATCATCAATATAATGAGCTCTCCATTTCAAAGAGGGAATTAGTGAAAGCTTGGAGAATCTCTTCTTTTTGGCCTGGTGACAATATCTTTTATATTGACCAATGGTCTGCTCTAAACTCTAGTGATACAAAATTATTAAACATGAATTATGGTTGAAGCCATGTTGATGTTGGAACATTTAAGCACTATTTAGATAACGCGGATGAGCAATAATTGAGTTAGCAGAAAATGTGCAATATGGCCCCATTTTAATTTGTCAGAACAGTACTGTTGTCTGCATCGCGAAATATTATCTGCTCATAGTTTTGATTAAAAAAAAAAATCATCTGATTATTATTGAGCTACATGAACATTGAACATGTTTCTATTTTTGACATAGCTATATAGGACGGAGGCCCACGATAAACAGTGTCATTGAAACGAAACCAGAAAGACTAATGATGGGAATCGGGTATGGAACGGGTTTTTGTGGGGGAGGTCATTTGAGTAGGATCTAAAGATTGAGAGATAACGAATGGTGTTGATAGCGATTCCATTGTTCCTGTATGGTGAAAAGGAGTTGAAATCGAAGCATTTTTTTTTCCACACAGAAATTGGCATGGAATTTATGGTGCAAAAATTAGTGGATCTTATTGATTGTAGCCTTGTAGGTCAAGAGCTCGGAACGATGTCATATACAGAAGCTCATGCCTCATACCACTAAACTTTAATATTATATATTTTAGTCCAATAATGGTGGTTGTCAACGAGTTTACTGTGATATTTATTCTCTAATACCCCGCCACGCGCTTATATATATTTAGCTCTGTAACTATCCTTAACATACCTGAGAATAAACAGCTTTTGTGTTTCACTAGTGCATGAGTTGATGCCGATGCGATATAAAAGTTCGTCAGAGTTAACTCATTCTTAAAAATTAGTTTATCGATGACGGTTTTAAACTTACATATTTAGCCTAGGAACCGTTCTCAGCAAATTTAAGATTATTATGTCGTGTTAGAGATTTCAAAAACAAACTTTGTATGAACATTTCCCAGACTTTTTCTGAGTGGTTTCAAATATATAATTAATTATGAAGATGGGCTGACTTTGCTGTCGAATCAGCAAGTAGCATCGATCCACCGCTTTTTCTGATAAGAACTGTTTTGTTATTTGGTAATAAATTTTTCATTGTATGCACAACTTCTGTATTAACGCACAATGGTGTGTTACAGAATATTTGTGATTTATAAGGACTCTGTTGTTGTTGTTTATAATAAAAAATTTATTTTAGGGTGTCTTTAGAATTAAGGTGCTGTAGTTTTTAAGTTACAACTGTTAAGATGTAATTATAAAATAAAAGTTAGTAATATGTAGTAAATAAAATTTTTGACAAAATTATTAAAGATATAATAGATTTTTTATCATACAAGTAAAAAATCATATCGGTATAGCTTGCCAGTTACGATAACTAATGTTCACAAAATACTTTATTGTTGAAGCTTTTAAGTTACAACTACCCAACTTCAATCCTAAACACATCTTTAGTAATAATGAATAACTGTTGTCACTTGGAGTAATGTAGTTTAAGTCTTATGTAAGAACTAGAAAACAAAAAGATTAGGTTGCTTTAATGTTGGAATGTAGTGTTAGATGCCAATTTCAGTGTGGTGAGCAATGTTCGGCTTCAATGATGTATATAGTAGTGGAGTTGGAGAGGTCGGTCACGCTTGGGCCCTCGATTTTGTCATTTCTTTCTCTTCATTTGATCTCCCAATTGCTTCATGCATGCACATATATTGTTGCATATATTTTTCAACTTGCCAAAAATATACGAATGATTGAAGTTAGAATTTCTTTTGAAGATATCAATTGCCGCACCGTCCTCCATCACGACATATTCAGTATAAAATTCAAAATGATAAAACTTAAAGTCAGACACACACATACACATATGCGCGCACACAGCACATAAAAAGCATCTGAAAAGCTGAAAACAAACTATGAAAAAGTGAAAGAAACAAGCACTAGTTCAAGGATCATACCCTTCAGTCTCCACATGGCGATGGACCTCTCTCTTTTTCTTCCCATCACATGTTGTGTAGACTGTAGACTGTGCAAGCAGAAATCCATCCCCTTCACCAATCTCTTTGCAAGAGCAGGATGCCTACATTCTTTGTCCCTCTCCAGAAGCTCTTTTGCTTCAAAACTTTTCAGCTTTAATTTTATTGTTATATCTGTCTTACTTAACACAGTGTTAGATTCCAGCTGACACACCAGTTGTGGCCTGTGGGTTATATATGGCATTACTGCTATTTTTTGTGTTCGTAAGTGTTTCAATATATATTGTGAAGGTACTGAGCAGTGGTCCAATTCGTCAAACTTTGCTAGATGGAAATTTTAGAGGGGCATTGATTCCACCAATTCCATCACCTCCCCATGCCTCACTTTATTAATGGAATCATGTAGACCCTACCTCAACTGTGTACCTGATCATCACTTGTAAGAGAGAATGATCGGCATGGTAAATACTTATGTAGTCTCTATAAGTGTTTGTAGTCTCTATAAGTGTTTGTTTAGTTTTTGTATATTGAAAAATAACTTAAGAGGTTCCTACTGTTAAATATATTACACTCACGTCCTTGTTTTTTCTTTTCTTTTATAGTTATATCCCTACAAAAATATTTTTTGAGATATTTATTAATTTATCTATAATAAAAATTTAATTATTAATTTAACCTTAAAGTAAAGTAAAAGTAAAAGCAATTTTTTTATCATTTTTCTTTTAAGATTAATTTTGTAAATTATTTTTAAAATAATTATTAGTAAGATTATAATTACAAAGATTAAACATTGTTTTAAGTTAGCTAGCATTAATTTATTAAAAAATTGGAATACTATTGTAAGCTATAAAAAATACTAGTTCATTCAAATTAATAGTTATTGGTTAATGTAATAACAAAGAAGTATGTGTTAATTTGCTAATTAACCTATTTTATAGATAGATTAATTAATGTCACTAAAATTGTAACAAGGGTATTATTGTAAAAAAAATAATAATAAGAGTAAGAGTGTCATATATTCAATAACAAAGGTGTTTTGAGATGATTTTTTAAAATATATAGATTAAACAGAGTACTTAACTTAAAATGTAGGGATTAATAGAATATTTTACCCTTTCAATGGTCCCAATTTTATGTCTACTTCAATGAATTCATAGGCATCTTCCACCCATTTGTTCTTGTATTTAATTTTCTCTTCTCTAGTTAAAATGATAAAATCTCTTGTATAAAAATATTAAATTTAAGTTTCAAACCTTACTCATATAATTAGGTAGGAAATTAGAATTACAGAAATTGATTTTATACCAAAATTGATTTTCTTTTAGAATTATAAAAATTGTACTTATTTTTAAATTTTGTTTGTTTTCATTATAAATTTTAGAAAAAAAAAATAAGTTTCTGTTATGAAAATTAACAGGAACTAATTAAAAATTCAAGTAATATTCAAGTAAACAATATTGATTAGATGAAGAATAAGAGCTGGGAATAATATAAACCAAAGGGAGAGAGCTTTGTAATTTTATTTTGTTAGTATGAATTCGGTATTACCGACTTATCATTAAATATTTGTGGTAGTTGACAATCAATAGAAACTCAACAGGTGTCAAGTATGCATGCACGCAGCTAATTAACTGACAGCACCCATCCTTTGGAAATTAATCAATCTATAGAGAGTAGGCCACGGCTATTCTTTGTACTCTGCTGGAGCTAATGGGGATAGGCCAATCGCTGGGCGCGATAGCAAAGTCTCCTTATTATCATGTCCTTACCGAAGCCAGAGAAGTGGATGGACACTAGCTGTCATAACAGTTTCATATTTCCCTTTGCATCTGTTTAATGTTTTTTATACGAGGGGTAATATCGTCTTTTTGTTACAAAATGGGGGTGCACTCTCGAAATTGTATGGGGCAGGACAGCATAGCCCTTTTAGTAGTTAGTCGTAGCCCCTTTCTTGTGTTTACCACTAAAGGGCCCAAAATTGTCGGGGAAAGAATGTTCTCTTTAGTTTGTCGAGTAGCTTTACTTTTGCGTCTTTCAAAATTGTGTTTTCCTTTTAAGTGGAATATTCTGTTTGCTTTTATTTATTTTTTGGTCTGGTTGCTCAAATGTTTTAGAGTACTAATAGTTAAACACTATAAAAAAAAATAAAAAATGATACTGTTCATATTGTAGTATTATTATAGTACATGAAACGATAGCATTATTCATATTATAATACTGTCGTTTGGGTTTATCATGGTGTTTAATTTGTTGGTGATCAAATATCATTTTTCAATGTTTAAAGATAAAAAACAACGTAAAATTAAAAGTTCTGATCTTTAGATATTACCTTCTCAGCTACCAAACATCTGTGGCCGTTATTTTCATTGCATGTGTTTAGCTAGCAAGTAACTTAGACAACTTGGACAAGGGATCAAATCCTAAGGAATGGTGCCGCTTACCGATCGACTTCCGTTGTTATGGACATTCTTCATAGAAATTTCAATTTACATGGAATATAACAATTGATACTATCCCAAAATTGAAATTAGTAAAGTAAAAGGTAAACTTAATTTATTAGGGTCATCACCATATTATTTCCTAACGAATGTTTGTTATCAGTCACTGTCTTCATATGTTGCAACTATAGGTTAATACATAGTAATGAGTATCGTTGATGCAGAAATCTGGTTAAGTCTGTGATGACAACCAAATTACCCCATCGACACTTAAAGTATTTCTAATGGGAATCGCTCAATATTGCCTTAACGGAGTGGATATTGTTGGCTGTGCTTGATCTCGTTCAATTATCTCCTACAATCACAAAAAATTGTTAGGGAGCGCCAGATGTTTTTCCGACGAAAACTCTCTGACGCTCAAGTCAGTAATTAGGTATTGTGGGAAAAACTTAGTTTAGTCTTTTCTCCACTTAGATTCCCTTTTTTTTTTTAGTTAAGTTTTTTATGCTTTTTTAGAGGATAATTCTTCTTTTAGAAAAAACCCCTTTCTCTGGATTCACTCGAATTTTTATAGACACCTGAGATTATTGTGTCTTATTCAATATGCGATCATTTCTGGATTGAATGCACTACTTAAATCATGAGTTAATGACATGGGCGAACCCAATCCCCTCCTCAAATCCTTTCTAATTATTAAGTTCCAATACTAATATATTAAGTATTTTGGGCTTTTCTAAAAAAAAAAAAAAGGGTTTTTTGGGCTTTTAGATTAAAGGCATTTAAATGTTAAGACTTTTGAATTTAATCAAATTATAATTTAAAATTAACTTACAAAACTCACCGTTTTATATTAATAATAAAAAAAATTAAAGGAATAAAAGAAACAAATCCCAAAATGATGAACTTGTGAACCACTAAATTACAATTAGACTTGCCGACCGCCATTGCAGATGTCTCCATTTCTACTGCCAGTTTGCACTAGCTCATTGTTGTCCGCCGTCGTTATCGCTAAGGCTTTCATGAGTTTCGACCCTTGCTAGACTAGCCATAGATTGAAACAGGTATTGTGCTTAAATGTTGTTTTTAAGTTTGAATTGATGATTTTGGCCGAATGTAGAGTTAATGTTCTGCATCTCTATAACTCTTTTCATCGATTCTTATTCTGATAACCATATACAAAATTCCAAAAGTAAATGTTCATTGTTAAAAGTGAGCAATTCTTTAACATTAAAAATTCAAATGGAAAGTGATGGGATAATGGGTCCTCTGTGAAATGTGAAAGTGGCTTATAATTTAATATGTAAAAGGAATCACTTTTTTAATGCAAATAAATGAACAAGTGAAAAGATAACATTTGCAATGGTCTCATATTCTATCATTCACGTGAGCCCCATTAAATGTATTTTAAAATAATATTTTTGTAATATTGAATTTGTATTGCTGTGGAATTTTGGTAGGATTTAGCCTTATTGTTGAATTTAAGCTAATAATAGTTTTATTTGATTTGAAACAGATAAGTAAAAAATTTTTAAAAAGAAACCAAGAATCTCATCTCCTCTAGAGGGACCAAGTAATGGTTCATATGAAGTCAATTTACAAAATTTGCCTACTAACCCTAGCTTACAACCTTGTATTGATAGTTATAATTGTAATATTTGAGATCAAGTTCGAAGAGAATACTTATAAAGGGGTCTTTTTCAACCTAAAGGGTATAATTTTAAATTTGAGAAATTTGGAAATCAACAACGACGATTTGTTTCAGATTGGTTCAAAAAATTTGGTTCTTGGTTGGAATATAGTATAAAAGAAGAGTCTGCATATTGCCTTTTTTGTTATCTTTTCAAAGAAGATAATGGTGATCAAGCGGACGGTGATACTTTATTCGGAAAGGATTTAAAAATTGGAATAAGAAAGAAAAATTAAAGATTCATGAAAGAGGTGTCAATAGTGCCGATACCGAGCTAAGCAGAAATTTAAAAGGTTGATGAATCAGAAACAACATATTGCAACATTTTTTGAAAGGCAATATGAGAAAACTCAAAGTGAATATGAAACTCACTTGAATGTTGTTGTTGATTGTATTTGATTTTTTTGAAATCAAGGGCTAGCATTTCGTGGGCATGATGAGTCAGATGTTTCAAGCAACAGAGGGAATTTTCTTGCGCTTCTACGTTTCCTTGCTGATCATGATGAAGACATTAATGCTGTTACTTTAAGAAACATTCCTCTAAATCAGTAAATGACACCCCTAAAGATTCAAAAAGATATTGTAAGTTGTGCTGTAATTGAAACTACAAATGTTATTATTAGAGAGATAAATGATGCATTATTTTTTGTTCTAATTGATGAGTCTCGTGATATATCTATAAAAGAGTAAATGACTGTTGTAGTATGTTATGTGGATAAGAACAGATGTGTGGTTGAACGTTTTGTTGGCATTGAACATGTTTCTAGCACTACAGCTGCCTCACTTAAAGAGTCTCTTGATAATATGTTTTCAAGGCTTGGATTGAGTTTGTCAATGTTACGTGGGCAAGGTTATGATGGGGCAAGTAATATGCATGGTGAGTTAAAACTTTTCAAATACATTTCGAAAACATATTACTTGAAAAATACATCATATGATGGGGCAAGTAATATGCGTGGTGAATAATATGCATGGTGGGCAAGGTTATGATGGGGCAATTTTGACTTTTGATCGGTAAAACTTTTCAAATACATTTTAAAGAAGAATGAATCTGGTTATTATGTTCACTGTTTTGTGCATCAACTTCAATTGGCTCTTATTTCCGTGGCAAAAAAGCATAAAGAAGTGAACTTTTTGTTCAATTTAGTTTCAATGCTAGTTAATGTTGTTGGAGTGTTAGCTAAACGTCGTGACATTGTACATGAGAAACATGCCCTTGTAATTATTGAAGCATTGGGTAAAGGCGAGCTTTCAAGTGGACAACGTCTGAATCAAGAGATTACTTTAAAGCGTCCTGCTGATACATGTTGGTCTTCTCATTATCGCACATTAATGAGCATAATTTCTATGTTTCCATCTATGGTTGATGTGCTTGAGATAATTGAAGTTGAAGGAAATTCTGAACAAAGATTTCAAGCTAAAACACTATTGAAGTTGATGCAATAATTTGATTTCGTATTTTGTTTATTCTTGATGAAAAATATTATTGGCTATGCAAATGAGTTGTCACGAGCACTACAAAGGAAAGATCAATATATTTTGAATGCTGTAAAATTAGTTGAAGTCTATAAGCATAACCTTCTAAAGTTGAGAGATAGTGGATATGATTATTTATTTGGTTAAGTTACTACTTTTTGCAGCAAGCATGATATTGATGTTTTAGACATGGATGATTTGTTTTTAATTCCAGGGTGGTCACGCCGTAAAGCTCCATAGATCATAAATTTACATCGGTATCGAGTTGAGTTATTTTATGTTGTCTTAGACATGCAACTTCAAGAGTTAAATAATCATTTTAATGAGTCAAATACTAAGTTGTTTATTTGTTTGGCTTGTCTATGCCCAAATGATTTGTTTGTAGCTTTTGACAAGGAAAAATTACTACGACTTGTTGAGTTTTATCCTAAAGATTTTTCTATAATAGATCTTATAGCACTTGAGATGTAACTTGATGTTTATATTAAGGATTTGCGATCTAGTATAGAATTTTCAGGATTAAGAGGGATTGGTGAACTTGTAAGGACAATGGTTAAGACTAAAAAGGACAAGGTGTATTCGTTAGTTTACCTATTGGTTACATTAGCTTTAATTCTACCTGTGGCCACTGTCATTGTGGAGAGAGTATTTATATGAAGAATTGACTTCAAAACCAGATGTGTGATCAATGTGAAAGGCGTGAAAAGCTGGTTTGTTAAGATTGTAGTAGGTTTCCATTAGGTTTGTTTAAGACAAAGGAACTCAAATATTTGGTTTAACTTTTAAAATGTTGGCTGTATATTATATGTCGTGTTCACAATGTATTTTCTTTTCTCAGTGTGCCATTTGGAAATAGCAAAAGACACTGTCAATGTATCAAGACTATGGAATGGAGAATGAATTTAATTGATTTGACTCAGATACGTTCATATGTGGTGGATGGAATATATTGATCAGGCAGGAAAAATGAACCCAACAAAAGAAAAACAAATCCTGGATTTAGACAACTGATAAAAATGGAATGCTGCAGATCAAAAGTCAAAAATATATTTTTCCGACTTTTTTGACAAACACATTGTATTCTCTTTGGAAACTTGCGGGAACCATTAAGGGACGACTACAAATTACAACTTAGACCTACTTATGCGAGTTCGTATTGAAAAATGAAAAGAAAGATTCTTGCATGCGCTTAATGTCTTGGAAAAAGAAACAAATGGTTCAGACTTATGGTCGTCTAAACACCATATTTAGTTAATTTTAACGTGTGATCACATCATGCACGTGCATAAGACAGCAGGAATGTGTTAAGAAAGATGACTAGAAAAGGAAACCATATTTTGGGTGTTGAAGCTTTGTGCCCTGCTGCCTATGCCTCTCACAACTGACAAAATTACAGTTGTTTTGTCTTCCTCGGAAACAAGATTAATTTTCTTTAAACTTTCACACACAAGACAAGAATCTTGGATACCCCTGCTAGAGAAGCAGTTGATGCAAGTGCAGTTTCCTTAACAATTATGACCAAATCTCTTCAAGTTTCAAAAATCTGCTTATCGACTTTGCCTGATCTAAAGTGAAGGGTCTCTACATCTGTATTTTCGTATTCATTATACAGACATCTTGATGCTTAATTTTATTTCCTAAAACTTTCTGTGCCATTTAAGTTACATGATTCTCTATCAAGACTAGTTGCCCAGAAACTGACTGCTGTTGCCCCAATAGCTCATCTTCTAAAGACGCGGGATGCACAATCCACAACCAGCCATTCGCAACTTTTCTTATGGAAACTTGCAACTGATTATTTACAGCTATAAACCAAAACCATCTAACCTTTCCAAACACATGCACTCAGAGCCTCCACCGATGAAGAATCTCTGCAGCTTGTAATTTCAATAAAATGTTGCAAAAAAGCCTCCGTTAATGAGGTTGCTCCACACGTGGCCAACCTACATTCAGATTTTCCCCCTTATTATGGAAAATGCTATCAACATTCAAAGAAAGAGCACCGACACCAGAACCACCCTCTCATCGACATTCATTGCCACGCAAGTAAAATTTTGGCGCCACGCAAGTAATATAAACTCATCCTTAAGGAAAGAGACATCCCATCCACTCCCCTACTTCCTCCCCCAACTCCAAATTCCAATTACAAATTACCAAACCTTAAAGGAAAGGGGCAGCTGAAACAGAGGGCAATCCAGAAACATTCACGGCACTAGAATGGTTTTAGATGATAAAAGTAATTGAATAAATCTATCTGACATGTTTCCATTTTCACAGTTAATTTGGCAGCTGTTGATAGTTACCATCAGATTGTAACAAACATAATAAGAAAGAGACCAAAGCCTCCATTTCATCCAGAGACAACAAAACAAAATAAAATACAGACGGAGTATCCAAAACTGAAATCAAGATCCTTCTTATTTGATTCCATTTTCAACAGTTGCTCGATCTATGGGCACTGTTCTGGACTCCATCATGAGATTGTCCTTTCTGCAACAGCATACTGCTCCAAACATGAAGGAGAGGCAGTGCCCTGGTTGTTTTTATTGATGGTGAGAATCAACAGTGTTTTTGCAACACCTCCACGAAGTCGAACTGTATCTGACTACAACCCTAACCGTCCATTTTCTCTATCTTCCCCTTCTGATAAAACAAGCACAGTATACTCAGAATGAGCCAGAGATGGATGATGATGGTAGGCAAAAAGGTCCAGGCCACACTGTGATCCCGACCTCACAACTCAATTATTATTTCGAACAAGTGAATAAGCGTTGCCAAGTATAGGAAGTGTTTCCTTCTTGGGTTTCCGAGTAGTGCCATAGCTCCTCTTCATTCTTCGGAGAAATATCTCCACCAACAATCTTAAGTCATTTTAAAGAATGACATAAATAAAAACCTTCCTCCATACCCAGTTGAAACCATTGCTTATCCTTCTCAGCTGTAACAAGGGGTCGGCCAAAACATCCACGGTTGAGAAGTTCAGCTTGTTCGGCTTCCACAGCAAGATGCGCATTTACCCGGAGAGCATCGCATGAGCTTCTGACTGGACTAGAGAGAACTGTTGTAAATCTGAGTACGATTTTTGACATGGGATCCGCTAGAACTTTCGCTTCCGAAGCCTTTCCTCGGCATTTCCTGTCTTTGTACAAATTAACAACCAAACATTTAAGAATATGCATTTGGTTGAAGCTCGAGAAACCAGTCTAACCACTGGCTTACAATCTTCTTTATTGATTTGTTGTTTTTCGCGAGATTATATGCAAATCATATCCGAAAACTCTAAATTCTATTCCAGCTTACAAAAATGTTTTTCGGATTATGAACCAACGTCCCACAATCTTGAATAAATTCTACTTAACAATGCAGCTTCAACCAGCAGGTACATAACTGACAAATATAATTTCAAAAGTTTTACTTTTAGTTAGCTGAGGCATTTCTTCGACCATGCCCAGTGCGGATCGTATAAACATTAGACTGCTCAAAGAAACTTGAAATTCAATTGTCATATAGCTGGGGGTACTGATAAAAGTCTAATGATTTCAATCTTGATAACAAAGTGAATAAATTTTATTCCTAATAGAATGCCAGATGATTCTATCACGCTACTTCAAATCTGCTCTCTTAAGAAAAACGACATTTTTTCAGGCGAAGGAAATTGAATAAATTTAACGCTCAAGGAACAACACCCAGAGAAAAAGCAGCAAACCCGTTAGTACTTGATTAAATTTGACTTAATAATAAAACTGGATTAGAGGTCCAAAACAGTTTACTATATTCTTTGCTTCTGAGTCCAAACAGCTCCCAAGGGATGGCACAGTAACGCCTATTTTTAAGTCGATTAATCAAGTACTCCAATTCAAAACGGATATATTACTTTTTCTTTTGGTGATGTTGCTTCAGCGTTAGACTTCTTCAATTTTCTCATGTACAAAGGTATCATTTTTCTTAAGAAAGCATATTTGAAGCAGCACGATAGAATCATCAATCATTCTATTAAGAATAAAGTTTATTCATTTCATTATGAAGATTGAAATTATTGCACTTTCTACCGGCAGCCAAGTTATATGATATGTTATCCGAGAATGTTAAAGGGGGTGTGAAAGGCATTACCCAATCCAGATAACTGGCTTAATAAATTTAATTTTTTACATTCGGCCTTTTGTTTTTTCGAGCCCATTGTTTAACAAGGCTGCCCAAGATATTTGTGAAGATTGCAATTGATGCATAGTAAGCTGTGGCGCGCCCCACATGTGCAGCAATGATTGGCCAGGAGTGACCACGTGGGACACATTAGTTAATTTAAGTCCTCAAGATGTTGGGGTATCCAGTTGACCACTCGTGACTAGGTTATCAAATCTTTCATGCATAAAATTATACTATCAATATTAGGATTTCTCTTAGGGGGATCAAATATTTCAATTCACATTTTCATTTACTACAATTATCTTAATTGATTTAAATAATTTTATTTATTCAATCATTATTTTTATATTGGATATTTATAAAATTCCTCACTTGAAAAAGAAAAAAAGGAAAAAAAAAGGAAGAGAAACACTCCTATAATTGTGAAACTTTTGAAACATGTTTTGACCCGACCAAAGATATAAAATGCTTCAAGTAGCCATTTTCAAATCAAGTAACAACTTACACACAAGTTATTTCTTTGTAAAGGAACGAGATCTTTGCTTAATTTATAATTGTTTTTTACTTTATTAATTATCTAATTTATTTTGAATTAAAGGAAGAAACTTTTTTATATGAGTTTAGCCGCAAATTGTGGAAACCAAAGTCACACAAACCCAACCCAACAACTTTTCTCAATAGATCTTGTACGCATTCGCCAGTCGCCACATGTTAGAAATGGGATGTACCAAATGCCAATACATCATAGATTCTAGAAATCGACAGTTTGATTCTAAAATCACATCAAAAGTCAAAACTTTTTTCTTTAACTAAATGGGTTATTTTTCGCTAACCCCACATGTTTCAACAAATTTTACCACACACCTACTTGTTTCAACAATTATCTCTGTGCACCTATTTTGTTAAATTCAGCTATTTAGTGTAACCATTTTGACAATTATTTTGTGAAATGATGATTTTGTCCATAATTTGAATTTTAAATGATTAAATTACAAAAATGCCACTAGTCAGCATTAATATGCACGTTGAATTTAGAAATGTATTTGAAAAGTTTTGCAGATCGAAAGTCAAAATTGCCCACAAAGTACTTGCATATTAACGATAAGAACCTACCATTTTACACTTTAAAAAAAAATATTAATGCTTAAATAGTCTCATAACAGTAACTTGCTAATTTCAATTGCTTGCCCAAATGTTCACAACAATAACAAGAGAAAACCATTTAGCCTCACACATGTTAAATAAATTCATAATGCATGTAGTTAGCATTCACAAATTCACTCACTGTATGTCTAACATCAATTCATAATTGAAGATTTCATCATTCTTCAATTGGTTCTCAACTCAATCATCTATTATAATCAAGAAATTAAAAATTAGTGTCAAATAAAGGCTACTTCAGTGAATACATCTAACAGTCATGGCAAACCCCAAGCATCAAGCACAAATTAAAGTCCCTTTCTATCAAGCAGCTGTAGTGTCCCACATATTAAAGACATAAATGGTGGCATTATAAAGTTCTACAACAAGAGATGTTACTGTGGGTATAGGGGAATAATCAAAATTCACAAACTACAGATAATCCACACAAGTTATTTTATAATTGCAAAATAGGCAGATGTAAATTTTTCTAATGGTGGTCACCAACTAATAATGAAGCTAATGAGATTATTGCAAGACGAGATTTATTTATAGGAACAAATGATGATGACAATGACATGGACACAACACAAGTGCTAAGAGATGAAATACATAATAGATTTGATACTCTAGAAAGTATAATGAAGGCAATAAAGAAATTTGTGAATGTGATTATCATCCTTTTTACTTCTTATATTGTTCATCACCATATGCAATATTTAGAAAATAGATGCTTATAATTGACATGTAATATCAATTATTGGATTTCATATCACCACTATTATTGTAATTCATACATTTTGTAACATATGACTTGTAATATGATGCATTTACTTCATATCACCACCAATATATGAATGCATTTTGTAACACTTGATATTTGAAATATATAATTAATCATTGATAGTATCAATAATAGTTTGGAAACAATATCAATTGTTACAAATTCTTCACAAAAAAGCAAAAAACTATCGTTGTTATATTTGTTTAGCCTATGATTTTCCTATACCTAACAACTTTCAAAATACCACAAACTTTAAATACACCTATGTATAGTATCTTTGCAATCAAACTTATTGACCATGGATAAAAAAAGCATCAAAATAGTATAAAATACATGAAGACTATTCTATTGACTAGTCCAATTAGAGTCTGTTGTGGTATTGTGGAAAGTGTAATCAAATGTCATATATACTTCCACTATTTACCTTACTAAATGCTGCCAATGATGTCAATACAATTAACTTATAACGACATAAAAAATTAACAATAATTGATATTAACTTCTTGTTTAGATTTTATAGATAAATAATGTTAAGATTCTTGAAAAAATATAATGTAAATAATATACCCTCCATGGTGGGAAAACACCTTATCCAATGCCTTTATTTGTCCATTACCAGCAACCATACCATTTCCTCTTACTTTGATATTACTTTCTTGCATAATTCTTCTTCTTGAACTCCAATTCAGTTAGCATGTAACTTAGGTCTTTTGACTTTAGAACTTGAAGCCCTAAAGCTGTAATGTAGCTTAACATTGTGACCAAAATTTTGAGACATTATTGGCAACTGCTAATTCATTGGCGGATTGGTCACTACAGCATTTTGACTTTGAAGTGAAATAGTCACTCTTATAGTTGTTAGATTGTAATGGCCTTAAGATGTCTTCCTTTACAGTGGTCTTGCAAGTTAAGCAATGATAAAAGTAACTATAGAATTATATTACTTCTATAGGAATATTCACACTTGGTACTATAAAACCAACCAAACAAAAATCAAACATATACTGATATAATACAAAAAATTAGAACTCATACGAGAAAATATAACTCTGCATTTTGATTTAAAGCTAGTTATTCTGTTACCTATTTTAATTTCAATTTCTTTTATAGTTGCCTTTTTATAAGCTTTGAGGTTATTCTGGTTCACAAGGAAAAAAAAAAGAATTAATTACACTAGCATGATAACAATTTTAGCATATATGAAACTAGAAAAATATAAGTTTAATCCTTATTTCAACTGGAAGTGTTCTGTCTTCCTATTGGCATTGTCAGGATTAACTGGCAAGCTCTCTTATTGTGACCAAACTCATGACAACATTTGTATTGTATCTTGTATCTTTTTTCCTCAGGCTTTTTTCTTCAATTTAATTTTAGCTTTCCAGGCTGTTTCTTTACCAAAAGAGGTAAAATTTCATCATTAAGTACTGTTAACCAATTAACTTTGTTTGAAATTAGCTGGATAATTCCAGCATAAGATTTCAGGTAAGTTTTTCTTTTGAAACACTAGTTTACAAAGTGTTCTTGGTCTTTCCTACTATATACTATACAAGGCATTACATGTACACAAAAGTACCCACTCCCATCCCAGAAACCATAGTCACATGAATGATGTTAAGGATATGAAATATATGGCTGCCCTTGGTATTTGGCAATGATGGTGGTTATGATTATAAAATGGGTGCTTAGTCAATAACCACTTATTCTTGTCTTTCGTGCATTGAAATTCTATCATAGAGAAAAAAAGACAGTGATTTAGATAAATTGAAGGACTATTGCTGATCAAAAGAGGTATGAAGTCTTTGGTGGGATATTAGTGATTTTTCGAAGGTGTTTATAAAGTTTTCATATAAGACTGCATTAGATTGAATAGGATTTGGTTGGGCATACTTACTACTATCTTGCTGATAAAAAGTGACAGTGGCCATGAATTAAGTGTTATAATTATTAGGTTCTTCAAGTTTGGGGGGTTTTATAAGACAACATTGTTGTTGGTATGGGTGAGGTGGTACAAGTTTCAATAAGATATCATTGGTTTGGGTTTCACCAACAGAAACATTGAGGTTAATAGTTATCGGATTTTTTAGTGAAGTATTTTTTGTTATGGAATTAGTATACAGTTGTTGGAAAAATAACTTTTTAGCTAATGAGTTAGCTGGCATTAACATAATCTCTAGGTCAAGATGAATTTTATACAAGCAATAGTGGTTGTACAGGGGCCATATTGAAAAAAGATCACCATCACCATGTATGTTAGTGCAATCATTATCCCATGGTTGTATTAGAGTGTGCTTGAATCTTTCATCAAAGCTTAACTTCCTTTGAAACACCGTTTGCATAATTCTATTGACAAGAATAATCGTGTTCATTTTTTCTGGATCAATTATTCCTATATTGTGTGCCATTCCCATGAATTTTATGAATATAGTCATTGGTTCATCATCGTCCGTAGCCATCTGCAGTTTAAAAGTAACATAATGTAAGACTAACCAATTATACACAAAATTGAGCACCATAGGGAGGGAATAAAAGCTTTATTAGTATTAAAATTTGTTTAATAATGGGCAAAAAATTGATTATTATGTTGGATAAGAGGGCACAAAAGCTATATATGATATATAGAAGTGAAAATTCATAGAATCTAATGTTAATAATACCAAAAAGAATCATTCACATGCCATAATAATTGACAATTTTCCTTAATCAAAATTTCAATTCAAAAAGTGAATTAAATTAAAAGACAACTCAATGGAGATGAACTTTATGTTCTATGATTAATGAGTTAGAGTTGCAAGCATAGGATAATAGCCAAAGATGCATTTACATACAAATGGAGTACTGATTTAAGTAAATGGAGATGAACTTTTTGTACACTATTGATTTAAATTACCAAATAGAACATTGAACAATTTGAAGATAGGAAACACATAAAACCTAGAAAATCCATGACTGACGTCATTAAATCCAACATAAATATCACTTGCATGCATGTAATCGAACATGTGGAGTAATACTCTATCAAAAAATCCATATGAACAAGATAAAAAAACTCACCTCAATGTGTGGACAATGAAGCTACTTGACTGACTCTCACACTCTCTCACAACACCATCCTTCAAGCAAAGTGTGTAATCCTCAGTTTCTTAAAAAACAGACATGTGATAGGTGAGAATTTGGTGCGAAGTCACCTCCAACACACAATATTTTCCCTCCATATTACTTCGATTTATGCACTTAGATAATACATTTTATAAAGATAAAGCTATATTTTCAGAAACGATATTGATGTTCTCTAGCTTCTCACTATTCTCTTTCTTTTGTGCATGTAGCTTTAATTTGATTTTTTATTCATTTATTATACAATATCCATTTTACCCTTGCTTGTTTAAACTAAATGGTGAATTTAACAGAATAAGTGCACAATGATAATTGTTGAAACAAGTGGGCACATGATAAAATTTATCGAAACATGTAAAAGGTAGTGAAAAATAACCCTAACTAAATCCGTGTAAAAGGAGTATTAAAGCATGAACTATTGATTTACCATCAAAAGTCATCCAAAACGACAACATTTCAATAATGGCAACTAATATTTTCTCAATTTTTCCGTCCTATATTCACATAAATTTATTTGCATACTTCACATGTTGTATGAATGCAATTTTTTTTTATTTATATTACAATATACTAAAATTATATTAAAAATTCATAGAGAATTTAAATTTATACCATTATAACCCAATTTGACAAATATCGAACACAATTTGAAAATATCCAAATTAATAACTCAATGAACTTTATCTCCAATTATTTTTTGGATGATATAATTTAATTTTGAAAATATTGATTTAAGGTAGTTTAAAAAAGGAAATATTATTTGAAAGACTGATTGAATTTAAATTTACTCCGCCGTTAGATAGTTGTTCTTTAAGCAACGGTCAAGATTAGATTTTTAGCTTATAAAAAAAAAAGATTGCATTTTTAGGAAAATTGTGCTCAATAAGAAAGTGATATATACAAAGTGACCAGTAAAGAGGAGTTTTGATTAGAAAAATGGCAACAACAAACTAGTTAAAAATTACGTAGAGACATAAATTTTTTTTTCTTTGAAAAAAAGCATTTTTTACTTCATTAATAAAAAGCATTACAAGAAAATTGCAATTTTAGGATGCACATATTTCAACCACGTACAAGGCTCTAATTGACTAAGAGCCATCTTAGCAACTTTGTAAGCCATTAAGTTACAGAACTTGGTACATGTAAAAAGACATAAAGTTTGTAACAGTGAATAATCAATGTACAGAACTTGGTACATGTAAAAAGACATAAAGTTTGTAACAGTGAATAATCAATGTTCTGTTGTAGTTAAATGCGAAAAGAAGGTACATAATGTCAAGTTGTAGAAGCTAGAAGCTCAATTTTTTTTGTAATATATTCAAAACCCCACACCACCACATAATTTTGCCATAGTTGTCACTACTGCAAACTTGCCCTCGTCATAAATTCAATTGAATGGGGAACACAGCTTTTGATGTCATACTTTTGATGCCAAAAAAGCCCAAGCCAGCCCAAGCCTAGTTAGGCTTGAGCCGGGCCTGCAGGCTTTAAGTCCGGCCCATATGATGAATTCAAAGCCCATTGATAACGGGCTTGGTTATGGGCTTAATATTATATAAAATAAAAAAATTTTAATTAAAAAAAAGAAAAAGAAAATAAAAAATTAAATAAAAATATCAAAATCTAATACTAGCTTTCTTTTTATATTAGTGTTTATAATTTATTATGTTATATTGTTATTATTTTGTATGTTGGATAATCATGTATTGCATAATAATTTATAATTTAAGTTTTTTTAAGTTTCTTTTTAAGTTTATAGTTTTATACTTTTATTAAAAATTTATTTTAAAAAAATTATAAAAACCCGAGCCCAGCCCACTCATGACTGGATGAGCTTTCAGTGGGCTTGGACCTGTTTTTGGATGCATGGGCTTGGGCCTGGGCTTGCAAAAGCCTGGCCCAAGCCCACAAATTGCCAACCCTAGCTGATATAAAAGTACATTGCGAAACCACTCTACTTTTGTCCCAAAATAGAGGATTGAAAGTTGCTTTTGGGTTACTTATATTGTTATGATGTTGTTATAGTATTTATTTATGTTTTTAATGAATAATCTTGTTTTTCAAATCAGAAGATGATCCAACTCGTTATAACGATGAAAATAACAAGCATTACTTAGGTCAGAGACTTATAGCTCCCTGGATCTCTTCAAGGTAATTGGTCATTGAGTCACCTTTAGTCATGATAGTGTTCTGGCCTGTAGGTTACATTCTATCAACAATTTAATATTAACTGTGGAAGTCACCTTATTCCTAAGTCATGTTCTATTAATTATGGGTCATTAATGTTAAGACCTTGTTACAATTATCATTCACTTTTACTTGGATTTATTATTCGTTATTCAATCTTCTAATATGTAGTTGCAATGACATGCTTCTAACTTTGAGTTTTATATAGGTGGGAGACCAGTGATATAATATAGCTTCAATTTCAATTTTAAGGGCTAATAAAGATGTGTAATATAGTGAGTGTTTTATGTTTTCTAATCTTTCTTCTATAAATTGTCTAAAATTAAATATTTTGTACTAATCTTTAAAGTATGTTCTAATATTTCTACATAAGGATTATTTTGTGTCATAATCACCACATGAATTTAAGAGATGAAGTTTAGTATAAACCCATTATGCCATTCTAAAAAAGGCTATATGGAAAAACCTCTTTCTAATATATTTGTTCATGTAAATAATAATAAATTAAAAGTTAACAAATTGAATATCACATCCTTAAATAATAATAAAAATATTTAGGGAAATTTTTTTGAGAAATTTATGTTAGAAAGATTCATCAACAATAGATGTAATCAAGATTAATATATAATTGAATTAAAGAGTAAACAAGAGATAGAGCATTATCTTAAAATTAAATAGTCCTTCCGTGTTATAGGTAACATTAACCAGAGTTACGGATTGCTATGTAAAATAATTATCTAATATCAAATAATTAAATTATTATGGATGACAACTAACAACTCATATATTTACTGTATATTATATTATATGTAACATAATTAGTCTGTGTTATGGCATAGAGATACATTTGCTGTCGCTCATAACAGAAACAAATATTCCGAACTATAAATTATATCATCATCATTGCCTTTGATATCAAGAAACAACCTTTTTAGTTAGTTGAGCTTGGACTTAAGAATTAATAGAATGGGACAGTATCATATACCATCCAATATTGTAACTCTTTTTTATCGTCATTAATCGATCATGATAATAGAATTAATGATACATTAAAAATTATATGTAACGACCAAAATAACCATTTGTAATAACCACACGCCAAAGGATATAAAATCTTTCAAACCTGAAGTGCCGATGAAATATAATGTCGGCGAGCGAGACAGAACGTTGTTGAAACTTCAAAACCGCACCGCGTTGAACGCAAGCAAAGGCTCCACCACTTCAAAAGGCGAAACAAAATAAAACAAAGCGACCACCGCACCCGTGCACAGCCGTCGCTTTCAAGAATCCCAAAGAAATCATTTAAAAACCAAAATCACGAAAGTGCCACTTCACCTTTCTCTCTCTTTTTTCGAATTTTAAATTCTTTCTTCAATATTTTTCCCGCTCTCAGTCTCCTCAAGTCCCTAGTAATAAAGCATTAAAAATAATATTAAAGTTGGTAAAGTTAAATCAAAATTTCAAATTTCCCCACAGGCAGTCGCAGACTCACAGTATAGTAATAACTTTCTCTCAAGCCCAGCCCCGGCAGGTTACATTCTATTAAGAATGTAATAAATTTCAGGCACTTTCCTTTTTATTTATTTATTTATTTTTTTAAATGCATCAATTGAATTTTCCTTCCTTTTGTTTCTTGGTTGTGTGTTATCTGTTTTGGATACATAATGATGGTCAAGTTGTTTAATCAGTGATTAGACACACGAGCGACTGGCTAAATCATACAATAAACACTCAATTATTCACCAATTCTTTCCATTTCGCTGTTGCTTTGAAAGCGAAGCACTAACTTTGATGCATCAATTTCGCTTCTTTTTCTACGGAGCTGCGCAGTATTGGCGCAATTAGCTTCTGTACGTAGTCTGTAATTATGGGTTTAAAATAGGATGACCTGTTTACTAACTCAAACCATTCCAGATGGAGAGGCTTATGTTTTTTGGTTTCCTTGTTTCTTTTACATGTTATCTAGCTTTAATTTAACAATTTTGAATTTTGATTTTGCTTCCATGTGGATGCTTGCCAGACTGAAAGTGAGAAACTATCTCTTGAAAGGTTTGTGATAAAACTTACAATGGAGCAATATGAAGTTTTAGAGCAGATTGGAAAAGGATCTTTTGGTTCGGCTCTTCTTGTTAGACATAAACACGAAAGGAAGAAGTGAGGATGCTTGCAGCTTTATTATGTGTTTGTTGTAATTGCTCTTGTCTTAGATGAGTGATGGGTATTTTACCATATTTACATGATTTTTGGTAGTGTATTTTGTTCATGTCTTTTTATGCTCATCTGTAGGTATGTCTTGAAAAAGATTCGGCTTGCTCGTCAGACTGACAGGGCACGCAGATCTGCCCATCAGGAGGTCAGTGCTTCTTCTTTGTTTGCTTCCCAATTTAAAGCGGAGCTAGCTGAATTATTGCACACTTGATAACCTAACATAATTACAATGTAATTTTTGGGAAAACCTGGAGGTTGAATTATTGAACCACTTTTGTATGTAAAATATCTAATGTATACATTTAGTCTCTCCTTCGGTTTGTTGGCTCTTTCTATGTGTTGATGCTGTGAGAACAATAACCTTTTTTTCTTGGGCTTCTTTGTAAGAACAGTAGTTAATTTTAGATTGCTCTATAATTTAACTATATATGCTTCTTTGTGGTCTCCGAAATTTCGAACATTATACAGTTGATAACTTGATATAGATTGCAAGAGTTCTTTTGCTAGTATATTTGGTAATAGACTGTGGTCTCAATTTTTTATTGTGATTTTTAATTTTGAGATGCTGTGGTGCTTCTTTGTGTTGCAGATGGAGCTTATTTCTAAAGTGCGAAATCCATTTATTGTGGAGTACAAAGATTCTTGGGTAGAAAAGGTGAATAAATATCCACACATAGATTTATTCTAATACTTTTGGATAAAAAGTATCTACAACCTTTATAGTTTTCTGTGGCTCTTGGTGCTTGCTAAAGATCTATGTTTTTGTTTAATGTTGTTGTGGAATTCAAACATCATTCTTTGTGAGATTACTGTATTTCTATTGTGTTTCAGTCCATACAACATGACCCATTTTTGAGAAATTTGTATTCTCTATTATAGTTGTGCAATTCACAGTCCGCTGCCTTCTTTGTCAGGGTTGCTATGTTTGCATTATTATAGGCTACTGTGAGGGGGGAGATATGTAAGTTATATTTCTTATCTACCATCTACTTGTGTATGAACATAATCATTGTCTATACTTTTGACTCTTTGGAAAATGCCATTTCTTATATTACAGGGCAGAGGCTATAAAAAAGGCAAATGGTGTTCATTTTCCTGAAGAAGTAATTAATTTTGTAGCCAAGTTTTTGCTCTCTTTATGTTTTACTTTGCTTTCACCAACCTTGGGCCAATTATGGTACTTTGTGGTAATCATTGTTTCATCTCTCAGAAGCTTTGCAAGTGGCTAGTTCAACTTCTTATGGCACTTGGTTACTTGCATGCTAACCATATTCTTCATCGTGATGTCAAGGTGTGTGGTTTTTGCAGACACAATTTCTTTATATTCTGTTAATTGTTTATGTGAAGTCTCATGAGCCCATCCACTTGATTGGTGTTTTTAAAATTGCTTCAGTGCTCAAATATATTTTTGACAAGAGATCAGGACATACGTCTAGGTAATTGATCCATATGTGAATACTATTTCTCTTGAATGATTATATAAGTGTACCTGAATTTCACTTATGCCGTCTATCTAGACCTGTATATATTACACACTGTAAGTTGATTATCTACATATTGGATGCAGGTGATTTTGGCCTTGCTAAAATGTTGACTTCTGATGATCTTGCTTCGTCTGTAAGCAGCAGTGTTGATATGGATTTACTTTTGATATTGCCTGATTGCTTGATTTCATTATAATCATGTCTCTCCTCTGGAAACAGGTTGTGGGAACTCCCAGCTATATGTGCCCTGAACTTCTTGCTGACATCCCTTATGGTTCCAAGTCAGATATTTGGTCTTTAGGTAATACAATGATCATCTAAGGTTGATCAAGTTAATCCATTTTTGTATTTCTATTATATGTTTAACATTCTAATTTTTTCAGGATGCTGTGTATATGAAATGAGTGCTCAAAAGGCTGCCTTTAAAGCTTTTGTAAGTTGATGGTTTGCAGTCATTCCATTATATTTACTACTACTCTCCATGTCTCTGCATTATCTTTGAAAAGACAATTCTGATGATAGGATCACATTGAACAATTGGCTTAACAAATTTTGTTTGGAATCTTTGTTAGAATTGCAGAGAACTACTTGTTGGATTAAATGAGACTAGAGTTCACTGTATTGTTTATACCGAACTTGTTCCCAAAATATTGTTATTTCTTTCCAAAAATTTCACTATTTTTGAAAAACATATTCTTGGATTTTGTCAAATCATGCCTGCACCTTAGGAAATTTTTTTAGGTCCTGAAAATACATGACTATTATCATATTAAATGAAGTGGGAAATATGTAGGAAAGTAAAAGGAATAGAAGAAATGAAGGAAGCATCATGTTGATCAGTTAAAAGTTAAAACCTAATTGAAATGTGTGGATGTATTGATGTAAGGATATTTATGTGTGCAATTTGGTGACCATTTGACTGAATTTTTCCCAATTCACTGCCCATAGATGTTGAAGGAACTATTATGTCCCAGTGGATGAACTTCAAGTAATTATAGTTTTCTCCCACATTAATTGTCGCCATCAGTTTTCTTTATGCCCTCGGCATACTAATAGTGATGCATGTCATAATATGATAGAGATTAAATTAGGTCAAATGGCATAGACTTACTTTGTTTCTGTTTTATCATATTTGCAGGACATGCAAGCTCTGATTAATAAAATAAATAAGTCTATAGTGGCTCCTCTTCCAACTGTGTACTCTGGTGCATTGTAAGTCACTTCCTTCCTAATACTTACTACAATGCCTAGTTCTGTTTACTATTCTGCATCTTTGTCAGGTTTTCATATATCAGTAAACTCCTGATTTTTGAAATAGCATTTCTGTTATGTTTTTTTTATTTTTTTATTTTTTTACCCTTCTTTAGACTTAGATGTCTTTATTAGCAACATAACAGGGTTTCTCTAATCAACACTTTATTTCTTCCATTTTTATTGTGTTTATAGTCGAGGACTTGTTAAAAGCATGCTGCGGAAGAATCCGGAATTTAGACCAAGTGTATGTTTTTCCTCTTTGGTCCTTTAATTTTTAATCAGCAACAATTTTCTTTTAAGTGATTTTATATTTTTATAGAAGGAAAGTGCAACCTGTAATTCAAAGAATATATTTTAGTTTAAAGCAGAACGTTAAATTACTACAGGGACATGTGTAATGCTTTCTAATATGATGTCTCAAATTAACACATGCACAAGCAAAGTTGTTAAGTTGAGCTGCTTAATTATAGCTAGCTGATGATTCCCTCCCCCTCACCCCCCCCCCCCCTTCCTTCCCCAAATTTATTTGCTTGGATTAATGCACTTTGTTGAAGAAAAATTTTTTGTGTTTATGTCAGGCTGCAGAGTTGCTCTGTCACCCGCATCTTCAACCTTATGTGCTTAGGATTCATCTAAAATTAAATAGCCCTAGACGGAATACTTTTCCATTAGAGTGGTCGGATTCCAACTTCATCAAGAAAACTAGATTCATGGAACCAGAAGCTATTTCTATTCACAGTGACACAGAAAAGAGGAAATCACTTGGCAATGACAGGGCCTTGAATCCTAGTGTATCTGAAACTGAACAAGACTCCTCGTCTTCAACTCTAAGGGCAGGTGCATGTGGAAATTATGTGAATCAAGAGTTCAAAGAACTATTTACTGGTGTTTTCCATGAAGAGCTTGGTGTGGACAAGTCAACACCCCCAAATGTTTGCAATGCTGGTAAAACCCCAAGAGTAACACCAGCCAAAGTTTCTGCTACTCCCAGAAGACACACAACACCATCAAAGATTACACATATTGGTTCAAAACGTGATTCAGTAAGTAATCTAATTACACATATTCGTTCAAAACGTGATTCAGTAAGTGATCTAAACTGAGATAATTTTATTCATCTATTTGGCTTATTGACAGTAAGGTGTTGGATATAGTTACTAATTATGCATTCCCAGAGGATATGCTCTGACTACTTGAATACTATTTAAAGTGCCAGAGGCAAAAATTGAATTAGATTGTTAGATATTTTTCTTTGAAAGGTGATTCCGTTTTAGTATATAATGCAAATTTTACGCTTATATTGCAGCTGCCAATTTCGCATACTCCAGGGGGTAAACCTTCTCACTCAGCACGTAGAGCATCTCTTCCTTTAGCCACATCCAGAGCCTCAGAATCCCATTATCAACCCATCATTTGCATCATGAAATCTCCAGATGTTTCTGTCAATGCTCCAAGAATTGACAAGATTGCCGAATTTCCCCTGGCATCATCTGAAGACCCCTTACTCCCCATCCCTAAAACGTCATCAACATCTGCACGTTGCTCGTCTTCCTCACGCGACAGCATTGATTGTTCAATCACAAAGGACAAGTGCACAATACAGGTCGTGGATAGAACCACCTCCCGGCCAAATTTTGTTGATACAAGCCATACAACTACTCATAATGGAAGTGAATTCTCAGAGCCTAATCCAGCCACTGGTGTTTCTATTCGTTCATCTTTTGAGTTACAGCACCGCCGATTTGACACCTCGTCATATCAACAACGTGCTGAAGCATTGGAAGGTTTGCTCGAGTTTAGTGCACGGCTTTTGCAACAAGAGAGGTTTGAGGAGCTTGGTGTGTTGTTAAAGCCGTTTGGGCCGGAAAAGGTTTCACCTAGGGAAACAGCTATCTGGTTGGCTAAGAGCTTCAAAGAAACCGCGGTCTAGCTGGAATGCTTAAGTGCTGAAATAAAAGTTAGTTCCGAGACGACGAAACCAACCAGAATTGTTCTTGTGGGGGTTGACTTTTGAAGAAGAAGAAAGAGAGCTCCAACTAAACAGAATAAATTAATTTTAGGGTAATTTTGAAATTTTGATGAGTTTTGATTTGTTACATTTTTATTTATACAAATTCTGTTTAAACCTAGTAAAATACTTACTAAATTCCAAAAAAATTATGAAAAATTAAAAAAAATAGAAGTTTTGCCTCGGATTTCTCTCATCAGGGTTGGTTATACAAATTCTGTTTAGACCTAGTAAAATACTTACTAAATCCCACCAAAAAAATTAAAAATTTTTGATGAGTTAGCAAATGATTGGCGGAAAAGAAATCAAGTGTTGTTGCCTAAACCCTAAACCCCAAACCCCATTTCCGTTGGAGACAGGAAGAAAGACATGGCGGAAGCAGAAATCCTAGAACTCTACGAGCTCCCCTATTCGGATTTGAAGCTCTTGTGTCTAGATAACGCTTGTTCATCGTCAACAGAAGAAATAAAAAGGCTTGAAACAGTAAGGACAAGTGTAATGGAAAACTTAGGCCCGGGTGGGCCAGGTCTTCTCTCAATCACCTCTGTCCCCAACACCTCTATTCACCGGCGAACTCTCCTACCCCTGGCTCGCAAGCTCGCCCTTCTCAACCCAGATGACCGCAAACGCCTTCTCAAGGTAACCCCACTTCCTTTCGCAAGAAGCCTTACCCTTTTTTTATTGCATCATTGTCTTGTTTCGTTTATGATCAAAGAAATTCTGTTAATTTTTAGGAGCACCACTTGGGTAGTGATGTTTCTTTGAAGAATCCAGAGAGGAACGTGTCCTCTTTTGCAATGCAACTTAGATATGAACAGGGTTTGGAACCGACTCAATGTAAATTTAGCTCTCGAGCGGATAACAATGTGAAAGATCAAGATCTAGGACAACTGCCCGACGATGAGTTTAAGAATCTTGGCAATATGTTCAAAGAGCTGGGGTTTTGCATGATAGAGTTGGGGCTCTGTCTTGCACGAATATGTGATAAGGCCATTGGGGGTCAAGAGCTGGAGCAGAGTTTATTGGAATCATCTGTGGCAAAAGGGCGTCTTATACATTATCATTCGACACTAGATAGCATTGTTCTGAAAGAAGCTGGGAGAAAAGGGAGATCCTCCAGAAAAATGGGTAATCTGAAAAGGGACCAGGGACAATGCATAAGGATTGAGAAACAGACAGAATGCACTAATGTAGATAGAGATAGTAATGAAGTTGAAATTTCTGGAAGTCATTCCAATCTGTGGCAGCAATGGCATTATGATTACGGTGTCTTCACTGTATTAACAGATCCCTTTTTCATTTTGCCATATTATTTATCCGAAAGTAGAGGGATTGATCAGGAATGCCCCTCCCCAGGTGGGCATACTTATCTACAAATTCTTGATCCCAACAAGAATGAGGTCCGAATGGTGAAGTCCTCCCCTGAAAGTTTCATTATTCAGGTTGGAGAATCAGCTGATATCTTATCAAAAGGGAAGCTTCGCTCAACCCTTCACTGTGTATGTAGACCGACAAAGTTGGAAAATTTAAGCAGAGAAACTTTAGTTGTGTTTTTGCAGCCAGCATGGAACAAAACCTTCTCAGTTTCAGATTATCGAATGGAAAATTGCAATTTAGCCGGACAGGGTTCTGGAGCACCTGATGAGGAAAATCCTCCTGCCAAACTGGGTGCTAATAAACTAGCTGAAGCAATTCAAAAAATGATTCCTCCACTTTCCTCAAGACTCAAGGATGGGATGACTTTTGCAGAATTTTCACACGAAACTACCAGGCAGTACTATGGTGGTGCTGGCTTACAACCTAACAGATAAATAAATCCTTTGAATTTTGTTTGCTGTATTTCTGAATTATTTGGTAAGAGCTTTAGTGGTATCTATTTTGTGATTGCATTGCTTATTATTTTTCAATTACGCTTGTAAAGACATTAAAATTGTTGCCCTTGTTTTAACTCATTTACATAATATTTTTCATTTTCCTTAGTTGCATTATTGTTATGGGAAGGACCTTGATTATTGTTATAAGATTGTGGTCTTTGAATAGGGAGGAAGCGTGGATGAAGACTTTTCTAGCTGGAAATTCATTTTCTTGAGACAGATCCAGATGTAGTGAGTCGTTTTTGCTGTCCCAAAATTGCTTCTATTTTCCAGTTTTGATTTCCTGTTTCCTTCTCGTAAATGGGACAGGAGATTTCTGTAGAGTTCAAACCATTCTTGTGCTTAGTTGTTATTCTGTAAAATGCTCGTGTTATTTTGAAGGTGCAAAATTGTAGCTACCTATTTACATTTGGCTTCACTCAGAAGAATAACTACGATAAACCATAAAATTTTCATGGAAATAGGTGTATCTCTGATTGGATTTTTTTAAGTGCATGGCAACTGGAACTCAATGTATTTTTGTGGGCCCACACATAATTTTTCTATCAGTTTAACTAAATTATTTATCTTTTCAATAGTTTGATCCATGCGCAGTCTTAATAATTTCTAACGTAATTATGAATGCAGCAATTGGTCTTTGAGAGTGTCATACTGATTGGACAATGCTGTGACATTTGCTCCGGGAAGCTGGAATGGTTGTTGATTTTGTTACGGATGAGATCTGTGTCCAGCTCACTGGAGTAAGTGCTGGATCTTCAAGTCCTGAAATCGTCTTTAACAAACTGATGTTGTATGTTTTCTGCTTCACTATGGAATGAACTAGTTTTCTCTTGTGCATTCATTTGCCATACAAGATATCAAAGGTTGGCCATGTATCATGAGTGGACGACTGGGGTCTTAGGAGTGCACAATTTGCAAAATTTAGCTGTATAAATGGGAAGACTGCATCTTGCACTAATCTTTGCTTGAGTGAGTATTAGGCAGAGGTTGCTTGTGCAGTGATGAGGGAATTGTTTTTGAAATGCCTACTGCTGCCTCTTGAATTTATTCTTGGAGTTGAGAAACCTTTGTGTTTTTGGGGTAACACTTTTCTCCATTATGAATGCTTCTGAAGTATACATGGAGAACATCGCTCTACTCAAACAATTGAGTTACAGAAGTAATGCTTGATTAATTTTCGTTCTTTCCTCGGCAGGCTGCACCTGTCTTGTACGTTGCTTGGCGAAATCCCTATATGGCTGGATTATAGCATTGGCCTGCCTGATACATCACTATTTGTCATCTTGGTGTCTCCCACCTCGTCCTCAATCTTGTACACTATGTCAAAAGGAAACTAACAAAATTCTTGTTAGCGTGGGTCCTATTCTGTTTTCTGCACTCTCAACTCTCTGTCATATGCCTCATGTTAACTCGACAAAGTGCTATCAATGTCAATGAGAGAATCGGAATATATGCACGACCATGTCCCTTTGCGAAAGTTGAATTCATACAAGTTTCAAATTCGAAAAATAGAAAAGGGTTTGTGTTAACTTAAACATAACAAGTTTTAATTCATACATCATGTGGACATATTTGCTGCGTCTCGCTGCTTTGGAACTTCCTAAAGGAATGGATTGGATCAAACTTGAAAGAGGGGTGGGGGGAGGCGCATGTGGTAATAGAAGAATGTTAACGCAGATGGAAATTGGAAGGTGATGATGATATGATAGATTGGATAAAAAAAAAAAAAAAAAAAAAAAGGCAAAGGGAATAAAGGGTACCCTTTAAGCAGTGGGCCATCATTCATCAAGTAAGAATGCGAAAGATTACAAAAAGAGAAAGCTGTTTCGCTTCGGTTCTCGTCAGCTTTGAGCTTTCAACTTTGGGTCAGGAAAAAGAACGCAAAAGGCACGACACAAGTATCTTGCAATTGTGGAGGGAAACGAAGATATTAGTTCGAAAAAGAAATGATGACGTATCCAGGCACGCGTATTTTAGTCCTAGGGTTCTGTTTACTTTTGGACAGTAGTAAGCTCAGCTAGCTAAGCTCGGTCTCCGTTCCGCGAGCAGCTTTGTGCTCAAAACCGAGAGTAGCGAATTGCTTCTGCTTGAATTTGTCTGCGTCTATTAACATGTCGGCCTTGGACGTTGCCAAGACATGGGACACGTTAGAAACACGATCATTTTTACCGGTCTTTCTGTTGACTTTGGTCTTGTGGAACACTGCTTTGCAACAAATATGCTTAAACTAGTTTTTCTTCAGTAAATTGCACGAAATTGAAACTACACACAGAGATGAAATCACTTTAACAAATAAACACCATGATATGAGGTAATTTAGGCTTCGTTTGAAGTCGTGAAGCCGTGGCTTTGAGGCCACAATGGTTGTGATCTAAAGTGAAAGTGTTTGATAGTCATGGCTTTTAAAGTCGGACAAAAGTAACTTAGGGACGGTAATGTAGATCTTCTCGTCAAATAATAGTGGGGGTAATGCTAACTTTAACTAACAACGCAAAATGTCATTGCACTAGTGCTCCCACCATTTCGTGTTCCTAAAGCAACGATTTATTCTCTTTTTACAAAATGTGTGGTGACTATTTATTCTCTTTTCACAAATGGGTTTAAATATCTTCACATTTCCCTAATATTAATATAGATATTCAGATTCTTAGTAAACTTTTAATTGTTAATAAAGCGTGAGAGGTTATTAGAAGAGAAGTCCTTTTATATCACTTTTAAATCCTTCAAAATAAGCTTATGGTTTTCCATAAGCTTAAAAACCAATAATGACAACTTTTAACAAAAGCAGTTCTCGATCAAGGAACTGGGGTGGGAACCATGAACCTGAAGCAAGAAAATTAAAGTCACGAAAGCAGAACAAAGAGCAACTTTTTTTTTTTTAATCTTTCTTTGGGTTGGGTAAAGAAACTACTAACACGAAATACTTTAAGTTTCTACCTCGGCAGTCAACAATGGCCTGCCCTCTTTCTCTTTCTCTTTCTCTCACGTTGAAGATTTCACCACTGAGCAGGAAACCAGAAAAGCATTGAAGAAGAGGGCGAAAAAGAGTTTGAGACGAAGATCAAATATGGCATTGATGAGATATTGAAGTTGGGTAGTTGTAATTTAAAAATTATAATATTAAAATTTTTAAGAAATACTAATTGTTATTGTTATGATTTGAAAGTTAAGTTGATTTAATTAATTATGATTAAAAAAATTATAAATATTTACTATTTTTATTAAAATTATTATTTAAAAATTATATTTACTACATAATATTAATTTTTATTTTATAATTAATATTTTCTCTACAACAACTATATCCCAAAAGCTACATTGCCTTCGTATCAAAACGAACCTATACAGTCTTATGCTTTTTTTTGACCCCTCTTATAAACGTTAATGTCTTAATTTTATTAATGCACTGCTAAACTACTGAGGCAATACCAAATTATTGAGTGTTTATGAAAAAAAAAATGAAAGAAAGTTGAAAATTGAAATACTTCAAAGCCAATGCCACCTGTCAATGATCACATGGCTATTGACCATAACACTGATCTACTTTTTTTTAAAAAAAAAAAAATTACCCTGATTTACTTTAATCACTCTTGACCAGACCTACTTCCTAAAGCAACCAAAACAAACCCCCTCTTTAAGTCTTTATATAATACAAACCTCACATGACCACATTCACCCATTACCGAGCACCCACTATCCACCCTCGCTCAAATTCAAAACAAGGAACCCACCACTTACATAAAACTTTGCCCTTTTGCCTTCGTAAAGAAAATGGAAGAAACAATTACTAGTCCAAGACTAAGACCGATTACTCTTTCCGGAACTCAGTTGCCTGAGAGTCCAAGAGGGCCAATGGAATTCTTGTCAAGGTCATGGAGTGCTTCAGCTCTTGAAGTTTCCAAAGCCATCGCTCCTCTTCCTTCTTCTTCTTGCATTCTGCTGCAGGCTCCTCCCAAGTCCTCAGCAAGCACTTCTATACCCGAAGATATTATTGCCGAAACTGAAGAGCTCACAGCTGCCGCCGCCTCTGCCAATCAGTTCTCTTTTGCTTCCTCTGCTACCTCTCAGCTTGTTCTTGAACGCATCATGTCACAATCTGTAAGTGTTCTTGTACAAGTAATTTTGCCAACTCCATATGAAAGTTTTGGCTTACAATGTATGCTTTTGTCTGCAGGAGGTATCACCATTAACATCAGGGAGGCTTTCTCACAGCAGCGGACCTCTGAACGGTGGTTCTTTAACAGAAACAGACAGCCCACCGGTTTCTCCCTCCGAAGAGTACGATGACGTCGTTAAGGTTTGTTTACTTTATTAATTTCTTAAAGAAAGTGAAGGAGACCAATGTCTCAGCTTTCTCAGTGGATCTCTGCCACACTCTCTCAGCCTAGTACTTCTTTCTGTTACAGTGCTTTAAGTAGCATACACTCTACAGGTCAGGAAGGAAACCAACACAGCGCTGGAGTTTGCTTTTTTCTTTTGTCTTCTTCCAATAAAAACTTTATCTTGCATTGCTTAAGGTGTCTCATCAACGAAGGCGGATTTTCTTCACCACTTACACAACATACGAAAAGGAAGAATTCAAGATCTAGGCTGCTACCTCTTTTCAAGCTTGACTAATTACACTAATTTTTTTTACTAACCTAGCTAGCTACCAAATGTTACGCATATTTAAGGCAAAGAATGAGCCGGAGCTGCTGTAATCAGCCTTACGTTGCCTGTATGTTTTCATGCAAAGAGTTTTTTTTTTACTAGGAGTAAAAAGTGGAGTCTAAAATTGGGTAACAAGGCAAATCATGCTGGGAATAGTCTTGTCAAGTGTCATGTTTCTCTGTAATTTTGAACTTTGCGTGTTTTGGTCTTTCATGGAATGTGACTTTGTCTTGGTGCATGATCATATCCTTCCGTCTCACTTAAACAACCCAGCCTTTAATCCTCTTTATTAACTTTAAGCCAAAACACTAGTAGCAGGAAGAAGCTACACTAGTTGATATTTTTATGTTACATCAGTTGCTTAACATGGCAATCTCCTGAGAAAAAGTTGAATTTTGACGAAAGCATTATTACACATTTACACCTAATATCACACCTTAATTAATACTTGTATATGTGCAACATTCTGACTTAAAATTGGAATGCATGCAGTATTTTCGTTGCCACAACAGCATCCAGCCTCTATTCACCAACAACCGCGCTAGCGCTGGCAATGCCTGTAATACTCCTGGTGGTAAACACAAGACAGTTGGGAGGTGGTTGAAAGAGAGAAAAGAGAAGAAAAGGGAGGAAAGCAGAGCCCACAATGCGCAGCTCCACGCTGCCGTTTCAGTGGCTGCAGTGGCTGCTGCCGTGGCAGCTATCGCAGCGGCGACTTCAGCTTCCTCTTTCTCCAGAAAGAACGAGCAATCTGCCAAGACAGACTCGGCTGTGGCATCTGCGGCTACGTTGGTAGCTGCACAGTGTGTTGAAGCTGCAGAAACTATTGGCGCTGAGCGCGATCATCTTGCTTCTGTTATCAGCTCCGCAGTCAATGTCCGGTCACATGATGACATTGTTACTCTTACAGCTGCAGCAGCTACTGGTAGGACGTTATGGCATTAACAGCTGAAATGCACATAATTGTTTATGAACTAACTTTTCAAGACATTTAAAAAATCGTGAATTTATACCTTTTTTTTGTTTTTTTTTACCCAAGCACTTAGTGGATCAGCAACATTAAATGCAAGATCAAAGAAAGAAGTTCTGAATGTTGCAGCTGTATTACCAGCGGAAAGAGGGAGTACTGGAGGGCCCATTGGTGCTAAAGGGAATACAGGCCACAGTTTTAGCGGAGAACTCAGCCCTGGAGAGGATTTTCTAAGTGCCTGTAGCCAGGAGCTACTAGCCAAGGGTGCTGAACTTCTCAAACGAACCCGCAAAGGTAATAGTAATGCCTCGTAACTTTGTTCTTTGTAAGATAGTTCATCTACTGGAATTTATCGACCCATAGTTAGATTTTATGCATCTATTATGGCGCAGGCGACCTTCACTGGAAAATTGTCTCCGTTTATATCAACAAGACTGGCCAGGTAGCGTTTCTGTGATAAATTCAGTTGAAGAATGCCAAAAAGGAGCTTACAATCTTCATGATACTTGTAATGTTGGATTAGAAATCTCTCTTTGTTTATGCAGGTGATGCTGAAAATGAAGAGCAAGCACGTTAAAGGGACCATCACCAAGAAGAAGAAAAGTAAGCTCTTCTTTTATTCACCAACTTGCAAATGTGAACAGAAAGCAGCATTTCTTGCAATTTTAAGAAATCTTAACCTGAACTTTTCGAACTACAGATGTGGTATTGGGGGTGTGCAAAGACATGCAAGCTTGGCCAGGGAGACATCTGTTCGACAGTGGAGAGCAACGTCGCTACTTTGGACTCAAGACAGAGGAACGAGGTGTAGTGGAATTCGAGTGTAGGAGTCAGAGAGAGTATGATATCTGGACTCTCGGAGTTTCGAGACTTCTTGCCATTGTTGCCGCAAAAAGGCAATCACTAAACACCTAATGCAGAGACGACTGCACAACGAAAACGACTGGCTTCTTTGAGTTGGCCGGTTTCATTTGTTTCTCTAGTGCAGATGGCCAGAGTGAGGTTAAGGGTTCCTTTTGGCATCAAAAGTCGGAAGAAGAAAGAGTCTGGTTTGGGACCGTTCAGATTGTAGATAAGCGTCGAGACGAGGGTGTATCAAACTTTTATAAAGTTTTAATACAATGGTTTTGCCTACTTGATGTGTAGTTTAATTTCATTAAGCGCACGCTCTCAACTAATCTGAATTGTCCCTTTCCCTACTCATATGAATTGCCCCTTTTCGTTACTTTAACAAATTGTTCCACAAAGTACAGCATGTGATAACATCGAAGATAAATGCAATGAAGTACAAGGAACATTCCGCGAGCAAGAATAGGATTGAGGAGAAAGAACCACACACCCGAAAAACAGGGTCTTCCATAATAACCACATTAAAAAGTTGACAGTCCTCCGGTCGTCCGTGGTTACAAAGGGAGAGACGGACAACCCGAAGATTACTAACTTGTACGAAACTGTTGCTTGGCCGTCTTTGGATTAACCCCATTCCCGAAGCAAATTTTCACACCGGCGAATAAGCATGTACGAAAAACTTGAAAACACACAACATACAAAATCTCTCAATTAATCAATCATTTATGATTATCACAGAATAAACTTTTACAGCATTTTGACAATTACATCTCCAGAACGTAAATGAAAATAGAACATTTGAGCAGCTGCCACAAATCTGTTGTAACACCAAAAAACAGAGCCGATGGTAACATGGCATTTATTTTCATCAATTGTCTGCGGCTCTGAAGACAGTGAGCAGCGAGAGGAAAAGATTAATGATATCCAGATACAGAGCAACCGCAGCCCATATATACTCATCATAAGAGTATCGCTTTATCAAATTGTCTGTGTCATATACGATGTACCCACAGAAAATGACTGATGCCAAACCGCCATAGATCATCACAGATATCCTACCCAATGGAAATAGAATCTGCCGCCAGAAAGTATGCAGCAACAGTGAGAAATGCATAACAATGCAATATTATGGTCAATACGAGTTTCAGAAAAAATGCACTGCAGGCATATTCACATACCTGAATAAAAGCAAAAACCAGCAGGATCATTACAGCACCAAACAAGAAAGGCCCAAGAAAGTTGAAATCATGGCCTCTTCTTGCAGCCCAGAAAGTGTAGAGAGTGAGTGAAATAACCACCACAGCCGTCAATATTGCAGATTCCAGAATAACCTCGCCTGGTGGCAAATACAGGAGCACTTTTAAACATATTATTAACTATTGTACCATGTAAATGTATAAGCCACAAACTACAATGTGAAGACACAAATAGACATACATCACTAACTACTACCAGCCAATATCATATTCTAATAAAATTCCATTTTCCTATCACACTAAGTGCTTGTTTGGTATTGTTTATTTAACAGTTATAAGTGTTTATTTATTCTCATAAGCTCTTATCAAAATATTTATTGTTGTTTAATTTTATTTTAATTGAGCATTTAACGATTAAATAAACTACTTTGCCCCTACTAAGAAAAACTCAAATATTAGGCCTTTTAGAAAAGAAGTGAAAAACTTTTTTTAATTGTTTTAAATTAACTAAAATATCCTTACTTATTTAACAATTTTATTTCATTCTTTTCATAACATAACTTCAAAAAACTTATCTGTTCAAATAATTTTATAATTTTTAATAAAAGCTCTCATTGACAACCAAATAGTAATTAAAATTTTTTTTAAAAAAACTCTACTTGTAAAAACTCTACTAATAAAATCTTTACTTAAATAAGCTTTAAAGCTATACCAAACAGAGCCTAAACATAGTAGCCATAAAAGCACTTATCTATCAATATTAATCAATTGAATTGCCTGATGTAAGAAATCTAAGATTTCTTTTTTTTTTTTTTTTAATTGGGGTCCAAATATGCTTACAATGATAGCATATGTATTGATACTGCTCTCTAAGGCGCAGATGAATCCACAACAACAAGACACAATGCAAAAAGTGAAATGATAGAAATGAGTTTCTCATATCGGCCTAAATAGTCCATTATTCCTCTCCCTCATCCTTTCCTTCTACTAAAGGCATCATAGATTGAAAAGCACAATTCCAGTTAGCTATCAATAAAGCATAACAATCAATCAAACCAATTTACTGTGAGCATCACTCCCTTATACGAGTTCATTCCAAAAGACAAAATAGACAAGCCATTTGATTCTATAAACAGTTAATATGAACGCGGTCCACAATGTCCACGCCTGTACCAACCAGGCTTACGGCAAAGGCACCGGAAAATAAACATTGGACACCAGTAATCGACTACAGTTCCTCCGCCGCTTGTTTGACAACCAAAACGGATGGAAATTCTTCTTTTAGTTTATTTACTTCATTCAATTATTATTACCGGATGAGATATTAAAAATTGTGAGCGAAGTTAAACAATAACATTTCGCACAGCTAAAAGAAATAAATTAAGAAATGGAAACTTCTAAAAATAGACTTTACCTTTGGTGTATGCACACGTCAAACCCACCGCAAATGCAAGAGAGAAGGTAAAAACTCCAAGTAAAAGATAATTCACTGGATGCTTCTGGTAATAGTAAGACAACGGACACAACACTGTAACCAAATAAATTCAATCAATAACCAATGTGCCAAGTAGTACAGTAAAATCATGAAATTTCGAAACAACAACGTACCAATGAAAGGCGTGATTATTAGCACAATATAGAGAGCGAGGCCGGCCCCAGTACTCGAAAAGAAGTGCGAAATCGGACGCACCGAAACCACGACGGATGCCACCGCTATTGTCGCCAGCAATTGGATGGCTATGATCGAATAGATTTTGCGAATAAAGGCCCACCGAAGCTCCGGACTCTCCAACATCATCGGATACAGAGGCCTCGCCCCTGCCTCCACGTCGGACTTCCGATAAGGCTGAGCCCACATTTTAGAACTGTTTGGATTGAACGAGAGTTGCTCCTTTTAAGTGCGTGAGATTGAAAATGCGAGGGAACCGAAAAGTGAGCCAACTGCCTTAGGGCTTTGTTTGATGAGAATTGCGAATTAAGAAAAGGGGACGGTGCATATAATAAATAAATAATAACTACAGAAATTTCTTGATGCGTCCCGCGTTTGATTGCCTTTGCTTAGTATCGGTTACACGCGAGGTTGACACGTGCTTTTTCTTTTGGTAGCACGTGGAATGATCTAGAGATTCTAGACGTCTCCCGTCCAGTTCTCAACTTCTGATGCTTTTAACTTTGTTGTGAAGGAATGGCCAGGAGGCAGGCGGTAGGCGTGCTGGTAGAATGCTAACATAGGAATATAACCACCCGTGAAGGATATGCTTGCGCGATTGCCAACGTCAGTCTCAAGGGCGTTCCATCTGCTACAATTTTTTTTTTCCCTAACAGAGACTAGAGACGGCTCAAGGAATGTCCTTTATTAAAGCGTAAATAAGAAATCTTTAAATTATAAATGTTCATTAATCTTATATTTTAAATTAAATGGCTGTTTAATTTTTATATTTTAAAAAATATATTAAAATATTTTTACTATTAAAATTCATATGTTTATTTTTTTAAAAAAAATACCATTATTACAATTTATAGCAATGTTTGATAACTTTACAATAATTTTACTAATAATTATTTATAAAAAATTAATAAAATTAATTTACTAAATTAATCTTAAAATTAAAATAATAAAACAATTTATATTTTTTTGTTTTACTTTTACGTCTTATTTTTTGGTTAACTTTTTTAATAGATAAATTAATTAATGACAATATTGTTGTGAGAATATAATTATAAAAATAAAGCAAAAAAGAACATGAATGATAGTGTATGTGATTAAATATGGTTGCAGAGCATGCTGAGATATAGTGGGGTAACTCACACTTGATCAAAGAATATTGGTAATCTGTTATATTTCGTTAAGTTGTTAAATTTATGTTATACACATGTATTAAATTTGTAACAAATAATGAAAGATAGTACAACTACTATAAATACTACAATTGTAATCTGTGTAAAGGAGTGAGAATCATATATACAATTCCAGAATCTTCTTGCTTTTTCTCTCTATTTTCTTTTCTCTTTCTTCTTTCTTTTCACACCTTCCAAACACTCAATATTACATGTTCAATCATGGTATCAGAGTCGCAAATACTTAATTCAAATCAAATTACTCAAAATGCTTCCTTTTATAGCTTTGTGACACCAGTGAAACTAGATCAAAATAATTTCATTGTGTGGTGTACACAAGTTCTAACCTCAATCAAAGGTAATGGTTTAGAGAGCTTTATCAATGGCGATAGTGTATGTCCTCAGCAATTTCTTTCTCATGCTGCTACTGAAGCTTGTTCATCTTCCGAATCTGCTTCAAAAGAAGTAAATCCAAACTTTACCGCCTGGATCAAGATTGATCGACTTCTTTTGAGCTGGATGATGTCTTCAATTCAACAAAATTTGCTCTCCACAGTAATTCACTATAACACATCTAAAGAGCTTTGGGATTCTCTCACAAGTATGTTTGTTTTATAATCGCAAGCTAGAATTATGACTCTGAAAATGTAACTTCAAACTCTTAGAAAAAGAGCTATGTCAATGGTTAATTATTTCACAAAAATGAAAAGATTGGCTAATAATTTGGCTTTAATTGGAAAAACTGTTGAATTAAAAGATTTTGTGCAACATGTATTAACTAGATTAAACTCATCAAATTATGAATCGTTGGTGACTACTGTACTAGCTTGAGGAGACAAAATTAGTCTTGATGAACTTTACTCTTTATTATTGAGTCAGGAGAATCGAATTGAACAAAAGAAAGGCAAAGTTACTAGTGATGTTATGCATAATATGTCAGCAAATGTTGCTCAAAAAAGTTAAAATGCTGGAAGAAATACTGGTGGTTATCAAAGAAATTTTGGAAATAATGGCAATAATTTTGGTTATACAGGTGGTCAAGGACAAAGTAGTAATGGCAGTGTACTTGATATCATCTGTCAAATTTGTTTTGCACCAGGACTTGGAGCTAATAAATGTAAAAATAAATGCAATCATGCTTTTATACCACAAAAGGAATCATTGTAAAAAAGGCTCTTATAGAGGTTTTAGACCTGGTCAGGGACAATATGGGAGAGGTAATTCTAATTCTGTTGTTCACAATGGTGCAGTTAGGCCATTTAGTGGTTATAGTAGAGGTTTTGGTCCACAATTTACTAGTGGTTATTCCTCACCAAAAGGACCAATCTATCAAGGAAATATGACCTATTTAGATCCTGCTGCCTTCTTTGCTTATAATCATTCTTTTCCAACCTGCTTATCCTATTATTAGAGGTAATTCTTTTGGTTCCTATGGCTCTTCTTAGTCCAAGTAATATTTTTCCAATAGCATCATATACTTCTCAAGCTCCTCATTCAGTTGCTTTTTCTTCAGAAATAGTTGAGGATCCTTCCTAATCATTAATAATAGAGCCACCAACCATATTACTAATGACTCTTGTAAGCTTCTTGAGTCTAGTATACATGTTAGCTATGAGAAAATACTTATTGGCAATGGCACTACTCTAAATATTCAACATGTTGGATCTATATTACATGCCACTATTTTACATGAACCACTAGTTCTAAATCACGTCTTATATGTTCCTTATATCACTAAAAATCTACTTAGTGTTTCAAAATTCATAATTGATAATAATGTTACTATTGAGTTTCTTGAAATTTTTTATTTTGTCAAGGCCAAGAGCACATTGATTACCTTGCTTAAAGGAGTTGCAAAAGGTGGCATGTATCAAGTTCAAAGTCATGATGTCTTTTCTAAAGCTCACTTAACCTTGTGTTGTCAACCTCTTTCAACTCAATGTGTGTCTTTGTTTGCTTATTGTCCTAGTTCTCGTTATAATAATTGTTCAGTCCCAGAGTCTTTCCAAGAGCTATTTCAGTCATCTTTTCTTTTTATAATTGCAACATCTCTTTATGTGAATCTTCTACACAAGAGATTGGGTCATCCTGTAATCCAAACTCTTCAAAATATAATAAAGACTTGTAATGACTTTGCTGATTTGAATAAAAATCAAAAGCTATTATTTTGTAATGTCTATCAACAAGGTAAAAATTAGATGCTACATTTTAAGTCAGTACCAACCAAAATTACAGAACCTCTGCAACTAGTTTATGCTGATCTTTGGGCTTCCTCTCATATTACATCTATACAAGGATATTCTTATTACCTTTCTGTTCTGGATGATTTTAATCAGTTTACTTAGATATTTCCATTAGCTGCCAAATCAGATGCACTCCAAGTATTCGCTGAGTTCAAAAATTTCATTGAAAAGCATTTTCATAAACACATCAAAACCGTACAAACTAATTGGGGGGTGAATTTAGAAGTTTTTCTTCTTTCCTTACTAATTCTGGGGTTCATTTTAGACATCATTGCCCTCATATACATCACTAAAATGGTAGAATAGAAAGAAAGCATCATTATGTTGTTGATGTTAACATTACATTGTTGGCACAAGCTAATCTACCACTAAAATTCTGGTGGAGTGCTTTTCATACAATTGTTTTTCTTATCAACCGTCTTCTAACCCTCCATACTTAATAATATTTCACCTTACCAAAAACTATTCTTTCAAAAGCCAGATTATTCCATTTTGAGAGTGTTTGGCTATGCTTGTTCTCTTAATCTTAAGCCATATAATAAACACAAACTTACTTTCAAAATCGAAGATGCATCTTCATTGGTTATAGTTCCGTTCATAAATGTTATGGGTGTTTACACTCTTTTGGTCGAGTTTATGTGTCTAACCATATTGTGTTTAATGAAAACTATTTTCATTATGAAGGCCGGGTACAAATTTTTCCTCCATTATGCAGTCTTGTAATTCTTCAAAATCATCTTCAAAGTCATGCTCAACGTTAAATTTTTCAACTCCTTTCATACAACTTCCAATTCTCTCATGTTGTGCAAATTTTGTTGAACTTGCTAGCGCACGAATCTATTGTAATATAGATCAACGGTGACAGTGTCGATCCCACGAGGAGGTGGATTTTAATTGCTTGTAGAATTAATTTTCTAAGTGGGTGATTAGATTTATAATGACAAACGATGTAGGAAATGTATTAATTTAAATTAAAACTATGGGAATAAACTATTAAAATGAAGTGCTTGGATCTCCAGATCTATACTCAACATGCACCATCGGTTTAACATTCATTATTAGTACCAATTAAATCATGAAGGGAGATTTTTCACTCCTCATGAACCACACTCTAATAGATATGGTCTTAGGACTTCCTGCCAAATAAGAATAACCTTGCTGCAGGGAGGCGGTTATTCCAAATATCCGACAAGATTATTACTATTTGTCTACGAAAAATCAAAACATCCGCATAAATTAAAAGGGAAGGAAAATTAAATTTACCAAATTAAGCCCATGGAGCATGTTGAGACTTCACTTTCAACCCAAGCTTAAAAGAAAATTAACCACTCATAATTGAACTAGGGGTAAAATGAGAATTTTATTAAAATACATAGAAAATACAAGATGGAGATGGAATTACAGAAAATTGAGGTCAAAAATGGATTCAGGGGTGTCAAATTAGGGGGGGAGCCCCTTTTTTATAGATACACTAAGTAAATCATGGCCATCGGATTAAAACAATTTGGATTCTTAGGATTGCGCCACGTGGCAAGCTCTTATTAGATGGAACACATCATCAGGGCTGTCATTTTGTGTATATGCATGTAGCGTACACATGTTTTTTTGGTCCACTAACATTCTGTCACATCACCGGTTAGCATTTTGGTCCAATGGGATCGTGACACGTCATCAGTCAACGCCACATCATTAGTCAATGCCACTTAAGCGGTCAATTCCACATAATTTGTCTAATCAAATGCCGCCACGTCATCGTATAGTGCCACTTCATCATACAGTACATGTGTGAGCGGTCAAGTGAAACGTTATAGATGCGATGACAAGATCATAAATGTGAAAAGTCATCATATGTCAGCAGATGTACCATTTATCTTTTTATCTCCTCCCAAGGTTTTATTATCCTAAATTTAAAATTGTTGTCCGTTTTTTCATCTGATCTCTCATTCATTGTGAAATGACCATGATATCCCCTAAAATACATAAAATACTTAATTAAAATAAAACATACATAATTAAATTACAATGGACTTAAAGACATAAAAATATGGATGTTAGTGAGACTTGGAGTGTAAAATGATGATTTTCTCTATTATAAATACACACTTTCTAGTACTCAACAGCTCCCTCAGCAACTTCTTCTACAACTGATCTTTCTTTCTAATCCTTTGAAAACCCTATGAACCAAAATGAGGTAACTACTCTTTCTTATTCGCCAAATAACTCAAATTCTTCTTCACTAGTTAACTCTGATCAAAACCATTTACATTTTCATATCTTACCTCTATTTCTTCCAACAGGTCATCCTATGATCACTAGATCTGAGGTTGGTATCTATAAGCCTAAATTATATATTGCAGCTCTTATTGCCACACTATTAGAACCTACTTTAATTTTACAAGTCTTAACTAACCATAAATGGTATAAAGCAATGCAAGAAGAGTTTTAGGCTCTTCAAGCCAATAATACTTGGGAATTGGTCTTAGCTACTTAACCAGTCAAAGTAATGGGCAGCAAGTGGGTTTTCTGAATTAAATGCAACTCTGATGGGTCCATTGCCAAGTATAAAGCCAGGTTTGTTGTTAAGGGTTTTTATCAAATTCATGGAATAGATTATACAGAAACTTTTAGTCTAATTGTTAAAGCATCCACTGCAAGAAGAGTTTTGATGGATTAACAAAACCTCATCATATTTATAAACTAAAGAAGGCTCTGTATGGTTTGAAAAAAGCTCCACGAGCATGGTTTAATAGGTTGAAGATTGCTTTTATTTCACAATGGGGTTTTCATAATTCAAGATCAAATAATTCTTTGTTTTATACATGGAAGAATGGTCATATACTCTTATTCTTAGTTTATGTCAATGACATAATCATTACTGGATCAGATTCTCTTTTAGTTCATCAACTCATCAGCAATATGAATCATACTTTTACTTTAAAAGATTTTGGTAAGCTGAATTACTTTCTTGGGATAAAAATGACTAAGACTTCGAATGACTTACATCTTTCTTAAGTTAAGTACATTGCAGATCTTTTGGTCAAACACAACATGGATGATTGTAGTCTTGTTTGTAGACCCATGTCTACTGGTCATGTCTTTGTCAAGAATTCTGGTGTTGTCATTTCTAATTATTCACAATATAAGAGCATTATAAGTGCCTTACAGTATGTAACACTTACTAGACCTGAAATAACATTCTCAGTTAACAAACTAAGTCAGTTTCTAGCTTTACCAATTGTAAATCATTGGGAGGCTTGTAAAAGGCTATTAAGGTACTTAAAAGGAACAATTCATTTTGGGTTGAAGTTCTATCACACTGGTAGTCTGCAACTCAATTGTTTTAGTGATTCAGATTGGGCTTCTGACAAATATGATAGAAGTCTCAGAAGCTATCTTTGTTTATCTGGACTCAATCTTGTTTCTTGATCTTCCAAGAAATAAGTCGGTTGTTTCCGGTCTAGTACAGAGGTTGAGTACAAGGCCTTAGCTCATGCTACTTCTGAAGTTTTATGGGTTCGTTCTCTATTTAATGAGTTTCATATCACACTTGTTACTTTGTGTATCATGTGGTGTGACAATCAAGGAGCAATAGCTTTGGCTTATAATCCTGTGTATCATGCTAAAACCAAGCATGTTGAATTAGATATTTATTTTATTTAAGAAAAGGTTGTCGCTTAATAAAATTGTTGCCTATTTTATTCCAGTGAAGACCAAACTGCAGATGTTCTAACTAAGGCACTCATTTTTAATCAGTTCTATTATTTGATAAGCAAGCTAAATGTTCTCCCATGACTGTTTAGCTTTAGGGGGGATGATAGTGTATGTGATTAATTATGGTTGCAGAGCATGCTGAGATACAATGAGGTAACTCACACTTGATCAAAAAATATTTCTAATCATATATTTTGTTAAACTGGTAAATTCTATTATACGCGTGTATTAAGTTTGTAACAAATAGTGAAAGACAATACAACTAGTATAAATACTACAATTGTAACTTGTGTATAGGAGTGAGAATCATATATACAATTCCATAATCTTCTTGTTTCTTCTCTCTGTTTTCTTTTCTCTTTCTTCTTACTTTTCTCACCTTTCAAACACTCAATATTATATATTCAATCAATGAGTATCACTTGCTAAAAAACATGAGAATCTTGAGTTATTTTTTGAAATATAAGGATTAAATGAATATTTATTTTTTCTAATTTAAAAAAACACATTACTTGAAAGAGTTAAAACCTTTATTGTTCTAAAATTAAATCTCTATCCTTTAGGCTGTGTTTAGTTCACATGAGAAAATCAAAGAGAGGAGAGGAATTTGAAGTCATTGAAACTTTATTGTGTACAATTAGCAATAGTGTACTGTAAATCAAATTTTGATAAAAATCTCATTTAGGCATGCAAAGCATTTAAGATTTCTCAATTCAAATTTTGCCTCTGCGAGACGTGTAAAATTACCATATTTGTCCTTTCAAATTTCTATATACTCTTATCTCTTTTTCTCACTCTTCTTTTTCTTTTTCTTTTCTCCTATTCTCTATTTTCTTGCAACTAAATATCACTTTAATTCCTCCCCTAACCTTTTGAATTTAGATCTTTAGTAGCATCTTTTGGATGTAGGGATAGGCAAAATTGGGTTCGGTCGAGTTCGGATCAATCCTATCGGGTTTTGGGTTGGTCCGTTGGATAAAACTTCATCTGAACTCAACCTGAACCTATAACCCAATCTGATCCGAATAGGGACTCCCTTTTATAGTCTCAAGGGATCCATTGTTATACATTGTTTACATTATTGATCCTTATCACTAAAGATTATTATATATAATCCTCGCCAAGTACCGAATCCGATTCAAGCACCATTTGACCCTGCAACCTCCATCCGATTCAAGCACTATTTGGCATACTGAGTATTGACTTTGAGTTTTGAAAGAGATTTGGGTTGTTACCGATTTTGATTAATAGAGATGGTATATATAATAATCCGAATCCAATTCATAGATCGAGTCACGATCCTCGCAGAAAAGCTTCGGTTGGTGTCATCCCTCAATAGTTGCTCTGTTTGGTGGCCGGATCTAGCTTTCCTCGTGAGTTTTGTGTGTGTGTGTTTGGCTATGGGTGTGGGTCGTGTGGCTTTCTCCTATCACTGTCGGTAGTGGGATGCGAGCAACGGTCGATAGAGCGAGGGAGGTTGTGGGCGGTCATGTACGTGTGCTGTTTTGTCATGAATACTGTAGTCACTTGACTTCAATAACTTGTGCCCATGTGCCGTGTGTAGTCTGCAGTGCGGTTTTAGTGTGCTACCATGCTGTAAGCTTGTAAGTTGTACTTGTAACTGCTGGTCAGCACTTCAGCTGTTGTTGCTAACTTGCTATTTCAGATTTGAGGGTTTGCTGTAAACTTGTGATGCCGTAATAGAGTGTGTCTTTGTGAGATTATGTTTGTGGGGAGCGTATGGTGTGTGTGAGTATTTGGCATTTGGCAATTTTTTTTTGTTGATTTTCTTTTTTTTTTTTAATTTTGTGTCAACCAGCTCGGGTTGATAAAAATACATCCGATCGAGTTGACAGAAATACATCCCATCGGATTTTATTTACAACCCGAATCGATCCGAACCCGATATTTTTCGGATTGGGTCGGATCGGATATTTTGCCCACCCCTATTGGGATGTATACTCGAAGAAAATAATTTAATGCTCTTGAAGACGTTTTTCTTTTATTCATTCATTTCGTGTATATATTTCAACCAATCATGAAAATATACATACGCATATAGAAAGTCAAGTAAAGAAGCGCAATGAATTTAAGCGGCCCAAAGACCGTTGTTGTGCAAATATTCATTTTCTAAGTAGGTGGTTGAATGAAAGTGATGTAGANTGTCTTATGATTTAAATTAGAAATGCGAAAGAAAACTATTAAAACGAAATACTTGGGTATTTGGTTAGACTCAACATGCACTATTGTCTTAACATTCCTTATTAGTGCAATTAAATCACGAAGGAGAATTTTTCACTCTTCATGAACCTCACTCTAATAGATATGGTCTTGTGTCTTGTCGTACAAATAGTAATAACCTTGCACTATGGAGACGGTTATATACCAAATAATATCTGACAATTATTATTATCCGTCACAAAAAAGTCAAAATATCCACATAAATTAAAGGGGAAGAAAAGTAAATTTACCAAATTAAGCCCATGAACATGTTGAAACTTCACCTTCAACCCAAACTCAAAAGAAAATTAGCTACTTATAATTGAACTAGGGGTAAAATGAAAATTTTATTAAAATACGTAGAAAATACAAGATAAAGGAGGAATTACGTAAAAAATGGAGCTCAAAAATGAATTTAAAGGTGTCAAATTAGGGAGCCCTCTTTTTATATATACAATGAGTAAATCATAAATCTTACCTGATTAAAACAATTTGACGCTCGTAATCGACATGTGGCAAGTTCTTATTGGATGGAATCATCATTAAAGCTATCATTTTGTGTATATGCATGTACCGACGCGATATTTTTTGGTCCACTAACATACCTTTGTCACGCCACGGCCAACGCAACATCATTCGGCCCAATCGAATGCGCCGATATCATTGTACAATGCAACATCATTATATAGTATATGTGAAGAATAACGTATATATGCAAAAGGTCGTGAATGCGATCTGTATGTGTGAACAATACCATTTATCTTTTTAAGCTCCTCCTAAGGTTTTCGATTGTCCTGAATTCAAAATTACTGTCTGTTTTGCTATATGATCTCTAGTTTATTGTGAAATGATCATGATGCCCCCTAGAATACATAAAATACTTAATTCAAATAAAACATACATAAATTAAATCACAAGGGATTTAAAGACATAAAAGTAAGGATGTTAGTGAGACTTGGAGTGTAACATAATGATTTTCTCCTTTATAAATACACACTTTCTAGAGCTCAACAACCTTCTAAAAAAATATTAAAGATCCAATAACAAGCCAACTTGAATATATTATTATTTTTATTTTTCTTTTCTAAAAAATTATTTTTAAAAGTTTTAATGTATCTTAAAAACTAAATTCACACATGTTCTAGTAAATAAGCAGACAACATAGCTTCAATGTGGATTGAAATGGTGAATTTAAAACCTAGATATATAAAATGGCATCGTTTTTTGGTTATTTAATTCTTCAGTTGTTCAAGTGCAAAACATGTGGCCTACTTAAGTCTTTAAACGACATGTGATGAAGCCGTTTTGGTTGTGGTTTAAATGATGCATGTGATGGGGCACGAGAAGAAAAAATCAAATTAGTTAAACATGTTATCCACATGGCTAAAATCTATGCAATCTAGGCTTTACATTAGTTGTTATATAAGCTAATCGGTAAAGCTGTTTTAGTGTGAATTTAGGAGCATTCTAGAGATATCTGAGAGAATGAGAGAAAAAGAGAGAGAGAGAGAGAGAGAGAGAGAGAGAGAGAGAGAGAGAATGTGTGTATGTGTCATCTTGTTCCTTGTAATTACTCTTTAATTTCTTCAAAAATCATCAATAAAATTCATTCTAGTGGCTTCTCCCGTGAATGTAGATTGTGAATTCATGCACAATTGAATCACATAAATCACTTATCTTTGATTACTTGTTTCTTTCTTAATTTAATTTAATCTTTTATTTTTTATTTTATTTGATTCTCGTAAATAGAAGTTGTTAGTTATTGGTTTATGAAGATTGATTAATTAGTTTTGAAAGCATCTTGAATAGATCTTGTTTGTGATCTCAGGCAATGGTTGAATTGTTTAGAAACTTTTGAATCATTCAACTTAATACAAATAGTACCAGAGCAAGGTTTACAAATAAAGATTCAAGTATGACTACAACAAAAATCAATCTTGAGAAGTTCAATGAAAAAAATAACTTTAATGTATGGAAGATAAAAATTGAAGCATTGCTAATTACACAAGACCTTGCAGATGCCATTCAACTAATGACCAAGAAGGGATGGAATGAAGTTTCTTCATCAAAGACTTTTGAATTAGCCGCTAATATTGACAAGAAGGCCAAGAGTACAATCATCTTGAGTCTTGTAGATCCAATGATAAGAGAAGTTGTAAAAGAACCCTTTACAACTAACTTATGAGCCAAATTGAAAAGTATAAACATAAAAAAGTCCCTTTCTAATAAATTGAATATAAAGAAGAAGATGTTTAGATTAAAGATGGTTGAAGGCTCATCTTTTGATGATCATCTTGATGAGTTTAACAAAGTGTGTGACACTTTGGAAACCATTGATGTAGCATTAAGTGATTAAGATAAAACTTTACTTTTAATAAGCATTTTATTGATGCCTTGATGTATGGAAGGTAGATATTGTCTCAAAATGAAGTCAAGTTAGCTATTGACACAAAAGAACTGCAATAGAAATATAAAAACTAGGGAAATGGTTCGAGAAAAGGCTTAACAGCTAAAACAAAATCTAAAAGGAAGAAAAAAAACAAAATAAGATCAAAGAAAAGCCTAAGAACTTAGAGGACTTCTTGTGTCACAAAGAGGGGCATTTGAAAAAAGATTATTTGAAAAGAAAGCTTAAGAAAAAGTGATAAAATAGAGATGTAGCTGTAGCTGAAGAAGAAGGTTATATGTCTACTAAAGTGCATATAGCAACAAATAGTAAAGAAAAAGGTAAATGGGTTCTTGATTCAAGTTGTACTTTTTATATATGTCCATTTATGAGTAAATTTACTAAATACCATGATTTAAATAATGGTAGAGTGATGATGAGTAATAATGTTGTGTGTAAGATCTTAAAAATTGGTAATATGAATCTTAAACTACATGATAGTACCATTAGGGAGCTAAGATAGGTAAGATCTATACTTGACTTGAAAATGAATTTTATTTCCTTGGGAATACTTATAAAATGAGTTTTAATGTTAAAATTGAATATGATGGGATAAAAATTGTCAAGGGCACAGAGGTTATCATGAAAGGTAAAATGAATGGTCTATTTATCTTAAATGGAGAGGTAGTCAATGGTGAAGTTGGTATGACTTCAAATGCTACCTTTGATAGAACCAAGTTATGGTATCTAAGGTTAGGACACATAGATGAAAGGAAAGAACTAGAAAATCAAGGAGTATTTAAGGGTGATAAGATTGGAAACTTATAAAGACTGTTTTCTTCACAAATCAACAAGGGCTAACTTTAAAAGGTTAGTTCACAAATCCAAGGATAAATTAGATTATATCCATTTTGATTTGTGTGGCCTCGCATAATAAGTATCTCTAAGAGGTAACAACTACTTCTTATCATTTATGAAATTCTAGCTAATTAAAAGGTAGTGAAATTGTGAAATATAATAACGCATGTTTGTTATCATCGTAATTACAATTTGTATAGCCCTTTAGGCTAACACTAAGTTCATCTACAGCTACAAATTACAAGTCAACTCATGAGATATAGGTTGGTCAGCCAGAAAACTATGGAGATTTAAAAGCCTTTGATTGTACAACCTATACCTATATAAGCTAAAGAAAGCTAGCTCATAGGGCTTTAAAAGGCATCTTCATAGGATATCTAGAAGGAGTTAAAGGTTATAAAATTTAATGTACAGATTTCGATCCTCTAAAATATGTAATAAGTAGGGGTATGATATTCAATGAAAAAGAATTACTAAGCAAGAAGTCAGCTCAAGAGGTATTTGAAGGTGATTGAACAAACACAAATAAACATCAACTTGAGATAGAGTTATCCAACCCATGATAGATATGAAACTGCATATTCAAATGATATTATTGACAAGTCAGAGGATAATGAAACTTTACAACTAGAACATGAACTGCTGTTACAAGATCAGAGTTATCAATTGGCTTAAGTTAGATCTAAAACATAAGCAAAACCACTAAAGAAATATGGATATGCTAATCTTATTGCCTATGGTAAGTTTAAAACATAACGACAGGAAGTCATGAATGAAGAAATGTCATCTTTGCACAGAATTGGCACTTGGGAACTTGTTAAAAAACTAACAAATAGAAGAATAATTGGCTTTAAGTGGATTTTCAAATTCAAAAAAGGCTTGACAAGCTTAGAACTAAGGAGATTCAAAGCAAGGCTTATGGCAAAGGATTATATACAAAATGAGAGGGTTGATTTCAAAGAAGTGTTTTCTTCTTCAATCAGGCATGCATCAATAAAAGTGCTCTATCACTAACAACAATTCAAGACATAAAGGTTGATCAACTTGATGTCGAGATTGGATTCTTACATAGTAGACCCTAAGAAGAGATATTCATGACTTAATCTGAAGGGTACAAAGATCTTAAGAAGCTTAGACATGCATGCTTGCTTAAGAAGTCTCTTCATGAACAAAAATAGTCCCCAAAGCAATAGTATCTCATATTTGATGAATTCATAATCACTTATGGATTCATGCAATGCAATTATGATTATTACGTATATTACAAGCACTTGAAAGATGATCTCTACATATATCTCCTTTTATATGTGGATGACATGTTAATAACTTGTAAAAAAAAGAAAGAAATTGAATAATTGAAGTTGATTCTGAGTTTTGAATTTAATATAAACAACTTCAGGATTGTAAGGAAGATATTAGGTGTATGAATTAAGAAAAACAGAATAAAAGGATTTATGTATCTGTCAAAGAACAAATATTTGATCAAAGTGCTTGAAACATACAAAATGTTGAACAAATATTTGATCAAGGTGCTTGAAACATACAAAATGTTAAACTCTAAAAACATATAATACGAAGCTTGAAATGGAAAATGTACTTTCTACAAATGCAGTTGGATGCCTTATGTACGCAATAGTGTTAACAAGACCTAATATATCATATGTAATAAGTGTTATGAGCGATATATGACTTCACTTGGCATAAACACTAAAAAACAATCAAGTGGATTATAAGGTATCTAAGTGGTACATTAGGCTGTAGTTTGGCTTATGGAAGAACCAAGGGAAGACGTGAAGGTTTGTTGGGGTATGTAAACTTAAGTTATACCGGAGACTTGGACAGAAAAAAGGTCTTTGACAGGTTATTCATCCTCGATGGTTGTCTCATTAACTAGAAAGTTACTTTGCAGTATCTAGTTGCATTTTCAACTACAGAAGTAGAATACACAACTACTATATAAGCTATTAAATAAGCCCTGTGGCTTCAAGGATAAATTAGTGAATTAAGTGTGAATCAGAAGACTGTAACAATTTATTGTGACAACTTAGATGCCCTTTTATTATGTAAAAATCCTATACATCATGAAAGGACAAAACATATTGACATAAAACTTCATTTCATAAAAAATGAAGTGTCAAAAGGAGTTGTCAAAATGTTTAAGGTGCATACAGATGAGAACCCTGCAGATATACTTACTAAGGTAATTTCAACAGCTAAATTCAATGTGTACTTAGACCTAGCTAGCTTGGGTGATTGTTAATCACTTGAGATTTGAAGAAAGAGACAATGTAAGGAGCTTTTTGTAATGATTTGTTTATCAAGATTGATTAATTGGTTTTGAAAGCTTTTTGCAAATATCTTGCTTTTTATGTTGGTTTTTTTTTTTTTTAATCCTGGGTAGTGGTTGAATTTTTTGGAAACTCTTTAATCATTCAACTCACTACATTCAGAATGAACATTAAGAATCCAAGTGAATCCTTAAACAATAACACATACAAATTGCAGCTATGTTAAGATAGATTCAACAATCATCTATCCTATTCTGAAACTTTTCTTATCAAGGAATGGTTGCAGTTTACTATCAATCTAAAGTAACATCAAATCGAAACAACCAACTATCCTTTGGATGAAAATTGCAAAAATTCCAGCAACTACTTGCACTCGCCTTGAGTACTTGCCAACTCAAGGGAGAGAAGGCTTTCCACCAAAATATGAAAGCTACTTGCCAAATGAAACCAAGATTTAGAAGATTTAGTTGGTAATCCTCGTTCTTTTAACATTGTCATCTGGGAAATTTTAAGCAAAAAGTCCTCCATTCTAAAGCATCAACTAAAGCAAGTGTTGTTTCCCTATCATACAATGTCCAGGTTGTCCAATGGCAAGAATAGCTTTAAACCCAGCTAAAATGTGTGTTTTCAGCCGCTTTCCATAGCTTATTCATTTATTGTTGATTCTTGCACGTAACAGTCATTTTGGTCTACATATATTCAGGGTCGGTTCTAGAGTATTAGAAGCCTTAGGCAAAATTTCTTAATAGGTCTTTCTTACATTCAACAACTTCAACACTTAAAAAAATATATAAAAGAGCTCAAAATTTAATTAATTTTTAATCATATCTTGAATATTAACAATCAACAAGATAGGAAGAAGATTAAAAAAATACTCAAAAATATCTTTTTACTTCCTTTAAAACTGTTATTTCAATAATTTTTTTTTTTTTCAAAAGTGGGCCAATTATTTTCTTTATAGAGATACGAGCATAAGAATTTTTATAATGTTAAATAATTAAGTTTTTTTAACAAATAAAGAATTAAAAGTTAAACAATACTATTGATTATAACTCTTTAACATTAAGGTTATCAAGTATATAATTTATATAAAGATTCTTAATCATAAGATAATTATTAATTAAAGAGAGATTTGAAGAATAAAATTTCATGTGATAAGTAATTTTAAAAATCTATTAATTTAAATCTTAAAAAAAAAAAATCATTCTAATGTATGGGACCTATGCGACCATAATAAAGTCTTCTTAACATATGTGATTTTAGACAACAGTGCTTAGTTCGCCCACATTGCTCCCATTTTCTCAGAAGCGATCGATCCCTTTCGTTATTTCTGCAAACATCCCTGTGCCTGCATGGGCACAGTGTGATGCAATCTTTCCGTTCCTATCTTCAGGTCGTGGCTAACCTCCAAAACCAATTTGAGGTCCCGGTTACCATTACTTGAGACAGAAACTTGTTCTTGAAGCTTGCCCGCTAAGAAATTTTTCTTTTTTACATAATTATTAACTGGCTTTGATAAATCCAATAACATCCCAAAAATGAAACCAATTACAACGCCTGGGATGAAATTCTCTGGCCTAAAACTCACTGCTAACGATACTTTTTCCAGCTTCGGCTGCTTCTTGTTTGGAAGCTGAGAAGAATTTCGATGGGAAGCCCACACCGTCGTTAACTAGATTATTGGTCGTGTGGTTAACAGCTGCGCGGACAGGAAACTGTCTATCACTATTTGTAGCCTCTTATTTGGTAAGAAAAAAATATATGTATATCTTGACCCTTACTTTTGTCATAGACGATTGTGATTTTTTTTGTTGGCTATGCGTGAATCACGTGATATGTGATCCCTTATATTTCTTGTCAATTTTTCGTGCTCAAGCTGTGGGCCTGATAATTGGCTATGAAAAAGAGTGAAGCTCTCAAAAATCCTTATAACACCCCCAACTTAATTTATAAATACTAACTTATAATTTAAAATCAATCATCTTGTCTTTAAATTTCACCCTAAAAAGAATATTTTTAGTAGTTTCTTTTTATAAATTCAAAAAAAAAATTAAAATCATAAATTATTTTCTTCTTATTACATAATTTTTATTTCCATAATTCTTAATTTTTAAAAGTTTATTAAAGAATATTTTTAATTAAAATTCAAAATAAAAATAAAAATTATAAAATAGAGTGGGTATAAAAAACGGTTAAAAGAATAAATTATTTTAGTGTTTAATTCAAAAAAATAAAGAAAGATTTTATAAAAGAATAATTTTCATTCGAAATAACAAATAATAATTTATTTTTTATTATTTAAATAATTCCAATTAAACAAAGATTCCACAAAGAGGCCGACCCTACTGGAAATGGACCGGCGATTGCCCAGTTGTCCCACCAGAGATTTGATCTCACTGAACGACAGAACAAACGATTTGACTGGACACGAATACAAAGACAATATATAGAAAATTGTTATTTCTCCACGTGACACACAAGACTACATGACGACATTTGATACAAGTAGGGTGATTAGAATTTAATCCCATCTGTTTAATTCATTTCACTCGTAAAAATTTGATTTTGTTAATTGGTGAATTGAATTAGATTAAAAATTTAAAAATCTGCCATCGATGAATTGAATATATATTTATCACTAATAAATAAGTTAAAATATAATTATATTAACACTATATCATATCTTATCTGATAATAATATAAAATAAAAAAAATAAATAAATAAATATAATTTTTTAAATAATTAATTTTCACGTACTGATCTAAATAAATAATTTTTTTTCTTTTTATTGATATAAATAAATAATTTTTTTTCCTTTTTAGTGTGTTATATTTTAAAACTTTAAATGTATTTTGTAGTTTTATTAAAATAATTAATTTATTTAAATCTTATTTAATTTTAAATTTAATCGATAATAAAATTATTTCTATATTATATTAAATTTATTTAATTCATAAATTAAAAATAATTAAAAAAATTTAATCTGTAAAAAAATATATAAAATAATAAATTGCATATGAATCACCTCTCATCCGTACAGTCGAATCATTCTCCATTTTGCAATCGTTAAAAAATCATCAAAACCGACAAAACACGTAAACTTGGTCCCCTTAAGGCCGCATAAAATTCTCCATCAACATTGATCTTACAAAACCTGTCTTCGCTCAATTGCTCTGCTCCCTCTCTCCCTCTCAGGTCCCAATACATTATCAACACACAAAAATATACAGGCCGTAATGGCAACAGCGGCGGATAGCAAGCCCGTCTCCGTCGAAGCTAAGCCAGCTGGTTCAGCGACAACCACACTTTCAGTGTTTTCAAACGGACCTTATACCCCGAAACCCATAACAGTGAAGGCGTCAAGCCGCTGCTTCAATTCATCACCTTCACCACCTCCAAAGCCGTTGTTTATCGTTTTCCCCGATAATGAAGGAAAATATAAAGTTATCCTGTTCTTCCCCGGCACTTCTGTCAGCAACACAAGCTATTCCAAGCTCTTTGACCACTTGGCTTCCCATGGATACATCGTTGTTTCTCCGCAGGTACGTCTCCAGTCTATATACAGAATTTTCATTTATTTCTACATTGAAAGTACAAATTAATTAGTGTGATGATAATATTATGAATTGAATTAATCGATGTTTAACATACTATCAGTTATACAACCTTCTGCCGCCGAAAGGAAACAAAGAAGTTGACGCAGCAGCGGAAGTACTCAACTGGTTACCCGAAGGCCTCCAATCACATCTCCCAGAATATGTTGTGGCTGATCTACAGTACTCTGCTCTTATGGGCCACAGTCGCGGAGGACTGACGGCATTTGCCCTGGCACAGGGCTATGCCACAAACCCTCCAGTTGAGCTTAAATTCTCAGCATTAGTAGGTGTGGACCCTGTTGCTGGGATACCGTATTTTCATAGTGAACTTGATCCCCCGATTCTGGATTATGAGTCATTCAACTTCTCAATTCCTGTTACTGTGATTGGCACCGGACTCGGTGGCATTCCAAAGTGCATCGTGCCTTGTGCCCCCGAAAAAGAAAACTACCAGCAGTTTTTCAAGAGATGCACATCTTCTGATCGGGCTCAATTTGAGGCTACCTATTATGGTCACATGGATGTGTTGGACGATTGTCCGCCGGACTTAAAGTCTCTGGCAATTTCAAAATGTATGTGCACAAATGGAACGTTACCGAGGCAGCCCATGAGGCAATGTGTTGGTGGCATCGCTGTGGCGTTTTTGAAAGCTTATTTTGACAGTGAAGGTGATGACTTCAAGACAATCGTGGCACATCCTACCGTTGCTCCGATAACGATCGGTCAACCTGAGTTCATCCCAGCTCCATCATCATGAGCTCCTACATACAGTACTATGTGCAGAAGCTTAACCACATGCCAGCGAGCCATCAGTTATCAAATCATCATGTTCTTCTCGATTAAATTAATTTGTAATTCGTTTCTTTGGCCACCAGTTTATTCTACATTTTAGAAAGTATTCAAGTCTTCCATGTGAATTTCCATTATCCGCTATCTAATAATTAGTTCGTTAATTTTAAAGGATAATCTCAGTTAGTGTGAAAAATAACATCCATCGTAACAGTAACGCTGGAAGGTCGGTCACGTAACATCAAATTTAGTTACCCGTGCTAAAGATATTCTTAACAAAACAAGCGGATGGTATTCGTCCACGATGACCCCAACTGGATCGAGTATATAACATCACATAAAATAAATAAATAATTTTTTTTAATAAACGTGGAAAATATTGGTTCCAGCTAAGAGGATTAGGAATAATTCGGATGCTATGCATCCATGACTTTTAAAGGTGAGCAATGATAGAGCCAGCTTGTACAAATTAATGAAAATGCGGTCCCTTACATCCGAGAGCGACTTATAAACTTTATTACGACATCCCTCATCGGCTGTCCATGGATGTTTATTATTAAGAAATGTATCCGCTGATTCTTATACCAATTTCTTCTGACGCATTAATTACTAATTCCCTTGACATAGATCTTCTTCTTGTTGTTAATAAATTAGTAAAAGTATTATTCCAATAAATAACTCTTTTATAGAGTACATTACTGTCTAATATATTTATACTATCAACATGATATAGTTTATATAGTTTGTGGATCTATTATTATTATTATTATTATGGAAATTGATATGCTGGAGATACTCTAAGTTAGAGCATCTACTATAGCCATTAGATCTAAAGTTGAAATGAATATTGATTTTTTTAACTTTAGATTCAATGACTTTAATGGATACAAGTACGATTATATCTAACATAGCTAGACTACTCTTCTTCTTCTTCTTCTTCTTCTTCTTCTTCTTCTTCTTATTATTATTATTATTTATAGATTTTGTGCCACATATACATTTATTGCCACTGTGTGAAAATACATATGCTAAGAAAAATCTCAATGAATCATAGTCCCTAAACTCATCCGGATTTATTCTTCTTCAATTAGATTCAGAGTTGAAGTTGATGGCCAATTCGAGGCGGGCTAGCCTTCTCGTTCAAGACGGAGAGAGTTAGACAGCACTGCCGAAGCATGCACTTTCACTTATTCAATTCATTTTGTTGCTAGCCACACGTACACTGCACAAGGGATAAAATGTTTTGATTTTTTTTTTTTTTGTTTTCTGTTTTTTGTTTTGTGTTTCTTTTTTTCAAAAAGAGGCACAGAGAAATAAAATTTCAAGTTGGTAAATATTCCTCAGCCTTATCGTTAACGACAAAATTGCGTTTAGAATTTTCGAAAGTCGGAGCTTCTGCATTAACTGACCATATCAACCAATCAAAAACCCTTTGCATATTTTGATTTGGGATATTATTGTTTAGTTTTTTCAAGAATTACAAAATATCAAAAGAATATATATATATATATTGACGTTTATTGTTTTATTATTATATTTTTATAAATTATTTTAGTTTACTATTTTATCGTTAGAACTATTAGTTAAGAAGTTAGTAAAATATCTATTTTACTACATTCCTTTTAAAAAAATTTTCAACGATGAGAGAATTCTAAAGAAGAAAATGATTAATTTTAACTAATAACAGAGAGATTTTGATCATTTCTCCAATGCTATTTTCAACAATTTCAGGCCGATATGGTACCACATCAATGCAATGAGAAAGTACCAAGTTACATTAGCCAAACATATATGAATACAACAATGCTATTTTGCAATAAATAATTTGATACAATTTTGAAAAAATGTTATAATGACCAAATCGACCCTTGACATATTATAAACTGTTTAGTTTAACTTCATGTGCGTTTTACATTTTCCCTCTTTCATGGAAAAAGTGAATCATAAATTTACTTTGTTACCCTTTCTTTGTTGTAAATAAATTGTTAAGGGCAATTTGATCATTTTATATATTTCATCAAAATTATGAAAGTTAGAGAACAACATTACTTTAAATAATTTTCAAACCTGATTAAATTAAAAAAACAAATGACAATTGTTTACTTTTATATAATTCAAGAAACTCTAGTGTTTTTTTTTTTTTTTGTCCAATCAAATTATCTAACTTGAAAATACTATATTGTCAAATTATTTAACTTAAAAGATATTTCAAGCATGTAAGTACAAGGTATTTAAATACAGGTTTAAAGCATATACTTGTAAATTCTTTAGCTTTAAGAATTTTATAACCATCAATACAAGAAAATAAACATGCAGGTCATTTAGATGGAATTGAATCTTCTTCTAGGCATTTTGTCTCCTTCCTTCCCCTAAGCCTTTTCAAATCTAAAAGATGAAATTGGATCTTATATTTAAACTTTTTTTTTCCTTAAAAACTTTCCCAAATGTAAACTTAATTATTGTAATTTTTTCTACCTTATCAAAATTAGAATTTTGATCGGCCTCCTCCTTCCAATTAATTAATCTCTGATGCCAGCATTTACACTCTCACCTATTCTAAATGGTGCAGATAGATTGAAGAGATTCTCGAACACCATAACTAGTACCAAGCCATGTTTGACGACAAGGCTGGATGAGAATGGCGGAGGATGCTGAGAAGATTTGGAAAAGAATAATGAATAAAAATGTTGGGTCTGATGCTAGAAGCTACGATTATTTATTGTGATTGTCCGTGAGAAAGATGAATCTCTGCAAAAGGAGTTTTAGTAATTGCCTTGTGATTCTTGCAACTGCTTGTAGATAGGTTGGCTATAGAATGGATGATTGAGGAGGCTGAAGAATTGGTGGAGATTGCAGATCGTGGTTGTCACGGGGAACAATTTTTTTTTTTTTTTTAATTGTGATTGGAGTTGTAATTTCTGAGAAAATTGTTTCAGTGGTGTCGGATAATTGCGAGGTTGGAGTAGTCTGCCTATAGTTTTTATGTACTTAGAATTAGAGTTAAGCATAATTTTTGAAGTTACCACATCATGTGTTGCTATATCTTCCTCCTGAAAACATTTGAACTTTTTTCTTTTGTTTAATTACAAAGTTGTTATTCGGAGCATCATATTTCAGAGCAGCAAAAAGTTCGGCATCTAAAGAATCCAAATCACTCAAGTATTCTAAAGCCATAACAATAATTGTAGAACAATATGAAAGATAAATAAAGAAGACAAACATAAAAAACAAATGAACAAATGAAAAAAAAATAAATTAAATTGACATTAATTGTTAAAGTAACCAAATCTGATAGAAAATTAAATAACATACATAATCTGATTGAAAAGTCTTTAAAAAGCTAAAGCAAAATCCAAATCATAATTTGCTTAAAAAAATTGTCGTTTGTCCAATTCTACTTTTTATTATTATTATTATTATTATTATTACGATTGGCTAGAGATTGATGTCAAAATAGAAAGAGTTGAGAGGAAAAGAATTATCAGGAAAAAGATTGTTAATAGTTATACACTCAGGCTTTGTTTATTAAACATTTGAAGTCTCAAATTAATTTAGATTTTTTTAAAATTTATTTTTTTTAACTTATATATGATTTTCATATATTTACGCCTGAATAATTTTTGTGACTTTTATCGAAATGGAAAAATATCTTAATAGAAAGTAAGTACTACATCCCAAAAAAATCTCTATTAAGTTTAGTAAATTATAAAATCTAATTTCTTTATTCATTTTTACTTATAAAGATATAAATATTAAATAATTATGTTTAAAAATTTTTAATTTATAAAATAAATAAGATGTCACTTGCACTCCCATTAAAACACACACAAACATCGATAAGGCATTTTGTATTTAGATATGTTTAGATTTTAGCAAACTTCAAATCCATTCATCTTTTAGATAAAAAAATTAAACGGTACTTTACACGTGAGTTTGGAGGTCAATTTAGGTATTCAATTTCATCAATCACACATGGATTATTAAATTTTGAAAGGCTAGGAAAGTCAAGGAAACAAAATGGATCTGGTTTCCATTTAGACACGTGCATACATTTAATTTTCTTTCTCACGATTAGTAAAATATTGTCGTGTTTCTCCAATGCTATAGACGTTAAAGTTTGACATTCAGCCTAAACATTATATATAAATCTAAAACCCGCCTTTGCTGTTCATCTCTTTCAATTGTCTCTCAACGGTACGTTCTCGCACGGAAAATAAAATCACGATAATGGCAGCAATGGTGGACGCCAAGCCCGCAGGTTCAGTGGAAGGCACTTCCCTTTTGGCTATTACGGCCACACTTCCGGTATTTACGAGAGGAATTTATTCCACAAAACGCATCACACTTGAGCCATCATCTCCATCCTCATCACCTCCTCCAAAGCCATTGATTATCGTCACACCAGCCGAAAAAGGAACTTATAATGTCATCTTGTTCCTTCATGGCACTTCTCTCAGCAGCAAAAGCTATTCGAAGATCTTTGACCACATAGCGTCCCATGGATTCATCGTTGTTGCTCCTCAGGTATATATGCTCAATATATCAATATATGATCCATATTTCTACATTAATTTCATTTACATGTACAAAACTGTAACTTAATTTTAAACGGTGTGTGTGTGTGTGTGTGTGTTGCATTTGTAGCTATACACCAGTATCCCGCCGCCAAGCGCAACCAATGAACTTAACAGCGCAGCAGAAGTCGCGGAGTAGCTATCCCAAGGCCTACAGAAAAATCTCCCAGAAAATACTGAAGCGAACGTACACTTGGTTGCTGTTATGGGGCATAGTCGCGGAGGACAAACGGCTTTTGCTCTATCAATACTCCATGAATTCGCTGCAGTAATAGGGCTAGACCCCGTTGCTGGGACTGGTAAAAGCAGTGGACTTGATCCCCCGATTCTTTCTTTCGACTCTTTCGACTTCCAGATTCCCGTTACAGTGATTGGCACCGGACTCGGTGGCGTGGCTAGGTGCATCACCCCTTGTGCACCTGAAGGAGCAAACCATGAAGAGTTTTTCAACAGATGCAAGAACTCTTCTCGTGCTCATTTTGTTGCTACAGATTATGGTCACATGGACATTTTAGATGATAATCCATCAGACGTAAAGTCTTGGGCACTTTCGAAATACTTTTGCAAAAATGGAAACGAATCGAGGGATCCAATGAGAAGATGTGTTAGTGGGATTGTGGTGGCGTTTTTGAAGATGTTTTTTGGTGGTGAGGCTGAGGATTTTAGGCAAATCCTGAAAGACCCTTCTGTTGCTCCGATAAAGCTTGATTCTGTTGAGTACATTGGTGCATCAAGCGTGATCATGACAACTCATGCAAAAGTTTAACGATCTTAGAGCTAATTAAATAGACTTTAATTTATTGCTTTTTTTTTCTAATTTTAAGAATAAAACAGCCAATCTCAGTTGTACTAGAAGATCTTGTGGATCTCTGTTTGCAACGGAATCCTCATTGTTACATTACTAATAAATTAGTCACAGTTATGAGATTTAAAGATATTCTCTGTCCTCTTCTTAAATGATCTGGTCATGCTACTAGTATAGCTTTGATCCGTATTAAATTAAATGTAAGTTTCGCGAAAGTATATTTAATCTTGCAAATCAAAACACAAATCACTTGGTGGTCGAGTGATAGACAACCTATACTTTCATTCTTGGAATCAAGGATTCAAATCCTTAAGCAGATCCAAGTTGTATACATGTATCGTACAGGTTCATTTTCTTTTATATATTTGAAAATAAATCAGATTCATTCGTTTTGAGTTTAGATAATGGACTATGTCATCATAGAATTGAATTAGAAAATTTTTTAGACTTTACGATGATGATCATTAGTCGGTGGCAATGTAACTCTGCAAAAAAAAAAAATTATGAAAGAAATATATTTTCTTTCGAGTATCTAGAAATAAACCTAGTTTGTTTGCATTATACAGTGTGGACGAGATTGCAATGAATTCAAAACTCATGCCTCTGATGCGGCTGTGTTTTGAGTAAATGTTTGCACATACAATTCACGGGCTGCACTGATAACTCTAGTTTCACCAAATGACATCGGTTTCAGTCGTTTTAGGAAGGCTTAAGTAACTCACGTGACTAAGCGAGAAAGCTGAGAATCAAGTCAGTTAAATCCGTTACACACGTGTCATGAATTGGTGTAATCTGGGTTTTGATATCAAAAGTATAAAAGGCAAGGCTGATCACTGAAGCAGATTGCATGAGAGAATCGTGAGCTTTCAAGAGAGTTCTAGAGAGGAGAGAAGAATCATCTTGTTCCTTGTAATGTGCTCTGAGTTAGCTCTGTAATTTTCATCTTGATTCATCAATAAACTTTTTCCAAGGCTTTTCCCGCGGATGTAGATTGTGTATTCATACACAATCGAACCACGTAATTTTTGTTCTGTGTGTGTGAGTGTATTTTGCTCCAAGATCATGTTAGTTTTTTGTTTTAATCTTCAGTCATCTAAAGTTGAGTTCTGTGAACATCGTTGAAGTTTCAGATTGATTGAGGATTTGAGTGCAACTTGAACAAATCTTTGAAAGGTTCTTGAGCAGTGGTTTGTTGCTTCAGAACATAAAGGCAACCAACCACTACATAGAGGTTGATAAATTAAGAAAAAAAAAAGTATAAATTGAAGATCATGATCAATTTTGGCAGCCTAGCTTCGGTGTGGTTGAAGACGGGGAGTAGAAAACATTTGTCGAAGCAGTGTTAGATTTTTGAATCTATCTCTAAAGTACAATTATTCTTGCAATCACAGAGGTCAATTATTCGTGCAGTTACTAGGGACCATCATTTTGGTTCATATCTGTTATTGATGAAACGTAACCTTCTTTGCTTACATGGTACATACAATCATGCACTTACTTGCGTACGGGGTTACATTACGTTGTTTAAAATACTTTTCGATTGCATCTTGATTCCTTGAACGTGAAATCAACATTTCCCCTAGGATAAAATTCCATAGTTTTTTTTATTTTCATTTTTTTCCAATAAAGACAAAAAATTCGTAGGTTGTCTTGCCTAGCTAAAAACAAACCGATAAATAAAACAGCTCGAGTGGAGTGACGTGACAATTGGCTGAATAAGATGGCTACTTTGCCAAGGGGGTTTAGCTAGTCTTTTACCAAAGTCACCCTCGGATTTTATCTTTCGGCTGCAAAAGAAACGCTCATACAATTGGGAATAATCTGACAAGCACAACAACCTTTTTTTTTCTTTTGAATTCTGTTATGCAAAGAGAGTTGTTTGAGCTCACTATGGTAAGTGTAAGGACTCTCTCATGTCAAGAAAGGTGGCTAGAATTTGCTATATTCTAGAAGCTGTTATTTTGGAAAGCAGCAAAGTTTGAAGCTGCAAAAATTGAAGAAGGAAAAGAAGAAGAAAAAAGAAACTGCAAGTTTTGAAAGAAAATAATAATAAAATTAAAGGATGAATAGTAGTCAAATTTTGGCTATATAAGGAGGAGCATTACCTCATTTTCAGTATACAATTTTCTTCTTCTTCTTTAATTAAGAGAAAGTTGTGAAAGAGAGAATTTAGAAGAGCTTAAAATTATAAAGCTCTTGAATAGCTAGTGAATGAGAGATTGGATGTATTGAGATTTTGGGTAATGAGTTAAAATATTACAATACTTGTAATTCTCATTTTACCAGTAAAATATTTTCTTTCAGTCTTCGTCCGTGGACGTAGGCTAAAAACTTAACCATATATATTTATGTGTTCTCTTTATACTCGTAATTTATTTTCTTTCTAATTTCACTTTAGTTGTAGCCCTGCTTCACCATAAATTTTCTAACATCCCATTAGACAAAAGCCCTATTGGTACGAGCACAACAACCCTTAATATGCAAGTGATGGATGCATACAACTTCGCGCAAGCGTTCCAAAATAATATTGTCCTAAATATTTGCAAATGATTAGGTAATATACTGCCTAAATATCTCTTGAAAAAACCCTTTGCTTTTGTTCTCAATTGATACGTACATGACTGTTGTGGATCAGCGTATCTAGTTATTTACTAGCACGGCAATTGTCCCCACCGACTCTAATAAGAAATTATTTCGTAATTTTAACTTAAAATTATACTTTCCATTAATAGAGAGTCATTCTTATCCTTGCTGGCTTTGAATAATAAATATTAAAACATAGGTTTCGAAATTATATTTTCATCACCAAAATCAAGGAGTTAAACACTAAAATTAAATAAAAAAATTGAGGAAAATTAAATTTGCCCTCATTGAGTTATTTCTTACATTTTATCCACAATTTCTTTCTCAAATATTTTACGTATGTTCCGAAACATTGTATGTGCCAAAAATATTTAGGTAAGCGAATGTCACATTCAGCAGCCCTTTTGAGTTTTGACTGATGGCATAATCTTTTGTCGAATCGCTCATTCTTCTTTCACTATTCTACAATTTTTTTTTTAATTTTATAAACAACACATATTTCATTCATATTAAATATATAGAAAAATATACACCGATAAGTTCATAAAAAAATATATAGATTAATCAACAAGATCATGTAGAATACTTTTAGAAAAGATTTACACAGTAAGATAAGTCTCTCATGAGAACTCGAAGTCTCGAACTCATTAATTTCCTCCGTTATAAAGAGAGGAGTTTTGACAAACGGCCAATCGCCTCTCCGAAAGAATATGACTTATAGTTAGAAGCAAACCCAGTTAGTGTTTTCTTTATTAAAAGAGGTTAAAGTAAAGGACTTGGTTCCATTGGAAAAGATAAACTCCCAATTTTTAGTGCAAAAGAACCTGGAGGAAGACTGAACACGAGAGTCACGTTATCCACTTATTCATCAGGAACATGCTTGTGGCCTACGTTAATTGGGCCCATATTACAAAGCTCAGCCAATCAGTTGCATTATGACTTTTCTCTTTTGGTGTGTGGGGTCGATCATTCTATGCTTTACAAATTCCAATATTTCGTCTAATTTGGTATCATCCGATTATCGCAATTTGAGAAAAACATTGAATATTGAAACAATTTGACTCATTATATAAATTTGTGCTGCCGCTTTGCTCCTATTTTTAAAGTTGTTAGTCTCAGTTTGTGTGCAAATGACATAAAAGATGAAAATTTATGTAAACTCATGCACATTAGCTGATATGCATATCACTACAATCTGACTAACTTTTTTATTTAAGGTTTCAGTTAAAATTTGATTGCGTTAACAGGGCTTGTTCCAAACGACAGGACAGTATAATGTTATCTCTCCTCCATCTTTTCCTATTTGTCCCAGAAAAATCAAGCACATTTGACGGGAGGCTACAAATGGAACACAGCATATTTTAACTTTATCTTTATATCCATGTCTTTAAATTCTTTTTAATTTTACAAGTTTGACAGTAGCAGAGCGACTCTTTTTTGGAGAATAAAATTATTTATACAGCTAAGCCTCTTAGCCAATACTGAGTATTGACAGCTCCAATTAAATTAAAACCTATGGCTCATACATAGTTTAATTTCCAGTTGAAGAGGAAGAGGCTTTAACAATGGCGAGTGGGATTGACATTGATCAACTTAAAAAGGACTTGTTCAAGAGTGCCATGAAAGGCGAGTGGAAAGAAGTCGTTAAAAATTACAAGAAAGATAAAAGAATTCACAAGGCCAAGATCACAAGATCAGGCGGGACAGCGTTGCACATTGCTGTGTCCGATGGGCAAGAAGAGGTAGTGGAAGATCTTGTGAGGATAATTCAAGAAAAGCAGCAGCTCGAAGTCTTAAAAATTGGAGACGAGCGAGGCAGCACGCCTTTGCATATTGCGGCCGGGCTGGGGAGTGTGACCATGTGCAAATGCATTGCTACTGCCGATCCAAAATTGATTGGTGAGCGTAACCACGAAAACGAAACCCCTTTCTTCTCGGCTGCTCTTCATGGCCATAAGGATGCTTTTCTTTGCCTGCATTTCATCTGCGCCTCTGTAGACGATGGCTATACTTACTCTAGAAGAAAGGATGGCGAGACTGTTCTTCACTGTGCCATCTCTGGGGACTACTTCGGTAAGTTCAGTTCAGATCACGAAAGAATCATATAATTCAATTGCAGGCTTTCACTAATATGGCGTTGTATTTTCCGATAGATTTGGCATTTCAAATAATTCATCTATACGAAAAACTTGTTAACTCTGTGAACGAGCAAGGAGTGTCCCCTCTCCATCTCCTCGCCACAAAGCCCAATGCCTTCAGAAGCGGTAGCCACCTCGGGCGTTGCATCGGTGCCATATATCATTGTAAGTATTACTGGCCCCCCATTTTCTTCTTCCTTTATTAGTGCTTAATGTCACAGTTGCTAATTATTCTTTATTCGTTCGTTCTATGGATAATGGAACTGGAAGGTATATTCGTTGATAAGCTACAGAAGGAGACATCTTATGAGCAGTATCAGTTGAAAACAATTAAAAAGCAGACGAACTACCCAGAGAACTGCGAAACATGCCTCAACTTCGTTAGACTGCTGAAAACGACGGTCATAGTTTGTGAGTCAAAATTTTCGATTGATGACTAACTACGTCAGCATATGCAAGTGATCCAAAAAAGAAAAAAAGTGCAAATATTCCTTCCATGCATTTTACATTTAATGTGCGGTAACAGAGTTGTTCCCATTTCCAGTGACTAACAGAGGAAGTACAAAGAAAGAACAAACGCCAAGAGATGCAGAAGACCCTGAAAGGTCAAAAGGTTTTGATGGAACTGGAGATCGAGGTGAGTGGTTCCTATTGTTGACTACGAATTAAACTATCTGAGGTATTTTAAGATGTCAAATCGCTCTTCTGGCAAAAGTGAGCTTGTCATACCAGTTCCGCACAGAATGTTTAATTTTGAGCATAGGAATCACGAAACGCTTCACAATATTTATTAAGAATTTAGATGACCATGATTTGAAAGTTGCCTTACTGAAATGAATGGTATATAATGCCATATACGTACACAGTTGTAATTTTTCATCTTATATTCAGGAGAAGAATCAAGGCATAATATTGGAGCTCAAGGTCACCAATTTTTTCCTCCCAATTATGGAACCTGCTTTGAGTTTGTCAAGCTAGTCTCCAAGGCAATGCTAGTTATTCTTGGTTTGGGTAGGGCAATATAACAATATCGACAATATCTTTTACCTTGTTGGTCTGGTTCTAACCATGACATAAGATAACAAATTTACTTGAATAATTAGGATCAACCAAGATAAGGAAGATCCGAGAGAAGAAACAGAAACACACATGGTCTGTTCAGGTTCTGGACGAACTTCTACATCGCGCTTCTCTGTACGAGTATGACGACGATGGAGGAAAACCCCTACGCAGGCCATCATCACAAGCAGAAGAAGACGAGACCAGACCTTACGCATTTGTTGATGGTGGCGACATTGCCTTTCCCACCGATGCCTTCTTGGAAGGTGATCAGCAGCCAGTTACCTCCCTAACTGATCACGACGTTGTTACTGACACAAACAAACTGAGACAAAACAATGGAAAAAATCCAGAAGACGGAAATGAAGGAGGTGATTAAATTAATAATGCTTATGGCCTCTGACACTACTATACTATGGGAGGGGAATCGGGGGGGGAGGGGGGGGGTGTTAATTAAAATGCCGCTTGCATTATAATATATTATTTTGTGTAGGTAAAACAGAGAGTACTATCCCCGATATGGCAAAGAGGGAGACCCCAATTTTAATCGCGGCAAAGAATGGAATAACCGAAATAGTGGAGAAAATTCTAGAATTATTTCCAGTGGCAATCCATGACATGAACTCGGAGAAGAAGAATATAGTGCTGTTGGCCGTGGAGAATAGGCAACCCCATGTGTATCAGCTCTTACTCAAGACAACAATCATGAAAGAGAGCGTGTTTCGTAGAGTGGATTCCCAAGGAAACAGTGCATTGCACCTCGCTGCAACTTTAGGAGACCATAAGCCATGGCTGATTCCAGGGGCCGCTTTACAAATGCAATGGGAACTCAAGTGGTACGAGGTACGTGACTCTATCATATTCAGTCTCATGCGTGTTATACGCATACATCGTTAGCGCGGACACACACACATACACACACACACCAAAGCTAATGGCATATCTAATTTATGATTTATATATACCACATATGTATATATATGCTTTGCAAAATGCATGCAGTTCGTTAAGGAATCAATGCCATTCCACTTCTTTGTTCGTTACAACAAGCAAAACAAGTCTCCAAAAGATGTCTTCACCGAAACACACAAAGAGCTTGTCCATGCAGGCGGCCAATGGCTAACCAACACGTCCGAGTCATGCTCCGTCGTGGCTGCACTCATTGCGACGGTTGCTTTTGCGACGTCAGCCACCGTGCCAGGTGGAGTCAAGGAAGATAGCGGGGAGCCAACACTCGAAAACCAGCCAGCATTCAATGTGTTCGCTATCTCGTCTCTGGTAGCTCTCTGCTTCTCTGTCACGGCTGTGATCATGTTCTTAGCAATTCTAACGTCTCGGTACCAAGAAAGAGATTTCCGTAGAGATTTGCCCGGAAAACTCTTGCTTGGATTAACTTCACTGTTCGTGTCCATAGCTTCTATGCTGATATCTTTCTGCGCTGGACACTTTTTTGTGCTCAGAGATAAGTTGAAATACGCAGCATTCCCACTATACGCGGTGACGTGCTTGCCAGTAACTCTCTTCGCTATAGCTCAATTCCCGCTTTATTTTGATCTTATTTGGGCCACCTTTAAGAAGGTGCCGAAACGGAGCTACAAATCGATTCCTGTGTAGCACACCTCGTGACGTCTTTTGCGTGTCCTTAATTTTCACAGTTCATTTGTTTGCTATATTTTTGGCTGATGTAATTGAACCAGAACGGTGAGTTCCGGCCGTAGATTATATTTAATTTTTTCATATAGTAATTTTTTTTTTTTGGGTGAGAAGCATATGGTAATTATTTAATTAATTAGTAAAAGGGGTTTATGTTTTTCATTTAGACGAGCTGGGTGCAGGGAGGAGGAATCGACAATCGTTCTTACTTTATAACGTGGTCCATCCTTTCGTACAGGATAAGTAGGCCCCACCCTGGCGCCTTCTTAATTGCCTAGGTGCCTCGATAAAAGTGACACATCAAGAAGTAGCAATGCGGTCCCCTCATTGCTACTTTATTTATTGGGAAGATTGAAAAACACGTGGGTGTTATGACACGTGTCAATAGAGGGGAACTAAACCGGCACAATTGAGGGCCCGGCGCTTATCATTCCGTACCACAAATTATTGGTCACCACATGATCGCACCCTCTCCTGTAGACTGCGTCAGGTTTAGCACCCTCCCAGCCTACCTATATCTATCATAAAAATCTGTAATTACCCCTACATCCCAATTCCTCCCATTCTTACGGTCAAGATCAAATGATAATAAATTTTTTTAGGGCTAAGACGGGGATGGTATCGTCATTGCAAGTAGATACAATTACGTGGCGTCCTAGGGTTGCATGCCAAGACAGCATTTTTAATTGTTTTGTTATTTACTTTTTACTATTATTTTTCAATAAATAAGCCTAAGCCTAAGCCTAAGCCTAAACAAAAGCTGAGACGCGGACGCTACAACCAAAATTCCCTTAAAATTACGCGCTCGCTCTTCCCAGCTCGCACGCTTGTGAAAGCTGAATACAGGGAAAACCTCAAAGTAGAGCTATATTTACCAAAATGGTAACCAGAGGAGGCCCCGGGAAGTGCATTAGAACCTAAAAATTCATCGATCCGTCTCTGCAAGTCATTATAGACCGGTAATCGAGACCATGTCACCGGGAGAGACGGTTTCCCGGTCACTACTTGACAAGCCTCTCCACCAGCTCACTGAAGATGACATTTCTCAGGTCACTCGGGAAGATTGTCGCCGATACCTCAAAGAAAAAGGTCCCCTTCACTCTTTTCTATGATCTTACGTACCTGTTTACGTGTAATGATAATTTGAGTGACGTTTTACTTTAACTTGAGGTGCAGGCATGAGGAGGCCATCGTGGAACAAATCGCAGGCGATCCAGCAAGTGATCAGTCTCAAGACGCTACTTGAAACAACGACGGATTCCGAGGCCACTGAGGCACGAAGGAGACTCTACAGTGTGAGCTTCAACTTCTTTTCCTCTGCAGTGACTTTTTCTTTTTGTCCCCCTGTTATGTTATCAATCGTCAATTTGACGATTAACGCTGTTACTTTTATTAAATAAGTGCAAAGTTGAGGACACTTTTATAATTTATCATTTTTTTAATTATTGTTTATCAAGTGGTGCGCCTGTGTATTTCTTTATTTGATTAAATTAATAATTTTTTTCAGGTCCCTTCACATTCGGTTGTTACAGTTAAGGAAACATGTGAACCGGCTCCCTCCCGGCGTCAGGATGCCCCCAATCCTGATTTTTCAGCCGACTCTTCTAGCCGACTTGTAGCTGACAGTGGATCTGTTTCTCCCAGGTTGAATGTTGAATTGAAATTTAAAGGTTTAACATGTTTATCTACTTTAAATTTATAATTGCTTGGAGTATAGGAGGATTATAGTTGGCTAGATCAATGTGAGATTTTGAATGCCTTTAGATTAGGATTTTGTTAATACTTCAGGATAGACTCAATTTGGACTTCATGGGACATGCTGGTCAAGTTTGTGGTGATGGTTGTTGGGTCAGCGAGTCAACATGCTAAGTCTCACCATTGTGGATGTGAGTGTGCGTGCACATACGCATGATTATACAAGTGAAAACATGCTCACTTTTACCACTCTATCATGTGTGACTGAAATTAGAAATTGCTCAAGATACTTGCCATTTGGGCCATCATATGTGGCATATTGGTGACAAGATGATTGTTAAATTATTGTGCTTATAACTACACAAATGCATTATTCTTTGGCTGATCAAAGTCTAATTATAGGAATGAAATGATGTGTACATCAGTGAACATTCAGTTGGTCATGAACAATATCCATGTGTCTGAACCTGAAAAAACTTTCAATAGTTTGAATATCATTTAGTCATCTGTTACATTTTTATTATGGATACTCTTGAAAAAGAGTTCATCAAAGATATCTCAAGACATTTATAGATGAGATTCATTGAACTCTTTAGCTTATGAAATTTTTGGTATGGAAATGCGTCATGCTTATTAGATCCTGTTATTAGTTCACTGAATGGTTAATGGTTTAATGGTAGTGCCACACTTCCATTACTTCTTGGCACAAAATTTTGGGCAGTCTTTTTGTTACTTCCATTAAGAAAATTCTTAATTGGAGCAAATTTATGGCTTTACCCGGAATTAAATCTTGCTATGAGGATCTTTTTCTGGTTTGTAGCATTGCAGAAATTTGGTAGGGATCCTTATTTTATGGGATATATATCACTGATCTTACTCAACATAGGATGATTCTCCATTTCATGTATGTAGTTTAATCACGTGCAAGGTTACTTTGGTTCAAAACTACTTATTTGAGGTAAAAAATGATAATAAATTTTTCAATTAGATCAACTCACACGAATTCATAAGTATTTAGTTCTGATTTGAAATCATCATCAAAATGACTTCTGAGGAGTAGCTAACTGGACTATTTATAGAAGTTTTGAAACTTAAATATTCTTAAAATGCCCAGAACTACAGTAGCTGCAAAGGAGGCAGTAGGACAGATGACAATCTTTTACAGTGGTAAGGTGAATGTCTACGATGATATGCCAAGTGATAAGGTGATGAAGTCTTCTTTTTAAAATTTTCTTTTTAAAAGCTATTGAGTATATATCTGTTATGAACTAGCCTTGTAACAGCGTTGGCTGGTAAATTTCAGGCACAAGCAATTCTGCAGCTTGCTGCAAGCCCACTCCCTCTACCACAAAAAGCTCTGTCTGATGGAACAACAGGACTACAGTCTGTTCCGTGCCACTTGCAAACTGCGGGTATCAATGTAGGCCCAAGTTCTCCAGTGATGATCTTCCCAACCTTACAAACAGGTAGGTATTGGGGCAGCGTCTGGGGTTTCCGCTATCTTGTTTATTGGAAGATTCAAGTAGAATTTGAGGCATGATTTGAGACGCACTGCAGAGGACTAGTAATTCTCAACTGAAAGTGCAACGACTGTGATGTTATGGCAATTATAGTGGGATAATCTTTTGTCAACATTGTTGGTTTTATTTGCAGTGAAAGTGGTGGAAAACTGTCAGCTTCCCTGGGAAGAAAGCAACATATCTCATGAAGACAGCTTTGGTCAGTGCTTCTACATAATTCCATAATGTCTTATTTTCTTCTTATTAGGCGTATATTGATTGCATAATACTAGATGAGCAGTTTTCTGTTATGTTCGTAGGTCGGTAATATCGTTATACTGTTACTTTTTTTGAGAATGAAACTTGAAAGTAATTACTTCTGCAACCCTTGGTCTTAAATTTCCAGTACAAGTTGACTAATGTTTTCTTTGAAATATTTTTTTCCCTCTTTATTGGTACTGATAATTCTAGTTAGTTTTTGCAGTTTATGTCCTTGTTCATGTCAATGTCCAAGATCATACATTCCTTTCTCATACCTCAACCCTTCATCTTTATAGATACTTATTTTTTACTTTATTAACAGTTTTCTTGCTTGGAACATTGTTTCTGTGTCACTACGCACCAACACTAGTTTGTTTTTGTTCTGTCCTTTATTCCATTCTGCTGCTTGTTATCAAGAAGCTTTCTTTTATGCAATTAAATTATAAGTTCTTAGAAAATATGATAAACAATTTAAGGAACTTAATACTTTCATCACTCTGCTTTCTCTTTCTTTCATCTCACCTCATTTTTCTTATCTCTTTGTTGGTTGCTTCTAGATGGGCCAACCAGCAGAAAAGCATCAGTGCAGAGATACCGGGAGAAGCGGAAAGACAGGTATCTTAAAACACTGATAGGCTCTTTATGACAACACTATAAATTTACGAATAGCAAATTCCCTTTCCTGCATGTCTCTCATGCCCCTGTTAGGTGAAGGTTTAAGAACAAGAGAAAGATAGCAATGCCTTCATCCAGTAGTCTGGACATCTACTTAAACCGCTGGGTCGGAGATCAGTTTGCAAATGAGCAATTGAATCCTAGTGATGTTTGCTCTACTCTTCAAAGCAGGCCACCTCAGACGTCTGCTGGATGTGGTGTGGATGAGAATTTGGCAAATGTTTCCAATCTTCCTGTGGATCCGAATCACAAAGGTAACAGACTGATCTTGTTGCATGCTTTGTTTCCTGGTAGTTCTATAATAAATTATGTTCTTTCTTGATATGTGAAATGGGAGAAACCTAAAAAAATTCAGGTAAACTTTTCTAACACACTCATGGATACCTGCTGATAACTGAATTTGGTATCCATAAAGTGCCAAATTTTCCTAGCATCCACTGACTCATTCCACTCCCCAACCCCCGGAATATGAAAAAAAGACAAAAGAAAATAAAATGATTCTGATGTTTTATATATATGTCATCTTCACATGATTGTAATAGAACTGGGTCTTTGGTTTTAGTGTGAACAATTAGTGCAAAGTTTGCTACATGACTTGCAAATCTCAGGTGTGAAATGATATGAAGTTTGTATGTATTGGGCGATTGTAATGACACAGCATATCACCCCATTCTGCGTTTTTGTGATGTGAAATAATTGTAGCTGCTTTGTTAGGAAACTGAATGATTTGTGCGCTTTTTGTTTGCAGATGTCACGGAAAAGTGAATATAGAGAGTAGGAAAATTGGTATGTGGGTAAGGACTTGCTTGGAACTTGTATTTTCTCCAAGCTAACCACCTAAAGAATACAAGTGCGTAGACATTGTATGATGGTTCGTGACATAAGGTTTGTACAAGTGCATGGTCTTTGTACGGCAGATGGTGGATGGTTTGTGACATAAGGTGTAGTGTGTTGTTTTAGTTGCGGCAATTGCTTTTTGAGTTACATGAAGGACATTCAAGATAGTTCTTCATGTTATAGTCGTCTCTAAATCTGCAATCAAATAAATGATCGCAAGATGAGAACAGATGGAGAGTGTCATCACCAGAGTTGGTTCCTTCATGTACATGTAAAGCGTCTCAAACAGTAGGGTTTGTGGAAGCAACAATATGTGACTGGATTTGCTCAAAAGTAGTCCATTGTGCTCTGTTCTCCATTGCAATTCTATTTTTTTTTTTTCAACGATGACAGAGATTCCGAGATTTGCAAATTGCTAATCCTTGTAAGTAGGTGGTCGTTAGACAGGATTATTTTGGGTAATGCATTGTTGCAAAATCTGTAAGGTATGTAATCCGCAATCCCGAAATGGAGAAGCACGTGAGCAGGCCATCTGTATCCATTGCCGGTTGAAACTCTTTATAAGTCATTTTCATTTTATTAAATGGAGAATGTTTTTAAAATATAGATATATATATATATTTTAATGAATTGTAAATTATTTTTTATTAATATATGAAAATTTGTTAAAATAAAAAATGCCTTTATTGCAGAATTATTATGTGTATATATATAAAAAGATAGTTATTATCTAATAAGAAATTTCTTAATTTATTAAAATTAGAGATGATTAAAAAGAAGTAAAATATATATTTTAATTTTGTGTATTTTGTCTTGTAGTGTATGATAGCATATAATTTTTTTTTATCTTAGTAATTTAAGGGATTTTTTTTGAAGAATTATTATTATTATTATATATGAAAATTTGATCAAGTGTGCGGTTGTACGCATGATGAGTCCCTATTTGTGGGGTTGTGTTGCGAGCCCATAGCTCCGTTAATGAAAGCTCGTTGTGTGTATCTTCGTGCTCCATAATGTGTGCGACGGTGTGTATTAAATCGAGCATATGTATAGAATATAATACGATGAGATGGGATAAGGTATGTTAAGATTATATTTAATGTTGTTGTTGTTATTAACTAAAAATAAAATTAGTTAACTAATCATAGTTTAAATGAATTAATACGAATGAAAATTCATTTAATAACAATTTTGAAAAACATTTTTAATTATAAGATGTTTTAATAATTTTTATTCATAATAATTTATATTATAATATTACAATTTACAAGTTATTTTTATTAGTATAAACTAAAATTTTTTGTACTATTAATTAAACCAATCAACCTCAATAATGTTAATTAAATATAAATTATAGTTTAAATAAAATTTTATTTTTATTTATTAAATATATTTATAATTTTTATTTAATTACCTATAATTTCAAACTATACATTTTGAATATTAATTTAATAATTAGATAAAAATGTGAACTTGAAATTATAAAAATATTTAAAAATTATATAAATTAAAATAGAATTGTAATTTAATGTGAAATCAAAAAATGATATTTACTATGATTTATTATTTACATTATTAGATCAATATTTTTTATTACATTTATCACATATTAATATAGTTTTAATATTTATAAATTATTATGTTTAATTAAGTTGACAATGTAATCTTAACCTAACTAATCGCGTGGCCCCCAATAGGACAACTTCCTTTACAAAATTAAGGATATTTTATAGGTCTAGAATAAGGCAGCCACTATATTACGGATGCTTAAGAGCACCACCAGGCGTGAGATAATGATAAAATTTGAAATAAAACAGCCCAATCCCCCTTTTAATCCTCCAACCAAACGTACTTTATAGCGTATATATATTACGGATGCTTCCCGGCGCATGACTTGTGAGTTTCTCCGAGACAATGAGTCGTGGGTGGGAAACTTACTACTACACTATTCCAACCGACTTATAATTTCTAACCACTCTTTTCCTCTAATAATGATTTCCCTTAACCATATGCACCACTACAGCAATAAGTGTGGGACTACATTTTGATGGCAACAGGTCGGCTATCGGCTATCGGCTATCGAGTGAAAGACCCATCGAGGTTGAACGACTGCTTCTTGACGGTTTTGTATCAAATTCACAAAAATTAGTTCTCTGCCTCCTCTGAACAGACAGGCAAGATAACAAATTTTACACGACAATTTGCGGACTCTGGGGTGCAGATTTATTTTTCCAGTAACGTCAGGAAGCGAAGCGGACGTTGGACCCAGGCCTATAGCTTTCTGCGGTTGTGATTATTCCATAAGGAATTACTTGGAAAATGATTGAATATAGAAACTCCTCAGCATTTGGCGATCTCATCTTATAGATATGTCCATGTGAATGGTTAATTGGTTACTCATTATTTTGATGAATTATTTCTTCAAATAAAAGATTAATATGAAAATACTTATCGAAATCTCACTTATTAGGTTTTATTGTTGGAGATCCAATTTATTCTAAAAAATTCACAATGCCCTATTTTATCTATGCATAATATTATATATATATATATACATATGAACACACACACAGTTCAGAGTTAGAAATTTATGATTATAGTAAATTTAAGGATAAGTTAAAATATAAAAAAAAATATAAATTTTAATACATTACAAGATAAATATTTTGAGAATTAAAAAATGTACTATCCTAATGAAAGGTTCTAAACATTTGTTATTTCTCAATTTATTTTTTTAGATGAAAACTCTATTTTTTTCCTATTAAGGTAAATGTTTCTAGATCGAATTATGAATGTTTGAATTGAAATTTTTCTTTCTTTCTTTCTTTATTTTTTGTTTTTTCATTTTTTCCCTTTTTAGATTTAGGTGAAGACTTTGACCAACAGCATACAATGGAAAGAACAATAAAAATGGTGAAGGAACACAATTATGACAAAAATTTTGCAAATTTTTATTTTATAATTTTACTATTTTTCTTTTCCAAAAAGAATTCTTAAAAGTTATTAATTAAAAAAAAATATTATTATGATTTTATTCATTCCTCGAATAACAATTTGAGTGCTGTTCTACGGAGTCGTCTATACTTAAATTGCTAATTTAGTGGAGGTGAATCTCCATAGTCCCTCGTCTCTGCATGCCTGCCCATCGGGGCTGGCAAGTTAAAGCAACTCCATATTCAACAATTTTAAGTAGGTTTTATTATTTTAATTTAAATTCTCACTTTTATTTTACGAAATAAATACTGATTATAATTTTAATTTTAGATTTTAATTCTAGACTTGGATTCTCGAGAGGTGAATATGCTATTAATTTATTCCAACAGCAGCCAGCATCGCGCTCATTGGCCGGGCCAATATATATTGTAAAAGTTAGTAGTGGGATGATGAGATAATGTGTAACAACGTTACATTTTTAGTGGTACCTCCAACCAACGCAATCCTAAAATCTATGCGGTGTACAAAATACAGGAGAATGTCAGAATCTTTTTGACCAGCAAATCCCCCACTCGTTCACAACATTTGGTTAAAAAGTGCTTATTTTCAAAGATACATAAACTCACAATGCCTCCAAATTCATTTGATTTACTCGATAGCTATCTTTCGGCATGAATTATTTTCCAAATGTGGGGCCAATTCCCGGATGGACCCCTCACCGGTCACCATTGTGATCATCACTCATTTATTAATCTTATCATCTTCCGCTAGAATTAGAGGGCCGCACAGATCTCTGATCTCCTGGCGGTCTATCAAAGACAGTCTCCTTTTCATTCTTAATTAATTCTTCCTTGCCGTTACTCATTCTACTAATAGCTTCAATTCAAAGGACCCCGTCGTGGCAAAGTAATTATTAATACTACTAACAAGACAACTCTGGGACATTAATTACAGTAGTTATCGATTTTCTATCAAGACGACACGTCGTTTTTGCTCCACCTCACATAAAGTGAAACGACATTATTGAGATTTTGGTTTATGACCCCTTTTTTTTTTTTTGGAAGGGCTGGTTTACGACTTTAGTTTTGTGTTTCCAACAAACAGTGGCTGCAATTTTTCTGGTCTCCAACGGAAGGAAAAGAAAAAGGGGGAAAATAAAAAAAGATTTTCCCTTTTATCAAGCAAAAGCCAAACAAACAAAGTGGAAATTCAGAAATTTTCCCTTTGGATTACATTATTCACTTTGATCTCTCCTTCATCAAGCCTCTGCAGCTCTGTTAGATTTGCTTCAGTAAATTCAAACAAAGCCAAAAACTGAGCTGGGCCTTTTTTTTCCCCCCCTCGTCTCTCTCTTTATTGTCTGTTATGTCGTTTGTCTTTGTTAATAAGAGACTTGCGTGGAATATAATGTGGGTTTGGCTTGGTTTCCTTTCTGGTAGAGATCTGGAATGACTATGGGTGGGTGTTTGGTCTATATATGCTCTTTGCTTTGCCTTGCTCTCTATTAGAGCTTAGTTTAATTTTGCTTAATCATTTCTGGAAAATAGGAGCAATACGGATTTGTTTGACTGCAATTTCAAAGAAAGTTTCAGTTTTTATTAGGGAAGGGAACCTTCTTTTTTGTTAAACTTTTTGGAGTTAAGTTAATTATGACGTGTAGACCCATGTAGATGTATGTTTGTTGATACTAAGCTTCAATTAATCATTATGTTGCTTAATGAGGCTGGAAGATTTCTTAGCTGGGGTTGTATTTTGTGATTAAGAGGGAACTGTTCTTGTTGTTGTGTATTTCCTGTTGTTATTACATTATTTTCTAGTTGTGTGTGAGTTTTGAAGAGAGAGAGAGAAACACATCTGGCTGTTGTGGAGATCTGGGACTTGTTTCATCTCTTATGTCCCATGAGGACTTTTTTCCCCTCTGATTCTTGTAAAGAATCACAGCTCAATGGCTTCAATCCTCAGTCTTGGCTCCAAGTTGAAAGAGGAAAGCTCTCGAAACTATCGCCACACAGCTCTTCTTCCTCATCAATGTAAGTATCCTTTCTCAATTTTCTTCCTTCTAAAATCTATGGTGTTTCGATTTCCATGTTCACTAGTTTGAGACTTTTTGGTGGGCTTAAAATATTGTAGAGAATCCTTTATCAAGGTACCTGAGCCACGAATACTACCGTATTACAAACCAGTTGATTATGTAGAAGTTTTAGCTCAAATTCATGAAGAACTCGAATCATGTCCTGTTCAAGAGAGGCCGGGTCTCTATTTATTGCAATTTCAGGTCTTTAGGGGCCTTGGGGAAGCCAAACTTATGCAGCGAAGTCTCCGCAAAGCTTGGCAAAAGGCTAGCACTGTTCATGAAAAGCTTGTGTTCGGGGCATGGTTAAAGTATGAGAAGCAAGGAGAAGAGCTTATTGCAGACATGCTTATCAATCGTGACAAATGTTTGCAAGAGTTTGGACCAATAGATATTGCCTCTCATCTTCAGACAGATATAAATGTGGCTGGCTCTCATGAGAATGTTTCAATGAGCGGGGACCATTTTCTGAGACATGTTGTTTTTAGGATTCGTGAGGAGAATGTAGAGTGTGATAGGCAGAAATTTGCAGCCCTTTCAGCTCCATTTAGTGCTATGCTTAATGGGTCTTTTGTGGAATCACTTTGTGAAAACATAGATTTGTCTGAAAACAACATCTCTCCTTCAGGTTTGAGGACAATAAGTGATTTCAGTGTGACTGGCAGTTTGAATGAAGTCACTCCAAATCTTCTGTTGGAAATATTGATATTTGCCAACAAGTTTTGCTGCGAAAGGCTCAAAGATGCATGTGATAGGAAACTTGCATCTTTGGTTGCTTCTAGAGCAGATGCTGTGGAGCTCATGGGATATGCTATTGAAGAAAACTCTCCTGTTCTTGCTGTGTCATGTTTGCAAGTTTTTTTATGGGAACTGCCTGACTGTTTGAATGATGAACAGGTGGTGGAAATATTTAGCCATGCTAATAGACAACATAGATCAATCATGGTTGGGTTGGCCTCATTTTCGCTGTACTGTTTATTAAGTGAAGTTGCTATGAACCTTGATCCTCGATCGGATAAAACCGTTTGTTTCCTGGAACGATTGCTAGAGTCTGCTGAAACTGATCGGCAGAGACTCTTGGCGTTTCATCAGTTGGGATGTGTGAGGCTGTTAAGGAAAGAGTATGATGAAGCTGAACATCTATTTGAGGCTGCTGTAAATGCAGGCCACATCTATTCAATTGCAGGCTTGGCTAGATTGGGTTATATTAAGGGTCATAAACTTTGGGCTTATGAGAAGCTCAACTCTGTGATATCCTCGGTCACTCCACTAGGATGGATGTATCAGGAGAGATCATTTTACTGTGAAGGTGATAAGAGGTGGGAAGATCTTGAGAAAGCATCTGCTTTGGATCCAACTCTTTCTTATCCCTACATGTATCGCGCCTCTTCCTTAATGACAAAACAGAATGCTGAAGCTGCACTTGCAGAAATTAATCGGATTCTTGGGTTTAAACTAGCTCTAGAATGCTTGGAGCTAAGGTTTTGTTTCTTTTTGGTTCTTGAGGATTACCAAGCGGCCCTTTGTGATGTTCAGGCAATTCTCACACTCTCACCAGACTATAGGATGTTTGAGGGACGGGTAGCTGCATCCCAACTCCATATGCTAGTACGTGAGCATATTGACAATTGGACTATAGCGGATTGCTGGTTGCAATTGTATGATCGGTGGTCTTCTGTTGATGATATCGGATCGCTCTCTGTAATCTACCAGATGCTTGAATCAGATGCTCCAAAAGGAGTATTATACTTCAGGCAGTCTTTACTTCTCCTTAGGTGGGTACAGGATCTATATCTGTTTTTTTTTTTTTTTTTTCCTTTGTGAAGAAAATGGAGCTTATATTATGCATGTTATTTCTTTCTAGTTTACTTTTGTATAATCATCCATAACATATGATTAATCTAGCTGCAAAATATGCAAGTTTAACTGACAATGGAAGCAAAAAAAAATAAAAAATTTCTTGAAAATTTAAGTCTCCTATTGTGAGTAATTTTGATTTTTGGGCCTGATCTTCGGTTCCATGTTTGTCTTGTGTACCTTCAGAATTTAAATGTTGTTATGATTATTAGTGCAAGGGTGAGCAAAACTCACTTCTATCTTGATCAGGTTAAATTGTCCTGAGGCAGCCATGCGAAGTTTACAGTTGGCTCGCCAGCATGCATCCAGTGATCATGAACGTCTGGTGTACGAGGGATGGATTTTATATGATACGGGTCATTGTGAGGAAGGGCTTAGAAAAGCAGAAGAGTCTATCCAAATTAAGAGATCATTTGAAGCCTTCTTCCTTAAGGCCTATGCATTAGCTGACTCTAGCCAGGATTCATCTTGTTCTTCAACTGTTGTTTCTCTCCTTGAAGATGCCTTGAAGTGCCCCTCAGACAGGCTGCGCAAAGGTCAGGTATGAATTGACCTACGATTTTGTTAAAGGTTTCCACCCTGTTAATTGCGATAATCTGTCTGCCAAATATGTTTTCATTATTGTTGTTCTTATAACTGTTGGATATTGGTCCTCCGTGACTGTTACTTCTTCTTCTTCCCCTTTTTTAATTTGTTTTTCAAAAGGGAAAATTTAGAAGAGGGGATGAGGAATTTTAATCGTATGCTCATGAAGGAATTCAAGTTTTTCCTTGTATGTATTATGCCACAATTCTGCATTAAACCAAAATTGATGTTATGATTCTATTTCAGTGTCTTAAAGTTCACACTTAATTTGTGGGTTCAAGAACATATTGACGCCTGTTGTAGAAGACAAAGTGCACCGGATAAAAGCTATGGTTTCTACTATAAATTGAATTCCTATTTTCAATTGATTAAGATAATTAGCATCTGCTGATTGAAGATATTAATTAGAAGAGATTCAACCATATTGCCTCTACTTGTAAACATTGGTTTCAATGTTGTGCTAAGGAGTGGGAATCTTTTTTTTGCCAATGTGTCTATTCTACAAATTTGAAAGTCTGGATGTCAAAATTTGTTGATGACTGCAATTCCTGGTTTCCTGTCCAGTTTCAGTGCAGTGCATAAATGAGATTCCTGCTTATTTCTCAGTTGCTGTTCTGTTATGCTTGATAAATTATTGTGGTGATGTTTATTTCATTCTGGTTATTAGAAAAGATGTGCTTGGGGCTTTTGTTGCCCTCGAAGGTCTAGAAGATTCTCTTAGAAGATGGGGGTGGAGCGGCTGGACTGTAATACTGTATACCTCTGGAGAATGTGACAATGTAGTAGTTCATTGGATATTTGCATGCAGGCTTCCTAAATATTTGAGAATAATGGTTTACTATTTTGAGGATTTATGTTTCTATTGGCCATAGTAATGAGATGGGGGGTTAAAAAATTGTTTCTTTTTCATATAAAAAATATTTTGAGGATTTATGTTCCTAAATAATTGTTTCTTTTTCGTAGAAAGTTGGGCATTAGTGGAGCATATAATTTGGGATTTTACAAGCTGCAACTTTTCCCATTTGTTACTGCTTTTTGCTATTATCAGTTTATTTATCCTTTTGTAAGATAATTGGAATGAGGTAGAATGATCGACTTGCAATTCTTCATGTTTTATGTCGTTACATTATTTGCAATGGTACACTTAATTGGAGTAAAAATGTTGGAATGATACAATTTTCTAGTTAATTAAAATTTTTAAATTTCCAATTGCCAGGCACTGAACAATCTAGGAAGTGTTTATGTTGACTGTGGGCAGTTGGACTTGGCTGCTGATTGCTACAGCAATGCACTAAAGATCCGGCATACCCGTGCTCACCAGGGCCTTGCTCGGGTGCATTTTCTGAAAAATAATAAAACAGCAGCATATGAGGAAATGACGAAACTTATTGAGAAGGCTCGGAACAATGCATCTGCCTATGAGAAGAGATCTGAATACTGTGATCGTGAACTCACAAGGGCAGATCTGGAGATGGTCACTCAATTAGATCCTCTCCGGCTTTACCCTTATAGATATCGAGCTGCAGGTCTGATTGTTTTCCTTAATTATGCATATAACAGTTTGCATTAGCAATTTGTCTCCTATATGAGACGTGAGAAAGATTTAGTTATCATATATCTCTATTATATTTCGAGGCATTTATTTGTTGGAGCTGGTTGTGGTCTTGGCTCGAAACAGTTTTAATGGACAGCCACAAAGAGAAGGAAGCAATTGCGGAGCTATCAAGGGCAATTGCATTCAAAGCAGACCTTCACCTTCTACACCTGCGAGCTGCATTTCACGAGCACACTGGTGATGTATTGGGGGCTTTGCGAGATTGTCGAGCAGCTCTCTCTGTTGATCCAAACGATCAAGAAATGCTGGAGCTTCATAGCCGTGTATACAGCCATGAACCGTAGATGTTGAACAAGACTGTTTAACGACGAAAATGTGAGAAAAGAGAATTGTATAATCACCGTGTATACATACATACAAGTGTGTAAGTAAAATCCATGTCATTTTTGTCCCTCTTTTCTCCATTTTTTATTTTCGATAATCTGTCATTATGGATTTTGATAATTAAATTATTGATATTGGCAAAACATTCCTTGATCTTATGTTTGTCATGGCTGGAAAACGCTGTTTAATTCCTTATAGGTCAGTTAATATGTCTGACTTTGATAACCATGACTTGGGTCCAGCTACGTTACAGCTGTGGTAACGCAACTCCATTTGTTGGATTATTAACATTGTAGTCTCTAGTGTTTGCTACAAAATTAAAAAAGTAAAAGAAAAAAATTAAAATTTTCACACATAAGTCTATAATATTGAAATTTTTTTTATTTCGGCGCATTGATCTAGTTAATTTCAGACAAAATAACTTATTTTCGTATTTAAATTAATATATTCAAATTAATACGCTTATTAATTAATCAGTTCAATATATAGTAAAATTATGTATTAATTACAAACCATGTTTTATGATGAATGTGAATATGAATTTAATCTATTGTTCTTAATTTGCAGTTAATATTTTTTTCATTATACTTATTCAATATATAGTCAATAATTTCATTATGTAATAAAAATATATTTATTGATTTATAATTATTAATTTTTTTATTGTTCGATAACAAGGTATCAAAAAGTTGGGGAAAAAAAAAAAACTTGCTCTTCATTTATTCTTACATCTAAGAGCATGATGAACAAGTTTAGAAGTATTGTAACAAGGATTTGGAGCGAAAGTCATTTTATGCTCGACACTTATTTAGGAGATTTTTTTCCATATCTCATATTCGATAATTTTCGAGTCAGTGATAGGATTCAATTGTTAATTGTTATGGAACCGAAACTAGTGAGCATGTAAATAATTTAATCAATTTTTTATATATTATTTTAATTTATTTATTTAGCACAAATAAAAATTTAATTTTATCAAGGATATATTTAACATTTAACTATGAGTATGGAAGATGGCTTGCTGTGATTAAGAAGGTGAATTAATTGCAGGGTCTATCGTGTTGATGAATCAATTTTCTCATAAGAGCCCAATTGAACTTTGTAAACGAGTGAAAAGACTTGGGAGAGGATTGAGGACGTCACACCTTGACTTTGAGCGCGCTTTTAGACAGCTTTCTTCTCGCCACTCCAAGAATGCTATTACCATTTTTTTTCGACCATCACAAGTTCGATATTCAATGATGAACGCGTTTTATGCAAATAGAAACTGAGAGTGAACGAATGGGTTCGAGTGTCCGGGACTTCATTTTCTTTCTCAATTATACAATAATTAAGTCTCTTTCTTTTGAAATGTGAGGGTAACGATAGTAGATTTTTTAAAATATAATATAATCTAATTCTACTAATCATTTGTTATCTGTACTGCCTACAATAATGAAGTCTCTTTCTTTTGAACGCGTTTTATGCAGTTGATGCTGATTTTCCTTGTACGAGTTTCTGAAAAGCCCATCTCATAGGGGAATCAAGATGACAGAAAGGTTATCTGTACTGCCTTTATCATAAGCCGTGTTTACAATATATTCAGCCAAGGAAGATGATGATCCTTGGATATCGTGTGAATTCCATTCTAATATGAGATCACGGACATCATTTGCTGTCAGGCTCTCAAAAATGCCGTCGGTTGCAACCATCAAATACCTATCAGCGGTAGTCAGTGGCTGCCAACCTGTTAATTCGGGCACTGCTATAACACCATACCTGTAATCAAAGTTAGAATACTTCTGAATTAGAAGCGCAGCCCCCGTGTCTTTAATCATGGCATACACAACACAAACTCTGATAATTGTTAATCTATTGGCACAGAAAATGAGACCCAGTGGCCAGAATTGCCATTAAAAACAGTGAGGAAACTAGTCAATTTCTAGTTCTCTACCAGCTTCGACAATGAATCCAAAATTAAATGAATTTATAGGCTTACCTTTTCAAATAAATGTCACCAATGGAGCGGGACAGTGCAAGGATGCCATTAACTCGAGGCACTCCCCAAACAGTAACAGAGCCACCAGCTGCTTCAATTCGTGTTCTTTCATCATCTCTATCTGGATGATGATCTATAGTTAATTCTATAGCAGAAAGCATTGCTGCCAAATTACCATTTAACATCCCACTCATAAGCTGTTCCATGTAATAAAATTCAGTTGTCAAGTCACAAGTGTGTGCACTATTTGTGTAGGTGCAATAATTCACATGGTTGAACAGAGCAGAATAAGGAAATAAGGAAATTGAGACCTTCAGCACCCTGACCAGGCTGAATCTTATCGGAAAAGAGGAATGCTTTTGAATCACCAACATTTGCAACTAAAATTTGCCTATCAAACATTAGAATGATGGTGGCTGTGGACCCAGAAACATGATTATTCTCAAGAGCCACCTGAGGATAATGAATGAGCCACATGCAAAGTTACGAGGAGCAAAATACTGGACTAGTTGCGAGAATCAAAATCAAGAGACTGAGGCATAATACTGACCTGAGTAAATTTGACATCAAGATCATGAATTGTACTCAACAATGATTCTTTTAAAACTTGCAACAGCAAAGACTTACTCTCAGCCGTAGTCAGCTCTCCCATGTATTGCACCATTAGCTTGTGCGTCTTGGATACATAGTGCAGGTGAAAATAATTCAAGAGAAGATGTGATGAAATCTCACTAGCTTCCTTACCGCCATGACCATCAAAAACTGCTGCAATACCAAGCCTAACTTCCTTGAGACCATTTTTGCCTGCACCCACAGATTCATTAGTAGATAACTTGTTTTAGCAGTAAAGCTATACATAGTCAAACACCTAGAGCCATGCATCAAACCCCTCTCAAGAAATCCCTTTTCTGCTGTACTTGTATTTCTTCAAATTTAGCGCATGTATCCTGTATTTTCCAAAATAGTAATCCTAGGTTTACCCATATTTGCATTGGAGGCGTTGAAGTAGAACACGTTCCCAAATGACTGCAACACTAACTGGCCTTCAAGTTGGTCAAATAACATTAGACTCTTTTACAGCAAAAATGTGTTTGTGAAAATTACCCAACCAACTTGTCAAGTTTAGATAGATGCCCTTCAATATCAAAATTTAATCCCGCAAATGAAACATAACCAAATAAAAGAGTGAGAGAGAAATAACCAAGAGACGGCATGTTCATGTCAAGATCACATGTTATACGATCTTCTTGGTATTTTCGGCGTCCCTCAAGCTGCGCAAACTGACACTCGATCGTACGATTACGAAGAGATGCAGTTGTAGAGATTGGCCATTGGAGGAGACTCAGACACTCACCAGACTCAACAACACTAGGAACACTGCCTTCGTCATCATAGATTATCATACAGGATGATACAGATATCCTGTTCTCATTCACGAATGAACTCGACGCCGTATAAGAAGTATTGAGTACAAGTGCAAACAAGAATAATAATAATACCGCATCAATTTCAAATCCATCCATTCTGGCTGCGTGACAGAGCAGTTCAGTAACGTCTTTCGACTCAAGTTCAGTTCTGTCTGAAAGAAAATGCAAAATGGAAGAGCAAATTACTCATTCAGCTCTCTTTAATTCGATACATACAATAACACCAGTCTTCTTCGCCCTTTGATCCCATGTAAGTTAATGATAGGCCACAATCAAAGCTAATATTTTTTAATAAATTTAGTATTCTACTTAGGGTAAGAATAGATCACAATAATTTTAATTGGAATAACTTAACTTTATTAATGACTATAATAAAAGAGTTTAAATACAGAAGGAAATTAACAACTATTCATAATTCTTAGATCACATCTTTAAAAAATAAGCACTAATGGCTAATGACAGCAAAGCAACCGAAATCATTAAATAATAAAAGTATTGGACCTATTCTTAAGCAAGCTCATGGGCATGATTAACGACTTAGAGCAAGTCCTTAGCAAACAAAAATCTCTTTGTATGGCTCATGCGTTGCACGTTAGCGAACAAGAATCTCTTTACATGGCTCATACAATGTACGTCCATACACGTCGGCTCTTAGTCAAAATACTTTAGGTTTTTCATCGATATTCTTTGGGATCTTCTTGGCTTATTAGTTAATGTCTTCGTAGCATATATTTGAGAGCCCAAAAATGTTATATGATTGCACATTCACATGAATGGAAAAAAGCATATCATTATATACGTATACGGGGCTCTCTTTTTTTTAATACAAATATACTATTGTATCATATGACTTAATAGTATTTAATAAACGAGGGCATTTGCAATAAGAGAAGGACTATATATAATTATTAGTATTATTATTATTACTATTACTACTAGTACTACTATTATTTTTTAATAATGACATCTTTATTTTAACAAAATGAAGATGTTATTAAAAAAAGCACAGCTTCTAATATATTAAAATATATATTCTTTTTTATATTAATGGAATTCTCCCTCATTAAAATAACAATATTCTCGTAAGATAATACTTTGAAGGCTTGAAATCCCCCTATTTGAGAGATTGGTTCAAGTTATGGTATTTCCTTAGAGTGATTGAACTAACCTTTTGAGCATTATATAATAAGAATCTCCAACTTTATTTAGTGATAGAAAAATTAAAAGACGAGAAAAATATATATTTTAAAATAGTATTATTTTAGTATGTTAGTGTGTTTTTATTGTCTTTTGGGGGACTCCTCACTTTAATAAAAAAATCTTTTCTATTCTTTGATTGGGCATGAAAAGATAAAAATAAAACAACCACAATTTTGGATATTCACCTAATTTTATTAGACTATATATACGTCTCACAAACGGATGGTAAAATGTAGATTTCATATGAATGCAACTGAAAAAATTAAAAAAATACATATTTTATTTTTTTGTCTTTTAGTGTATGAAAGTTCTATCTTTTAACTCCACACGAAATCTACATGCACATCTGAAAAGCCACTACCCATACCTAATCTAACCATCAAAATGACTTGGCACGCGAGGTTTTACAAGAATGTGGTTTCACATGTTGCTGAACTAATTCACATCATTCAGTAACCACGACTTAAGAACCCATTTTGAATTGAAGGGTTGCTTTTAATCCACATTTTTCAAAAATAAAAAATCAATATTATCAAATAAAAGTAAATAATTACAAAATTAGACTTAAACACAAAAAAGCTGTTTTGCAGACGTCAACTTCCGGTGGGCCACTAGGGAAATCGGAGGTGAAGTGCATTTCAGTGTCCCATTGATGGGGGCCACATACGGCGGTCCCATGCCTTTTACCTCCAGCGAGCCAAAATTGCAAACTAGGGTCAAGACCATTTCCGAATCCCGTTGAAGGGACGAATATGGTTGTTCCCCACTTTCTGCTACCGGGAAGTCCCCATACTACCCATATCAAAAGATGACAATTTCCCCATTCAAATCGAGAGAGAACCGAGAAACTGTCATTAATCCTCCATGACAGTGCAATGGCAGGATTCCTGAACTGAAAGAGGGCAGCAGTGCTGATTATAATTAGAGCCTACCAGTCAACTACTTCTGCGATGTACCAATTCAGTAGAAGGCGCTGGGCTGTTGCAATCTTACCATGGAACTTGAAACCGTCCTCCTGAACTCCCGCGGAGTACCTATTGAGCGGCAAGTGCAACACCCTAAGCATTTCAGCAAGCCTTAATGTGTGCCACCACCCATGAAGGTTGTAGAACCATGGAGCTCTACACTCATGTAGTGCATGTGGTAGCTTGTAGATAGTTCCATGTAATTAATGAAATAGCTGGATAGTTCTAGAGCATCTTCTAGACATTTACCTATACTCTATAAATAGGAGGGGCCTCATTTGTCTCGACACACATTGCATAAACCATTGTCAGTTTTTCTTTGAGCAATAGAATTCTTTCCTCCCATCTTGAGCGAGTTTAAGTGAGTACTCTTTTCTACTTTTATATCCAGCAACGTTTTGAGTGAATAAGCCTGACTTAGGGCAAAGAGAGTAGGATTTGGCGTCTAAGACCACAAGATTCAGTGAGGGAACAAGCAAGTCGTGACACAAGGCACCAATTTGGACATCTGCATTTTTCAGAAAGTACGAATGGTGTATCAACACCAAGTATAAATTAGAACAAATTCAAGAGATGGTGCAACAGAAGTCAGTGAAGTTCTCCCTATAGGTACCGCTTGAAGCCAGTGACCGGTCATCCAAATTTTGAAAAGCCAAATGTCTCACAAAAGTGAATCTCCTGTCCAAGGGGATGCTTTCTTTAGCTTGACTTAGCGGCATGCCTATACTTGACTCAGTGGCATGCCTATACTTGACTCATGGATTTTACTCTATTTTGCCCACCATCATACCTCAAAAAGATTTGCATCTACATAAATAGAATCTAGAGTTACTATCGATATGTATTACATCTGGTACTTACTACAAGAAAATGGAGAGTACCGTACCTATGGTGGTGAAAAAAAAAAAAAATAAGTGAAAGAAACTCGTATACCTCTCACCAACTTATCTTTTGGAAGGTTGGAAATAAGGATGCCGCAGAGCCACATCAACACTCAATCGATCCTCCTACAAGTTAAATGTACTTCAGATTGACTTGCAATAACAAATAAACTGCACACTACAGAACTAAAATCTAAAATACTGATGGTGATTGAACAAAATTAGCCATATTACTTCTAATGCCCGACAACCCTAAGTTATAAAAACCAGCTCACCTATCTTCTAAACCCCAAACCATGCATGTACCTCCCACTTTTTGACTGGAGAAAATAACCAAAGAAGTTTAAAGGCCGTCATTAGCTCAGCCGCCAAAATAGATGAACTTAAATGGTAAGTGAAACTATTCACCCTCCCCAACACCCCCCCCCCCCCCAAAAAAAAAAACCCAAAAAATAAGAAAAAAAGGTAGGTGAACTTAGACGAACACACGTTTACACAAGAAAAAATACGTCCCACATGTCAAATCTAGGAAAAATGAAGAATGTATAAATTTATTACAAACATTACTGCCTTAATTTAGTATGATAAAACTGAGTAATTCAGAATACAATCATTAACAGAAGAGATCAGACATAACAAAGAGCAATCATGGGCCTTTCTCTTGTTGTTAATTCCTTCAATATTTCCCAACTTGAAACCATGGCTCCACACGTGAATTCTAATAAACTAATATTTTACACATTAATTACTTCCCAAAAAATGAAATAACTTATAAAAAACATATGAATGCTACAGATGCTAAGCCAAAAGACAATCCTATTTTAAACATTTTGTAAAGATTGTCCAACAAAGTAGCGTTAGCTATATTAAAACAATTCACATCAGTAACTACAAATTCAATCCTTAAATGCTATGCAACAACATTATAGAACTGCCGAATCTGAAAACTTACTGCATCCCAAAGCAATAATTGGCGCACTAACCGCAATGCCCAAACATTCGGAAACCTACAAATACAGTAAAAACAAGAATATGATGACTAAAGAACACTACTGAGGAGAAACATAATATTCAGAACAACATTTTCACCCTTGTTTAAGTGGATCTCTGCCCTTAATTTTTAGAGAAAAAAACTCTTCAGAGCATTTCCAAGAAGCAGGGGAGAGTCCACCCTGAATACCAGAAATCAAATTTTTATTAGCACATCATTATCTGAAGGATCATAATAGGCAAAGAGTTTACAGAGCACCATTGACAATAACATACTATAATCCTCTGAACTTTGACTAAAAGCTGACTTAGGAAGGAGGGTAATGCTGAAATTTTAAACTTTAAAATAAGAGGCAGAGAATAAAATCCACATTAGCAATCATGTCGGTCAGTTAACTATACAGTGATATATGATAAAACGATAGTTAACAAAATAAGTAAATAAATCAAGAAAGGAAAGAATGTACAAAAACAAACTCACAAAATATATAGCCAACATGGCACCCCACAAACACAAGTACAGGAACAAAAGTACAAGAGAACATCTGGAAACAAAGGTAAACTTACTTGGTTTGCAGTATGCTTAAGTTTTGAGGAACCCCCAGGAATTAAGATACATAATTCCATAAAAGACCTAAGTCTGGCACCACAAAAAAAATGGCAAAACCAAAAAATTTAAAATTCATCCTATGAGCAAGCAAAAAATTAATTCCCCTAGTAAACAACATATTAATTTCTCAATCATAAAAGAACAAAGAAAGAAAAGCACAATTAAGAGGGCCCTAATTTCAGAATATTTCAGAATTCTATTTGATATTTCAACAAAAATTTAAACAAAGCTTCAACTAGTTGTGGGTAGATGCTAGCAAGCAAGGTTTATCAATAGCTCTCTATAATTCCCATACTGTTTTTGTGGGCAGCATGTTCACTTTATGTAATCCCCATACTGGTTTTAATACAATTCAGGTTTCATTTCTTACTTAGAATAAGAAAAATAAAATAGAACTGATCATTAGATCTGCTGCCCCTATGATATGGCACAGGTAATAAATGTATAGGAATATCGTAAATAAAATCGGCATATTTAACCATGAAGGCAGGAGTTGGGCTTATAAGATGAGACTCAAGATTGGGGGAGGAAGAAAGGGATGCGTAGCAGTTGGTCTTATACAAAGCACTTATATTTCAACATGTAGGAGTTCATTAGGAATACCTGTAAACAAAAATTGGTGGCCCAAAACTTACAAGAGTTTCTTATAGTTTAGAAGCACAAGTAAATGTTTCATAAACTTGTTGATTATGATGGAATAATTATCAAATATCCCCAGTGAAGTAGAGGTGCTCAAATTTTCAAAACTAAAAGAAACAAAAGGTATTTAGCAATTTTTAAGCTGAAGGCTTCCAAGAACAATATGCACTTACCTATAAGCAAGCTCTTTTAAGCTATCATTCCAACCCTCAAGGTGGTGATCTAAAAGAGCACGCGTTAAATCACTTATCTGAAAAACATTTGGTGATCCTAAAATCATCTCTAAGATCACAACACCAACACTCCACATATCATACCTGTCAAACAAATAAATAATGGCAATTAATAATTGCAAAAAATATAGATGGAAGACTATGATTACTCAACAAGGATAGATATCTAGTGTGACTAGAAAAAAGAAAAGCATATACTCTTGAAGGTAGACAAAGAAAAGTTAACTATATTGATTGAGTAGGAACATGACATACTTCAGAGTTGTGCCTATCGGCCCTTGGTACCAAGTAGCATTGAGAAAAGCTTCAGGAGGAGTATATTCAGAAGTTTGTTCAGCTCTAGCAAAACAAAAGATAAATATCAATTAATATGATTCAGAAACATAGATAAATAAAGAACATAAGTCACTCTCAAAGAGAAATAAGTTACTTAGAAGGTCCAGTTGATCCATATAAATGCTTCACTGTGAAGTCATCTATTGCGCTGCCAAAGTCAATAATGCGCCTAAAAAATTAATGAAGATATATCAATAAAAAATTTCTATCATAAATAAACACAGAAGTAGAGAACAAAAACATTCAAATTATTGCAAGTGGTGGTGAAAGGTGCCCTTAAGTTTGATGCAAAGTACAAAAGAAAGAATGGAATTCTGAACAGTAAGAAAGAGTAAACAAAAGTATGCAGATAGTATCAGGAAAATACTGCCTTTTCTTTTTTTCATTCACCACCCAGACTTCGATAAGAATAATAAAGAAAACCACGAAAGAGGGGGAAAACCAGATCGTCAAGAACAGTCCCCTTGACTTGTTAAAAAATGACAAGCAATGGCCAGAGTGCTAGTACTAAAGCTTTATTAATAAAGTTATTCTCAAAAGGTCACTGGGAAATTTTATTGGTAAATGATGGGACTAAAACTAAATATAGAGAAGCAGTGGTGTAAGAAGGGAGGAAAGGGGTAATTAAAAAGGGAATCCTCTGACAGTCTATGTGAGCTTGGTCTGTTCTGCAAGAAGAGAAGAGAGTAAGGTGGGTTTGTGAGGGAATGTAGTAACTGGAGGTCTGTTCATTATGCCATAACCCATCACATCTTATCACACTTCAGTCTATAACATGAACAAACTTCAACTAAGAAGCAAATTGCATGTCATTCCAACTTACATTCTGGTGGTAACATTCTTCTCTTCACTTGGAGGTCCTTTCAAACATCTCCCAGTGTCCTGATCTTCAAAGCAAATCACCATATTCTCTTCCGATAAGAAATACAAAAACATTTTAAGTTAGCATAATCCATAAACAGCCATTTTTGCAAATAAGTAACATGAAAAATGATCAGAGAAAAGAAAAGTTCAAAAAGACAGAGAGAAAGAGAGAGAGATCACTATAGATATATTGGTGATTAAATGTAAAACAAAAACTAATCTCTGATTCATAAAAGGATTTCTGAAAAATACATGAAAGACAAATTGAGACAGGAAGTAGCTCCTTAAACCAATACATATGGTTAACTTACTAAAATTCTGTGTACACCACATCAAAAAGAACATATGACTCCAACTGCAGATAAATTGACATAATGGACCACGACATCCCAAAATTTACCCCCTAAGTTGTACTTAGTATCACAAATGGTAGGCGTGAGATTGTAAAAATGTTGAAAACTGATATTATTTTCCTACACAGCTCTCAGTAGTCTCCCCTACAGACACACACTTAACAGCAGAACTGTTTGCAAAACAAAAATCACTGTAAATTGTTGGAGTCACAGACAAGTGATTCTCACCAACATCATTAAATGACTTTCAGCTTCTGTGTCAAGTGTCGCCATGAAGTGTGAGGGAAGATCATGAAAGCTAAACAGGCAGGTAGAAGTACGCATATAGCAATGAATTTTTACTTGCCACTTTGGGGGGGGGGGAGAGAGGAACTTTGACCAAGATCTAAAATAGCATCATTGTTTTAGTAAATTATTATTTATTTATCGCATGCTATTCTGCATTAGTGTCCTTACCAGGTTTGATGTCCCTGTGGGTTATATTGCGGTCATGACAAGACTTGAGGGCCATCAACTGTGAAACGGAAGAAACAAGCACATCATGTATGTAGCTACGTGCAGGAGTAATATATCAAGAGGTGAGAGATGACTAATTTTGGTATACACAAGAACTAAAAATCATATTCAATGAAAATAATGCAAGTCAATTTATTCTAGATAAGAGTCATATAAGTTAATTTGATCTCCAATTTGAAGCACAGTTCATCCAATAAAAGCTGAGATTGAGAGATGAGCATATAGCCAAAGTGCTAAATTACCCTAGCATGATATTCTACACATGTGACCTTCAAGGATTTTGAGACCAATAATCCTTTCCTTTAGAGGAAGTTTCGTTTCTTGATGATGAACTCATCCTAAATTTCAGTGATAGAACGAGACAAATATCTCAACTTCCTTGCACAAATCCAGATGCTAAAAGGGATGCATGGTCAATGAAATTTCAAAGCCAAAAAATATATATATAAGCCATCCTGTTAATCCAAGCCAAGTAACAATTCATGCAAGAATCCAAAATGAAATAAAAAACTTGAAAATTTATTATTAAAGTTTCTGACACTGTTTGACCTAAGCTGAAATTGGCACGCAGACATACCAACTGCCATATAAGATTGCGCATTTCATCTTGTCCTGCTTCTGTTGTCTTCAACCAATGCCACCATTTTGATGGACGTAATACCTGAACCTGTTTTACTTTTTCAGTCTTTTCTTCCTCTGGACTAATTTCCACTTCTTCCACAGTATACATAAGTTTTGACAAGGAGATGCCTTCATGACGGAATACAAGCCATACTTCATTAGACTGGGATTCAAAAGACTCTACGTATCTGGCAATATGGTTCAAGCCTTCCTCAAACGAAGCTCTCTCAAACCTAGATTTGTTCGAAAATTTGGTTTCAAAATTCCAGCTGTTCCCCAGGTCACGGACAACTGATTCATTAGTTTCCAATAAGTCAAGAAAATTTGATCTTGATTCTTCCAAGAATGTGTTTGATGTTGCAGAAAAATGAAAACCTCCAAGAGATGTAGAGGCATTTAAGAAGACTTCACCGAAATACTTCTCACGCAGACCACTTAAGTAAACAGTAACACCTCTCTCCACCTGTTTAACAATCATTCAACTAAAACAAAAGTTCCTTCGAAAACCAAACTGAAATATGAATTTCATCGATATCAGCAGAGCAGCAAGTTTCAAACAAAAAGATGTATCCAGATAAACAAACAGATGAATGAAGAAAGAATTGAAATTACTGAAAAGATGAACATGTAAATAGGCCATTACTTTCTAAGAGCTACGAGATAAACCAATTAAAGGCCACAAAAACTTATGGAAGATTAGTTGTATTGCTTACAACACCAGCTATAGAAGCACAATGATTGATCGCATTTCACAGCTTAAACAGTAAACCTTACATAAAATACTTTCTATATTGCCAAATACACCTTATCAGGCCAGTTGGTTTTTCATTTATCAATTTGTAGTTTCAACAGAGAATTGAATTCTCATAAAGTATAATTGTCCTGCTAATAGTCAAAGCCAAAAAATGAAAAACACAACATGAAAATATTCAATGGTCAGCAGAACACAAATTCTAGACAAAAATGTATGATTTTACAACTCTTCATTTTTCCTTATGAAAGGTTTGCCTCATAAAATCACCAGAAGAAATAGAACAATGTGATGAAATAGTGCCACACTTTGCAAAATATTACCACTCAGAATATACCCAGTGACCTGGATGTTTAACCCCACATCTAAAAACTGCCAAGTCCAAGTCCAAGTCTAAGTCCTAGATGATATGCAGCTACCTCTAAATATTGAGATAGTGTGTGTAGATGAGAAGAAATTACTAATAATAAAAGAATAACTAAACTAAATAAATATATATCCCTAAGAAAAAGATGTGTGATGGAGAATATTGCCTCAAAACAGAAAAACCAAGGGGCTAGTAAGAAGAGATACACTAATATGGCTTTATTTCCAGAATGGTGTGTCGTTTGTAAAAAAGCATCAGAGAATGTGGATCATCTATTTCTTCACTGCACTGCTGCCTACTTTTTGTGGTCTAGCTTATTTAAGGCATTCAATCTAAGCTGGAGCTCCTGCCTCATGTTAGTCCCTACTTTTGGAAAGTTTTTCTTGCTTAAAAGGGACAAAAAAAGCAAGGGTTCTATGGAACTGTGCAGTCTTGGCTATTTTTTGGGTGGTGTGGAATGAAAGAAACCAAAGAATCTTTGATAACAAAACTGGAGAAGATCCTTCACACCTATGGGGCAAAGTCAAGTTCAGGGCTTCCCTATGGGCATCCATTACTACTGAATTCAAAGACATCTCTTTCTTTTTTATTTTGCTTAATTGGGAAGCTTCTGTATCTTAAAAGGGTTGCATTCTTAGTGAGCTAGTGTGTTGGGGTTTTGGGATATTTTGATTTGTGCAGTTTTTTAGTGTTCTATTTAGATTGGGACTTCTCGTCCTTTTTCTGTCGATATGTAGTGCTACCAATCCTTATATATGTTTCTTTTAGTTTTATAATATTTTGTTTCTTAGCAAAAAAAAAGTAAGAAGAGATACACTAGGACAGAATCTACGAATTAGTAGATGTCACAGAAACATTAATAACAATTGAGACACAACAGCCCATGTGTTGCTGCAAGTACATATGTAATCACCGAGATTTCAATAAGTGACTAAAGGTTCAATTGATTGAGTTATATTAGACCTTTTGGGGGATGTTGATAGTTTGCATATAAGATTTTGCATGTTTTTTTAACCTTTTTTTGGGTAAAGCTATAAATACTTCTTTTTCAGGTTTTTTGGTAAACTTGCACACAAAAAAGGTTATACTTCACAGAAAAACTTTAATCATACTCCGATTATATTCAACAAGATAAAAAGAAGGCTAGAATTTAGAAATAATGATATAGTCCTCAATATACACTCATTTGAGTTTATAGGATTAAAGGCTTGGAAGGGGGAAAAAATTACAATCAAAAAGCTTACCATTATACGTTTTAAAATGAACAGACTTTCCTGAAAAAAACCACCATGGAAATCATCAGTAGATGAGCTGTTGCACAAATTTCTGATATACGTATCTTCACAAATGCTTTCCCCTGAAACATTTTTAGTTAATTCACTCCAGCTTGAAGAATTATCGCCTTCATGACAATTCCAATGAAAGGCCAGCCATACTTCACCATATGATCCACGACCAAACCTTTTCTTTAGTACATACCTGGCAATCAAGAAGTACCTAGTATCTAAGATGCTCGTTTGGACAAAAAAAAAATAATAAATAATAATAATAAATAAAATAAAAAATAAGATAAAACAATAAAAAATCAACTCTATCCACTTTGCCAAGATCCCATGCATATCAACTTCATATCCCATGCAAAAATCATTACAAAAACTCTATGTTGATACCAATTAAATAACAATTGGTTCATATCACCTTCCACTAGTCTCGTTCCTCTACTTATTAGGTTATGGTTGTATGTGCTTGAGTTTTTACAAGCATATACACATCATCGCACCACTAATATCAATATGACGACATCCCAGCGAATAAACACCATACTCAATCTAATAGTGACATCTTAGATATAACTTTTTAGTTCTACTTTGATCATTTCATAAGATATAGTATAATTATGGTATCTGTGTAAGGTTAGATACACATTTGTGCGAAATTAGTTATTGCATGCATGTAATCAGACATGACAACTTCAAGTTCATTTCTTTGCGTAGTAATAGCAAACTTGAACTATCAATAGCCTAGTTAAAGGTCACTGACGATAGAAAACTAACTAAAGAACATATGTACCTCTCAGGCATCGCATACTCATTTGATCCATATTCCGAACCAACATCAAGGAAGGGTATAGATTCAAGCAAACCAATGAAACTAGTAAAGCCTCCTGAGTTAATGCATGGATCTTTAATACCATCCATTGTCGTCCGAAAGTGCAAGCACATATTTCGGTCATTATACGAATTCAAGAGTTCACCTATAGAAAGGAAAAGGAAAAGAAAAGGCTTTCTATTAATAAATGCGCATACAGTCTAGTTGTAATATGGCCAGTTCACTAACATTCCTAAAACAATTTACAATTCAAAAAACTATTAATGGAAGGGCCCAGACATTGATAAAGCAAGTTATTAAAGGAATTTAAATGACTTTGTCTAGACACACATATGCCAATGTAACACACTAACACCACTAAGAAGACGAGAGATTCAAAATAAAAATTGGAATCCATTCACAAAAAGGTAAGAAGAAGAGATTGATTGGCCTTGAATCCAACAACATGAGCAAACAAGAAAAAAATAGTGAGTCAGTTAAGGGGTCATTTACAACCACCATTTAGTAAACACCATCAGTTGAAGAACTACCAATCTACTCCACCAAAAGAAGTGAGAAAAAGGCAACATTAATTACAATATAAAATTTACTTACCATACTGATGATTAAGGGTGTCAGGTAAAGTCTGCGATAAGTCATACACATAATCTTCCAAGGGATCCTTTTGAGCCCCAAATGTGCTGCTATCCATGTTGTCATTTAGGTTTTCAGACAAATAAAAACAGCCAAAACTGCCACGTTTTCCTTCAACCTAAAGGGAGAAAAGCAGCCAATGTCATTTATTCAAACTAGTCTTGCATTGATGATACAAGCCCCTATTGCTATATTCCTATAACTTATTCTTCAGTTCAATGTCCAAAATTGGTTGAACAGCAAATAACCAAAATTAATGATCTACAGCTAGTTAAACAGAGTTTCTTAATGGTCATAAGTAAAATGTATGTAAAATCTACCAGAAGAACTCAGGCAACAAAATTGCAAACATCATCCAATCAAATTGCCATTGTCGCATCAAACATTCAGTTATCTTCTGTACAAGAAATTTCATGCATAAAAGACCAAATAAATGCACAACTTTAAAGACCATGAAATCAGTCAGTCAATAATTAGAATGGAAAACCAAAGGGAGCCCCAATTCAGTGAGTTAAAAGAAAAATCATAAAAACTAAGTTGTTATATCTGACAACAAAAGAAAACAGAGACCCATCACAATAGAAAGGAAAACGAACCATGTACACAAAAGTTGGTTGAAAATAACTTAACAGATATTGTCTGAATTTGCTAATTTCTTTTCTTTTAACATACATTATCATTGCAATCACATCAAATCAAATATTGGAAACATGCACTGCTGCTGCCAACATCAATACCCCACCAATATTAAGAGCATGAGGACAAGTTGGGTACGGAAGCATAAAAAATGTGATGTTCCAAAATAAAAGGAACAAATCAACCTTAATATCTTGTGCCCCAAAAGTTTCTCAAGGAAAAGTTATGATATATTTCCTCATAAAAATTCAACAAGATCAAGGCAAAATATAATTAAAGAAAGAGTTAATTTCAGGCAATACATCAAGAAAAGAAAAAAAAAATTTCCATCCTTACCAATAGCCTGTCAAATTTTGTTGTAAGTGAATGAGCATGTTTCAGTTGTAATAGGTTCATATTCATGCCGTTACCTGATTCATGATGACAAAGATACAATTACATCATCAGCAAAAAGAAATTATCAAAGTGATCAGACAGAATGAAGATGACACCATGTCACAGCCAATAAATCATTCAACATGAACAAACACAAAAACCACTTTGTTATCCTAATCTCATAACATGACATCAAGAATTGAACATCAGCATTAGTTACAACCATCATGATAAATTAAATCTAAAGAGTATCTGTATTTAAGTGAAAGGTGAAATACAGAGTGGTATTTACATGCCAGACACATGAGTAAAACCATATAATATTTAAACATAGATAAGCACACAGGAGATATCAACAAAACTGAGAATATAAAGTTACAACAAAAGATACAGGGGAAGTTTTTCCATTATTTATTTGGCTGCCTTGAGATACCAAAAAGTCAGGTTCACTGATGGCTGGCTATGGATCTTAAATTGCATGGTACAGAGATGGGCTATAAGAAGATTCATGTTTTAACAGGCATCAAGGCAATAATACTCGGAACAACTTTTGTGTTGTTCTTTCTTAAAGAAAGAGTGAAGTCGTCATGTCCAACATAAAACAAGTCCCTTTGTGCACTTTTAAAGCATTTTCATAATTAAGATGAACAGAATAATAGCAGGCAATAGATTCTAGAGTCATAAGTCATAAATGCAATACAAATACTACAAACTAATTTCCAATGCCTATGAACAGTACATCACATTAGCCATCAGAAAGTCCATGAGCAGGCAATTTACCTGATTGTTTATAGACAAACTTTTGCAGCCCTTTGCTAGCGCAATCTATATCTCCCTCCTCCATGCATCTTTCTCTATGCAGGTTTTCAGAAACATAAATAGATCCAAGAGGAACCACAACAGCAGCCATATTGTCCATGCTGCCTTTCTCAAAAGCAGTGTCCACTAAGCAATCAGCTAGTGAGTATGAGCATGAAGAAGGGAATGCTGATCCAGCATTACCATGAGTGTGTACTTCCCAAAGTACATCACAAACATCTTGCAAACTCAGCTTTTCAAACACACCATCAGATGCAGCTACAAGATAACTATCATTGGCAGTCAGAGATTGCCAATCTGTCACCTCCGGCACAGATATAACACCATAACTGATAATTATTTAAGTAAAAACTCGTAAGAATCTTAAATTATAAAAGTGCCTTTGGATCCAGCTTAACGATGCTGTAAGATAATCAAGATGTCTAAATGTATAATAGAAACGTTCCTTTGAAGGAGAAGGGAATACCAAATCTGCTTACTTCATTATGGTCAGGAAGCTCACCTTTTATAAGACAAATCTCCAATAGCTCGGGAAACAGCTAGCTGGCCGTTTACTCGTGAGACGCCACCCCACTGAAGAACATAACCACCTGCAGCCTCCACTCGATACCTTTCATCTTCTCTATCCGGATGATGATCTCTTGTCAGTTCCCTGACTGTAAAATGTGCAAGTCCATTGGATACTGTGGATTTAAAGTAATTATAACCTTGTGAAGTTGAAATAGCATTATTATCCCTTCGCTTCCTGTATAACCTTAATAAAGTAGCTGTAATATCCAAGCACCATGAAATGAATTACCTTAACAATGTCCTCACCAATATCACGAATATAATTATGCTGCTGACAATCACACTCCTTAAGCAGACATGATTAAGCATCACAACATAAAAAAAACCAACCTTTGGCCTCAGCAGGAGACTGAAATTTTTCAGAGCACAGAAGAGCTTTTGAATCTCCAATGTTGGCAACTAAAATATGACCCTCTGCTATCATTACAACTGTGGCTGTAGAACCTGAATCAAGCTTCTTTCTAGATGCTTCCTTCATGGCCCAGCAGAATGAATGTCAACATAAGAGAAAAGGCAATAAAGTACACCCAAATTATAGAAAACATTAAATTGAGCTTGCCTTAGAGAATGCTGCGTCAATGTCATGAATTGCCCTTAACAATGCTTCCCTTAAAATTTCCAAATGGAAAGAATCATCAAAATTAGCAGGCAACGAGAACTTGAACCTGCAAAATTATTCACATCCAAGAAACACATATCACCAAAAATTAGGAAAAAAAATGAAAATAAAAGATGAAAGAACACAGGGATATTGAGAGAAACTAAGCAGTTGAATCCATATTTATAAAACATGCCATAAGAATAATAATAACATAATGCAAAAAGTAAAAAACCTTTCGAGGTTCAACTCATGTCGACCAAGTTTTTCATCCCAATTAAGCACTTGGAAAACAATATCATGTTCCCCATTGTTCGGCAATCTTCCTGTGCTTTTCTTTAATACAACCGAATATCTTGCATCCAAGAGAAAATATGTATGCAGAGCAAAATACTCCAGTAAGAGCTTCGAAGCCAATTCACTAGCTTCAGCACCATTATGGCCATCAAAAACAGCCACAATTCCTACTGTAACCTCCTGACACCCTCTCCTACCTGCACCAATACCAAATAGCATACATTTTAGCAACCACTACTACAAGATCAACAATAATTGACAATTATATATTCAACAAAACCGTCATTACAACTGCTTAAATTCTCAAATGTGTTTCTTCCCTTTACCTTGTGCCATTGAAAGTGCAGCATTTTCAATTTGGAATTGAAAATAAGTGCAATTAAATTTTCTTTTGTTGTGAAATAACGAAACCTCAAGTTCAATTATTAAAGGCCAAATGCCCAAATGGCTTGCTATCAAATGTTAACTTATACAATTTACTATGACTGAACAAACCTCAACTTCAGGTGGAAGGAAAACATAAAATACCTCATCAAAGAACTTATTCTCCTCAAGACAACAAAGATTGTTTTCTCAAAATCACCTCAATAAGATCACTACCTCAACATAGAGCTACCTTAACATTCAAAGCAAAGAAGACACTAGTCTCAATAATATGACTTTCTTATTTTTAATCGCAGCAATTCCACATCCGTCAACATTAAAGATTAAGTGACTGACAAATATTCTTCAATTTTGTCCAAATTAATGTCAATCTATTAAAAATTTCATCATTAAACATTAAACATATAAAGAATTTATCATTTTACAATCAAACCCTAATGTCAACCCCTAATTTCATTTCATAACACAGACATAAATATATGTCTCAATAAGTAAGCAAATATAAATCTACAGAGAGATAGTGCAACCAGGAAAGGGAATGTGAAGGTCGAGAGCGCAGAGAGTGCGATCCTCTTGAGATTTTCTTCGGCCTTGACTCATAGCCGACTGGCAACGGCTCGTGGTGTGTGGCGGCGAATTGTAATCTGAGAGCTTCCAACGAGGGCATTTTGGGGATTGAAACACCGCCGGTGCACCGCCTTCTTTGTACACTGTCAAACAAGTCGACGATTCTCCGCTTGAACGCGTCGCCGCATGTGTAACAATAGCAACGATAATAAACCGTAAAAATGACACATACGACTCGAGCTCATAAATCCTCATTTTTCTTTATGAGTCTTCTCACTTCTCATTTTCTACGATAGAAATTGAAATGAGAGCGTAGCTGGCAATGAAATTGAACGGGGCATACGCGCGCGCTCTGTTTCTTCATTTCTTTCTCTAATGATTTTATTTTTAATACCGCGGGACCATAACGGTGGCATTTTGAATTTTCCACGGCAGCCTACTCTGTTTAGCATAGATCTCAATCAGTTTTAAAACCGTTGCTTGCTTTTCTAAAATCCCACGGGGATAACGCGTTTCTTTTAAAAAGGAAAAAAAACAAAAAACAAAAACCGAAATGCCGGAGTTTTAAAAAATATTGGACCCCGCTGGGCCTTAAGCATTTTTTATAAATAATAACACGGTCGGAAAATTAAAACATTATTTTTGACATGGTGGGATAATTTAAAATTACTGTTAATTAAAAAAATAATTTAGTGTTTAGTAAATTATACTATTATGATTGTTGTGAGTTTAAAAAGTAGAATATATATATGTTTGATAAATTTTATTATGAGAGTGTTATTTTATTATATAATAATCAAAATAAACATAAATTTTAATTACTTTTTATTTTTAGAGTATATTTAATAAATTTTTTAAACATATCTTTTCATTTTAAATGTATAAAATTACATTAAAAATTAATTAAAAAATCTAAAAAACTTCATAATCTATTAAATAAGCAGTTTATTAAATTTCAACCGCAATCCTAGACTGGCTATTTACTTAATTACTTTTATATATTGTATTGCAAGTCGATCAATTTTTAAATCAATTTATTTCTTTTTTACATAATTATACATAAGTAAATCTATAATCTCATTAGCTATATATTAGCATAGTTTTAGTACGCCTCTAAATTTTATTTAGATAAACCACCTAGCATCAATAACTCGACGCTTATTATTTATTATTATTTTCTTTTCTTTTTCTTTTTCCTTTTTTTTGAAGAAGAAGAACTTGACACTAATTGTTAAATTATATAAGAAAAATTAATTTTTTTTAGGAAAAAAAATATACACACACATACATATGAACATGTATAAAGGGGTCATCTAATAATATCAATTTGGCATTTATAAAATATGAAAGACTTTTGATATGTTACATTTTTGTTTCTTTATTCCAGCATCATCTGATAATTCCCAAACAAAATGAAAGGTGCAATGCATGTGTTATATTGAGCGTTTCAGCTTTGGGTGAGTTGACTATTCATACCAGAGTTATTAAATAAATATATATGTGTTTTCTTTTCACATTAATACATGAGTTTCTCGTTTAAAACAATAATAAATCAATATTGTGGACTTAGGATTTGGAGAAAGAACTCAAATTCTTATTTAATAAAAAATTGGTTTTGGTTAATACAATCTTAGTGGATGGAGAAAAGGCTGCTGGCGGCGTCGATGCCTAGCGGTTTGGTTGTGGTTGGGTTGCATTTTGATCAGAAAAGTCCATAATAAGAGTTTTACCTGTGTGCTTGTCGACACTAATCAGAAGGAATGAAAACTAATATCAAGAATGACACTACTACATTTCAAAGAGGACCAAAAAGAAAAAAAGGAAGATGACATTTCTGTTGACGTCGCATCACCACCCGTTTCCTAATTTGGTCACAATAACAATAGTCTACATTGTGCGTTGAGTGCTTTTAAGAATCAGTGATTGGCTGGTTTCGACATAATTTTCAAATTACCTGAGTTTGAAGAGACCGGCAACCGCCGCTCAATAATGCCATGTTACATTATAACGCAAGTGATATATCCAAAAAGTTTTAGTATTATTTGGTTGTGAAATTATTTTGAATTGTTGGGTGTAACTTTTGTAAGTGTGATGTAAATTATAGCCTTGTCCCTCTCGGATGAAGTAGGATATGAGCCATATTGATTGGCAGTGGCTTATAAAAATATTTGATGCAAAGGATATTTGATGCAAAGGGTATAGTGAAAGAAAGTTCATTTCTTACTTAGGTTGCATTTGTTTTTTAATTTAATGACTTAAAGTGACTTAATTTAATTAATTAAGTTAATTAGAGATATTTTTTTATAATTTAATAAGAATTTTTAAATAATTTTGACTTAATAAAACAAGTCAATTTTTTTTTTACTTTTAACTGAATAAAGGAATATAAATTAGGTCAATTAATTTCTAATGTCAAAAATATCAATATTTTATAATTTATTTTTTATACCTATCTCAAATCTCATCTTTATTTTTTTCAGTCGCCATGGAATCCCTCCTCACTTTACTTCTCTCATCAAGTTCATGAATCTCATATTAATTTCTTACCAAGCAAACACTTTGACTTGGCCCTTTTTTTTGCCCTTTTCAATTACGTTTTCTAACATTCATTTATATACTAATCAACCAATTTTGCTACTCTTTTTGTATCTAACAAACTTTGTTATGCATTTTGGGTATTGTTCCATTCATATGACCATACAAAACTTATTTTTATTGCAATATTTTGTTAATCTAACAGTGATAATTTCAGGAGAATGTTTATTCAGTTGAATATAATTTTACTTATGAATATTAAAATATTATGGTATTTAGTATATTATTTATTTAATATTTAAATTTAATAAGGATACAAATGTAAAAATAAATATTTTCAGTTTTTTAAATTGAAAAACAAACAACTTAATACTTATTTTCAGATATTCAAATAAAAAAAATAAACATATTATTTAAATTCAAACATTAAACTCTATTCAGAATTTAGACTAATTTAGATCTATTCAAATTTCAGACGGAAAAACAAACGCTACCTTAATTTACTTTACAGCAATGAATTTATACATAAAAAGAATTAATTTATGAATCACTTTCTATGCTATTTAATCTAAACAATAGTTGAGTTTCATTTGGAGGGCCAGATTGGTAATGTTATGGCTTTAAAATAATTGTTGTTAGTTATGTTGTATAAATTATCTATGAAAAAAATCAATCAATTATTTGGTAAAATTTATTTTTAAAAATACTATGAATTTTAAAAGTAATTTAATGTGTTTCGTAAATTTTACATTTTACTGTTTAATTTTTGTAAGAATGTAAATAAGTGAACCAAACATAATGTTAAATAAAATTTATTTAAATATTTATAAACATGTATATAGAATTTTTTTATTGTGTATGTACATATAATGATTGATAAATAATATAAATATTTTATATTATTAACTTTATATTTTTGTTTTGTTATCTCAATATAATTGGTAATAATAATAATCTCTTTAAAGTTAATTATTTTATTTCTTAATTTACAAGGACAAATTTTAATTTTTAAAATATATATGAAGATGTGTATAGAATTGTATTAAATATAAAATTGATTCTCAATTCAATTTTTAAGAAACTACTCAATTACTTTTTTTTCAAAATCTGTCGTAAGATAAAATGATGTTACCAAAAATAATTTATAAGCAAATTTATTAAAAATTAAAATTAATTTTTAATATTTTAAAATCACTTTTGAATCTATCAATAGTAATTCCAGACGGAGCCTGAATATAGGAAGGTACGATCGAGATTGAGAATTTAGGCGAAAAAAGTACTCCTACCCATTGTAGACAAATCTTGGGCTACCAAACGCTTTGGCCAAGGCTATTTATATTCCAAGATTAATATCAATCAAACTGATTTGCAGGAGATTTTATTTGTTCTTTTATTCCAAATCCTTGGATTCAATCTTATTCAATTGCCAACCTACATCGTACAAGAATGGGATATTTATATATATTAGAAGAGTTTAGAACTTTCTTTGTTAAACAGCTGAGCATAAGAGAAGCTTCGTTTAATGAATTCTTTATGTATCCAATAATTCATTGGGGTCAGATCAGGTGGGTCTTCATTAGTTCTTCTGTATGTACCCCATTACTATATAGTATATTTACATTCCCGTGTTGAAGTTACAGAAATTCTCATTGTTTTTTTAATATTATACGTGGCAGACAAATTTCAAGGTCGCACACTTGCTTGTGCCTAAAAACCTACAAGAAGGATGTATTTTTTTTTTTTATCCCCCTCTCTCTTTTTTTCTTTTTCTCCTTTTTCTGAACGTTGCCCTGCCATGCGTCAGTTGCCCTTTCGTACTTTCGCACTGTTTATTCAGCAGATTCGGGCTTAATAATCGCCAGCGGCACAGCGTAGTTTTAACGAGCTCGAAAATACCGACATAAATATAGGCGCCTATGAACTATCAACTATGAAGTTTGGCAAAGCGACACGTTTGCGACTTACGTGCATGCCGAGCCTAATCAACCAATCAAAATACACCACGCAGTTGTGCGGAGAAGGAAAGGAGCATGGCTTTGGTAATGGGATGGCCTTTGGGCCGTTGCTCCCCGACCGGAGGCCGTACCTAACCTAGGACGAGCCAAAGACCTAACCGGTCAACTGTTTTATTTCTAGCAGGTTGCAAAGATATTGGATTAGCTTAGCTGGCTCCAAATCATTGGACGCTGAAAATCTCTTCAAAGTAGCAGTCAAAGTGAAACAAAAACGGAAGAGAAATTAAATTGAGCATATGATTTTGCAGATCTAATTTGTAGATTCAGTGGTCAAGTTTATTACGGTAAACCAAAACTAATTAGCTCAAGCTTAGCAATTTATTTATTAGGTAAAATTTCCCAACTTTCTCGAAGCTTGTAGAAGGTAATTCGGTTTGGATAACGCATAGATATATATCTAGATTCTCAAATTTTTTAAAACGAATGCGGTTGTCGTTTTGGTGACAGCAGGGAGACTGTCCATGCCCCATGGCAGTGTGGCTTTTGGTTAATTTTTTTTTTTTTTTTGGGTTCATTTTAAAACAATTGCATATTCATTTTTTGGATTTAAATAATCGCAACTTGTTGGCCACCGTACCACCCCACTTGGCCAACATCAATTCTCCATTTGTTTGTCCCAAACTCGCCCACTTGCTTCACACGCGGCATTCTATATGCTTGCCACGTTTTACCTCTCTAACCTAATTAATCCTTCGTTCTTCGTTAACCTAATTAATTAGTTTCCTGCTTTTTGTTTTGATTCAGGAGACTTTCTGATTTTACTCATCCACTTGTCTTCTTCAAATTGCGACACAACTGAATAAGCCAATCAAATATTTAAAAAAATTGATAATAAATGATGAAAACAAGATAATAATCACAGCATAATTAGTAAGCTCATTCCTCTTTTCTTTTTTTCTTTTTCTTTTTTTCAACTTTTCTACATGTGTTCACGTTGATCACTTACACCCTACCAACCAAACAAAAAGCAGTACTTTGCTACCTTCAATCGTGGATTAAAAAAAAATCTGATTTTAAGCAAATCAAGGAGTTGTTTTCAATGATGTCACCCAATTATAAGGTAGGGTATTTTCTCCACCAATGAAATTTTATAAAATAATTTGCGGCAACCAATTCCACTAATTTAATATGTCCCTAGGCTTCCTGTCCATGCCTCCACCATACAAAGTATTGTACACCCCCTTCCCCAATATAAGTTCCAGAACATTCTGAAGGACCTCTCTCACACTTACCCAATAAAGCAAATATAGCTACAAATAGAAAATTATAAAAAAATAAAACCAATGGGGATTCAATATCTAGAACTTTCTAAACCATTATTTTAATAAACCCATTAGTGCTATTTAAGCAAGTTTAATTCTTCTTCCGCTACTTCATGTTTACACGAGGGTGACCTCATAGCTTACATCTGTGTTCTTTCTTTAACGGCCTAAACGACCTTCACAAACAAAAATTTAAAACAGAGCTAGAAGAAAAGTAAAAATATCATGTGCCACTTTGTCTTTTTATCAACTTTCTTTTTGACCCGATTTTTTTCCCTTCGCCATGAGCATCAATTTGAGTTTCCATAAGTTAATCATACAATTCACGTCTTGATTCAATCGTTCTCTCCTTATATATATACGCATATAAGTCTTCTCCGAGTGCTCCGGTTTTCTTTTTCGTTTCTTCGTTCAGAAACGATCAGCATCTTTCATTAGGTTAAATGAATCCGTATTACATGATAAAAGAAGAGCAGCCGGGTGGGATTTCATCGGAATCAGGAGCCGATGAGGCAGCAGTAATGACGATGATGATGGCAGCGCCGCAGCCGATGGAAGGTCTGCATGACACAGGGCCGCCGCCGTTTCTGACGAAGACATATGAAATGGTGGATAACCCAAATACAAATGAAGTAGTTTCTTGGAGCAGGGGAGGTGGTAGCTTTGTTGTTTGGGACTCTTTTGCTCTCTCCACTTCTCTTCTTCCTAAGTACTTCAAGCACAATAATTTCTCTAGCTTTGTCAGGCAGCTCAACACTTACGTAAGTAATGCTATCCTCAACCCCTGTTAGTTTATTAATTATTATCAAATGACTCTGGTGATGGTTTCTTCGGCTTTACTTTCAATCCGAATTTCTGGATGAGAGCAAAAGAATGGACTTTGTTTTGTTTTATTTCTATTTTTTTTTTCCTAATTCATCTTCCAATCATTCTTGTTGGGTTTGTAAATTTTGAAATGTACAAGTATATGCAAGCGTGTTCGACTGTCTAGAAGCCATCCAAGTGGATTCATTTTTATTTAATACATGATATAGACTGATGGTTCTTATAGGTTCTGGAAACTCACATGAAATCTTTTTTATTTTCAATCAGTAGAAAGTCCACTAAGGCCTTTCCATTTTTTTTCCTCACTTTTATTAACAAATTTTACTTGAGTTTGGTGTTCTGAATTTTTACAATAATTGTCCTTTTTTCTGACAGTGGGACCTTGCTTCATTTCATTTGCTGGGCATGGAATTTTTCTTTTTTTTTTTCCCCTAATTTTCTGCTGTCATCAAGTACGTGAATCTTTAGCCAAGAATTACTCTACGAGACGATGTTTAATCAAGAACAGCTCTTATGAAATGAATGGATACTGAAGATTTACGCATTCATAAAGTTTCTGTGTTCCGGCAGAGGATGCTTAATCAAAATTTTGTTTTTGTTGCAGGGCTTTAGAAAGATCGATCCAGATAGATGGGAATTTTCCAATGAAGGGTTTCTTAGGGGAGAGAAGCATCTTTTGAAGAACATCAAGAGGAGAAAGGCGCCATCTCAGCCTCTGCCTCTACCTCCACCACAAGCTCTTGGGCCTTGTGTTGAAGTAGGCCGATTTGGACTAGACGGGGAAGTTGAGCGTTTGGTTCACGACAAGCAAGTTCTGATGATGGAATTAATGAAGCTTAGACAGCAACAGCAGAATACTAGAGCCTATCTTCAAGCCATGGAACTTAGACTACAAGGCATGGAAAAGAAGCAGCAACAAATGATGTCTTTCTTGGCTAGAGCAATGCAAAATCCTGCCTTTCTGCAGCAGCTAGTACAACAAAAGGAGAAAAGAAAGGAGCTAGAGGAAGCCATGACTAAGAAAAGAAGAAGGCCAATTGATCAAGGACCTATTGGAGCTGGTGTTGCCGGATCAAGCCATTGTGGTGAAGGAATGAGCTCCGTTAAAGCTGAACCTTTGGAATATGGTGATTACGGATTTGGAATGTCAGAGCTGGAAGCGCTTGCATTAGAAATGCAAGGATATGGTAGAACAAGAAGCGAACAAGAAGGACGAGAAGAGATAGAACCTCCAGAAAGTGGCGCTAGAGAGCTTGATGAAGGATTTTGGGAAGACTTATTGAATGAGAGGTTCGAAGGAGAATTAGATATGCCTGGTAGTGAAGTGGGTGATGATGAAGATGTCACTGTATTGATTGATCGTTTTGGTTATCTGGGTTCAAGTCCAAAGCAATAGTTGAGCAGTTTTACTCACCAGCAATCAGCATCAATTCATTGCCTGGATGACCATCTCCTTTCGGTAGGAGGCTCTTGCATACCGGTTGTTTGTATCTCCTCTTGTACTATTTGCGTTTCTTGAAATGCCATTAGGCCATAAGTTTTACCTTGATTTCTTGCTACTGACAGGACAGAAGAGCGCTGTATCCCTGGAAAATGTCTTGTTGCTGGTTTTTCTAACCCTGTATTCTATTTACTAGTCCCTGTTACAATTTTGTACGGCCTTTTTCCGTTAATTTGTTCTCTATCTTGGTTAGGTCGAAGCAGTGCCCGGAAGAATTTGTGGTAGTCCCTATCATGATGTGTAGGAAGGTTCTTTTTCTTTTTTTTTGGGTTTCACACCTTGGAATCAACAGTTCTGTGCATTTTGTATTTTAATACATCCATTACTTTGTTCTGGCTCTTGAAATTCTCTTTTGGCCTCAAATGAGTGTAGATTGTTCTGAAGCTGTTGAAATGGACAAAGATGTAGCTGCCTTTTCCTGGATCCACAGTGTACATGTTGCTACTGGAATCAAGAATCATTGGCAGTCAGTTGGGTCGGTCCAATACATTTATTCTGGCATTTGTCTTCATAATCTTTTTTTCTGAGAATTGATAGAACATTTTGTTGGTGACAAATATCATGATACTACTGCATTGTCTCTACAGTGTGGATTTTTTCATCTGGGCAATTTGGTTCCCACTGGTCCTTCTAATCTTCATCGGCTTCCATATGGTAACCCTTTTAACTCTTCAGTCTTCGCCATAAGGAAACGAACTAGTTTGTCTACTGGCATACATATACATAGGTATGCTACTGTCAATCTTTTGGGGCAATGCAAGATGACAAATGCGGCAATAGAACAGTAGATACGTCCATGTTGAGGAAATGGACAAGTGTAGCTGTAGCTCCAAATTCTGGAACCGCGAATAGCTGGTGTGCTGGACAAAATATTCAATTGCTAATTAACTATGTGGGCTCTGTATTAATTCTATTTTTAATTTTTCTTGTTCTGAGAAATGATAAAAACAAGCGGACGAAAAAATATCCTGTTGCTGCATCGTAAATGATATGTAGATTCTTTTCATGTTAATTTGCCTCTCATTATATACGTATATCAATCTAAAGCAAAAAGGATTAGCAATTTAGGTGTTAAAGACGAAAATATATAATAAGATAGTTAATTAGTGATAAGAGATATAATACCCGCTACAAGACCGATGGCTGCTGCAAATCTATATGAAGACGTGAGTGAAGATATTGCCACCATTTATAAAAATGTCGTAGATAAATTAGTCGGGTCCTGTCACATGGAGTTCGTAAGATGAGTCATGAATCTTGTTAATGTTGTGTTAGTTTATGTCATGTCAGATTTAAGTCAAATTAAATGTAATTTATTTAATAATCGAAGTAACATATTAACTGAAAAAAAGAAAAAATAAATAAATGGGTGATAGATGCCGGACATTAATCCACTTAAAACTATTCAACACAATATACGTCAAACATTTTGAACCCTCATAATAAAAATCGCACTCTTTTATACAGTAAAAGTTTTGATACATAAATGTTCGGTTAATTAATTATTTTGACTTAATAATGAAATTTTTCGATGCTGACCTAAGGCAGTGTATCAAATTAATAATATTGCTATATATATATATATATATATATATATATATAGGATAATATTTTTTTTAATCCTTTAGGGCCCAATTAAAGCATAGAATAAACAATAAATAAAATATAAAATTCATAACAATAAAGAACTTATTTTTCACAACTTCAATTATCTAATTTAACTTTTTGTAAAATATACATGTGAAGTTGCTTGTTATTTGTTTACTCGTAAATTGAATTCAGCATCATTCATAATTTTTTTGCAGAGCATGCGATATATTTGATGTTTTTTTTTTTTTTTGTCTCTCATGCTGTAGTAGTTATTTAATATTACTCTAGTTTGAAAGGTCTCTTTTGCAGAGGACATGCACCTCATTTGGTATATGAAAATTCTAGTGACACTTGTCCTTCTAACAGGGAGGATATGAAACAGATAATTATACTTGCGCCTGCCTTCACTTAGAAACTCGACACCCTATAGAAAGGCCAGGGCCTCCAAAAAGACCTGCGAAATATTCATCTTCTAGTTTTCTACTCTGCTAGATCTATAGCGGGTCAGGCCCCTCAGCCCTTATGAAAAAATAATTGAATGACACTTGAGAGGACTTTTGTGTGTGTATATAAAAGTTTTCTAATTAAAATGGATAGCAATCATTGGAGCAGATACTGCTGATTTGAGAAAATATGATTTGTATTTTTTTTATAGGTAAGCATGTCATGTACCAATAAAACTTTTTTAAAAAAAAAATTCTTAATTAATAAATACTCATTTATCAATAAATTAATAAATTATTCATTCGTTGATAAATAAATAACTTTACCAAAATAATATTTTTTCTTGAACCCAACAATATTTTTTTTCTAGAGGTTTTACTATATATCTAAATAGTATTACATATTGATATTATAAAATATATATTCTATCAAAATATTACACATTTGTGCCATTAAAGTTTTGTATCTATTTAGAATTTTACAAAATGAAACATTGTATAAATGTTCATCCTTCACAAATAATCACGTTATTGACCAAATAAGTAGGTCAATAACTTAAACTTTACCTAACACAAAAAAAAATTGCATAGATCTAGATACAACTTACTTAATAATAGTGTCAAAATTAAGAACCTAAACTCATTTATTCGTCACTTTAATTTAGGTAAATGAATCATTATAAATTTTGTCACCTCTACTATCACGTATCACAGTTAAATTTCTATAAGACTTTGTCTGTTTGTCATATTGAAATGTTAGTATAAGTGAATTTTGCTGTAAGTTAAAGCATCAATCTGCTTTGGTAATAATATCTTAGTTGAATTTGGCAGGTAAAGATCGAATATAAAGCTTTTGAATCTAGCAAACCCAATTATATAAATTTTTCTGTTTACGTTGCTGCAAAAAGGAATAACAAAACACATTACTGAGGTATGTTTGACACACCGTATTACATAGCATTGGAACCTTGCATAGCATTAAACTAATGTAATATTCTGTTTGGCCGAAAAAAATTATTTGTATTAGAATGCATAATATAATTGTTGTAATGTTGCAAATCACACACCTATGGAACCCATGTGGGGTTCAGGTTTACGTGTGATTGCATTGCCAAAAAAAAAAATTAAGGGCTTCAGTAACATTTTGTAGTCCTCATTTTCATTTTTGTTTTTAAAATTTAAGCGTAAAACTTGTTCAGTGGGTCACATCTTAATTCTTAAAAATAAATTTTAGAACATACAAAACAAAATCTGACCGACGGTGATAAAATCCAAAACAAGTTATACATTTTTCCGCCATTCTTCAAAATGAACCATAAAATAAAATAAGAAATAATATTTTATTACACAAAATAGAAAAAAAAAATTAGAACAAAGTTGGCGAGAACTATCAAAGTGACACAACCGGCACGTGGAGTCACTAGTCATTTCCCTTATTTTCTTACACAAAAAAGGGGGGGGGGGGGTCATGCTCATGACTTCATATTGGATCTCAGGTGATAATTTGATAATTTTTTAATCCATTAATTTGATAATTGTTATTTTTTTTATTAAGCGTACGTGTGTTGTTGGTAATACTTATCTTAATGTTAATATTTGTCTTAATTATCATCTAATGCATGTGTGTGTGTATATATCTAATAATTTGTTTAGTAATTAAGAGAGATTAAATAAATCAATTTTATTAATTTTATAACTGTTAGTTATAGGTATGCACTTGTCAGTAGTGAATTCTATCATGCAAGGAGGAGCTATTAAAGTGTCCTCTCCCTTTCAGCATAATTTTTTGTTAACGCTTTTTTTTTTATTAATATTAATACTAAATTATTTATTGTATGTTTGTGTATATATTAGTTAAATAATTACTTTTAACTATAAGTATGACTTAAATATTTAATTAAAAATTATTTTTGAAAATAGTACTATCGAACACTTATTTATTATTTTAATCCTTTTTAATTGTGTCTACTAAATACATATTGTTGTTTTTAATTTTAAAATTCAAAATACATAAAATGATACTAGATGCATATTTAAATTCAAAATACAATAACTGCAGAACACCATTTTTACTTTCATTTTTATTTTTAGAAAACACCAATTTAAAAACAATATCGAACAAACCCTAAATCTCTTATTTTCTTTTCATCAAATACAACACAGACCCACCACACCAAATCCTTAACCTTTCTTTCCTTCATTATTGACGCCGTCACCTAGTCCATCACAACCGCTTAACACCACCACTGACTCCATTACTGTTGCACTTTATTTTACCGCGCAACACCATAACTACTGATCCACCTTCTCTGTGACATGTGACACCACAAACATTGCTTTACTATCGCCTCCATCTGCCCTTCACCACCTTAATCTTTAATCTTAAATTAATTTAAGGTTTGATTTGAATGGTTGCTTATGCTACTGATTTGAAATTGATTTTTGAATCTCAAGCTTGAATTAATTTAGAGAACTAATTTTGAATTGTTGATTATGTTCATAGTTAGACTACTACGAAGAGATTTTATTGATATCTTACTATCGAAACTTAAAAAAAAAAAAAACTTAGGCTATGGTTTGTCTCTATTGAAGCTTTAATGGAAGTTTTTTATCTTTTCATGTTTTCCATTGTATTTATTTGATGTTAAAAGTTGTAACTTAGGCAATTGAGTTTTGTGCTATTGGAAAACTTGCATGATTTGTCTAAATGTGGATGCTCAATGATGTTATAGCTGAAGATCATGTGATCTTTAGAAATATATGCATATGTATAATTTGGCATGTAAAGTGTATTAGTTATAAGAAGAATTAAGACATATTTTAGAAACATATTGACAAGTAATAGCTTTTGTTATGATCGTTGTGTTGTAGATCAAGAGAGAATAATGATGGAGAATGTTGAAGCCTTTCCTAGATCTTGTAGAGCAGCTCAAGTGAAGCTTTTCTTCTTGAATGCTATACAATTCGAAGAATGTTACTTAGGATATAGATGCAGTTATTAGCGGTTCTGAAGTTGTTGCAGCTTAGATGCTATGATTTGAAGCTCAAGAGGAGAGTTAGTGGTAGTAATAGTGAATATAATTAATTTTCTAGATCAAATTGAATTGACAAAGGTTAAAGCCATTTGTTTTGGCATCAATGAGGCCTATGGTTCATGCCTATTATGTATGTTGTAAATTTCTCTAATGAAAGATTATAAATTAAGAGAAAAAAAGGAGGAAATTATTACTCGTATACCTTTAAATGACACTTATATCAAACATACTACAACACTTTTAATATGTATCACTCGTACACCTTAAATTAACAAAATGTATATGCCGCCCACTAATCCGTTAGCCGCCTTTTGCAAGTGCTGACATCATAAGAGTAATATGGTATTTTAAGATACAAGAAGCTTTAACAAAGAAAAATGGCATGTCATCCCATTTCCCTAATTAAAAATGACATGTGGTCTAATTTATCTTATAAAAATGACATATCATCCCATATATTGGATGACGACTTTCAGTGAAAATAAAAGATGTTCTGATAATAAAAAACAACATATCATTTTATTTATCAGATGACGACGTCATCTATGTGAAACCGTGTCATTTTACCAAGACTAAAAAAAAAATCTGCTACAGATTTGACTAAACCTGCTCCTCCAAGCTTTAACCTGAATTTTTGAAGATCTACTACTCCAAGCGCCAACCCGAATATTTTAATGGTATAAAATATATAATTGTTAATAATATATACTGTTAATAAATTTTTATGTTATAATATGGATAATTTTTTACAATATAATTGTTAATAATATGTACCATTAATAATTTATAGTTTCTTATAAAAAAAAAGTTGTGTATTGAAAATTTACCTTAACTTTTGGGTTAAATCTATCTTTTTATCTTAATTTGAGTTTCAAGGGTAAAATAGTCAAATGATCATAATTCTGTTCACTTTCTAACGACGGCTAACTGTTTGATAGATGGTAGATAAATTTTGTTAACTTAGGGTATATGAGTGATACATGTTAAAAGTGTTTTAATACATTTGATATAAGTATCATTTAAGGGTATATAAGTGATAATTTAAAAAAAAAAAAAACACTTACGAGTTTTTTTATTTTTAGACAAGGAGCTTGGTGTATTGCTATGTCTATTTCATTTAGTGATTTTAAGGTTCTAGTATATTGTAGAATACGTAAATCTTTATACTGTCATCTTTACTATAAAGATCACCTTTCATCTATTTATTTATTTATGTTATGATATTTATTAGATGTTATTGATTGAATTATTTGCTTGGATTTTTTTTTATAGGGTATATATTTGAGAAATGCTGAAGAAACAAATGCTATGCTGCCAAAATTTTTTGAATTTGTTAGTTTTACATAAGTTCAAAAGAATTGTGATATTTTGACGTTTGTAATAAAAAAAAAATTGATGTAAAAAATTTTAAAAACTTAAGACTTCTATATTTAGTATTTTTCTAAGTATTAATAAATACTTTTTTCCTATTTATAATTTAAATTAATCGCCAAAAGAATTAATACACTACAATACAATACAGTGCAATACCGAACATAAAATAAACAAAAATTAATATAACACAATGTAGCATCAAATATTATACGTCATTAATATAGTACAGTGCTAATGCAACTAACATAAGGTACAATGCATCAAATAATATAATACGATGTACTAAATACTCTCCAATAAGTATATTATGTGAGTGGTATAAGGAGAAATTTATAATTTCATAATCACTAATGTTCATTTATCAAAGAGCATACTAAATTTGACCCATCATTTATTTTTTGTTTCTTGATGATTGCTTATTGATATGTATGCAGCTTGCAAGCACGCAACCTACTAGTCTCTTTTATATGTTGCAAAGTGAATGACAAGAAAGAATATAAGAAAATTGGTTATCGGTAATAAATAAAACATCATGTAGTGGGCTTAATAAGCCGAGTAGCTGACTATAAAATCAATAATTAAATGATTATTATCTTATTCAATAACATGGTTGCCAGAATATGTAATTTTGTATTTTTGTTTTATTAATTAACGTGTAGACTGAACTTTTACATATGTGAGCCAAGCAGGTGGCAATTAATATAGATGACACGCTTGAAAAGAACATAGTTTGGTTGCCTTTTTATATATAACACTACAATTAGTGTATTGGAGCCACAAAAAGGTTCACATAGATGTTACTAGCAAGTGCTTTAGCCTAATTTTTTTTTTTTGGATAAAATATCTAAAACATTAAAGGATTGTCTTTAGATAGTTAGAAAGGTCTAAAATGTTGATCTTCAAGGCATTATGAGTGAGAGGTGAGGAAGGTATTATATTTGTTGAGGATGCATATAGCGTTCTGTCTTGCAAGCAAGACAGGGTTCGTTAGAATGCGATGCCCGTGGTCAAGTCAAGTCAAGTCAAGTCGATGATTAAAAGGCGACGAACTCTACAAAGAAGTTCACAAACTTAGAGACCAGTAGTTGAGTGAAGACGAAGATAAATTTCTTGCTCTTGGACATAACATTCTATATGAAGTGTCCCTAAAGGCATCCCATGGCCTTGGTGGACACGTGGAAGGGGTTTATTGGGTTATACCTCCTTAAGTAGGGGCATTAAGTACTTTGGACTTATATTTAAATAACGGGGTCATTTCATTTTCTACCCTCTCTTAAGTGGATGCATGTGGAAAGGGTATATTCAACTGATGGAGTCGTTTCATTTTCTACCCACTCTTAAGTGAATACATGCGCTTTTCAAGATGGCTTCCTTAGGCCTGAAGAGAACAGTTGGAGCAACCGTTCGAGCTTATTTGTAAAGAGATTGGATTAATGTAGAGAGAATCCATTAGTTCCTTAATGAGTTGTCGAAAATATACGAAGGCCCTGTTGCATCAATATCAAGAGACGATTTAGATAGACCTTCGAAAAAGAGAAACAAACTCTTGAACTTAGTCTACCATTTTAAACCTAAGCGTCATACAACAGAGTGGGTGAGCATCAAGTTAGCCTTTGTTCGCTTTATTTGAAAGCCAACTACCCAAAAACTATGAAGACTTCAGTAATTTATTTTCAAAATATAAAAATAGTTGCGGTTGTTAGCTGTTCGGAATGTTGCATCAACGCGCCGCCTGCCTTTTTCGCGGATAAATAACTATCAATTATTCAATTATGGGGAACGACAACAGATCGAGGGATGCCGGAGGCTTAGCTACATGTAAATCCAAGAGAATGTAGAGAAAGACGGCTCCTATTTTTTGTTTTTATTTTAATTATGCCGATGTTGCATCATACGCTCATTAGCATAAAGGTCTTGTGAAAGTCTAGCAAACGTAATTAAAAAAATCTGCCGTAATAAAAGCTATATTTACTCTCATCTATTGAATTTGGATTCCATGCTTATCACTTTCTTGTTGAGCAAAACATGGTGTTGCGACCAATAATTATTAGTTAAATTTTCATCGTACCAATGCTAGAAATACTCAAATAACATCAAATCTTTAAGAATTCGACAAATACATCTAAACATGATATTCGAATTTGATTTTAAACTACTCCGATTTTCGTTTTCAAGTAATAAAAAACTCAACTAATAGAGGCCACTTATGGGTGAGTTTGCCAACCCTTTAAAACCGACTACGCAAAACACAGTTCCAACTTTTATCTGTATCAAAAAGGGGCTAACTTTTATCTGTTTTATAAATTTAGTTTTATAAATTTACGTAATGCCTTCCTTTTCTATTAGTTTTCAAGATTTTGTCACTAACTTCATCATACATTTACTACCTTACAGTATATTAGCTTGTAATAAATTAAAATAAAAAAAGTAACAAATAAGATTCTTTCTAAGACGATGCAAACCTATATAGTTGCTTCCATTTGCCCATTCGTCGGCCTCAACTTTCCACTCTTCGCCTTCCAAACAAAGAATCTTTTATGCTTTTAATCCGTTGGACCCAACATTTCCTAGACCTCTGTATTACGCGTAACTGCTTCATTTTTCTTTCTCATTTCTTCTCAGCTGCATTCCATTTCCCCTATTCACCAACCAGATGTAAATAAAAAAAAAATCATCAAATTCTGCAATCATAAAAGACTCAAACCAAATAGAGCCGTCAGTATTTATGGTTAAGAAAAGTTACCTATTTTTAAATTGCATTTATAATAATGATACATCATATAAAACAAGAGATGCCTAAACAAAATCATATTACTTTATATTTCCATTACCTATCATATAAAATGAGAGGATGGAGTTTAATCGTAACTATTTTCTTATCTACCATTTTAAATATAGCCACTCTTTTTATCTTTTTGGACACGTGGCATCACCTTGCTGGCTCTCAAAATTAACCAACAACAAAAAATAGGGGCAAGAAACAGTGGTCGTATACATAGAGATGTATATTTAAGTAGAATATATATATATATAAAATGTTTTATTTGTTTATAATAAGTAGTATATTTTACATGCAATGAACGCTGACAATTTCTTTTGTTAGTCTTCCGATAGCTTTACTTTGAAAAAGAAAAATGTAAGAGATTCTTCTGACTTATGATGGTTACATATATGGCGAGCTTACAATCATCTTAGGCGTTATTTGGTATTCAGATGTTATACTTTAAAAATTACAGTTGCTATAAAAAAATTATATTTGTAAAATAAAAATATTTGTAGTGTATAAAAAATATAATATTAATTTTTTAAAAAATATTATGTATATTATAGCTTATTTATCATAAAAACATGAAATAAAATTTAACTTATTTTTTAAATTAAAATAATTAATATTTATTAAATATTTTAATATTATAATTATAATTATCCACCCAAAATTTTAAACACTACCTCACAAAGTGTAGAGAATAGTGATCAAGACTTAATGTTTGGTATCAGCTGGTAAAAATTCTGAAATGCTTTGTACACGCCAAGATGGTCGCGATAATGATAGTTGAAGCTTCAGATCAGATGCTTGCAAAAGTCAACAAGTCGATGCTTTTTGGTTATTGCCGACCATCATCCACGCAGATGTCAATTGATGTTTCTGCCAGCTGGCAGTTGGCTTATCCCTTGAGAGTGATGCTGCAGTTCTCTATAGTCAAACACCAGAGCACCGATTTGATCGATTTGTGTGTTTTGGCCTATTTGGATTTGCATTTAAAACACCTTGTTTGGGTCATTTCGTGTGGGCGCCACAGGCTAATGGTGGAGCTTTTGACACTCTTATGAAATCTTTATAACACCACTTTTGAATTTATTTTCTAAAAATACCCTCATTTTAATTGATCAAATACAGATCTCCGCATCAAAATTAGTCATTTTTTAATAAAATTTTATTCTAAAAAATTTCTATTTAAACTGCATACAAATCTAAAATATTATATTTATCTTAATTTTTTTTCTTTTTATTATATAATTTCTATCTTCATAACTCTAAATTCTTTTAATTTTCTCAAAAAAAATTATTCAATTAAAAAAACAAAAATTATGAAATGGGCTAAAAAATATTTTTAAAAAATTGTCTATCTAAGTGTTCAATTAAATTTTTGTTCAAAATAGGAAATGAATTAATTTGTATTAGGCTATTTAATTAATTTTAATCAACGAAGAGTTTTACGAAGAATTTTTGAGAGTGTCAAAAAAGTCTGCTCACCGGCTAATTCGTACTCATGTCGGGGGCAGCCCAATGGGCTTGAAATCAAGACCCAGTGAAGCATGGCCTTGGGCTAAACCGGTGTCGTGCTGCTGCAACATGTAATTTGGTATGTTTTCTCTCGTACGCATCAACATGCTTCACTGCCTCCCGTGTGCATCGAATCAAAATACTTATAAAGGAGAAATGATGTCGCAGTTAAGTGAAAAACTAATTAAAATTGAGATTGGCTTTCATAAGTTGCTATCATTACTTATTTTGTAACTTGCAAAATTGAAATTTGTTAGACTTGTCGACATGCTCTGTTTAGATCATGTCAAATATGATGTTAAATAAAATTTACTTTTACATTTATTTGTGATGCCAAAATTACCCATGAAGCTCACTACGGGTAATTTTATGGGTTGTCGGTGGATTTAGTAATGATAAGTATTCACTGACTTGCATTATTTTTTTAATTATTTATTATTTTATTTTTAATATTAAAAATTACATTAAAAAATTTAATCACAAATGTATGTAAGCTAAAGTTATTTCTCATGATCTAATCTTCGTAACTCCTTAGCTAAAGTTATTATTCATGATTTGATCGTAGTGATGAAGATCTGCTTACAATATAAACATTTTTGTGTTAGATTGATATATTTTGTGTATTTTTTTTAATATTAAAGCTTTAATTTTTCATTTGAGTATCTTGTCTAATTTAAATTTTTATGTATTATTCAAAGTATGTTCTTAATATTTGAGATTTTAAATATAAAAAATAACCAAAAAAAAAAAACCTTGCAGGTTGTGGGTGGATTGTGTAATGACAAGTGGTGCCTATTGCCAGACATAACATTTATAAATATGTATGTATAATATAAGATGGTTGATAACTAAAATAAATATTTTTATTTCATTAATTTTATTTTTTATTTTGTTATTTCAATATAATTTTTAATAATAATTTGAAATTTAATTATTTTTTTACCTAATTAAATTAAGTATAATTTTAATTTTCATAACATATATGAGGATAGATATAGATTTGTATTAAGTATAAAAATTATTTTCAAACCTGTTTTTTTAAATCTATTGTAGGATAAGGTAATTTTATTAAAATTTGTTTAAAAGAAAGGTTTACTAACCAATTAAAATTAATTTTTAATTTTTGAAATTATTTTTGAGTTTCTCAGACCTAATCCCAAACATGAAAAAGAATTTTGGCGCGTCCAATTCCCAACTTCATTGATTGCGGAAGGCAGAAGCGAGTGTTTCTTCTAGCACTAGACTCTTTATTGCTCCTTGCATCATTTTGGGTCGTTTCGTGCTTTTTACTCTCGTAGACCATTGGGCTTGAAGTTAAGGCCCAACACGATGAGGCTGACCAGTCACCTCTAGTCTCTGGATGTATCACTAAAATTAGTCTGGTTAGCATTAGTTGAAGCCGATCATCTATTTTTTTCCCCCCCCAAAAAAACTGTAGATTTGTATGCTGTAGACTAATAAATAATAACAGATCAATTTGTTTTTGATTCCCGACTAATAAATCATTGACCACTCTATCATAAACATAAAAACAAAAGCTGCCATCCATCTGCCTACTTGTTGATCCCGGTGGCTTTTGGTCATTCTTGACAAAGTCTTCATGGGAGGTTTCCTAAACGCTTCTCTTTCACTAATAAACCAGTAGTTATGGCAAGAATGATATTGACTAGTATTGAGCAAGAGCAAATATTTATTTTAGGTGTAATGTATATTCGCAGCCAGAAGCAAGAGAACGGCTCTTTTGGCCTTAAAGGTGTGAATCAATGAAGCATAAATCTCATCTTATCGCAAAAGAAAAAGAGCATGAATCTTACTCAAAAGCCTAAATGATTCAAAAGATTGAGATCAAAAGACACACATTGGATTCCAGAGGATTTTAAAAGGGAGGTACGGTATATAATTAATTGGCCATTTGCATGGGTCCTATATACATCTCTTAGAGAGAATTGGTTAATTTGCACGGAAGCTGCGTCGCGCCTCATGCAGCAATTAACACTAAAGAGTTGCATGCCATGCCATGTACTAAGGCCACGCAAGCCCTCTAAGGAAAGGGGATCCCTTATTATACTTTTTAGCTACAATTGATATTTACTATTCTAGGCTCCAAAGTTGTAGAATTTCATCTAATTAAACAATTTAATATGGATAAACGAAGAGGATAAAAGTGGTCAAGTATGCTATCTTCTTGTGGCTTTAGAAATGGGTTTGGAATTTTTTTTTTTTTTAAAAAAAAAGGTTAAAGAAGGGGAAAAAAGAAGAGGCCTTCCAAATTCCCTCTTGGTGGGGTTTGCTTCAGCACTTTCACTGTACACTATGTGAAAGAATAATTGTAAAAGGAAGAGAAACAGAGAGGGAAAGAAAAATCATCAACAAAATAATTAAAAACAAGAATTACTTGAGTGGGAGTGCACAAAGTCTGCAACAATTCAAAAGATAAAAAAATTCATTACGAGAACAATATTTTAAAGTTGGACATTATTGAACTGAAATATAATTATTTATCTGATTTTTATTACCTGATTAAATTATAATCAATCAGCTGAATTTCAAGCTCCTTTCTAATGTATAAATGGTGTTAAATTAAACTAACTTTATGAGCTGGGAATCAATCAATGGATCAATCATTTCAGTAGTAGGGTTTTTTAAAAGGTTAAGAAGCCCTATCTATTTCTCTTTGCCTTTGCCACTCTAGTCTCTACTGCCAAAAGCTTTTTAAGCTTCTCATTTTTCTTTTAAATCCTTTGGTAAACAATCCCTCCTTTTAATATCATTCCCATTCAAATCAAGGCCCTTTTAGGGTTTGGGTGTTTTATAACAGGAACAAAGGAAAAGACAGAAAGTGCCAACATCATACTCCCCAAAAGAAAAAAAAAGTATTAATATTATTTTAAACAAAAATGAAAAATGAATCAAGTGGGTTGATTCTTCCTAATTTCCTATAGACTTTGCTTAAGCTAGCTACCCTTTTCTATCTTTCCACTTTACAGAATTCTTAGCAATTTTTTTAACCAGTAATTCTTTATTCAAATTTTGATTTTTTTTTTTTATATTTCACCACGCCCTGCTGCTTAATCTGCCACTATAATCATCAAACCACTGAAAAAATTCCCTTTTCTTTTCGTTAGCTGTATCTCTCTCTCTGTCTCTATATATAATCTTTTTTATAATAGTAAGTGTTATCGGATAGTGGTCGCGAGGGTTTAGAGAAAAAAACAATCTTATTGTCTGTTCTTTCCATGTTTTGATTGCATGGGAGAGCCAACTGCTTTGCTATGATGACGATGATTAGAAAGAGACATATCTCAATTGGTTTCTGCAGAGTTGCTCAGACAGGCAATCCATGGCTATATAGCAGCTAGAATCTAGATAGCGACCCCGCCAAAATTAAAATTGTGTGATTCTCTGCTCCTCACTTCTCATCATCTGGTCCTTCAAATTCTTGTTTCTTCTTAAGTACTGCAAAGAAAGGGCTAAATAAAGTATCAATCAAACAAAAACGGGGGAAAAAAAAGATTCAAAGTGAAGTTAATTTTCTTGTTTTACTTTGTTGGAGTTTTCTTCTATACACGGACACAATATGTTTCCTCCTGCTGGTGGTGCTGCTATATCCAATTCAACCTCCTTGTCTGGGGATGCTGCTAGTGTCTCCTCTGGCACTAGAGTTCAAGATTTTGGTGGCTTAAATTTAATTGCTTCTACTATTTCTCCTCAGCAGCAATCACAAAAAGTCAAGAAGAAGAGAAGCCTCCCTGGAAACCCAGGTAATTCATAAGATCAATAATTAATAATTCTTATCCAATCTCATCAAATTTAATTAGCTTATTAGGTTTTCATTTTATTAATCTGTGGTTTTGCAGACCCTGACGCTGAAGTGATTGCATTATCTCCAAAGACTTTATTGGCCACCAACAGATTTGTGTGTGAGGTCTGTAACAAAGGGTTTCAAAGAGACCAGAACCTGCAACTTCACAGGAGAGGCCATAACCTGCCATGGAAATTGAAGCAAAGGAACAACAAAGATATCATAAAAAAGAAAGCATATGTTTGCCCTGAGCCCTCTTGTGTTCATCACCATCCTTCAAGAGCTCTTGGTGATCTTACAGGTATTAAGAAACACTTTTGTAGAAAACATGGGGAGAAGAAATGGAAGTGTGAGAAATGCTCGAAGGTCTATGCTGTTCAATCTGATTGGAAGGCTCATTCTAAAACCTGTGGGACTAGAGAATATAGATGTGACTGTGGAACCCTTTTCTCAAGGTATTTCTTTTTTTTTTGAAATTGAATTTATAGAAACAAGATTGGTCTTTAGTACAAAGTGGGAAGTCTCTTATCTCTAGGATGGTCTTTGTTTTTTATTCCGTGTGTGTTGATTTTACGAAAAGATTGGTAGCCGCTGCATGAATATTATGTCTGAGATAAATACATGGAAGATGACACCAGTAATATAAATTGTCTGCTGCAGTAGTCATTGCAAGAGGAAACTGAATACTATATCTCTGAAATCTGAACCTACTGCCAAGTTCATGCTTGAAAAGAACAATCAACGTATTTGTTTTATATTGTCTGAGATTCATAGCGAAAGAATGATTTTACTTTCTTAATTCTTTTTTTTTTTGGGCAAAACCATGGTTGATCTGCGTCATATCTTCAATTTTAAAGCCTTTTTCAATTAATTTGTTAGAAGAGTTCGATAACATACAGTTTCATGCAAGGGTTGAATTTGTTTTAAAAAGGAGTTATTCTTCTTTGTAATGAAGTGACTGTAGTCTCCAAGACAATGATGAAGATATGCTCTAGGTCCAACAAAAAGTTAAGGAAATTACTTACTTGCCTTTAGGTTTTCATGGCTAAGAAGAATACCCGTGACCTCTTTGTTTTTTTTTTTTTTCAAAAAGAAGCATGCCATTATCAGTTGCTGAGAGAACACTGAAACTCTGAAATTCATCATGAGGGAAAGTTGATAAATCTGCAAGAATATCTGATAAGCTGAGTTCTTATCATTTTTTCTCCATGAGCGGACATGTGCGTTTTCATCAATTGCATATCTTTGTTACATGCATGAGCTCTAGTTTCTAAATACTTATTCATGTTGTCGAAATTTAACATTTTCTTGATATGTTGAGCCTTTACATCCATGCCAATGCATTTTGAGATTGCATGCATAGGCATCAATCAAATGTCATGCATTAAATTTGACCATCAAAGATAATTTACTTTCTCCTTTGTGTCGTAATCTTTATGACTTTGTTGGTCCCTATCCAATATCCGCATGCATGGCCTTAATCTCACCTTTTTCTTTATTTTAACCATAAGAGATACGCTATCAAATAAAAAAAAGAAAAGATACACTAGAGACGATTATTATATACAATCCTTTAATTAGACATTGATGTATTTTAATCTTGCTTGCTTTCTGAAATCACAGGAAGGATAGCTTCATAACACACAGAGCATTTTGTGATGCATTAGCGGAAGAAAGTGCAAGACTCTCAGCAAACCAACTGGCCACCACAATTAACACAAATGGACGCCCTCTCCATATTGCATCACAAAACCATTCATCGTCTTCTCTCTTCCCTTTCACAACAACCCATATTGCCCTCACTCCATGGGATCCACCTCAAAACCCTAACCCTAACCGTAATAACCCCAATAACTACCCTCAGCAAAACCCACATTATATCAAGTCTGAAACTCACCATTTTCAAATCCCACCACCGCTTTCTTCTTCTCAGTACTTTCAAGAACCACAAGCAGCAGCAGCAACAAAGGCCTTGATAACCTCACCCTACCAAGACCTTCACATGAGGACACAGCCCAGCTTAAACGCTTCTGCCTCGTCAGCTCACCACATGTCAGCCACTGCACTTCTTCAAAAGGCTGCAACTTTTGGTAGTGCAACTGGTGCACAAGTTCATCAGTCAATGGGTCATCACATGACGACGACTCAACTCAACATGGGAGAATTAGCTGGTTTTAAGTCGGTGAGCCACATCTCACCGGATGTCTACGTGGGCTTCACGTCTGGAAATCTTTCCACGTGGGAAAAGAGTGACCGGCTGACAAGGGACTTCCTGGGTCTCACTGGAGATGGTAACGGCGATGAAAATGTGAATGGGGGAGTTAACGTTAGCGCACACGTTAGGAATGCGCTAACTTATACGGCAGGCTTGGATTTCCACCCATATGAGAGAGGCCACACATTGTTGAGACCCCAGGGCTTTGGATTTGCTGAGCCAGCTGAATCGGAAACATGGGGCGGTTGTTGAAGAAATAAAAAGCTAAAATAGTAATTTTAAGTAACTTTATTTTAATGTATCGTGAATGTGCTTTATTTGGGTTTTAAACTTCTAAATGCTTAAGCTGTTTTGCTCGGGAGTTTGCTGCATTTTTATTAATTAAGTTAGATTTTGTCCCTTTTGCAATATTTTTATCAGATTTAAGTGAAAATGAGGTTGCACTTTGGTGGTGGCATTTTTAATGTACTTTTCTTGCAACCAAGTAGAATGTCACATGCACAATATTATAAAGATATTATTATAACTCACGGGTTTTCTTTTGTAGTGACACACTATGTCCCATCTTTATCACGACAGCTATATCATATAATGATTAAATAGAGAATAGGTAATCAGAGTTTGCTACAATGGGGATCTAGGGTAAAAATTTGTTTCATTTGTTCTTTACTGGTCCCTTTTCCTTTTGCTGATCGTTGTCAACAGCATTGTAATGTTGTCCTCACTGTGAACTTAAATCTTTCTTGTTTTGTTCAAGAACTTAAAAAACGATGAACTTGAATCCTCTAGAGAGCATGCACCAAAGGGGATTAAAGGACAGTTGGTCCATGGCCCCCATATACGCTTACCAAGATCGTGAACAGAGGCATTCATCATGTTGACAACTGTAAATTAAAATTTGAGCCGCTTCAGAACCTACTCCTATTCTTCTCCAATAATTGTGATACAACATCTTTAATAATAAAAAGGGACTTGCCAAATCTTCCAACAAAATATTTCTTAACATGAATGAATGAAGGTTAATAATTATTTATATTATATTATATTATATTATATCAAGGGTTTGAATGGAGGTATCACGGATTTAGACTAATTTATTTGCAATAATAAATATTAAATATATAACAAGGACCAACCAACATGGGGTTAAAATTATTATGTATTATTTGCCTGCGACTTATTGACTTGTACTTCAGGGTTTAGACTGGCAGATAAGCTGTCCTTTTCTGCTTTAGAACCAAGGTTACTTTGAATATATCTCCTAGCTACACACTTTCTCCAGTGAATCCCCAGAATCTACGTGCTACACAATTCTCTGAGACTTTTAATTAGTAAGAAACTATAGTTAATACTCTAACTTTGAATTGTCTGTCATATAATTTAATATTATCTCTAGCTATTGAACATGAAGACGTATGCATGGGGTTTCCATGCACACGAGCGAAAAATTGATGGTCGTCACAGTCATATCAATTTGCAATAAGCTTTAATAATTGCCGTGCGCCCCATTATTGGGTTGCATGCAAGTCTTCTGAATCCAATCCATTGTATTTGGTGAAGGAGAGGTAAAAGCAATTCAAGATCCATGTACCATGTTGATGTGATCCGTATGCATTCTCCATTTCTCCTCTCATGATGATGACACTTCAATAATATTCTTGGATGAAGAATAATTACGAATTCGCCCTCCTTTAATTGAAATTAATGTCAAAAATGAAATTAAAAACCATAGGAACAAGATTATTCGGATAATCAACATCAATAATTAAGCTAGCAAGATATGAGAGATAAGAGTGTCGGTTGAGGGCCCTGCCTTGCTCTCTTGGGATTGACGAGTCTGGCCTTCTAACCAACCTAGCTGATGGTGATAGCCCGTTGCATTTCATGATGATATAAGCCCGCATGTGAATTAAATCAAAAATATTTATAAGACTAGGGTACCAGGCAGCGATGTGATTTTGAACTTTTATTTAATGAATAAGTTTTTTTTTTTTGTCCTTCGATAAAGATTTGATGAATTGGTTAATTAAACAAATGGTTGAAATGATATTATAATTCACACATTGTCCAATCAATTATGGTCGCCTTTTGTTTGCCAAGCTGTTCAATCATCAAGTAAATTAAACAAGACATATATTTCTCTCGTCTTTTCCGAAAATTTTAAATTAATTTAAAAAAGTTAAGAGCAAATTTTTGCCTTAGAATTGGGCAATCATTTTAGCTGGATCAGTTTCTGGAATCATCAAATCAACGGTTAATACATTACGTCGAAGCCAGAAACCCAGTGGAGTTTCATTTCCCGCAAAGGGCATTAGCATTTACTGCAAATTAACCACAGGTACACCTTTTTGGAAAATCTTTTTTCTTCCTCTGTATCATATTTTAATGGTGAACTTATTACATGTAATCAGTTTCCGAGAACTTCTTTTCCACTATAACTTTCTTTTGGGATACTACGAAAAGAGTTGGAAAATTTTAAGAAACATGCTGCTCTTCTAAAGAGACGAGTACTGGTTGAGATGGAGAGAGCTGTAAAACCTGCTGTAAGCGTAAGTAAAAAGGGCTTACTAAGTTGATGGTGTTTGTGTGAATTTGTGCGGGTGTGACTGTGGTCCGAAAGATAGTGGCACTAAAACAACAAAAGGGAAATAAAGAAAAATTTGAAAGAAGAAACAATGTCAACGGTTATGAAAATGATGCTTAATAACTTTCAAAGTTCGTAACTTTAAATTTACAATTCTCAATCTTCTTTTTCTTCAACACCCCCCTTTATCAATTTCTGTGCACACCTTTAGTTGGCTTGGCTGCTTAATCTCCATGCATCAACGTTCAAAAAATTAAAAATAACTTGGTTAGTGCTTGACTTCCCTTACTTTTGTTTTTGTTTTTGTTTTTTTTTTCATTTTTTCTGCATGAGCATGACCCACCAATTGATCAATCAATCTCGATCATTTTATTTAATCACTACACCTCTGCATATGTATGATCCAACAAAGAGGGCCTCAGATGATAAAAACACCACAGGTGACAGGTCCACAGGATTCTGGAGCCTCATGCTTTACCGTAACAAAATTTTTAACTCCAAACGGCTGAATACAGTCTACAGCTCTCACATGGCTATGAATTTCAAAAAAAAAAAGAAAAGAAAAGAAAAGAAAAGAATGGGCCATTATCTTTTGTCACCACAACTTCGAGTTAGGATATTCAGGATTCAGCAAAGGAGGGAGGCCACTCAGGCCAGGCCTAGGGATTAATGAAAGGGGAAGGTAGCCTGGGTTTTATGGTATATATACAAGCTTTTAGAAAGTATATGTAAGTTGCAGGGTTGAGGTACATTACGTGCTATTTGCCGAGTAAAAAAGACTGCCTCTTTTTATCTTCATGACTGGCACACAAACAGACAAACCAAAAGCTTCGCTTCTATTCCCTCAACCCTCGCCCTTTTCTTTTTCCTCTCTCAAGTCTCAGCATACTTACTTGCAGATGTTATCTTCCGTCAGAGAATCTCATCCCAACAAGCCTAACTTTTGCCTCTTTTCTTCCTTCCAAACCCACCCTAATAATTACCACCCTTCTTTTACGTGCTTTTCTTCTTTTCACTCTGCTGCAAATCCCCATGTTCCGCTTCTTTCCACAACCCTATTGAGTACTATCATTGAAATACAAGTAAAGCATTTGGAGTGAATATTTTGCATGGGCGTGGCAATGTTTTCCTTCTTCACAGGTTTCTCATAATAGTAGCAATACGAAGTGAATAAAGAGAGAAGAATATAAGAGATGATAACTAAAGGGAGTAGCAATCATGACAACTTTACCTATGAGTGGAGAAGGTCCCGAATTTGTGGCCATTATTAGTACTCAGTCCACTTGGCTCGTTCACAGATTGTTTAGATGATGACATTTTAGGAACATTGCTTTATTTTGATTAGATCATAATATATTCTCAAGATTTCATGCTACCCACTTCTTCCCCTTTTCCAACCGGCCACTGGGTTAAACAATTACATGTGATGCTTTTTACAAAAGTAATAATAATAATAAAGAGAAACAAAAACAAATGAAGTGTCCTTAACGTGGAAAATAAATGAACTTATCATTCTAACCTAGTAGGTTGGCTCAGAGTCTTGATAGATATCATCGCATCTCAATCAATGCGATCAAATCATGAGGTTCAAAATTTGAATAATACATAAGTTCAAAGAATTCAACTGCCTGAAATTTCAGGTCAAACAAATATAGAGCAGAATTTATGTACAAAGCTGATAAATTCTGCACCATTCAAAGACTGCAATCATTCTTTTCTTACAAAATTGCAGAAGACTCACACATAAAGTACCCATTGAGACAGCTTCTGCTATGAATTTGGCATCATTTACTATCTTGCAATCCCTGTCTGGACCAATTGCTTTAAAGAAGTTTGTGTCACTAGAAATCTCATCAGGTCAATGAGATTTGGGAATCAAAGTTTTTCTCCCAAATATTTATCCATCACATTCTTGAATGCCTGCAACAGAGACTGGTAAAACATGAATATATATATCACACGCAGAACCATTCATCTGAATTCTGAGACATCCAAAGATGTGTTTATTTCTTCGTGTATCTAAGCAGATTTTGTTCGTCTGCATGCACACTCTATATTGCTCATAAACTGATATACAACAGATGCAAAGAAGCCTAGACATGCACATGGCCCCTATGGAGATGGTGATAGTTACAGATACTACATAATGCTGATCATAATAGAACGGGCCTATTCAAGAGAATGATATGAAAGATGGCCTTTTGGGAAAAATATATTCCCAGGATCCATATTAGCTGAGTTAAGCACATAATGATGAGAAATTATGAGGCAAAATAATCCTGCAGAATTGACAATGTCAAGAACATGTGTAGCTAACATGACAAGCTACAAGCCTATGGGTACTGCAACACCTGATCTCTACCCCAAAATTGTAGACTCTGAAATGGCATCTTATGTGGAAATTTCAAGTCAAGAACTTATAAAGCCACATCATTATGATAAAACTATTAATTTTATTAAACAGAGACATATTGAGCCTGGCAGGTGAAGTAAGCTGATGTAACATGAAATGACACAGTGCATCATATTCATGTGTCATCTGTATGTCAGATGTACAACTTTTTGGATAGAAATTGTGGTAATAGAAAAATTATCCCCACCCAAATTCATCAAGGTAACTTTTGACCAGAAGGATGATATTATATGCCTATATAAAAGCATAAATGACTAAATCTTTCCCATAAATGATCATGATAGTAATAGACAGGGATTAAGCCTGTTCCTTGCCAGTTAATAATCATAAACATGCTTAACAACTTCAAATCACCGATGAGAAAATGTTAACATCTCAAACCTCAGATCAATTTAGACACTTCCTCTGAAGCACAACACAACTAACTAACAAGCAAAATACATGTCATACACAAGTTCCAAAGACATAACCCAACAAGATCACAAGATTACCTGAAGCGCAAATAACTCTTTTCCATTCAGGATTGCATCCATTGCAGCGCATTGGTCATCAAATGCACCATAAAAGACTTGATAAAATTTCTTCCTGTGATCAGGAAAAGTTAATATAATACTGGGAATAAAAATTTCATGTATTCTCTTTTTCCAAACATTTTAATGGTCCACGTGAAATTAATATACCTATCTTCTTCAGAGGTCTTTTGATCCATCTCATCGAATTTACGTGTAAGGACCTCCGCCCCGACTGGTGAAAGTAAGTGCAGTATTAGAACCTCCAAAGTTCTAGGGAAGTTGTGCTGAAAAGAATAATAAGGAGAAAAGATAAGAGTGTTATTATAAAACTATCTGCATTCAACAAGCAATAAATTAAAAATCGTCCATCTGACCCAACACCATCAAATTTATCATTAGTTTGCGATAATGCATATTAGATGTAACAGAAGCTTTCTTTAAGCCCTATTTTCAGAAATATTGATCTAGTGACAAGTTGAATAGGAGATGCACAAGGCTGTTTATCCATGATAACAGAACAAAATATTTAAGACTATAACTAGATTGTAGGAAATTCAATCAAGTTTTAAAAGAAATTGCAGCACCAATTGAAAGAGCAAGCTTTATGGGAAATTACAAACTCACTGCCATAACAACGAAGACTTCCCGAAGAGCACGTGGTTCAAGGGTCCACAGAATTTTAGCAATTGGATCATCTTCCAAGTGAAACATCTCAGTTGTCATGATTTTTCCATACTCTTTTTTGACATTTAGCTCAGAATTAAATGTTGAAGAAGACTTCACGGGTTGACTTATATCAGCAACATTAACACAGTCATGGACTAAAGAAACAAGATCATGTAGCGCCTGGAGAGAACAGGGTCCCATTTTCTGTAAGAAGATTCTCTGTTGCGGTTCCTTTCCTTCCAATTCCATTTTTTGACATGACTGGTACAAATCATGCTCCATACTATCTGTCAAATATCATCAAGTTCAGTCATCACAAATTGCCCCTAGAATTAAGATGGCAAAATAATTCCATATATTTTACATTATTAACCAGGCTCGTCATAAACTGACCTAGTTCTCCATTAGTATGGATCTCGCATGCATGCCTCTTCAGTCTCTGTCTATCAGCAGAAGAAGACTTAGCCAGTACTTGGTTCTGTCCTAATATTACATATAGCTATACATTATAATGAAAAAAAAACTGATTGAAAAGAAAAAGAAGGGAAAAGGGGAAAGTAACTGCCCAATGATACTGAATAAAGACAAACCAAAAAAGGAATGTTAAATTATTTATTTCATCAACAACATAATTAGTTTATCAGCTTGTGTATTGTATTAGTCGTCAAGGGTGAATTTTATATAAATAATTTACAAGAAAATTTTGACTACAACAACCCTCAATTTCCTAAGATAAATTATTTTCAGATGCCACAAAAAATTGGCAGAGATTAGACAAAATGGAAGACGGTGATTACTTTTATATTTATGTGCCAAAATTCCCCAAGCATTCATAGAAAATTTCAGCAAAATGAAATCCAAACACATAGACCATTCAGGGGGGTTGGGGGGGGGGGGGGGGGGGATAAATGAACTATGATCAGGATAATTGGACAAGGGTCCATATATTAGTATATTCAAAAGAGATTTTTTTTTTTTTTTTCTTTCAAGGAAGCAGAAAGAAGGCAATATTAAGCCATAACTATGAACAGCAGTTTCAACAACAATTGTCAACAATAACATCAGCACATGACAAATAAAAGTGATATACGTACCATTTCTTTATCCATCATTCTTTAATAGACAATGCCGATTTGATCAGCGAAGGAAACAGGATATCGCAACAAGAACTCAGATTAGCTTACTATATTAGTAAAGCTTGACAAAATTATCTTCAAATTGAATAATGAAAAAGAAGAAAAAACCTAGAAAAAAAAGAAATTAGAGAAAATGTACGACAAGTACCTCCTTAGTATTCTGCGCAAATAATATGCATCCATGTGTTCAGACAAGCTAGACATTATACTGGACCGCCACCAAAAGTTAACAGCAATAGTTAAATCATCACTATCTACTTGGTGAAACCTGCAACAATAAGAACTACAATCAACCAACCTGGTGGTCGACTTGGAACAAGGTACATGAAAACAAAACTATTGTCAAGGCCCATGCTCTGGCCGGGAATACAGGAAAGCATAATAGAATATCCTTCCTTTTGAGACAGAAGCAAGTAAATACTTCAATTATTATTAAAACACCAAATAATGATTCATAGTGCTGGTAGCTTATGCCAAAAAGCTCCAAGAGGTGTCAGCGCAAAGCATACATTATTTAAATCATTAAATTAATGATCCACCTTCATTGCATCAGCAAGAAAGCATGCATTTGAAGCAATCAGTTTATAACCATACACTCTGGCTTAGGTTACATCACTCAGAGCACATGCTTTGCTTGTTCAGTTTAAGTTCTATACTCAGAAGTAAGTAAATGGTGAAGTTCAAGGTTTGCAAGAAACATGATTTAAATGTGAAAATTAATTAAGATATACAAGTTTATCTGCATAAGAGGCAAATTATAAAGTCAATTGACGAATGACTACAAATAAGCTACAAAAGTATATGACATAAGTGCAGTACATTTTTGTCATAAACAGCTTAAAATGATGCAGTTATGCAAATTCAAGTCAATGTTTATTCCATTCCTTTGGCATCATGAATCCAACAAAGTTGTAGCTGAAGAAGACTAACATATTGTCTCTATTCTCAGTATCAAAAAAGACTCAAAACAAGAAATTGCTAGATCAAAGAGGAGTATGATTAATAGAGTGTAAAGCATGAAAGGCTTATTGAATATATATCTCCTGACAAAGGGAACCTTGTCATAAATATGAGGGTTTATGCTTACCAGCCTTCAGGAATGAAAAGTGCATCACCTGCATGAAGAATAACCTTCTGAGAGTACTCCCTGGAATGCTCTGCTCTTGGGTAAGTTGAAAATTCAGGATTTTCTAGCGAAATAGAACTGCCACAAGAATGTTGTCAAATAAGATGATTGAATACACCAACACAAAATCCCATCCTCACAGCAATTAAGAGCTGAAAGAAATAAGATTTCATATTCTCGCAGGAAAGAGAAAAGGAAGCTGATTTCCTAATACTGGCACATGAAGTAGAATACCTATGGTTCGAGGCCTCGCCGTAGACAGACATTGGGTATAGCATGGGACTTGCAGAAGGAGGCCATAAAACAACTGCAAAGACAGGTAAAAAGGGGTAAAAGAATTAGGACCTGGGTCTAATTTAACTAATAAGAAACTGCATTATTGGATTCAAGCAAATTACTACTGATAGCAAACCCGACCAATAAACTTAAACTACTACATGGAGGCCCAGTAAATAAACATACCAAACACAAGATTTAACCAATGTGAGATACACTAACAAGAAGTAAAAGAAATTAGTAAAGAGAACATTTGGAGAAAGACTAGGTGTAGTTATACAAGATGAGCATCATGAAGCCAAAACACTCAAACCAACTTTACCTTGTTTGCAGCCAGCAACAATACATAGTAAGTTATGGTGCGGATCATAGTGAGTACTTGATTTAGATTTAGCATTGTTCATCCACAGATTAATAGCAGATAGTTTCTTTGTCTCCAAAATTGCAGGCTGTGCAGATCAAGCAATAGCAGAAAAACTAATCAAAAAGATTAAAAAAAAATTTCAAGGAGCCAAAGGAACCCCTTAAGGAAGAGCTATTTACTAGTCAACATAGAGTTACAGAGAGAAGCATGGTACCGTTGCTATATCTTCCTTCAGAGTTTCCAGTTGAACTGTCTCTTCATTCTCAGCACTCATAATCGGAGCCTGAATTGTTAGAGTCCAATTTCATTCCGAAATTTGCAACAGCATTACCACTAACCAAACACATAACACTACAACACTAACACTGAAATTAAGAAGCAAAAGACATATATTTGTAAAGTCACCTGGGCTAAATAGAGCTGTTGAGGAGCAACATCGCCAGAAAGCAAGAAGGGTGACTCCAAGTTTGAGTCTACTTGCTGATGTATTTCTGGTTCAACATAATCATCACAACCATCATACATTTTTTGCTTGTGTTGCTTACACAAACCAATAAATATTGAAAACGGTAATGCAACCTACAACAGAAATTGGAATAAAATAAATCAATTCAAAATAAGTGTCATCGCCTCATCAGAGAAAGAACTATCTCAAAGCTCCATACACACTGACAACAATCTGACACAAAGTTCTATGGACTTACCCTCTCATGGCGTCTGATATCGCCATAAAAGATGGGTGCAGTTCTGGATAGCATTGCCTCTACGACGGATGTCCCCAACCGCTCCTAAAAAATAAATTGTTTTCTATTCATAAATGCAAGCACAATACAGAATGCTAACTTCAATAACAGTGTAATTCCAGCATCTATAATCAAACTATAAAGTAATAGGTTAAATACTATATCCAATTATTCGACTAATAGTGAAAGCAAGAAAATGAATCTCTAAAAAAAAAAAGTAAATTAAAATAAACAGAAACTACTATTTAGCTATTCAGTTATTATAGACAAATCGTGTTGACGAAAAAAAAAACCTGCAAATAGTCGAGGCCGCCTTCGTTGGTATTCCAGTTGGAGAAAGCTTTCCAGTCCTTAATGCATCCTTTGAAAACCTGTAATTAGAAACGTTACAGTAAAAATTATTAAGATTAATTAATTAATTAAGGAGATATCTATTGGAAGTGTAAACGGAAATTAATTTTGAGAATGGTCAGATTACGGCAGGAATGTTATTGGACTCAATCTGGGACGCAAATTGTGTGGCAGAAGGAAGCTGATCGAATTCGAAGCTTCGAATTTCAAGAGACTCTTCCATTTCCTTTCCAAAGCTGTGGTGTACGGACAAGAACGAGTCGACAGCAGGTTTTCTCTCGAATGACCGAGTTTTAAGAGAGCGTGGTGCTCTGTCTAGTGCGGTGGCCACGACTAGCGAACTGTAAATCGATCTTGGCGCGACCACATTTGGGCCCAATTGTCAGACCATCTATCCGGCCCAATCGAAATATTCACGAGTCCTTCCAGTTCAGCAAAATATTACAAAATTAGTTTTTGGGAAAATACTTATGTTAAAATTTATAAAATAAATTCTGTATATTTATAATATTTTATTTATCTCGATAAAATATTATGAAAATCGTACTAGCTTTAAGTTTGGTTTTGTAATTTTTTCCCTTTAAAAATCTTTATACAATTATATTCTTTTTACAGTGAGCATCTAAGTACACTAAAGACGTTTGACCCTGGAGGAGGAGGCCTGTTGTAATACTGAGCTTGCAAGAAAAGGCCCATATCGGATCCCTTTTGTCTTCGCTGCATAAAACAACGGCCAAAATGGAGGGTAGTAAACGAACTATGAAACTAGATTACCGAACTTTCTGCCTTCATTATTTCTGACATCGGAGACTCTGTCTCATACCACATTAGATCCATCAACAAATAAGAACTATTATAAATAATAATAATAATAACAATAATAATTAAAAAAAAAAAAGCTGAGAGGCTTAAAAAATAATTATGAGGCGTCGATCTGCACAAGTTTGTTTAGTATTAGGATTTATTCTTAGCTTCATTCGTCATGTATCAGCTCTTTCAATAACAGTAACAGACGCGGAATGTGTATATGAGCATGTTATATACAAAGGGGATACCGTTACTGGAAATTTTGTTGTCACCGATCATGAGCTTTTCTGGAACTTTGATCATCCCGGAATAGATTTCGCTGTAAGCTTTCTTTGGTCTGTGTCACTTGTATTTCTATAAAAAATAGATCTGAACAATTGAGGAACATTTTCCATTTAAAGGGAATCAATAGATTGTCAATGACGTACTAGCATATGAAAATCCAAATTAATTTTTTAAAAATCATGATGCAGGTGACATGTCCAGATGGTAGCATTGTGCGGGCTCTGAAGGGGACATCAGGGGACAAGTTTGCGTTCAAGGCCCCCAGAAGTGGCATGTACCAATTTTGCTTTCATAATCCTACTCCAACTCCAGAAGTAGTATCTTTCTACATTCACATTGGCCACATCCCAAATGAGCATGACCGTGCTAAAGGCGGTCAGTTCGATTTGTAAAAGCAAAAAGGTTCATCTGCTGTTGTTCTTCACTTTACATTAACACGCTTGCTTGATTTCTATTTGTGTAGAGCAATTGGATCCTATCTATGTTAGGATAGCCGAGCTGAGAGAGGCACTGGAAACTGTCACTGCAGGGCAGAAATACCTGAAAGCTCTAGAGTCTCGACATCGCTCTAGTAGGTTACCGAACAAAAGATTGAAACAGAATTCGCATAAAAACGTTTCTAATAAATAATTATACGAGTCCTCACCAATTGCTCTTGCTTTTGTTGAAATACGAATTGCAGCGAATGAGAGCACAAGGAAACGTGTTGTATTCTATACAGTTTCTGAATACTTCTTGTTGGCTGGGGCAAGTGCACTTCAAGTGATGTATATTCGGCGTCTGTTCAGCAAAACAGCGGCTTGCGGTAGAGTTTAAGGACTTTCAACTTTCATATTCTTTAAGCCGTCTGTTTGTTTGTAATAATATAATGCTCTGGACCAGTTCTCTATTGAATAAACAATCGCTTAGGTGGTTGTTTTCTTGTTTTCTGAGTCAAATTTGCTCTTTGTATACAGTACTCAAAAGGATAAAAGGATTAGTGATTGATATATTCTGCGGTGCAACAACTACTACAAAAGGACACAGAACATGCCATCATGATTGCCTTTGTTTTTTTATGTAGTTGTTTGGGGGACATGCGAGATTGGCCTACTATCATTTTTTAATTGTGTATTTGCAAAGAAATGACTCTGTCCTTCGTGACCTAATCATACCCATTGATGGCCATCCAATCACCGTGTCTGTGACATGGTACAAACTATATACTTTAGAAAAGTCGTGGAAATTTTTTAAGGCTTTCACCAAAAAAAAAAGAAAAAAATTCACGCTTATGAAACGTTCGTCAATTTGATAGAATTGGACATGGTCCAAATTGAATCCCCAACACCGGCCAGATTGGGCTAAATTTCTTCAAAGTTTGGTTGGGGTTGCTATTAGGAAATAAGTTTGCTCTCTATATTATACTGGGTTGAATGAATAATAGTTCAATTGTCATGAGCTTTAATTTGAATGCATTTTACAACAGTGGTTGCACCGAGTCACGGAATCGTGTTCTATTCATACATGATTCATCATTGTATTTTGTCGTACCTGCAAGTGCCAAATTAAAGATCGGCCAAGAAGCTATCCTGAACAAGGCAATGCTTACTGCTTTGGAAAAGGAAACCAGCAGTTTGCACTTTTAATAGTACCAAATTGCAGCACCCAAACTGTAATTGGCATTTGGCAAGTAGAAAGGGGAAAACAAAATGGTTGCATTAGAGATACATGTGATGTCGCCGTTAAAGGAAGATTATGATTTTGAAAACCAAGTCCAAAATTTGAACTGATCAAGCCACCAATAGTGGACAACTAATTTCTTTTGAGGGGAAAAAAATTAATAATAATAATAATAATAATAAGAGAAAAATCTAATAATAATAATATTGAGGGAAAAATTCAATTCAAAAGTTTGGAGATGCGAAAAAGGCTAAGGCCCGGCCCTTTCTTCTTTCAGTCCGTAACTCTCGCGGGCTCTCAAGTTTGAACACTCGAATTATGGGGACCACTTTCACGCGCTTTGAATATGCGGCGGGACTCACCTCAAATACATACGTAAAGTGTAGGTCAATTTTTTCCTTCTGCCACGTAGATTTATGTATTTTGCTTGAATACTCGAGTGAAATCCTTATCCACCGTTGAATGGGTTCAATTCAATTTGCGTGCCAGAATGTTTAGCTTGTGGAGCACTAAAGATCGCAGTTTTATCGTGCTATATTTTATCAACAAAATAAAACTATTTATTACAACTTAACACAATTCGGGCACGGTCTGCCCAAATCACAATCCTGAATTGCGTAATCTGCATATCCCAAAACCGTAACACTTAACTGTAATATAGTCACACCAAAATTCGTGAGCCGAATGCCAAATTTTGAATAAATAGCTAGCTCTTCATGAATATGCAAATAACTCATATACTCTGAATGCAGGTGAGACAAATCTATGACAGTATCACGGGACTGGCGGGAGATCACGATTTGATATATTAGCATATTATTGAGGCAGTGTTATAGCGTCTTACATGCAACCACATTATTATAGAAAAAAGTAATAAATGGACCGACATATATATATTAACAAGCATATCGAACTACGCAATTAATTTTTTTCTAAATAAAATGCAAATTATTAAGGGTACCGCGAATGCTGATGCATGCAGCATCAAAGACTTTTGAGTTTATATTTGTATATATAACAGAGAATAGAGACATTTGGCCATTATTTCCAAAACGAAACTTCTACGCATAATATAGTTTACTAATATCACCGCCATCTCCGTATCGTATCATCTTAATTCGTTCACTTGTGCATATATGTTTTTTTTTTTCCTTTTTTATATATGAATGTATATTTTTGACTATGTCCATTGCCTTACGCAGTCATGCTTTGCAAATAAGATTAAAAAAGAAAGCCATGAAAAGGACATTTGAGTCGGTAATCTGGCACTCATTCATCATGTAGATATCAGGTTACAGGACATTAGACTCGTGCTCATCCCCAAACAAACTCCATCTCCATCCACTTCAGTAAAAAATTAAGAAAAGCATTCCGCGGTGTACTAGATTCAATACCTTCTTTCATTCACACTCGGATTCTCTCTACCTCTGAGGCCATAACTGTCTAATTATTTACTCTTCATGTTATCTTCAGTTAGGTCTCATGTCATACTCTAATTCACCTAATACAGTTCTTGTATCGTAAGATGATCTAGGCTTGGATAGTTAGTTGGGATTACCACATTGGCATAGAAAATAAATAATTAAAAGAATTTCTTATTTTTTTTAAGTTTTAAAGAATTTGGAAAAAGTGCCTTGGTCATTAATGAATGAGTTAAAAGGTTATTTAAGGTAACCTTTTTATTTTTGTTTGAAATTAAAATAAATCTGAAATTTTTATAAAGTCTAAATATATTTACACGCGAATATTTAAATGGCATGTTTATATTTCTTTTTATGATATTTAATTATTAGTAGCATCTTATTTATTTTTATAAATAAAAAAAAATCTTAAATATGATTATTTGATATTTATGTCATTATAAATTAAAATTGTATTCAAATGTAAATATCTGAAAATACGATAAAATTTATAAAAAATAAATAAATTTTTTTAAAAATTAAAATTAATAAAATTACAGATTTTATATATTTAACAAACAATCCAAAAATTTTAAATGCTAAATCAAGTAACAATTAAAATATCAAACAAAAAAGAAAAAACCAAAAAAAGATGAAAAAACAAAAGAAAAGCAAAAGACAATTAGGTTAAGACAGCGGCCCAAAAGAAATAAAGAATTGCTACCCAGACACAGCACGGCGAGCCTACAGCAAGTAAAAGACTTTAATAAACACCCGGCTAAAACGGCTACTTGTTCAAACAAAGTCACTCTCCCTCTAGCATTTAGAGAGAGAGGCAATCACGTCTGTCTTCCCGTCAATCTCGAGACGCCACGTGGGAGGCAAGCAGCCGTGGATCCCACACTGACGTGGCCGCGAACATTAGAGGGTTGTCTTTAGAGGGCAGAGAGAGAAACTAATCTAAAGATTTGTCTTTGAGAAAGAAGGGAGAGTGGAAATTAGAAAGATATAGAGCGAGAAACAAGGCGCGGAGAGGCCGTCCAAAACAGCTGGGAGAAAAGAAAACAAAGTTAAAAAAAAAAAAAAAATCGCTGATTTTCTCTGCAAAATCAATAATCAATTTTTTCCCTTTTCATTCTCAACCGAAGTCGCGTTGTTTTGTGCTAGCTCTCCTCTTTTCTAGGGCTTCATTAATCATCCGAACAAATAAGAAAAAAATTCAAAAATTCAAAATTAAGAAAGAAAAAGAAAAACAGAGATCAGACGCGAAGGAATTCAACAAAATTAAGCTTACAGATCTTGCTACCGATCGATTCTTGGAATACATTTTCCAGCTGTATTTATTTGATATTTATTTACACTGACGTAATTTGAGTAATTTTGGCGGACGGTGATTGGAATGAGATCCTTCTAGATTTGTTCTAGAAGGTTAGGGATCTGGATACAAAAGAGGGGTTCGGATTAATCGTCGGATGAGAAAAGAGGCGAATCATCATCTGTAGGAGGGAAAACGATGAAATGGGGATCGTTGCTTAAGGACATAAAAGAAAAGGTCGGTTTATCTCAATCTCCTTCAACTAGTGCCACTACTGCTACCACTGCTTCTTCTTCTGCTGCTTCTTCTTCCTCCTTTAATCTCGATAACAATGCCTCTTCGGCTCTACATGGCTTCGTTGCATCTTCTTCAAGGTAATTTTGATCCTTTTCTGTTTTTGTTAGTTAATTATTCTACTATCAGTAGTACATTTGTTTATTTTCATTTTATTTTTTTACTGATTTAATGTGCCTGTGAAATTAATTAGGTTTGAGTTTTAGATTTTTGGTTGTATTTTTGCATTTAATGACTTTATGAGCTAGATTATAGCTAGAGGTGTTATTGATTGTTGGCCTTTTGGTTTTAGCTCAAATGGTAATTTAGTGGGCTACGAGTCCAGGCAAATTAAGTAAAAAGTAATTTTTTCACTAGCAAAAGAGGGCCACAAAATATTAACGGTCCAAAATATTATTGAATTACGAAGGGAGTGTTGTGGTTAAGTTGTTTAGTTGGGATCCAGATGCTTTATTGAGTCTGCAGTGGACGTCTGTATTGACATTTTATCCTTTTGGAGCTGGTTAAGTAATAATGCTAGGTGAGTGAGCACATTGGTCTGGGCCAATGTTTGTACTTTCCGTAGATGATTTAACAGAGATACAATTGTAATTTGGAGGGTGGCTTTAGTGCTTCAAAATTCTTTCAGAAGTTTATTGCTGCTTCGTATTATTGATAATGTGAATGAGCTTCTGCTATAGGAACATTGTTGTCACAAATGAGCTATCCAGGGAGATAAGCATTCTGCATTATATTCTCAAGATGTATGGAGAGTAAGAAAAAATGTAAGTTGAGGGTTAATCAGCACCAATATTACAAAAACAGATCCTTTTGATAGCATTTGATTAGTTTACATACCAATACAAATTGCAAAATTAGCAAATCAACATTGCACACAAATTTCAAATTATGAGGCAAATCCATAGCAAAACAAAAAAATCTTTTCTGGTGCTGTGCACACCAGCTTTCCTATTAAGAATCAATTAATTAAAAATATAGCATAATATTATTTTCATAAAAACTTCCACCTAAATAATACTGAACTAATTAAAGAAATTTTGTAGATATAGTGGGAGGAAGAAGATAGAGGTGAACAGTTATATGAGAGAAATAGTTTGGGGGGGGGGGGGGGAGGTATGGTGGCAATAAGTCGAGGGACATCTAATTCTTCAGATCCTAGAGATTAGAGGCTTCAGGAGGGCCAACGGTAAAACATGAAAGTGGAGGTGGCACGGGGTGAGAGAGGAGGAGGCTGGAACAAGTGAACTCATACTATGGTTTTTTGATCAAAGGTCTTTAACTAGTCTTTACATTTAAGTTAATATCCATATTTCAGATCTTATAAAGCAACTATTTATATTTAAAAATTAAAAACAACTGTTAGAAGGGAAATTGGAGCGGAAGAAGGATTCTTTTCTTTGCTCCATCCCCAGACAGGGGGTACAAAGTATTAGGGCAGTTCCCTTGTCTTTCAGGTCTTGCTTATCTCCACTTATACTCCGTTAGTGCTTACTTTTTCCTAAGGAATGGCGAGAAATGCTTAGTGCTGTTGGTGTAGGTCAACTATCTCAGATGTGTCTGCTATGAGTATTAAATTTTGATATGGTTTTGAATGGATATGCTGTTTTTCCAGCATTTCTGATGACAGATTCTAATAAATTTCTTTACTTGGCTGACATAATTTTGATTATGTCTTTCAAGGGATTTAAGGCAGAAAAAACCTATTTTGGGTTATCCACATTGATTTTATATTAGGGTTATTTTCTTTCTGTCAGATTTAAGGTAATTCAGATATGTCTGTACACTCTTGTATGACCTTTTTCCCCTCATTTTCCTTTTCTTTTCTTTTTATTATAGCAGAGACAAACATGAGCTGGAATTGGACTTCAAGAGATTTTGGGAAGAGTTCCGTTCATCCGGTTCGGAAAAGGTTCTTGCCTTATGGATTTTTTCCTAATTTATTTTGTGCTACTTAGGATGAAATTACACTTTGATAATGTAGATAATCATTATTGCTAAAGTCTGACTTCATTGTGTGTGCAGGAGAAAGAAGCTGCCTTGAATTTCACAGTAGATGCTTTTTGTAGATTAGTAAAGCAGCATGCTAATGTAGCTCAATTAGTGACCATGTAAGAAGCATCTTTTCATTTCAGACATGACCATTTAAACAGAATTTTTCTTTTGCGGTGCAGAGTTGATGTCAGATTGTCATTGCTATACTGTGCAGCTTGCTTTGTGCCACCAAGTTATTTATTCTTTAAGTTTTTTTTTTGGGTTGGTTGCTGCAACTCTTAATGTTCCTTCTAATGATTCAACCGTTATTTTAGAGTTTTATTTTATTTAGTAGATAAATCTTATACTAAGAAATCCTTTTTTTTTTCTGTCCAACTGCTATATGCCAATTCCAGTTGGAAAGATTCGCTGATTTTGTGGAGTATTATTCTAGCCTGCTTCAATGCATATTAGCAATGAAATAGTTGGGACAAATTTTTTTACTCTCTGTACTTTCTCTAATTGTGAGCAGATTGACTGATTTGACAGCTTTGATGATTCACAGGTTAGTTGAAACACACATATTCTCTTTTGTTGTGGGAAGAGCATTTGTTACCGATATTGAAAAGTTAAAAATGAGCAGCAAAGCAAGATCTTTGGATGTAGAAAAAGTTTTAAGATACTTTTCAGAGGTCACCAAAGTAAGGCTTTTGGATCTAAATCCTGTCCTTTTTCTTTCTTTTCTCCCCCTAATATTATTTGTTGCTTGAAGTTACAATCATATGTACTTTTTTACAGGATGGCATTAGCCCTGGTTCAAATTTGTTAACTGCAGTAGAAATTCTTGTATCTGGGGTATATTTTCATAATCTTTAATACCTTAATCATCTTTCTTCGTAAGGCTATACTTCAAGATAATTGTCTTGTATCGTTATTTACTCTATTTTGAAATTATCTTGGTATTTGTTTCCTGTTATATCATTCATATTGCATTCAATGTGATCTTCGTGAAATTGTTCATGGCGATGGAATTGTGTTTGCTTTAAGTGATGCAAAATTTAGTAACAATGGATTTATCTTGCCAATGAAGTTATAGCAGGTTCAATGGGAGAATGTGACTACTGAATATAAAGACTACTGATAGATATGCACTTGACTGAGCAGTTATATAATTTGTTTGATTTTTCAATCATTTAAAAGCTACCATTTTCTGATTGTTGTTATCCTTTGCAGCCAATTGATAAACAATCTCTTCTTGATTCTGGGATATTGTGTTGTCTCATACATATTCTCAATGCCCTTTTGGGTCCTTACGAAGCTGCTAAAAAACAACATGGTGCTAATTTTGAAGACTCATTGCTAGCTGAGAGAAACAATGTTGATGACGTTGGGCAAGTCCAGCGGCTTGAGGTACTGTTAGTTGCATGCCCCTTCTAATTAGTTTCATTTACCCCAAAGAATTTCATGCAATGTAGAGAAGTGTACTTCTTAGTCGGAAAAGTATTTTAAGTGGATTCATTGTTGTTATTTTCCATTATCTATGACCTTTTTTTTTTTTTTGGTGCTTGCAAGCCTACTTGAAAATATGAATCTTGTCTATTCAAGTACTCTTGCTGCGAATGGGACATCTTCAAAGATATTCTTTCATCATTTGTTTAAGGCAACTTGTAAAGCATCTGTGGTTTTGTTTATTAGACCTGCAATGATACTGAGGGGAGGGTCTCTTCTTCCTAGGATTAACGTGCTCTAGCTGTTGCATCTCTCTATACTTTTATGAGTGAGGATGGCAGAAGTTTTGGTGCCTTAATAAAAATTGCGTTGTCTCTCATGATGATGTTAAATTATGGCACATTAATGATCTTACTCCAATCTCTTTAGTTTAAAGCCTTGGAGTGTCAAATGGTGCTCCTCGATTGAATAGCTCTTGGTATTAAGTATTCCTGAATTCAGCAATATGCAGACATATATTTTATTAAAATCATAGAACTGGTCTAACCTGAACTTTGGTTCAGGTTAATGGTATATATTGTCGTGTGTCAACATATGTTTCTTATAGCAAGTTGATGATATAATAACATCATTGTTGATCATAAGGACATAAAAAGTACTATATGTTCAGAGAAAGCTTAGAAAGCGGTACTGCCTGACTTCTGTTACATAAAAGGTTTCATAACTACAAACACTTGCTTAGCCTGCTATTCATGCTCAAAATTTACATCTAGGTTGCTGATAAAGTACGGTTTGTATTGACATGCAGCAAGAGATCTTTTATTGTTCTTTGACAATGATAATGTTGTTGAGCTTTAGAAATATGGTTTTTCTGACTTATGAAGTGGTTTTACTGACACAAAGCCTTATTTGCTGGCATCTTACTGAACAATCCCTATGTGAGTTCCTATAGGGTTAATTCTTTTTGCACAAGGATGGACTTCGCTTCCATTCTTGAACTTAGAGGGACTGCCTGATGCAAATGTTTGTAATAATTCAGCATTTAAGATTACAATTAATTAAAACCATACCTTTGGGTTTAATTTATTTACATATCTATTTATGCAGGTAGAGGGCAGTGTTGTCCATATTATGAAAGCATTGTCAAGCCATCCTTCAGCCGCACAGAGTTTGATAGAGGATGATTCACTTCGGTTACTGTTTCAGATGGTTGCTAATGGTTCTTTAACTGTCTTCACTCGGTACAAGGAAGGTCTTGTTCCACTGCACACCATACAGCTTCATAGACATGCAATGCAGGTGATATACCATGCTTGTATATGCTACATATTTTTTCAGTGAAATGCTTTATTCTTTATGGCTCACATAATAACATGCAAATAAGCTTTGGTGCCTGATAGTTGAGTTTTCGTTCCTTTCTGGTTGTTTTCCCCAGATACTGGGTCTTCTTTTGGTCAATGACAATGGAAGCACGGCGAGATATATTCGCAAACATCATCTGGTATGGCACTACTTGAATAATCAGAAGAATCTTTGATAATCCTTGGTTTACCCAAGTGAAACTCCTATAGGAGATTGCCAGTGTATGCAATCAAGAGTCATGTAACTTTGTGGTGTTTCGTAGACCCTGCAAAAATGATTTCTGAGACCTGAACTGGTTATTATGATGATTAATTTGAGTTCCTGCGCATTTAGGTTTGTACTTTGGATAAAGTTTGTTTTAACCTGAAATGTCTTTTGTAGATTCAGGAAACAGGAGTATTTTGGTCCTCTGTGCCTTGAATCACTTATGAAAATGTAGACTGTTGCTTTAATAGGACGTCTCTTCAAGTTATTTTGTACCTTTTTTTTTTCTTTGTTGAGATTTGCTTGGCAACATCAGGGATAATGTTCAAAACTAATATGATGAAGAATGTGAGGGCAACAGACGTGATGGATTGAGGAAAATGCTAGTAGAATGTATTTATTTCGTCCATAACAGCTTAAGCAAATCAAACACTTTACATCATAACTGTCTGATATTTAAAGCATCTTGTAATTAATTGAAAGGAAAGTATTTGTGCATCTGAATTGGCATTTGACCTTTAATGAAGCGATTAACATAAGCATAAGCATACCCTGCACATACTTCAGCCTGAAAAGAACAACAAACTGCATGGCTATTGCTGTTCTGCATACAATTGCTGTCCATGTTGTGATACAACATTTTTTACAATAGCTATTTATATTCCCCAGTGAAAGGTTTAAGCTACAGTACGTAAATGGTTTTAAGGGTTGCCTCTAGCTTCAAGGCAAGCACAAGATAAATTCCTTGAGGTGCAGCCAGTAGGCTGTAGGGTAATGTCCCGAGGTGCTGCTTCAACGTTTGACTGACTAATGAAGCACACTTTTCCGTCCTATAGCTTATATTTTACTTGAAATGTGAACATCCTATGCTGATCGTGTTAAAGAATTATGACATCTTTTCCTCTTTAATTTTAATATGGTCTGTGTCCATTTCTTTTGTTGATTAAGTTTCTCAGGGACATTTATGGACCTGGTTTACAATCCATTCATTGTCCATCAAAATGTCTCACCTGGTGAATGCTGTTCGCACATGCAGATAAAAGTTCTTTTAATGGCTGTTAAAGATTTTAATCCAGATTGTGGTGATCCCGCTTACACCATTGGCATTGTGGACTTGTTACTTGAATGTGTGGAATTGTCATATAGACCTGGTAACTGGCTCATACTTTTTCGTTCTTGTGTGGTTTGAAAAAATGAGTGATTTAATAGAAGTTCTCTTTGTTTGTTCCTCATTATAAGAATCTTTTTCTTCTTAATATAAAAGTTTTGGAATTTTGTTTTCTTACCGTTTTAGATTGTTCATTGTGTTGTGTTATTTCTGATTTTATACAAATTTGGCTTGTAGAGGCTGGTGGTGTCAGGCTCAGAGAGGATATACATAATGCCCACGGTTATCATTTTCTTGTTCAGTTTGCTTTAGTCCTCTCCTCTGTGCCACAGAATCAGGCCATTGAGTCTATTTATTCCAAGTCTCCTTCTGGAAAAGATTATGTTTCAGATGGTTCTCATGCAATACATGATATAGGGAGATGGGATTCCATGGGAATGGACCCTTCACCACAACATCTTTCTCCTGCGCTGTCTAGGTTGCTCGATGTTCTTGTTAATCTAGCTCAAACTGGTCCACTGGAACATACGGGATCTTATGGAGCCAAGGGATCTAAATTTTCTAACACCAAGGTAAGTGGCCATAGCAGAAGTCGAACACCATCTGCAGATCAGTTTGGTGATGAAAATTGGGATCAGGGCAACAATAAAGTGAAGGACCTTGAAGCAATCCAAATGTTGCAAGATATTCTTCTCAAGGCAGATAGCAGAGAACTCCAGGCAGAGGTGTTAAATAGAATGTTCAAAGTATTCTCTAGCCATATTGAAAATTATAAGTTATGTCAGCAATTACGAACGGTTCCACTTTTTATCCTAAATATGGCTGGTTTTCCTTCATCGTTGCAAGAGATAATCTTGAAAATTCTTGAATATGCTGTGACAGTTGTGAATTGTGTTCCCGAGCAGGAACTGCTGTCTCTTTGTTGCTTGCTACAGCAACCAATAACATCTGAGTTAAAGCAGACCATACTTGCTTTCTTTGTAAAACTCTTATCCTTTGACCAACAGTACAAGAAAGTCCTGCGGGAAGTTGGTGTGCTGGAGGTTCTGCTTGATGATTTGAAGCAGCATAAGTTTCTTTCGGGTCCAGAAAAACATAGTGGTAACCCTACTCAGTTGGAGGGTAAATCCAGCCCAAGCAGCTTTAAGAAACACTTGGATAGTAAGGATGTTATTATTTCTTCACCCAAGCTTTTAGAATCTGGTTCTGCAAAGTTTCCTATTTTTGAAGTTGAGGATACGATTGCTGTTGCATGGGATTGCTTGGTCTCTTTGGTGAAGAAAGCTGAGGCTAGTCAGGCATCATTTCGATCAGCCAACGGTGTGGCCACTGTTCTTCCCTTTTTGGTTTCTAGCATCCATCGTCCTGGTGTCCTCAGAATAATATCATGTTTGATCTCTGAAGATGTCATGCAGGTATGTTGTTAATCACATTTTCCTTTTAAGTTTTACTTTGAATTGAGCTCAGCTCAAAGAATTTTGTCTTTGCTCTTCGAAATATTTTATATGTATTTGATTTTTAGTAGTATGCAACCTCAACCATTTACTTTGTTTGATATGGAGAATAATTGCATTTATGCATGCTGTCACGCATTTGTAATTACAGATACTTCTTCTATTGTCTATTTTTGGTGTCTGTCTCATGCACTGTTTTATTGTTTCTTTTACCAGGCTCATCCAGATGAATTAGGTGCACTTGTTGAAATTCTAAAAAGTGGAATGGTTACAAGTGTTTGGGGCCATCAGTACAGGCTTCAAAGTGATGCAAAATGTGACACGATGGGTGCATTATGGCGAATATTGGGAATTAATAATTCTGCTCAAAGGGTTTTTGGTGAATTTACTGGTTTTTCTCTTCTGCTGACCATGCTTCACAGTTTCCAAGGTGATATGGAAGAGACAAATGAAGCTTCTTTAGTTGTTTACATGAAGGAGTTAACTTATTTATTGCGCCTGATGACGGCTGGAGTTTCTGGTAGCACTGTTAATAGGATGAGATTACATTCTATTATATCATCCCATACTTTTTATGATCTTCTATCTGAATCTGGCCTGTTATGTGTTGAGTGCGAAAAGCAAGTCATACAGTTATTGTTGGAGCTTGCTCTTGAAATTGTTCTTCCACCTTTCTTAACATCAGAGATCAACGTATCATCATCTGATGTGACTGAAACTGAGTCATCTTGTTTTCTGTTAACCACACCATCTGGTTCATTTAATCCTGATAAGGAACGAGTGTACAATCCTGGGGCTGTCAAAGTTCTAATACAGTCACTGTTGCTTTTTACCCCAAAGGTGCAGTTGGAAGTTCTTAACCTCATTGATAAGCTAGCTCGCGCTGGCCCTTTCAATCAGGAAAACCTCACCTCTATAGGTACAAAATTGATTTCCTTGAGCTTTTATGTGCTTTTCTAAATTGTTGACTAAATTCCTTATGAGTTACTTTTGCTGATCTATTTAGGTTGTGCGGAACTTCTACTGGAGACAATTCACCCCTTTCTCTTTGGGTCATCTCCTCTACTTTCTTATGCTTTTAAGATTGTGGAAGTTCTTGGGGCACATAGGTAGGAATCTTTGCCATTCCAGAGATTAAAGAATCTTCTTTATCCATTTAATCATTTTTCTTTAACTTTTCTTTTATGTGAAAATGAAATTGTAATTTTGTTGATAGGTTGTCTGCATCAGAACTTCGATTGCTTATTAGGTACATTGTGCAAATGAGACAGATGAATTCAGGCCATCTTATTGTGGAAATGATGGAGAGATTAATGCTTATGGATGATATGGCCTCAGAAGATGTTTCTCTAGCACCATTTGTAGAGATGGACATGAGCAAGATTGGGCATGCTTCTATCCAGGTTTCTCTAGGGGAAAGATCTTGGCCTCCTGCAGCTGGTTATTCCTTTGTTTGTTGGTTTCAGTTCCGAAATTTGTTGAAATCACAAGCAAAAGATATGGAACCTTCCAGAGTTGGGAATTCTAAGAGAAAAGGTGGCTCCAGTGGGCAGCAATCTGAGCGGCAAATGCTCCGGTTATTTTCTGTTGGTGCAGCAAATAACGAAAACACATACTATGCAGAACTTTTTCTACAAGAGGATGGTGTTTTAACCCTTTCAACCAGCAACTCTTGCTCTTTGTCATTTTCAGGATTAGATCTGGAGGAAGGCAGGTGGCATCACCTTGCTGTTGTTCATAGTAAACCGAATGCTCTGGCTGGTCTTTTCCAAGCTAGTGTTGCTTATGTGTATCTCAATGGAAAGCTTAGACACACTGGGAAACTAGGATATTCTCCTTCTCCTTTTGGGAAACCTTTGCAGGTGACAATTGGGACTCCAGTTACTTGTGTCAGAGTTGGTGACTTGACGTGGAAACTCCGCTCTTGCTATCTTTTCGAGGAGGTTCTCACGTCTGGTTGTATTTGTTTCATGTACATTCTTGGTCGAGGTTACAGAGGACTTTTCCAAGACTCTGATCTTCTCCGTTTTGTTCCTAACCATGCTTGTGGTGGTGGTAGTATGGCTATCCTAGATGCATTAGATGCTGAATTGAGTTTGGCTTCTAACACACAGAAGCTTGAAAGTGCTAGCAAGCAGGGGGATGCTAAGTCAGATGGTAGTGGGATTGTTTGGGATTTGGAGAGACTAGGAAACCTCTCTCTGCAGCTCTCTGGGAAGAAACTGATATTCGCATTTGATGGAACATGTACGGAGGCAATTAGAACCTCTGGGACATTTTCCATGCTCAATCTAGTTGATCCTATGTCAGCCGCTGCTTCTCCTATAGGGGGTGTGCATCTGTGTTCTTGTGACTTTTAACGTTTGTGCAAAGTAGCAGTGTCTGATTCTTGTAAAAACCATTTTTTATTTGTTTTCTCGTCTCATATTTGTCTGTTTCTTTTTTTTTTTTCATTCCTAGGTATACCACGTTTTGGACGCCTTCAAGGGGACATCTATATATGTAGGCTATGCTTGATTGGTGATACAATTCGTCCAGTTGGTGGGATGCCTGTTGTCCTTGCTCTTGTTGAGGCTGCTGAAACCAGGGATATGCTTCACATGGCCTTGACATTGCTTGCTTCTGCACTTCATCAAAACCCTCAGAATGTGAGAGACATGCAAACATGCAGGGGTTACCATTTGCTCTCTCTCTTTCTGCGTCGTCGAATGTCATTATTTGACATGCAATCTCTTGAGATCTTTTTCCAAATTGCTGCATGTGAAGCTTCATTTTCTGAACCTAAGAAGCTGCAAGTTACTCGGAGCGCTTTGTCACCTGCCACAAGTACTCCAGAAACTAGCTTTGAGGATCTTAATTTGTCAAAATTTCGTGATGAAATTTCTTCTGTTGGATCTCATGGAGATATGGACGACTTTTCTGCTCCAAAGGATTCATTTAGTCATATTTCTGAGCTTGAAAATGCTGATATGCCAGTTGAAACATCTAATTGCATCGTTCTGTCAAATGCAGATATGGTTGAGCATGTCTTGTTGGACTGGACATTGTGGGTTACTGCCCCAGTTTCCATTCAAATTGCACTGCTGGGATTTCTTGAGCACCTAGTGTCCATGCACTGGTACAGGAATCATAACCTTACAATTCTTCGCCGAATTAACCTTGTTCAACACCTACTAGTGACTCTGCAGCGGGGTGATGTTGAGGTCCCTGTTTTGGAGAAATTGGTTGTACTGCTCGGCGTCATCTTAGAAGATGGTTTTCTGGTCTCTGAACTTGAACATGTGGTTAGATTTGTGATAATGACATTTGATCCACCTGAACTGAAGCCACAACATCAGATAATGCGAGAGTCCATGGGGAAACATGTTATTGTTAGAAATATGCTGTTGGAGATGCTTATTGATCTTCAAGTAACCATAAAATCGGAAGAGTTGCTGGAGCAGTGGCATAAGATTGTCTCATCCAAATTGATAACATATTTTCTTGATGAAGCTGTTCATCCTACAAGCATGAGATGGATCATGACACTGCTTGGTGTGTCTCTTGCTTCTTCCCCCACATTTACCCTGAGATTTCGCACAAGTGGAGGTTATCAATGTTTGGTGCGTGTACTGCCTAGTTTCTACGATTCCCCGGACATATATTATATATTGTTCTGTCTGATATATGGCAAGCCCGTTTATCCAAGACTACCTGAAGTTCGCATGCTGGACTTTCATGCTCTGATGCCAAGTGATGGAAGTTATGTGGAGTTAAAGTTTGTTGAGCTGTTAGAATCTGTGATTGCTATGGCAAAATCCACTTTTGATAGGTTGAGTGTTCAGTCAATGCTTGCCCACCAAACTGGAAATCTTTCTCAGGTTGGTGCTGGCCTTGTAGCAGAGCTTGTAGAGGAAAACACAGATATGGCTGGGGAGCTTCAGGGTGAAGCTCTGATGCACAAGACATATGCAGCGCGTTTAATGGGTGGGGAGGCTTCAGCTCCTGCTGCTGCAACCTCTGTCCTGCGATTCATGGTTGACCTGGCAAAGATGTGCCCCCCTTTCTCTGCTGTCTGCAGGCGGCCAGAAATTCTTGAAAGCTGTGTTGACCTTTATTTTTCTTGCATTAGGTTTGTGTTGAGAAACCTACTATTTGTGCTCAAAACTTTTTTTGCCTTTTCCCCCCTAGAATTTTATAAACAATGTGACCTTATTTTTACATGATTTTGAATTCTGCATCTTGTAGGGCCGCCTATGCAGTGAAAATGGCTAAAGCCCTCTCTGATAAGACAGAAGAAAAGAATATGAATGATTGTGATGATACTAGTAGTTCTCAAAATACATTCTCTAGCTTGCCTCAAGAGCAGGAGCAGTCTGTGAAAACCTCTATTAGTGTTGGAAGCTTCCCGACAGGGCAGGTAAGTACAAGTTCTGATGATATGCCTGTAGCCTCAAATTATACTGCTGATGATAAAGCAGAGATGAAAGCTGATATGCCCCAGGAAGAATCAAATAAATCACTGCAAGAAGAAACCCAAGCTGTTCATCTCTTAGACGGTGATCACGTTGACGAGGTCTCTGTGTTCTCAAGCTCCAATGATCTCAGCTTCCGTGATACTAAAGGTGTTATGGATCGATCAACTGATTCCCAGAGATCCTCATCTTTTACATTGCTAGATTCTCCCATTTTATCTGATAAATCTAATCCTAGAATTCCACTTTCAGCTGTTTCATCTCCGGTTGTTGCTTTGTCGTCTTGGCTAAATTCAAATCAAAATGAGTATAAAACTCCCTTGATTGCCACTCCTTCCATGGAGTCTTCTGCATCTGCTGGTGAATTGGATTCATCTTCAGACTTGAAGTCTAGTTCTCAAGGAGCATCTGCTGCAAATACATTTTTTGCAGTTAGTCCAAAAATTCTTCTTGAAATGGATGACTCTGGCTATGGTGGTGGTCCTTGTTCTGCTGGAGCAACTGCTGTTTTAGATTTTATGGCGGAAGTTCTTTCTGGTTTTATGACTGAGCAGATGAAAGCTGCACAGGTTGTAGAGAGCATACTGGAGATGGTTCCTTCGTGTATTGATGCTGAATCTGTGTTGGTTTTCCAGGGTTTGTGCCTTAGTAGACTGATGAACTTTCTTGAAAGGCGTCTCTTACGTGATGATGAGGAAGATGAGAAAAAGCTAGATAAAAGTCGATGGTCCTCAAATTTAGATGCATTCTGTTGGATGATAGTGGATCGTGTATATATGGGTGCTTTTCCTCAACCGGCTGCTGTACTAAAAACATTAGAGTTCTTACTATCAATGTTACAATTGGCAAACAAAGATGGCCGAATTGAAGACGCATCTCCTGGAGGAAAGGGTCTCTTATCTATTGCAAGAGGAATCAAGCAACTTGATGCCTATATACATTCTATTTTAAAAAATACAAATAGAATGATACTGTATTGCTTCCTTCCTTCATTCTTGGCCGCCATTGGAGAAGAGGATCTGCTCTCCAGCTTGGGCTTGCTTATTGAACCTAAAGGGAAGGTATCCTCAGGCTCTTCACAAGAAGATTCAGGAGTTGATATCTATGCAGTTCTGCAGTTATTGGTTGCTCACAGACGAATTATATTCTGTCCTAGCAATCTTGATACTGATCTAAATTGCTGTCTTTGTGTGAATTTAATATCCCTTCTCCGTGATCAAAGGCGAAATGTGCAGAACGTGGCAATCGATTTAGTCAAGTACTTGTTGGTTCATCGCAGGGCTGCAGTGGAAGACTTGCTTGTCTCAAAACCAAATCAAGGACAACACCTGGATTTACTACATGGTGGTTTTGACAAATTGTTGACTGATAGTTTATCTTCTTTCCTTGAATGGCTTCAGAACTCTGAACAGATGGTCAATAAAGTGTTGGAACAGTGTGCTGCCATTATGTGGGTACAGTATATTGCTGGCTCAGCAAAATTTCCTGGAGTAAGGATAAAAGGCTTGGAAGGGCGTCGTAAGAGGGAAATGGGAAGGAGATCCAAAGAAATTTCAAAATTAGATTTGAGACACTTGGAACAGGTAAATGAACGTAGATATGCACTTGAATTAGTTCGTGATGAAATGTCTACTGAGCTAAGAGTTGTCCGTCAAGATAAGTACGGGTGGGTTCTTCATGCTGAAAGTGCGTGGCAAACACATCTCCAACAGCTTGTACATGAGCGTGGAATATTTCCAATGCGTAGACCTGCAGACATGGAAAATCCTGAGTGGCAGCTTTGTCCTATTGAAGGCCCATACAGGATGCGCAAAAAGCTTGAACGATGCAAATTGAAAATTGATAGCATCCAAAATGTTCTTGATGGGAATTTGGATTTAGTAGAGGCAGAGCCAACAAAGGCAAGAAGTCAAGGTGGACCTAATGCATCTGATTCTGATTCTGAGTCATTCTTCCACAATTTGACTGACAGTGCCAAGCAGGAGTCTGTTGATGAAGAGCTGTATGATGAATCATTTTTGAAAGAATCAGATGATGTCAAATATGTATCTTCTGTTAGGAATGGCTGGAATGATGACCGAGGTAGCAGTATAAATGAAGCAAGCCTTCACTCAGCCCTTGATTTTGGTGGCAAGTCAAGTTCAGCATCTGTTCCAATAACAGAGAGTGTACAAGAAAAATCTGACATAGGATCTCCAAGGCAATCTTCGTCTGTAAAAGTTCATGAAATACAGGGTACAGATGATAAATCAGAGAAGGAACTGCTTGATAATGGTGAATATCTAATAAGACCATACCTGGAACCTCTTGAAAAAATACGATTCAGATATAACTGTGAAAGGGTTGTAGGTCTTGATAAACATGATGGTATATTTCTGATAGGGGAACTTTGTTTATATGTAATTGAGAACTTCTATATTGACGATTCTGGGTGTATTTGTGAGAAGGAATTCGAGGATGAACTTTCTGTTATTGACCAGGCTTTAGGTGTGAAAAAGGATGTTACTGGCAGTATGGATTTCCAGTCCAAGTCAACTTCGTCTTGGAGGAGTACATCAAAGTCATGGGTTGGGGGAAGGGCTTGGGCTTATGGTGGTGGTGCCTGGGGTAAGGAAAAAGTTTGCAATGGTGGTAATTTACCTCATCCGTGGCATATGTGGAAGCTTGATAGTGTTCATGAGATTTTGAAGCGTGATTACCAGCTGCGTCCTGTTGCTGTTGAAATATTTAGCATGGATGGGTGTAATGATCTGCTAGTTTTCCACAAAAAAGAGAGAGAAGAAGTGTTCAAAAATCTGGTTGCCATGAATCTTCCAAGGAACAGCATGTATGAAGTCTTCTTCTTGTTGCCTATTTATGATTACCCTTTATTTTTTTCTTTTATGATAGCTCTTTTATTTGATACCATTGATATGATCTTGAATCCATTTTCTCTGTTCAATTTTTGATCTTTCCATTGGTATGCCTCTGGACAAAAACTGGTATATTTTGGAAAATGTCATACTTGTGCATTTTGCAAATATGATGTATGTGCATTGATTCAATTCTTTTGTCTAATTGCATAACTCTGGTTTTATAAGAAGATTGCATTATCTTGAACACATCATCTTTATGTCATGCCTTTCCTTTTTCTCCTTTTGGTGTGGGGGGCTGCTATCATGTTATTTTTGTTATTGTTTTTTGAAGACTATTGTTATTATTTTTGAAACAAAAAATTGCTGTTTGTTAGATGATTTTACAGTAATAATCTACTTTTATGTTATTTTTGGCAAACTTATGCTCCACTGCCAACTTGTTCAGTTGCATTTCCTTTTATATTCTGTGGGTATGTTAGATTATTTACTTCATGATTCTTGCTTGCAGGCTGGACACTACCATTTCAGGTTCAACTAAGCAGGAAAGCAATGAGGGCAGCCGACTTTTTAAAATAATGGCTAAATCCTTCTCCAAACGGTGGCAAAATGGAGAAATTAGCAATTTCCAGTACCTTATGCATCTCAACACCTTAGCAGGACGTGGATACAGCGACCTCACCCAGTATCCAGTCTTTCCTTGGGTTCTTGCAGATTATGAAAGTGAAATTCTTGACCTGTTAAATCCCAAAACATTTCGTAAACTTGACAAACCAATGGGTTGTCAGACACCAGAGGGAAAAGATGAGTTTAAGAAAAGGTCAGCCATCATGGTTACTTCATTTGTATCATAGAGACAATATGGTTTTAACGAATATTGCCAAATTCCTTATTATGGTATCTAGCGTAGCACATTTTTATTTAATTTTTGTATTTATGCAATATTGCCTCCCCTCTTTTTTTTTAATATGATTTTTTACTATTTTATTTTAGATATGAGAGTTGGGATGATCCAGAGGTCCCAAAATTCCATTATGGTTCTCATTATTCTAGTGCTGGAATTGTCCTCTTTTATCTTCTTCGTCTGCCACCATTCAGTGCTGAGAATCAGAAGCTGCAGGGTGGTCAGTTTGATCATGCTGATCGCCTTTTTAACAGTGTTAGAGATACTTGGTTAAGTGCATCTGGAAAAGGCAACACATCTGATGTGAAGGAACTGATTCCAGAATTCTTCTACATGCCTGAGTTTTTGGAAAATAGATTCAACTTTGACTTGGGAGAGAAACAATCAGGGGAGAAGGTTTGTTGAGATTACATTTTTTCACGTTTTGACAGAATTTGTTGTATATGCAGCATACAGAATGCACAATATTGTAATTCTATTTTGTGGTATTTTTTTAGGTTGGTGATGTTATCTTACCTCCTTGGGCCAAAGGCAGTGCTAGAGAGTTCATCAGGAAGCATAGGGAAGCACTAGAATGTGATTATGTTTCAGAAAATCTGCATCATTGGATAGACCTTATCTTTGGATATAAACAGAGAGGGAAGGTAGGTTACAGATTCTTTATGGTCATCATCTCTAGTTAGTGAAAAGTTCAATTGTTAATAAGTATATTCTGACCTATCCTTCAGTTCTTTTGTTTTAAAATCAATTACTGATATTACTTTTTCGAAAGTATTGGAGTTCATGAGAGGTCTGCAATATATATTCTTTCAAAGCCAGTATTATCTTTCCTTGTGGAAGACCTCTCAGTTTCTACCAGATACTTCATTGGATTGTTGAGAAATAAGAAAAAGAAAATTATGCTTCCAACTCTTTAACTGCATCTAGCAGCCCCAAACTGTTCAATGATTGATATTATTCCGTGTGTTTGATAGGCAAATATTAGAAATTATTGCCAAGAATTGGAAAACGATTTCATGGATGCTGATTATATGTTTCCCTTAGAAAGTTGTGTATTTTTGGTTGAAATCTTCTGGACTTCAACAGCATGTGAGATTGAATTTTCTGCTCAGACCATATGCAATGCTTCTATAATTATTGCTGTACTTTGAACTTGAGTTCTCCTTTTATTCTGTTTATAATTTGATTATTCTGTTGTTAAATTGACAGGCAGCTGAAGAGGCTGTAAATGTTTTCTATCACTACACATATGAGGGCAGTGTGGACATAGATTCAGTTACAGATCCTGCAATGAAAGCCTCCATCCTAGCACAGATAAATCATTTTGGGCAAACACCCAAGCAACTTTTCCTTAAACCGCATGTGAAAAGACGGATTGACAGAAAGCTTCCTCTTCATCCTCTCAAGCATTCTGTCCATCTTGTTCCCCATGAAATACGTAAGAGTTCATCTTCCATAACCCAGATTGTTACATTCCATGAGAAAGTTCTTGTGGCAGGGGCAAATACATTGCTTAAACCTAGAACATATGCCAAATATGTTGCATGGGGTTTTCCAGATCGTAGCTTGAGATTTATCAGCTATGATCAAGATAGGCTACTCTCTACTCATGAGAATCTTCATGGGGGCCACCAGATTCATTGTGCTGGTGTTAGTCATGATGGTCAGATTGTGGTGACTGGTGCTGATGATGGGTTAGTTTGTGTTTGGAGAATCAGCAAGGTTGGACCTCGTTTGTCAAGACGCTTGCAATTGGAGAAGGCACTTTGTGCTCACACCGCTACAGTTACATGTCTTCATGTTAGTCAGCCTTACATGCTTATTGCAAGTGGATCAGATGACCGCACTGTTATTATCTGGGATCTTAGCTCCTTGGGTTTTGTTAGGCAGCTTCCTGAGTTCCCTGCACCAGTTTCAGCAATTTATGTGAATAATTTGACTGGGGAAATTGCAACAGCTGCTGGAATTTTGCTTGCAATTTGGGGCATCAATGGAGATTGCCTTGCTGTTATTAGCACATCTCAACTGCCATCTGATTCTATTCTCTCAGTGACCAGCTGTACATTTTCTGACTGGCTAGAAACGAACTGGTATGTGACAGGTCATCAGAGTGGGGCAGTCAAAGTTTGGAAAATGGTTCACTGCACTGAGCAAGAGAGTGTCATCACCCAAAGCAAATCAAGCAGCAACATTACAGGGGGGTTAAATTTGGGTGATAAGGCACCTGAGTACAGGCTGGTCCTTCACAAGGTACTGAAGTTTCACAAGCATCCAGTTACTGCCCTTCACCTCACAAGTGACCTTAAGCAGTTAGTGAGTGGGGATTCTGGCGGGCATTTGGTGTCTTGGACACTGCCAGATGAGAGTTTGAGAGCTTCAATCAATCAGGGGTAATGGCAAGGAAAAGGTATTCTGGAATAATTTCAGCTCTTGGGACAGCTATTGACTGCCAAAACCTAATATTGGTTTCGAGTCCTGGTTCATCGGGGGGAAAAGGATCAAATGTGAATGTATTGTACATGGAACATGGAAAAGGAAATCCAAGACAACTGGGCTGGCCTGGGATTAATAGGACAAGGTTGAGAAAATGTAACTCAGCAAAGATTCTGATAAATGATGAATTTCTGACAAGCATGAGATATACCTCAGTGTGTATGACCCCTGGCTCGGAACTTCTGGTTGAGAATTTTTGGGGTCATATTTTGTTGTATTCTGGGTGTTTGATGGAAGATGTTTCTAATTTTGCATGAAGAAATCAGTCTTTTCCACAACACCCCCCCCCCCCCCCCCCAACCTCTCTCTTTAGATGTAAATAGACAAGTCACTAACAGTGTGTGATTAAGTTGTATAGCGGAAATATATGACATGAGTCAGCATTAGGAGAAATGATCTGTTATGTACGAACAAGCTTGGCTAAAATTCTTTTTGCATAGTGCAGTTGGGCACACAATGCCCATTTTTGTGAAATTGTCTTTGTGTGTGCGGGTGCGGCTGCGGGTGTCTTTGCCAGATATTTTTCCAGAAACTGCTTCCAGTGTTTCTTCTTTTAAGCCCAATTAAAGTAAGTGGGCAATAATTTTTGCTTTATTCAAATTTTAGATGAGAAAAATGAGATGATATGTGTCTGAGCTATTTTCTTGTGGGACTGAAATAGAAACATTTAAAGGCAATAAAATTTTGGAAATTTCTGCAATATTTTCAAAAGTACGTGAAGTGAGGTAATGTGTTATTGTCTTAATAAGTGAACTTTTGTATTTTTATTTAGAATTTTGCTATAAACATAAGCCATTTGTATATTGAATTTTTTTAAAAAAGTTTTATTCTGTAGTAAGATAATTTCATTTCATTCTGTATTCATTGCATATTAATTTTATTTACATAGGATAATGCATTCTCTCATTGATTACATGTGAAATAAGTTTCATCAAACTTTCAAATATATTTTTCTGTTTCTAAGTCAAAATTACATGAATTAGACAATATCGTCATAACACATATGAGTTTTTTAATTATAAAATAACTTAAATGATTAGTGTTAGGGATTAAGTATAATGTCTTTACTTTGAATGAAGTAAGCATCATAGTTATAGGGAGAATTGAGTGGGATATACCCAATTTCTTCAAAAATACCTAATATATGCCTTAAATTCTAACACTCTTAAATTTTACACATATATACTTTAAAAAACTAAAGAAAGTACAAAAATAACCCCAATTAAATTCTCATAAGACTAATTATATCCTTAAAGTCGGGTAAATAGTTGAGAATACTCGACTTCAACAAAATCATGCACAATTAATATTTCAGCATAAACTCTCGACTTTTCTATGTTAGTCGGGTAAATAATCGAGGATACTCGACTTCAATTTAAATAAAAAATTATTTAGAGAATTCTCAACTAGAATTACTCTTATTAGACATATTTCTCAACTTAATACTTGATTTACATTATAACTTACTAGACTTACTTCACTTCCTTACTTGACTTCCCGTTCGACTAGATACTCAACTTACTCAACTTTATATATTCATTTTTTACTTGACTAAACTTACTTTTACTCGACATATTTCTCAACTTAATACTTGATTTACATTATAACTTACTCGACTTACTTCACTTCCTTACTTGACTTTCCACTCAACTAGATACTCGACTTATTCAATTTCCTCACTTCATTTTTTGCTCGACTAAACTTACTACTAGACTTGCTCTTACTCGACTTAATACTCAACTTACATTATAACTGACTCGATTCACTTCACTTCCTTACTTGACTTCCCACTCGACTAGATACTCGACTTACTCAACTCTCTCACTTCATTTTTTGCTCGACTAAATACTCGACTTCGTACCCGACTTTTTATTGAAAATGTAGATAAATAGTTTTTTTAAAGATATTTTTGACTTTTTTCACTTTCATGAGGTATATATATGTAATAGGGTATAAATTTAATATTTAAGGACAAATGAGATATATTTAAATGAAAAACCCATAGTTTTATTTGAGTTGAGAGTGCAGGTGTTCCTAACTTATATTTAAGTGGAAGTGTGTAATTTTTCCCGCATTTTATTTAAACTACCGACCGTAATTACTCAATGATTAATTCTTTTCAAATATCAATTAAATTTTGCAAACAAAGAATTTTAACTGAACGCATGAACGTGTATGGTATTGGAGGAATGAGAGCTGATGAATGATTTTGTCATGATATGTCTAGCACGGGAAAACTGATACTGATAGTACCAATCCATTCCATTAGCGTAAGCTCTAGTACTCGTCATCGCCTCCGCTTCCCGTGCACGTATTCTTTCGTAATGGCAACCTCTATTTCACGTTGTTGCTTCAGTACCTCTTCAGCCTTAACACATTACCCTAACATCGAAAAAGCACATGTAACCCCATCTCTTAAAGCCCCCAAATTTCCTCAAAAGCCAATTAACACGCCTTGTCTAAGTGGGTTCTGCAAGCAAGGCAATCTCAAAGATGCATTTAGATCCTTAAGTAACCTCTTCACTGACCATAATGTATTTCCTATACGCCCGGATGAAGCTTATGCACTTGTGCTTGATCTCTGTGCAACCAAGAAAGCTCTCTCACAAGGCAAACAAGTTCACGCCCATTTGATTAAATCTTTCGATATGTATGAATCATCATTTTTGGAAACTAAGCTTTTGTTCATGTACGGGAAGTGCGGTTCTGTGTTGGATGCTGAGGAACTGTTTGATAAAATTTCTCAAAGAACAATATTTACTTGGAATGCTATGCTGGGCGCTTATGTCTCGAATGGGGAACCTTTAAGAGTTCTTGAAACTTATCGTCGAATGCGGGTTTTGGGCATTTCTGTTGATGCTTTTACTTTTCCGTGTGTTATTAAAGCTTGTGCTATGCTTAAAGATCTTGATTGTGGATCTGAAATTCACGGTTTGGTCCTTAAATATGGCTATGATTCTACTGCTTTTATCGTCAATTCACTGGTTGCTATGTATGCAAAGTGCTACGATTTCCGTAAAGCAAGGCAATTATTCGACAGAATGGGTGAAAAAGAGGATATCGTCTTATGGAATTCTATAATTTCGGCATATTCTGCAGGTGGGCAGTGCTTAGAGGCATTAGGGCTTTTTAGAGAAATGCAAAGGGTTGGTCTTGTTACAAATGCTTATACATTTGTTGCAGCACTTCAAGCGTGTGAGGATTCTTCATTTGAAACACTGGGTACGGAGATTCATGCTGCCACTATCAAATCAGGCCAGAACCTTCAGGTTTATGTTGCAAATGCTTTAATTGCTATGTACGCTAGATGTGGTAAAATGACTGAGGCTGCAGGAGTGCTGTATCAATTGGAGAACAAGGATAGTGTGTCTTGGAACTCCATGCTTACTGGTTTTGTCCAAAATGATCTGTACTGTAAAGCTATGCAGTTCTTCCGTGAGTTGCAAGGTTCTGGTCAAAAACCTGACCAAGTTTCTACAGTAAATGCTGTTTCAGCATCTGGCCGATTGGGTAACTTATTGAATGGAAAGGAATTGCATGCTTATGCAATAAAACAAGGATTTGTTTCTGAATTGCAGATTGGAAATACACTTATGGACATGTATGCGAAATGTTGCTGTGTGAACTATATCGACTGTGTTTTTTATCAGATGCCTGCAAAGGATTTTATTTCTTGGGCAACTATTATAGCCGGTTATGCTCAGAACAATTGTCACCTAAGGGCGTTAGAATTGTTCAGGACAGTTCAATTAAAAGGGTTGGATGCAGATGTAATGATTATAGGAAGTGTCTTAATGGCTTGCAGTGGATTGAAATGCATGTCTCAGGTGAAAGAAATACATGGCTACATCATAAGAAAAGGTTTATCCGATCTTGTGATACAGAATGCAATTGTTGATGTATATGGGAAGTCCGGAAACATTGATTATTCAAGAAATGTGTTTGAGTCCATTGAATCTAAAGATGTTGTGTCTTGGACCAGCATGATATCATCTTATGCCCACAATGGGCTTGCCAATGAAGCTCTGGAGCTTTTCTACTTAATGAATGAGACTAATGTCGAATCAGATTCTATAACACTAGTGAGTGCACTCTCTGCTGCTTCTAGTTTATCAACTTTGAAGAGAGGAAAAGAACTACATGGTTTTATCATCCGGAAGGGCTTCAATTTAGAGGGATCTGTTGCAAGCTCTCTAGTGGATATGTATGCTCGGTGTGGAGCTCTAGACATTGCAAATAAGATATTCAATTGTGTCCAAAATAAAGATCTAATCCTGTGGACAAGTATGATCAATGCAAATGGACTGCATGGCCGTGGCAAAGTTGCCATTGATTTGTTCTACAAGATGGAGGCTGAAAGTTGTGCTCCTGATCATATAACCTTTTTGGCTCTTCTTTATGCGTGCAGCCATTCTGGATTGATCGCTGAAGGTAAAAAGTTTCTTGAAATTATGATATGTGAATATCAATTAGAGCCATGGCCAGAACATTATGCCTGCCTTGTTGATCTTCTTGGCCGTGCAAATCGCCTGGAAGAAGCATACCAATTTGTGAGGAGTATGCAGATTGAACCCACTGCTGAAGTTTGGTGTGCTCTTCTTGGGGCATGTCGGGTTCATTCCAATAAAGAGCTAGGAGAAATTGCAGTGAAGAAACTATTAGAATTGGATCCAGGCAATCCAGGAAATTATGTACTTATATCCAATGTCTTTGCAGCTAGTAGAAAGTGGAAAGATGTTGAACAAGTGAGAATGAGAATGAGGGGAAGTGGATTGAAGAAAACACCCGGATGTAGCTGGATTGAGATTGGAAATAAGATTCATTCTTTCATTGCAAGAGACAGCTCTCATTCTGACTCTGATGAGATATACAAAAAATTGGCCGAAATTACAGAGAAATTGGAGAGGGAAGGAGGCTATGTGGCTCAAACCCAATTTGTTTTGCACAATGTGGAGGAAGAAGAGAAGGTTCAGATGCTTTATGGCCATAGTGAAAGGCTAGCCATTGCATATGGAGCTCTCAAGTCTCCAGAGGGAACTCTTATTCGCATTACAAAAAACCTTCGTATTTGTGTTGACTGCCATACTTTCTGCAAGCTAGTTTCGAGGCTCTTTGGACGGGAACTAGTAGTGAGGGATGCTAATAGATTTCATCATTTTGAGGCTGGGGTCTGTTCCTGTGGAGATTATTGGTAACTAATACAATTAAGTTGAATGATTGAATTATAAAAAGATTTATTGTGTTCATATGAATCGCTCTGAAAAGCCATAACACGGTAGATTTCCCCACTAAAGCTACCATTCAATGCAATCCTCTCATGTAATTACTTTATGAACCCCATTTTGAAAGTTGGAGCTGGCAAATTATACAACCGGCATCCAAGAAAAAAAGAATTGATTCCACGAGGATGTGGCTCATGATTAGCAAGAGCTTAGTTGGATATAATCAGTCCCTTGAAGAAACCTTTATTGCGGGTTCCTGGTGCTTCAATTTCTACGTGGAATCTAATTCAATACTATTATTACTCTAGTCCCAGCATGAGGTTGCAGGAAAGCTATTGAAGAATCTGTTTTCCATTCCAGCAGCTATTAATTAGTTGGAAATTGAATGGGTAAAGGCCGGCCACAGATGTAGATGAAACTTGCCGGCCGCAGATGTAGATGAAACTTCTTTGGTACTCATTTTGTTGTAACAGGTATATAATTGATTTTATTTATCAATGTTAATTGATGTATGTTACATAATGCATCTACACTGAAAATAAAAAATTGAAGAAGATTGTAAATATTTATTTTCTCAATCCCATTATTTATCAGTTATAAGAAAAGTGAATGCCTGGATCTGCTGGCATTAAGTTTTAGGTGGTCTGTCAGTCTGTTAAATGCTGTATGCAAATGCATTAGTATGGAAAATGAAGTTCCATGGAAGCCTATATAGCCATTGTTAATGTGTTGCAAATAGCTGCTTTGTGTGATTTGGATGCAAATTATGTAACGAAAGCGTTCTAGCGAGCGTATATAATATGATATGTACGCATGAGTTAGCCCAAGAAATAGCATCGTCTAAATAATTCGTGAAGAACAACAGTACATGTCTTAGGCAAATTAATGCTAGAAGCCTGCCTTCGATGGGAGAGAAGGGGGATATGACGGTTTGGGTAATGGGAGCTCAAAATCAAATTAATTTAAAAGGGATCTGGTTGGGTGATTGGGTCCTCTGTCAGACGCCAGGGCCAAGTCAAAGTTGACAATCCCCAGACACGTGAAACCAAGATTCTGAAGTCGCTTGTCTTCATTTAATTATTTCATTTCAGATCAGTAACCCAAACTAGCTAGCTACAACCTCATGCCTTTTGAGTAAAGTAATAAATGTAATGAAATGTTTAGCATATCAAGAGAAAATGAATAAAACCGTTGGCATTGGACCACCCGCTAGCTATAGAGTCTACTAGTTATTACTGCACTCATAGGCCTACTCCTTATAAGTTCTGAATTCTTCTGATACTGATACAACATACATTTATTGTATGCATGCAAGGAAAAGAAAAGCCGAGGGGTTCCAGTTTCATTCTAATAGTTAATCAACAAAGCTCCATCGAATACTCCATGCCCACTATCTCATCTGGAGGATACTCATGAGTCGTTGCAGGCATGCGCTCCCTACCCGGCGACCCCCAACTTTATGCCTATACCCTTTACATCACCCCGTTACTATCTGCTATCTACTGATTAAGGATACATACACTCATATATATATATATATATTACCGGTTCTCTCTTTATTTTCCTTTTTTTTTTCCCCTCTTCTCTTCAGTTAAGGAAGAGATCATCAAGGAGATTCAAAAGTACCATGCAATATTACTACAAAAGTATTCTTTAACTAAATTGGATATTTAAAAAAAAAAAAACTCTTCAAAATGTTTAAGTTTGTGACTTCCGTGGTCTACAATTGTCCGTATAAAAATTTGTTATGCCAAAATGTCGAAAGAGTTTATACATTACATCGATTCCCAAGAGGAAAAGCGAAACCCTAGAAAATTGTGGCATTTCAGCGGTGGGCACAGACTGTGTATATATTGTATTGCCATATGCCAGTGGAAGAAATCAAGAAAATAAGTCTTCAAAACGAATCATTCCATGGTTGGTTGGGGCCATTGCCCATTTGCCCAGCTATAGGTCAAAAGGGTAAAGGAAATTACGACTAGAGCGACCGTTGCATTGATAACACGTGACCTAGCTAGCTATAAGCTCTCTATCCTCTTCAGTACTCTTGTCTGATCATCTCAATATCAACTGTTTGAGTTTTGATCGGTCATGTTTTGTCCTCTTTTAGATGTCATATATATATTTCTACAATTGAAGCGTCACAGCTGTAAGTTCTAGGCAATTACTCTATGCAGAGCAGAGCCCGGCCCGGCCATCTCGATCGCACCATTAATCTGCGTGTGTCAAGCAGTAAGTTGTTATCTACTTATCTTCGCTGATGACTTTTCTTTCTTTTTTTGTTATTATTATTATTATTTTTAATACTTTTACTCAAATGTAACTACCGTCACCATGATTTTGACTGTGATGCTTTAATTAATTAGTTCTCTTGGTTTTAGTCTTTCTCGATTGATGGGAAGTCGCATTAAAATCACCAGTAACATGAATTGATAACTACTACTGAATTGGAACAAGGGAGAGAGAGGGATGCAAAAGTACTCACTAACCCTACAATAATATAATATATGACACGACTTCATGGCATAGCAAGCACGAATAACAGTCCAAAAATGCATTGAAATTCTAAATGGTTATTCATTTGGAGCCAAATAATTGCAGTGAGCAGTGAGCAACAGTGGCATCATATGAGAACGTCCCCTACTCCTACGGCCTTGCTCGCCCAAGCTGTGATCCGATACAGTATAGTGTACACTTACTACAGTGGGGGGGTGGGCGGGGTGCAGCTAGCAGATACTTCAGATTTCAGACTCAGAGCCCCCTTCCCCACCGCCCACCCTTTGATGCCGCGGCCTATATCTGTACCACCTGTGCTGTGTAACCCCTAACACTTCTGCCTTGTTATGTTATGATACGTCTGTGTCCATAACCTTTCTCTCTCTTTCTTAGCTGTCCATGTGAACATGAAAATGGTTTTTTCTTTAATTCACTGTCTAGCGAAGTAGGTTACGTGAGTCTTTATGATTCTTCTTTATCATCTCATCAAAAACCCCTTATAAATATAATCCGATACTCTGGTTGTTGCAAGTTGCAAAAATCTCCATCATCTAAGGTTTTTTTAGGGTTCCTTCCTGTTATCATAAATAAAAATTTTTAATTTTTTTTGTTTGTTTTTCAAAGTTTAATCTTTTATTTTTCCTCTTTTCATGTTAAGTTCTGCTTTCTTTCAGCTTAGCATTAGATTCTTATATTTTTGGTTTATCTCACACAACTTCGATTCTGAAACCCTAATACAAATTGCTCAATCTTTCTCTTTATATTTTTAGATCGGTGGCTTCTTTACTCTCTTTCCTCACCATCTTTATCCTTTTCTTTTTCCTTTTTCTTTTTTTCACATCCTGCTATGCATCATGAACCTAAAAACTGAGAAATCATAACCTAGCTAAACTCCAATATAAGATCATTACATACAAATTTTGCTTGAGATACGTGCATTGCTTTCCAAGCTTTTTTTTTTTTTGCGATTAGTTTTGGAATAATTTCATCTTTCAATGATTGATCTAACTAGTTTCTGTCATTCCCTGTAGCGTACACATTCCCGAGTCCATGATGGATGTGCATACATCCTCATTTGTTTCTTATTTTATTTATTTATTTTTTTTTTTTTTGGTGAAAAGTCATTTGCTTCAAAAGATATTTCTTTTGTTCTTTTGCTGTGAGTCTAGATTCGTCTTCCTCATGATAACACTGTACTGTATAATCTGTGTTATACCGCTTTCCTGTGATTCATGGTTACTGTAATTATCTAAGCAAACACAGTCACAGTGAGTGAGTTGATGTCTTGATGATGATGAGTTGACCAGTTCTTTTGTATATAACAAGTCTACAAGGGGAAAAAGTGAAGCTGCCAGCATGATCTATCTAGCGCATTTGGTTAGTGAAAGTAATGAAAAAAGAGGCAAGTACGATACTAACCCTAGCTAGGTCATGCTCTGACAGCCTCACTCCTTCCTATTTGCGGACCCATTTGATTTAAGTTATCATCTCCCTTCAATTCAAAAGCGATATAAAGGTGATCGCATCTCTGTAACTGTAAGTATATTCTTTACTTTGTTGTGGTTGTTTTTTTTTTCTTTTAATAATAAGTACCACGCATGCGTTCCTGCTTGTTACTTTATCTTTTCTCCTTTTATTACTTCTTCTTCTGTTACCCGGTTTATTTATATTTTCATATATATTTTGTTCCTTCTTTTCAAATATTAACTAATAATATTTGTGAAACACCGTGAGCTAGTTTAACTTTAGCCTTCTCAACTTTATTAGTTAGTTAAAGATAAAGGATAAAGCGCTCGTGAAGCATGCAGTAAAAGTATATCAGTGGTTCATCATATGCAAATGCAGCGCAACAAATTAAGCATAAACGGAATACGCATGTTCTCACTGTTGTAAACATTTGCCCATTAACGTTTGTATCTAAAGATGATCTGCGTCGGCAAATGAAGAAAATTTGATCTCTCCTTAAACCTGGTGGGGAAATGATCCTACTTTTGATTAGCAAAATGACAAGTAACTTGTTTGAGCAAAATAACAAAAAGGCTTCTCCGGCCTTGCTTTGCTGGCACTGTGCACTGTTAACACAAAATAGTTTCGGCTTTGGCTTTTGTCTTGAAGCACCGTCGCTTGTCTTGTCCTTTTTCCCGTTCGAGGCCCTACAACAACTAAATGAAACCCTTGCTGGACGGAAGTTTTGACATACATTTGTGTGTATGTTAGCGGATGTGATATTAGTATAAATTCATCGTAAGCATTCCGGTTTTCTATCATTGGAACTAGACCATACTCTCATCTCTTACTCTTTCTCTTGGTTATGACTGTTGACGTGCAAATTTTGGAGAACCAAAAAGCAAAAGAATTATTTGTCGCAAAAGCCTATAAAACTTTAATCTTAGAAAAGGACATAGATGTAGAATTCTTGGACTCCTATTAGAAGAAGATAAAGTAGAAAATACAAAAGGATTATAGACAACTGTTTAAAACATGCAAGTTACAATCACTTTTAATTTTTGATTGATGCTTAATACGTTTTTGTAACATATTAACGGTTAAACACCTTTTCAACATATTAACAGTTAAACGGGCCAATGTAAACAACTCAAATGGAGACTAGGTCAGTTTGTATTGTAGGTGGAAATTTTAATTACAGTGTAAATTTTAATATTTTATTTGATTATATGTGGTTGTAATTTTATTTTATCTCTATTTATAGTTAATCTTAAAAAATAATTACTATTTTATGTTGGGTTGGTATAATTTCAGACTTATTTCATTCTAGAGGTTCGCATTCTATAATTAATTCAACGAATGGGTTAGGCTAATTCCTTCACAAACCACCAGCTGGTGAAGTGCACAAGCCATCCAACGACACCGTGCCATGTCTAGGAGTGGTATGTAATGTAAAACGGATTATTTATTCTTCCGTGAAAATTTTATCTAAACTTCATCATAACAGACACACTTTTGTGTTTAGCAAAGTGCTAGCAATTTGACAATTATTCGGTACCCACCTAATTAACCTTTCAGATTATGAGATCCAACCAGTTTTTACCTTCTTTGAAGATGTGCTTATGTCATATGAAACCCGCCAATGTTTCGGGTCAAAGTTTATGTAACCCTCAAGAAATTACGATGCAATCACTGTTCATTGACTAACCTTCAGAATCCAATCATCCAATCACTTTTCCTTTACCTTCGTTGGAGTTCGTGAAGGAATCTTTGGAAAAATATCATTTTCCCGTTCAAACCATAAAATATTCATTTAAAGAAATGTTGGAGTTATACACATGTTCATGGTGAACGATATAATTACGACTACGTTAAAAGAGTAACATAATATGAGTTTTTAATTAGTTCATTATAGAGGATTACATAGTATAGTGGATAACAAGCAATTCAACAAAGCAAAAGGAAACGTATAAATCGGATGGAGCCCCTGAAAGGTGCTGTACATCCAATGATATCTTAAAAGTTTTGGGAGTCGATGGCTATCTAACGAATGTACTAAGCAGCCCCATTTGCATTTCCAGGTCATCAGCAAACAACACTACTATCAGATGCTAAAGCAATTTAAAATTGTAATTAATTTATCTATTTATTAGTTTAAGAATATTCTACTACTTAATCACATTACGAAGTAGCTAGTTAATCATTTTTCAAATCAAAACCCCTAATCCAAAGCCAAAGAGACAGGAACTTTTTCTTTAGAATATTTATGCTTTCCACTTTTTGATACCTTTGAAGCGGGGATGACTCTGCATGCATCTATTGGTTCCATGCCCCAAACCTACCAAAGGGAACAGAACAAATTGAAAGAAACATAATGTCAATATCAGAGCAAGTTAAAGGCTTTATCAGAGTACAAATTAATATTAGATTTTACTTTACTCTTTGGGGCTCCCAAATGTTACTTAATCCATTGAAGTCCTTGTAAAGAGATCAACTTTTAACAAGTAGCTGACACCAATTAGATGCCAAGCCTATGGGTAGAGTAAATAAATGAAATATATATCCTTACCAAATACTTATGAAACGAATAAAGAATATTTACACATATATAAATCATGCACGTAACCGGACATAGTGGTTAGGTAATGCGTGAGATACTAGATTTCCCTTTTGCTACAGCTAAGAAATAATGCAAACGTTCCCCATAAATTACGTTTGTTCATCAGCATTCTTTTTTTTTAGGCTCATAGATCATGTTTACACTTTTACATAAAGATGAAGAGAGAGATTTAAAATTTATTGGGCAAGTGATTAACTGAGACCCACCTATTCTCTGTAGTTGATAGAAGAAGGATCATCCATGTAAACATTTTTGGAACTTCTTTAATTAAGTTAATTAGTTACTATAAGCTTGCATATATATAGACTTTGTCTGCATGGAGTGGCGTGGGCATGATAATATTCAATTTGTCTGTTGCTTTGGACCACTGCCATATGTTCGTTTCGCATAATTATTTAATATTCTCATAATTAATTACAAAATACTTTTTCAGTTCTGTTCCTGTATGTATTAACCAGACCACCAAACATAACTAACCCCGTTGCCTCTATTTATATCCGGCCACCTCCTCTCCTCTTCTCAAGCCTATATAATACATCAAATAAATCAATCTCTTTTTTTTTTTTTTTTGGTAGCTTGGTCTCTGGGGATATATATCTGTAGTAGCATTATATCGTGAACCAGCAGCAGTTGAAGCTGCCAGCATGATCTAAACTTCCTTCACTGTCAAGGATAGATCGGATCATGTGGTAGCTTCACCTGTTGATCGGATCACGAATTCATCACCTCCTCATCATTTTTCTTTGCTGTCTCATTATCCCACTATCCATGAGTAAGTGTTCTGTTATTTTTTCCCCCCTTTTTTAATTTCCCTACCTGGGTGCCAAGTTTTTACTGCTATATAATATATGCTCATTTTTATGTTTCTTTCTCATGATGATGCAATCCTCCTGTTCTTTTAAGTTTGCTTTTTTTTCAAAGGGTTCTGATGATGACTCTTCAACCTGAGATCACAAGTTGTTTTTTTTTTTTTTTTTTTTATAATTAATTTCAATAGGTTATTTTACTTGTCCATTCTAGTGCATGACTGCAACTTGTAGCTGGTCCAAATAAGCTAGCATACATAGTTAAAGAAAGACCCATTTCTTTTTAAATTTTTTAAAATATTAATTGGAGTCTTTTGCTTGCAATGTTTATCGACAAATAATATATGTTAAGAAACAACTGGCATATCCTTATTCGCTTTTTAATGTCGAATTATGCTGGGGAATCTTTAATCTTAACAGGGTAAAGATATCACTGTTAGGGTTTCCAGTGACAGAATTTCTCCCGCTTAAGCCTGGTTGGTGCTTTTAAGATCCCATCTTATCCCTCATGCGTAGAGTCTTTACATTGTCTCTCTTTTTTTATCCCCTTTCCCCTCTCTTTCTCTCTTTTTTTCTTTAGTTAATTTACCTCAAAAAAAAAATTATTAGCTATGATCACACAGTTTTATATTTAATTTGAGTTAATTATATCGGTCTTGACGATGAACCATTTACTCACGGAATCATATGCTAATATTTAAACCAGTGAGAAAAGAGAAAGGGACAGTGAAAAAGCACCTCAAACTTTGATTCTTACAAATGCTAAACCGTTTGGGTTTATTTGTTCGTTCTGATTAATAAAGTCTCTGGTTTATTCATACCACTAAGGAAAGTGCCCAGGTACACGTTAAAGGAAATAATTAAGTTTCCACAAAGATTGAATAGGAAAATGCCCATGTACACGTTATAGGAAATAATTAAGTTTCTACAAAGATTGAACTCTGAAAAATAGAAACTTTTAGCAGAATCTTACATAATTATGAGTTATCTTACATTATTCTTTAAGTATGTTATAAAACAAAGAGATTTTGATGATGAGGCATATTTTAATTGAGATTTTTGAGAGTATTCGGTTGAAAATGACCGTATATTTTTTTAAAAAAATATTAATAAAGAATTTACATGGGACTTCCCCTTCGAAAATTAGTTTGAGAATTATCAATTTTTTATTTTTTATTTTAATTGCTTTCTACCTTTTGTAATTCATCTTGTTCTGTTTTTTTTTTTTAAGTCAAAAACTCTTTTTGTGGATAAAAATGCACTTAAAAGAACATATTCTAAATTTTCGCCCAACAACCACTCCATTAATTCGATAACTTTTAATACTCTCATATCTCCATTGCATTTTATCATGCAATCAACTGCTAAACATCGTTAAAGTGCGTTTTTTTTTTAAGCATTAAATCAATTTGTTGTACTGGTGATGTGATGTCATTGTTGTAACTTTGGCAGTGAAAATGAAGAACAAGAACAAGTATTAGAATAACAAGCTCTCGATAATTCGATATTTTTAATTCAGCACATAAAGCGAGTTAAAAAATAACACATATATATATATAAGTTTTTAACAAAATGTTGTGACATAGCCCTTATCGTGTATTCGTCTAAAGAGAATATAGAACAAGGTTTTTTCAGACTTTGTCAAAAAAAAAAGAAAAAAAATGAAAGACAAATGATAATAAGGATGAGCTTTTTTGAACTTATTAAAATACGTGTAAAATTCTAATTAAATAAAAATACTATGAAGTTTTAAAATTAAATTTGTTTACTTTATAAACCCATTTTAATACATAAAACACCCTTACGAAACTTAATTCGCACAATTTCTCTTACCTTTTTCCTTTCCCAACTCAATTTGTAAGGCCTGCCTTCATCTTTTCCTTTCTGTGTCCCCTCTAATCCTTTGTTCGTCATGATATTATAACCAAAATCTTCCATGTTTTATTTTTTTCTTAAATTTTATTTTCTTACGGTAGCTTGGTCTCCCCTGAATTTTAAACGTATTGTCACAAATGGTTTCATATCTATGCAGCACCAAAAAACATACAAAAAATTAGTTATTTTATAAAGTAAAATAATTACTCAGAAGAACTGATTAGTTGAATTCAAGAGGGATTTTTACAAACACTAAACTTTTGGGGAAATGTAATCTAATATATCAAACAAATTTGAAGAATCCAAAAGTGTAGACGAGGAGGACAAAGTCAATAAACAACTAAAGATTCAAAGAAAGATGAATTGAATAAATCCATAGAGGGTTTATAGACGGGAATAAATTAACGGCATAAATTTCTAACTAATGATGTCAATAATTGTGTAATTTATGTTATCGACATTTTAGCAATAAATAATTTCATTAAAATATGGGTTGAAAGAGTATTCTATTCTAGTATGTGAAAATTCAATAACCCCAGATTTTGATTACTGAACCTTAAACTTTCCCTAACTTTTTTTTTTTGGTTCGGATATCGTGTACATAAATTCATAAAAATACACAGCTAGAGTACAACACAAAAAAAAAAAAAAAAACCTCAAAGAAATACATAGCCAAGAGGTTGTCCCCCAAATTTTTCTTACTTGAATTGGTTACATGACATATCTTTTTGGGCATTTTGAATAATCTAAGCGTAATCTTAGTGTATTCATGATTTTTCATATTTGCAGTGCTTCCCAAATGTTTGGGCTCGATTTATTTTCAAATAATTTAGAAGCAAATCTCCCTCGCAATGTTATGCACACATGTTTAGGAAATAATGGGTAATACTTTGTCCGATTGATCTGATTTGAAAGTAATTAAAACGAAGACGGCTAAATACGTGGCTCGCCACAGTATCACATGTCAATTCAGCTGAATACATTAAGTCACACCCCTTTTTTTTTTACCCCCCAAAAGGCCTTTGGAATCTGGGTATAGGGACTACTTCGAAGAAATAATTAAGCTTGATTCTATTTGCATGAAATTGGAATTCGACAGCTCTTCTTGTTTGGAAGCTAAGTCGGGCGAGAGAATCCACTGTTATTACAGTTTTCGTAAGCTGTATCGTATTATATCAAATAGAAAAGGACACATCCGATTCGATTCTCCCAACTATTTTTTCTCGAGATTTCAGCTTCCCTCATCAGCCATCGAGAGATTTCTGGACGAGGGTCTGATACTCTGCTACTTATGGCTGATTCCCCATGTGCCCAACTTTCCCTCCCTTTTCTATGCCTTTAATTTACTTTCTTTTTTTTTTTTTTTGTTAACTTGTAGGTTCCCTTGCGTCATATCATATGTAGGCATCTAGGACGATCGTGGGTGACGAAATTTTAAATGAGAATATCCACCAATAACAGTCAGTAGCAGAATTTGAATGACTAGTTAAAGTTTTGTTCCTCCCCCCCACCCCCCCCAAAAAAAAAAAAAGAATGCATCTCTAGATGGCTTTGTGAATATTTTATAACTATGTGTGGTTCGAGGAAATGAAAATCTACGTATGTTTATAACACAAATTTTTTATCCAAGAATGATAAAAATCTGGGATATTTCTATGTATGTTTGCAATTAATATGAAAATGAAAGTACGTGTATTTGAGGAAACATTGTGTTACTCAACTTGAAAAAAAAAAAAAAAAAAAAGAGAGAGAGAAAAACGTAACAGTCCGTATTTTGTTTAACGAAGTTATCGTTTTCAAACTAAAATCAATAGGAAAGGTAATATGTGTCACAAAATCCAGTCTTAAAAATATACTTCAAGTGTGGAAAAAGAAGGTCTGCGCTAGATTCTGCTCACTTAAGTCGAAATAACAGGGGATTATCATTGGGCCCAAAAAAAAAAATGTTTGAAAGGTTGTATCTAAATATTGAAATAAACCGTTAATCGTTTTACATTAATTTGAAATGTATTTTTTACTCTTATGAATGACATTACAATTTACTAATATTTATTATCACAAATCTACAAGAACCTACCGAAATTAATGTAATTATATACTAAAATTGAGTGTACTGGGTAGACTCTCAAATATCTAAAGGAAAATTAATATTCATAATCCATGGTTGCACACAAGAATACTTCAACCCTAGACCTCAAGAACGAGGCGCGGCAGTACCCGCTATTCCACAATTCGCTTAGAAGTCCATCATAATTCATAAAACTAAATCCTAAGGATTTTCAGTTTTAAATAACACTAACCTAAAATAAACACTTTTATTTTTAAATAAAAACAATTAGAAATATATCAAGCCTTTTGGCTATATTCAGTTGGAAGAAAATGGGGGAGAGGAGAAGAAAAGAAAACGAGGGAGGTGAAAGGAAAAGAAAAGAGTGGGAAATTTAATTTCTGTTGCTCGGTTTGACATGAAAATCATAGAAGAAAGGAATAAATTTTTTTTTACTTAGATAATTTTACCCTTCGTGTTAAATTTTTAATATCTATTATTGAATATAATTTAAAAGAGCACAAATATATTTGACAATTTAAAAATCAATAACTTGTTTATGTTGTTATGTTTCACTCTCAATGACTGAATTACACTTAACATGTTACGATGGTTTATAATGCTTCTAACAGAAGCGCTTTTATCGAAAGTATTTTCGTCACGACTTACTACATGAATATTATTCCATCCATAGTTCAGAAAATGAGATAATAAAAACTTAAATGAATATCATAATTTTCTTATATAAAAAGGGGTAAACTTAATTAACATGATGAAACACAAGAAATTCTTCACGAATATCAATTGTGGGAAGAAATGAATAGAAAATATTGCACTCTTCATTTACTTTCTTCTAGCCAAGTCAGTGTAATCTGTAGGCTTAGGTGTTGGATTTTTTAATCCAGCATTATTGGATCTTTAATCCAACATTGGGCTTATATGTGAATAATTATGTGTTGCAGACTGTCATATAAGGTTAAGCTCAATTAAAAGTGATCTGTTAAGGTTTATGGTATTATGGGCTTTAATGTATTTAATAGGATGTGAGCTTTTAATGTGTAGAGACCCAATAGTATTCTAATTTTATGATGAACAGAATTAGGAATACCAGTGATAGTAGGAAACTGTTGTCTATATAAGTGGTCATGGTCCCCAGGTCACACGTTAAGGAAAGAAATCTTTCCATTCTTTCTGATATCCCATCTTCAGAGAGAAAGCGCAGAGAGAACAAAATGACTCTCTAGGAGAATGTGTAGACCTGGAAGGTCAACCACACAGCTCTAGAGAAGAACAAAACATTATGGATTCAAGTACGCTTCCGCATAATTTATTATTGATTATTGGTGATATGACATGTATATTCCTGAGTTATAAGTGATAGTTTTCACTAAAGGTTTTATTGTCTCAACAAGTGGTATCAGAGCCTATTCATGTTGAATCATTAAGAATCGAATTATAATTTTTTAATGATGATAGATTTGGTGTTCTTAAACTTAATAATACAAGAATAATTAAAATTATTAAGTTTAAGGATAAATTAAAGAAATTCAGAAAGAAAAAAAAAAGAAACGAGAGGGGGGGGGGGATACGGCCTTTCAACCACCCCAGCAGGAAGACGCGGCCCCAGGCCGCGGCAGTGCAGTCAAGCGGTGGCCATAGCCGCCGCATGAAGAAAGAAGAAGCGGCGGCTATAGTCGCTGCTCAATGAAGAAAAAAAAATTAGGGTTTTCAGTTTTTGATTTGGGGCCGGTCTGGACCGGTTGGTTCAATTGACCCGAATCGGTCCAGTTTAGAACAGGTCAGCGGTTTTTTTGAACCGGTCAAAGTTTGACCGATCAACTATTGACTGTTGACCGGTTAAACTTTGACTTTGACCGTTGATCGAACTTTGACAAAAAAAAAAATTTTGTTATTTTTGGGTAATTTTAAATTCAAATATTGGTTGGTTTATATGTATTTTGAGATGAATTAATTGAAGCAATATGTCACCAAAGTGACCTCTCTTGTGAAAATTAATTTATTTTATAATACAAACGGTTTTGTACATGTAGTTTCCGCAAATATTGATCGACCCAAAGGAAGATCCATATTTAATAGAATTATATGTGCACTTGTGGTAATAAATATGTGATGATTATTCGGTTTTACATGTGAATAATAAATCTGCCCAAAGGAAGATTCATTATTTGACATGTTATTATTATCAGTGTTTGATTACTGCACCAAGATATTACTTACAAGTTAATATTTTGTCCACAGATAGAATACTAATGGAGTGCCCGATATCTTGAGATAGAATTTACCTTTATTTGAATTTAATTTTGTTTTAAGACTAATATGAGCTTGTTCTGCTTGTTTGTTGTTCTTTATTCAGTTATGTCTGCTGTTAATATTACTTCCAATATCAATTCAATTCCTATGTTAAATGGCTTTAACTTTAAATCATGGCACGAGAATCTATTAATAGTTCTTGCAGTCATGGATCTTGATCTTGCGTTAAGGGTTGATTCTCCCCCACCTCTTACAAATGATAGTACCCCTGATGATAAAAGGGAAATGAAAAGATGGGAAAGATCAAATCGCATGTGTATCATGATCATGAAGAAGGCCATTCCAGAAGCATTCAGGAGCTCAATTAGCATGTTATGAGGCATCCAATCATGGGATATGACTACGGAATTTTGTCACGGGGCTGCGTCTAGTAGATGGTGTTGATAGACTACTCAGGTTATTTTGTGACAACAAGTCAGTAGTGCTGTATTCTAATAACAATAGGAGCTCGACGAAGTCGAAGTATATAGACATCAAGTTCCTAGTTAAAGAAAGAGTTCAGAGTGGACAGTTGTCTATAGAGCACATTGGCACAAACTTCATGATTGCAGATCCGCTTACTAAGGAACTGCCACCCAAGATGTTCCATGAGCACACTGCTCGTATGTGTGTTATGTTATTTAATGATATTCAGTTTTAGTGGGAGTTGGTGATTTTAGATGCTCTTATAATATAGACATTCTCGGTTATTTTAGTTTTTTGATATTTAAGATTATTTTCTGTAGAAATAATGTTTTGGTTTGTTCATACTCTGATTTTAGTATGTTTTAATCTCAATAAGGTTTAAGGTGGACTAGTTGGAAATAGACATGTTAAAATCACCTTGCATGAAATTTCCATGCTACACATCCATATCATGATCCATGTCATTCAGTTGTATTGACATAGTGACCATTGAGGGTCAAGTTACGATAGATGTAACGAAGACCGCTTTGATCCTATGTTGGTATAATTGATGGACCGGATTGGTTATAGATACATATCGGTAATGACAGTAAGGTTGAACTAATATGGTTATTTTTTGCACAATATAATTATGAGGTTACACATAAGCTCAAGTGGGAGATTGTTGGATTTTTTAACCCAATATTGTTGAATCTTTAATCCAGCATTGCTGGATCTGTAATCCAACATTGAGCTTATATGTGAATAATTATGTGTTGTAAACTGTCATATAAGGTTAAGTCCAATTAAAAGTGATCTGTTAAGGTTTATGGTATTATGGGCTTTAATGTATTTAATAGGATGTGTGCTTTTACTGTGTAGAGACCCAATAGTATTCTAATTCTATGATGGGCAGAATTAGGAATAGCCGGTGATAACAGGAAACTGTTGTATATATAAGTGGTCATGGTCCCCAGGTCACACGTTAAGAAAAGAAATATTTTCATTCTTTCTGATATCCCATCTTCAGAGAGAAAGTGCAGAGAGAACAAAAGGACTCTCTAGGAGAATGTGTAGACTTGGAAGGCCAACCACACAACTCTAAAGGAGAACAAAACGTTATGGATTCAGGTTCACTTCCGTATAATTTATTATTGATTTTTGGTGATATAACATGGATATTCCCAGATTATAAGTGATAGTTTTCATTAAAGGTTTTATTGTCCCATCATTAGGATGAATATGACGAGTCATCTTTGGCCGCATGCATTGATGTGGCTCTATTACACCTTTATTGTTCCATCGTGTCCACCAGCTGAATTAAATTCAAACTGCAGTTGAGATGCAGCTGAGGAAACAGAGCATGTTCTCATGTGATATATATAAAGTATCGCTACTGATAATAACGAACCACAGTTGAGCACAAGTCATTCATAACTGTAACCAAGGAAAATAAAAAATAAATAAATAAATCTTTTACCGGTGTTTATGTTGAAATATCTATTAAGTCATCACTAATTTTCAGCTGTCTCTTCTAACAAATCAAACCTCACAGCCTCCTAGAATCGATCAACATTTCCAAAGTCAATATATGTTAATTCATCACTAATATTAGAAGTGAAAAACAATGTTATTCAAAAGTGAAACTAGATGCAAATTTAGACAGTTTACACAAGTCAGCTAGCTTTTGTTTACAGAATATTGAATCCAGGACTCTGACAAAAATTACTAGCCACGTCGCGATTATTGTCCAATTCTCGGTGGATGCTTAAATGCACTACGTATTATATATTATCCAACTCTCAGTCCATGAACATACAATGTTAAGCATTTATGACCCACCATTAATTTTTTCACTTTTTCTTTCAAATTAATTAACCATCTGAATCTAATAGAGCCATATATGCACTGCTGACGACGCTAATTTAAACTAAAACAGCATTTGCATGTCCATTGCTAGCCTTAGCCTAGCTGCTGTTTCACTGGCATTTCATTTCACCAGATAATCAAATTGAATTAATATATACAAATATATTTATTTCTTTTTCAATCAATTGGTCAATAATACTTCATTGTTTAATCAAATGATAGTCCTAATGTTTTCGAAAAAGTCTCAAGTAATAAGGCCTTGCTGGGCTGAAAATGATTTATATCCTATTCCTAGGCCTAGGATTGCTTTCAATGTGGGTGTTATGCTAAGTGTAATGGTGAAAAAGGGCCAGGCACTCAGGCAGTGGCCGGCTATGTTATCATATTGAACATTTCAATGGAGTATTGGTAGTTCTAGTTTAAGCAATTATTCATCAAATAATCCCCATCTGTTGATAAACAAGTAAAAGAAAATGTTCTAACTGATAGAGAACAAAAAGATGCAATGCAATAAAAGCGAAAAAAAAAAAACATTAAAAAGCTAGACACTTTGTACTCCTAAAACTGTCCATGATTCTGTATATAACCGTAAACTTTCCCCAGAAAGGTAACAGAGATTATTACCCTTAGTCCTGAACCCCATCTCCTTGTAAATAGTTGCAAATTAACAAGGACATTCCCACCTAAACTAATCATAATCACGGCATCTAATTAAACATGAAAATTGAAGATTAAGTTGATGATCAATAACAACCTTTCATGAAAATTAACATGCACAATTAACCATTAGTTAAAAAGCAACAGAACAAGAGATCATATTCAAATTAGAAATGGGCTGCTATTTACATTTTGTCAACTCTGAACAGTCAGCAAGGAAACAACACTTAATCATCCACGCACAACATAAAGCAACAAAATCTCAATCAAAGCCTATTCAAACAGCAAGAGCAATTACAACGGCGGCACAAAATCTCACATCTGAAATAGCAAAATTAATCCAAATTCAAGCAACTAAAAACTCAATAGCCCTCTTCAAGTCAGCAATACCATCAAAACAACCAAAGTGACAAAATTAAAACGGATGAAAGGGATTGGAAAGGTCATACGACTCAAATGTCGTCGCCGTAGTCTATATCGCCGGTGATAGCTGCCGGCAATTCAGATAGGAGGGATGCAGAACACGAAATGCTAATTACGGTTATATTCCTTTCATTTTGTGAGAGGTTGAAATAGAAAATTAATATTTAAGTGAGGGTAAAATGGAAAACTCGCTCCATTTAAATGAGATTCCCTCCCTCATCGTCCCTGCTAATCAAAGAGGAAAATCAATTCCTCAAATCACAGAATATGGATTTCTCAGAAATTTGGTTTCAACGGAACAGAGGCAACTCCCCAGGAAACAGCAATTCTTTCCTTTCCAGCCTTCTCTCCTGCCAACCGAACATAGCCTTGGTTTATCTGGATACGCTGCTGATTCACGATTCTTCTTCTCCTCTTCGGTTCACGTCCATTTGTTGACCGTCTTTCTGTCAATCATCGTCGTGTGATTTTCTGGTGAATAAACTGAGCCTACGATCATGAGACATGAATAGTAGTTGCCTCTTGCCCGTAATTAATCGCCCATATAAATATTTGCCCGTCACTAATTATATTCACTCAAAGTCGCAGGGTTTTCCTTTTTTGCTAGGTTTCTTGATTCTTACAAGTTTCAATGTACGCTATTATAAGCTATAAATTATAATTAATAAATAAAGAGAGTACAATTTTATTTTAACTGTACTAAACTGTCATTCAGAAAAATTTCCGGTACCTCGGTCTGTTGCATTTCGAAAGCACACAAAAGAAAACTTGCCCTGAAAGTTATCAGAAAAATAGGTTGCATTTGGCTGCTCCTGTTGAATTTATTATTGGTTGCGTCGCAATGGTTATACAAATCAGAACAATGCTAGTAATTCAAAAAGGTTAATATGATCAATCTTGGTTGGTTGCGAGATGTCACCATATCTGGACGCTACGATGTCAAACAAACAAGAAAAATCCTTAAATTTCCATGCCACTCTGTTTTTATTTGATTGTAGCTAAGCTAACTCGAAACACCATCTTTTTAAGTTGAAAAAGGTAACCACATGGTACATGATAGAATTCGTAAAGACTTGTACGAGTATTTATATTTTCACCAGATTGATGTACGTGTGGAATGTATGATACTCTGTATTGTGAGCATCCCAGGTAAGTTTCTGAATTGATAATGGCACACATAGGAAGAGTTGCATTCTCAAGTGGCTCAGGACAGAGCTTATATTTCTATTTTGATTTCAAAAAGAGAAAGATACGCTCAATTCTGAGCCACTCAGGGATATAAATCTTCCCAGGTATGCCCTTGTTGGTTCAGGGCCTCACCATGTTCCCCCAGCTGCTCCGAACCTGGAGGAAGAGGCTTCTTTGTGGTAGATTGTTTGCTTAATCTTTGTGAATATCAATCTTAGCCGCTTGAGATAACTGAATATTGGTTTCTCTGTAACAGGTATAAACTTCACAAGCCAACCAATTGGCCATGTGAAGGTTGCCAGTACGATACAAGATAACCATTGCCACCAATTCAACCTCTCTGTGTCAGCAAACTTCTTTAGAAACTCCACCATCACCACTTGAAGAACTACAGTGATCCCGATGATTCCAAGAAACAATTTGTTCTTGTGAATGCCTTTGAATACATTCCTCTTCTCTAACCTCCTTGCATTAAATTCATTGAAAACTTGGCAAAAGACAAAAGTGTTGAAAATCAGTGTATCGTTTACTTCAGGGCTCACGTTGAAGATGGATTCACCTTTAAATTGTAAGATCAGTAGGATTGTTATCTGATATAGAGCCTGAGATAGAAGATTTCTCCACATAATGTTGGTTATGAGGGGTTCAGTGCGACCCACGGGAGGCCTTTGCATTAGCTCATCAGTTGGCCTGTCTGTAGCAAGAGCCAGAGCTCCAAGTGTGTCCATGATGAGGTTCACCCACAACAATTGAACTGCTGTTAAAGGAACTTCACCAGCAGAAACAGCTGCTATGAAGTTGATCACCAGCGCCGCAACATTAACTGTTAGTTGAAACTGAATGAATTTTTGGATGTTGGTGTAAACACATCTTCCCCACCTTAGAACGGTGGCCACTGAAGTAAAGTTATCATCTAATATGACGATGTCCGAGCTTTCCTTGGCAACCTCAGTTCCTTGAATGCCCATGGAAAGCCCTACATCAGCTTCTTTCAATGCTGGAGCATCATTTGTGCCATCTCCGGTGACTGCAACAACATGGCCTTTCTTTTTCAAGCACTGGACCATTAGAAGCTTGTCGAATGGAGATGATCTTGCCATCACTCGGATCTTGTCAACCCTCTGCATTCTCTCCTCATCTGTATAGTTGCGGAACTCTACACCTTCTAACACCTCCCCCTTTTCCACTTGTTGATCCAACTTTAGAATCCCACATTCTGTGGCTATAGCTTTTGCCGTGAAAACATTATCTCCTGTGATCATTTTGATTTCTACTCCTGCTGACTGGCAAGTTTCCACGGCTTTCTTGACCCCAGGTCGACACGGATCTTTGATACCAACTATCCCCAGCAAGGTCAATCCTTCTTCTTTGAGCCTTTGGCGGGCCTTTACATCATTGTTGTATGCTGTTTCTTCTTCTGAAACCTGTTTGTAAGCAAAAGCAATGCATCTAAGGCTACTGGCTGCCATTCCATGTATTATATTTTCCATTTGGCTCCTGCCATCTCCATCCATGGACTTGATGACTCCATTGCTCTCATAATAATGAGAACACATTGCTAAAATTATCTCAGCAGCCCCTTTCCAGTGTATATGAGTTGTGTCATCGGCCTTTCTCCTAATTGAAACTCCACTTCTTTTCTTCTCAGAGTTGAAGGTTTCAACATGGAGAATGGTGTATTTTTGCTTCACTTTATCCATTTCCATACCCATTTCTAGAACTGCCCAAGAAAGAACAGCTTTTTCGGTTGGACTACCCGAAAATTCGGCTACTGATGATCCAGGTTTCAGTTTGCTGACGCTGCCGGTTGTGTTCAAACCGATTCCTTGGTGGAACAAATCACGAAGACTTGAGGCAATTTTACTGTAAGTTTCTTCTACAATGGATTCTTGACCAAGCCAAAACTTGGTCACTTTCATCTGATTTAATGTCAAGGTGCCTGTTTTGTCTGTACAAATAACTGTTGCAGAACCCATTGTCTCACAAGCGGGAAGTTTCCTTACCATTGCCTGATCAGTCATCATTCTCTTCATGGAATAGGCAAGAGTGAGAGTGACAGCCAATGGTAAACCTTCCGGGATTGCCACCACCACAATGGTGACTGCAGCCGCGACGATGCTTACGACAGCATTGAAAACATCATCTACGTCTGTGTTGCTACCGTTGTACTCCTTAATTCCGTTTTCATTTTTTGTATTCCCTGTGAAATAACGAGCTAGTAGAACTACAAGCACTAGCAAAGCTACTGCAAGCCCTACCTTTCCAATAGAAGAGGTTAGTTTGTCAAGCCGAGCCTGTAATGGAGTTCTTTCGTTGGAATCACTTGATATTGAGCTCATCATTTCTCCCCACGCAGTATTCATCCCCACGGACACCACAAGCATTTGAGCATACCCATCTGCCACCTTTGAACCAGAGAACAAGAATGGATTATTCGTTGAATCTACTTCAACATGGTCACTCTCTCCAGTCATGCTTGACTCATCAACTTGCAAAGAATGTCCATCCAAGAACAACCCATCAGCCGGAATTTGGTCTCCAATTTTGAGGAAGACAATATCTCCAACTACAAGGTCGAATATGGATATCAGAAGGCGCCGGGCATCTCTAACGACTTCAACTTTGATGTTGTTACTTATTTTTGATAGCTTGTCAAACTGCCTTGCCTGGCTGAAGTTACTAAAAGCAGAGACAACAATAACCAGAAAGACAGCTACAAAGATACTTCCGCCTTCATACCAACCTTCTCCTGCCCCATGTTCTTTGATGCCAAAACCAAGAGACAGGGCAGCGCATACAAGAAGGATTAGAATGGTGGTGTCTTTGAAAGCTTCCAGCACAAAATGTAAAAGCCCTTGGGTAGGTGGCTTATGATAAGTGTTAGTACCAAAGAGTTGAGACCTCCTACTAATATCTTCATCATTGCCATTGATTCCATTTTCAGGATTTGTCCCAAGAGCGGTGGCCACGCCTTCAACCCCTCCAAGAAGGCGGAGGGTATGCGAGTCTTTGTTCTTCACCATTTCGGTGAGTCTTGTTCCATCCACATCAGGATCAATGGAGTTGGAAACAAGTTTATTTGCCTCGTCATGAGAGCTGCTAGGCTCAGGCTCAACATCAAGCGCAACGTAAGCATGACTTTTCAGGATTTCGGCAGAGTGAAGCCGGCTTTTGGGTAGAACAGAAAGCATAGCACGGAAAGAATAGATTGTCCAGTAGGCAAGGCGCCATCGCTTCTGAGCTTTGGTGAGGGTGCTGGTGGTGATGTTAATGAGCAATGCGCTGCAATCATAATATGGGATTTTAATGTCAGACATGGTTACTTCTCGATGAAGTTGGTTAGAAACTATAAACTTAAACCAGCACGAAGGGAAAAGTTTCTAAGATGGATAGCTTACTGCTGAATATAAAGATGAGGGGGCGACAGTGAAAAGTTCACCGCATGTCATAAAGTCTTTAAATTGTTGAGCAAGCAATTCCAAAAGCTTTTAAAACACACAGAGAAATAAATAAATAAAACGAATGGTACCGTGTGCTACTGGGCCTACTGTAGGTTTTTAATCAATTATTTAATACAGCTGAATCTACACTGATAAGGCTGATCATATTTACTGTCAAAAGATCCTCCACCATTAGATTCAAGATCATGCAACTCGAATATTTTTCTCATGACCGGTTAGATTTATCTTTTGAATATTTGAAAGAAAATCAACATCTACTAATACACATAAGAGTATATTTAGGGTTGTTTTATGTTGTCAAATAAGTAATTATTTGATTATTTAAAACTGATTATTTAAAAATCTTATTATCAAAATAATATATTTTTGTATTAAATTTTATAAGTTATTGAGAGCAGTTTTAGAAATTTAGATTTTTTAAGAATCTAATTTTATAATGTATACTCATCTCAAAATCATATTCCAATTACACTCGAAAAAAAAAGTTATTAATTTATATTTAAATGTTTTAATTGAAAAATAAAATATATTAATTTATTTATAGTTTAAATTTTTAATCGAAAAATAAAATATAGCATCTATTGTTTCGGCAATTTCCTCTGACGACATCATCGGCTTTCAGTGAGTTACTCTTTACTTGAAACCATCCATATGTTTAGATTCGAAATTGTTTGTCCTAGACAAAAAAGATGGGACAATTGGTGAAATGGAATTGGAAGTGATGCACGTGCCTCCAAAATAGAAAAGCCACCAAAATGCCGTCATCATACGAAGGTGAGTGCGGGTGAGCAACCATCATCATCTGATAGATCGGAAAACTATAGCCTAGAATCAAGTGGTTTTGCACCTAAGCTGCTGTGACACAGTAAAAGTTTAATGTTTTAATATTCTTTTGATTCTAAAAAATATTAGACTAAAAGAATTGTCTATATTTACGTTGATTCAAAAAAAATATTGTGAATCTAGGAGAGTTAAAACTCATTGATTCTACAAAATGCCTATAATTAACTAAATTAAAAATTAAAAAGTGTCCTCTAAGACTACAAGAGAAGACTATTTATACTACTAATAATTATCCTAAACATGAAGAAAAAGAAAGGCAAAGTGCTAAACTATAAAGGAAAAGAACAATAAACTTTAGATAATAAGGAAACTAAGTTAAACATGATATTGATTCCTAATTTACATAATTCTCCCTAGGATTAAGAGAATTTGCCCTCGAATTTGAATAGTCGTTAACAACATCATCATCATGATGACCTCTGAAAAGAATAAGATGCTTGACATTGGATACATATGTGGTGCGGATAGGACTAGAAAGCTTTAGTTTGTAAGTATTAAGATTTATCTTTTTTATAATATCTAAAGGTCTAATTTTCCTGACTGAAAGCTTATTGTGCTCTCCAATTAAAAACCTCTCTTTGGTTAAGACAACCCAAACAACTTCTCCCATCGAAATTCTAAAGTTCAACGCCTCTTATCTACCTCAATTTTATAACCTTCAATGATCTTTTTCAGAGACTCTTATGTAGGTGTATAAATTTTTTAAAGTAGCTCAATAAAGTCTTTTATCTTTCAATTTTTGCAAATTAAATCTAGAAATAGAGATAAGTCAATAGGTGCACGTGGATTATATCTATAATTCACCTAAAAGGGACTTAAATCAATAATACGCTTAATAGAACAATTATAAGTAAACTCGACTTAGTATAACTTTTGATCTTATGTTTCTAAGTTATCACCAATTGGACTGCATAGATGGTTACTTAAAGAGCAATTGACAATTTTAGTTTGACCATCTATTTAAGGGTGATAAGCACTTCCGAAACTTAGGTGACTGTTAGTGAACTTCCATAATGTCATCTAAAATGACTAAGACATTGTGTATCTCAATCAGATACTACAGAACTCGATAAATAATGCAATTTATAGACTTCTTTGAAGAATAAGCAAGCAACAACAAGGTGTTTATATTTTTCTTGCATTGAATAAAACAAGCTATTTTTTAGAACCAATCAACAATGACAGATATTAAATCCATACCTCTCTAGGTATGGGGTAATCCCAAAATAAAGTACACACTAATATCAGCCTAAGGTTGTGTTAAAATTGGCAGTGACAACTATAATCCTGCATTAGTTGCAGTACCTTTAGAAACTTGACAAATGCAACAAGTCTCAATATAATGATAGACATTGCATGTCTTAATAAGCCAAAAATAAATATTGGCTATTAGGCCCAAAGTTTTGTCATTTCGAATCAATTTATCAAACATGCATATTGAAAAAGTAATTATTTCATCATCTAAGTAAACTAAACATGTTATGAATTTAACTAAAAAACTGATTATTATCCAATCTAATTTAGGAGTGATTAACCCAAACATACCCTGCAAGTGTAAAGAAAAATGGTTTACCAAAAACCGTAAAGAAAAAAGCACACGAGGTTGGATGTGCCGACGTCGGATTTGTTTTATTCTCCAGGACATGGCAAATGGTCAAGAAGGGGAACTTTCCTGGTACTGTGCTACTTGTCCCAACAATTTGGGAACATTAACACGTGTTCACAAAGCCATTTTCATGACTTTTTTAAGTTCGCCACATGCCCTCTTCGCTTTTTGCCACACACTTGAGCAAATCTCGCCAAAGAATTGATAACATGCCTACCTATTGTAATTAAAATTCTATATATCATTCTCACAATTACTAGTTAGCAAGTGAGGATGAAAGTCCTGGAATTGGAACAACATCCATTTGAAGTCTGAATAGGTTCAGGCTTAATTCAGAGTCGACAGCTGCTTTGTCTTTATGGAATATAATATATATTAATCTTACAAGATGAATTCAGCAAGTTTGACATCCAGAGGTGGGAAATTTCCCGGTTGAATACAACCAATTATGAACAATTCTTATCTATTTGTTCTATTCAACGGCACTTAAAAAAAAAAAAACAAAAAAAAACGGGGATAAAAAAGTAAAAACACTTGCAATCATTATTTTTTAGCAAGTTCGACAATATAATATCGGTTTTCTTAAAATAAGTCGGAGAAATAAGGCAAATAAATTTATGAATATCATTTGTTCCGAGAAATTTCGTTCGATGTGATTTTGTCCATATACATTTGGATTTATCAATGTAGCCTCCGGAATTGCCGCCTGGCCGGACTTGCCTCCACCGATGGGCTCAAATCAGGGGCAAAAAATTATTAATATTTTTGTTTGATATGAGTACGGTACACTTGGAGGAATTCCTGGCCAATTTTTTTGTTTTATATGAGTACGGTACGGATTTTGTCATTTTCTGGCGTGATTCATGCATGCTCTCAGCCAAGTACCAATTCATCTTCGTACGATCCTTTCAAAAAAGAGAGTACTACTCCTTCTTAATATTAAAAAAAAAAAAAAAAAAGGCATTACCCCATTAACTAAAAGTTTACGTCAAATACAACTTTTAGCTTGAATATTCCTTTCATTGAGAAATATTTAGGCTCGTCACCCATCAATTTAAGGTAGCATTTATTTTTTTTTTACTTAAAATTTACATGAATTTAATTTTTTTTAAAAAATATGAATAGATCAGAATATAAATATTTAAATAGTATATTTATTTTTATTTTTCTAATATCTAGATATAATTAGCATCTTATTTATTTCTTATAAATTAAAAATATCTTAAATATGGTTATTTGGTATTTATGTCCTAAAAATTAAAATAAAAAAGGATTCGGTTTTGTAATTTAAAAAATAATTATATTTAATATAGATTTTTTAATATAATATTTATTTCTCATTCAAACATTTACTTATTTAGATAATAATCACAGAAGTTTATTTTTTTTTATATTCAAATATAAATATTTAAAAATCAGACATAAGTTACGAAAATACAAATAAGCAAAATCTAAAAAATCTCGACACTAGAAAAATTTTAGACTTCAAATATTCAACTAAGCCTTAAGTTTATAACTTGTAAAACAATAACGGGATCAATCACATTTAAGTGTAGGTCTCGCCAGCAAAGTTTAAATTTTAAGATAAAATCTAAGCTTGTTAAACGAAAAAGGCAATCATAAAAGATAATCGAATTAAATCCAATTCTCCTCCCCTGCTTCCTTTCCTCGTGTTTCAAGTTTCCACTAAAGAAAAAGTATACAGGTGAGAAAGGGCAAACAACAAAAGCTATTTTCTAGTTACATGAGATGCACGAAATTAAGACACCAAGGTCTTAGTTTGAAGTTTAAACTGCCAATCGTCGACTCAATTGTAACATGCTTAAACTCGCGGCTGCCGGGTGTTTCCCCTAACTACACAATACGCAAGGCCAAATGACCAGTGGGTCCGCTAACATTGCGTTGTGTGTGTCCGTTACAATTTGTAGAAGTTTTTCGTAACGACACATCTTGGATTAACAATAAGTTTGCGGAAAAAAGATAAAAAACAATCACGCAATCATAAAAAACTTGTGACAAGTGTCACATGCACTAAAAGTGTAATGTAGACACGGCTGACACACTCATTTTCAGTTCCACTTTTTTTCTTTTTTTTCTTTTTTCTTTGTGTCTCACTGTATTTGGTCTCGGCAATTTCCTGGAATCTGAGGCAATTAAACATGCAGTTTTTTTTTTCTTTGTGACGGAAAGGGCAATGTTGACTCAGACACAGCTTTGATGTTGATCTAGTGGGGAAAATGTTCATGCTTTGTAAAAAAAAAAAAAAAAATGAAAATTTTCTTTCGGTTGCCGTCAATGCAGCTTCCCAGCAACTTCCTGTTGAGCTGGTTGTGTCTGAGTTTACTTTAGATTTTGATTTTTTTCTTTCTTTTGCTTTTTTAAAGATAGATGACGTCTGCAATCTGAAGTTAATGAGTCTTGGTAAGAATTTAATGAGTTGGTTTGGACCAAGACGACGGCGAGTATGAACTGAACGTGACAACAAACAATGGTGACAGAGCTTTCAACTCTGGCCGGCACTTCTTGCCCACCACGTTTTATTGTTTGATTTTTCTTTGGTGTAGTTTGTCTAATAACGTGTGCTATCGTTGTTGTTTTTGCTGCCGCCGTTGCTTTTCTCCGTGAATGTCAACAATGACGGCTAAAGAAACTTTCGGTGTCCACAGTCTGATCCTAAACGCTCTTTTTTGTGTTGAGCAACGAGTAGCCCTAGTTTTTATTTTGTTAGCGGACAGCTGGTCCAATATGAGTTTTTAAGTCTTCTGCACTAATACATTTTCTAGTTTCTTATCAAAAACAATCTGATTCCAACATTTTGGATCAGGAACCAATATCAATCAGATAGTTTGCTTCACACCACTCAACTTGCGAAACTTGTCTGTAAATTGCTTCATATTAGATGATTTGGAGATAACATTGGTCTTCTAGTAATTGAGCCCAAATTAAGTCATTCAAAAAACCCAAATTGGACTTGGAATCCCAGAATTTTGACCGGAAAATGATTCACCTATGATAATGTTTTGTCAAAATAGATAAATTCATTTGCAAATCAGAAAACACTACTTAAAAGAAAAGAAAGAAAAATTAAAATACACCTGATATGTACTTTCAGATTGATTTCATCATTAGAACAAAAAAAAGACAGACGATGAGGAAAAAATACATTTTTCATCAGGACATGCTTTAGTCAACTAGGCTCCCAAGTTCCAAACAGCCAAGATAAGAATATAATATTTTGGAGGAATTCTGGGCCTGCGATATTCAATTTCTAAGCGCATCAAATATAATCACCACATGATGAAAGCTACTCAATTACATTAAGCGCAGCCTATTAGCTTGAAATTCGAGGTAACAAGCAATGCTGGGCTACTCTTCAAGCCCAAATTCTCTTTCGGGCGAGTCCAATTAACAAGTACTTAGGGCTGAACCGAGGCCAATTCGGCCCCAGTGCAAAAACCCAAAATTTTTCAATTGAACACTCGGAAAAGAGCAATGCTGCTAGCACCCGTCAGTGATCCTCTTAAAAAACCCCTTTTTCTTATTGTACGCCTTAAATAATTTTGATAGAAAGCATTTTTTCCCCAATAAAATCTACCTTAGTTCCCTAAATACCCTTGTTCTGTTCCACAAAGAAACAGAGTTGCGGTTCTCAATCAACCATTCTACCGTCCAGAACTTCAAATAGTAAAGTGTTTGCTTGAATTTATAGAGGAAAAGAAGCGGGCTAAAAGATAAAGAAATAGGTGATTATGCAATGTACTTGTAAAGTAAGTGAATACAAACTCAAGTCAGGTTGAAACGACAGCGTGTTAGTTTGTTATGAGGTCACGTGGGGAGCTTGTGAACATTTTAAGTGAAACGGCATCAAGTCTTGCATTTCTCTCATAACAGTTATAACGGCTTGAGACACGCGGAAATAAGTTGTACAATCTGGATTCATCTTCCTGTGATATAAAGATGGTTTTCCAGCTCAATGATGATGAGATTTGAGAGTATTCTAAGAAGATTCAGTTAGAGGGAATAGCAGCTCTTGTGCTCTGTAATCTTGTTACTGAATACTTGTAATTTCTTCATGAGATCAATCAAGAAATAAACTCTGATGATTCTACTCGTGGATGTAAGTCTTTGAAAGGCTAAACCACGTCACATCTTGCTCTTGCTGGTATTTGGTTTCTGTTTTATATTATTTTTTCTGTTATTATCATCTTTGATTGAGTTTGATCTAAACTCTAGTGTGAGAAATTGAGTTGATTCCAGTTCAATCTTGTATCTGAGTGCAACTTGATTAGATCTTTGCCAAAGATCTTGGGCAGAGTTTTGTGTTGACAGTAAAAGAATTTCAATCTAAACTCTACAATTGGTATCAGAGCAAGGTGTTTGATAAAGGTCCAAGTATAGCTACACAGAAAGTTGATATGGAGAAATTCGATGGAAGGAATGATTTCAATATGTGGAAAGTGAATATTGAAGCTCTCTTGGTTACTCAGGGTTTGGGAGATACACTGGAACCAACAATTAAGAGAGAAGGGAAAGAAACCTCCTCATCTAAAACTCCTGAACAGTTGGCAGAAATTCAAAAGAAGGCCAAAGCAACCATAATTCTAAGTCTTGCAAATTCTGTTATCAGGGAGGTTGCTAGGGAAACATCTGTGACAACCCTGATGGAGAAGCTAGAAAACTTATACATGAGGAAATCCCTTACAGATAGGCTTTACATAAAGAAAAGAATGTTCACACTGAAGATGGTTGAGGGGTCATCGTTAGATAAGTACATTGATGGGTTTAATCAAGTTTGTGATACCCTGGCTACCATTGATGAAGCTTTGATATGATGAAGGGAAGGCTTTGTTACTGATTAGTTCTTTACTAGAATCATACAAGAATTTTGTTGATGCTCTCATGTATGATAGAGAAACCCTTACCTTAGATGAAGTTAAAGCTGCTCTAAACACAAGGATGATACAGGAGAAACAAGGGAATCTTGGAGGTGAATCTGGTGAAGGATTAACAGTAAAAGGAAAGTTTGACAAGCAGAAGAAGCAAGGGAAGCCTAAGACCAAGAACAAGATTTTGAAGTGCTTTTAATGTCATAAAGAAAGATACTTTAAAAAAGATTGTCTTGAAAGGAAATCTAAGCCAAAGGAACAGAAAAATCATAGTGGTGATGCAGCAGTAGTGGAAGATGAAGGCTATAAGTCAGCTGGTGTTCTGATTGCCTCAGAAGTTAACTAAGAAGGTAAGTGGGTTTTGGACTCTGGATGTTCATTTCATATGTGTCCCTTTAAGAGTCATTTCTCTGAATATCAGGCCTATGATGGGGGAAAGTGATGATGGGAAACAATGTAATATGTGAAATTGTTGGAATTGAAAATGTGAAGATAAAAATGCATGATAAATCTGTCATTCAACTAAAGCAAGTAAGACAAGTTCTTGATTTAAAAAGGAATCTGATCTCACTTAGAATGATGGATCAGTTAGGGTGTATTGTCAGAGTCCAAAATGGTGTGTTGTCTGTAATCAAAAGGTCTCAAGTGTTGCTAAAGGGAATAAGGAAGAATGAGCTGTATATTTTAGAGGGTACTACGATAACAAGGGAAGTTTCTGTGTCATTCAACTCTAGTGTTGACAAAACTAGGCTGTGGCACTTGAGGCTTGGTCACATGAGTCTCAAGAGATTAAAAGAACTTTCAAAACAAGGACTGTTAGGAGGTGATCACATTAAAGATTTGGTGTTTTGTGAGGATTGTGTCCTAGGTAAATCCTTAAGGACAAGTTTCAAACTTTCAGTGCACACCTCAAAGGGTACTCTGAACTATATACATTCTGACCTTTGAGGGTCTGCACAAGAAATATCTCTAGGAGGAGCCAGGTATTTTGTGTCATTCATAGATGACTACTTAAGGAAGGTCTGGGTTTATCTCCTTAAACAAAAGGACCAGGTGTTTGAAAAGTTTAAAGAGTGGAAAACATTGGTTGAAAATCAGACAGGCAAGAAGATTAAGAAATTGAGAACTGATAATGGGCTAGAATATTGCAATCAGGTGTTTGATAAATTCTGTGTAAATAAGGGCATAGCAAGGCATAAGACAATGAGGTTGACACCTCAACAAAATAGTCTTGCTGAGAGAATGAACAGAACCCTTATGGATAAAGTGAAGTACATGATGTTTCAAGCAAGATTACCTATAAGCTTGTGGGCTGAGACTCTTAATACAGCATATTACTTAGTGAATTTAAGTCCTTCCTCTGCAATTGGTTTCAAGACCCCTCATGAGATGTGGACTAGACAAGCAGCAAGCCATTCTAGCTTAAAGGTGTTTGGATGTCAGGCACATGCTCATGTAAACCAAGGGAAGTTAGCACCAAGAGCTTTGAAGGATGTTTTTATTGGTTATCCTGATGGAGTGAAAAGGTACAAACTCTTATATACAGACTTGACTCCACCAAGGTGTATCATAAGTAGATATGTTGTTTTCAATGAAGAAGAAGTGGCTGATAAATTTCACAGAAACAAACACCAAAAAATGGATCAACCCTCCAGTCATCAGTTTGAAGTGGAGACATCTGTCCAGGACAACTTAGAAAAAGCATCAACTTCAGATAAGATCAATGTTGAAATAGATGGGCTACAAGTATATCAAGATGAGGAGACAACTTAAATTCAATCTCAAGATTATCAGTTGGTCAGAGACAGACAGAAGAGACAGACTAGAGCTCCTAAGAAGTATGGTTTTGCTGACTTAATTGTGTTTGCACTACATTCAGCTCATGAGATTGATATTGAAGAACCAAAGAACTTTAAAGAAGCTATGAATTGTCAATATGGGAATGAGTGGAAGAAAGCAATGGATGAAGAAATCAACTCTTTACACAGAAACTGCACTTGGGTGTTGGTAAAAAAGCCTAAAGATAGAAGAATTATGGGATGTAAATGGATATACAAAATTAAAGAGGGTCTTACAACCTCTGAACCCAAAAGGTTTAAAACTAGACTTGTTGCTAAAGGGTTTACTCAGAATGAGGGGGTTGGCTTTAAAGAAATTTTTTCAGCAATAGTAAGGCATGCTTCAATCAAGCTTTTGTTAGCATTAACAGCATAGTATGATTTAGAACTGGAACAATTTGATGTGAAGACTGCTTTTTTACATGGAGAATTGTAAGAACATATTTATATGAACCAACCTGAAGGGTATGAAGTCTCTGACAAGAAGGATTATGTCTGTTTACTCAAAAAGTCACTTTATGGACTTAAACAATCACCTGGGTAGTGGTACCTCAAGTTTGATGAGTTTATGATAACTCATGATTTCAAAAGATGCAGTTATGATTGTTGTGTCTATTATAAGTTGTTGAATTCAAGTATGCATATCTATCTACTATTGTATGTAGATGATATGCTCATTGCTTGTAAGAATAGGGTTGAGATTGAGGCTCTTAAAGAACTCCTAAGTACTGTTTTTGACATGAAAGACCTGGGAAATGCAAAGAAGATATTGGGGGTTGAAATCATCAGAAATAGAAATAAAGGCTCAATTTTTTTGTCACAACAGAAATATCTTAAAAGGGTATTGGAAACCTTTGGTATGCTTGACTGTAAACCAGTGTAACAACCATTAGCAGCTCATTTCAAACTAAACAAGCTTTCTTGTCCAAAAACAGAGGAAGAAAAGTGTGAAATGGATAAGATTCCATATGCAAATGCAGTGGGATGCTTAATGTATGCCATGGTGCTCACTAGGCACTACACTTACATGTAGTCAGCCGATACATGGCATCACCTGGCATGGAACACTAGAAAGGGGTAAAATGGATACTGAGGTAAATCAGAGGCACTCTAAGCCTTGGATTGTTGTATGGAAAAAAGGGTGTTGATGGTACTGGTTTATAGGGTTTTGTTGACTCTGATTATGCTGGAGATATGGACAAAAGAAGGTCTCTTCCTGGACACATGTTTTTTCTTCATGGTTCCTTGGTAAGCTGGAAAGCTAGTCTGCAAAGTGTAGTTGCTCTTTCAACTACAGAAGCAGAATATACTGCAGCAACAGAATCAGTCAAGGAAGCTATATGGCTTAAAGAGCTATTAGCAGAAATTGGCATTAAGCAAAAATGTGTGGCGATTTTTTGTGATAGTTCCAGTGCCCTGCACTTCTGTAAAAATCCAGCACATCATGAAAAAACCAAGGATATAGATATAAAGCTCCATTTCATAAGAAATGAGGTTTCAAAGGGGATGATTAAGATGATGAAAATCCATACTGATGAAAATCCCTCCGACATGCTCACTAAGGTGGTTACACCAACTAAGTTCAAGAAGTGCTTGAGCTTAGCTGGGATTTGCAGTTTTTGATTTGCATAAGGGTGGTGGAAGGATCAGAGTTGAAGTTTGATTCAAGGTGGAGAATTGTAAAGTCAGTGAATACAAACTCAAGTCAGGTTGAAATGGCAGCGTGTTGGTTTGTTATGAAGTCACGTGGGGAGCTTGTGAACGTTTTAAGTGAAACAGCATCAAGTCTTGCTTTTCTCCCATAACGGTTATAACAGCCTGAGACACGTGGAAATAAGCTGTACAATCTGGATTCATCTTCCTGTGATATAAAGCTGGTTTTCCAACTCAGTGATGATGAGATTCAAAAGTATTCTAGGAAGATTCAGTTAGAGGGAATAGCAGCTCTTGTGCTATGTAATCTTGTTACTGAATACTTGTAATTTCTTCATGAGATCAATCAAGAAATAAACTATGATGATTCTACTCGTGGATGTAAGTCTTTGAAAGGCTGAACCACGTAACATCTTATTCTTGTTGGTATTTGGTTTCTGTTTTACACTATTTTTTCTGTTATTATCATCTTTGATTGAGTTTGATCTAAACTCTAGTGTGAGAAGTTGAGTTGATTCCAGTTCAATCTTGTATCTGAGTGCAACTTGATTAGATCTTTGCCAAAGATCTTGCACATAATTTTGTGTTGACAGTAAAAGAATTTCAATCAAAACTCTACAGTACTAGTGGTCGTTAAAACAAAAACTCCAGTAAAATTGGGAGTTCAAACAAAAAAAGAATTTTGAAACAGAATAGCAAACGAAATTTGCATAACCATGAACGGTGATGTATTCTCTTCTAAGATTATTCTTTTGTTCAATGTTTAAAAAGGAGACTGGAAGTATACGGATATATATTACCATACTTACAATTAATTCATTCAGGTATACAATAAATTATAAACAAAAATTGGAAATTCAATTGCTGATAATCAACCTGTTGTTGCATTATTTTTTCCTCCATTGTGTGCACGTGCCAAGATTTGGTAATTTTTAAAAAAATAAAGAAAAGAAAAACTGCATAACTTTGGGTGTAAAGAGTTTGCAACTGAAGCACTTTTATGTAGCTTTGTTGTGTAAAAAAAAAAACAAAAAAAAAACGTACACACAAGAGAGGGGATTTTAAGACGATTTTTAAAGGGTGCCAATAACTCCGAAAAAAAATTAGGAAAGGAAAAATCTGCTAGAGTAGGTCCCTTTGACACACTTTTAAATTCCTCATAAAACCCTTTACCAAAAAAAAAACTCATGAAGCCTGCTTTAATTGAAATTATCTAAATAACCAAAGAAAAATTAATTTATATTTTATTCTGAATGAAAATTCAATTAAATAATAAGTTATTCTTTTAACAAACTTTTTCACTCTCCTCATTTCATAATATATATTTATATTTTAAATTTTCATTGAAAAATCACTTAAACTTTTATAAATTTGTAAGAATTTATTACTATGTAGGTAAAAATTATGTAATACAAGGATAATTTAAGATTTGAGGATTTGCATGTATTTTAAATATTAAAAGAATTAAAAAATACTCTTTAAAGAATGAAGTTTTATGGCAAGATGATTGATTTTTAATTTAAGATTTTGTATTTTATAAATTAAATAGGGTATTTTTAGAAAATAAAATTTAAAAGGGATGTTATAAGCATTTTGGAGGGGTGTTAAAAGGTCCCCTCTTATTGGAACTATTGTCCAAGGCCTTCCCAACTTGTATTAGGTTCAAAAACACCAACCGGCTCTTCACAGCCGAGTAGAGTCCATCCATTGGATTATTTGACTACCTAAAATTGTTATGCCAACTCCAAATCATGGCAACAGGCTATCAATCCTATTATATACAAACAATGTTCTGGAATGCTAGCTCGAGGAACATTATCACAAATGCAGCTGTAATTCACATGATGGTTATGTTTGAAATAAAAGGATCTTACATGAGTACACTAACTAATTAAAATGAAGCAATAATTGCACATTAGTTAGTGATTCCTAGATCAAGTGGCAGAAATTTCTTGAAGAGAGAAATGAAAAGAAACCAATGCAGGACATTCATGGGCCATAGCATGGTTATGATGCTGAATGTAGAGCCAGCAGAGATGATTATGCTAGTGCTGTCAGATTGTACACCCATCCAACCTTTCAGAAAATCAGTGCTAATGGCTGTTGTGACCAAAAAACACAAGTCACTTTGCAAAGGTGCTTGTAATGGAAATAACAAGCAAATTTACACAGGGGGAAGATAGAAGAAGCAGTTATGCTTGTGGTGATTGACTGATTGTTGTGGTGCTGGTATAATGACCTGATAATTACCCAAAATGCATTTTGATGAATAAAGAAATATACTGATTACCATGAGCTGTAATGTCCATAAAAGCAACAACATAAATGCCAATAACGCGAAAAAGAATACCAAATGCAGTCTGAAGTATCAGCGTCACTCTCACTTATGATGATGGTATCAACTATCGTAAAAATCAGATTCCTACAATACAAGGTGTGCTCCTGGGTAGCTTAGTATTCTCTAATAGTTTAAAATAAAATAATAATAATAATAATAATAATAATAAAATAAAGTAGAAAAAGCTAATTGTTTGTAAACAAAACAAAGGAAGAACTGCCAAGAAAAACTAGACAATGATAGAACAACTATGAAAGGGCATACATTATAACAGCACAGAAACACCGGCATAAAACTAATGTGCAGACTTAGATGCCCGCGACGCAACTTCCATGCTAACATTACCCAGAATTTAAAAATCATTGTGTTCCGTGTAGAGAACAGACAGTCATGAGGAGATTCTGCCGATAGACAGTAACTCAGCCTGCGTTACTCAGGATTTAACAATTGGGCATAACGATAATCTATAATTCCCTAATTCAATAAGCTCTATCATCGCTAATCTAACAATATTAACGAACATGCTTGCATATAATGAAAAACTACGTTAAACAGATAGATAATCATACCTTTGTGGATCATTAACCCAAGAAGCGTTTGTAATTGCTGTCAGAGCCAAGCAAGTCAGCGGCCCTATAATTCGTCCTAACCCTAAATTCACGCTCACCCAGCCAGTCCAAGCCAATCAGATCCCTCCACAAACTCCTCTCAGTCACAGGCAACGACGCCCAGCAAACCAACTTCTCGACCTCCTTGGGTCCCACTCTCCCCGCAATTCTCGCATCCTGAAACGGCCTCATCAGTCTATCTTTCGCAAAGCCCGCGCACTTGTCCTTGGCGACAACCAAACACGCTTCCATTTCACGCACTTCGCAGTCCTCTCGCTCCTTGAAGTCGGCGGGTCTTAGTCCAATTAGGTTTCGCCACCAAGGAGGCTTGCACTTTTTGGACGCGTTGACGGAGCAACCGATCCTAGCGCCGTGTTCGCACTGCGAGAGTATCTTGGACTCGCACACTTCGTACGCTGAAGCCCACGACTGGGGGCTTCTGAAGGCGAGGAGATATGAGCCGCTCGATGGTTCGTCGTGGGGGATGGGCCCCCGCAGTAATGGGATTGGTTTATCGAATTTGATAGTCGTTGATGCGGCGGAATATTCCTCCATATTCGAATTTGTCGCCGTACTGTCCATTTTCCATTAAGCACTAGCAGCAACTTGTCATCGTCAGGCATCAGCCAAGCAGACGATTCGGTTGACGGTAGTTGTTTTAGTGGGTCTTGCTATGTTTGATCCTAATTTATTAGCCAATATTAAAAAGTTATAATATTTAAAATAGTTAAGTTATCATAAATAACAATTATAAAACTTTCCTTTCTTAAAAAATAATGAGATAAAAATAATATAATACTAAATTAAAGATTATAAAATACGCTCCAAATAAGATTTAAATAAAAAATTATTATTTTATTTAAAAAATCTATATCGAAGGATTTTAAAAAAAATTTTATTGATATGTCTTTTTAAATAAGTAGTAAAATCTTATTTATATAATTTTTTGGTGATATTCTAACATAGTTTAACACGTAGTTTTATACTTTTGTTTTAAAGCTAAAGTGACTCAGTTTTATTAGGATTAGGATCCTCTTTTTCTTTCCTAATTTGTAATAGTCGGTTAAATTTAATTAAAAAAATGACTTAATTGCATAAAATGAAACAAGTAATGTTGATTGTTAATATTAAAATTTAAAATTCAATTATAATCAATACTTTTATTAGGAGAGACTGAGAGGAAAAAAAAAACTAAAGAAGGATCCTTGTCTATTTTATTATGAGTCAAGAAATTTTATATTTAAAAATATATTTTGAGTTTTTTTTATTTGTTCACTTATTTGATAAATTTTAAATTTTACTTTTACGCACTCTTATAAGTATTAAAATAACCCACAATTAAACTAATTGTGTATATATATATTTTTCTCTATGCACTCATAGATACTCAACAACTACATTAAAGATTTAAAAATAATAAACATCAACAAACAAGTTTCGTATTCAATTAAGAAGGATTGGCGGGATGAGTGGGTCAGAATCAGTTTACCCGTGAAGATTTGTGAATGAAGAAATAAAATAATGGTATCGATAAATCTTTTCAAATAGTGTAAAAAAAAATAAATTAAAATAATGGTTAGCGTCTCTATGAATAAAAACTTTTTATATTATTTGAATGATAAATTAGATTTGATATTTACTTTGAAACTCACATGTGATGCGTAAACATTTAGTGGTTTGCGGCTAAAAGTATTTTAATTTGTTTTTCTAAATTGTCTTTCATTGTAAGTTTATTTTAATATGCATTGAAGATTTCTATTTTAATAAAATTTTACGAAAATATCCATATGATTGTTCAGTGTCTATTTTAGAGTGCTAATAGACTCATCTTTTTATTATTGTTTTATTTTTATTTGTCCATGATTAGAACTCAAGTAGTCATTTAAAGAAACTGATGTACAATCAAATGGTCAAATCTTGAGACAATTTACAAGACTTTTTGAGAAAGTAAAAATTGATTTGTTTATATATAGTAAAACTTGAATAAATGAACATTCGATAAATTAATAATCTTGATTCTTTCAATCTCGACTTGCGGTAATGTGCTGAACTAATAATTTTACTAAATGTATAAGATAATAAATTTTTTTAAAACATAAAATTCATAATATTAAGAATTTTTTTTCTTGACTACTTCAATTTTCTAAATTCAACAATTTTCCAAAATATATATCTAATATTTGAGACTAAAAATGAAACTAATGATGCATTTATAGAGTTTATATTCTACATACTTTAAGAATATGAAATACTTTATCATTTAGGGTGTTAAATTTGAAAAATATGTATATCAATTTTATGTATAAATACAATGTACCTACATAAATATTTGGGCTCATATGTAGATGCTCTAAATTTCTTCTTCCTCTTCCTTTTCTTCTTCTTCTTCTTCTTATTATTTTGTATATACATAATACATGGTTCTTGGTCAAATGAATGATATACGTACTAAGATGACACAATGTAATATTAAACATAAAAACTCTTCTTAAATCTGATGATAAATTAATAAATTATTTATTGATTAATAAACACATATCCTTAGATAATATTTTTTTCTTAGTCCCAACTATTTATAATTGTATGATTTTTTTTTCTTAAATAAAAGGTAGAAAGATGATCAAAGCCTAATTCAATTTTTATAGTTTTTTAGCTCTAATAAATAGTTTAATCATCTCAACATATTAAAATTCTATATATGTATAAGTAAATGCTATCAGTATTTTATTGAATAAACTTCACATTAACGTAGACGTATCACATAACACATAATAGGATTTTTTAAAAGATCTGCATGATGTACATATATGGTTATATATTATTGTAATCTGGAGATGTCGATTTTTGCATGGTTTGGGGTGCGAGTAGCCATTTAATAATTGTATGTGCAATGCATATATTATAATTACTTTTCACCATAGCAAGGATGCCATTACAAATTTAACAAAATTATACAAGAAATCTGCATATGAAATATTACGACCAAGCCAATAATCAGAATGCCACCATCATTCTCGCAAATTCCTTGAAGCTGACGAGACCATCGCCATCTAAATCAGCTTCTCTGATCATTTGCTCAGTTTCTTCATCGCTCAGTCTTTCACCCAAATTCATCATTACATTCCTTAGCTGCATGCACACAAAATTATTAATGTACAGGGAGAAACTGATCAAAGAAAAGTCAACGCCCCAACTGTAACTCATTTAAAGTCCAACAGGTAGAATTGGAATTATCAAGCTTGTACCCAAAGTGAGAAGGGGCAAATAAACAAGAACCGCATCTATCTAAAAGGCCTCATCATCAGTAGAATGGGTCAAGCCCAAACAAGAAATGAGGCTAACACATAAGCATTTTCAGCATCACTCACCTTCAGCAATGCTCAAGCTGAAATGGGAATCATTGGTAGTTGAGGATATGACGGTGTCAATTCCAATAGTCAGGATTTAAATTTTCATTTATAATTTGAGTGAAAGCAATCTGTTATCTTTTGAAACGTGAGCGGAGTACACGTTTATTGAATATTAAAAATAATTAAAAATTTGATATGTATTATATAATTTTATAGAGAGTTTGAACCCCCGTTATAGAGGTTTAAATTTTCTTCTTTAATTTAAGTGAAGACAGTTTACTTTTTTTAAAAATATAAGTAATATTAAAAAATATTAAAAATCTTGGTTATGCTATATAAGATTTGTAAATTATAGTCTCAATAATTATCTTATTTATAAATATAAATTGTAATATCATAAAATACAAATTGTAATATGAGCAACAGTCTCATTTAATTCAAAAAAAATTACTAGATTCTGGTAGAGTCGCACCAAACATAAAAGAAGCATCCCCTAGGCAAAGTGGGAAAGATTAAGCCAAGCTAAGTAGAGAGGAGGGCTGTGATTCTGAGACTTCGCAAGTTTTAATCAACCGCTAGTAGCTAAACAAGGGTAAAGAATACTAGAGCAGCCGGATTCATTGGTGGCCGGGTGATGCAGGCAAGATATTTCGAGAACTGTCAGTTTCTAAACGCAGAGTTGGGATCGAAGCCATCGTTTGTTTGGCGTAGCATATTATGGGGGAGACAAGTAATCAATAAGGGGATTAGATGGAGGACCGAGAATGGTGAACAAATTCAAATTTATAAAGGAAACTGGATGCCAAGGCCAACATCCTTTAAACCAATTTCTCCTCCATCTTTGCCAATCGATGCTACTGTTTCAGAGCTGATTGATGTTAATAATCAATGGAATAAAAGGTTGATTTCCCACTTTTTTATGACGGAAGATGCAGATATGATCACAACTATCCCCTTCCCTAGCAAACCAATGAGCGACCAGATACTTTGGCGTTATGATAAAAAAGGAAACTATATTGTCAAAAGTGGATATCAAGTTGCATTGAAGATTAAGTGTCTAGAAGCCCCAAGTTGCTCAAACCAGAAAGCTAATCAATGGTTTATTATTTGGACTATGACTTTGCCAGAACAAATCAAAATTTTTATATGGAGAGCAGCAAGAAACCTCCTCCCAACAGCAGAGAACCTATGGAAGAGGAAAGTATTAGGACAGCCTAGTTGTCAGATTTGTGAGAGTCATATGGAAACTATCTTTCAATGCTTTAGTGAATTGCGAGTCAGCTCCGTAAAAATTGGAAAAACACTCAGTTTGCAGCAGAGGTTAGAAGCATTGTAGACCAAGACATTCTCAGCATATTGCATGATTTGGTAAGAAAAATAGGCAGGGCTGATGCTGAGTTGATGGTGGCTCTGTTCTAGGTGATTTGGAGTGCACGAAATCATCGTTTGTTTAAGGGGAAGAAAGAAGACCCGTGTATTTTAGCTACCAAAGCTGAAGCAGTGGTAGAATCTTTTATACGTATCCAAGCACCAACACTAACTGTCAAGCCTGTTGAGAACGAGAGGATTCAAAGAAGTTGGAGCCCTCTTCCACTAGATTGGTTTAAAGTAAATGTGGATGCCGCCATTAATCAGGAAGAACATTTTGCAGGGTTGGGAGTTGTTATAAGGGGCAACAACAAAAGCATTGCTGCAGTTGCAGTGAAGGTTACTAAGCTTTATAGTGATGTAGCTTATGTAGAAGCTGAAGCTGTGAGCTGGGGAATGAACATAGTAGCTTGTGTAGGATTGTCTGCTGTCATCATTGAATTAGATTCTCAAGATGCAGTTGATTTTGTTAACAACAGGAAGAGTACTAGAACCGAGATCTTTTGGATTATTTCAGAAGTGCAAAGTAGTTTGAAGGATTTTAATGCTATTAAAGTCCAACATACACCAAGATCTTGTAATGCTATTGCTCATTCTTTAGCTAGATTAGTTTTAGAAAAGTATATGTTGTTTGGGTAGGCTCATACCCTTCAGGAGTCATGTATTTGTTCAAGTCTTTAAAATGAATGAAGTTTTTTTCTCCTCTCAAAAAAATGACACTACTCTTCCAAGTCAAAGATTACACATCACAAATAAATTAATACTACTAGCTAGATTGGTTTCATATTAGTGGAAAAAATCATACATGTACTGTGCAGTGGTAGATACACATACATATTTACCTCAGCTGCTGATATGAACCCATCTTGATCTCTGTCAAATACTTTAAAGGCTTCTTTTAGCTCTTCAGAAACATTTTCCTGATAAAATAAATAATAATTCATTTTCATTAATCTGCACCAACATATGCATCAATTTAATTTGATATTCATATATAGAGATACGTATGTTGTGACCTTCATCTTTCTTCCCATGGTATTCAGAAACTCTAGAAAATCGATGGACCCATTTCCATCAAAATCAACTTCACTAATCATCTCTTGAACTTCATCTTTCCAAGGATGTCCATCCAGTGCTGATTGGATCACTGTTGCAAGTTCTTTCAAGGTAATTAAACCTACATATGTTATATAGTGTAACATAAATACACACGACACCATTAATAGCGAATTAATAAAATGAAGCCAAGCCACTATAGAAAAACCAAAATGATTAACCACAGAACGTGTGCACACAGTCAAGACCTAATGCATTAACACACCATCGGAGTCTTTGTCAATCATGCAAAAGGCTTCCTGGAACTCAGCAATTTGATCTTGTTCTGTTAATGCATCAGCCATGTTGGTTCTGCTTAACAAAGTAATGATAAAAAAACTAATGCTATTTCTTTTGCTGAAAGATCGAGGAAAGAAAGTGATGTTAGCTGGGGAATCTAGGTATGAAGATGGTTTGGTTTGGCGCAGGCTAATTAATGGTGAGCAAGAATTAGTCTTAATTAATATATAAGAATCGATGTTGGGGTGGGGGGGGTCTTGAAGAAACAGTCAGAGAGACACGCTTGACAAGAAATTAATAAATTCCATTCAAAAAGTCTGGAATTTTCTTGAGGAAATAGTCTCACATCAACGCTAGGATTAAGAAATTTTCATATTGCTCCAATCTGGGGAGCTCTCATTTCAATACTCAACTAAGGCACGGTCATGACTTTATACACTGAAATCGGTTTTGGTTTGTTTGTTAATTTCTAATTTCTAAGCTCAAAATGTTCACATAACTGATCTGATTTCAAAGAAGAATCAGAATGGATCAAAAAAAGCAATTAAGGTGATAGCTAGCTTGTTCGATAACATATAATTAAGGTAGCGTACCGCATCCAAGTAAAATTTCATTTGTTTTTTCAGTACAATAGTGAGATCAAAGTATACACATATATATTTTGAAAGGTTTGAATTCGACATATCAATTTAATTTTTTGATCTTTGTAGAAACTTTGTTATCGTACTAATTGGAAAAATTGAATTTGGTGATTATATATGTATATTGATAGAAGATTGACAAAATAATCTCACTTGTTAAGAAATTTCTTAATTGGTTATAGAGATCAATAATATTATAATGGAGATGCACAAATGATACACTTATCATACGTTATAACTTTCTTTTTATATCATTAATTTAAAAATCTTATACTGCCTATTAATAAATGACAAATTATGCACTACAAAAACTATGTACCCAACAACACACGGCATGTATAGCAACGCTCAAGTTTATTACTTCACGAATGTACGAATGCAAGTACTCAAGTTGCACTAAAACATTTCGATCGAATCTATTTGACCTCGAGCCATGGAAATGGAACACGTGACTAGCTGGTGCTGGTCAAATACGGTACCCACCGGCTGCCCTCGTCGTAAACCGAATTCAAATCCAGACAACACTCAAATCGACCACTTTCTAATGCTTTAAAGAATCAAATAACTAAGATTGGCCGTCGTCAATTTTGAAGAATTTTTCTTACAAAAATCGTATGGCTTCACTCGTCACCAATATTTTCGAATAAAATATTTCATTCTTCTATAAATTATAAAACGAAAATGTCGAAATTCCTTGTCGAGAATAATTACTCTCATTTTGCCATACCGATACGGAATATGTTAATGCGCATTGCTAAAAATTATGCTTCCGTTATCATAATTTTTCCCAGTTGAATGGTCTCTAAAATTACGCCATTAAAGAATCACTTCCCAAGAGGAAAATACCCCACTTTTATCTTTTAATAATATACGCGTTAGCTTTCTTTTATATGCGCTAAAAAGAATGGGGACCACCGCAGAAGGGTAATTGTGGCAATTCGAGAAAATGAAAACCAAGGAGTGAGGACGACGCAACTCTATACCCTGGAGAGATACGAACGACACGTGGATAAAAGCAAGCCAGCAATCTTGGAGGTCTACCTTAAAATAGTGATCGCGCAGTCTAGTGGATTCCTCCTCAGCTCACAGGCAAGCAGCAAATAGGGTAAAGCCTCACTCAAAAAGCAAGCAAAGGACTTCAACAATACACGAGTGGTCATCGGCGCCGTTTTAATTCTGGAGTTATATTCTGAGCTAACTCGGTCGGATTTTGGCAAAGTCGCAGGTAAACTCGGCACTCTTCTTCGTTTACGTTGTACTTATGCAGCTCGGTCGTTTTCAACTTCTACGGAATTTAAACTTTCAAGTTCTACAATTCATTTCTGTTCTTTAGAAACTGTAATTTCCTATGGAATTTGTGAAAAATTCGAACGAATTTGTAATGATTGAAGCTTCTTGTATAGAAATAGAGCTTGAATGAGAATTAGGGTTTAGGGTTTTGTGGAGTCTGTTACAAGTAGACAGTTGAAAATGCTGTCAAAATGGTTAAAGGTTATAGGTACGTGTTTCTACGCTGAAATAGACAAATTACTATTGCATGTTTGAAGCATCGGTCTTTACTCAAACATACTTTCTTTAGATGCCTCAAGCTTTGTTTACGCCTTAAGGTTCCGCACCTCCTTTTTGCATTGGTGTTAGGTGATCCGAATGTGCTAGTAGGAGAAGAAAATTCTTGATATAACTGGTCTGCCGCAAGTTGAATGAAACTACTTGCTAGTTAGGTCCAATTTTGCATGATTCAATCTACGCTGATAAATTTCTGCACTTTTGCTAGGTACAATGAATGTGCATACTCCATAACAGATCAACCTTATGCATAAAGCTAAACCAGATTTCATATATATAATGCTTTGACAGGATATTTGCAGACTTTGACTTTTCATTTCAGCATTTTGGAGTGAAGAGTTATGAGTAAAAAAAAGAACCCTCTTGTTTTCTTAGATGTATCAATTGATGGAGATCCTGTGGAAAAAATTGTTATTGAGGTAACTCATTGTTCAAAATGTTATTTACTTTATTTTTCTGCCTTTTGTTGGAAGGAAATAGTAGGTTTCAGTCTGCTACTAGGATGTATATTAATAATTCTGTTTTCTTTTTTGGATGATTAGCTTTTTGCTGATGTTGTTCCCGAGACTACAGAGAATTTTAGGGCACTCTGTACTGGTAATTTATTTTTATTTTATTTTTTTATAATGAGACACTGTACAGTAAATGTCGATTTTATATGAAATAATTAGTTCTACTATATATTTCATGATGTCACGCAATTCAGTAATGTCCATCTGCTGTCTAATTCCCATGTGGTGTTCTGTCTTTTGTTTTAGTTAGTATTGTGCGGTTGAAGGGTTGCAACAAGCATGCATATGTTCACCATCTTTGTTCTCAATTTGGTTGGTTGTTAGGTTGTTTTGTAGTAAATGAAGTATACGCACAGTTGCTGCTGGTCTTCACTTATATCATGAAGCTTTACTTGAAATGAGAGCATAGGCTGCACTTTTTATGCATTTCACTATCATCTCGGCTAAGACTCACACAACTGTAGAAAATCCCTGATTCCAAAACCCGCCACACCCCCCCACAACCAACTAAAAAATGATCTCTAAAATTGATTACCTCAATGCTAAAGATGTCTTCAGATCAAGGTATTCATGCTTGTATGTTCATGTACATGGAATCTGTTTGTGAAACTTGCTTTTCTTTTTCACCTATTGATGACTTGTTTCGTTTCTCAAAGCTTGTATCCTAATAATTAGCAAATTACATCTTCAATGATGTGGATACTTAGTAAAATGATGATTTGTAAAGTGAACTAGAATGGAAAACAGAAATATTTGCTATCTTTTGATGTCCTTATATTGTTTTGGTGTGAAGATGTCAAGTTTCTCATGGATTTGTCATTTCCTTTCCTGCTGGTGAAAAAATCTTTTTTCATATTTGTGATATTGTTTTCTGTTGCATTGATGTGGGAACTTTGATTGGATTAGTATAATACAATTGAATTAACTTACTTCTGCTAGTAGTTGGTGTGTTAAAGCACTGTTGATTGGTTGTACAAGATTGTGGCAAACATTGATGGGTTGGTGCTTTGATCTGTCATAGGAGAGAAGGGCATTGGAAAGTCAACTGGAAAACCTCTTCACTACAAGGGAACTATGTTTCATCGAATAATTAAGGGATTTATGATGCAGGTATGTTATTATCAAGGGGTGTTTGTAATAATGCTCATCCCTCCACAGTTTTGGCTTGAGCTATCTGTTACAGTTTTCTGTTAGTTAGTGATTTCAATCATGCTCTTTACGTCTAAAATATGGGTGATATAACTCTGGAGTGGAAGAACATTGTTGAAAGGAGTAAGGGATGAGTCTTTTGTTTTTTGTTTTTCTTTTACACTACATTTGTTTAACCATGTGCTAATTATCCAACCTTCTTTTCCCCTTCAGGGTGGTGACTTTTCCAAGGGAAATGGTATGCACTATTATTCTGGCATTTTAAGGATAAACTTGCGCTCTTGAATGCAGATTCTCTATTTCACTTCTATATTTATGCCCAGACTTGTAAGGAACAACCTTTAATTGGTTTGCAGGCACTGGTGGAGAAAGTATATATGGAGGGAAATTTGCTGGTAGGTTTTCTGTATGTAAAGATAAATGTGCACACATGTTGGATATTTTTGATTAATCAGAAGGTCTACTTTTTCTTTGCAGATGAGAACTTTAAACTGGATCATGACGGACCTGGCATTCTGTCTATGGCAAATAGTGGTCCAGACACAAATGGGTCTCAGTTCTTTATAACCTTCAGGCGGCAACACCATCTTGATGGGTAAAATCCTTCTTATGTTTTCTTACATATTACATTCTTCCGCATGATACCTCAAGCTTTTAACCGTTTTTCTTCGACTATCTTGTAAAACGTATAATTGTATTAGGATGAGATTTTGTCTATTGTTGGTTATCAGATTCTCATTTATTGATTGTTTGGCAGGAAACATGTTGTTTTTGGAAAGGTTGTAAAGGGATTGGACATTGTTAAGAAAATTGAGCAGGTGGGAACAGGTGACGGTAAACCTGCCCAACCTGTTAAAATTATAGATTGTGGTGAATTTTCTGAACATAAAATTCAGGATGGCAAAGAGAAAGGTAATCTGCATGAGTTGCAGTAGTGATGTTCAGATTTCCCTATCGAACTGATCATAATTGTATATAACATTCTTTCTCATCTCAGTATATAAAATTCATAATATGGTTTTTCTTCAGTCAAAAAGAAAAAAGCAAGCCATGTTTCTTCTTCAGAGGATAGTTCTGATGGCGAAACAGTAAGAAGGCACAAAAAGTCTTCAAAGAAAAGAGGAAAGAAAAGAAAGAGGAGATACCCTTCATCTGATTCATCCAGCTCTGACTCTGATTCTGACTCTTATTCTTCGGAATCTGATTCATATTCGGATTCTGAATCCTCACCATCTGAATCAAGTTCCTCTGGTGATAGAAGGGGGAGGAAAAGGAAACCAGTTAAAAGAGGTAAGCGAGAGCGTGGAAGGAAAAAGAAGGATGGGCATAGGGAGAAGAGGAGAAGTCAGCGTGATAAACGGTCGAGATGCAGATCTAAAATGTCTGGTTTATATTTGGGTCAAGTTCAAATAATATTTTCTGCCCCTATTTTTTTTCCCCTTTGTTCATTTGGCTTATATTTGTTGATATTGCCTTTGTTTATAGGAGTTCGAGGAGTTCAAGTGATTCTGAAAGTTCGAGTAGTAGTGGCAGCTCTGCTGATGAAAGAACTGGTAAGTCAAGAAGTCAAAATCTGGGCACGTCATTCTATGTATTCTTACCGTTGCAGTCTGTTTTTTCCCATATAATTATGTAGAGTACTGAGTGTTTGAGTAATGACTGTGCAAGTGATAATTGAATATAACAATTAGATTGAAGCTAACTCGGCTCTGACTTTCACCTTACAGATGTGGGAAAGAAATCCCTGACCCCTCCCTCAGGAAAACGAACTGTTATAGAACAGCAAAGCAATCGTGATTTGAAGAAAACTGATGACAATTCATCTCGTGAAGAAGGTGAATTATTGCTGAAGAATGGTAAGCTTCAAAACAACGGGCATGGCACTGAAGCAAAATCTGACAGAACTGCCAATCAACGTCCCTATTCTGACGACTCAAGCAAATCCAGGTTTTTCTCTTTGATTCCTTCTTTTCTTTCTGAATGTCCTGACGTTGTATTGTTATTTGTTTTTCATATGCAAGCCTGAGTACTCTCATCTAACCGTGTTGATGAAGTTTTTATGGCTACATTACTGGCAGGAGCTTGACCCCTAGCCCCAAAAGAAGGTCAAGCAACAGATCAAGGAGCAGCGCTAGCGTGAGTCCTAAAAGGATCTTGGGGAATGATGGTAGAAGTCCTCCTAAGAAGCTGGGTGACCAGAGTCCTGCCCACAGAGTTTCTGAACCTTCTGCTTCAAACCGTAGTCGGGGTTTGTCTCGAAGCCCGTCACCAGATGGCGCTCCCAAACGAGTTAGAAAAGGACGTGGCTTCACTGAACGATACTCTTTTGCACGTCGTTACCGTACCCCTGAGCGTTCACCTCCTAGATACTACCGATATGGTGGAAGAAATGTTCATGAAAGGACCCGAAATAGGTAATGACAGTTTTATGTAACTGAATTAAGCCATGGTTATACTTTTGTATAGCTCTAAAAGCTTATCTTTTTTGCTTGCTTAGTGGACAACTGGTCCACTCTCTATTTTGATTTTTATCCATTATTACACTTTTGAGTTTCATTTATTAAAAAATAAAAAAAGCCAATGTTGTCTCCTAATTTATCCTTTTTTTTAGAGGACTGGTTTTTGTCGTATAACTTAATTTTATGTTATTTTTTATACAGGCATTTGAGTCAGAGAGGTTATTCTGACCGCTCTCCACACAGACGTTACAGAAGTCCACCAAGAGGCCGGAGTCCCCCCAGGTTCTCTCTCCCTTTTCTTGCTGTGTTTGTGTCTGTGATTTATAGGATGTGAAAGTTAGAATTTGTGCATGCAGATTGCACCTTGTCATTAAATTTATTTTTTAGAGTTCTTAAGTTTTAGGCTGCACTAGGATATAATCATTTCTTTTCTTCAAAGACTTTAAGTTGTGTGATTTAGACTTTTAAGCAAATGCACTGCCATTACTGAAGCAACTAATGTATGCCTCATTTTTTAATAGATACCAACGAAGAAGCCGCCGAAGTAGGAGCATTTCTGGCAGTCCAGATGGTTATCGTGGTCGTTACAGGGATGATAGCCGGAGCCGAAGTCCTAGTCCGAGAGATAAGCATCCTACCATTAGTGAGGGGTTAAAATGTCGCCTTGGTCCTAAAATTGATGAAGAGGACTCACCTGCCAAACAAAGATACAGGTCAAGGTCCAGGTCCAGATCCAGGAGCTTTGATTCTTCTCATTGTAAATCTCCTGAGGCTCCAAAGAATCATGGTAAAATATCTTCTGCATCTCCGAGTAGATCCAGATCAAGCTCCCCATCTGGGCAAAGGGGTTTGGTTTCCTATAGAGATTAGTTATGAACCGGAATCAGGTTGCCTTCTTGGTCATGGAAGTGGGAAACCAAGCTTGGGTTATGATAAAAAACCTCTATGAAAACAGTTGGTGCCCTGGCACCTTATTTGATATTGAATTGGAATCGTTTAGGCATAACGAGAAAAGCTTATGAATGTGGCATTAAGCTCGAGCTTTCCTTTTGCCATGTAAGCCATGTTAGACCGTCGAGATTCCCATATTTTCTTGTAATGTGTCTTGTTAAATGCTTCTTTTAGGTCAAGATTTTCTTCAATTCAAATAAACTTTCCAATCCATAAAGACGTCACTCAAATGAGTTTAGGAAATGTTTAAACTTGCCACCCTGTGCTTATTTTGGTTATAAACAAATGGATTTTTTAATTCTAAAATCAATGGATATTTCACAAGTTCTGATTTTTGGTGTCCACATTTTCAATGGCAGTGCTACCGTGTCCATTAAAATTAAAAAAAATATTATACAAGTGCAGAATAAGATTAACAATAAAATCAACTTAATTTGGAAATTATAACTAAAAGTTTTTACCGAATACTTTAGGCCTTATTTAGCACTAAAGTACTGCAGTGTTTGAACTCTTTTTGTAGAAGAAAAAGGATAATATGTGGTAAAAATAATTTTTAAATAATAATAAAAGTTAATAGTGTGGTAAAACTAATTTTTAAATATAATTATGATAAAAACGGTAAAAATATTATAAATTTTTACTATAAAAAATAAATTGAACTTTAAATCACAACAAGCATTTATTAAACACTTTCGAAATTATAACTGTCCAAGCACTTTGAAGTACTTTGAAGTTATAATTGACCGACTACAATACCTAACAGAACTTTGAGACACAACCAAAAAGCTAAAATGGTAACCCGTTACAATTTGCACCCGTTCGCCACGACTGTGACTTTTGAAGAAACTTGGAAAATTAAAACCAGAAGCCGATGATAAGCTAAGGCATGCCCGATAACATCTGGAAATAATTTCCCTGCTATACTTTGATTGTTCCTAAGAACTAAAAATTCAAAGTGGAAGGAAATTATTAACTATGAAACAAAAGAAACATCTGCAAATAAAAAGTGTCACAAGCAGCTCTTATATGTCCTCAGATTGGTTGACCTTTGGGTACAATTTGATCTTTGAGCCACATGTATATAGGAATCAGTGCAAAGTATGTTGCAGCCAAGGCACCTAATACAAAACGCAGTAGGAATACAAATGGATTTACAGGTTTGGATAAGTCCTCTGCCTTCGGACCAAGCTGCAAAGAACAGGAAAAAGATTTTTTTAGTATAAAAATATACACTAGTAAATAAGGAGTCCAAACAAGAGTCCACTCATCTCCATGTATAAGACTAGTCACCTTTCAAATCAGAAGCAATAATTTAATAGTCACTTCTACAAGTATACTTCTGTAGCATAGAGTTTATTCCCAACAACTTTGAGTAGGAACGGATATCCTTTTTCACCATTCAGCAGCATAAAGAAGGCTTCAGTCCCGATTAAGAAAGAAAGAAAATATTTTAACATAAATTTCAGTCCATATTTGCTCATGTTAGGATTTTAGCCCTGAATTTCAGCGTTGATCGGGATTTCTTTTTTCCCTTTTTGGCACTTCACACACCTGAATCCTACCCCCACCCCATGCACAAACACAAGCTAAAGAATTTTCCCACCAAGGTTGGTGTGTGGGAAAATCAATCCCTTGAACTCTTGCTTCCACTACAAGGGCTGAACCAACTGGGCTATCCCCGAGGCAATAACAGACATGGAAGTGTAACAACATAATGATGATGATGCTGAACTTATCCCGGAATGCACATAACACAGTCTCTCCAGTAACATTAATTTTCTAAAGGAAGAAGTCCAATCAGTGGAATTTTCTAAACAATTCTATTTGCAGCTTTGAAAGTTGCAAGATTTTAAGTCAACAATTGTCCGAAATCAGGAAAAAGAAAAAAGAAAAAAGATTCCCCTACCAAAGAACCAAAACAGTGAGGAATTTACACCAACCATGAAAGACTTCTGAATGCACAAGCAATTATAGAGATGGTGGTCATCAGATACTTTGTAAAGACTGCAGCTACCACTATTGCCTAGTTGACTTTTTTTTTTCCCCTTATTTTCTTCTGGTTTCCTCAGACATAACATCCTACTGGCCAATCTGAATTTGTGACTCCAGTACATCTCAAATGAATTTATATATGTGTGTTCACATTGATCCAAATAGAATCATTACAAATATCATGGGAAGGGGATTGAAAAAAAAAATTCATTTAAGGTTTATGATAATATCACTAACTGACCATATAGGAAGCAAGTTATCAACATTAAAGTTCTTGCAGAGGTTTTTTCACATAGCAGATAATAAAGTTGTTTAATTTCTTTGACATAGTTAAGCAGTCATACAGGGAGAAAAATCAACAAGATAGAGGTTTAACCAAATGGCAAAGAATGCATTAAGTATTAAAAAATAGGTACCTGCAATGGCGAGTCTCCTGATGCAGGTTTAACACCTGTCACAGAACAACCCATGATCAACCCATGCCGGCGAACACCACGATACCATTTTGGTCCAATCCTTTTCAGCTGGACATCCTTGAATCCAGCCTTCTGGAACCACTCAATGTATTCTTCCTCTTTTGGGAACAGCATCCAAACGTCAGCAAAAAAGCGAGACAACCAAAATGTTGGATACACTGGACCAATTATACAGGCCTTTCCTCCGAGTTTCAAGACTCTGTATGCTTCCCTGATGCCACGTTGTGGATCTGGCCAGTACTCAATACTGAGAAGACGCAACAGTCCTTGTTAGATATACTACAAAGAATGTAATCCCGCCCTTTTTCTCTCTCAAAACCAAAGTAAGCAAATTTTAAACGTAAAACTTAGTAATCTCAAACTCACAGGTGTATGCCTTAATTTGATTCCAATAGTCTAATAGATACCAAACAATCAAGAGATGACTGATAAGTTAACTTGAAATATTTAGTATATGCAAGCGCAAGTAGCTCAAGGACGGAAAAAATGAACACAAATGCCAAAAAAACCATCACGAACAATCAAGACTCTGGTTTCAACCACCGAACAAAAAAAAAGGCCAAAATATAAAAATATGTACCTCCCAGCAGAAACATATCTATCAGCATAATCGGTAGGAAATGGTAAATCCTCGGCATCGCCCTCAATAATCTTACATTCTTTGAGTGGCTCCTTTTGCTTGGCCTTAGCGAGCTGATGAGGTGACTGATCAAGAATTGTAACATTCTTGGCATCCACATGTTTAACAATACCAAGAGTGGTAAAGCCAGTGCCGCCACCAACATCAACCACAAGCATGTTCCTGTCACTGAGATCAGCGGGCTCAAGCGCATCGTCTCTCATGTCCTCAGTCCAATGACCGGGGTTTATCACATTGTCATACACAATTGAGAGAAACCTGTAAAACCAAAATGCCTCCTTTTTGTGTTGGATGAATCTTGGCTGTGAGGCTGGCCTAGAGGTTGCAGATAAACTGCACTTAACAGACTGTACTGTTCTTGGCTTGGCAATTAAACTCAGTTTGGGAATATGCTTCCCGTGAAAATCTGAAGCCAAGAAACTTGACCCCTTTGGGATCATGCCTCTGAAAAGTGTGAAGGTTTCAGCTCCATTGAGCATTGAAGAGGCCATGGATTGACAAAACTAAGAAATCCCACAAGGAAAAAGTTGTGATTTTTATTTCACTAACTTGGAAACAAATTGAGGAACGCCCACTCGCAAAATAAAAGCAATTTAATTGTGTTTTACGGTTCCAAATTGTTATGCTGATACAGATAGCAACTGATCAATTAGAACTAGGGCTCGACGGTTAACTCAAGTGAGACGATTTGAGGAAAAGACAAAATGCTCGTGTTGTGCTGTGTGTGCTGAAGTGAAACTGAAACATGTGAACCATACACACTGGCGTCGGCCTCACAACTCGCGCACGCCTATCATACAAAAGGGCAATTTATGTGAGCCATAACTAGTTCTCTTGTGGGGTCCATAAATTCGAACGATTACACTCTCTTACACAAGCAACGAGGTTTATTTTTCATTTTTTAATTTTATAATCATTTCTTGTTTATTTTGCCTTTTTTTGGATGCATATTATGATTGAGCACTGTAAAATTGATTAAAAGAAGCACTAACCCTAACGACGTCGCTCCGCACTTATTTGGAATGAATTTTTTTCAGTCGTAATGGCTTGTTCCGTCGGCACCACATATTTCATCCTCTCGTATGTGTTTTTTAGCTCTATAACTGGATTTGATCATTTGAAAATATTGAATCAACTATTTGTTCTTGAAAAGCATGAGAAATAAAAATATCATGAATTAAACCTTGACGTTTTTACCAAATAAAAAAAAAATCGTAAGAATTGTGGAGCAACAAGTCGATTTTTTTTTTTTTACCGAATTAGCTTTCACCAATAATTTGCAAGGGACAAAAAAAAAATAGCATCGTATACACATAGGAATAATTATAAGACAATTTATGCGATACTTCCAACGTACAGTATATACAAAAACTTAAACTTATACAAAAAAAAAATGAAAAATTAACTTGTACAAGCTTATGTCAACATATTTGATAATTTATAAAGCTTATGTAAGTTTTGCACAACCTAATATCGGCTCTAAAAAAATAATATTTTCACTTTCCATCTCAGCACAGCTTACTTAGGAATTCACATATTTTTGTCCTCGCTTTCCGCAGATTTAAGAATACGATCGATTTTCATGCAACAGAATTCATCAATTACCTCCTTTCAACTAAGCTCATGATTTCTGATCCTCAACATACAGCTTACGCATTGACCTCCTGGTCTAGATAGCTTAGCTCACCGATGAGTAAAGCCAAATTACCCTACTCTATATAACTTTATATGCCAACAATCTCACAATTCACAAGCGCTTTGAAAGCATCAATCAGAAGCCTAATTAGAAGTGCGAACCAGTTACGGGCGGAATTTCCTGTGCTTGGAGCAGCAACTATTGGATTCTCCGCCGATCAAAGAAACAGACATCTTATTATGTTGCCCACTTTTCGTAGCCTTCTCCCAATATGTTGACGCAGTTGTCCCGAGAATGACGATATCAACTCGTGTATAATCCAAGGGCAAATTATTAATTGCAGAACAAAGCCGTCTTGTCTTCCGTTACACTCAACCAATTTACAAGAGAGTGACACAATCCAAGCATGTTACAGCAGATCCAAAAAACTCTTAATATGTATAAATAAGGAATGCGTACCATCCATTCATTCCACTGCGCTGTATCGTCGTTATTTTAATATCCTCGACAGAAAAGCCCAGCTGGATTCCTAGTATGAGCATCAATGTGACTGCCCTCCCGGAGAACTTGCTGCCAGACGAAGCAAGCCCGGAATGGATGAACAAAGCCGACAATGCCTGGCAGCTCATCGCGGCGACCCTGGTAGGCCTCCAAAGCGTGCCTGGCCTTGTCATCCTCTACGGCAGCATCGTCAAGAAGAAGTGGGCCGTAAACTCGGCGTTCATGGGCCTTTACGCCTTCGCTGCCGTGTTGGTGTGCTGGGTCGGATGGGGCTACCAGATGTCATTTGGCAAAAAGATGATTTATTTCTTGGGGAGGCCCGATGTCTCCTTGGACCAGAACTTTCTCCTGGGTCGAGCCTTTACGGGCTATCTGCCGAACGCAACAATGGTTTACTTTCAGTTTGTGTTTGCGGCTATTACTCTGATCCTGATTGCTGGAGCATTACTTGGCAGGATGAACTTTCATGCATGGATGCTATTTGTGCCGCTGTGGATGACCTTTTCTTATACCATTGGTGCATTTAGTATATGGTGCCCCGACGGCTGGCTGGCTAAGCTAGGCATTATTGATTATTCGGGAGGATATGTCATTCATCTATCCTCTGGTGTCGCTGGCTTCACCGCAGCTTACTGGGTAAGTGGTAACCAACTAAGTCAATACCGATTGAAAAATATAGTATAATATATTACCGTACGCGGTCATAATACGTATGTGTATAACTGAAGTGATCAACTTTGAATCTAGAGTGTAAAGAATAATTAATGTGCAGGTGGGACCAAGGGCGACCAAGGACAGGGAGAGGTTCCCACCAAACAACATATTGCTGATGTTGGCAGGAGCAGGTCTGCTTTGGATGGGATGGTCCGGCTTCAACGGCGGAGACCCTTACACCGCCAGCACGGATGCATCCCTAGCCGTCCTTAACACCCACGTGTGCACCGCTACCAGCTTGCTTACTTGGCTCATTCTCGACATTCTTTTCTTTGGAAAGCCCTCTGTAATTGGAGCCACTCAGGGCATGATCACTGGCTTGGTCTGCATCACCCCTGCTGCAGGTACCCGGCCAATAAACTTCACCAATATGCTATCACATGATCTCATTTCGGATAAACTATCTACTTCTTGTTTCTTTAAATATAATAGAATTGTTATCGTTACAAGTAAGTCAGATGGAGATATTAACAAGTTAATTAATTTCAACTGTATAAGTGAAGTAATTAGTGTAGTATTAGTAATATCAATATAACTTGGGACTCGTAAATTCAGGAGTGGTGCAAGGATGGGCAGCCATACTGATGGGAATGATGTCTGGCAGCATTCCGTGGTACACAATGATGGTTCTTCACAAGAAAATCCCAATGCTAAAGCGAGTTGATGACACCATGGCAGTGTTCCACACGCACGCCGTTGCCGGCAGCCTAGGGGGCATCCTTGCTGGATTCTTTGCCAACCCAAAACTTAACCGTATATTCTACTTGGTTGATGACTGGCAACACTACATTGGCCTTGCCTATGGTCTCCAGAGCGGCCGCGCCTCTGCAGGATTCAAGCAAATGGGAGTTCAGCTGCTAGGAGTTTCGTTTGTCATTGCTCTCAACATTTTCACCACCAGCGTCATATGCGTGTTGATAAGGATGGTAGTTCCGCTTAGATTGACAGACGAAGAGTTGCAAACTGGAGACGACGCCATCCATGGAGAGGAAGCTTATGCGTTGTGGGGGGATGGGGAGAAATACGAGTCTAGGATTAATTCAGCTTATGGTGCTGAAGACTTCCCTCCAGTTGTCTCAAAGGGTGAGCTAGAAATGGCTTAGAATGGAAGAATGTATTGCACGTATTTGCTTTGTTGGTTCCTCTCTTTTTCCAATTGGGCGTGATCGATAACATGATATTTTGATGTACTCATAATCATTTGCTTCAATAACATCTCAACTGTTATCACTTTTGTTAGATTTTTCTCATGATTTTTTTTTCTTTTCTTCCAAGATTATGTTTGTGTGTGGATGGCTGCCTTTTCTATGTTAATTCCAATCAACGTTTTATTTATAAATATATTGTAAAATTTGCAGAAGAATAGCATAGAATAACGGGCAAAACAGAAAAAAGACTAACTGTGAAAGTTACTTTGCAAATGAAAATGGAGAAACCCCGTTAACAGACCCCAAAAAAAATTAAAAAAAAAAAAGGATTTTCTTAGTGGCCGCTTGAGCTGGCAAAACAGGTCATTGGATCGCGTTCGTATCGTGTCAAATTTAGATTGACCCAAATTCGACCTATTTAATAATTGTGTCAAAATATTGAGATCCAAACCTGACATGAAAAAATAATCGTATTATCCAATAACCCGCTTAATATCTATATATTAAACAAAATTTACATTAAATATTTACATACTGTCATTCATTCATTCATACATACATACGTAATTTATCGATATTATAAAATATACATATTTATCAAAATATTACACATTTATATTATTGAAATTTTAATTATATATATGAAAATAATATTATTTATCGATATTATAAAATATATATATACTAATATTTTACATATTTACACTATTAAATCTCTAAATATATATAAAATTTTATAAGTAAAACACTGTATTTATATTCATCTTTTCAAAAAATAAAAAAGAGAATTATCTTTAATATTTGAGTTTTGATGACAATAACTTATAAATTATTTTAAAATAGAAAATATAATCATGTCATTAATCGGATAAATGGGTTAAGAACTTTAGCTCTAACCCGATACAGAAAAAAGTCATGTCGACCCAAACCCAACTCATTTAATAATCGTGTTAAATTCGACGATTCATAACCATTTATTCATATCGTATTTGTGTCTAGTAATCAGATCATGTCAAATTTCGCTAGCTCTAGTGGCCGCCACACCCAGAAATCCTAACAGCTACAATTTTTTTTATTTCTTTTTTTTTATAATGATCGCTTTCGAATTTTTGGGTTTTTTATTAATTTATTTGTTTGGTTAATACTAGCGGAACAATGTAAGACAGCAAAGTTGGCCCTAAAAGAGATAGGAAAACAAACCGTATGGTAGTAACAAAGTTATTGGTTTGCGATAATTGGGGAATAGGAATAAAAAATATTTGTGAGAATAAGGATACATCTCTAATTGGTATATATTTTTGAGTTATACGTTGGGCGAAATTTTGTGTTGTGCGATAGTAAATCTAAATTCTCAGATTTCAAATTATATTTTAAACGGACATTGCAACAGTTAAAAATAATAATAATTGATTTGTTTGTTAAAAAAAATAATAAAAATTAATTCGGAACAACACCAACTGGTGTGATAGATAATACGACAAGACGTTTTCCCGGATCTGTTGGCTATTACGCGGGAAGCAAAGCAGCAAATGAGTTCCATTTTCACATACAACCCCGTAATGTAATTTGACTGGTCAAATTGCATTTGTTTTTTTAATTCCTTATATTCCTCCAAACCGCTGTCATTTATTAAAAAGGACAAAAAGGAAAAAAATAAAAAAATAAAAATCGCTTTTTTGATGTGATTTTTATTTTAAAGAGAAAAGAAAAACAGCTTTGGTGAGAAAAGTGACTAGTGTGTACAAAGAACCAAGGGCCGGTTGGGGGATTACGCTGTCAGAAGAAAGAATCAAACTAGTACGGACAGTTTGCTTTTGGATTGAGTCAGATCTGCGTTTTGATATGCGGTATCCACATCCGTATGATGCAGCAGCAGCAGCAGCCGCAACGTTGTCGAACGAATGAATGAGACCACTTGTTGACGTATCTGAATTCTGAATTTGGAATCATAATAATGGACGGTGAAACGGCGTCGTTGGTGGATGAACAGATGGCAGGTTCAAGAGCAGCAGCCGGAGGAGGTACTGATACGACCGGAAAGCATCGGATTCTCGCCGAACTGAAACGTGTCGAGCAAGAATCAAGATTCTTGGAGGTTAGATTTTTTTTTATATATATACTTGTTTTATTCTGTATGCTTATTAATTACTTCCCAGAAACAAAAGAAAAGAAAAGAAATCTGCCCTATTTTTAGTACTGAAGAACGGTAGTGGCAATGGTGGTTTTAGAGTGGTGAACTAGGGATTCGAGGAGAAATAAATTGCCTTTTTAGGTTTAAAGCTTCCTCTTTTTTAGACTTTTAACTGTCCCTGTTACCCATATTTAGTCTATATTTTGGTTTAAAGTTGATGACTTTCCGAAGCTTTGGAATTTTTTTTTTTCCTAAAATATAAAGGAAAATGCTTTTTATACTTCTCTATTCAAGATTACAACTTTTCCTTTTGATGTTTCCCCCCTTTTAAAAGGAAAAAAGAAAAAATCACGCGGATGGTGGAGGATTGTAATAAGAATGAGGGAAAAGGAAGCAGATTGGTTGTAAAACCGCTTTCAAATCCTTAATTTTCATAAGCATATCCCTTGTCCAGTATTGTTTGTTTCTAACCTTTAGAAGGCAGCTAAACTCCTAAGAGTTCTTTCCGGGAGGCGATTTGGTGGTACGATGTGGCTGGAGTTTGAGTTTAGATCAGTCAGCATGGCATAATGCATCTATGCATTTGACATTTGTGGACATTGTGTAGGCTTGGTTTGGCTGATGGCATCAGATGAGGATTTCTGATTAATTCCATGATTTGGGTTTTTATAGTATTTGTGAGTTAAGCTAAGGCAGGCACATAAGGTTTTCATTGCTTGATGAGCTTCTGTACTAAGCAGAGAAGATATGATGTATCTTCTCTGGGTTTTGGTACTTATAAGTAAAACTAAACAGTAATCTGATTCTAGACTTGTTATCGAGCTGATTTTTCTGTGTTATGTTAGCATTTGCTTGTGATTTTTTTTAATTTTTTTTTTAATTTATGTTGGGGATGTTTGATGCAATTTTCTACTTTTTTCTTCATGAGACCATATTGCTTGAACCTGTTAATTTCACAATGATGTTGTATTGCTGGTGACAAATAGTGATCAAAATTCTATATAAGAACGCATTAGTGCATTACTGTCACGGCTGTGACAGTTAGGATGTCAAAACTTCTTTCATCCAGAAGAAACTATTTGGGATGAGTTTGTGGACTTTAAGATATTGCAAAGGGGTGAAGAATTGCATTCTTGACTTACTACACTAAACGTTCAGAATATATCTGAGTGAAAATAAACTTTCTTTCTCTTGGAGTGCACTGTGTGGAATAACATTGCCACAAAGTGCTTGATCAAGCCCAATGATAGAAAAGAACTGCTTAGAGCTCAAGTAGTTCTAACTTCTTGTTCAAAATCATTGATTGCCTAGTTCTATTTACATCCTTGATAACACAGGGACTTCTCAATACAATGGCTTGTCTACCAAGATTCTTGGGTGTTACACTAAGAAGTTTATATTTTTTGCATAATTGTAGACTTTTCCAACTTTTTGTCTGTATAGAAAAATGATCGAAATTCCTATGCTTCTCCTACAGTAAACATAGCATACGACACTCTGAGATTGCAATTATTACCATATTGGTATCTATGCTTATATGCTGTTCATTCACATGCTCTAGAAATTTCGTTCAACTCTAGTAAGAAGGAAAAAGCAAAAAATAAAAATAAAAAAAATCCATTACTACTCATGTACATTAGCATCAGTTTCCTAGTTGCTGAGGGCACTTTCCAACACTGTTTACACATGTCCTTAAGTATTATCTTTTATGGTATTATCATCTGTGCTTCTCAATTAAAATCAGTTCACAATTTTGGATGGCCTGGGATCTACGACACAATTTATAGTGCATTCTGGGTTGATATTACCTTTATTATTTTCTTTACAGGAAGAGTTGGAAGAGCTTGATAAAACTGAGAATGTCTCAACAATATGTGAAGAGTAAGTATACGTTCTTTGAACTATGCTGTGAGTGGAGATTATGATGTACCTTTTAGCCAACATTAAATTATTTTAGATTTAGTGGAGGAGACTTGGATTCCTCTGTTTGGTTTGCTCTCAGCAACCCATGACAAAGGGCCTCCCAGTCGTTGGCTTTTTGAGTCCACTAAAGCTGGTAGCATTCTGTGCATAGTATACAGAAGAGCATTGACTCATGAAGTATATGGTAAAAAGATTGATCAGACTAATTGCTCGTTTGTTGCTTTCTTCCAGATTGCTACTATTTATGGAAGCCAGACCTGATCCACTGATCTCAGTGTAATTTCAAACAACATATATGGTTACCTTGTTAGTCCTAAAGTTGATATTATATCTCTGGTGCTTTTTGGTTAATCTTATTTCAATTACAGAACAAACGGCCCCATAAATCCACTCTGGGATCGATGGTTTGAAGGTCCCCAGGATGCACGAGGATGCAGATGCATGATACTCTGACTCAGAGGAGTCCAACATTTGTTGCTATTTGTTCCACGACGGGTCAAACTATCTTCCACGTTGAAGATGTTAACATGCTACATCTAATTGTTGAATGAATTTTCTGCCCTTACTCCTTTGCAATACCGAATTTTTAGGGTACTCAAATTTGTGTATCAGATAAATTTTGTAAATGAAGTACATGCACTGCAGAAACCGCGAGATTCTTAACAGATCAAGTTGATTTATCAGCTCCTTCTTATAGGGTGGGCTGAGAGGTTACCTAATGAAATTGTGTTTTTGAACTCCAGTAGGGTGATTGCCTTGCTCATTCACCTTTTGGAACTGTTCCAACTGATAATAGCAACTGCACCGTATTTGAAGTCATTCTGGATTTGCCATTCCATTGCCCCCATAGGCCAAGTTCCTCTTTGTTCGCAAAAAGTAAGCCAAACAACTATTAAATTCTAGCCAAAATTCTGAATTATCTCATAATTTCAACTAATCTTTGGATCAATTTTAGCACTTGAAAGAGGAACATAAAATTAAATTATTTAAATGTGCTTTTGTTTTGTTTTGTTTAAACCCCTAGGTCAGGAGAAAGTAGCTATTCGCAAAACCAATTTTCATGGGCGAAGTAAGCTTTAGTGTTGTCATTCCCAAAACTATTGACTAAAGGTTTCATGCAGAAACTAGTGAGGTGAATATTTCACCAAATAACAAAGTTTCGCAATGAATTTATTCCGGAGCTGGAAACTTGGTCTGCGGCTTTATTGATTCAGTTTAACTTGCACAATGATCAAACCATCGGCAATTTGAAATACGGAATGAGTCGCTGAAGATATCAGCTGTTGCACCCCTAAATAAGACAGATGCTGAAGAGGAAAATTTTATTTTGTACGGTGGATCTAATCTACAAATACACAAATTAGGAAATTATTGCGGCCACTGGACATTTACAAGAAAGAGACTAATATTTCCATTCGGTTCACCTGTAAGACAATTGTAACTGAGCCATGACGACTGAGGATGTAGAGGAAAACAATGATTAGACAACTTGAGCAGACAACAGGTGTCTCAACTGGAGTAGATGTTCCTCATCTGATATGTTAAGGGAGAGGCGGAGATTTGTTAAGAGAGACTCCTGCTCCCAACTTAACGGGCCCGAAGCATACAATGCCTGCACCGTTGACTCGTATGCATGAAGTTCTAATTCATGGATGTCCACCTCCAGTTTGTGTCTAGAAGATGGGAATTCATGTTTTTTGCCGGACAAACTAGGAAATGATGACTCAGCATCAGAATTGCTAGATATATTTTCTACTGATGCATGAACATTTTCAGCAGGACGGTCATCAAAATCATTAGAACTACAGCTAGCAACAGAACATTGATTGCTATTTTCATTAGACAAAAGCGGTGTAGAAGAAATATGAAACCCGTCAGTAGTTGCTTTAGCCATTCTAGTTTCCATATCAGTGGATCCTCCAATGCATTTCTCATCCAATCGAACCCTGGGGAAAGAAATATCAACTACCTGTCTAAACAGAGGAGGAGTTCCTGTTTGAGGTCTCTTGCATCTGCCCGCCCAAGTACTTGAGTTTCTTTTCTTGTGGCTTCCTGCAATAACCAGGTTCCTGGAGTTTCTTTCAAAATAGCCAGCATGGCACCTTTCCATGGTTCCCATTCGGAAATACATTTTAGAATCATCACGGCCATCCTCCCCCAGCGGCAAATCCCTGCCTATCTTTAGTGATGGACCCATTGACAACAAGTCCAAAGAATATTTTGAATCGTTTTTTGTGGTAAACTGTTTATCTTGACCAACCTGAAAGCAAAGGCATGCATCGTCAGAATTTTCAAAAGCTCTGGAAATCAGCTTGAATGACTATATAAAGAAAACAAAATTAACTCTATGGTTCAATTGACATAATCCCGATAAACCTAAATTGCCAACAAAAACTACCACCAAAACTGGAGATTTTGTGAATAATAATTAAAGTACTCTGGTTTTCATTTATGACTTTTAACTTACTGAGAGATTAATAACACTATAATAATACAAATGATCCTGCTCCACAAACTCAAGAAGAAGGTAGATGTCATTTGATTTTTGTCAGAACAAAAAATTCAAAGAAAAATTAATAACACTGTGCAATTATACAAATGATCCTCTTCCGCAACTCAAGACGAAAGTATAATGTCATTTGATTATTGTCAGAACAAAAAATCAAGTCTTTAAATTGGGCAAAAATCAAGTCTTTTAATTAGGCAGTGGTGCATAAACATGAAAAGAAAACCACAGCCATGTTCATAAGGTAAACTGAAAGAAGAATTATAAATAAACAATTAAATGAGATAGAGGTAAATATAACTACAACCAACTGGTAAAACCGCAATGCACACAAGGTCAAATAACGAGAGACAGCATGTCTTTACCTTCCCAGTCACTGACCACTGGCTTTTATGCCAAGACTTCCAAACTCTTATGTTAGACTCGTGAAATTCTTTAAGCCGGATGGACCCAGACAACCTAACTACATAACCATTGTTCTGCAGCACCTTCGCAATCTTGCCAACCCTCCAACATTGATTATCAAACACCTCAGCCATATCACCAACCCTCCATCTGTTTGCCGCCTCGCACAGGGGCAGAGGCCTAATGTCCACACCGGGAACCTTCTCCAAGATTAGCTCTCCTTCATCGTCCAAAAGAAATTTGTACCTAACGACAAAGTCATTTCCATCTACTGAAACTATAGTTCCAGGAAACCAGGAGCCACATGGATCATGTTCTCGTCTCAGTACCTCAACCGAATCCCCTTTTCTGAACTTCATTATTCCAAACTCAAATCTTAAACCTGAAAAATCCGATAATACATAAAAGCTAATTAGAAAACGATTCGAAAACCTACATCATCATGAATTATGATTGTTAATTAGTGTATGTAGAATTTACACAAGTCACTCCACCCGACCCATCCACACTGAAATATAGAATTTTGAACCTCAAAGCGCTTGAAAGATTTCAAGCTTCAAACCTCAGCAAGTGACAAACCCATTAACAGAGAAATCACAAATACAAACGAATAAACAAGATCACAATGAACAATAAAAAATGACAAACAAAATATATATATATAGATATGTATAATTTTCAGTGTTACATACCGTTAACAGAACCAGAAAATAAACCAAAACACACAAAATTTAGAAAACAAAAACACTCTACATCAAGGCCCACATAATCCCTTGAAACCAGTTTTCTTGTCAAATATTATCAGCGGCGTACTAAGATAAAATCTTAGAAAAGATAAATTGAAGCCACAGAAAAGGAAAGAGGGGGGAGAAAAAAAAAAAAAAAAACTCAATAGACTTACAAGAAAAGACACATATTATAGAAATTGTTAATACAAGAGCTAAAACTAAAGAGACCCATATGGGTATTTGAATTTGAAAACACTGTTATGTAATAAAATCACGAAAATTAAAAGTGATTGAGAAAAATAGATGTGGGACAGACCTGGAAAAGAGAGATAAACATTAACGAACAGGACAGGGCACAGCTTTGTTAAGATCATTCATTCCATGGTCACAGCTTGACACAGAATGGCGTATGATGATTTTTTTTTAATTAAATTATTAATATACAATTATCTAAAAGATTAGCACCACTGACAGTAACTCAAACCGGTTTCAAGTTTCGTAATATCACGTAGTGGTCGCTGTAATGGTATGGTAATGGACCACTAGTTTCGTATCCGCAGCTACTCCTTTTACGTATTTAACCGCATTTCCTGTTCGGACTAAACAAAACCTTCCTTGTTGGGGACCATCTGTGAGCGGTACAAATAAAAAAACGATATACATTCCAATCTCCAATAAATTAATAACATTGGTCGCCACAGAAAATCTATTAATATAGTAGTAAATTATTAATTTACTAAGGAATTTCCAACGTTTAAAAAATATAACGTTAGTTAGTTGTCTATTATTAATAGGAATTGGATTATTGTAGAGTTTTTATTTTTCTATACTAAGGATGATATATGATGTTTCATCTCATCAATTTCAAGAAACAGCCAACAATATTAATAACGTATTTTAATATATAAATTTTAGTTGAAATAATCCAGCTTGTAAACAAAAAATATATCGTGAGTGTTACAAAGAGCAATTGTTTTCATGGTTGTGGGAGTAAAGTTAAAGGAAAAAAAAAATAGTTTCAAAAATTTATGATCACTAAAGCATTTTAAAAAATAGAGACAGAAGTGTGATTTTGGTTTAAAAAAAAAAAGAGGGAAAGGAAATCAAAAGTATCTAATCGATTATTCGCAATGTAGGTAGAGTATCTACCAACTTGTGAGGTTATTTCTCAACTTGAACATATACAAGTTATTAGAGTGTTGATAGAATGATATTTCTCAACTCGACGTCCAAACGAAGCTTGAGTTCAAAGGGATAATAATTTACTATTTTTTTCTTTTTGATACATAATAACTTACTAATTTACCAAAGAAAAGGATTCACTTTTTCGATCGGTAGGATGACTATGGCACGAAAAAAAAGTGGCGCTGCTTGCCTGCTGCGTATCTCGTCCAAATAAATGGATTGTGTCGTAATAATTAGTGTTAATTGTTCTGGAGATCTTCGCCAAATGTCCCTTATCTTTATCTAAGCCCTTTCACAGAGTTTAATTCTGGATTTGATGGCATCACGAAATTGTCCGAATCCAAAACCTCTGCTTCATTTTGGACACATCCGAAATATGGCAGCATCTGCCGATTCACCGGCTGGCAAACACCACAAAACCACAACTTCTCATCCCGATGGGCTACGTTTAGTGTTCATTAAGCCTACTTCGTGCATTTTCATTTCGCGGGCTTCGAAACTAGCTTGGGTTCTGCTATGGAACAGCCCAAAACAGTTGGACCATCAAGAAGGCGGCCCACCATGAAGACCCAATATCTTACATCATTCTGTTAGGAACCGTCCATGAATGGCTGAAAGCATTGGACCACTGGCATGTCCAACCTTTTGTTCTTCGTACACGATAGTCACGAGTCTCTTAGAATCTCCGCTCTGCAACAACACAGTTTAAAATTTTGGGCCTTTAGTAGGAAGATGTACGTTTAGACATTCGAAAGAAAATTAACCTTCACAATAGATATGCAAATAAGAAGGTCCTCACCGCTCCAGCAAATTGTGATTGGTCAGCGCTTACACTTTCTCTTTGACCTCTATCTAATGATCATTATTAACAAAACTAAGATAATTCAACCCATTATATTATAAAAATAATTAAGAGTTGCTTTAATTTCGATAAACGCAATAACTATTTTAAAATGGGGGGTCGTTATGTGAGAGCTTTTGTAATAAATAAAATAAATGCAATTGCCACTAGTTATTGGGTCATTAGGCGCCAAAAAACCCCCAAGGGATCACAAAAGCTTTCCCTCCAAAAATTATGCTGCGGATATAGCCATTAGAATCAATTGGAATTAAAATAATACAGGAAGACTCGTACTCACCAATTAAAAAGCTAATTCAGAATTGGCCGGCAGTATAGGTGGGCAAATCAGTTTTCAGTTTAGATTACAACTCATTCAACTTTGAGAATTCAATTCATTCGAGTTCAATAGTAAACGTAAACTAAACCAATTTGAAATAAATTTAATTTGGTTCAGACTAAATTTATTATTTAGTTCGGTTCGGATTAAAAATTGGGGCTGCTAGTTCGGGTTACAACAAAAAACTCCACATTCAATTTCAAATTAAATTCTAAATTAGTAAATGACAAAAAAAAATGCAATAGACAAATTTAGCCTAATAAAATTTCAAATTACAAAGTCAAATTGAACAATCCAAGCAAACTAAGGTGGCGTTTGTTTTTTAACTTAATAACTTAAAGTGACTTAACTTAATTAATTAAGTTAATTAGAGGTGTTTGTTTTTATAACTTAATAGGATTTTTTAGATAATTTTGACTTAATAAAAGAAGCCAATTTTTTTAGCTTTTTGCTGAATAGAAGAATCTGAATTAAGTTAATTAATTTATAATATCAAAAATATCCTTATTTTATAATTAATTTTTCATACATATTCCAAAACTCACCCATAGACGTTTATCTTACATAATCTCATCTTTACATGAGACAACTTCGAGATAAAATAACAAATCAACTATTTCAATCATTTTGTTAGTTTTTTTTCTTATATTATGTATTATTATTGAGAATTAGTGATAAAATTTAAAATTTATGGTATTTTTTATATTATAATTCTAAAATCATTATGTATTCACTTGAATATAGTTTTACTTATAAATATTAAAATATTATAGTATTTAGTGTATTATTTATTTGACATTTAAATTTAATAAGGGTACAAATGTAAAAATATATATTTTCAGATTTTTAAGTTTAAAAAACAAACAACTTAATACTTATTTTCAGAGATTCAGATAAAAAAAAAATACATTATTCAGATTCAGACATTCAAATCTATTCAGAATTCAGACTAATTCAAATTTATTCATATTTCAAACAAAAAACAAACGCTACCTAAGTGTAAGAAAAGTCAAAAACAACATTTTGAGAAATAAGGAAACGAGTAATTCTTTTTTAAAAGATAAAAAAAGTGGGTAAATTTAAATATAATTTTTATTTTTTTATCATTTTTAAAAATTAAACTCGTATCTTATAAAGATAATAATTACATTTAACTTAGTTTGATCATCCGCCGCCGATGGATTATGGAACGGTAAAAAGAAAAGTTGAAAAATTTAGCATGAATGGACCGAAACTGACGACGGACACGACGGCGATAAAAAACCTTAATGGTGGCCGTCCGCAGGCGCAGCTGGAAGATGATAACGAAGACTAACGAAGATGACGGCGGTTGGAAGCTGCTGGTAGATGGCAGTCACGATTGGAAGCTGGTGGAGTGTTGGTCGATGACAGTGACGCCGATTTTGGCTTGGTGGCTGGTGGTGGTGACTTTGTTTTGTAAGCATTTTTTAGCTTGCTGCTGAGTGATTTGAGTTGGTGGGTGCTGTAAGCTTTCGTGGAAGTGAATAGTGAATACTGAAATTAGGGATTTGCGTTAGCGTTTTTCTTTTCTTTTTTTTTTTCCTCTTCTTCTTCTCAAAAGCAACCCTTTCGGTTCTAGTTTTTACTTTTCGACTCATTCAGGCTTTAATAGTGAGCTCAAATTCAGCAGAACTCGAATTAAATTTTGGGTTCAATATGGTTGAGGTTATCCCGATCCAACTGTCCATCCGTAATCAGTACTCGGCAAACATATTCAGAATACTTGAAAGCCATAAATTCAGCTATTACTTCCGCTAGTGAACCTATAGAGTCAAGGGAATCTAATCCCGGTCATTTTTATTAATTTAATTGGGTTTATTTATTTGGCCATTTGTTCTCTATTCATCGTGCCAAACGAAGCTATATCTACCATTACAAAAAATTTTATAATGACGTGATTAAAATTAAGACATCAATGTTATGATAAATATAATTTTTTTAAATTATACATAATGATAATAAATAGAAGGTAAAATAAATTAATTAACATAAAACTATTAATTATTAACACAATTAACATAGTTTCTACTTAGTAAAAAAATAGTTTATTTATTTATTTTAATTAAACAAAATAAATATTCATCATTGAAAAAAGATTATACTCAAAACAAGTAGAATAAGTTTTATTGAATTAGTTTAACCATAAAATCTATATTCATTATAGGACACTTATAAACTTTTTGTTTCATTTTTTACCATAGAATTTATTTACTACACAAGTTAATTAAGTGAAATTATTTATCTTGATATGGATTAAGTTTAAAAAAAAAAAAGATATTCTTATATTATTAAGCACGTATATGATATATTGAAAAAAATAGATATAATTTTTAATATTGAGTATATTTCATTCGTATAGTTTAAACTTGTTCATTACTTGTATTTAGTTGGGTTTGCTGTTGAGTAGATATAGAATGATGCAAAATCATTTCATCTTATAATAGCTTTGAAAAATATTAAAAGAATAGTTTTTTAAAATTTGATTTTGAAAATAAGTTTTATCCTTAATAAAACATCATAGATATTACATAAATCTAAAACTATTATTACTCAATTTAAAAATATAATCAATTTATACAAAAGGTAATCAATATTATAATGAGTTTTTATTTTCAATGTGTAATTTTTTTTCCAATCACTCTTATGTTTCGTTTTCAAAATTTATGTTTTATTTTGCATTTAAAGTTGATTTACTAACTTTATATTATATTTATAAGTTTTTAATTTGTTTACCAATAATATATTTATTTAATAATTTATTTACATAATTTATATTCAATCATGATGTTGATGTAGTGATTTTAATCACTTATGATTAAAAGAGTATTTATTATAATTCCTCATATTTTAGTTTCATTTTAATAGTTAATTTGCAACGGGGGCACTCTTTACTTACACATGGGAATCTAATTTTTTTTTTTTAAAAGGAAAATAGAACTTAAATAATATCAATTAAGCCACTATGACTCCCATTTTCTTTCTTAATTTTTTAAATTGGAAAGAGGTAGACAACCTCCTTATTGATTTGCGGTGGAGTAGATATACCTTATATTTATGAGGGTAAAAACTTAAATTATGTTATAACAAATTTGATTTAAGTGGTCTCAATAGATATATAATGTAAATATTAATAAACATATAATTGCAGTAATTGAAAAAGAAAAAGAAGAAGAAGAAAACGCATATCACCGAATTATGAAAACCTTAAAAACGTCGAAGTATGGGGTCAAAACAAAGTGCAATTGTCATGACAACTAAAACTTTGCCACAGAGTCCTTAATGCATTATTATTATGATTAAACAAATCAAATTACCCATATTCTTTGGTTGTTCGATGAAGAAGGGACAGGCACGACTCGTCAGCCATGTGAAGTGGGCATGCCCCGATGAAAAAGCCCACTACTTTTTGGCAGTTTGGCTTCGCTTCCAAGCTAATTAAAGGGGGAAAGCGAAAGAAGCAAGTGGTTAATTGTGTTCTTCGGAGAAGAAAAAAAAAAAAAAAAAACTTAATTCTGTTCTTTCCAATATAATATATATTTGTATAGGGGAACCAAAACGACCGTTAAGATTTTATTTTTATTTTTGGGAAACAACAGTTAAGTAACGTATGGTTTAGATCCTTTACCATCACTTTCACGCTGTCCTCTTCTTTGGCCGGTTACATTAATGACTATACAAATTAAAGTATAAAGAGTTAAAAGACAATTAACAATTCTCTAAAATCTAGTATAATATGTCTATGGAGAATGAACCTACTTGGAAACGCGCCAAAGATTCTTAATGAGGCCGCTAGTGGGGATGGCAGCGGGTGGGCTCGGGTGCCGCAAAATGACAAAATGATCAAATCCGCATTACGCCCACTGCAAGTTTGAGCAATTACCAACCTCATATATAGTACCCAATGATTTTTTTTTTTTTTTTGGATTTTCCAACGTACAAATTTAAATTATAAAATTTAAACTATATATTACATAATCCAAACTATAAATTTATAAATTAGTCTAAAAAATTACACATAAAATACTTAACCCTATTCAATCTTAATTTTTATCAATGTAAACAAGAATTTAAAGTTTCCACATTAAAAGGAATACATAAAACTTATTGATCTAACATAAATTCTCTAATTTGTGTGTGATATATACGCACCTATCACAAATAATTTGAACTAGGATTAGGTCTAACGCCGTGAAAAAAAAATGAAAGAATATAGAGAATGAATAATTTCTCTTATTGATTATTCAAGTTACGGAACAAGACTATATATATATACAAAAGCCTGCAAACTAGATATGGAAATGACATAATCGCTACACAAACTGGGGTGGTAAGAATTAAAACGTAATTTACACATATCCGGTGACAAATTGAAAGCTAATTGTGAAGGTAAATGAGCCATGTATCAAGGAGCAAAATCATGTTCTAGCCGTGCTACAATTGTGCTTCAACATTGACTTGCGGCAGTTTTGCTCCTGTAACACTAACTTTAACTTATATAAACTGTTATGTTTAAATATTAAAAATTAAATAATTTAAAATAAAAAACAATAATGTGGATTAGCCGATATTCACACAAGCATCTGCCAAATTTCACTGCTTATCAAGTTGTCCGCTACCCACAGTGGGATTTGATTTGTATTGTTGAAACTAACTATTACCCACAAGATTACCTATAGCGAGTATATACTTGTGCATTTACAGGTCTGTGACAAAATTAGCATTCTTATTCACTTGCTTTTTTTTGTCTTTTCATTATTGGCTTGAGGTGTTTCATTTGGGTGAACGATCAAATCCTTCTCTTTTTTGTGTGTGATTATTTTTTAATGAGAACATTTTTCATTTTAACAAAGTGAAGAAATCACTAATTATTTTCTAATGAGAACATTTTTCATTTTAACAAAGTGAAGAAACCACTAAAATATATATTAAAAAATATATATTTCAATATATTAGATATTGTATTTTTTATCTATTAGTGGCATCTTCACTTTGTTAAAATGAAATGTGCATTGGAGAAAAGCTCTCTCTCTCCATCTCTCTCTCTCTCTCTCTCTCTCTCTCTCTCTCTCTCTCTCTCTATATATATATAGTATCTAATAAGGACATTCTCACTTTGTAAAATGAGAATATGTATTTTTTATCTATTAGTGTATTTATTTGTATTTGTTAGTAACATCCTCAGTATAAGTAGAGTTATTCTCTAATGAGGATATCCGATACTACTAAAATATAAAACTAACAAATATAGATTTCAAATATTGGAAACTATGTTTTTTGTTTGTTAATACATTGAACTATGTATTTTATATTTGTTACTAGCATCCTTATTTTAGCAAAATGAGGATATTTTAGTTATATATATAACTTTTGACTTTTAACTTTTTTACCATTTTATCTACCATTAATCAAACAAAATACCTAGGGTAAAATAGTACAAAAAACACACTTTAAAAAATAAAGTGTTGATACTTATCCTGTAGGTGTTTCAATTAATTTTGAAACTTGATGAGAGAAAATGATATATTGCAACAAGTAATAGGGGATTTTGACCATTTTCTTTGATAATTTTTCACTTATAGGGTTGGTAGCAGTTCAGTTCGGTTCAGTTTTGGAATAAACTAAAATTTTTAGTTTAATTCGGTTTGAGAATTTTAAAGAATTAGTTTGGGAATTTCTATCGAGTTCGGTTTTGGTATTAATCCATTTTTTTTAACTTATAAAATACCAAACAAAAATAAAAAAAATTGAACCAAACTAAGAAAATCAAGCTGAGACAATCCAATTCAATACACTCCTAAATGCCACATAGCATTTTTAATTTAAAAATTATTTTTTTGGTTTTTTGGTTCAAATTTTCAATTTGAAATTTCAAACCGAAAGTCAAACTGAACTATTCAATTTTATACCAAATCAAAATATTTAGTTTTTTATAAGGAAAAATACCAAACAAAACCATAAAAAACCGAACAAGAACAATAATTTTTTGGTTTGATTTGGTTCTATCCACCCCTATGTTTTAGGAGAAGTACAAAGTGAAACTAAGCCTCATTTCGTAATGTAATTGGATCTTCTTATTGTCCGATAATTTTTTGAGCATAATTCACTAATTGGTGGTTAATAAATTAACAAATAAAAGTGATTAAATCCTAATTATATACTAATACTAAAGTACAAGTTGCATAAAATGTTTAAAAACTTAGGAAAAAATAGATTAGGAGGGGATTAACAATCCTTTAATGATACCCACTCACATGGCCAAAAGAGGAGAACGTAACTGACAAATCCCGTTGTTGTCAAGTTTTTTGCTCTCATTGACAGCAAACTTGGGTAAAGTTAAGAACATTGATCCACGTATTAGTAGCAACATATCGTAGAAAATAATTTGATGCCGCTCTTTAGCTACAATTGCATGGTTTAGATGTTTAGTTTTGGATATTTATGAAGAATTTAGGAGAAAATAGACGCAAGATCTAAGGCAAGACATGCGAAGGCATGCAAATATGTCAAGTCACGTGCATGGCTTATTGGCTTAGACATTTTCTTGGCGTCTTTCTAGTGTTCCTTGAAAGTAAAAGTAAAGATAATGTCGTGTGCAAGGCATGTTAGTGATCAGCTAGCAATGCACTTGCTTTTAGATAATAGTGAAATTTTGACTCTTGTTTCAGCTTCATCCTTCATCCTGACACTTATTCCATCTAATATTGGCTATAGCAATTAGAGCGGGACTCGTATCATTTTACAGTAGTAAATTATTCAAGAGAAGAGAGATGAACATTGGATTAGCAACGGAGAGTTAGCCTCCCCTGCGACATGACAAATGACACAAAATATTTTATAATAAGATGTTGAACAAATTAAGTATATATGATAGTGGGTAAATCTAAAAGTTTTTGAAATTTGAGGGAGCTTGCAGATGAAAGAAAAAAGAGTAATTGAATTTGACATCAGGGTAAGAATTAGTTGCACATTCAATGTTCGATGTGTGTTGTAAAAGTAAATAGAAACAAAAAGATAAAAAAAATTAAAGACCAACTCAGTTTCATCAGAAGTCTCGTCACTTAAGTCACTTTATCTTTATTTCCTTAAAGGATGCAACATGACCTTGGCACTTGGCACTTGGCAGCGAGTGAAGAGAGAAGTTCTACTGCCAATTTTCTTCTACATTCCTTTGCAAAACTGATGAAATAATAAATATAAGAATCTGAAATGAAAATGAAGCGGCAAAATTTGGAGCTGCCTTCAGGAATTATTTATGTACTATAGGCAAGGGGGGGTGATCACTTGGCAAGTCACATGACACAGCACAGAATCATATGAAGTGCCATGTGGATGCGGCATAGAGATGGCATAGTCTTCAAAGTTGAAAGTGGTCCAACTGCTAAACCCTAGAGAGAGGGAATCAGAATCCCATTTCCTTCATCATCATTGATTCAGCATTCCCATAGTTATTTAGTCCTATCAACTATTTTTTAGCATAAATTATTTGGGAAGTGATTTCTCTCAGCATATGGGAAGCACTTTTTTATAAAATCATATCTGCAAATTTCCCCCCTTGACAGAAACTTTGAATATGATTAATTCATCCTATCTATACATCTCTAGCTATCTGCCACTATCGGATCAACCCCATGTATAATAAAATCTGCATCTTCATTGAAGGCTGGAGCAGTAATTTAGAGGCAGGCAGGCAGTTAGTGTTATTTTAATCAGGATGGTGCTTTAAAAATGACAGTCTAATTGCTGTTTTTATTTTATTTTATTTTATTATTATAGTGCGTAGGTAGAATGTGAAATCTACTTTTCAACACAATAGAAAATGAAGGAATGTGTGCAGAAGAAGAGGGTCGGTTGATAGTGAACATGGGATTTGCAGATTGAAAAATGTGCAAACTCACCAAATTCATGTAACCAGGACATGGGAACCTCGCGAGAGAATGGCCCACAATATATTATTAAGTTTCCTAACTACATGCTATAAAGTGGGATTCGACTAGTTTACTATTGGGTTTCTGCGTGTTTACACTTATAAGTGTCAGATTCGGTGGCTCGGCTGAGGGTGAGGATGAAATTGTATTTATGAAAAGTTAAGTAAGGTGCCTGCAGAGATCTGAAATGCATGTGGGTTAAATGAAAAGAGAGAGAGATAAAAGGTGCGTGCTTTGGGTGAAATACAATTATGAACACGAATATAAGAGCATAGACAAGACATGTGGCAGAGATGTTAGGTCATTATATTTATATATGTAATTCATATAGGAAACGAAATGAAGAATAATAATAGAATAGTTAAGTAGCTTGCTAGGCATTTACTCAAAAGAAATGTAGGCTCACATGATGCAAGCCGGAAAGGTCTGGTTTTTTTGTCCTGAAGACAAATCACATGGGCGGCAGCCAGCCTGACCACTGACCGTGACTTTCACCCCGCAGTTTCAAGATTGGAATTGCAACCCCACCAATCATTATAGTTTATGAGGTCTGTTTGGAAGCCAGGAAATTGATTTTCTATTGCTTGCTTCTGCTAGCTGCTCTTCGATCCCATTCCTCAGGATTCAGTTGAGTTTGTATTCTCCTATTTCTTAATCACAGTTAACAGAGGTGTATATATGTGGGATCCGGGACAAATCTTTGTTGTCGCATTCACATGTAAATCAGTCCTGATAAGGATTAAACGCCCTAATTCTTACTGCAAAGCTGCAATAATTAACTTTTCCTTTTTTAAAAAAACAGCAAGTGATCAGACACAAATTTATAGCGGTTCCCTTCAACGAGAGCTCTACTTCCACTTTCTGCCATTATTATAACGAAAAAGAAAAACTTTTAACAAGTCTGACGCACTGGGATAATATGTGAACTCGCACTTAAAAATAAATGACTCCTTACCATCATCTAAATGCCATTACGTTCGGGGTCAGCGGACGGTGGAATAGGAAATCTGGTTAAATAAGAGCTATAATGTAGAAACTATAAACTTAAATAATTTATAAAAAAAAAAAATTATACATTGAGTAGCCAAAAAGCCTGAGGCTATGAGGGGGAAAAAAGTGTATTAATACACTATTAAACTTGAGAAGGCCTTCTTGTTATTTGGAAGAGTAAATTGAAAAAAGAAAAACTCCCCCCTCAAAGTGACTGCATGAGTTCAAGTCCCATCTTAGGAATTCTTATAATTTTCTTTCCTAAATAAATTTTGAGTGTAAATAATTTTTTTTTTATCCTTATGGGGGGTATAGATGTTCTCTAATATTTATGAAATTAAAATTTTAATTTGTGCCATAATAATTTGGCAATATTAGTAGATTGAAAAAGAAAAAAAAAATTGAGGATCCAATCCAATAAAGAAGAAACATAAGACCACGTGTTTCTTAGCGAGGTTGCTTAGATAAAAAAATATTTATTTAAGATATCCTAATTTTCTCTTACTTTTTAAGATATTGACTCTTGGCATCTTGACCATGAAGTTGCTTAAATCAAGTGACCATTCTAAAGATCTCAACTCAATTTGCGTAATCGAAGAGTAGTACCCAACACTTACCAAATTTTGCACCAAAAGTGCCTGCCTGGATTTGATCGCTATTGGATCCTCAATTTCAGAGCGAGTAAACTTAGCATTTCGAGCTTAATTAAGTATAATTAAACATACAAGTGCGTCGATCAGCATTTGGGTCGGATTAACTCTAATTGTTGTTAGATTAACTTCTGCCTCTACTTTCCCACTAGAGCAATTGCATGTTACAATTTCACAAACAACGAGGATAAATATTAATTAATTAAAATTTAGAAACAATCAAATCTTCTTTCAAAATTAAGAAATCCTCAAGTAGTACTTAATTAAAAAGCCCAATATGTAAATATGAATGTACATATGTGTGTGTATTATATATATATCACCTTCTTCTTACTCACAAATGCCCTAGAGATCATAAGGAACCCATGTGCAGCATGTGTGATTTTTTTTAGATAAGAATGTCTTGATGGCCGATCAAAACTTCTTGTTTGGGCTTCTTTACCTTCGACCACTCAGGCGAAGACATACTCTTTATATGTATGTATATATGTATGTATGTATGTATGTATATATGTAGACACGTATATAATGTTGATCTTATCTAGAATCTTGAACTTTATTAAAGCATTAGAAACTATTCAACCATGTGATGTTAGTGTAGTATATAAACCATATCTTGAATTGTTGAAGCCACAAGCAAAGCTGTCTTCAATGTTATTTAAATTTAGCTTTTATGTTTCTCACAAATAAATAAATAATCTTTTATGTAGTAAGTTTATCATTACTCGAGGAATATATATATATGTGTGTGTAATCACACATTTGTTTGAAATTAAAAATATAGAGATTTCCATAAAAGATAAGTTACTGTACATATATAATCTCATTAGATAGCTTAACTAATAATCTAAGATATTAAAATTATCTTCGAACAAGGAAAAAGAAAGTAAATAGAAAGAACACATCCATACGCATAAAATTTACCATATAGAGAGAAATAAACTAATTGTGCATTTAATAATTTACCTTGAATGAGTAGGATTGCTATTAGTGTTTATTTTATTTTAAAATTAGAATCGGAATAAGTTAAATTATATCAAATTACTAAAAAGTACTTAATGAGTTATTGTCATAATTATTATTTTATATTTTAATTATGATGATTATTTATTTAAAAATTATTATTATTACGAATTATTGTTAATAATATATTAACATATTGATTAGTTGTAAAAAATTGTATTAAATAATAATAATAATAGAGGATAAAATGGGTATTTTTATTTTGTGGGGGCAAAACAACTATTTTTAGGAATGAGAGACTCATTTCCGTCACCTCTGTTGGAAATCAATCTCTCATTCTCCATCCTTAAGTTGGAGTGGTCTCCACAATTCCGATTTCAATTCTGACTCACTATTTTATTTTATAAAGTAAATGTTGTCAATAATTTCAATTTCCCAATTCAAGAATATAAACACAACATAAATTTCTATAAGATTAGGCACGGTAATGGGGTGGATTTGGGGGCGGGACCATGATCCCGATCTGGAGGCATTGCCTAATCCCTTATAAGACTAGGGACTGCTTCCAACTCTAGCATTTTGTTTATCAACTTGAGACAGAAATTAAGATTGTAAATTAGGGTTTCTTTAATAGGACCATTTTCTTCAACGATTTTTTTTGTCTTGGGGGTTCTGTACCCCAGGTCTTCACATTTTTCCGGAGCCATCCCAATAAGGGATCATATTACTCCATTAGATGTTTTATATATATTAATTAATAATTAGCGACAAAGATGACAAACCATGATCATTGTTTGGATTTTGGACAGCTATTGAAATAGATTTTCTCTTTTATTGAAGCAGATTTTGAGTTATGCCCATTGCGGATGCATAGATCAAAACTATCCACTTTAGGTTTGCTAAATATCATGATATTAGAAAGTCGTTATACAATATTTTAAAAGAAAAATATCACCACGGTAATAGCCTTAGCTAATCTTTTAAGATTAATTTAGTGAGGAAGCCAGATTTTTAAGATCCGCATTGGAGAAGAGCGAATCTGTCATTTGGTACATTAAAAGGATTGCCTTATGAGAATAGTAAAGAGTGTATTTTTCTAAGCTGACAGCCTATATAATATCAGATCAACGCTCACGAGATTCAGATACTTTCACATTATGAAAAGATACCACCTTTTCAATGCATGAACAGCGCCCTTTTCGTTTGTTCCGCACCACATGCATGATCTAGTTAATAAAAGTAATCCGAAAATTCTTTGACATCGAATCGGCCTATAATATTAAGTATACGCAAATTAACTTACTATTTAGCAGCATCAAAATAATGATAATAATAAGAAAAAAAAATAATTGGCGACCTTTTAGCCATTGTATTTTGTACACATGCATGGGATGTGAGGATGCGATGTTTTTATGCAAAGCAACAAAGACGGTGAGGGGGCTGTTTGGTGCTTATTAGAGATGTTAGGATTGGATTATTTTAGGAGAAGGTAGTCTTAGGGTCCTTTTGAAATCACTTTTAAAAGGTTCAAAAGTAATTTTAAATAGTTAACAAGTTAATTTTGGTATTTAGTAAATATTTTTATAAATTACTTTTGATAAAATTACTTCATTCTATACTAGATTTTGAAAATAAGGAAAGAAGTAGTTTTTTAAAATATAATTTTGAAAATCACTTTTATTCTTATTATAATTTCATATATATCCCTGTATATATTATAAAAATCCAAAAGTGTCTTATTAATTACGAAATAAAATGATTAACTTTAAATAGATTATTATTGTTACTAATTACTTTGAGATAAAAAAATAAAAAATAATGAAATGAGATATTTAGTTTAATTATCAATTATTACATATATACAATTAAAATTTTTTTTATACATGTTTATAAATGTGTAATAAATTTTATTTAACATCATGTTTAATTCAATCATTTGTATTCTTACAACAGTTTAATTATAAAATTTACCAAAAGCATACTACTACTTGTAAAATTTACAATACTTTTGAAAATAAATTTTATTAAATATTTAATAGATTCTATTTAATGTTGATTATTTTTACAAAACAGTTAATAATAATTATTTTAAAAGTTACAGTATTACCAAATTGGTCCTCAATCTAGCATTTGGAGCCAAGAATAGAGTTAAGATTAGTAATCTGAGTCTCACCAATTAATCATGTGAATAATTGATAAATCAATTCTATGGGAATCCCTGTTATGAGATTGTTATAAGATTTTTAAAGCTAAAATCTTATCTTATATTATTAGTCTGCATAAGAGAATAGTTTGTCATTTTTTCTTTCAATTATTAGATTTATCAATAGACTATTTTAAGTTAGATTAGATTTCATACTTTATGATTTTTTTTTATTTTTAGTTATTTTTAACGTTTGACGTTAAAAACTATAATTTTAATGAGTTAAACTAAAATTAGTTAAAAAAACAAAGAGCAAAATAATTATTATAATTTATGCTGTAATAATTCATTTAACATAAAATAAATATGTGAAATATATTAGTTATTAATCAGTTCTATCTAATCCAATAATATTCTAAACACAATACATAATTATTTATAATTCAATCTTAAATTACATAAAATATTATATCTAATTTAGTCCTATTCTATTCCATACAACTCAGCTCATCCTCCATCCCATTTTATATTATGTGCAGTAAACACGCCCTGCGTGTCAAGCGGATAGCAAACTACTATGCATTATCCAAAAACTAAATGCCCCCATTCTCATGGGTTACGTGGCATAGTACGTGAGGGGGCCCACTCATTGATTATATAAAACTGTTGTCACTAGTCATGGCCAGCTACCTCTGTGCTATAACCTGGTAGCTAGCTGTGACTCTAGATTGACGCCACGTGTTCCGACCGCGGAAAGGCGGTGGCCAAGTTCCAATTCGCAAACGCCCGTCGAGTAGTTTTGGTATGCCGATGGCCGGGGTGAAAATCAAGTGAAGTTTATGGAATGCCGCGTGGGCGTTGCTGCAAGGCTTAAGTTTTTAATTTGTCGCTAACGCACGCACGGTATTTGAGAAAAATGACGACATAGATGGACAAAAACAAAACAAAACAAAAGCGTGGCCTTGACTCATGACTCATGGTGGGAAAATTTACCAATGCTCACGGTCACGGGCTCACCTTTACCATATAGATGACATACCTATCGTTTAAACGGAGTAATGCAATGTAATGTATCTCTTTTTCTCTAACGTTATTACATTTACACTCAAGAACTATCAACTATGCTCGTGATGTGTGTTATTATGCCCTCTCTCTCTCGCCCTTACTGCGGCCTTAAATTGGTTCATATGCACCACAACTGATCATAAATGGAGATAGCAGCGAACGGTCTCTGCTTCTTATCGGAAAATCATATGGCCTTAAAATACATGTAAATCACCACTTGGTTCTTTCTTAGAGAAGAGAATAATTGAAAATGGAGATTTACACTAGCATTCTATAATATAGCCAAAGAATCGTTCAGAGTATTTTAGTTTTAGCCAATAAGCTGTTGCAGGACAGTCAAGGGATTGAAAAAGTCATATGGTATTGAGCGTCACTGCATGCAGACGAGTGTGCATTAATCATTTTGAACTATTTTTTTATTAAGTGCACAAGATGGGGAAAAACGAGCGGGGCTAGTTTAGGGAAAAAATTGGTCAAAGTTGGTCATCGTTCAAAGGTTACGAACATCAAGGAAGTGGAATCGGACACGTGGATAGCATTGCCCACGGAGCTTTTGTGCTCTTTCTAGAACAATAAACAAGGCCCTAAATATGCAATCTAAAATTCAAGCCCACCCGTGGTGGAGGACCCAATTGCCATTTACAGCTATAGGGCCGAAACCCTGGCGGAAGACTTATCTGAAATTTTGTTAAAAGCAAAGGGCAGTACCTGTCTTTTTGTCTGGCCCCGCATTCTGCCCTCAGCCTTAACTTCGCCCACCCTTTAAAAGACCAGAAAAGCGGGAGACGTTGGTAGAGGCAAGGTTACCGAGACACAAACAGAGCAACCGAGGAATGTGAAAAATGGAGATTGGAAAGTGAGAGAGTGAGATTTTTTGACGCCAACAAAAGAGAGCAGGAGTGCTTAGAAAAAAAAATTAAAAAGAAGATTGAAAGTGAGAAATAAGAAGAGAAAATGACTACCGGAATAATTCAGGAACAGAGTCTAGAGAAACAGATTGAGAAGCAAATGGGTTGCATGGCTGGTTTCTTCCAGATCTTTGACCGCCATCAGATTCTCACCGGCAAACGTCTTAGCTCCACCAAGCGCCTCCCTCCCTCTCCGGTCAGTTTGTCATTATCCTTTCTCTGTATATGTGCTCTGTTTGGTTGCTTATTTCACTTTTTTGAAACTAAATTCAGGCCGCTGATTCTACCTTTGAATCGGAGAAGAGTTTTGAGTCTTCTACTATTTCGAGAGAGCAGCAGCAAGGGAAATCAACACCGTCCCCGGACCGCTTCAAGCAATCTCCAGTGACGGAGCTTCGGCCTCCGTCTCCGTCTCCGGCGCAGGAGCCTGCAGCTCCGTTGAAGACAGACAGCAAGTTGGCGCTTCCTCTCCCGGTTTTCGAATTCAAGGAAGGTACAAGATCGTCATGGAAGTTTTGCAAAGAGGCTCCCAGGCTTTCTCTGGACAGCAGAGCCGTTGTTGACGCCAAGGGAAGCCTCAAACCCAGGGAGATCCGCACTAACGCCGCGATTTTATCGGCAAACCGTTGTGAAAACACCGAAGAAGCATCAGCGGGAGAAGAGTTAGAAAAGCAGAGACGTTCAACGAGCGTCATCGCGAGGCTCATGGGACTTGAATCGTTGCCTAACTCGGATCCTGAACCAGCCAAGAAAGCTGAGCTACGAAGATCCGCCTCCGAGTCTAGAGTCTCCAAAGATCAGTTTCGTTTCATCGACGGGATTAACTTTCAGTTAAAACAATCACAGCCGTCGTATTCGCAGATAAATGCGAGGCAAGGTCAAAGGAATGCAGCTAGCGAAGAACGAATGGTGAATGGGAGACGCGTAGATCCAAAGCAGTTCAATGTACAAAGTGTGAGAGGCGAGTCAGCTAAAGCACCCCAAAGAGGAATAGTTCAACTGCAAAAGAAGAGCTTCTTCGACTCGGCCGATTTTTTTCCCGAGCCAAAACAGAGCGTTTCCATATATGGAGAGATTGAAAAGAGGCTTAAAATGCGAGGAATCGACGAGCCTTCTAAGGATCTCGAGACTCTTAAGCAAATCCTTGAAGCTTTACAACTGAAAGGCCTTTTACATCCGAAGAAACCCTCAAGCCAGGCTTCAAGTCTAAGAAACTTCGTCTGTGATGAATCTCCAATCATCGTTATGAAGCCGGGGGCGATTAATCGGCAAGGAAGGGCCGGTAACGACTCGTCATCTCCTTCAAGTCTTAGGAGAGCAGGACCTCGTCGGAGCTTGAATTTCTCTGGTGAGATGTCGCCAGCGGTGAGCCCGAGACGTGACAGAACGGAGATTGACCGGAATGTACGGAACCACAGCAGTCCTAGCCGAGGACGAAACTCGATTTCGCCGACTAGAAGCGAGTCCAGCCTTAGAAGTCCAAGCAGGAGAGGACCGTTGAGTATCGATACGCAGAGGAAAGTGAATAATGAGTCCACGGTTACGGAGCAGAGAAGAGTATCTCCAAGGAGTAATGTGAAAAGAATTGGATCAGATCAGACGACACATCGTTCTCCCAGATTGGCCAAACCAATGGCTGAGATTTGTCTCAAGGACGATAAGTTATTCACTCCAGCAGAGGATGAAGTGTCCACTATTTCTGAATGTAGTATAAGCTGCACTTCTTCTCAAACTGATACTGAGGTAAGCTGCTAATTGATAGTATTTTCAAAAAATGAAGGAAAAAAATTTACTTCATTTAGGTTTTAATAACAAGTATTAATTAAATTTCTAAATTGTAATTTAGAGATCAAAAGTGGAGGAATACAAGGAAGGGACGAGCTTATTGGAGAGGTGTGATAAGCTGCTTCACAGTATAGCGGAAATAACTGCAAGCGAGTTGCAACCGAGTCCAGTATCGGTGCTTGACTCATCGTTTTACAAGGACGAGTCGTCTCCTTCTCCTGTTATGAAACGGAGCATTGATTTCAAAGGTGCGAGACTTTTTCAATATTTTTTTCCCCCCGCCCCTCCGTTTAATTTCTGCACAGTTTTGATATTGATAGCTTAGCTAGTTGGATTTGCATTTGACCATGGTGACGTCTTTGATTGTATGCTACTGCTGCTAGGCCTGTTTAAGTCAATGCTGTACGTTCAATAGGAGTAGATATTGGTCCATGTCCTCTCTGTCCTGGTTTTGGATAGAAAATGAAATTAATTAGGTTTTAATGTAAATACGATTTGGTAAATTAAACATTAAATTGCTAATTACTTGGTTTGGGTGCGGAAAATGGCTGAGCTAAGTTTTAGAGAGGTAACAGTGAACACTACGACTGTATGATGTAGTGGAAAATCTAAATTATTTATGTGGTGCAAGCAAGCACGTGGGATTGATTATTAATGGTACCCACTGATGGCGATCGTCGGATTCATTAATGAGAACAACGAAGCTGGATTTTTGAGTGAAAAAATTAAGTGTATGAACTACAACTGTAATCGATGCTGTTACTTAAAACAGGAAAGTGACTGAAACCTTTTTTTCTGCAAAATTACCTGATGGGAGTAAAATAAAATCCCAGTGGTTAGCTTAGCCTGGTTGTAACTTGAAAGGGAATATGTTCGCTGAACCTTACTGACAGGTGTCCGTTGGAATGCCATCAATAGCTATGCATTAGCATTGTTTTGCTGCTGCCTTTGGTTTTGTTATGGAGTGGCCCACCTTGCTAACCAATCAGAGGCATCTTTAATTTCCTTTCTCTGTCACTGTCAGCATCTTTAAGCGTTTGTTATGCTAGCATGTTACTCATATTGAATGTAAATTGTTTGGCATTCGATCAATGGTGTGGGCTCTACCATAGTTTTTGACACTTTCTCCTGTTGTTTGCTATGTTAGCAGCAACATATCTGACTCTTGTGCATTCTACTTGGTGTAAATAACAGACCAACAAAACGAATTAGAAGATGATATCTGGAGCCTAGGGATTTCATCTGTGGAATCAAAATCGGAGGATGATGACTGCGATTTCACCTACATTTCGGATATTCTCCGGGCGTCAAATTTCCTACCGGAAGATTCAGATGTGTTTTTATTACTAGAGAAGCAACAATATCTCAAGGGAAAGGATACTTCCAAGGTCTCAAGACTGCAGAGAAAGCTTATATTTGATACTATCAACGAAATTCTGATTCGCAGGAGGCAACTGCCGCCATGGAAAGTTGTTTCTTTTGCAAATTCCAACTCTGGACAGGCTTCATTGCAACAAATTTGGTTGGAATTTCAGAAAATCCGGGAGAGGGACTCATCTGAGGACTTGTTTAATGTCATATGTGGTGTGCTGAAAAAGGACTTAGCAGGGGATGCCATTAACGGGGATTGCCCGATTGAGATGTCCGAGGCAGTTCTTGACATAGAACGGCTCATATTTAAAGATTTGATCGGGGAAACCATCCGTGATCTCGCTGCCTTTTCCAGGAAATGTAATCCTGTTGCGGCGCTGCCTCGTAGGAAGTTGATATTCTGAACTGGAAGTGAGGGCCAATTAGAATCTTTTAAATTAATTTCACTAGCTTGATATAGGCTCGTTGCTTTTTGTTTTATTAGTTTTCTTCTCTTTTTAATTTTTTTTCTAAATTAATTAAGCTTGAAGCCCTTTTTCCGTTTAACAAATTTGGGAAATGTTTGATATTTTGATTAACCTGAAATCCAGGCATCATATCGAACGCCCACTTTTCGAAGTTGTAAAAAGGTGCGATATGGTTGGAGCTCGGAATTGAAACGTTGTCAAGTGGGTGCGTGAGCTTTCAAGCACTTCGTAACCACGCTTAGCAATTTAATATTCAAAATGAAAGCAAAAAGTGACATTGTTTTTAGCGTTAAAGCAAAGGAAAAGTACACGAGCATCGTCCCTAAGCAAAGAAAATTATTCCATTTAACCGCAGTGTTTAATTGTAATTATAGCTAATCGGGTACCAAAAATCTTGACACCCTTGTGGTGGTTGGTCATCATTAAGTGGTTTTAGTTTGTCATTGACCCTTAGATGCCATGGTCTCAAGGCGTGTTAAATAAGCAGAATGTTCAATTAAGAATGATAAGCTTTTTCATGGTCAGAACTGAGGGCCAAAGGTGGTCCATTTGGCTTTTATTATTTCTTTTCCGCCAAAAGCAACTGCTTGAAAGAACTCTAAATTGTGTAGTTCATAACTTCGGAACCCTCCTTCACCACCTACCAAAGATAAATGAAATCAAGCTAACTGATCCATTCGAGCTAATATGATTCTGCCCTTCAGAACTCGCACATGATATCAGTGAAGTTATGGCAACCAGTACAAGTGTCGATTCAATCTCCACTTTATAACATGAGTCCTGTTTCTGACCATGTGCCCAGGATTCTTCTTTCCGAGATATTTTATGTTTTATTTGTGATTTCGATTTTTCTCTAGGATTCTAACAAGCTCGTTTTTATTGAACATTAATCATGTTACGCACATTTTTTGACCATTTGATTGTATATGGGTTGATTCCATATCAAACCCAGTTGGGTCCCGGCGGTTTGTGGATCAGATGGTTAATATACAAACTATATGAATGCATGATGAATAACAACTATCATTTCTTCCTCAATAATTTGGCATGGAGCCTGTAGGTTCTTCCTATTGAGCTTTTTATCATGTTATATGGCAGGCGTTTGTCATGCAACGGATACATGATTCAAAAGAACAAAATGGTTGAATTATTGTTGGCGTTTCTGAAAAGATACGAGCTAACCTCAGCATATCTCCTTCTTCAGAAGTGGGCCTAGGATAACCACTTTAATATCACTTTTTTTTTGGTATCATTGGGCTTTGGAGTTGTGGCCCATATGCCCACATGGTTGGTCCCATTTGCGACTATATTTCAGGCCTAATTTTTCACCCTCTTGCAACTGTTGATGTATTTGGTATGGCCACCTAACAATGTGTGCTGCCTCCTTTTGATCAATCCTTTGCTTGCTCCCTCCATAACTAGAAAACTAGAAATTCTTAAAGGCCAAGGAGCTGAAAAAAGAATTTGTTAAATAAGAAGAGCAAAAGAAAAGGGGTTCCAAGTCATACAAAAAGATTTAGATTCAATTTTGTGCTGACTTTTTACTAACGTTTGAAGAATATATAATTGATAATTATTGAATAAAAATATAAAATGAATTAAATTTTAGTAGTATATTATTATATATGTATGTGTGGCAGAAGATTATGAAAAGTTAAGTAAAAATCAACTCAATACTGAATCTAAATCTCATACTAAAAGGGGCACAAGCTTATCTCAGTATCAATCAGGAGATGTAGACGGAGCAATGGCTTATGGGATGAAGCACCAGCATCGCCACATGCCATTGCCGTGGACTTTTCTGACAATTAAGAGCTGCCTTTTTACCTTTTTAAAGCTTTTTATTGCTCGTTTTCAGATTAGCAACAACGTTTAAATCTACCGTTAAACTATGTCACTTGGAAAATAATTTGATACTTTCATGTCATCTGTAGTACATGTGCTCTAAATATTGTTGATCAATTGTGGCCATATTTTAAATGGAGAACTTATTTAAATCTTCTTCGAGCATTGTCGCGTTTGCTCGTCAATGTCATCTGTGTCGCTGTCTCCTCTCTCTGAGCTTTGGGTCCTTGCCCCTTGGCAAAAGCAACTCTTTTATTGGCCATGACGTAATTGTTTGGAGCTCGAATTCAATTGGGTTTTAAGCACATACATTTGTCTACAAACCGAGTAACAGGATCATGCAGTTTGGGGACCCAAGTCTATGCCTATTGTTTTCTTTTAATGATACATATGTACATAATATAATTGAAGCGTGTAGTTTTTGTTTTCTTTTGATACATTATTATTGGGTACCTAAATAAGTTAGAAGCTCATGGCTAAATGCAATCCCAGTAGACACTTATCAAGAAATTATTGGGGGACCTGAATGCTTTTTTTCACAAGCTGAGTGAGTCCAAATCAAGAATAGTAATAACATTTGATTCCCTCAATTTGTCTTATAACCCCGGCCACCTTCCACCACCACATCCACTACTGCACTGCTAGCCCTTAGTCACCGATTGACATTAATAGCAAATTGCCCGATGGCCGCAAAACAAAACCACAAAACCCCTCAATTGTTTGATTTGATTTTAATGAGATTGTTATGATAGTATAAAAAATATCAAACAAAAAGAGGTAAAGAATAATTTCAGTACGGGAATCAATAAATTATAAATTAATTGAACAAATGATAAACAATAAAAATAGACTAACAAGAAAACAATTGAAATCGGAATGAATAATAAAGAAGGGTGGTTTGAGGTGGTGACGGTAGTGGTGGAAGGTGTAACTAGGGTTTTTGGAATTATTTTTATTTTCTTAGTTAAAGTTTTGTCTTTTAATAAGGATAATTTTGAAATTAAATGGGTTAATGAAATAATGGGGGCTGGTGAGAAAAATTTCAGGGTTCAAGCGTGTTCACAGCGCTATTTGATTAAGAATGCTACGGCGAACTCGCATATGTTTGGAGGCTTTTGGGCCTTATGTAATCCAATGTCCATTTCTGCCTACACAAATAAAATTGCCTCAAGTCCCACTTTTGTCACTTGAGACTCGACCACCCAAAGATCGGCCCCGCAGACCTTGAACGCCCTTTACGGAATAAAATTTCTCAACGTAAAACGGAAGTAGCACTCGTAAAATTTCAATACCACGCTGTCAGTTTAGTCAAAGAAGACGGCTTGTTAGTCGTGGAGCCTGTGGAGCTGCAATGCTGACTATCACGCGTCTCTATATTTCCAGTATTTGCTCTGTGAGTTTGTAAATGTTCTCTACTCCATTAAAACAATGATTTATCTCTACTTGGCTACTTCTTCAAGATCAAGCATTATTTATTTATTTATTTATTTATTTATATTCTATTTAAATGTGGGATCAGTTCAGTTGTAATTTAATTTGACTATCTCTTCAGGAGCAATTCTCAATTATTAATCAGTTTTTGTTTCTGGAATTAATGATCATCTGTTTAGTTTGGTCATGATGTTGGTTGACGTAGAGATCCAAACGCTGTCTTAGGATGAACCCCAAATACACTTGTCCGTCCACTTGCTGTGTTTGTCTCACACAATTTGAACACCCAAAAGCCTTCAAAATGTTATTATCAAGATTGCTGAGTTACCCACTTTGAGATAAAATTTTTTTAACGGGCGAAAGTGGGTCAGATCACTCTCTCAATGAGACAAGACAGCATAAGAAATCATAGCTTAGTGATTTTTCCGCACTCAAAACAATAGGTGGGAGACATTCTTGGCCCACCTTGCTCACCTCAAACCCTACATTAAAGCCTCAGTCAAAATTCTAAGCATTTGCCTCTGCAATTAGTACATGTAAGACTTATTAAATATGGCGAGGAAGCCTCTAGAGTATCGGCTTCTATGCCTTAAGAACTCATCGCTAAACAATCCCTTTTAATAACCAGATTCTTTGATTTTCTATGATTCTCTTCATTTGGACGATTGCCTCCTTTGGTAATCTCTTAGTTTATGTTTCATTGACTTGTTCAATTTATAACAAGGTCACTAACATAAACCCAATGTCAAGTAATCATCATACGTTGCGCATTGTATGTTTGTATGTTGTAGTCCAACCTCAAGCGTACTAGCTGATATTATGATTGATTTGATACCATATTCCCTTGAATGCGTGTTTGAACTGAAAGTGCATCCCTGATTACTATGCTTACATCATTAATTTTATTTAAACCAAGGAAGATCACTTTTATATCCCAACTTCACTGTTGAAATCAGATGCCAAAAATAAGTACAGTTCTCTTGCCAAAAAATAAAAAAAAGACTGTTCGACTATTTTTCAAATAATGGTCAGTTTTTCTATTTTTGAAGAGAAGCCAAGCAACTTATTTTAATATCTATTGCAACTTCCTGTTTAGTGTCTTTAAATTTTAATGAACATTGAAAATTTCTTTAAGGAAAATGAATTTTGTAGCCGGGGATCACCATTATTTTTCCTAAATATAAGTCATTGTTTTGCCCATTACTATCTCAGGTTCATGTTTTCTTTCCCTTTTTCCTTGAAATAATAAAATATTTATTGTTATGTTTTTAACTGATTGTCCTGAAATTCAGAGTCTCAGTCTCGTTTACAGATGCCTGATATTGAGGAAAATGGAAAAGCACTTCTACGAATTTCCAGATCACAGTTCTAAAAACAAGTATTGTGCATCTACAAGAAGGATATATGTTTGAGTATTACTTGTCACGATTGAAGGACCTTAATCAAAATTGTCCAATTTCCGTATTTTGTATCAAGTTGAGCACTTCAGGCTATGCTTTCGGCTTTCTTTACCTGCACAATTACAAAAATAATGCAAGTCAGGATGATATGCCCTCAAAGCGTTATAAGCTGCTTGTTTCAATCCACCCCTGCCTTATCAGCCGTTCAGGTGGAATGATACAACATGTAGCTGTATAACATGCTGTAGTGTGGTTATAAAAAGATAAATATTAACATAGAGTTCAATAATTACATAATTTGTAGCATGGTTGCTTGAATGCTGGATCATCAGATGATGCTAAAGGCTCTTGACCAAATATCATCTCACAGCTCATGTCATCAAAATCTGCACATCAGATGGCAAAGTGCAATTATATCAACTGTGAGTGATAAATGATCTTCATATGGAGTTTATCATAGCTTCTGTTCAATTACAGTAGAAAATTGACTAATGGCTCCATATTTCTTGACAAATGATTGGCACGTGGGAATGTTACTATCACTCAACTTGTATGCTTTTAATAAAAGGAATTAATATGTTAGTGATGGTATATTACATGGGGCAGGTTCTAAAAGATGATTGGCTTCATGGGAAACAGAAGAATTCATTGACTTCAACAACGTGATGGAATACATTGCACTAATGATATGATATGTAGGATAATTTATTCTCAGGAATTCCAGTGTTCCTTTTATGGTTTCAAATATGCAATTCTTTTTGTCTAAACTGATATGCTAGGATTCTCATCTGAGATTAGGTCTACTTGCAGTTGTGCACCCTAAGTGGCTATACATGGGCCATTCATTGACATGATGAACAGAGCCTCCACATTCTAGTGCAGGTACCAGTACTCTTTGAAGTATGATTCTATTCACTTTAGCTGTTCACTAATTTGGGTTTGTATAATAGACGTGCTTTAAGAGAAAACACATTGTGTTTGATCAAATGACGACTTTCCCTATTTGATATATTTATAGTGCATGCAGAGTAGAGCTTCTCTTATTAATGAACTTTCTGTTCCTACAAATTTCTATCTTGCTTTAGAAAAATGGAGAATATGGGTATGTTTTGTTCCTTATTTCCAAAAGAGTTTGTTTCATTTTTTTTTCCCTCGTCCTCGACCGTGCTCATATACTTAGTTACTGGATCAGTGTACTTACTAGGGACCATGTTGAGTGGCATTCCTAGGGAGTCCTTGACAAAGGTTTGAGATGGCGTCTTACAGAGATTGGTGCACATCCCTACACAATTACTCTCCTCTAAAAACCTGCAAAATGTTTTAAGAAAACATGTCGATGAACTTACATGGATGATCTAAGAATATCGAAAATTTTAATTATGATTTTGATTTTCTCGAATGATTATGATGAATATTATGATGGTTGTCATGATGGCAATGTAGAAGACTCAAGTCCAGAGGAGAAAAATCGTTGGAGCAGATTGTTTCAGGCACAAAAGTGTATGGAGGTGGTTTTGTGGGTCCTCTTTATTATTATTATTATTATTATTATTATTATTGGGTATAATATGCTAGTTGAATTTAAATAGATGCACTTACCTGCACTTTTTAATGTGGACTACATTCTTTTCTGTCTTGCCATTAACCTCTGATTCCCTCACCTTGCAGAAAAGAAAGATGATAAAATACTTCCTGTAAGATCCACATTACAAATTCACTGAAATAAATTGAAACCATGTGTGCACGTGACACATGCATTACGTTTTAGTGATCGAAACCTAATCATCATAATCTAATCACACAAGCCAAAGCTTTAATGATGTACTCGGGCCCTATTAGTTAAGTCGTTTTTCTTTCGGTTATTAGAAATTTGTAATCAACGGTTATTTATTTCGTTTTCTTTGTTGTTAGATGTTGTCCTGATTAGATTTTAAGCTATGTATTGGAGTCCTATCTGGTCTTGTATTTGTCGCTCATTGTGCCCATGTATTGTTGGTTATTATTGATTCTTGAATACAATTTACTAATTCAAAATAATAATAATGACGATGATGCAAGGCTTACCCCATCATATTACCAGTTACTTTGGCCCTTCTATTTTTATTTTCTCATTTATGGATTTCCTATCGTCTTCTTGACCCTAGTGCTAACTTCTATTATATTATCACAAATTAACCTTATTTACATTCCCTCTATGGAATGACCAGAATGAAGGTCTTATAATTTTTGTCTTCTTGGGTCTGTTGAGGGGGGGGGGGGGTGTTGAAAACTTTAGAGGAGCTAATAATTCTTAGAAATGTAGGCAAGTAATTGATAAATACGTGCAATTGTTGTATAGAGGTTGAGGTGATTTTACACACTTTCTGATGAAGATCTATATTATACCTACTATGTTAAAGTTGTGAATTTTAAAAGTCATATGTATTGAGCATATCAGAACTTACATTACATAATAATTGTGGTTTTTAAACCACAACACGACACTACCAAATGGTGGTACAAAGCCTCCTACCACGCAAAAGCAATATGTCTTTTGTGCTCCATTGAAATTATGGCCATGTATCGACCATCGTAGCTTGGCCTAGCCCCAAAAATATTCTTTAATTTTTATATAAAAATGGGTTTTTTTTCATTTTTTTCTCCATTTTTGGTCCTAAATCGAACTTTACCCAAAAAAAAAAAAAAATAATATTAGAAGAGTAATTTATCATTTCTATGAAAGTTAAATATTCATTTTATTTAATGCATGTATTGTTTTGAGAGCAAGGTTATTAATAGCATATTACTGATGTAAGTTTTTTTCTTTCCCCCCCCCCTTTTTTTTTCACTGCTTTTTATACACCAACATCCACACAAATGTATACAATTGATAATGAATCTAGTTTGGGTTGATCAAATATTTGAGTCCGACCCTGATGATGGCCAAACCAATTTTGAACTAAGCAGCATTATAGTTTGGGCAGACAATGTAAATGCATATCAGTCGTACTACTCTATCTTACCTCGCACGGTCCGACCAGCCAAGCAAAGAATATTGTGGTGAAGACGGCAAAAAACTCCCTTGCCAATTTGGATTCTGGTAACACGGTTCGTATCTGGGGTCGGACATCACAACATCGATACTATCTAATTAATATTAATTTAATATAACAAATCAAAATACGAAAAAAAAAATTTAAAAAAAAAATTACCACCAACTCTTTGCTGGTTGTGTTGGTGGTAAGGCCAAAGATTGAGTCTCCTCAAATGTTGAGGGAGTATTTTCAAATTAAATGACATGCGAGGGGAATTCGCAGAGTGATCAAACTCGATCATATGGTAGAGATCCCTGCGCAGTGCAGCAATGGATCCCATTTCCCATGCACGCCGACAAAATGACAACCGCGGTTCATGTTCGGAAGCCAGTTGTTTTATTTACTGAATTACCATTATGCTTTGCTAATATTAATTTTAAACTGTAAAATTATGTATGTAGATATGTTATGCTTTCTCGTGATCGATGGTGTGGTGTCATGCACGTGCAGTAATCATCGGGAACGAGAAGAAAGAAAAAACGAACTTGCCATGGTGAGGATTGGCCTCGGAAACGCCGTCTCAAGGGCTTGAATGACGATTCCACATTGTTGGGCTTGATTGAAGTTTCGTAAAACTGCCCTGGCTGCCTCCACCATCCCCTCGTAACCACCCTTTTTGTTTTTTATTCCTGCATATATATGATTTATGCATTTTTTTTCAATATATCTTTTAATTAGTTAAACAATAAAATGATGAATGAATACCATTTGATGATAGATAAATAAATAAATGAATGAATGAATGAATGAATGAATGAACAAACCTGTAGCATCTTGGACGCTTTGAGATAAATGGTTAATGGCAATTTGATCAAACCAGCTATCATTATAAACCGTCTTCTGTACAACCGCAACTTTGCTTTCCAACGGTTTCGGCTTTGCATTTCTCGTCTCCGCTGGCCTCGCGAGCACAGCAACGACACAACAACTTTCCGGCTTAATAATACGGACACGGTGCCTCCGCGGCGCCAGCGCCGTGCTCGAGGGCGCACGGAAATTTTGAGCAAGTAGCTTCGCTTCCATATCAGAAAGGATAAAATTTAGGGAGAAAATAGGTGGTATTAAGAGTTATAATATCGCTGTATAGTCCGAGTTGGTAATGGTATGTGAGTATACGTGTGACATTAGTTAACAAGTTAAATGTGCATGAAGAGCATCTTATAGAAAGCTTCAGGCGGAGATGCTCGTCAAAGTTTGGACTTTTGCACGCACAAAACATTCCTCCTCTGCTTGGAAAGATACTTTTGTATGGCTACCAGCTAGCCCTTGTTGGCTTGTTGCTATTCTACTTTAATTTAATTTTGTTTATTTATTTTGATGGTGTCAAGTGATCTCAGCTGCCTGTTCGGTCCTTTCATTAACCCCACTTTGTCAGCTTGTACATCCACCTCGTCCTTCTCCTCTGTTCAGATTTCAATTAATCAGACAAAAATTATGGCCTTGTCTTTTAGTTTTAGGCTTTTAGCAATCAAAAGGCCGACCAAGTTTGTGTGGTGCAGTTGTAACTTAAATTTTTAATATCCTATTTTATCTCTAGTGTTAAAACAATAAGTGCAAATATGATATTGAATATATATCTCTACAAAATTAAAATTTATTAATATATATGTGTGTGTGTGAGAGAGAGAGAGAAAGTTTATGATTAGAAAATCAAATAAATTAAATTATTACGTTAGGTTTTTCACATAGGAATTATGGTAGTAAAATCGGAATTCTAGACGGAACTTATGCCGGTCAAACAAAGCTCATGCAAGGGAATATTGGAAGGATTCATGCAGAAATGGTTTAGATGCTGCCGTCCGAAAATATTTCAGAAATTGTATTTAATTGAAGTCTATTTCGGCACAAGATACCTACCATATATATATACACACACACACAAAGACACAAGCACACATTACAGATCAATCATAGAGAATGGCAACACATTTTTATATGGCTTACAGCCAGATTGGCGCTATCAGTTGAAGGCAAATTTTGGCAATGTTTTCTTTCAAACATATCTGGTTTGGAATGCTTTTGAAATTAACAATTTATATTTCCACCTGTTCCCAATTTTATTGAAAATTTTTTTAATTAGAGTAATGGTATGCTTACTTGCTTTAAATACTCAACTAGATACCTACTAATATAATATCTTATTTGTTATGCACTAGTTTAATGAAATCAAATTCTCCACTTATTTATATTAATAATATTTAAACTCCATACATTTTGTTTCAATTTAAAAAATTTTACTAACTCAACTAATTTTTATTTTATTTTTTTTAAAAAGGAAGAGAAGTGGACAAGCCTAAATTAATTTTTACTCCGCTTCCCACCTCCAAAACTCGAACTCGAGTCCACACAAATAAAAGACAACAGATTACACTACCAACTAACTCGACTACACCCTTAAGAGTTACCAACTCAACTAATTGGTATATTAATTCTTTTTGGGATTTAATCGGCATAATTTTGGTTTTAATGCGAAGTCATTACAAAGGGGTACTTACAAATGAACCTCGACCCGCTCTCAAATTGTTGTAAATAATCAATTTCGACAAAAGAGACAAAAAAAACCGTAAAAATTTTTCCTTTTAATCCAAATTCATTTTTATCTAAGCTAGTAACTTCCAAGTTCCACCATATTCATACAATTGATATTACAGATTAATTTTTATTTTTTATTTTTACAATGAATTGACTTCATTCTTGCAAGTGTTAATCAACATTGCATTTTGAGGATATGAAAAACAAAAACATGAATATTAATCCTAAGAAATTAATTACCCATTTTCAACACTTAACTTTGAAAGCTTCACCAAACAATATCATTATCATATTAAAAATTTCATTCAGCATGCCATTTCACTGTGATTTATTAAAATAAATAATCCTAACCACTTGTGTTCTCCAGTCTAGCGACCAATGCATGAGCCAAAATTCAAAGGAGCTTACGATGATCTATTTATTAAACTCCTCCATCATTTTGTCAAATCTATTGAACTTACACAGGAAAATAACAAAGTGCAGTTTCCAAGACACGGAAATGAAGGTTTCTTTTTTTTTCCAACACTGTCACTCAAGTTCAAGGTCAAGCTCAACTCATGTAGAAGAAAATACTAACCATAAGCTGCAGTATCAGCGAGGGAAAAAACACTAAACCGTCGGTTCTTGCGTCAATAACTAAGGTAATAAATCATTTGAGCATGCAAAATCTCAATCATCTCAAATCTCAATCAATCTGAAATGATACTACTAAATTATGCTAAGGCTAGTTGCTTGCAATAAGAATCAGAAATGGCAGTCAACAAACACCAGGAAAGCAATAATACATTTTTAACAAGTGAGCAATAGTCCTAAATTATAAATAAACACAGATCATGACTGCTTTCATTACCATGTTAGGAAGCAAAGAGTAGGAGAAAACATGAGTCGGAACCAGTGACAGGAAGAAAAAGAAACAAGATAAAATAGTACATAACAAACAACATTCCTACTCCAAACATGAGTATATTAGATCCAGAGGACAAACCTAAGGGTCAAGCCATATGTACTTACCAAGATATTCTAGACAAACTACTAAATAACACAAAATGAGTCCAAGATTACCCTATCTGGAAAACAGTAGCACAGAATACCAAAGTCATCACTAGAGAGAGATCCAAAACCACACAAAGAACTCAATCTTTGGTAGTTTTGTTGATAAGTGACTTGTGAATGTGAGGGATCACACCACCTCCAGCAATTGTTCCCTTGATGAGAGTGTCCAGCTCTTCATCTCCTCTGATGGCAAGCTGCAGATGCCTTGGCGTAATTCTCTTCACCTTCAGATCCTTGCTTGCATTCCCAGCCAGCTCAAGAACCTCAGCAGTCAGGTATTCAAGGATTGAAGCCAAATAAACAGCAGCAGTGGCCCCAACACGTCCATGGGCAGCAATCCTTGACTTGAGGTGGCGGTGAATGCGACCCACAGGAAACTAAACCCATGCAAAACAGAAACTGTAAGAAAATCTGAACTTAAATGCTGGCAAGGTATAAATATCTTCACCAACTAGATATCAATCGGTATAACTTCATGTTAACTAAAGCAACAACAGCTGCCACAAGGTAAGCTGTATGATACAATGCTCAACATACTTAGTTTCAAAATAATTGCCAGAAATAGTAACTCAAAATGCTGAAAATGTTAACTTAAATATTAAAAAAGGAAGTATCTCAGGTAACAACAACTATAACAAATCAAGTAAACACACACACACACACACAAACACAGAGGCATCCCCCTTAACCACGAGTAAATCTGATAAATACAAGGAAACATCACCATGTTAGCTTTACAGTTTTGTCTACAATTAATTTAGAAACTTAACATTGAGTAGCACAAAATACCGACAGGTCTATTTGCAACACAAACTAACATGCGACCCACTTGTTACTGTCCATTATTGTTTTCACCTACCGAACATAATTCTAGCTAAATAAACATCATAAACACAAACTAATCCACAAGTTATGATTAAAATTTAGTTGTAAAAAAAAATAATAAATAAAAGAAATGCTGCGAAGTTTTTAGCTACTCAAGGGTGATGTGTGAGTACCTGGATACCGGCACGAGATGACCTGGAAATTGGCCTTTTCTTATCCTTGTCCTTATCCTTGTTACCAGCCGTGGTTTTCGCTGCTAAAAGACCTTTCCCTCCTTTTCCCGCCATGTTTCACCTGCTCACATTTAAAAGAAAAAAAAATATTTCATAAATTATATTTCTAAAAAGAAAATAAAAACAACTATTAATGAAAGAAAAAAAAAACTATGATATACAACAAAATAAATAAATAAACAAAATTAAACGGAAAGAAACCCAGATCCGGCAAAAATTATCTTCAACAGAAAAATTTGAAAGAAAAATCACATATATTTTGAATGAGATCTAAATTTTCCCTACGCCTTTTACAAAAACATCATTGACAATCCAAAACATAAAGCAAGAAATAACAGCGAAAGAAGATCCAGATCTGAGAAACCAAGACGCACACAGAGAAGAAAGACCTGAGAATCTCGCAAGGCGAAGAGAAAAGAAGAGAGAGATTTTCGACAACAGTGGAATTGACACTGATTAAATTGGATTTGGGCTTTTTTGTTATTTATTTGGGCGGTAGGTTTCAACTTTTAAATGTGCGGGAAACCCAAATCGCGGTTTCATTTAGGTGGGAAATCCCCAAATTTTTATTTTTTATTTTGTGGGTTTCAAAATTTTTGCACTTTGCCAATTTCACCCTTTGAAAAGTTTGAACCTCTGCACGCTCGACACGCGGCCCAGTAAATACTGATCGACTCTTGCACTGTGGACCGCCGATCAAAACGCAATTCCTTCTGGACTGCGGCTCATCTAGAAATTTATATCAGGCCTGTTAAGTTGGCCCGTAAACCAACTACTAAGGGGCTACGAAACGGGGACACTTTAGTCAAAAGAAATCCACACGACGTGTGCTGTCACCATTTGTCTAATCTGCACCCACAAACCAGATCTGGCAAGTCATGAAAGTCATAACCTTCTTGTGTGTTGTTTGCACGTTAAGTCAGTGCTGTCCAAAATCCAAACCCCTCCTTAAATCCTCACCGAAATCCTAAATCGTAACTCACTGACGGCGGCTAAAATGACGCCGTCAATTACGTCGCAATCTCTCCGGTTCTCCTCCTCATTCTCCATAGCTCCCTTTCAACGACACACATCCTCCAAAATACCCCTCCCGAAAAGCCACCTTCACGTTCCTCGTCAAGCACCGTTATTCAAACCAATATCAGCCGTCCAGTCTAATGTATTACTCCCCGACGCATCAAAAACACCGACGTTCCAACCATCAAACGCTCCGAACCTTGCGGCGGTTAATGTAGAAGCAATTGAGATTGACAGGGCGACGGAGGTGGAGCTGAAGGAGAACGGATTCAGGAGCAAGCGCCGGACGAAGATTGTATGCACGATAGGTCCACGGACGTGTGGCTTCGATGAATTAGAGGCATTGGCCGTCGGAGGTATGAACGTGGCACGTATCAACATGTGCCACGGCACGCGCGAGTGGCACCGAAATGTGATCGAGCACGTGAGGAGGCTGAACGAAGAGAGAGGTTTTGCCGTTGCCATTATGATGGACACCCAAGGGAGTGAGATTCACATGGGAGATCTCGGCGGCGCCACGTCAGCTAAGGCAGAGGTATAAAAAAAGAAAATTGTAATTATTTTTCAGTATTTTCTGTGAAGGGGCAGATACTAGTAGTAATACTCGGTGTTTTCAAGTGTTAGTTTTATTATTTGAGCTTATTTGGAGCCAGTAGTAATCTGTTGCTCATATTTTGCAGGATGGTGAAATTTGGACCTTCACTGTACGGTCTTTCGGTTCGAATAGTCCTGAACGGACAATTAGTGTCAATTATGATGGCTTTGCTGAAGGTACAATGTTTATTTTCCTGTGGAATCTTTCTTTCTTTTGAGGTGCCTCTAGTTTTTATTTGCCGAAACTTGAAAGAGTAAAATAACTGATTTTGCATTTGATATTTTGCAATTGCATGATTGGTCATGACAGATATAAAGGTGGGTGATGAACTCTTTGTTGATGGAGGAATGGTGAGATTTATAGTGACGGAGAAGATTGGTCCAGATGTCATCTGTTGCTGTACGGATCCTGGATTGTTGCTGCCTCGTGCTAATCTTACTTTTTGGAGAAATGGAAGTCTTGTTCAAGAGCGTAATGCCATGCTGCCCACCATTTCTTCTAAGGTTAATACATTTGAGTGATTATTTGTGTGAAGTAATTGTGGAGCCATTTATCAAGGGACAAGCTTTAGAAATCCGCACTAATCCTCTCGTAGCTTAATCTGGTGCAAACCAATACTGTCTTCGGGACGTAATAAAAATCAATATTTTGGAATTCACTATAAAGTAATATCATTTCTCCTTCTTCCAATGAACGAATGTGAAATTGGGTATCATGTTCAGATAATTTCGGTGTCAAGAGTTCAATTCTCCAATAGAAAATGCACGTGTTTTTCATCAACGTCTTATTTTCTTTTTGTCCCTCTCATTCATACCGACTATTCAGTTGCATTCTTTTTTCAACTTTGCTCTGATTCTTAGAAAAAGTTCGGGGAGTGTGATAAGTCAATTTCTTGAAAGTGGTTGAACAATTATCTAGTTGAGTCCTTCTTGATCATTGATTTGAATGCACTTATTTCGTACATTGTTCTAAGACTTAAATTTCTTACAGGATTGGCTGGATATTGACTATGGAATTGCAGAGGGCGTTGATTTCATAGCAGTATCTTTTGTCAAGTCAGCTGAAGTAATTAAACATCTAAAGAGTTACATTGCTTCTCGATCTCCACCAAGGTTTGCCATTTATTACAAGCTTTAGTTATACAAAATTACTGCACCAAGAAACTGTTTTCCCCTCTTATAACTGCGAAGGTATATAAACGTACTCTGTGCACCTTAACTGAGGAGTGATTTCTAGAGATTAGAGAGACTGACATTAGCATCATAGTCTAGCTTGCTGTGCAAGTTTATTGTAATCATTATAAAGGATCCCTTAAGATAGGCATAGAGCATGCATAATTCTCACAGCATTGCAATAGAAGAGTGGATGCCAATCATCAGTTGGGAATCATGTCTTGTATGTCGAAGGTTTTTGATAATGTAGTTCTTCTGAATGAAGTCTTAGTATTTACATTCTCACATGATTTATTCTCTGTGATCAGTATTCTTTATGTTTTTTCTTAGCAGTATATATTACATTGTATTTTAAAGTTCTTTAAAGTTCTTCAGATAGTTTTGCATTTATTTGATAAAATTTTAGTGTATCAGACTATATTCTGCTTGCATTTCCACTTCATTGTCAGTTAATGTGTGTTAAATTTTTCCTCACTCCCACTAGTCCTAAGTTCAGCCAAATATTTGCCAGCCTAAACTTTTCTTTTCATCATATCCTTTAATTTATTATGCATAATTCTCATATCTATGATTGACCTAATCATAAGCATATAAAGCCATGTCCTTCACTGGTGTGAGTAACTTGTTTTATGTTCAAGTGATTAGTTTCTTTTGCAATGTGCCAGTTGTGAGAAATTTTTGCACTCTTCTTGTCATCATGTGTTATGTCTTTTTTTTATTACTTCAACAATCTGATATAACTTTTATGTTTCAACTCTATATGGCTACTGATAGCTGATCTATGTGTGATTTTTTTTGTATGTTTTATTAATCTTTATTCGCATAGCGGCTGGAGCCCACGAAATTTCTATGTAATTTTGATGTGTACCTTTTTCTATAACTGCAGTAATATTGCTGTCATAGCTAAGATAGAGAGTATTGACTCTCTGAAAAATTTGAATGAGATCATTCTAGCATCAGATGGAGCTATGGTGGCCAGGGGGGATCTGGGTGCCCAGGTACCATTGGAACAGGTCCCCTCAATTCAAGAAAGGATTGTTCAGCTCTGCAGGCAGTTAAATAAGCCTGTTATTGTTGCTTCACAACTTCTTGAATCCATGATTGAATATCCCATACCAACTAGAGCTGAAGTTGCTGATGTTTCTGAAGTGGTTAGACAGCAGGCAGATGCTCTAATGCTGTCAGGTGAATCAGCCATGGGCCAGTTCCCTGATAAGGCATTAGCTGTGCTCAGAAGTGTCAGTTTGAGAATTGAGAAATGGTGTAGGGAGGGCAAGCACCAAGCTACCTTCGAACCTCTACCCATTTCATCTTCTGTGTCTGCAGGCATTCCAGGGGAGATATGCAATGGGGCTGCAAAAATAGGTAACCATTCTGTCTATGCCTCCAAGCTATTTAACTTGGTATGAGTTCTATGTTCTTTAAAATTTCTTCTTTGGTCAATTCTAAATAGCCAACAAACAAACATTTAAGTTCATGTGTAAGCATCAGCTTCTGTGACTTCTTAGTTATGTCTCAACTGAGCAAATAAGAAGAATTTCTTCTGAAGTATGGTAATGCTTTCACCTTTATTGATAGTTTACATCTTTGCAAAATTTCAGTTTAAGCCTGGCTTTCCATCTGATTTCATCATTTTTTTTCCTTAACTTTTAAATACATGTGAATTTCATTTGATTTCATTTCCCTGTTTTACCTACTAATTGGTGTTGCTTTTAGTGTTATTACAACAGGCAGAGTTTAGTTTTGGGTACGATAGTATTATGACATATAAGCAAAAGTAGCAATGTGTAAAAGACGCTTCTGTTGATACTGGAGTCAATCTTAATTTTTTATTATTTGATTCAGTGAAATGCAACAATGTTACTGGTAACTGTCAAAAGACTCACATTTTATAATTGCTGAATTGGTTGCACTTCTATTCTAAATTATTTTCTGGTTGTCCTTAACAATATTATCCGTTTTTTACATTCTACTATTGATGTTTAGCTTGTTGTGTATTAATTATATTACGTGAATGTTTTTCCTTGCTTTTGTGGTAACAAGTGTTTTTGAACTTTCAGCCAATAAATTGAAAGCATATGCCCTTTTTGTTTACACAAAAACGGGGCAAATGGCATCTCTTTTGTCCCGTAGTCGGCCTGACTGCCCAATATTTGCGTTTACTCCAACGTCAACCGTGCGGAGGCGCTTAAACCTGCAGTGGGGCTTGCTGCCATTCTGCCTTAACTTTTCTGATGATATGGAGAGCAACCTCAACCAAACTTTCTCCTTGCTTAAAGCAAGAGGAATGATCAAGTCTGGTGACCTTATTATTGTTGTCTCAGATATGCTGCAGTCCATTCAAGTTATAAACGCTCCCTGAAGCAGAATATACATTGAATTATGGACTTCGTTATTAATTTAACTTTAAAATGAGGGTGTATCTTATTCATTTTTAGGTTAGGAAGTCATAAATGTTTTGGCAGGGTAAAAGGAGTCGACTCTGTGTTCATATTCTTTTTCAACCTCAACACGTCGCGGACCATTAAGAGGTGGATGAGCAGAGCAATGATTGTAAGGCTTTCACTAGGATTACTTTTGCTTTTGTTTTATAAAATATAATACATTGTTGGCTTTAGAAGGAGTCACATTAGTTGCAGATTTAAATTGGTTGTCATAGACAATGGTTGAATATTTGTTATGTAAATGAGATCTTTTATTTACCTGTCTAATTGAACTCAATGCAAACAAGATCTAATCGAAATGTCTTGATAGAATGTAATTAAGGTAACGTCTTTTTCTCTATTTGTGAGATCTAAATAGACGTAAATTAATCTCATTTTATAATAGTGACTTGATTGAATGTAATTAAGTCATTAAGTTTGAAAAAAAAAAAGTAACTACTTGATTATTGTTTTGCATGTGGTATTAAACCCCTCATACAATGACTTGCCTGTTGGAGATTTTTGCCAATTTTTCGGGTCGCAAATGCTATTAAAAGATTTAATGGTTATCGTGTTCTTGACTTGAAAGAATTTTGCCTATCGTTTAACACCATGATAAGGGCTCTTGTGCTGTTGATATCTTTGCTGCTATGGACTTGTGTGGGGTTGTTCCACTGGTTCAACAAGCCTAATAGAGTTTTCTCATGTGGTAGAGATGTATAATTATGGGACCAAAGGTAGGTCGTATTATGAAATTTACTAAATTTAATATTAAAATATTAGTGGGTTTTATAATATAATTTCAGTTACGTCACATGACAGAGCACCATTAGTAAACTGTATTATTAGTGGATTTCAGTTATGTCACATGATATTAGTGGATTTTGTCGTAGAGAAGTGTGTATAATCATAGGACTGACAATAGATCTTATTATGGAATTCACTAAATTTAATATTAAAATATCAATAAGTTTTACAGTATGATTTCTGTTCTGCCACATGATAGAGCACCATTGATTGTTGCACACAAGTTTTTTCCTAGCTACAAGTATATGTGTGCACCGCAACAAAATTCCTGCTGAAAAATGGACCGCTAACTATTTAAAGCTTTTAGGATATGTCATCAAACTGTTTCAGCTTTACAGCCTTTGCTAAAAGTGGAGAAATAATTATGTAGAGCTATCCTCTTATCTGAGCACGGTCCGATAATGTTTTGTCAAGTACAAAAACAATGGTTCTCAAAAGGACCTATTGATTTTTTAATAATAGATTTAGTAGGATCACGATTGGTCTTACTTTGGGACTCATTGTAGACCTGCACTCGGTTGTCTACTTAGGCAGCGGACGGTCACGTTTAAGTTTCTCTTCTAAAAATCATGGATGATTACATGAGAAGAAAGAGAAAAATAATACCAAAATGAGATTCAAGAACGACTTGACGATTGTATTTGCATTGGGAGTAAGTAAATTTGGGTTTGGATCAATTCGAATTAATATGAAATCTTATTAGGTGGGGAAAAAGTGATTCAAACTTCTAATCTAATTGATTCAATTAAGAAATTAGGTTGAATTCAAATGAGATTTGGATTATGGGTCAGTTTGAAATTGTGGTTGAAATTTAATAAACTACTTATTTCATAATTTTTGATAAAAATAATATTGAGTAAATTTTGTAAAAATAGTTTATTTCATAATTTTTTCTATTTTGTCAACAATTTTTAAAAGTAGGTAAAGAGTTACTTTTTATAAGCAGGTTATTCAATAAGCTATCACACCTTTTTTAATGTAATTTTACATATTTAAGAAAAAAGTACATGTTTAAATAATTTATTAAACATACTTTAAAAATAAAAAAATAATTAAAACTTATGTCTATTTTGGTCATTATATAGTTAAACAACACTTTCGTAATAAAATTTATCAAATGTATGTACTCTACTTTTCAAACTCATAGCAACCGCAACAGCACAGTTTACAAAACACAAAACTACTTTTTTAATCAGCAGTTTATTTTATCCGCACAACACAAGTAACTTATTTTATCAACTTCTGCAATCCTATTCTGCAATCCCACACTTGCCCTATATATGAATAAGATGAATCCAATTTATATTATATATGGCCTTGTTAATATTTTTTTTTTCTTTTAAGCTGACTTTTTAAAGGTCAATATGCATAAATTTTCACTAAACCCACTCAATTTATAGCATCAACAGCTCGTTTGTATCAGTTAGTTGTTGTTGTTGTTATTGTGATGTAGTTATTTAAACACACTAATTTTCTCTTTACACCCTCTTTTTATTTTAATTTTTTTTTATTTAAATAATTTTTGAAAAAATTTCTTTTTCTCTTTCTCTTTTCGATTACACAAATTTTCATCAATTTATTTAGATATATTTTCTTAGATGCAAATCATCGATATCACTAACTATTTGAAAATTAACATCAACCAATTTTTATCCAACATGAAACTTAATAAATATCAATTGATTAATTTTTACCCAACACAAAAGTTAATGAGTATAAAAAAAAAAAAAAAAAACTTATACACAAAAAGCATGAAGTAGAGGTCATGACATACTAAGAAAGATAAAAAAGCCAAATCCAATAGAAAGTAAAATTGAATGTTTAGTTTACAAAATATTAAAATAAAGAGACAATATGTAATAATAAGGTAGAAAGAAAGAAATTAGTGAAATGTAATTACGAGTTTTTATAAATTTTAAATACTTAATAATGATTTTATTTTTTAAAATGAGTACAGAGAAGAATTTGGTGGATTTAAATAACATCACCCTTTTTTTAAGATAAGCTTCAATTTACTCCCTGTTTACAATTACAATCTTCGATTTACCCCTCCTAAAAGTGTAAAACATCAATTTTCTATCATTTGCTCTTAAGAAGTATGTGTATGTGTGTGTGCGCGCGCAAGCGCGTGCGCATAGCCGTATGTATGTAAACATAGAGATATCAATGCACCTCCCATTTTCATCATCTTCTAAACGAAAATAGAGATAAATTAAGGTTTTTATACATTTGAAAATAAATTAAAAATTATCACTCTATCTATGGGATTAATTGAAGTTTACCATCTTTTTTATTTTAATTCTATTGTCCTTTTTTATATATTGATTTATTATAATTAGAGTTCTATTGACATTATGATTGAGACTTTTTTTAATAATTCTATTATGACACAAAAATTCGACCCTTATTTAATGCTGAAGGGATATCTAATATATATTTAGAAATGAGTATACTCCTACCTAATAAAATAATTTTATTGGGAGAGAAATCTAATTCCAGCCCCATGCACTCATTGCCAGTGGGCTAAGAGCCCATTGGCTATTTTAATTCTAATGTTAAACAAACAACAATTAGCGGAAATAACGTTACGAGAGTACTTCATTTAGCAATCTTTCTAAGGCTTCAAGTATTTCGAATCACTGCCTTCGCATAATAGATGTCATAATAGATTTGTCATTTGTCACCATTAATTTTTCAACAAACAAATAAGGAATGAAATTTAAAAAGCCCCCTCACATACCATGAAATGACGGCAAGGTGAGGTCGTCTGGTGGCGAGGCGCTGTCAAAGCAAATGTTGGCAGGTTGCTGACTTGGTGGTTTGGCAGAACCATGAATCTGTTGTGCATGGTGGGGTGCGCTTCGCTGGTTTGGCTTTGCAGTGGACAGTGGCGGCTTAGTGGCAGCGACTGGTGCCAGTGTGTGGTGATGGCATGCTTTGCCGATTTTGAGCTTTGGTCTTTTGGAGTTTGCACAGTGGTGGCGGGCAGCTTGTATCAAGGTGTGTGTAGAGGTGTAGCGATAGCAATATTATTACTGTTATTATTATTATTATTATTATTATTATTATTATTATTATTAACCAATTAGATTGTGAGATGCGAATGAGTTCGCTCCGAATATAATCTGATTAAATTTTATCCTCAATCCGCATCCAATCGGATCGGAATATCAGTGCACCATCTTGCATAGCATAATTAAATTTAATTGATGGAATTGGAACCTGTCCCTTTAAAACTTTTATGCTTGGAGATTGGTGGGTCAATAAAATTATCAGATATTGAAGCATGATCCATCCTACTTTACCGAAACCACCGTCTCGTGAAAAATCGATACAAAACAATCAAAGACCATACAAGAATATGGAAAAGTACAACCCTCGAAGACACTAGAAATTGAGCCATCGAAAGTAAAATTCACGGTAACGATAGTTAAAAAGGATTTTTAGTCATTCTGTTGGGAAAAAAAGTTACAAACAAAAGAATCCAAATTAGAACAAAAATTCAAAAGAGATGGGTCTCAGTCCTGACTTGTCTGAAGCCGGGATGTGATGGGACCAATGTCTATTTTTGCCATCTTACATAACATCTACTGATTTAACTTGAAGACTGATAATATTTGACTTGTTCAATTTATCACATCATTCTTTTTTTTTTTTTATTAAATATTATTTATTTTAGTAGTATTGTCATTATTTTAAAAATCTCAATAAGGGTCTTATTGAGATACAACTAGCGTAATTTACAATCTATGTAACATGGAAATTGACCCTACTGATATGTTATTAGTTTTTGTACGTTTTACAAAGATCTTAAGTTGCACAAGTGGTAACTTAGCAAAATTTAGAAAATAAATATTTTTCTTTTTTTTATTAAGCCCTCAGTAAATTTTTTTTTTTAATCATATTTCACTTTTTTTAATTGATTCAAAATTTGAATTAAATATTGACTTTAATCAAATCTTAAATTGAAATCATATAAAATATTAGATTATCACATAAAATAAAAGTCAATATTATTGAAAAAAATTTGCACTTGTTTCATAAAATTTAACAAAACCTAACACTTAAACACATGGTATCTTAATGGAAATTAATGTGTTAATTGATTGTAAAGAAGGTTAGGTAGTGGCGATAAACTTGTTGTTGACGAAGTGGTGAAGATGAATGAATGGGTCATAGTCACATAGGAGACCGGTAGAATAAAATGAAAATAATATATATATTTTTTATTTTTAATAAAGATAATTTTAAAAGATAATAAGATAAATCAAATATGGACTCGGCCGCGTTGCAGCTTCTACAAGTAACAGTCTTGGCATGTAATCTTATATCAGTCGAGTCTCAATAATTTTTCCTTTCTCCCCTAATGTGCGTGTAAATTCTTTCTTTATTATGTTACGTATAGAATCCGTAACATAATAAGGTCCGTTAAATCGTAGAAGCCAGGGAGACAATACAAGTCCTAAGAAGTCAAAAAAATGTCATTTCTGAATTCTGACTCACGAAAAGTAAAAAAACCTAGACGTGTAAAGAAAGAAAGCGTTAATCTACGACCCCGTGCCTACGCTCCAAAAAAGGTGGCTCCCGCGCTCCGATTTTCCTCACTTTGTTGCTATCAAAGCGCTTGCAAACGCGTCGAGAATTCTGGTTTCTGCCACTAGCAAAGTCGGTAAATAAGAGTGGGGAAGAAAATAAATAAAGTAAAAGTTGACAATGACTAAGGCAGAGCAATGGTGAAAGTGAGAGCAAAGAGGTTTTTTTTTTTTTTTTTTTTTTTTTCTTTTTCATGAGGATCACACAATAAAGTCAACAACGTATTTGTAAAACTTTAGTAACGTAACATTCTACGCTTTTGTCGTGCATTAACTAAGGGCGAAAAATATATCATTTTATTGTAATATTATATTATAACTTAATGGTATTTACAACCACAAATTTATTAGTACTCTATCGATATAACTATATTATTGCGCAACATGGGTTAAGACTTGTTTTAAATATTATTGTTGAATCTTGATCCATTAAAATTTTTGAGTCAAGCGGTTTATGTAACAGCTTGGATACCAAAATTATAATTGTCGTATTTACCTCCAAATAATTGAAAAAAAAAAATCTTCTTATACAATATACACATGAGAACCTAAAATAAATGTAGAAAATGAAGTGATCTTCTTTTACAATGTACGTGTCCGACAAGCGTTAGAACGAAAATAATTTATCACTACCCACTTAATTGGTTTACAGAGAAAAAATAAAAATAAAAATAAAAAGAAGAAGAATTAGTGGATTTAACTTTCAAAAAAAAAAAAAAAAAAGAAGAAGCAGCTTTAAAAGTTGGTACAAATAGAAGGAGATTGATGGGTCTAGGCCTAAGCAGGCATTAGGAAACATAATTAACTTTCTTCACCGTCAGAAAATTAGGAAAAAAAATTATGTTGCTTTCGTGTGGTTGGTGAGTTACTGAGTGGCTTGTCAAGTGTCGGCTTTTAAGTTTTTGGCTCTGAAATGGCACGCGTGATGTTAGCAATTCATTCAATATTCATAACAACTATTTCTATTTCGGGCATTCGATAGATTCTTGTATTTTTCTTGAACTGCATTGTAAAAAGCTTTATAATTTTAGCCAACAGAAAAGGAAAACCGGGGGCTCGAAATTGAAACCCCTAGAGTAATAGAAGAGATAGTGACTCAATAGAGTAGCACACCGCTAGATGAGGATAAGGATTTGCCGGACCGTGACCTCACATAAATTATGGTGAATTTGAATCCTTTATCATCGTTAAAAGTCACTTATGTCTGATATTTAAAACACCATTATCATACACCAGTAGAATCTGAGTTAAAATCAGGGAAAAGAGAATGCGGTGACGAGGCTATAGAAAAGACAAATAGAAATTATACCCCTCACAGGAACGATTGCATAAAATGAGTCATTTGCACATCAAGCACATCAAAATTTCATCACAAAGATGAAGCCTACACTCATGTTCCATTACTCGGTTGAATTTATTAACAAGGAAAAAGGATGAAGTGAAGGTATCATCATTAGCAATCCTTTTCCTTAGGAAAAGAGTAGTGGGTGGTTAAGCTGCGAATAAGCGGTATGGGTAGTGGTCTTAAATTTCAAAAGGATAATTTTGGCCTCTGCCCAGTTTTTGGAGATGTTTCAGGATATTTGAGCTGCATTACACCCACCTATATATATATAAAAAATATAATAAATTTTTTAAAAATAAATATACATACATCATACATATATTAAATAAGCATGATATAATAAGAGTCCTTTAAAATCTCTGAATTATCCTTCATTAGGCCCTGGTACTACGTCGAACGTCGTACAACCATATATATATATATATATAAAACATAATAAATTTTTTAAAATAAATATACATACTTTATACATATATTAAATAAGCATGATATAATAGGAGTCCTTTAAAATCTCTGAATTATCCTTCATTAGGCCCTGGTACTACGTCGAACGTCGTACAACCAAAAGGTTGTGGAGGCCATCATAATAACTATTGGCACAGGAATACGGTGAAAATTCTTTTGGGCCCATGCAGATTTGACACCTCATCTACTAAACATGAATAAAAAGAAAAATTTCTTTATTTTCTCTTTAGTTGGACCAAATGGGAATCGAGTTTATGTGAATTAAATTTATTAAAGGATAGTAGTATTTGAACTCGTCTTTACATTGATTTACTTAATAAGTTTACTGTCAAAATCCTAAAATTAAACTCTATAGACCTCTTAATATCCCAAAATTAGGCCTAATTATATTTTCACTATCTCATATTATTTTACTCTTCAAAGCCACATAAACAAATTATTTATCCTTCTTGGTGATTTGTTAAGGCTATTTTCATAACAAAACTTTCGCTAAAAGATGGAGTTTAAAGAATATTTTTATGAATTCAAATAATCTTGTCCTTCTACCAAAAGTTTCTTTATATTTAAACAATATGATAAATCTTTTATAAAAGTTCATCAAAAGATTTTTAAACAATATGGTGTCAAGGGACGGATGGATGCGTGAAATAATCTCAGTTTTTCTTTTTTTTAATTGTTCTATAAATACAAACATTATGAGTCAGTCTACGACTTATATACCAGTGTGTTTAGATACGCACATATGAAATGCATCCTAAATATCTGTGGAAACGTACGTTCAAAGAACTACTCCGATAAATTACTGGGAGACATCTGCAAAGGGATATTGGTCCGTGGGGGCTTCAAAGTTGATGAGCTTCGTTAGCAACTGAAAATGAAAGGTTTGTCCCTTTGAAAGTAATTAAAAAAAAAATGAAAGGTGAAATTTGTAATTTCAGGGCAGACGGAATTATTCTACAAGGCCCACCATTAGGGACGCGGGGCCCAGTGCTTATACTTGTTGGAGAGCCCGCAGACAATATCCAAGCCCATTTTCTGTACCAATGCCATTTAGTTTCGTGTCCGCATATACGCAGCATCTGCGATGTTTCATTTGATTTTCTTTTTTAGGAAAATAAAAAGATTGAAAATGGAGATTAAAAAAATCCCTCCCGAAAAGAAATGTAATTATATATATCGCCATAATTGTTCGCCCTCAACTCCCCTCAGCCAGTTGCAGCCTTGGTATCTGTGCAAACAACAACTTTGTCTGGAAAAAGTTGGGCCGAACTCAACTTTAATATATATATATATATATATATATATATATATTAATATAGAGTAATTTTAATCGCTTGCTGCACTGAAAGATAAAAATATAAAGACTTCAATACATCATATGATAAAATATTTTATATTAAAATATATATATTTTTAATAAAAATAAATAAAAAATAAATATTTTAATATATTATTAAATAAAATATATTATATTAGAATATATATTTTTTAACTAAAATAAGGGATTTTTTAATTAAAGTAAGTAATTTTTAATTGTAAAATTACTATATATATACTTTTTTTTTCATAATATTATTTTGTCTCCGTCAACTTAATGTTGCCAATTTATTGAGAATTGCATCATACATCTCTTGATGGACTTGTCATACTTCTTTTGCGTGGAATTTTTCACTCCACAATCTACATCTTTGGTTGTGTCTGTGCGATTTCAAAGTTAGATGTCGCTCGGAGATATTTCTACTCTATTATTTTTGTAAGTCGCCTGGTCAAAAATTGTAATGAATTTACATTATTTTTTAAAAATACCAATAGACAAAAATTTTTGACAATTAATCAATTAAATCTGGTACACAAACACACTTAGATATGTTTGGCTATTAATGCTATTTTAAGATAAATTTTATTTAGCTATTTTACCCTAATGACATAAAATGACTGAATTATCCAACAAACATGAGCTCTTGTATTATAATAGTTTAGTTATTACATTTTATTTGATTACGTTTCCAAACTTCTTCTTTATTTACATTTTTCTAAAAATATTATGAAATTATTATAATTATTTCTCTGAAATTGGGGGATTTACAAATTTTACGGGTGGAAATATCACCACCCATTATAGTATAGGTAAATTTTGAAATTCAAATCACCCTCTTATAAAATAATAATATTTAAAATACGTCTAAATTATTGTAAGCCTCAACTTATCCTTTTTTTTGTTAGATAGATAAGAGAAAAATGAAGGGGGGCGGTAGGTTGATGAATGTTTTTTTTTTTGACTTGTTAACAAAAATAAAGTGTAAGTTGAAGTTTACAATAGTTTAGTGAGTATTTTAAAAATTATCATTTCATGAGAGGGTGATTCAAATTTCAAGATTTGCCCATGCTATAATGGTTGATGATGTTTTCACCGACAAGTTTTATAAATCCCCCGCTTCTAAGAAATAATTATAATAAGTTCATAATATTATATACATATATGTGTCTACACACAAAAAAATAAATCAATTAAAGCTTGAATCTAAGACCTGAGATCTAGTAAGACTACTCTTTACTATTAGAATTAGACCTTAACTTCATAATATTAAATTATTTAAAATGTATGATGTTGCTAAATTTCAATGTCCATGTGTGAGAAATTTTATATATCTCAATTTATTATTTTTTATTATTCACAAATATATTTTTTCTTAAGTAACGATTACTTTAGATTGCTTTAAGATGCCGCATAAATTATATTAAAACATATAAAATAATAAATAATAAAAAATATGTTATAATTTTGACCGTATAATTATAAAAATATATTTTATGTTAAAGCGATTTCGACGTAACTGATTTTTTTTATTATATAATAATTTAATAGACGATTCCTATTTTATGATAAGTGACAGACTACGTGGCAGTATCCAATTAATCTAAAGCTTAAAGTTTTAATTTTTAAACATTATTTACAGATAATTTCAAACTTACACCACGTGTCATATGCTCGTGTGCATTAGACATAAGTGCTCGTCAAATCATCTATCCCTCTGTAATGGCCTAGTGATTCTACACTTGTATAGTCATTATACACATTAACTAAGGACAGCGGAGTTAGCCAGCAATCAACACGTATAAAATTTTTAAATAATGATTTTTCTTTTTTGGATAAAAAGGGATAATGACAATTAAGCCATCAGTGTACACAAATAATGAATCCCGCTCATACAAGCCTATCATCCCAAGACAAATGTGATTTCTCACTCGTGTAATTTCTGCTGAATTGGGGTCTATTGCAAATCGTTGGCAGCTAGTTGCAAAATGAAGTTATGGACAAAGATCTTGTGAAATAATTTATGATCTCAAGCAATTGGACCGTCTAGGGGAGCTTTTAACTTGAGGCAGGTACAAAGCACAGAGCGAAGAATTATCCCTTCAGGGGAAAATGCCATCAAAATTTCAAATCATAGGGTAGAGTATCCATGAGGCAACCTCTCGGTTTGTTGCTTTTTCTTTCTCAGGAAAAGGAAATCCTGACGAATTCCAAGCATTACCAGTTGAGATTTGAGGTGCCCGTGTCCTAAAATTACAAGAAGGCCCGTGCATGACTAAAATATAACAACGAATCGTTTATTCATAGAAGCATTTATACGTAAATATCCATTGGGAGAAAAAAAAAATCTAGTCCCGAAGTATTGTGGACTAAAGTTTATGTGGTCCTCCTAAATTTCGCACACATCAAATCAAATAAAATGCTGTTATTCAATATTCACATTGCTTCCATTCAAGTACTGTTTGGCGTCATGTAAATTACAATCCAAAGGATTGGAAATTGTTTTAAGAACCAAAAATATGCAATTCGTATTTCATGTTTTATGTTTGTGATAATAATGGATTTTGAAATTGCATTTGATTGACATTAACGTTGGGTCTTGTATGATTATAAGAAGTTAAGAACAAGCCGAGTCCATTGCGCTTGACACTGTTGAACTTTCGTGTCATCATGATAAAATGCATGCGTAATTTGCATAATTTTCTAATATATCTAAATGATAGAACTCACATTTATTCCCCAATTCAGAAGTAAAACAAAAAGTCCCGACTATTATCTTTTCATTTTCTAAAATTATAAAGGAGCCAAATATAAATATTTTAGTTATGTTACTTTTCCCACGAGGAATGAACATTAAAATTAAATAGAACGATAACACTTATATGTAAAAGTAAAATTAAGGGAGTGAATAAATTTATTTTGAAAAAATTATCAGTCACTCACCTTAAATTTACCTTCTTATTAGAAGTACCATAAAAATTTGAATTTATTTAATTTTTTACTCTAAATTTATAATTTGTGTCTACTCATCATCACTAAATCCTCTAACCTTCTGTGGTAATTGATAAAAACATGCTTTGGAAACAATAGCAGCAACAACAGTGACAATCAAAGACAGTGGTGGGTATGACATTGTAAATTAGGTTTGATTGAATGTTTATAAAATCAAATTTAAGAATCAAATTGATTGAGTGTTTGTAAATAAGAGTTTAGGATAATTTGTGAATTGAGTTTGATTATATAAATTTTTTAATATAAAATAGATTTTTTTTATTAGGGAATAAATTGGATTGGCAAGTGTATTAATTGAATATTTTTATATTCTAAAATATTATTTTATTCTTTATTTAGCATATTAAATGTCTAAATTACACTAATAATATCATCAATTATAAATGATGATTAACATTTTAGTAGATTGTTGATACAAATTATAAATTTACAGTGAAAAATTGAACAAACTCAAATTTTTATAATATTTTTTTATAAGATAAACTTAAAGTAGATGACTGATAATTTTCTAATATTTAACATATTGAATGTATAAATTTTTTTTATGACATTATTAATGATAGACGGGAGTTAATATTTTGGTGAACAATATATATAAATTATAAATTTAAAGTGAAAAATTGAACAAATTCAATTTTTTTTTGTGGTTTTTTACAATAAGGTAAAATTAAAGTCCTTCTCAAAAAAAGGGGTAAATGGTAATTTTTCTTTATTTTTTTAATTTAATTATTGTTATGTATAATTTTATAGATAATTCTGTGTGCAAATAACATTACTATAAATATTTTTACTTAAATTCAGGGAATTACTTTTCTCCTTGCCATTTGAATTCCCCGGACTTTACTTCAATGCCCTTCCTCTGCGTAACTCCTATCTTGAAGAGTACAAAATATTTTACCGACGCTGGTAACAAAATAAAGTTCACTAGCCCTGGATGAAGGATTTTCAAAATTTTGTATTGAAGGGAGACGCGTCCTTTGGTGGTTCGCTTGAGTGATCCACAACGGCTGCCAAGTCCATATCCATATGTCAGAACACGTGCCAAGATCTCGTCACCATTAACCCCCAAACAATGTATAACGTCTCTGTCGAAAGACCGCAGCGTGCCTTCCTTTACTAGACAGCGTTCGTCAACTGGTTTTGTGAATCAAGATTAAAATGTCCATTTATTTTCCCAAATAGCTCCCCATTTATAGTTATCGGTTACCTCAAACCAACATATTACTCAAAACAGTCACTGTGGATCCCACCAACCACCTTCTTTGCTCGAATACTGGAGACCCCAACCATTTTTATTGATTTACCCCGTAAACAGGTAAGACTTGTTCATTGGAGGACGAAATTTTATTGACATTTTTTTTTTAAAAAAAATTACTTATTTATTTTTTTATATCTTAACTATAAGTATTAGGTATTTATATCTGAATAATAAATTAAAATTTTATTACTTTTATGTGAATGAGAAATGAAAAAAAGTTCGAGTAAAAAGTAAATATTATATTCTAAAGTATTTTTATTAAATATAATTATTTTTTAAACTATAAAAACTATTCTTTTCTTTATTTTAATTTATAAAGATATAAATATTAAATAACTATGTATAAGATTTTTTTTATTAAAAAAAAAAACTAGATGCTACTTATATTCATATTAAAAGAAAAAAAATTCATAAAAATTTCGGACAAAAAACAAATTCTACCTTGTGTGAGAATAGTGACTTTTATTTTACTTTAAATTTTATATATAAAAGGCTAAAATGACCATATTACCTAAAAATCGATTGGTTTTATAGGTGCCATATTGACTTTTGTTGATTACCTATTTTGAAAGTCAGGCATGTATTTTTATCAAATCAATTTAAACTAATAAAAAAGAGGAGAGATTGTCAATTTCTTACTATTGAAATAAATATATATAACTTACACCTTATATTTTTTTATAATATTTTTAAAAAAATTTACTCAAAAAAATTTTAAAAAATAAATAAATGAGTATTTTTATTTTATAATTTATCATAAGAATATAAAATATATACAGAGATTTTTTTTAAATATAAGTTTTTAATTAATTTTTTTTATTCACAATCCATCTGACGAAGAGCATTTAACTTGGAAGTTTGAGGCTTGAACATTTCTCAAATGACTGTACTGACCTTCTGTCCTTTAGTCCCCTAGTCAATATAATGACGCCATTGGGTCCTTATCTTCTTTTTTGTTGAGGGTACTTTCGTCAAACAGTCCTGACACGCTAAATTTAAGCATAAAGTGTGGTTTCTCGAATCTGCCCATCCACGATTGTGAAGCAGTTTAAAAGCCCCCCGTATCACGAGGGAGAGGTTGAGTTACTATCACGTACTTCATGACAAAGTTAAGGGCATTTACGGGAACTCATGTTTGGCCCTCATGGTCACCACTCCATAACGTGTCATCGTGTGACAAATTACCATGACTGGAGCTGGAATGCTGGATCGCCATCTCGACACGTGCACCAACGCAACGGATTATATCCTTTGCCACGTTGGAAGGATACATGGCGAACGAGTCCTAGTCAGCACTGAGCACCCCTCACCTTCTCCATATAAAGGCCACATCATCTGGTATGCTCTACGTATCGTCCATCCACAAAAGCCAAAACCACACAGCCGAAGCTCTCGTTTCATTTTCACTTTCTAGTTTCTCTTTCTCTGTCCAAAGTCTCGTTCATTTCTCCGTTCCGCTCTCCGGCGAACAATCGCCCAAAAAATTAAAGCTTTTCACCGGATAAATGGAGGTTTCAGCGACCGATCGTTGTTTGGATTGCCAAAGCGAAAACATCACGTTCTCTTGTCGTCGCGTGTTTTGGTGACTTTAACCGAGGTTGGAAACCCTAAGCAAAAGCGACTTTACTTAGCACAGTTTCGAAGTTATTCCATGCTTTGTCTCGCAAATCAAAGGCAAAATAGTTTATAATAATTGCAGATAAAAGGTACTTGCTCTAGATTATATAACTCTATGGAATTTTGGTAAACGCTTTTGTAATTTTGAAGTACTCCTGAATTTCTGTGTCGATTCGGTTGGCTGATCTCACCAGAAGAAAGAGAGGTTGATAGTGTCGATGATTTTGTACGGTAGTAGGAGCCTCGCTTTTTTTGGCTCATAAAATTTCGTCTTTTAAGCGTAATCACATTTTGAGAAGAGTAGACTAGAGATTGACTTCAATTGTCTAATTTTGGTTTAGAAGCTGAAGTGAACTGGAGGAGATGGTTTGATAATCTTGTGAGTTCGGTGTTCGGTGATAGTTGTTCTGATCAACGGTGAGCATTAATTATGCCTTTTCCGATGAAGATCCAGCCAATCGATTCTCACTCACTGGAAGAACCGACTTGGTTCGAGCCGGCGAAGCCGGTAGTGAAATCGCGACTCAAGCGGCTCTTCGAGCGCCAATTCTTGAGAAACTCTTCCGCAGCGGAGAAGATCGAGGAGCCGGTGCATGTCAACAAAGATGTCTCCAACGGCGGTTCGGCTGCGGCTGAGCTCGAGCCTAGCTCGGTCTGCTTAGCAAAGATGGTACAGAACTTCATCGAGGAGAACAACGAGAAGCAATCCGGTGGTGCAATCAAGTGTGGCCGCAACCGCTGCAACTGCTTTAATGGAAACTGTAACGAGAGCTCTGAAGAAGAATTGGACTCTTACTACGGTGATTCTAACCTCGCTTCGTCTGCCGAAGCCTGTGAAATTCTTAAGGTCCGAATAACAATAATTTCATTCCTTTTTGTCTTTGTTTGTGTGTTTCGGGGGAAAAAAAGAAAATAAATAAATAAATAATTTTTTTTGCTTTTTTGTGGAAACAGAGTTTGGTGCCTTGTGCGAGTGTTAGCGAGAGGAATTTACTAGCAGACACGGCGAAGATTGTAGAGAAGAACAAGATCTGTAAACGTAAAGACGATATTTGCAGGAAGATTGTGACTGATGGATTGTTGGCTCTCGGATACGATGCCTCAATCTGTAAATCCCGCTGGGATAAGTCCCCGTCTTATCCCACCGGTAATCTCTCTCTTTTAATTTAAAGATTCTTTCAAAGGAAAATCCATCTCTAATTTTGTAAATTTATAAATTAATATTTTTTAATTAACAGGCGAGTATGATTACATTGACGTGGTAATTCAAGGCGAGAGATTGATAGTCGACATAGATTTTAGGTCAGAATTTGAAATTGCTCGATCAACCAAGACTTACAAGTCGATCCTCCAAATACTGCCTTACATATTCGTAGGAAAAGCTGACCGTCTCCAGAAGATAATTGCCATAGCATCAGAGGCAGCCAAACAGAGCCTTAAGAAGAAAGGCATGCACATTCCTCCTTGGAGAAAAGCAGAGTACATCAAGGCCAAGTGGCTCTCTCCTCACGCGCGAGCTGCTACCGCCGCATGTGACGAGTCCAATTCCAAAACTGAGAAGAGTCGTTCTTTGGACGGATCCGACAGCGAGTTTGAGCTGATGAGTCGCGGGGAGAAGAACTCGGAGGATGATACTGAGTTGGGAGAGGGCGAGTCGGTGTTTGTTCTGTCGGAGAGTTCTGAAGAAGAGAAGAAAGTGAAGGCGGTCAAAGATTGGAAGGCACCTGAAATCAAGCCCAAAAGTTTACAGATTGGAGCTAGAATTGTAACTGGTTTGGCTTCAGTTATTGAAGAGCATCAACCGTGAAATTTTGTTTTTTTTTTTTTTTTTCTGCCCCTCCCTTTTCTCACTTTCGGAATACGGTAATATGGTATAAACCGTATAATCCATAAATCCCCTTCTGGTTTTTATGTAAGGGTGGTCTGATTTTACTAATGTCATAAATAAAAGTTTTCATAAAAAAAAAATTACAAGTTTTACAAACTTTCCTTTCCTTTATTTCTTCTTCCTTATGCGAAAGAATAACAATAGTTGTGTACTAATTTGTGATAATTCAGCCAGAATTTTCTTGTTTCAAATTGATATTCTGCTCTACTGTGTGAGATACTCAAGTCAGAGTGGAATCGAAGAAAGTAACCCAGAAAAGGTAAATTCTCCATTCTCCATTTTCTTATCTGGCTCGTATTTGTTTTTATAAAGAGAAATATTCTCACGTATCATATTTTTATATTCATTTCTTAAACTTCAATGTGAACGAATTTGATGATGAAGATAGAACGGACTCGTGCAATCTCGAGCACCGTGAGGTGAGTATTAAGGAGAAATCAAGTTGTAATGTCGGAGCTGATTTTCTTTGAACCTTTATCACGTGCCGTGGGTGGTTTCTGATTAATTTCTCCTTTCAACTAAATGATTCCTCATCGTCATCGGTTTACAAACAGGACAGGGGAATCAGTCAACTAAAAACGGCCTATGACCGATTATAATAGAAGGCATGACAGATCACAGATGTGTAAGAGAATTAGTACTACTTAGATCAAATAATTATGCGTCAAATTCTTTGATTCTGGTCCTGAAGCAAAAAATATTACAAGGCAAAGCCAAATCTAAATGACAACTCTTTAGGCTTGAGCGTGCTTTAGAAAATTCTTTTGGTTGAAATTTGGCACCGTTGATAAAAGGGCAATATGCGAGGTCTTTTACTTGCAACATCGGCAAAGTGTACGTTTAACTGCTAACTGCAAAATGCAGCGACTCGAAGCTTCTCTCCCTGGCAAAAAGTCGTTGAGCACATCAATTTTAAGCGGCATCAACGTAAGCATCGCTTAGCATTAAATTTAGCATATATCTTTATTATTCTTTGAATATAATACATTTTGAATATCTTTATATTCTCATGTCTGTTTCTCACCGAAGGAGGAACTTCTTGTTTCCAACGAAACAATAATCGCATCTTCACAGTTTCCGGACTCTTAACTTAAATTAAACTTCAAATTGTTGACATAAAAAAAAAAAAAACAAAATGCCGTTGTTCACTTACCCTTGACAATTTTTATGTTATCCTGCACCTCCTGCCCACGCACTTTTTTTTATTGTACAGCTTTTAGCTGACGTGCATAATTTTTGTCGTTCTGTGCCTCGTACTTACCGGGTCCACTTGGTATCTTGGAAATTGTATTTAGGAAGCAGCTAGGTTCTGCCTCTTGCCTATTTTATTAATGATTATTCTTATGGTTTTTTTTTTAAAAAAAATTTGTATAATCTTTCACACAGAACAGAACAATGATTGCGGTTCGTAGTTTTATTTATTTATTCTTTTGAATTGTACCATAACTTATTCAATAAGCCTGAAACTCCTGCTATCCGTTTCTCTGAGTGCACAATAAGCGGAATAAGGTATCGCGTAGGGTCCATGACCCATTTCATATAAAAATAAGGGTTCCTGGGTGGGGTCGTCTTCTTTCTCATTAAATACTAAGAAAAAGATTATGATCAAACTAAGTAAAAAGAAAAAAGAGCACGACCAAATTTGTCCAAAAGCTTGACATTAATGTATTGCTATGTGAAAGCAACTTACCACCCACTTTATTTAACCTGTCTTCATTTCTTGAATTCGTTGGCTTGTCCCCGGAATAGTTGGTTGCTTGTGAATTATAAATTCGATAAACAAACAAATGTGATGCAACTTATTGACCCGATTTCTTATTTTACTGTCATTGCGTTTCCGGATACCTTTCTTTACATTATGAGATTTTCCTTGTCTAAAATATCCGACAGAACTTAGACGACGCTGACAAACTCATAAAACCGAGTGGCAAGTGTTATCTTTTTCTAATGAAACGAAATGTCAAGGTTATATCAACGAAATGTATCCTCATAAAACATTTAGGTCGTGTTGAATGTGTCTTTAGATAATATAAGAAAATTTTACTTGCAATACATGTGGAGGTTTGAACTTTGAAGAACTGCCCACGTGTGAGAAGGAAGCATACTTATCACTCCACTAATGGATGGCTAGTGGTTATGCACTTACACTATACATTTTGTCTCCATTTTGAATTGCAAATACTGAAATTAGAAACATGAACGAGGGCAAATAAACTACTGTGACGATCCCTCGGTTAATAATGCTAACTCTTACATATATGTATATCATCACTCCTTCTAATAACAGAGAACAAGTTTGATAGTGTTGTAAACTTATTCATGCCGCGATTCTGTTGCAGACAAATGGAATCTGTTTACTCTGTCCAACACCATCAAAAGTGTGAGCCTACCATCTTGTTGGCATAATTTATAATAAGCTTATTTCTATGTTTAATCATGTGTTCCATATACTCGAAACGAGGGGGAAAAAGAAACCCAAAAAAAAAAAAAAAAGAAAAAAGATTCAGAAAACCCTGATCATAATGCAGGAACTCGAAATTGAACATGTGGTAAAATGGAGAATTTATAAAGTTGTCAGCTTTAGCGTGTTACCTTTAGTGGGTAGCTCGATATGAATTTATAAAGGAAAAGCTAAATTGCAAATTGCAAAGTCATTATGTTAATGTGATGCTTTTTTACTTTTGAACTACCATGGTTAAAGCAAGGCCTCATTAGGCACGCAATTTCAACTTTTGCCCATTTTTTCAATGACACTTTTTAATTCCGAATTTGGCCAGTTTAAAACATAAGTAACATTTATAAACTGCCAATAGCGTGATGGTAAATCACTTTTATTTCTACACTTTTAACCTAAATACTCGAATTCCGCTGTCAAATACAATGTTGATTTAGAAATTCAAGTAGATGTATTTAATTTCATTTCTGTTTTTCAAGCATAAATTGTCAAATATTCAAATGTGGACGGGAAGCTGATCACATTGTTGTGGAAGCAGGACCAGATTCAGGCCTTGCTTTTTGCTACACAAGGCAAAAGTTAATTGAATGGTACTATTAAAGGAAAAGTGTGAAGAACTGAAGACGAGAAAGAGGATTCGTCCCTCGTGAATTGTGAGTATCGAAGCATTTACTGTTACGAATTTTATTGTGCATTTCATTTGGTGTCGGTGCAAGGGACACGGGAATTTCACTTCTTGTCTGACGATGCAAAAACATCACTCCCGGTGCCTTGAATGCCCATTTTGGACCACTTAGCTTAACGTTTTAAGATAATTTAAGGCGATAATTGATATTGAAAATGAAACCCTCTTTATTCTCTTTCCATTTATTGTACATATCATATAAAAAATGAAATCAGCATTAGCTGAGATTAAGGGCCCCTTTGGGATTGTTTTGGGAAGTTTAAAAGTAATTTTAAAAATTAAAAAATTAAATTTAGTGTTTGGTTAAAAAAAATTAAAATACTTTTGTTAAAATCAATTATTCTTATAATTGATTTTAAAAAGTAGGGGTGGAATAATTTTTAGATTCTTATTTTGATAATCATTTTTATCATTTAATATAATTCTATAAATATCTTTATAATTATTACCTAAACTTAAAATTATCCTTATTTAAATTGGAAACAAAATTAATATTTTAATATTTTTTTTATTATAATTCAAGCATTTCTTTCATTTACTCTATTTCTTTTTTATATTTTAAATTAAATCAAAAGTTTTCTATGGTAATATAGTCTAAATTTTATTTTTAGTTAAAATTATTATAATACACAATTAAAAATATTGTGTGTGTGTGTATTTATTTATTTATTTATTTATTTATGTGTAAGTAAATTTTATCTTATATTATGTATATTTTAATTATTTGTTTTCTCACAATAGTTTAACTGTAAAATTTATTAAACACCAATAATTGCTTTCAAAACTCATAATACTTTTAAAAACAAAATTTATCAAATACTTAATTAATTCTTTTTACAACTGATTATTTCTACAACACAACCAATAGTAATTGATTATTTTACAAGATACAGTATTCCCAAAATAATTTGGGTCCCCAAACCATATGTATAATTTGCACACTTATCATCGTTTTTAGATTTCGTTTTCCTCATTAATTGATTATGAAATTGATGAAAAAAAAAAAAAAAAAGGGAAAAGGGTTTTGCCTAAATCCATTCATTGTTGGTCCCTAGCAACGAGGCATATGCCTGAAAAAGGTACAATGAAACCCATAGAAGAAGGCAAAGTCCAAAAGAGATGCCTCAACAAAAGGAAGCGCAATCATAACAATGAAGAAGAAGGAGGAGTTTAATTGCTTTGTTAGGCAAAAGTTGGTCTGAATCATTTTGAAGCACCAAACTTTCATCTCTCACCTACAAGTAACCTATTTGTTGGCCACTTTCCTACCATCTCTGATCTCCCACCTTCTTCTTTTTTTCTTTTTTAATTTATTTTATTTTATTTTTTTTGTTAAAGACGGACAAATTTGATGGTGATGTACTTGATAATCCGATATATTGAGACCCAAAATGAAAAGAACTTATTTGGGCCTAATGTGGCTGAGGCCTCGGAGACGTTTCCAAGTCCATGTCGTTTATAATCTGATATGTTGTTACTTCCATGCTGATTTCACCCCTCTTCCTCGGAACGTGCTATCTTTTATGGTGTGTGGTTAGATGGGGGATGCGCTTATTAACTTTTTGATAAATTTGTGTGTGGTAGCAGCCTGCTGGGGCCGTTTTGACTACAATTCATTTATGAGCAACCATTAACTAGTGAAAATGATATATGAACAATAATTTTGACAAAATAAATGAGATGATAAAATTAATTAGTACAATCAATTTGTCTAGTGATGAAAATGCTTTCATCTTCAGTGTTTTACTCAAAATTTTTATTCACAGATGATGTATCATTACTAATGAGAAAAACTTGTCTAAGACATGCATATATTCATCAATTTTACTAGTGGGATTAATTAAATTTAACACTGTGACACCCATTGAATTTAATGTTTAAAAATTCAATGACCCCATGGTGGATTCCATCGCTATGCCAAATGTCAGAGCATGAGCGGCCGGCGTATCACCCCAGCTTGGAAGTTTTCGTTTGTCCGCGGGTACTATATCCTAGTTCCCACAGCTCCTTTTTCGTATACCAGTCAATATGACTTGGTGAACAATTTTCTTCGTGTATTGCGACACGATATTGACCGGCATATGAAAAAAGGAGCCGCAGGAGCCAGGCAACTGCCCAAGGCCAAATGAAAACACACAAGCAACTGAAACTCAATTATGAACTTTTCCAAGATTGACTTAAACCAATAAAAGTCCTTTTGTATTCGATTTAATATGAACAAAGTTTACCAAATCATGCCCATTTTGTATCAATTAATACAAGTTCAAGCATCCCCACACCGCAGTACCAATGGCACCATCATCTTCAATCCAATTCATTGACACAGCGCTTTGGTGCACAACTCCTTTTAGACTATCCTACGCAGATCCTAACCAAAAATGGCTTATCCGAATACAACTACTTTCACTTCTTCAAAATTATCCTAGCTTCAACCTTTCAAATGACACATTCACTCACAACGATGGCACCACCGTGAACCTTTTTAAAGTAAGTGGGTGCCTCCATGTCTCCCAATCCACTCCTCCCATTCACTTCACCGTTTGGCTCCATGAAAATTACCCTTCAATGGCCCCCATGGTTTTCATTGTATCATCAAATTCTATGTACCCAATTCGTCAAAATCACCCTTTTGTTTCCCCATGCGGCACGATCACCACACCTTATTTACAAACTTGGTCATATCCTGGATACAATTTAAATGATCTTGTGCACAATCTAGTTCAGATCTTTTCCCATGATCATCCTTTGGTCTGTTACTCAACTGAGTCTAGCTTCACCCACACTTCACTTGTATCAAAAAGGGAGGCTCTAGACCGCTTTTCGGGCATGCTTCATTACGACATGGGCGCTTTGCAGGCCCGGACAGAGGAGGAAACGGAGGCGTTATTGACAATCCAAGTTGAACTGAAAAATCGAGCAAGAGTGCTCAGAAATATAGTTTCTGGGCTAGATGATGAAAGAAAGAAGTTGAAAGAAACAGTTATGGAGTTGGCGGGTAGAGCTGATGTGCTAACGAATTGGTTGAAAGTCAACGATGATCCAAAAGCAATTGGGGTGATATTAGGAGATCGAGTGGAGGATGCATTTGAAGCCATAGACGCGGAGTCAAAAGCTGATCTTGAGGGCTCGGCCGCTGATGAGGCTATAGAGGATGTGATATATGCATTGGACAAGGCACTTGAGCAAGGAGTTGTGAGCTTCGACAGTTATATTAGGCAGGTGAGAATCTTGGCTAGGGAACAGTTCTTTCACAGAGATTTGCTAGTGAAACTTAAGGCCAAGAGAGGATTTTCTCATTAAGCCTATTTGTAAATAGAAATATTTCTTTGACCGTGACCGTCCACTCAGATTATAATGTTATAGCTTCCCTTGTTTGAGATTAGTTGAGTTTTAATACCCACGTAATTAAACTTCCCTTGTTTGAGATTAGTTGAGTTTTAATACCCATGTAATTAATCTTTATTTTAAATTCTTTTATTGATTAATTTCTTCAAATTTCATGGTTACACTATTTATATCATACCAATTGGGAAAAAAAAAGGAAGCAAAAATCTACTGGTTGGCGCCAGAAATGAGAACAGGTTAATGTTAGATTCCGCATCAACAAATCATTGTAGAAAGTAAACTAGTGCAAGAATAGACACGAATAACAGATGCAACCAAAAGTCATTTCTCCATTTTTTTTTTTATTTTTTGGTTGGGACAAAAGCAGACACAAAGGATAAAGCATGTAATATAATGACAGAAGCAACCAAAAGTCATTTTCTTTTTTTTGGGTTTGTGGGATAAATGCAAACACATTGGATGCGGTACATACTGAAAGAGGAGTAAAACTCAAATCAGACTCTGTGGGAGTAAAATAGAGGTTAGAAGGGTGTTAATGGGATATACACAGAATCGCAAACTTTCATCTCTCACCTACACAAGTAACCTATTGGCTCTTTTCCTACCATTTCCCAACTCGGGAAATAAAAAAATTCCTGGGTAAAAAATTTGTCCTTGATAAACCGATATAAATGAGACCCAAAATGAAAAGAACTTATTTGGGACTAATGAAGGCCCATGCATCAGAGATGTTTCCAAGTCCACGGAGAAGATAGCGTGCGATGGTGTGTCTAGAAAATTGGATGCGTGTATATAGATAGTTTAGCCCTGGATGAATTTGTATGTAGTAGTCTAGATGAAATGATATATGAACACAAAACCACTACAAGACTAGAATCGTATTTGAGATAATTAATTTTGCCTTTATGTAAACACTACCATCTTATTCATTCGGTCAAATTTTGTTTTCATATATCATTTACTCCTATAGAATAAAGTCCTAAAATACTTATATAGACTAATATAACCACTAACGTACTACAATGAAGTGTCAACACCACAAAACTTAGGTTGAACAAGCTTGGTTGGAAATTGAACTTGACTTTTCAAGATTACTATTCTAGAGGGAACTATTCAAGTGGGATCTATTATGTTCTATTCTATGTAAAATTTTGAGGAAAAGATTGCATTATAAAATAAGAATATGTGACATATATAGATAAAATTTTCAATCTAGATCACTGAAAAGAATTGCTAAAGACCATACCACATTTTCAACATCAACAACATTTGCGTGGATTAACATATTCATCAAACAACAACCATGCATTAACAAACCTTATGCTATAGGAGAGATGATATAGTACATCAAAGGTATTACATTCAATTAATACATATATGTCATGTGCATATTTGTTTTTAAAAATTACTGTGTAATTGATGGTTATATTTAATTGACCTATATTTGTTATATATGCATTAATTAGACATAGTACCTCTATATTTTAGAATTTCTTTACAAATAGAGGTAATCTTCAAACATTTGACATGCATACTCATTTTCATGCTTATTGAGACAAAATAAAGCATAAAGCCTCTTAATTTAGTCATATTTGACAAAAAAAATTTAGATTGAAGGTTTAATATAACACATTTTTTCACTCAAAGTAATATGCACAACGTTTGTTGAAACACATTAATGAGCCTCACAAAATTTAAGTAAAAATAGTGTTGAATTCGGCTCATGATACCACAAACAAAGAAAGTACATAGTGACAAAATGAATTTGAACATTAGTGTAGTCACAATTTGTAATCGTAAGCATGGATATTATTTTTTATTAAACATATCATTCAACCATATCTCAATCTCTAAGAAAGTAAATATATACCACAACTAAAGTAGTTTCATGCAAGATAAGCTTTTAGAAAAGAAAGGGGGGGGGGGGAATAAATCTTTCTAAGTTTCCATAAAAAATAACAAAGGTAATATAGAGCACCTTTTACTTGTGCATGAGTGCCAAGATAGGTAATTAGATTTAAAGTGATGCAGAACATTCTGTAATAAAAACTAGATCAAATATGTGACCAATAAGACAATCTTCAGTAAACATACGAATGCTCTCAATCTTAGATATTAAAGCTTATGTGACTCGCTGACTCCCACATATAAAATGTGTTTTCTTATAGAATCCAAAAGACTCCACCTATCATAGAGATTAATAGCGATATCAAACTTAGAAATAAAAATCATAAAATCTTGTGTGTGTAACTCAGCGGTGCCTTCCCTACTGGCTTGTATATTCTCCACCATATAAAAGGATTCATCCTTTTTAGCTAGATACCAGGTTCCTCTCTAGAAAATCATCAAATTCTTGAACGAGATAGAATCAAAAGTAAATGTTCTCTGCAGCGCATACATCCTCCCTTTCAAATTATACTCAAGAATGGAATAAATACTATTTAAAGCATAAAAACGATTCTTTTTAGAAAAAAAATGTCATTCCACTTCATGCCATCTATTAATGTACTCTAATTTTCCCTTTTCTTAGCCAACTTTCAAAGATTCCATTAAATTATAAAGACATATAACCTATGTACACCTACTATGAATGCACAGAACTACTTTTCTGATGTAAAAATCTCTCACTAAATCTTTTTTCTAATTCACTCCTATCAAATGCTAGTTTTGGGACTGTGAATCGTGTCCTAAATTGAATATTATGTACTAGTAAAGAAAATCTATCAACAGATACAATAATGTGCCTTTTTGAACTTTTTGCCAAGCGATGGTCCTCGGTCGATAGATGCTGATGGTGAACTGTTTTAACTCCACAAATCAAACATACTTCAATGAAAATACCATTTATTTTTACCAAATTTTTTGTAGGTTCGATTCCAGCCAATTTGATAATTCTCACTGGATTAAGCTCAAATCTGATTTAAACAAATAAATTTATATTTGAGGGGAGCTTGTGCTAAATTGGGCTTAGGTGTGTTTTTTAATATTTGGGGTAGGTGGTTATGTACCCTAGGTAGTGAGAAAAGTAATATATAAGAGTTAATTTAGAGAGTAGCTAAGTGTCTCACATAATATTTAAGGTAGCTAAAGTAGTTTAAGTACACTTATACATGAAACACTAATGTAGATATCAAATTGAAAATATAGTTAAACAAATATAAATACAAAGAACATACAATATTTACGTAGTTTAGCTTTTAGCCGCTGTCAGAAGGAGCAAATCATTACCAATACACTATATAAATAAGAGGTTACATAAGATTTTATATTATACAAGATGAATAACATAAGCTAGATAATTATATCAAGATGTTTGGTGTTGATAAAAATAAAGATGGTGAATAAAAATATAGAAAATGATAATACAATAGAGAAGATATAAAGGTGAAGAACATAAATGGCCTCCTAAAAATGGAGAAGTGTATGATGATTTAAAAGATGAAGAAAAAAAGATAGTGTAAGAGAGGAAAAAACATGAGGCAAGGAGATGATGGAATAAAAGAGCAAAATAAAGTATGCCCTAAAATAAATGAATAAGACATTTATATAGTGAAGGCTAGTGGTAAGGATAGTGCAAAAAAAAAAAAAGGGGCTAGATGTCATTCTTAAGTTAAAAAGAGAAATACTTTTAGGGCTATATGTCATATTTATGGAAAAAGACAATAATATTCCTTTTGTGCTAGATTTATTTATTTTTCATAAATATTTTGAAGTATCCAACCTTCATTATTAATTTTCAAGTCAATCCAATGTTGCAAATTCTTCCAAATGACATCTTTATACTACTCCAAGTATTGTGTTTATTTTGTTCTTATAATTGTCCACTTGTCATTCATTTATTAGTCTATAATATCCTTTTAAATTTACTTCCAAACACCATCATCGATATACACCAAGAAAAGTGTATTATAACCTTCACCCTTTATAATAAAGCGCCATTGATTTGTCTTTAGAGCTAACAACCTTAAACTGCATCCGCAATGAACTTTCTTGAGTATTTTAACAAAACAATCATATGCTAGATTCGCCCGGTCACACAAAGGCTTCCACTTATTCATAATCTCTTTCTTTTTTTTTTCTCCATCATCAGTATTTTTCAGTGCTAGTATTTCTTTTAAGAATCTTGAACTGATAAAAGAGAACATCTTAAAGTGATCTTCAAATAAATGAGGTGATGATTCTCAAAAGAAATATGTTATATACATCCAACAAATCAAATTATTCCTTTACCTCTTTTAATAAATTTTTCACAAGTGATGGTCGGACCTGAAGGTTAGTAAAGTAATTTAATACTAAAAGATTTATATCTTTCTCATATAAAAGTACTCTCATTAGAAAAATAAGGTAAAAACAACATACCAATTGAAGCAGTAACCTTGCTAAAGCTGTTGTCACTAAATCACTATGGCTAATTTTTTTGCCAAGACCATGATTATGTCTAAACCTCTTAAAGACAGAGATTGATTTGCATATTATTATTATTTGGTGAGTAGTTCGTCTCTCAACGTTTCCACAATGTAACATTGTGAAGTGTGAATGTTTTGAATGGATACCTCTATGTCTTCCAATCCATATTGCCAATTTGGTTCTTATTATATCAATAAATTATGTGTACCTATTTAATCAAAACCACCTTTTTGTTTCTCTATGTAGCATAATCATCACTCTTGATCAACAAACTTGGCAATATCCTAGATGTAACTTAAATGATCATCTTGTGCACAATCTAGTTAAAATATTTTCTCATGATTGCCCTTGATCTATTATTCACCTGAGTCTAGCTTCACTCATCCTTCACTTATCTCAAAGGGGAAAGGTTTTAGACCATCTTTCAAGTATACTTCAACATCACATGGCCGTGTTATAGGCCAGGACACAGGAAGAAACAAATGAGTTGTTGATAATGCAAGTTGAATCAATAAATCGAGTTGGTTTCATAAAAAACATAGACTCTGAACTAGAGCATGAAAGAAAAAAGTTGAAAGAGAGAGTTATGGGTTTGTGAAGAGAGCTGATGTGCTAATGAATTGGTTGAAAGTTAATAGTGATCCAAAAGCAATTATGGTTACATTGGGAGATCAAGTGAATGATGCATTTTGAAGCCATTGATAAGGAGTCAAAAGCTAGATGGCTCGGCTCTGATGAGGCTACAAAGGATGTGATATATGCATTGGACAAGGCACTTGAGTAAGGAGTCATGAGAATCTTGGCTAAGGAACAGTTTTTTCATAGAGATTTACTAGTGAAACACAAGGTTAAGAGAGGATTGTATGAGTAAAATCCTATTTGTAAATAGAAGTATTTTTTTTCAATGTACACTCGGAAAATAATGTTATAGTTTCAATTGAAACCAGTTAAATTTTAATATCCATGCATTAATATTCATCTAAAATTATGTTATTGATTGATTTCTTCATATTTCATGACCAAGGACTCACACCACTTTTCCCATGCCAATTGAAAACATATCCACTAGCTACCACCAGAAATGAGAACAACTCAATGTTAGGCTCCACATAAACGATCCATTGTAGAAAGTAAAATTAAAGCAAAAGCAAACACAAATGAATTTGCAATGAAAATCTTTTTTTTTTTAAATGGAAAAATGCAAATATATCGATGTGTTTATAAGGGATATTATTATTGCATCAGATAGCTTTTCCTACCATATCACCTTACTACTAGAATTTTAACAATTATTTTTTCTTTCTTAACGTTTCAATTTTTATTATGTCACCATCAAAATAGTAACAATAACATAACTTTTAACATAAATTATAATAGAAGTCTATTTTACCCCTAAACTGTGTAAGTACAATTTAATCTTCTTATGTAATGCTCTCCCAAATTGACTATTTTTTATAAAAATTATAATACTTTTGGTTTCATATGTTAAATTTCTTCAAATACTCCTATGAGTTTATGACATCAGTAATTTCTTAAAGTGATAAAATGATAAAAACTAAAGTACTAAGTTAGGAAAAAAATAATTGCTAGACATCTTTACCGATAAAGTAATATATCATAAAAATTAGATGGTAAAATGATAATATATCTAATTATAATACTAAAATACATTTAAGAATTGAATTGAGATTTTGTGAGAGTAAAATAGAGGGGTGTTAATGGGATTTTGTAAGTAATAGTAACAGAAAGAGTAAAGGAACGGGCTTCGGGCTGTGCTTTAAAGGTCAAGGCCCATAACAAAAGTTTCTAACATTAGATCAATGAAGAACTGAGTATCGAGTCCTTTAAAATGTACTCGTAAAATCCCTCTTCTCAAAATACCCCATTAAAGTAATTCTAATAACATCCTTCTAATTTCAAAAGATGTCCTTCATATATATATATATATGTGTCTGTATGTGTGTGCGTGTGTGTGTGAGAGAATGTCACTAAAATATAAATAAGTATAGATTTCAATACATTAGAGATTGTGTTTTTTGGTCTATTAGGGACATTTTTACCTTATTAAAATAAGGACGTCCTTACTATATATATATATATATATATATATATTCTTTTTTCTTTTTTCTTTTTTCTTTTCTTTTCTAAATATATTTTTTTCTAATATGAGTGCAGGCCTTTTGACACCTTTCAAAATTCCTCAAAACACTCAATTTCAAATGAAATTACCTAAATAACCAAGACAAATTAGTTGATTTTTTAAATTTTAAATGGGAATTCAATTAAACATTTAAATGATAATTATTTTATCAAATTATTCAAACTTACCCCTTTCCATAATTTTTATTCAGATTTGAAATTTTAATTAAAAATATATTTTAAAAAAATTATAGGAGTTTAGAGGTATGGAGATACAAATTAAATAATAAGAAGAAAATTATTTAATATTTAAGGATTTGTATGTATTTTTTATAAATAAAAAATTTAAAAAATATTTTTTAAGATAAATTTTATGAGAAGATGGTTACTTTTAATATATAGGTTTTTATTTATAAATCAAAGTGAATGTATTTTAGGAAATAGATCTCCCAATGGATTCTATAAGGACTTTAGGAGTGTTTAAAAAGTGCTCCACTTTTCGTACAAACTACTTCTTTCTCTCCCAATTCTTACCTATACATGACGAAATTGATTGTCATTTTAAAAAAAGAAGGCGAACAAAAAAAGAAAAACATGAAACACAAGTTTATTGATATAAGATAATGCTACGCGAAAAGAAATTTAAAAAATAGACAATGGCTATAACAGGAAAATACAATACCTCTACTAATGAAATCCCAACTTAAGTGCAAAAAACAAAACCTAGTTAATTAATAATACAAAATTTTTTTCATGGAAGTGATTTGTAAACTTTATATCTTATTATTAAAAAAAAGGATTAAGAAGAAAAAGAAGAAGAAAAGCCAAGTATAATGAAAGAGGCAAATATCTATAAAAGGTGTAAGCAGGTTTTTTAATGAGAAAAAAGGAACCATGCATTTTTTATGCCTTTTACTTTAGGGGGTTACTAGGTTACAACTACTGTAACTTATATTTCTTTCAAAAATTATGTAAACCATGTAATAAATGATGAAACTTATACAATTTTTAAAGGGACTGTAAGACTGTAACTTAGTTGATGGTGATATTTTTACTTACTTGATAATTTTTGTGAATTCACCTCACTTTAAATAAATAATTATAATAAGTACACATTACTTTTAAATAATACAAATAAAAAAATACCCATTAGTTTTGAAGGACCTACAAATGTGGTGATATTTCAAGCTACCTAATAGTTTTTGTAAATCCATCCTATTTTAAATAAATAATTATAATAAGTACACATTACTTTTAAACAATACAAATGAAAAAGAAGTTTATAGATTTAATTAAATGAAATTAAATATCTAAATTATTAGATAAAATAGCACATGTTTCTTGGGGCAATGTGATCATTTGATATCATTAAGATAAAATAATCAAATGAAACTTATATTAAAGCAACCTAAGTGGTCAAAGATATCTAAATAAAAAATATTTAATTAATTAATTGTTAAAAATGTTTTGTTAATCTGCATATTTTAAAAATAATATCAACTCATTACAAAATTTTTTTAGAAGCAGGGTGAATTTAAAAAAATAATTGGGTCGAAATATTCCTACCCTTAGTTTAATTGTAATTAAGGTTAAAAACGTAAACTCGGTTAAGAGAGTCTTTATGAGCTAGAAGTGTGGTTTTATAAGAAAATTAGAGGGGTATCGAAACTCTGCTCACCAAAGAAGCCTTCTGGTTCAGAACTTCAAACTTCCAAGTACGGCAAGCACATGCACATCAGAGTTGAGAACACCTTAAACCGGCGAACCAAAACATTACACGTACACGTTCTAACGTCCTCTCTATTGAAAGCTTCACCGTAACATCCTCATACTTCCAATAATACCCTTACTCTCAAGGGGCCATTTGATTCTAAATCTGGGACCTTTCTGTAAATTCATCCAAAGTCCTTAATTTTCTCGACTCTAAAACTAAAAAGTCTAAACTCTGCTGGAGGTCCAATCTTCTACTTTTGGCTACAAAAACCGTTCCCTGCTCTTTACTCTGTTAGATGCAAGAACCACACTTTGCGGATGCATGATCCTTAACGTACACCAATTGTCACAATTTCTTAAGATCCCATTTCTTTTCCGTTTAACTTTTGTTCAAATCCCGCTTTCTTTCGTTTCTCTCATGAGTGCTTTCTATATACAGTTGCATTTAAGAGCCACTGGCTTTGCCGCATTTGGTAGTTGACATTCTTGGCTCTGCGTCGTTTTTCAGTCATGGGGATGTCGTTTTGTTGTTTGGTTTTCTCTGTTCTTCTCTGCCTTTCCGCATCTGGGTTACTGGCAATTGAGAATTTTCACCAAGCGTAAGTTTTATTTCAATTACTGCTATTATCATTATCAATTTTTTATTCTGAATTCTTTTTAATTTGAAGGTATTTTTCGATTGATTTATGATGTAATTAGTTTTTGGAAAATCTAAATGTGCTCTTTTGAACTTTATCATTGTATAAGATGAACATTTTTTAGCTGGGCTTAAAATGTTTTAGTGATCTAGCTGTTTCATTATGGTTTCTTTAATGCTAAGCTAGCAGCTTGTGATGGTATTTTGTTAAGGATGTTAGGAATAGCTTTATTGCTTTAGAAAAAGGAAATCATTTTTTCCCCTGAATGCTGGTAATGGGAATCCACGACGAGTATAATTATGCAGCGTAAATGAAATTGTGACATAGATGTAACATGTATTCAAAGGTTTCATAGAGTATGAAAATAAATAAATGTGTATTAAAGTATGATTTTTAAATCAGATATGCTGATTCCCCTGTTTCTACTAAAATCTATTGACTTTGAGTGATGACCAGTAGGACTTACAGAGTAGCTCAGTGAATTCCTAGCATAGGATATTTTGGTGGGCAATTTGAATTCATTAGAAGGCTAGGTCAGGACATGACAAATATGAGGTAACAAAAAATTCTTTCTCTAAAAGAAGATGAAAAGGAGCTTAAAACTTCGTGCATTCAATTGGAAATCTAAAACCATTTTAATCAAATGAAATTACTAAAGCGTTCTTTAGATGCTGTTTGATTCTTGCATTCCCATTCCTGGTGAGTGAATGCAATAAGCAAAGTGAACATTTAAATAGTCACCTTTATTGGAATTAGTGAATGTGTAATCTATACACACACTTACACTACTTTGTTTAAGGCCTGTCTGATCTTTGTGCATATAGGTTTCCTATTGTGGAGCCTGATCCTGGTCATACAAAACTTCGTCTTTCAAGAGAAGGCTTGGAAACCATCCGAAGAATAACAAACCCAATTGCAGCTGTTGCTGTAAGCCAGAGATTCATCTTATTTTAAATCTAGTAGTTGCATTTTTTTTTAATTTTGAATCAGAAAATGTTTTTGGAATATGCTATTTTCTTTATATCTCATAAGGACCAAAATAAATTTTAGTTTGAGTATTTGTTGAAACCTTCCTTTCCTGCATTTGGTTTAGTTATTTTAGCTGCAGTTTCGAGATGAAGTCATTAGCTACTTATACATGCAGAAAAGTTTCCCCATGTTTAGTGGACTTTCTGCACATGTGGTTAGATTCCACCTAGATATTTTACCATTTTGCATATTTTAGTTTCCAATGCTAGTTTGTTGTTAGTGGGTTGTCCAAATTCCAGATTAAGAATAGGTCCCATGTTTAGAAGAAGTACAAGCATTAAATTTGTTTCATTATATGCTGAATGTTGGTGTCACAAGAGGTGAAAATGAGTTGCAACTGGCCAAGGTTACTGGATATTAGATGTAGCCAATTTCAATAATTTAAGTTTATTTCCAAAGCAAGGTGCCCTTAGTGGAACTGATATCATTTTTCCTTTGTGCAAACTTGGATGTTTTGAAATTTCGTTAAGCTACCTAATTTGACCAGCTAAGTTCAACAAAAACACTTCTGTTTTTAATTTCTTACCCTCTCTAAAATTGAGAATGATGATTGACAAATACCCATTATTGTTTTAATGAACATCATTATTTTCATACATGGTTATTAGGTGACATTGGTTATCACATTGTTCGATGCTTTTGAGTGTACGCAAATGCTCATTTAGCTCAAGCACTATTTGAGAATTCCCATGGCCTTGTCTCAATATCAAATTTTTATTTGTGAATGGCATATGCTGTGAGTAAAACTATCTTTTTTCTTCTATTTTTTCTGATTTTGACCTTGTATGGATGATTGTATAATGCATATTCAGGTAATTGGTCCCTACCGCTCCGGCAAATCTTTTCTGCTTAATCAGCTTCTTTCCCTTTCTTGTGATGAAGGTGTCTTTACTAGTATATACTCCTAGTTTTTTTTTTTTTTTTGTAAGATGTTTGATATTGATTCAAATTCTACAACCTGTGATTTAAATGACCTTTTTCTGCTTCAGGTTTTGGTGTTGGACATATGCGTGACACAAAGACAAAAGGTAATTTGAGCTTGATGCAACTCTTTGCTTTGATAACATTTATAATAACTATTTGTTTCTTATAGGGATTTGGGTTTGGGGCAACCCAGATGAGATGGAAATTGACGGTTCGAGAACTTCTGTATTCTACCTTGATACTGAAGGGTTCGAAAGTATTGGGAAGTCAAATGTGTATGATGACCGGTAAGTTCTAAGCTCTTCTACATGAAATTGTTTTGGTAGTAGCTAATGTTGATTTTTTTTGGCCCCTATTGCAGGATTTTTGCTCTGGCAACTGTAATGAGTTCTGTACTAATTTATAACCTGCCAGAGACGGTTAGTTATTCTGCCTTGAACCTTCTTTTTCTTGAAAATGTGTATTTAGCTTACTTACACAATTGCATTTGGAAGTCACCAAGGATTTCAGTTTCCTTTCTGGTTAATGGAAGTTTTTGGACCTATGTATATCATGCACATGTCAAAACTAATAATGTTCTGTGCAACCGATTGCCCTGAGCTATTATACTACATTGTTATTTGTTCGTTCTTCATTTGTATGAATAAAGCCACATTTGAAAATCTGAACTGGATGCTAAGTATTGGAAAAAGACTTGGAATCCTGCCAACCATAAGAAGAAAAACTAAAAAGCTGCTTGAAATTCTGACGTGTCTCTGTTGGAGGTAAAATAAAAAGAACCTGTAAAATATGAGAATATTTACTTTTTTTGTTTAACTATACTAATAGGATGGTGGAACCCTAGAAGTTGTTTTGTTGGTGATGGCTGTAGTTTATATTCTAGATCGTGAGGCAATTATTTTTATGCCCACAGTTGGCAGTTACCTCAATTTAGTTGATTTTTATTGAGCCATAATATGTTTCTCTTTTTGTGTGTTAGATCCGTGAAGCTGACATATCACGGTTGTCTTTTGCTGTTGAGCTTGCTGAAGAATTCTATGGAAGGTCTGCACCTCTGCCTTGTTCTGATTTCGATATATAACTTAACTGAATTGTCTGTTGTGCGATTATTAATTTTGAATCCCTTTTTATTTGTACTACTGTACTAACTCATTCAACTTTTTGGTTTACAATCACGTCATGGAGAATAGAGTGAAGGTAATTTATGGGTCACTTGAGTGAGATTTTTTTTCTTTGTTCTCTTGCTGTAAATTGTTTTGTTATTGATATGCATTTCATTGGCTGGATGGTTGTAGGGACAAGATGTTGCTTTTGAGCCAGCAAAACTTGTGTGGCTTATCCAGCGTGATTTTTGCGTAAGTTCATGGATGTCCTATGGCATGAGTTACTGGAGTTGCGTTTAAGAGCTGTCTTGTTCCAGGCCATCAAACTGTGCATACCAGTTAAACATTATCCCACATCTGCCAAAAAGATAATTTTTTTTTTGGCTTTAGATTTTGAATAATCTATTCATTGCTCTATATACCCTCTAGGCTTTTCTTTTTGTTTCTTTAGTTTTTATCCTTAAAGTTTCCAGCAAAATGCTGCAAAATAGATGATAATTTTCAGATTCAGAAGTATACTTGGCTGAGTTCATCTCTTGTTGTGTTTTTTATGCTCCATTTTGCGTAATCAAGAGTGAATTTTCTGATATTATCTTTGGTGCTTTACAGAAGGGAAATCTGTGCAAGAGATGGTGCATGATGCTCTTCAACGTGTTCCAAATGATAAAGGTCAGTTCCCCTCCCCTCCCCCCCCCGGTCTTTTGGATGCATATGTCAAATATATATATTTTTCGTTTACAATCTTAAAACTACATTTTAGAGCAAATATGTGATGGAAACTTCTTGTTGTAACTGCAGGGGACAAAAATATTGATATGGTACTTCTGATCTGAACTTCAGGTTTCTGTTTTTCAGTGAAATAATCTTTCTGGATTATAAATTATATCTATTTGTAACTTTATCAGGTTAACCAGATCCGGGACTCTCTGGCTATAATGGGTGACAACAGCACAGCCTTTAGCTTACCGCAAGTATGGATTTTAGTTTGTAATATTAATAATCTCTCAAGCCTTCTTGTTTTTCATTTCTTTCCATTTTTCATTCTTGGAAACAATTGATTGTGTGAATTAACCTTGTTGGAATTGACAGGACATTGTTATAGAACCTTTGGGTTTATGAGTGGTGTCTTCCTCCTTAAAACTATATTCACTTTCTTCTTCAAACGATTTAGACCAAAAACCACTTTGTTCCTCCTCTTCATCAATCCTATTTTGCTTTCTCTTGAAAAAATTTGTGAAATTTACATAGATGTGAATCTTTTGGCCTTAAGAATTTGAAAACGAGAATTTGGACTTTCACTTATTCCCTTGTTGATGCTACAGCTTCTTTGATATGATGGCTCCAAAATGATCCATGTTTCCGTTGTGAGATGAAAGCAGTATATGATGACACCAGCCCATATACATTTGTGCGCACATGTTGTGAGATGAAAGCAGTATATGATGACACCAGCCCATATACATGTGTGCGCACATGCACCTGGGTTCATGAATTGCATATATTTCTTGTTCATATATATATATATATATATATATATATATATATATTTACTGTAGATTAAGGTTATTTATTTGCATATATATATATATATAGATATATATATAATGCTACCAATTTCCTTGGATAATCTAATAGTCCTGTGATTTTGAACTTGCAGCCTCATCTGCTGCGAACAAAACTTTGTGACATGAAAGATGAAGAACTTGATCCAATATATGTGAAAAGAAGGGAACAATTGAAAAAGCTTGTTGCTAGTGTTACTAGTCCAAAAATTGTGCAGGGCAAATTTCTAAATGGAAATGAGTTTGTTGCTTTCCTGGAACAGGTATCTTTATTTGCACCTGAGATGGTTAATAATCATCTATGTTTTGAGAGTTTTCAAGTTCCCTGACCTCTATCAACTTAGGTGGATTAGACATGAAAGTTGGTGACAACTCAAATTGGAAATTTAGATCATTTTAGACCTACATCCTTTAGGAATAGCTGGTATTCCTTTTTTGATCATCCGGTTGTTCTTAGTATCTCTGATAGTTCATGAATCATGGTAGGGGATAGTCAGGCCACTTTTCCAGACACAAGATCATGTAATGGTGTCTTTGCCATGCGGGCTTTGCTGTTTTAATTTCCTAGTCATAAGTTACATATGTAGTTGTTTCCTTTAAAACAAGTTGTAATTTGGATTTATTTGTTTGCTTTGTTATTCTACATTCTTTTAGCTGTATGCATTTTTATTTTTCGACCTTCAGATACTTGAAGCCTTGAACAAAGGAGAGATCCCATCAACAGGCTCTCTTGTGGAGGTTTTTAATAAGGGTATTCTTGAGCGATGTTTGAAGCTATATAATGAAAGGATGGCGAAAGTAAGTTTTCCTCTTCCAGAACAATCTTTGCAAGATGCTCATGAAATGTCTAAAAAGAAGCAATGGATGTTTTTGATGCACAACATTTCGGCCGTCAACATGCAAAGAAGTCAGTCATGCAACTGGATGAAGAGATACAGGAGGTATTGGTTGCGCATAAGTAATGACATTATCTTTTCTCAAATGAACAATCTGAAGATATGTATTTCTATTTATTTACATAGTTATGAAGTGTACAAAAGGATTTTCAAATTATCAAATAACTGGGAACTTGAATGAACAACTATCCTAAATGAACTATACTTAGAAAAGGCATAGCTTTCCATTTAGCATGTTACACATATTCAAGTTTCTTACTGTGGCGTATGCTATTTGGTCATGAGTCATGCATAATAACAGTATATATTTCCCCTGCACACTTTTACTCTTCCAAACTTTATGCAGGCATATAAGAATTTCATTATGGCAAATGAATATCAATCTTCCAAGATCTGCGAGTCACTTTATACTAGATGTGAGGACAAGATGGACCAGCTTCAAGTTCTCAGACTTCCTTCCATGGCCAAATTTAATGCAGGTTTCCTGCAGTGCAACCAAAGTTTTGCACATGAGTGTGTTGGGCCTTCAAAAGCAAACTACGAGCAACGTATGATGAAGGTTTGTAGTCTGATTTGATCAAATGCTCGTGTCTGGGCTTCTGGAGAGTACATTGAAATAAAACTCTGCTATTTAATTGATTGTTTGCCTCCTCTTAAGTGGAGTTTCACCTGAGACATAATCAAACTGGAGACATGACTAATTACATTATTGTTACTAGTGCTTACACTTTCAATATGCTGAATGTATATTTCCATTTTACTGTATAAAACTGCAGATGTTGGGGAAGTCTCGATCTCTATTTATCAAAGAATACAACCACAGGCTCTTCAATTGGTTGGTGGCATTCTCTCTTGTCATGGTGGTGGTGGGCCGGTTTATTTTGAAGTTCATTATGATTGAAATGGGAGCATGGGTACTATTTATCTTCTTAGAGACATACACGAGGATGTTTTGGTCGGCAGAGTCTCTTTATTACAACCCAGTTTGGCACTTCATTGTGTCCACTTGGGAAATGCTTGTCTACAGCCCTGTTCTTGATTTGGACAGGTATGAAATATTCTCTCACGCCTTTAAGGAATTCTGTTCAGTGGTCACCAGCATTTGAATGGCATAATAAGCTGTGTTCAATTTCAGCTTATATGCTGAGGCAAAGTCCAGTAGTGTTCTGTGTGGTGTTACAGTTTCGTATTTTGATTTGATAGGCCAAAATAATGCCCCCCCCTTTTTTTTTTTTTTTCAGTTTTTCTTGTCAGTAAATGGTGTGAGGAACCTAGTTATCATTTGGTAAACAATAAAATGCATGCCGTCATTTTAATGTGGACAGTTAAATAAATGTTTCGTACATCTAAAAGCTTTCACAAGTGCATAAATATGTATAATTTTTCTTTATGCTTGAGACAGATGGGCTATTCCGCTTGGCTGTATGATTGCAGTCTTTGTACTTTATTGGCGGTGTTGTGGAAAAAGAAAATATGGCTCGCGGCTTTTGCCTTTGTATAATAATCATAAAGGCGGCACAAATCGGCCCAGATCAGACTAAAGGAACGATGGCCGTGACTTGGCACTGGGGAGCATCTTGATTCTTGGGCGAGCATTTTCTTTTATATAATGAAAGCCCGCCAATCAATTCTTTTTTATGTTCTCTACGGATCAACGAGGCCGGAAGTGTGAAAGAGCAAAGGATGAGCTGATGATTGGCCTGTCGATTCTCAATAGTTGTTTTTTTTTTTTGCCCTAATAGTTCTGTAACTGTAAAATTTTCAGAATTTTGTATTATTCAATGTAATCTTTTATTTGGTTATTTCAAATGCATATTATAATTTAACAGTTGCTATTTTTTTTTTTTAATTTTAAAATACGTAATAGTAGGTCGTAGATGTACGTTTTCAAATTTTATTTATTTATTTTGTTTATTTGTATGAGCAAAAGGCGGGAAAAAAAGTTTGAGAACACCCTTATTTCTTTCGTAAGTAATTATTTGGGAAGTGTTTGGGATTGAGGTTGGACAGTGTTACCTTTTAAGCTACAACACTAAAATATTTAGAAACATTAAATTATTATAACTTTTAAAACTGTTAGTATGATTTTTTTTACTCAGTATGATAAAAAATCATTATATTTTTAATAATTTTATCAAAATTATTATTTAAAATTTATATTTATTATATATTACTAAATTTTATTTCATAGTTATAGTTTTTTTTCACAATAGCTATAGCTTTTAAGTTATAACACTTCAATCACAAACGCACTCTTAATCTAAATTTTATAGAAATTTATTTTAAAATTTAAAAGCATTTTTTTTTAATTCTCCTATCTATCCCTGCTCAATAATAGGAAAAGATTTGAAGTCTTAATATCTTTTTTATTTTATTTTTGTCTGTTGGTGATTAAGTTCGAATCCGGCACCCTCAATTTCAGGGACGCAGGTTCTCCGGAAAGTTAATAGAATAGTATCCGAGCACAGCTACAACTCTATGAAAGTAGAGTACATATAATTTTAGCGCGTTTCCCCTACATGATTCGTTAAGGCCTTAAGATTAAAGAATGGAAGGAGAAAAAGAGGCTCAGCCGCCAGCATCAAAGACAGAGGAGGCGGACTCCAACATTATCATCAAATTGGTCTGACCTGAATGATGATCTCCTTATTTCGATCCTAGCCCGATTGTCACCCCTCGCTATCATTTGTACAAGCATGGTTTGTTCTTCCTGGAATAGCATTGTCAGATCTTCATCCAATTCCCGCCAGGCTGAGGCCTCTTGGCTCTCATTGCCGTCTGAAACTGAAGAAGGTGAAGATATCGATGGTTGCCGCTTTTTCAATGTCGAAGAGCAGAAACAGAGCCAAAATCTACAAACTGAAGAACAGAGTTTGCAAGGATTTCGGAAAGCGGCGTTGCATCGGATCGTCCCTTGGATAGCTCATTCTGGTAGACCATGAAAGATCCTGTCCTTTTCTTTTGAATCCCTTTTCAAGTACCCGGATTCTCCTTCCTCCTCCGGAAACGATTCCGGATATTGTGGGTCATTTGGATGGAGAAGGTATTATGTCCTGGACCGTTCAAATTCTAAGCGTTGTATCTCAATCGAGGAGTTAAGAGATGGTTTCTTCCACAAGGCTATCCTGTCGTCAATTCGGTTGCAGAAGAAATGTGGTGCGTTTACAATGATAAATCCAAACTTGCTTTCTGGAAGCATGGAGAAGTTGGGTGGATAACTTTAGTGGAGTTAGCCAAAGTGGTTACAGTGATGTTATGTGCACTGCTGATAATCGCGTTTACGCACTATCCACAATCGCCAACAATTATACTGAATGTACATTTGAATCGTGGGATTTCAAGCAACATGTTCCTGGAGTGCTAATGCGAGCAACTGCTCCTTTAGCGCGGCGATTGGAGGATATTTCTACTTCTGTGGTCGTCAACTCGTACGTTCCGGAATCTTTGGGCAGTATTTTGCCTGTTGTCAGGTACATTTTGATACTCAGGATTTGACAAAGACGGTACATCTCACACCTCAGTTCGCAGTTTATAAGATGGATTTTGAACTCAGACAACGGATTGATGTGGATAGGTGTAGTGATTTCTGGAGAGATCGCTTGCTTTTTTTTGGGTGGAAATCACTCGCTCTCACTCTCGGCCGAAGATTTCCCAAAATTAAATATTAATAGAGGCACAATATACCATACCGACGATTTCTTGGATTTGATTTACAGTAATAATTCCTCTTTTGTGGGTCATGATTTGGGTGTTTTCGGACAGGGGAAGTTCAGTAATAACAAATCAGATTTCGTATCCCTCTTTAGTTTTAATCATGTAATTCGGAAGCTCACGAAATGGACTGAACCGGATAATGAAGCCAAGATTCAACCATTTCCTGTTTGGATTGTTCCTAATCCGTGGTAAACAAGAAGATTGCAGCTTAACATTTTTTTTTTTTTTTTTTTTTTGGTTTGTAGTAAGTTACATTGTATGTATAAAATCATTCATAGTTAGTGTGGACGAGTATTGCATTCTTATCCTTCGCATGTCTTTGTTCCGAATATGCTAGTCCTGGGAAAAATAAGTTTGTTAATTATTCATTATTACATGATAAATATTTTTTTTAAATCATAAGTCAAAAGAAAAAAGTGGGAATTTTTACACTTTTTTTACACCGACGGTGAACCTTCGGAAAAAAATTTGTCAATGGCTAAGATGGAATGTGGAGTAATACAACATTAAAATCCTATAATTATACTGTTCCATCAACGCCTACGTTTAATTCTTTTCCTTTTCTCTGTTTAACCTTTGGATCCGAACAAACAAAATTGGCTAAATTGCTCGCAATTCACATGTTGCATATATACGTGGCGTGTGTTCTGACTAAGATTAAAGCAACAGCTTCAACAAGCAGTCTATGGGGTAATTAATGGCAAGTATGTGTGGACCTAAAACTTTTTATTAACTCGAGTCAGTTTATATGTTGTTGATATTTATGCGAACGTCAACGCGTACGAAGAAGTTAAAATCACATATCGAACAGTACGATATTAAAACTCTTAGGACAATATTTGTATATATTTAAGAAAAGATTGAAATAGTACAAGAAACAAGATGAAAATATAAGTTATTAAAAGCGTACCATAAAAAGCTATTTTTGAAATTCTTTTTAATTTTATTAATTGAGAATATAAAATTTTGAATAGTTAAATATAATAAAAAAAATGAGTGAGTCTAAATATGAAGGAAATAAACTGTGAAATTGTAAAAATATTAATTATTACTTTATTTTTTTAACTTTCTAACACTAGCAATGATGTTATAATATCTTGAAATATTTTACTTTTAATTATAAGTTTTTTATAATAAGTTAAAGCAATAATAATATTTTAACCCTCTAGTGATTTCAATTTATTCAATAAATATATAATTCATTTATTTTACAAAATAAGTCACACAAAAATTCTACTATTATATAAAAATGAATAAAACAGAAGGGATATGAATAATTTTTTCTCAGACCGTCGGTCTCCTCCTAATGAGAAGACCGAGAAAACCGCAGTTGTTATATAGTTTAATCGCAATAAATTATTTTTCTGAATTCACCTTATAAAAAATGGGATTTATAAATAATGGGATTTAGCCGTCCACCGTAACAAATAGGTAAGCATCGGTTATACGCTATTCGATACAGCTAGCCTGTTGATCCATTCGAGACGGGTGATGGAGATTATAGTGTTATTGAATGGACACGTGGAGTCGCGGGGCAGCTGCCACTGCTGTTTGATCACTGTGCTGCACCGAAAGAAAAAAATTTGGTTATCTGCTCCCCATTCATACTTTGCATATTTCTTTCTTCTTCTTCTTCTTCTTCTTTTTTCCATATTCCAAATGAGATTTTCATCCAACAGTAAAGTTAACTTCATTCTTTAAATAGATAAATTTTACTAACCGAATGTCATATATTTTAAAATTTAACAGTACATTTAACTTCATCCCTTAAATAAACAAAATTTAAATTTGCTAACGGAATGCATATCGTATTTTAAAATGCTATAAAAATTTTAACTAGCGAATCATGAAGATTATATTGTCGTATGCATGGCGCGTCCCTCAGCAAGATTAAAGTGGCAGCTACAACAACTAATTTACAAGCTAACTGCTCATTGACCAATGCGTGGTGTAAATTTGACAAGACCGTGGCTATCAACCCAGACCCAGTCCCTATCACAGCGGTAACCCATGGTGACCTTGGATCCTTCTTCATGGAAATTGATGAAGTGCTCGCCGTTATAAGCTTCCTTTTGTTTTTCCTTTTACCGTCTGATTTCTGAATTGATTTCGGTACAAATATTGTTGGTGTGAGGGCGAGACGGAGAGGGCGGGTGGACATCAATGGAGTACGCGTTGAGAAACCCTAGGCAGCTGCCACAACTGTCGAAGCTTTGACTTGCGCGGAACGAACGGCAAAATGCTAGGCTTTACGTTTGTGCTAGCCGCATATATTTCTTCATGAGCAGCAATGCTATTTGCACATAAAAACATACATAAAATTATGCGCGATCAGTAAAAATAAATATGTCTACGTTTATCTTCATGTACAAACATTCTCTTCATAATTATCGTGTGTAATTTTACAATATACAAATAGTATTGTTCTTTCATAAGCTGGCATTGTTTTGCTTTTGTTTTTCCTAAATATTTGGATTTCAATGGAGGTTACATCATCGTATTATAAAACTATAAAGACTACGAAGACAATCCCATAATATTATTAAAGTTTTAATATATTTATAATCATTTTCAAATGTCAATTTTCATAATTTTTAAAATGTAAATTTAACTTTTTATAAAATTAGAAATGTTTTTAAAACCTTTTAGGTCGTTTAATTATAATTTTTAAAAAAAATTTATACTTTTTTATTAGATTTGTTATTAACATAGTTCTTTTAAGAGGGAAAAAAAAATCAAGAGCAAGTGCCTCATTTTAGGATTTGGAATCTTTTCACAGGCATTTACCATGCTGTTGTTACCCTGCTACCAAGTACCAACCTAAGCGTGCCAATGTACACCGAGGATTAGCTTGAGTCTCAACAATAAATGGAACATGATTTTCTTTTCAATTATATTAAGTAGGGGTAAAAATGTTTTTTTTATTAACAAGAATAGAATAGATAGTTCTAATATTACTTGAGTATGAAAATTCGGATTTTACTGTATTAGAATTATTAAAGGTATTTTTTTATTTATAGATTATAGGAGATGTGACTATTTGAATCTACAAAATTATTCTTCACACTCAATTTCTCAGTACATCTATAAATCTTAAAATATACTACAAATTTTATCGTTTATTCATATTTCTTCTTTCTTCTCAAACCCAAGCATAAAGATTTTTGTTTTTTTTTTTCTCTTGCCATTGAATAAAATTATTGTTGACGCGAAGTTAGAAGTGAAAATGACCATATAAACTCTTTCATATGATCCAAAGATCTAATTGAACTTTGACTTGCGCGCCAGCATTTGATGAAAGAGTTAAAAAACAAAAGGGGAAAGGAATTCTTGTCGAGTTGCACAATTGTAAGACATGAACAGGAAAAAGGAGTGATATAATTACTAAGAAGGAGAAAATTCATTTTTGTATCAAATCATGTTTAAATTTTGTAATTTTAAAAGCGTGAAAGGATCAAAGGACTTTATTTACATAGTCTTTTCCTCCTGCATCTGAATCTTTACACCAAATACATGGGGACACTGATTATGAGCAACTAATTACTAGAAACACAGTGATTATATTTTCAACGCATGATTGTTTAGCAAATCTAATACCATGAAACTTTCTCTCTTACTTTAAACAAAATTTTATAAAAAGAAAATTGGTAGATACTTGAATCGTGATCGGCTGAGGGTATAGATTGTTTTACCCTTTTAACTTTCGAGTAATTTCAATTGAGGTTTTTAAAGCAATTAATAAAAATTTATAGAAACTTGGGTGTAGAATATTTCATTATGTGGTGGGATTATTTAAATTCTCCAAATGTCTTTATACACCCATTTAAAATAGATAAATTCATTATTAAAAATTTTAAATTTGAAAATCGCAAAATTACTATTTACTAATATTTTTTCTCTACCTTACAATTACATATTACCTCTCCACTCTCATAAACACTCAATTTCACGCTCTTTTAAATTTATTTTTCTAGTATTTCTTAGTATATCATGATCTATATATAAATATTTTTTTTCTTTATATTCATCAGCTTTTGATTTTAGTAAAAAGTAATTTATTGATATTCATTAACTTTTATGGCTGATAAAAAATTTTGTTGATATTTATTTTTAAATGGTAGATTTTATTTTTCTTAGTTAGTGATACTAATTATTTGCTACTACAAGAGTATGCGTAAATAAATTGATGAGAATTTGTGAAATTAAAAAGAGAAAGAGGAAAAAAGGATTATTTAAGTAATTTTTAAAATATTATTTAAATAATAAAATTTTTAACTAAAAAGAGAATAGAAAGAAAAAAATTGGTAAGTTAAAATAATCCAACCTTTTATTATGACTTAAAATAATCTCACCATGCACTGTTGGAGCATCGCCAAAAGCTACCAACTTAGTTATTGGGAAAGTGTTTATATAATAATAAAGTGCGGCATAACTTGATAAATAGATGTCACGTAAAAAATATTTTGGCACCAGTTTAAATATAATACTAACAAATAATTAAAATTTTTAGCACATCTTCACATACATATATATACATACATACATACATACATGTATGTATATTATAATGTAATTTACATTTTCATTCAGAATTCTTGTGCTGCCCGTGTGCGGTTAGAAAGCTGCAGGGGAAATAAATATTGTTCACTCCTGAATGGGGACAACTCACTCGCGGTATCGCACTCCCAAATAAACCAAAAATCCCTGCAAAAACCTAACTCGTCTCTTGAATCGAAACATTGAGTCAAATCCATCTGAACGGAGATGGATACGCACGCCCACTCCGCTCACCTAACCGCAGCGAACCGCTCCCGCAGCTCACAGACCCCATCCCCGTCCCACTCCGCCTCTGCATCCGCCACGTCATCCATTCACAAGCGCAAGCTTGCAGCAACAGCCGCTGCAGGAGCGTCCGAGGACCATGCGCCACATGCATTCCCTCCTTCCTTCTCCGCGGACACTCGTGACGGCGCGTTGACCTCGAATGACGACCTCGAGAGCATCTCCGCCCGCGGCGCCGACTCTGACGCTGACGACTCCGAGGATGCCGTCGTTGACGACGATGAGGACGAGTTCGAGAACGACAACGACTCCTCTATGCGTACTTTCACCGCGGCTCGCCTGGAGAATAATAATTCCGTTGGCTCGGCAAGAAACACGAAGTTAAAGACGGAGAATTCGACCGTTAAAATTGAGAATTCCGATGGCGGGAAGGAAGGGGTTACCTCCGGGAGTGGTGTGCTTGGGTCCACTGCTCTGGCTGGTAGCTCGGTGCTGGGAACTGCAAGTAAAGAAGAAACCGTGAAGATTTTTACAGAGAATATACAAGCTAGTGGAGCTTATAGTGCGAGAGAGGAGCTCTTGAAAAGAGAGGTAAGGTTTTGTCTTTCGGGTTTTCTTTTATCTTTTTCTTTTCAAAATATGAAAATAAACTTTGCTTAAAATTTGAATATGGAGGTTACTTCATGAAAATGGGAATTTTATATTATGGTATGTATTGGTTATGACTGTTTTATATGGTGTTCATGCTGTGGTATGCATATGGTGTTCAGGAGGAAGCTGGAAACCTGAAGTTCGTATGCCTTTCAAATGATGGTATTGATGAGCATATGGTTTGGTAGCTATTTCTCTTTTCTTGAACATCGATGCTCATGTTTTCTTTTCTCTGTTCAAAGTCAATGTGAATCCCATTAGAAGTCTGTTATTTTGTATATTAGAATGTATAGTATTGCACTAGATACAGGTTCCAGAATGGCCAGTGTTTAGATTTTGGGAATTTTTTTGGTTCCCAGAATGTGATTGGGTATGATATGGAGTGTATTCACGCATTTGTTTCTGTCTCTCAGGTTGATAGGATTGAAGAATATATTTGCAAGGCAACTACCTAACATGCCTAAAGAGTACATTGTGCGTCTTGTGATGGACAGGTAATATCATTAAGTATTTTTTCAAGCGCTGCCAGTTATTTCTTTCGCTTTGCCAAAAAAATTTATTAATAAAGTCTTGTTGAGTCAGAAGTTTGCTGGTGGGAGGGTGGGGATGATGGTCTAAGCAAGTCATTATGTCCCATTAGACAGGCTGACAGAAAGATGAAAACCGATTCCAGTAAAATAAATTAGGATTTTCTGTTTGAAATAACAAAATTTAGGCTACATGAAACTATTTGCTGATTGGAATAATAAAATTTAGGCTACATGAAACTAGCATCTTCGCAATCGTACAGATTTCACATTTATATTAGTGTGCATACAGGCAGTGGTTATTTCTACTGCCACCAGACGTGCATTTCTGGACTGTGTTATGTGAGGTCTAACTGCCTTTTTGCTGGCCATATCAGCTCGAAGTATGTGTTGGAAAAGTTTTCTTGAAATTTCATCCTATGGACTGTCTCCTAATTTTTTTTATGGATTCCGGTTGCATTTAATACATCCCTAGAGTGTTGAGTAGTAAACTATCTTAAGAGGAATTTATCTGCTGGCTCAAACATCCATATCTAAAATCAGTTCTGGATTCCTAAAGTGTTATGCATGACCTCAGCTCAAAGATCTGAAATAATCATGCAGCTTTCTAATAAATGATTTCTGGGATTTTCTAGCTATCCAATATTGATGTTAAATTTTTTTCCCCATATTCTATCAAGATAATCACTACGCTTTTCTTGTGGGATTTACAGAAGTCACAAATCGGTTATGGTTATCAGAGGGAATGTGGTAGTTGGTGGCATCACATATCGCCCATATGTCAGGTTTTGCATTCAAAATCTTGCCTCCTCATGATATATGTTTACTCTGCCTGAATGTCTTCCTAAACCATCTGAAGCAAAAGCAAAAGTTAATTCTGTAAGCCTAGTTCATGGTTTAAACTTTAAAACCAAGCATGTAATATGAGATTATCAATAATTTGGCCTTGGTGCAACAAAACAACAACTGAGCTCTCAAATTTTTGGGTTTTTCGTTATAAGTCCATTTTCACATGTAATTACCATAAATAACTGGACTTGGAAAATCTATTTTTAATCACCTTTTCATTCCCAATATTTCTTTGGCAATGGTGCAACATAATTTATAGATTGTCATCAATATTTTTATGATACCTCTTTTCCCACCTTTTTCTTATGCCAAAGTTCTGGAATATGGCAGCCAAAAGTTTGGGGAGATAGCTTTTTGTGCAATCACAGCTGATGAACAAGTAAAAGGCTATGGTACCAGACTGATGAACCATCTAAAACAGCATGCCCGTGATGTTGATGGGCTTACGCATTTCCTAACATATGCTGACAACAATGCTGTGGGTTATTTTATTAAACAGGTCTGTTTATCTGTTTTTGGTGTGGTCATCTGCTTTAGGGTTTTTTAACTTGTTTTTAGCAGGTGTAATTATGTTCTATTTGATTGAGTTTTAAATTCTTGGAAATCATGATGTGATTTTTACTGAAAATTATTTGCTGAGAAATTTATGAGTGGCTACTTGCAATACAAGTATAAATTTGTGGGCAGTGACCCGGATGTAGAAATTCTTGATTAATCTTGGATTTTTCTCTTCCAGAAATACTTTTGTCAGAATCTTTCATTTCAATTTTGTTGATGCCTTACCCTGTTTTGAGGAGGCTTAGTTTTAAAAACTCATGAGATCTACTGATGTGTAGGGTTTTACCAAAGAGATTTACTTGGAAAAAGATCGATGGCAAGGGTATGTTGATGTTCAACTCCAAACTTTTGGACAAGTTTATTTTTTATGTTCTGTAGGTTATTTTGGTTATGGTTATGGGTTTCATGAATTTATGGTTCTACATAAAGAAAGCCATGTATTTATTCTTTTTCGTTTGATCTTTCTCAATCTTTTTGTCAGTACTAGCAAAAATTAAGCAAAGAGAGAAAAAAAGAACATTTGAGGATTTGAGCCTTTAGTCCTTTGTTGGAGCTGCTATAAGTGATCCTTATTTAAAGCTTTAAGCTGTATCATCTCATTTTTTTCTGCTCCTAGATTGTCCCTAAGAATCCCAATGTCATTCCAGGTATATTAAAGATTATGATGGGGGAATTCTTATGGAATGCAAAATTGATCCCAATCTTCCATACACTGATTTATCAACTATGATTCGCCGTCAGAGGCAGGTAAGACAAAAAGGATGCTTGGCTCTAATAAACTAATCTTGAATTTTGTGTCTGAAATGACTTAAAGAAGTAGTCAAAGGATCATTGTAGCAGTATCTTCATCTATGATGCTGCCCTTTTTATTCTAAAGTGAATTTCTTAGATGATCCTTAGAATTTTGACATCATCCTCACTTTTCCACTTCCATCTTAAAGATCAGGTAAAAAATCAATAGAATATCAAAATGTGCCTGGAAAAGTAAAAAAGCCCCTGCACTTTCTTACCTAATCTTAATGAATTTTAGCTACAAATTTACTTTCTTTCCCCCTCTAATGGTAGGCAATTGATGAGAAGATAAGGGAGCTCTCCAATTGTCAAATTGTTTATCCTGGGATTGATTTTCAGAAGGTATGTAGCAGCATTCTAAATTGGTCTTGGGTCCTGTTCAGTTCATTCTGTACATATTCAACAGTTGTATTGAAATCTATGTTTAACAAAACTGGTTATCAAATACTATTATATTGGATTGAATCTGTGAGCATGAAGTACAATTTCATGTCGAAACCAGTTGGAATTTCTGGATCAATGGCGCAGCCAATTTTTAATTTCAGTTATTATACTGCATGTGCAAAACGGATTTAACATGTTCTTTCAATTTACTATTCACTTGAAAGCGGTATTATGGCATTACTTGAAGAATCCTCAAAATCCACTAAAAACTTTATTAGTATAACATGTCAGGCTCCTTGCACAGATAGTTTAAACTGGTAAGGGTATGGAATGCCAGACCCTGTGCTGTACACACGGATTATATTTATAGAGGATATGTCATTTGTTTTCATAAATGAAAAATGCCCTTTCTCCTAAAGATTATCAAGAGCTGTATGCAAGAAATGTATGAATGTTTTATACTTTGCTCTGATCAAAACTTTTTCATTCAGAAAGAAGCTGGTGTTCCCAAAAAATCATCAAAGTTGAGGACATTCCTGGCTTGAGTAAGTTCTTTGACATCTAACAAATAGGTGGTTTTAGTCTCTCATGGTTTTGCACAATTATATTTGCTACATATGGGAATGTAACTAGATTAGATAATATTTGACTTGATAACATAATTCTTCATAAATTTCAACCCCTTTTTAGTGATGTTATATGTTGTGAGTATTAAGCATATTGTTGATGAATCATAATGAACATCATCATGCAGTTTCTAGAACTTGAGATTTGGTTTCTAGTTGAGTTTCTCTTTGCCTAAGCTTGATGAAAGTTTGGACCTGATTGAGAGTTTGGGATGAATCTGATGACAGGGGAAGCTGGATGGACTCCTGATCAATGGGGCCATTCACGGTTTAGAACTTTAACTGCTGCTACTGATGGTGCATCAAATCAGAAGCATTTAACTGCATTTATGCGCTCACTTCTGAAGGCAAGTTTGTGATTAATTCTATATCAAACTGCCATTAACTTCTATCAGAGTAATCTTAGGTAAACTGAAAAGCAGCATCTTGTCATGTTGCGAAGGAGTTGCTTATGGTGTTAACTGCTGACTTTGACCCATTCAAAATTGAATCAATTATCTTCTGCACGGGATATACATCTTGCTTATCAAATAGTTTCTCATAATTGTATTTCTTTAAATCAGCTTTCAAGATCCACTTGCAAGTGATAAGACTAACTTAGTCCTGATTCTCATTAGATAGTGACTGCTGTCTAAGAAGAATGAATGACTCATTGGGTGTTAGATTAAATTTTTGTAGACTGTTGGAACCAACAACCTGGAAATGAGACATACATTGCTAATGATCCTTTTGGTCATTGATTAAATGGGTCTCAAAGCAAACAAATTTTGCCTTTTTAAAGATATCAAATTGTAGGCAAATTTCTGTCTTTTAATTGTGGAGCCAATAGATGATTGGCTAACATGTGATGAGTTTATCTTTCTTCTTTTTAATTTGTAGAACCCCATGAAGCCATCAGTACTTCATTAATGATAGCATACTTGCTGCTTTACAGTTTGTGTTTTCCAAGAAACTTCATTTACCACTAAGCATGCTTGCGGTTTTCCTTATCCTTGTTTAATTCTTAGAGTAGATTTTTTCTTTGACCAGTCAATGCATGAACACGTTGACGCCTGGCCCTTCAAGGAACCAGTAGATGCCCGTGATGTCCCCGATTACTATGAAATCATCAAAGATCCCATGGGTAAGAAGTTTCATTTTGACTTATTTCTGCATCATAATCTTGTTACAATTTTGGATTTCTTTTAATAATTTTTTAACACATTTTTATTATTACTGATCTGGATAATTATATATAAAAACAAAAAACCGTGGTTGTTTCAATTGTAAAGCTTTTTGTTTCTCAAAAAGCATCAACAGATGAATTAATGGATGATGTCCATTGTTCAACAGATTTGAGGACAATGTCAAAAAGAGTGGAGTCAGAACAATATTATGTGACATTTGAGATGTTTGTTGCGGACGTCAAGAGGATGTTTGCCAATGCACGCACCTATAATTCACCCGATACCATTTATTATAAATGTGCAAGCAGGCATGTTGATATCATGAATAGTGTTTATGTGTTTCATCTTCTCTCTAACTAGCTTTAATTTCGATAAATAAAACTTTGCAGGCTGGAAGCCCACTTTCAGAGCAAAGTCCATTCGGGACTACACTCTGGCACCAAAATTCAGCAGTAAAGAATTTGATGAACGTTCATACTTGATGTGTTATAGTTCTATCGGGTTCCTTCAGTATTGGTTTTAGCTGTAGCATGGCATATGTAATATTGTTAATTTTATAGATTAATTTTGTATTCTATCTTTCCTGGTATGTGCCTGTTTTAGTGTTTTACTGTATTGTCCTGTCGCTTTATTTTTCTTTTTTTGGGTTAAGTTCGATTTATCCTCTTGGAAAATGAGAATCTACAAAACATCTTTCGAGTTATTGTAAGTCTCAGTTTATTCTCATTGCCATTAAGAAAACAAAGTCTATATCTTTTTTTTTTTCCCTTGAAGAGTAATGAGAGGTATGTTGAGGTTAATAATAATTTGGAAGTTCTTTTAAAGATTGTCATTTAAGAAGGATGGCTTGAAATTAATTTTTTTTCCAAAATTATTTTATTTACTGTATCCGTAATGCTGTTTGCAAATCTTATGTGCCTGTCTGTGAAACAATTGAATGGCAGGTATATATTACTAAATGGGCAACAACTTATAACATTTATGCTTAAATTTCTTGTATTTACTATTATTATTATTTAAAAGGTATGGGATTGGGGAAGGCTCAAATTAATTTTTTAAGTTTCTATTTCTATAGAACGCGAAGATGAATGATCAGTAAAGTAAAATAAAATTAGTGAAACCATTTTGTCGCGCATGGTTGGGGCGTTATTATTATTAGACAAAGCATAATACGAGGATAATATGATATCAGTGAAATTTTACATTCTTGTGTGTGCATATTGACATAGCCCCGGCAGTTCCATGTGATGTGAAAGGGATGGTTGATTCGACTTCAATCGCTTTGACAAGAGTTATGTAGGCTCTAGAGCCTGTTAAACTTGTGTTTCCACTGGAATGAATGGCTCAGCTTCTTGCGTTCTCCCAGCGGGTAAAGTAGGTAAAGTTGAGGGTGATGATAAATTTGCAACTTTTATTTCACTAGTAATTATCTATAACAATGATAATGCAAGCTAAAAAAATATAATCTCTAGCTGACTGAAACTCCCATGATTGGAAGCCTCTAATGTTTGAAGAAATTGTCCGTCCCTTATCCAAATGATCAAATTAGTTAATCATACCTTGGTACCAATTAATCTTTTAAATCTAATTAGAGTGTATTTAAAATTGAGGTGTTGTAGCTTCAAACCTATAATTACTGTAGAAAAAAAAACTATAACTATAAAACAAAAATTAATAATATATAATAAATATAAATTTTAAATAATAATTTTTATAAAATTATTAAAGACAATTGATTTTCTATCATACAAGTAAAAATCATATCAATATAACTTCCAAAATACAGCAGTTAATATTTACCAAACACTTTAATGTTGTAGTTTTTGCTTAACCTCAATCCCAATCACACTCTTAATGTGACATGTTTTTGCACTTCTTCCTATTCCTATTGTTCTGGGTCGCTGCAGCTCAAAACTATTCAATTTCAGTAAAAACACACAAGAAATCCACTGAGTACTAGCCACGAACAAGTAAAACACTGAAATAGAGATACTATCATCAATGATAGTAGATGCTGTTGACTCACAAGTATTCAAGCCAGCTGAAGGAATCGCATTGCAATTGTGATGCAAAGGGACAAAATGCCAAGATCTATATGATCGCTGTCAATACTTACAACTGAAAGTCAATCTGAAAGTTATTTGTTTCCCAAAATCCCAGCCTAAAATGACTATTTTCTCCTCTAATGTGCAGAGAAGATTGATTTGAAAAGAAAAAGAAAAAAGGTGCAGTGCAGCACATAGTTTATTGATAAATTTATACCAATTGGTGTGTTGTAACCATTTTTAGGATGAAGGCAACAAAGGAAGACAGATTTATTCTACCTCTGCTTGTTATTCTTTGATCCCACGTGTGGAAGTCCAGAGTCCCAGCCAGGCACAGCCCCAGGTGGACTGACTCTATGGCCTACCCCCTGCGGCACATGCTCTAAGCTAACGGCATGCTGCAAAGGAGATGTTTCAGCCATGTTTTTGCCCCTCTATCACTTTGAGGATTTCCAACAGTAGGAAGCTGGATATTACTAGGGAAACTGCTGTCCAATCTCTGGTGATTTGGGGTGGGAGTACTAATACTTGGAATTTCTTGATGAAAGAACTGGTTTGGGTTTGGTTGCATTGGAACAGTAGCATTTCTAGACGCATCGAGTGGGATGTTCACTAATGGCATGCCAACACCTGGTACATCAGATCTGGCTAAAAGCAGGGGATTCAACCCAGTCACTCGCTTAACTGTTTCTTCAGCCATTTTCACCTAAAAAATTTCTATAAACATATATAACTGTGGCCAATATAAGGATAGCATCAGTATCAATAGAAAAATATGGGGAATTATGTGGCAAAGAGTAAAATACTAAGGCTAAGACGATAATATTTCTGCAGGTCAGAGCACAAGCTGCCAAGTTTCACACTTGGCTACCACTTTGTTGCTGCTGCCTAGGTACTGAAGCAGCCAAAGAGAACGACAATGCAGAGTGGACAGTGGACACTAAATTACACCTGTATGCATTTTGTGAAAATGAGAATAATCAAGAGTACACAGACAACTGAACACATTTTGGATTGCAATAATATAGCTTGTCAAAATAGCTGAATTATGCATCCTGCAAACAAGAACATTGTGCATACACACTAAATATGGTGTACCAACATCATGAAGATGAACATAAACTTTCTAATTCTCAGAAAACCATACTAATTACCATTGCACATACTTCAACTTATCATCACATCAACGATGCTGGTCCAATCAACTTTGCTTAAGAAATGATTGTTATTTAAAACCATTAACTGCAATCCTAACCAGGATTAGACAGGGACTTTTTATTAATCCATGGAAATGCATTCCTATGCTGCAGTTTAACTAGTGCTCAAAGAGAAACCATTTTTACTTTTCAAGGTATTCATGTTGAATATGTCACTGTATCAACTTATTAATGATGTCATATCTAGCAAACACAATCAACTTTCTTTTCACAGCACCACAAGACCAAATGGATCCTAACTATCAACTGGATCTTAACCACATGATGTAAAATACAGAAAGCTGTACCGTCCAAATAAAGCAATAGGTTACCTTTGCTCTTAATGTCTCAATATCAGCTTTCAATATTCTGTTGTTGACAGCAGATTCATCATATTTCTGGTTCATGTCAGTCAGACCTTTTAGTAATGAAGAATGTTCAGTTCGTAATTGACCGGCCTGTATGAAACCATTCATATCACATCAATAAAGAACAAAACAGGAAAAGTGTGTGCATCATGATGTAAAACATAACATGGAATGCAACCTGTGTTTCTAATTCATTCAGATGTGCTTGTTTTCTTCTCCTAGAGCGTCTTGCTGACTCTCGATTTGACAGCATCCTGAGTCATCATCAATGTATTAATTGACAAATGGATTTTCTTTAAAGCATATGAAGAAATTTGAAATTCTACATCTCACAACTAGTTAATTCATTGGCATTGGAGATCCTATAAAGGATCAATTGTCAACAAATACATCAGTATACAAAAAACCAAACCTCCCTCTCTCAAAAAAGAAAGAGTTACTAAGTGAGATCATTTTGACCGGAAAACAAGGGTTCTGCAGCAAGCACTTTCAATTGAGAGAATATATTTCATTGTCATCAAGGCATCCTCCTAACTATCACTAACAATGAGAATAGAAATTGAGAAATGAAAAAGAGAAAGAGGAACTCGCATATAGTCCATATCATAAGGGACAAATTACCTCTCAAAGCAAATGAAAGTATGCAATACAGGCAGTATACCTTCTTGCACGTTTATCATCCACCGGGTCCAAACCCTCTATGGTTTCTGTATCTCCTTCAAGCTCATCATCGTCTGAATCTTCTCTTGATGACCCACTTGTTGATTGCCTGACTTGCACCCCTGGTCCCCCCTGGACAGCTGGTAAGACAGCTGAGCCAAGTGGTCTGAAATCAGCCTTAGGGTGTGTTCCTATCACATCATAAGTAGCGCTTACATTGACTGAAAATCAACATGACAGAATAAATGACAATAATGACACTAATACCCTAGAAGAGAGAGACTAATACCAAACGCGGGATTTAATAACTAAAAAGGTGGAAAACACCAAGCAACATAAAATCGATGGTTGATCATACACATATCTAATGGGAGAAGAAAATGCAATACGTGATGCTACTCAAGCAGTGCCTGAAAAGGAAACAATATTTTATCTGGATCATTCATCAATAGGAAACCTCTCTCCAAAACTGAAGACGCAAAAATGTCCACCCGTTATACCAGAGAGCACAAGGCATCATTGACTATTACATAATGACTCAAAAGATACAGCATTATTCCAGTAACTATTGCAGGAGAACTAATATTTTCGTCAGAATATCTAGCTATAGCAATCTCCAAGAGCAATGACTCTTGAAGCATCCAACAAAGTAATGGCTCCAGGTGAATTTGTTGAATACTCCACAACATGAACTTTTGGATCAAAAGCAATACCAACAGTGGAACAAATGAAATTGTATTGATATATGACAAAACAATCAGATTTTTTTTTTCAGTTATTTAAAGTTACCGGTAGCCATAGCTTGGGATCCCAACTCAGAAGGCTTGGCTGCCTGCGTTTGATTCTCAATTAAAGAAGATTTATCTTCTGGCTTCACAGGCGCTGTCTGAAAACAAAATTCTTATTTTACTTTTTCCAAATATCAACTAGGAAATGCTAATATGATAATATCTGTGTGCGAGTGATAGATACCCTGAGAGCAACAGCAGCGCACGCTAGATCAAGTTTGGTTTTAGATAAGCTCGATACTCATCGGAATCAACCGGAGCCGTTGAAGAAGGAATCACCGGTGGGTCAAGAGATTGATCCCGATGAGACTTTTTATCTCCACCACGTCATCATCTCCAATTTCATAAGCCCTTGATTTCGAGATAACAGAAGGACCAATAACTGCAGGAACTGAATTATCGCTAGCCGACAAAGAGAAATCGCCCTCGGAGAAACCGTCACTTCTTGTAGAAACTTCTCCAGCTCCCATTCCGATTGGCTCGGTTCATCTGCAAAGCATGAAACGACGCCGGAGGCGAGATGGCGACGACAAAAATGAGTCAGAGAAATCATCGACAGAAAACACACTATTCATCGTAGGATTTACTGATTGTTCCTCTTTCTTATTTTTTATTTTTCAAAAAATAAAAATTCCTTGCCCTACGAAACGTTCGCTTTTGTGCTGCTCTCTCGGCCTCCGTCTGGTTTTGTTTGCATGGGACCACCACGGTGGTTGTTCTTCTCTGATTCTACGTCCACGCAAGGGCGGAGTATGATTATGACACGTAGGCAGATTGCTTCTTCGTACTACTACTCTGAGCACGTGGCATTTTTTGATTGTTCGGGTGAGGTGGTTATGCGTTGATTTCTGGGACAGTATCAAGTTGCATACTTTTTGGTGCGAGTGCGACTCGATTGTGCGGGGTAAAAAATTGGAAGATTCTAGGGATGGACATTTGAGACGTGAATCCACTTACTGTCACTCTTTCGACAAATTGCCAACTCGTGGACATAGTTTTTTTTTTCTTTTCACTCTAACCTCAAAAAAATCTGAAATTAGACCGAGCATTTTGAAAACTTTGATCGTTTGAACGTTTTGGCCTTAAAATCCATAGGGTTCACCTATGTTGCAATGGTTGTAAGGCACCTTAATTTTTGTTTTTGTAATTTAACTAATGTCAAATTTGACAGAACACCTTATACTCCATTTTTTTATAAAATATTAAGAAATATTATGATATTTCTATTATATGCATAATTAAATTTTATTTAGCACCTTACACTGTTTTTATTTATTATTTTTATAAAAATGAAAATACTTATTTGTTTACATCAACACTAATATCAACAAAAAAACAACAATACCCTTAAATTTATAAATTAAAAAAATTAGAATTTTTTCCTCATTCCTTTCACCTTCATCTCCAATTTTCCATCATCATCAGTCAACAACAATTAAAGAAGAAGAAAATCAAAAACTGAAAGACTCACCATCACCTTTATTCTCTTAATGATTCATGAACAATACAACAATACCAATACCAATACCGAAACTAATACCAATACAGCATAAGAACACAATTCCAATTCGTTTGATTATTGTTTCACCAACAATATCACAACAAATTCCAGCTTCAAAACCTCACATTGTTTCAAAACCTCACATTGCATCATGGTATGATTTAAGGTTAAGAGTTCTACATTAATTTTCACAAACTCCTTAAAGTAATTACATTTGAAACGATATCTTAAACGGAGGGGCCTTCCTGCAGATGTTGATGCTGATAACTACATATAAACATACCCTCTTCATGTTGGGTACAAAACAAAAGCAGAGCAGCCATCACAACTTCGAAGACCTCAAATCCTTTATACTAAACATTCCAAACTATCATAATTATTATCAAATGTAACTTAAGGCCTTGTAATTGATTTTACATAAATGGATCTGTTGTAAGAATCTTAAAAAGACGACTTCAAACTTCTTGGTTGAATTTCATCATTGGCGACCCGAGATCAATCGGTAATTGATGCCTCCACCTTAGTCTCGCTCTTGAACTTGAACTGGTTCTTTGATTGTTTTTGTACTATGTCACTACAACCCGCCCGATCTTTGTCGCGTCGACTTGCCTTGAGGTCTTCTATTTGCTTTCATCCCCCAACTAAGACTCCTTTATGGTCGCCGGTGGGCTAGGAGAGGATTGTTGCCATGACTTTTCATGACCCCAAAATACCTGAACCTGACACCTTATCCATTTTCTTCAACATTTGTTAAGGGGGTAATTTTGTCCTTTTAAAATTTATAAACAAACTATAAATAAAAAGAGTGTAAGGTGCTCAAATAAATTTGACATTATTTAAATCATAAAAGACAAAAGTTTGGGTACCATACAACTGTTGCAATATAGCCGGATCCTTAAATATAATAATAATATCAACAATGACTTATGGCTCATTGTTTGTTGAATAAAAATAAATAAGAAAATTACAAAAAGTAGAATATCTGTTGATATATTTCTTTTCAATAATGTTTAGAGTCGATTTTGTATGTTGCCAAATAAAAGCTACATATGTCATGGAAATATTTATTGGTACTTGCCAAACAACATTATCTAGAACATAAAATCTAAAACTTTTTGTCTTTTTTAAAATAGATAAAAAAAACAATTGCCATAGCCGAACAGTTACTAAACACCCAAACAAGCTAGGTGATATAAACAGACAGACCTTTATGAGCTGTTTGGTATTGCTTTTTATAGTTAATTTAAAAAATTAGTAATTACTTTTTTAGTGTTTAGTTTGTGTTTATAGAAATCATTTTGGTAAAATCACTTCATCCTACACTATATTTTAAAAAGTAAATAAGGAGTAATTTTTAAAATTTAATTTTAAAGAATAAGTTTTATACTTATTATAAATTTTATATATAACCTCATATATATTATAAAAACATAAAATTATCCTTATTAATTATGAAATAAAATAATTAATTTTAACGAGTTTATTATTAATACCAATTATACTGAGATAAAAAAAATAAAAAATAAAATTAATGATATAAAATATTTATTTTAGTTATCAATTATTATATATACACAATAAAAAAAAATTAAATATATGTTTATAAATGTGTAAATAAATTCTATTCAATATTATGTCTAATTCATTCATTTATATTCTTACATTAGTTTTAATAGTAAGATTCTCCAAATACATATGATTGCTTTTAAAACTCATAAAGATTTTTAAAAATAAATTTTATCAAACATTTAACTAATTCTCTTTTCTTGTGATTTTTAAGTTAAGGACTTTTTTTAATCTAATAGCTTAATTGACTTAATTTTTATCAATTAAATCATTTGTCTATTTTAATTGACTTAATTTAATCAATTAATTCATTATGTCTATTTTCATTGACTTAATTTTAATCAAGTACTATTACCTTGATTTTTCTTTTTCAATTTAATAAAAATTTTCAATCATTAAATCATCAAGCTTTTTTGCTTTTACTTAGGTAGCATTTGTTTCTTTTGCTAAATTGAACCAGTCTTAATTTTTCTTAAGTATGAATTTATTTGAATACAAATATTTGAATAACATATTTATTTTTATTTTTTAATATCTGAATATAAATGGTATCTTGTTTGTTCTTATAAATAAAAATATTTTAAACATAATTTTTTTAACATTTATGTCATTACAAACCAAAACAAAAAAGGGATGAGATTTTATAGTTTAGGAAATAAATATATGTTATAAAGATATTTTTAGAATATAAAATTTACATCTCATTGAGACTTTTTTCATTTAGATGAAAAATCATAAAAGTTTACTTTTCTATTTAATCTTAAATGTCTGGAAATTAGACAAAAATTACAAAAACAAACAAACAAATTTTTTAAAAATATGAAAATAATAAAATTTTAGATTTCAAACAATTAACAAACAACTCCTTAATCTAAAAAGTGAATACATCATGAAAAGATATTCTAAAATATTCATATTTAATTAATTAATTTTCATCATCACCTAAATAAAATTTACTAATTAACATTATTACCATTCTTAACTTATGATAATATAATGATAGACTATTACTATTTTATATTTTTATTTTCTTCAAATTAGCATTATTTACCTTTATAATTTGTTATGAATATTTTTATATAAAAATATCATAAAATATAATAAAATTGATTAACATATACTAATTATAATATTAAAGAGTTGTATTAATATATTATCTTATTTATATTCTATGATATGTTTATTATTTATTTAACCTATAATTTAAAAAGACACAAATGTTGAAACTAGTTTTCAGACTTTTAAGTTCAAAAATAACTTAATTTAGGTGAAAAAAAATAAAAATGTCATTCTAATTTATACATTCAACTCTATTAAAAATTTAAACTAATTTAAGTTTACTTAGTTCATAGACAAAAATAGTCTCAATAAAATTTTGTATTGTTATATATATATTAATCTGAAGTCCTTGTAAACCCCATATTGTAATTTATTGAAATCATATATGAAAAAAAAAAAACTATATAAGCAACAATGTCGAGGTATGACACGAAATTTTTAATATTCCAATAGATTTTTTTTTGAAAAGAATATTCCAATAGATTTTAAACTTTGTATCACCACAGAATCTTTATCACGGCACATGTTACAGGGTTCTCTTTGAAGATGTGGCCTAGGTTGTGACAGCATGACACGATCATTAAGTGGTAGACCAATAAATAAAAATTAACTCAACTAATAAATACCATTAGAAAATATAATAAGAATGCTGTGCATTTAAATTTGTATCTTGATTATATGCGTCATTTATACATTATATGATAAATTTTATAATTAGTAAAATTATTATTATATCATTTAAAAGATTAGTGTCAGATCATTAGATATATACCTTGAGATTTAAATATTGAGGTCCTTAACAGTATTATTAAAGAATTATTTTGTGAAAATTATAATATTACCCACGAATGCCAAATTGAATAGATTTATCAAAAATTATCTTTCACTAATTTGAAAAGGCATCAAAAACATGTTTTCCACTAGTTTTGT